>OX387185.1:13381765-14743397 GCA_947561395.2 Buxus sempervirens
TGAAAATCCTCTCTTAATAAGTATCTAAATCAATCATAACAAATAAACAACCATGCAACGATTAAACGAAAATGAAGGTGTTACTTTTTATATTTAAAATTCTGATTTTACCTTAATTAGGACTTTATATTCTCTTAAAACAATTCTTAGGAGTGTATGGACGTCCAGCCATGTCCATATAGGTAATTTGATAGTATTTAATTACAATAAGATAGCTTACCTTACTATTTATCATACTCATACACCTTTACCAATCAAAATTCCAATAAAAGCACAATTATGTACTTACTTGATGATTTATCCCTTTTCTTCACATCCTTAGAAATCTTTAGGCTTGATCTTCATCTTCCCTTCTTATTCATATCAATAAAATTCTAATCAATCACTTAATCCAATATTTCCTCAATAAATAAATTAAATTATTTAAAAGGGAAAATTTGAGGGATTACACCTCGGCTCCTTTGCCATAATGGACGCTACAAGACCTATACGAGACCTCAACCCCTCACATAAAAAACAATGTGTACTCTGATCTGGCCCACTAACTGTCACAGTCCCCCCATAACAATCCAGAGTAACATGATTTTGAATAGCCAATCAATCCCCAAGATGACATCAAACTCTCCAATCTCCATGCTATCAAATCTCCTGGCAACTCTAATCTGCTAAGTCTGATCATACAATCTCTATAGATAGACTCAACTCTATTCGACTCCCTGAAAGGTGTGTGCATAGTCATAATAACATCAATATCTACAGGTGACAATCCAATCCGACATGCACATGCAGGCGAAATAAAAGAATGCGAGGCACCGGAATCAAATAGGCAACATGTTGATCTACAATAAATGAATAAAATACTTCCAATCAGGTTCGGTGTCTCTGTATCAATCTTAGTCTCCTACTCAGGCTCACGCTCCTCCTCATGTGCCTCTACAACATAAACTTTCGTCTACTGTAACTACGGAGCGGATACTAGCTGCCTTTGCACTCCCCTCTGTGCTGCTCCTTTACCCTGGGGTCTCTGTCCCATCACTGCTCTTTGCGCTGGCTGTTGATACTGTGGTCTCTGAGAAGTTGCTGGCGTTGGTGCCAATGGTGCATCAAGCTACGGAGATCGTCTAACCGCCAACAACTGATATGTAGGTGGATAGCTGCACTCAAAGTAGCAGTAACCCACCTAACCACATCTATAGCACGTCCTTGGGGCTGTTGTACAAGGACCCTGGAATGTGATGCCGACCACATCTGACATAGCCCCTAGTAGCAGGCATGAAAATCTAATTGCTTGAAGGCCCTCCTCTGAACATCTTCCTTGGCCTCTTGCTCCCACTAGGGAAGCCCCTCTACTCCACCGGCCTGAATGGTAGTATGGCCCAACTCAATCCTACTCTGGTCTCAATATCCCTCTTTGCTCTAGTGGCCCGGCGCACTATATCACTATACTCTATGCAGATGAATACAGTCAGTATACTCTGGATGTCAAGCTTCAAACCCCTCTTAAAGTGTGTCGTCTTCCTACCCTCATCCTGCACCATGTGGGGTGTGAATCTAGAAAACTCTGAGAATCTCACCTCATACTGAGCCACAGTCTGACTCCCCTGAGTGATGTCCACGAATTCCCTCTCATTCTGTAGACAGACCTCGTCTAAAAAGTACCGCCCGAAGAATATCTCCGTGAATCTATCACATGTCACGTGGATAGCTTGGGGATCCTACCTCCTCACAACTCTCCACCAATGAGCTGCCTTCCCCTCAAATAAGAACATGGCTAATCTCACCCTCCTGTCATCAGGGCAGTCCATTGCCTCGAATATCCATTCGACCCTCAAAAGCCACCTCTTAGCCTCCATCGGATCTGGCAGTCCACTAAAAATTAGCGGATCCATCTTACAGAACTGATCTAAGTCCCTTGCCATCTGTATCTCTCCAGGATGTCTCGGTGCATTCCTGTGTCCATTTCCTCCTCCATTCTCATTTCCATTTTGGCTCAGCCTTTCCTCCCTCTCCTTGGTGAGAAGATCTGCAAAAGTACCCACCATAGCCCATATATCGCCTCCAGGTGGTGGGGCATCTTGTTGCTGCTCCTCGGCCTCATCTGGCCTCTCTATAGGAATATTGGCGCATGCTCGTCGTCCTCTACCAGCCATCTGCAAAATTGAGAATTTCGATTATTAGGATTAATAAATTCTAAGGGTTTTATCTAACGAGCTCACAATCCCATACCCTCCTATGGCTTGCTACCTAAGGTTAGGACCATTTGCTCTAATACCATCTCTGTAACGCCCCAAACCTGGGACAATGCAAAACAGGCACCCAACCCGAATCCGAAGTGCTACTAGGCCCAAAACATCAAATTACCAGACCAATAAAAAATAATTCAATCAACAATTAATATCAGAGTGCAGAAGTTTATCATCTATAAAAACCCAATAAGCATGGATAAAATGTCATCCAAACCATCTTATCAAAATAAATCAAGTTTGGTAAATAGGTTCTATCACTCTCACTCTCATAATCATCCAATAATTAAAATAAACAAATAAGAAGTCTAAAGTATCTATCATCTGTATCAACCTCAAAACTATACTACTCAGGATAATAATAATCCTCTGGGAGAAAATCTACAATATCGCCCTGAGTATCAAACCCCAAGTCCCTCTCTCACGTATCAAGTGAAAACAAAACAAAACACGAATGAGATACGAATATCCCAGTTGGTAACACTATGCATGAATAAATAGTTTATACATAAAAATATTCATTCTTTCATGCTCGATAAAGTAAACGAATAAACAGGATACAATCTCAATAAATAAAACAGTAATCAAATAAAGACATTTCAACAGATATAATATTTCCTCCCAATATGATTTACAACACAAAATTGTAATAAACAAAACCAAAACCAAACCATCATATGTGTAAAACTCTGACCCGGATTATATCTTAATTATTAAGTTTAATTATCTAAAATGGGATAATTAGGCTAATTAAGTACTTGTGTTATGAAGGTGAGGTGGATGTGGATCTTGCTTGAGGATCTGGGGGAAAACAAAGTGAACTTTATTGAAGTTATTAAGGTAAGCTTAGTTAATGTTATGTCTTAATTTCAATTAGCTAAGATACCCTCCAAGTAGTTCTAGTGAATTGGAAATCAAATTCTGAAAAAAATTAGAGTTAAGTATGAAAATTTGCCTTGACGTGCGAACCTTGAATCGCGCATTGAGCCAAATCTTGTAGAAACCATTTGATAAAGGGTTAATGCCCGAACGTCCAAATTTAACGTTCGCGTGTCCAGTACAAAATTTCCAGATTTCTTGCTTTGAGCCTAAACTCAAATTGCAATACTTCTAGATCATTCTTGAACCCTCATTAACACCAATTTGGGCCAAGTACACCCAGAGCACACCCCCAATTAAACCTAATGTGCACCCTATCATGTATACCTCAAAGTATACCCAAGTATATCTAAGGTACCATCCAAGTGTACCCAAATTACTACCCAAGTTTACCCAAGGTACCTCTCAAGTATACTTAAAGTATTTCCTAAGAATACCCAAGGTACCTCTCAAGTGTACCTAAAGTATCTCTTAAGAATACCTAAGGTACCTCTCAAGCGTACCTAAAGTATCTCCTAAGAATACCTAAAGTACCTTCAAAGTATACCCAAGATACCTCTCAAGTGTACCTAAAGTCTCTCCTAAGAATACCTAAAGTACACCCATGCATTACCCAAAGTACCCCCAAGTATTGCCTGAGATACCCACTTATATACCTAAGGTGCCCACTTGTATTGCTTAAGGTACCCCATTTGTATACCTAAGGTACCTCACGTGTATAACTAAAGTAAGTACCCCCTTATATAACTAAGGTACCCTCTTTGTATAACTAAAGTACCCCCTTATATAACTAAGGTACCCCCTTTCTATGACTAAAGTACCCTCTTACATAACTAAGGTACCACCCCCAAGCTTACCTAAAGTATACCCCCTTGAGTAACTAAATTAAACCCTTTGGTAACACCAAGGTACCCCCTCAAATAACACTAAGTTACCCGTAGTATGCCTTAGGTACCTCCTGAGGATTTTGTAGAATTAAGGCTTTTTTTAGGGGTAGATTTGAAAGACTAAAAAGTTGGGCAAATAAAAGGATACCCTAACTCATATTCTAGGTGTTTTTGAGAACCTCTTCCTTGTTTTGGACATATAGAATAAGAGAAGAAGTGTTGAGCTTGCTTAAAAGCTTGAAGAAGAAGGAAAAGAGGGAGAAGTAAGCTTCTCCATTAAACAAGTAGCAAACCCTTCAAACCAAAATTTATGGTAAAAATTCGTATTCTCTCTCTAGGGTTTGCTAGAGAGAGAATGATCTTGCATGTTAGTTTTTGCTTTTAAAATTTATAGGGTTTTGGTTGTATAACAATCTTGTTTAGTTTTCTATTGATTTGCCATGGATTTCCAACCTCTATTGATCATATTTTAGATTATGGTTTGAGTTTGGTGTTTTTGAATGAATTTTCATGGGTTAGATTTATGTTTATATGTATTTTGGATAGATTTCTATTTTGGAAAGGTGTTTTTAAGTATGTTGGGATGATTTATGATCATCCCATCTGGTGTTGGAAGGTTACAAATGATTTGTATGAGTTTTGTGTTGAAAATAGCCACAAATGTTTGAAAACCTGAGGTGACGATTAATCTTGAAAATTGGCGATAAATCCTAAGCCAAAACCCCAAAAATTAGTCTATGCTAGCATAGGATTAGTCTCGGCGATTAATCGCGAGACTAATTGCGAATTGGGACGCCCAAACGTCCATGAAGAATAGGTTGAACGCCAGAACGTCCATGAGGACTAGGTTGAACGCCCGAACATCAGCCTTGTTTTTGACAGTTCTTCACCCTTTCTTCACCAACTCTTCCCCAAACAACCTAAGTAAATGTCATATGTATTCTATGTTTCCATTTACTTAAGTATTTACATGTAAATAAGGTTTCACCCCTCATTTGGAACAATTAAAAATACTTCCAGGACCTAATTCCTTACCAATAAAAGTCAACTTTCCAGTTCATGTCTAAAATTCCAGTTTTGTCCTTTTTCATCAAAAACCACTTTTTGAGTTTGATACCCAAATGAAGGATTCAGAAGCCTATAAAATTCCAGAAAATTTTTCAACCCTTCATTAGACTACGACCAAGATTTGAGCCCAAAACTCCTAGTAGATTTGTCTGGAAAAATCATATACCCAAAGTCAGCGCTTTTAACCAGACTTGGAATACTTTTCAAGATCGAAAAATTTTTGTCTCGGAATCCATTGATTTTTTGTATGGTGACCTTATTGGGAATCCTAAGATTATCCCACTCACCGAATTTGTATTTTGTGGATTTTATAGCATTGGTTTTGCTTGATTTGGATTGATGATAGTGAGGTTGAGACCTTTTATATAATTTGACAAGGTGCTTAGCCTTGGCTTGAATGGCAGTGGATGGGGAATTCCACTCGGCCTTAGTTTATGTTTTGTGGACTTTATGGTGTATGTATTTTACTTCGATTTAGCTTTGGATGTGAAGTGATTATTGATTATTTCTTACACTTTGAGAATATTGATTTGTTTTGGTAAAGGTATGATGAGCTCTCTTATGTGATTTGACTAGGCACCTGCCCTAGGGTTTGATTAGTAGTGGATGAGTAGTCCCACTTGGTAGTGAATGAGTAATCTCACTTAGTAATGGATATGTAGTCCCACTTGGCAGTGATTGTATAATCTCATATGGCCTTGGTTGAATGGTAGTGGATGGGGAATTCCACTTGACCTTGGTTGAATGGCAGTGGATGGGGAATTTCACTTGGTTTGTGCATTAAGGCTGTAAGCACCTCCTTTTTGCACTTCCCGCAAAATCGAAAATGAAAACCCTAACATACAGGCCAAGCCCTGGGGAGCAGAAATTGACTTTCTGATCAAGCTCAAATTGACTACTACACCCTATCCCAATGGATAAGAAATCTTGATACAGTTCCAATGCAACTGAGTTTGCTAGAATCGGAGTCCAGATGAAGGAAATATAAGCAAAACAACCCTAAGGGCAAAACTGTAAATAAATGCAGAAATTCATTCCACGTGGCAACTAAAAAAACAGAAATAAAGAATTCGCAACCGTATACCTTATACGGACACGTTAAAATTCTCTAAAAACGAGCAGAACAACCTTGAGGGCAAAAATGTAAAAATTTTGCCCACATAGCAAGTGTACAAGTCACATAGGGCAAGTGGCAAAGTAAAGGACAAAAGGACAAGAAGTAAAATATCTTGAATAAAATAATAATATCTTCAAAATAATAATATCTTTGCCTAGGATCACATTCGAATGCTCATGTCCATGCTCCCATCTATCTTTTCCTCTTATCTTTAAAAGGAGAGCACGTTCTCCTCCATCATCTCTCATGTACCCCA
The DNA here is from genome assembly GCA_947561395.2 of Buxus sempervirens. Taxonomy (NCBI): domain Eukaryota; kingdom Viridiplantae; phylum Streptophyta; class Magnoliopsida; order Buxales; family Buxaceae; genus Buxus; species Buxus sempervirens. Next base: position 13,388,216 of record OX387185.1, read on the forward strand.
TTAAATCCCCCTTTCCCTTCCTTTTAAATACTTTTTTAAACTCTTTTTGAGCATGGTAGTACCCTTGTGCATAATATGGGGTGTTTGCATGGATTCATTTAGGTGGCCATCATGATAAAGCACACCTCTCACTTTATTCCATTTGCCGTTTTAGTTTGTTTGCATTATAGGCTTCACCATGCTTCATCACACATCATGCCTAAGTATCTATTGCTTCTTAGTTACTTCTCTTGCATTTACACTTAAAAGCATACCACATACCACCTCTTCTAGTTGCTGTTTTGACTATTTGCCATGTGAGGTGAACATAAAATACCATGTACATACATTATGTGTCTTGAATACATGCTTAGGTCACTATCTCCTTAGCCTTCTTTCACTAACATGTACACTTGTGTGAATGATACACACACTATAACACTGATTTGAAGCATGTCTCAATTCTCGTTTAACTTGTCTCTCATGCATGATTGGTTTATTTGTGAACGAATGTGTGGTTTGGCCGAAAGACTAGTGCGTAGGCCTTCCGGGCCACCTCTCTCACTCCCCTCAAGGAGAAGAGGGGGTGTGCTTGGCACAAGAACAGGGACAGCCTAGGTCCCTGTTCTAAAGTTTGAGTTTTTGCTCAAGAAGGAGGAAGGCCCTAAGTCTTAACCTCCTTCTCTTTTGCCAAAGAAAGCCATGGGAATAGCCTAACGAGGCTTTCCCCTTTTTCTGAACCACTGTGGGCCCACCAAGGGGCCCACACAGTGCCTGGGCACCCCTAGGGACCAAAGAACCTGAACTCCCTTCAAAAAAATACGAAAAATAAGATTTTCTGTGCTTGCCCGAAATCTCAGGTCGGGCAAGCCTTTTCTGTATGTAACGGAAATTTTATTTCGGTTACATTTAATTAGAGCATGACCGAAATTTTATTTCAGTCATGCTTAATTAAGGTGTAGCCTAAATTCAATTTTGGCTACACCCAGAAAGCCCTAAAATCCCATATTTTAATCCCTTGTTTATTTCCACCCCTTAAACCAAGCTATCCAACTGGGTTTTTGGATCAACCCGAAACCCAACATGGGCCTTGGGCCCAACTTGAGCACCCGTGGGCCTTATAATGGGGCCCACCCAGTCCAATTAGCACACCTTGATTAAAAATCAAGCAAATAACCTAATCAACGGGCTACACCACTTGAGGCCCAATAATAGCCCAATTTGAAGTATGTTGGCTAGGTTAGGGTTGGTTTGGCCCAGACCTGGGCTTGGGCCTATTGGGCCCTACATCTCTATTCAAAGAGAGCCCATTTATGAAGTGAGAGAGGGGATCCAAATCCCATACCCCCAAAAACTTAGGCCTTCAAGCCTAAGCCTAGGACATGGTGCCCAAGCCCGTTTGGAAATAAGACAAGTCAAGATAATAAAACTTAAAGGCAACTCTTGTGAGGCCCACCTAATGGGCCCATAGACCATCCAGGCCCACCAAATAAAACTTAACCCCAATTCTTTGCTAAATCCGAAATAAAAAATCAATCAAAATTAACCAAACCCTAAAAGGCTTTCTAGGGTTAGATAAAAGCCCACTAAAGGGACATGTGGGCTATGTTTAGCCCACTAGGGAATCTGCAGGCCTTCCAATGGGGCCTGCCCAATCAGACAGAGACCACTTAAATGAAGAAGATAAAATCAAGTAAAGGGGATCCACACCACTTAGGTGGTCCCCACACAAACTTAACATAGAGAGTGCACATTAGAGAAGGAGTTGGGTGAGATAGAACAAAAGTTGACTCTAAACCAGGAAGACCTGTGGGACCCATCACCTAATGGGGCAGACCGGGGTGTTTACGAATTTCGCCGGACTATAATCGAGAGCTTAGCTCGAATCTCAGACCGCAGACCACTAATAGACAAACACTAGGATATGCTTGTTCAATGGGAATCCATGGGAATCCTGCGAAGATCTTACCTGCATTATCTAATCCCGCAGACCACTAATAGACAAACACTAGGACCGCAGACCACTAATCCCGCAGACCACTATAATGCATAGATCTTACCTGCCAGTTGTTCAGTTAACACCGCATCAGGCAGTGGTGACTCCAAATCCCAATTTCCCGAAAGGTGGCACGCAACCACGTGTGCCTCTGCAGTGCGATTCTCGGATCAATGTGTGCAAAGAGGCATTGGTTCTAATAAACGATACGAATGGTTTGTTTTACATTGTGAATCCTACTAGGATATGCTTGTAGTAAATGATTGGGTTTATTGAATTAATTTTATGTGTCATCCAATTTAAATGATTTGATTTGAGATTATACCTTATATTTGAGAAGGCTATCATGTTGTCATAAACTTGTGTAAATTGCTTCTATTCATGAGTTCTATATTTTATATTAGTGAATGTTACCACGATGTTATATGAATTGCATAACTGCTTCTATTCATGCATGTTTGTTGTTTACTAGGAGTTTAAGTCTCACGTGTGTTTTGTTTTACCGGATTTGTTTTCAGATCCTCTGTGTGAGCATGATATTGGGGCAGAGCCAGAGTATAGGCCTGAGGACTACTCCCACCCATAGTAGGATTTTCTTTATGATGTTATATTTTGTTTTGGGGAATTGTAAATGGGATGTAAATATTCTTTTGGACTTATACTCTTGAGAGATATCTTTTATACATGTCTGTATATTTTGGGAGAGAACTTGTGAGCATTTAGTTGCCTTAGTTGTATTTTGTATACACAGATATCATATCTTTTGGAGTTATTACACAAGTGTCTTTTTGTTATATGAAAATTTTTATTCCATGCTTCTTTAGCTTCTGCACTCTGATGATTACTTCGTAATTGCCCAGGTTAATTGTGTTTATTAGGTTAATTTGGGCCCATAAGTAGGTCTCGGGAACGGGTTGGTGCTGTGATAGGGCAGACCCGGTTCTGGAGCGCTACAATATGTCTTTGTAGGACTCATGAAAATAAGAAGGCTTTTAACAAGAAACTCTCCATTCACTATGCCACCATACGACTTATGAGCGAAGCTAGTAAATCCTCAAACCCAAATCTCAATCTGACAATAAGAAGCCTAGACATCGACTTATTGGGCACGAAACTCACGGAGTTCGACACGTACCACCCAAACATGCAGCCCCTGAATCAATACATGAGTATGGCTACTAATCCGCACATACAGGGTACTCACCAACAACATAAACATGAAATGAAACCCTACAAACATGAAGACCCCCCAATGCAAACTAACTTGCAAAGGAAGCATGAGCACAAACTAGGAGTATCCAACCAAAGAAAAACCTCGTCACTCTTTAGCTTAACCCTATGGATCCATATGCAGTTATGCCCACTAAGCACCAACAATAACAACTAACTCAAAACAATATAGTTAGTAATAGTGCCTAGTGGCATATAGGGTTTTCCGAAGCTTAAACTCTTTCCAAAGATAACTCTACAAAATATTTCTAGTGAGAAGTTCTTCTAAAGTTCAGAAATCAAGATACTTTAAAATATATTTTACTGAATAAGAATTTTCCAATCACCTCAAATCAGGTTTTGAAAAAGCCCAAAAATCCTTTTATTTCCAAAGTAAGAAAACTTTTTTGCAAACAAACCTAAATCACTCATAAATTGTTTTTAATACAAAATATCATTGAAAACAGTTGTAAACACTTAATATCTATTGGTTCAGGTATTTAATATCATTTAAAATCATTTTGTATTGAAATAACTCTTCAAATTCAAAAAAATCAGGTTTCTGTAATGGTCGCTCAACCCTGTCACTTAGGCGACTTAGTTGGGCGATCGTATACTTTAAATAGAATTGAAAATCAAACGGTCACTCATCGTAGGCGCTCAGGCGATCTAATACGCGTTGTAATCCCCCGATTTTCCCTTTTAAATAATTTAATTAATTATTGAGGAAAATATTGGTTTAAGGGTTTGATTGGAATTTTATTGACATGAATAGGAAGGGAAGATGAAGATCGAGCCTAAAGATTTCTAGAGAAGAGAAGAGAAGGGATAAATCATTAAGTACACAATTGTGTTTTTATTGAAATTTTGATTGGTGAAGGTGCATGAGTATGATAGATAGGCAAGGTAGGCTATCTTATTTTAATAAAACACTAGCAAATTACCTATATGGACATGCTTGGACGTTCAAACACTCTTAGTGTGTGTTAAGAGTATAGAAACTCCTAATAAGGGTAAAAACATAATCCTAAGTATAAAAAGCAACTTTTAAGAAAAAAAATAGGTTTAATCTTTCGTTTGGACGTGGGCTTGAGGTTTTGAGAAGGAGGAAACACACCCAAAAGTAGAGGAGAACAAGAAGAGTTGCTAGATTGCTAGTTTAGAGTTGGATTCTAGCGTTAAAGGTAAGTAACACCTTTGGTTTCTGTTTAACCGCTTCATGTTGGTCTTGTATTTGTTCTAGATGATTTATATACGTGTTAAGAGATGATTTTCAAAGCAAACCATGTTGTTAAATACCTGTTTTTCATGGGTTTACTTTGCTATTCCAGTTTTCATTAAAAGCTGTCAAAAGTGTGTTTATTCGAAGGTTTTTTATTTGTTTGATTTGATTTATATACGAAGTTTTATTTGTTTTAAATCAATCTAACATGTCTAGAGGATGTTTACAAAGGTTTTAGAAGTGATTTGAAGCACTGGTTTGGTGTGTTTTGATTTTAGAACGAAATTTCGCAAAGTTTGGAAAAATCCAGATTTTTCGAGTTGAACGGTTGCCTGCGTTACCGCTTGAGCGCTGTTGACAGTGTTCGAGCGCTGTTGGAGGCGCCCCGGTTGTGTTTTTTTATTTTCAAAAACCCGAGAGTTGTCAATTTCCAGTAGAGCGAACGCCCGAATGGTCACTCGAGTGCCTTCTTGAGCGACCGAATTTCTAAAACTTGTCTTCAAAGGACGCCTGCGCGAGTGCCCGATGCCACTCGAGCGCCCTGGATAGATTTTATGATATATTGTAAAATACCTAGTTTTTCACTATAAAAATGTTTTTATTGAATTCCAACTTATGTACCAATAAGATTTAAGTGCTTTGAGATTGTTTGCAGTGGCCGTTTATTAAATTGAATTTTTATAAAGATTTTGGGTACGTTCTACTGAAACAGCTTTTAATCGAGTTTATCATTCCAAAATCTTTTCTTTTCAACTTATTGTGATTTTATCGATTCGTACACTTGTATTTGAACTATCTAAAGATGTTTCCAGAGTGGTTTTGACAGAATTACTTATATTTTTCTCCGTGTACCTCGGGGTGTTTATTTCTCACTCATATAGCTTGAGTTTGAGCTTTATTTTCCTCCATGTATCTTGGGGATGATTTGAGATGAATTGTGACCGTTGGGAATTGGCTTTGGGTATCAAATATTATATGATTTCTGAGTTTTGTTTTGTGTGCCTAGTGGGCATAGCTTGATATGGATCCATAGTCAAGCTAGGAGTGAGAATTGTATTCTCTTTGTTTGGTTAAACCTGTTTCACATCTGTGAGACATGGAAAATCACCTAAATGACCTCCTCATCTTCACATGGGGTTTAAAAAGGTTCGGAGTTGCCACCATTTAATTTAAGGTGTGAATGGACACCAAAGTGATCATAATAAGGTAAAATAGAGTTAAAGCAACTCTAATTCATGTCAAATCCAGAGATCAAGTAAGGGGATTAGGTTATGAGTAGGGAAGGTGTTAGGCACCCCCACTCATTCGTACAAGACGGTTGCCATATGCTGTTCATACTCAAATAGGTGCTTGCTAATCAAAACAATCAAAAAGACCTGAAAAATGACAAACACATATGTGATTCCTCCATATGAGTAGTCCAATAAAATCTAGACTCTCTCTATGGACATATCACCTCTAGGACTTCATGATTAAGTAAAAATCAAGGTAAAGATTGAAGAAAATCAATTTCAAACAAATCAAGAGAAATCAAATAGAGATGAAGCTATATTAGTTTTAAAACTTTGATCAATCATAAATCCTTCGATTTAAACTCAAATCAAACGAAACCAAAGCCAATAGAAATCTGGTATGAAGTAGAATACCCAGTATAAAATTCAAATCAATCCGATTATAAACGAGGGAGAAACACTCAATCAAATCTACTGTTGTAAACTTGCAAAAGTGGCGAGTAACCAACTTTGAAACTCTATTCGTGGAGATTGGCTCCATATAAATACCTAAAAACTTGCATGAATGAAGTATGTGGTGCCATCTCTCAAATGAAGTAGGCCTCACACGAAACTTCATCCATTTGTGATTTGTATGACTTCTCAAACCTGCCTAGAGGATCACAGATTAACTCAGAATTCTGCTACAGAGTAGCTCTGAGTCAATCAAACACACAAGACACAACTCAAAGTGAAAACTCTTGAAACTAGTTGGATTTGAAAATTGATTCAAAGAGGAAAATATAGAGATGAAAATCACTTGAATCCGAATTAAAATGAGCATATGGTGCTTGATCCAAGCAGCAAGTTCAGTAGTCTGATCTGAACTGACTTGCCGACTTGGATCAGATGGTATCAAAAAATGGCTCCATAGAAATTGCTGAAAATTTATAGACAATAACTAGACACTTTCCCCTATTACATGCCTTGGGAATCACTCAAAACTTCATTTGGATGATGAAGTTATGAGTGTTCTTAGAGGCCATAGGTGTTGTCCAGGTTTTGAAAATCTGAGTGAAATTAATCAAAATCAGTGCATGTGTGCAACGGATTCGACTAAACTTATTTGAAATCACCAGGAAAAAACTCATGGAATCCTAAGAGCTCATTCTAAGGCCATGGATCTCAGATTTACCATATTGAACATGGAGAATCCAAGATCTAGCCTATTCTTGACAAAAACAAATGAGATGTGTGTGTTCATGGTGGAAATCAAACTTGTAGGAGAAGATTGGGATCCATTGCTATAGAGAGCATGGATCCTTGCATTTTCTCCAAATTTAGATCCAAATCATACCAAAGCATTCATGAACATAAGATCCACATGCATATCATTCAAGCAAGGTTCTAAGCCTAGAAGATCCATTCCAACATTTGTTTCCCCAAGCTCTCTCTTCACGTTTTACGGCTAGAGAGGATTCTTAGGTACTTTAGAAGTGGTTTGGGTTTGCACACACACTCCATGGCCTTATACTATAGAAAGGTAGAATATGAGAGTCCTGGAATGTAAGAAAAACGAAGAAGAAAGAGGTGAAGTCCTTACCTTAGTAGCTTGAATGACTTGAGCAAACAATCCAGTAGAGTTTCACTTCTTCTTCCAGAGCTTCCAAGCTTCAAATTAGCAGCCATTTGCAAGAGGAGGACCCCTCTATTTATAGGCACAGCCAAGGGTATAAAAGACCCAAGGGTAGGCCAATAAAAGCTTCTAGATTATTCCAATTCAAGCCAAAGGCATGAATTGGAGTAATTCCACAAGTTTCGGAGGGCAAGATGGGGAGATCAAGTCTCCAAGAGAGAGGTAAGATGTGTAAATAAGGCTCAGATCTCGAGCCTTTGTGCAAATGACCAAATTGGCAGAAACTGCATACACAGTGCGGTTTAGAGCAAACCGCACTCTGTTTGCGGTTGCAGCATAAATCTCCACAAACCGCACATATAGGGCGGTACAATTCAGTTGCGCCTCAATGATTACTGTCGACGTGGCCTAACGGCTTAATGGCCTGACAGCCACATGGCAGCCCCCTTGGGCACAACCGCATACACAGTGCAGTCGAAACCAAATGGCGAAAAACCGCATGAAATGTGTGGTCAACACCTGTTTTGAATATTTTTTAGCTTTTGACACTTGTCAAAGTTCAAATAAATCATTTAAAAATTCATTTTATTGCCCTCTCATATTGTATAGTGCAATTTGGGGTGTCAACAACTGCCCCCTCTTCGCTGGAATTGGAACCAATTAACAGTGGAGAGCAAGAGGACTCACAAATTGCACTTTCCGAGATAGTGTCACATTAGTCATGAGTTGCAAGGATTTAAAAAGGGGGATTTTTATTGGAAAAAGAATTTGTTTAGAGGATTTGCTGAAAAGTCCCTAACTTTAGGGGGGAAATCCTCTTCTCGCGTCTTACAGAGCACTCGTGGCTATGGAGTGAGGTTTGAGCAAATTTTTTTAAACAAAAGTCGGTAAAGTGGTGATCCTTTACAACTCACAACTAACTTAACACAAATCTCTTGATAGAGATGGACAAAATCTTTTTGAAAATCATTTTTGGTGCCAATCGCACTTATACTGCAATTTTGCTTCAACCGCATTTGTGTTGGGGTTGAAACAGAACTACTGTAAGTGTGAAAACTCACACTCCTTTTATGACAAATGTTTGACAAATTATGTCTTCTAATAAATCTTCAAGATGTGCAGATTAAATAATGAAAATTCAGTAAATTCAGTAAAGAAGAAGAAGACGATGCTGCCACACAGCTACCACGCTGCTGGTAGCCCAATGAAATGAAAGATTTTCTAAACAGAGCATTTTATTATAAAGGCACTTGCGAAGATTAACGCCACTGCCACCCCGCTGGCAGCGCATAAGTGAATCAGTGCTTTGAAAGAAAGGTACGTGCACTAGCGTCGTAAGGCGACGCCGACACGCCGCTGGTAGCGCAGAGCGAGATTGAAGATTATATGATCAGCCGTGCACATGCCGTGTTCTCTCCCGCTAGCAGCTCGCTGGCAGCACGCCTTTAACTGATTCAACCTGTTCTGAGCGGGATTTGAGTTCGCTTCCAGCCGTCTACCCCGATCGCTTCACGACGCCACCAGCGCTCGACGCAATCTGAGTTTTATTCTTTAAATAGACGTGCTGTAATTTTTAGTAGTGACTTTTGATCTTTGGATCTTTTTGATTTCGGATCTTGAGGTGTTTGAGATTCGATCAAATCGTTTTTAGAGAGTCGGCGATCGAGTGAGGGGGAGATCTGAGATAGATCACCTGGAATTGAAGGTAGAGGATTCTTCTTCAATTCGGAACTTCATCTGATCGTGTGATCGCCTGGACTGGTGATCGGCTTTGATTGATGCGTAGGTGGATTCCTACTGCATTGGATCGTCTCAGTGGATTCTGAGGTGATTGTTGCGATCTAGATTGATCGTGTTCTGCAGCTTGTGGATTCAAACTGTGTTGCAGTTCGTGGATTCGAACTGTGGATCACTGGTGAGTGATTGTTTGCGATCTGGACTGATCGTGTTCTGCAGCTTGTGGATTCAAGCTGTGTTGCAGTTCGTGGATTCGAACTGTGGATTGCTGTTGAGTGAGTCCAATTGTAAAGGTTAAGTATGTACTCCTTTGTAATTGTCTTTTCATTCAATAGTGGATTTTCGAAGGGTTAGTCACCTCATATAGACTCGAGGTTTTTCCTGGATCTGGATCCAGGTTTCCTCGTATAATTCTCTGTGTATTGTTTCCGCATTGTTAAATTCTGAATTGTTGTAGATCGTGGACCTATAGAGTAGTCCTCTACTCTTTCAACTACACTGTGTATGCGGTTTTCTAGGGCCTTATAAAAATGTGATCGAGACTGCACCTTCGTCACTTCACCTTTGTTCGCACTTTGACTCCAGCTCATCCTTCTTCTCCTGCGACCGTGACCCTTCTCCGGTCTTCTTCTTCTTTTCCGACGATGTCACCCCCTCAGGCGACTTCTATTTTTCTAGCGAACTATTGCATTAACCATTTTCAGGTCAGAACTTACTTATTGCCATGCCGGTGCTCCTCTTCGCTCTTTGGGATTTCAGTCAAGACACCAACTAGCCTTAGGCTACCTTCGTGGGTGGACTAATTTCTTGCTTTGGGAGCTTAGGTGAGATAAAGCTTGTATTTTTCCTGTGCAATCTTTCCCCTTTGATTGAGATAGGTAGGCCACTGAACCCTCTTCAGACTTTTAATGAGTTATAGTCCGGAATGCCTGATTTTACTGCACCATTCCCTTGTTCCCATATGAACGAGACAGCTGCTTTGTTACTGGTAAAATAGACTCCAAATTTTTGCATGCTCATTGCCTAGATTTATCTGATTTTTGTCGTGGCAGTTTGTGAGTCTTTTGAATGTGAATGATGTCAATTTTCCAATTTTTGCATCTGTCCATGATATGTGCTGATCTAATTTTTGTTTTTATGATACCTCATATGAAGAATGGTTGCATGGATTCTTGATCTAGTGCTGCTAATTGCTTCACCATTATTGTATGCTTTGGCATTAGACTGACTTCTGTCTTTGTCTGTTTAAAGAGCCTTTGATTGCCTTATCAAAATGTAAGTTGCTCACAAAAACACAGATTAGAGGCTTGAATCTGTCCTGCCTGAATTTGTACTTGAGATATTACCAGGTCAATGAGATTAAATTCATTTGATTTGAAAATTTTGGCTTGAGTTGACCACTTGTATGCCTGCTTCAATAATGCTGAGCCATTTTATCCAATTGTTTTAGATTTGAGCACCATAAGTTTGTGCCTTTGCACTTTGAAAGATTCCCATTTCTCCATGCCTTTTCCTTATTACCAGAATCCTAACATGAATAGGCTTGGATAGCTCCATGCTAGTTTGATCATGCCTTGATTGCCCTTAGTGCTACCTTCCCCCTTCTCTGTACATGAAAATGAAACAAATTCAATAGTTTAGGGACTTTACCCAATTTGTAAACACATTAGAATTATAATATTTTGGAAAGGAAACAGATATTCCAAAAACTCATTCAAGCACTTTTTCTTTCTTTCTTTCTTTTTTTTCCTTTTCCTTTTTAATCATATAAGAAGGATATATAGGAAATTTATTTCCTGTATATAATTCTTATATATAACAGAGATAGCTATATAACAATGAATTTTCTTAAAAAGGAATTTTTGGAGAATAAAAGAGCCAAATCCTGGTTCGGTCTGGCTCTTTCAAAGTGTTTCCTCCGATCTCCATTCTTGTTTCCCTATAATTTGAACAAATTGATTAAATGCCGAACAAAATAGTAAAGAAAACCTATGACTTTAAATGTGAACTAAAATAATAAAGAAAACCTAAAAAAAAAATCTATGACTTTAGATGTAAAAAAATATAATGAATTTCTCCCTGAAATTTGATCTTTGTAGATGGCCCGTACTCGCCGTGCTTCTCGGGATCCCGTTGACAAGCCTTCTTCTTTGAGGGTTCGGAGGGATCCAACTGAGGTGGCATCCTCTTCTAGGTCCATGCAGGACCTTGCTCCTTCTTTTCCTAGCAGCCTGGAAAGTTCTGAGTCTGGAGCTTCTGAGGGTTCGCGAGAGGCGACCCCAGAGGTATTATCTTATTTCTCTTGAAAATAAATTCTTTTCTTCACAACCTTCCACCCAACCCCTTTCTGTTTGCAATTCTAGCCCGTAGCTGAGGTCCATGGCCGTGGTGGAGGATGACGCAGAGGCAAGGCAGAGCCTCGGGAGTCTCGAGTTGTTATCCCTCCCGGGATTGCAGATCAGATCTGAGATACTCCACTTCTTAATGATCTGAGGACCCATCCATCAGATATTGGCTTGGCCCACCCGTCTTCTCAGTATCGAGGGAGCTGGGCTCTCTTTTCTGAGACAGTGGCAGACTGTTCTATCGCATTGCGTCAAGAGATGGGCCGTTTTGGGTTCGGCCACTTCATCACTATTATTGGCATGCGACTGGACCGACCTCTGATTGCTACGATTATGGAGTGGTTCTTTTTAGAGACGATGAGCTTCCACTTGCCTGATGTAGAGATTGGGATCCATCCCTCGGATTTTGCCCTTATCACTAGGATCAAGATGACTGGAGATGTCATTCCTGAGTTGACTAGGCCATCGGATCTGGAGATTGCCCAGCTCCTTGGATATGCTGAGATGCCTGTAGAGGCGTGGGACACAAGCCGGATCACTAGGATCTCCAGGACTTGGTTGAGAGATACCTTTTTGGAGAGGGGTTATCACACCATAGGGGTGGCACATGCAGATTTCCCCGTCGCTTTTCGCTTTCTCTTTTTACTGATGATGGGATCGTGCTTCTGCCTGGAGGATACCACTTCAGTTAGCCCCCATTTCCTGAGCCTCTTGGGAGATCTGATTCGAGCGAAAGACTACGCTTGGGGCCAGCTCCCTTATGGCACCCTATTGGTGGGTTTACGGCGAGTGGTCTGCGGCTTGTCTGCTCCTCGGGGCACTGTGTTTGGATGTAGGTTCTTCTGGCCCTTCCTGCAGGTATGAAATTCATTTATTTTTCTTTTCTTCTCTTCTTTTTTTATTTTTATTTTCTTCTCTCTTTTTTTCTTACTCCTCTTTCTTTCTTTTCTAGTTCTTTGCCCGGGTCTACATAGCTCATTTCCGCCCGACCTCTACACTGCCTGATGGGACATTTCCCATGGCGCGTAGGTGGAGTCATATTGAGTGCAACTCTGAGAAGAGTCGCCCTAGGTCGGCTAGGGCTCACTTGGACAGGACCTTCAGGACTGGGGTGAGCTTCTCAAACTCTTCTTCTTTAAATTATTTTCTTCCCTGAATCATTCCTCTTATGTACATCTTTGTTTTTTTTTAGCTTTTTGTCCCCCGCTTCGAGGAGATTCATAAGGATCTTGCCCTCCAGCCCTTTGTTGATGCGGAGTTTGCCCTCGACCAGCGGCGCCAGAGATACCCATTCTTCATTGGTCAGATGGGTAGCATTTGGTATCTCGGAGAACGTTTCTACTTCCAGCATATCGGTGAGCTGCGGATTCCCGATGTTCCCCCAGACACTGCTCCCGTCTTCCCTCTTGGCCCCTTTGATCCAGCTCATTTTGGTGACTGGGAGGTTAGAGAGACTCTTCTGGTAGAGGGCGATTATGATGCCTGGTTCGGGCAGGTCTCAGTGGGTTGCCTTATGCAACCTATGCCCGTTCGGGGTGGAGTCACCGAGATCGGAGGGGTGGTGATCCGCATTTACGATACTACGATAAGAATTTCTCCTTTTGCTTTGCTTCTTATTTTCCCCTTTATCTAAAATTGCTGACACCCTTTTCTCTTTGATTCAGGAGGCATAGCTGGGGGAGATCCGAGCACAGTTTGTGGATTTAGAGTGCCAGCTGGCAGAGCGAGATGCTGCCATTGCCGAGAGGGACGTCGTTATCATGGAGCGGGATGCCCTTATTGCCGACTTGCGGGCTCAGCTAGACGGGGCGCAGGATCAGGGAGGGCCTTCACTGGTTCAGGTCGATTCTTTTATCCCCCTTTTCAATTTCTGCTTTTTTACTTTGTGTATCCTGCTTCTAATCAGAATTCTTTTGTTTTCAGCAAGATACTACTGGCTCTCCTTCCAGCTCCTGTACTCTATCTCATCCCACACGGGCTGCAGAGATCCCAGAGAGAGATCCAGAGACAGTAGCTGATGCCACTTCTACCGCTGCTTCTAATGCGAGAGATTTGCCAGAGGTTTCTCCTGTGCCTGAGAGTGCCCCACTTCCAGAGGCTGATCTAGTACCCGAGCCTGATCCAGTGCATGAGACTGCCTTAGATGGCATTGAGGAGATAGAAGTGGAGGCTACTGGGGGTGCTGATGTGGTTGAGGAGATGGAGGAGGACCCTGAGGCTGCTCCAGTACCTGTTGAGCTGGCAGCTAATCCAGTGCTTGCCACTATGCTAGAGGAGGGTGGACCTGATGCTACAGAGGCCTCGAAGGCAGCAGAGCCCGTAGTAGAGGCTGATATTCATGATGTGGCTTGGGGTGGCAGAGGTTCCTGAGACAGCAGGTGATGCCATAGATGTTGATTCCTCTCCTGCGGCCGATGATTCGGGAGTTCTGGACGTTGCCCCATTGGCCACGGACATATCAGTTTCCACTTTTATGGATTTCACCCATGATGGTTCGGATGATCCAGACCCTGCCCGTTTAGTTGGTCCGACGCCCTCGGCTGATCCATCTCCTCTAGCTTGGACGTCTTCTTCATTTGACCTATCCTCTTCTGCTTGTCCATCCTCTTCTGTTGAGGACCTCATGAATCCTTATTATGCACTTCAGTCTGTCTTGGGTGCTCTGCCTCGCTGTGCTGCCCCACGTATTTTGGAGCATGTTTTTGGACGGCGGCGATGGTGATCCCGAGGCAGAGGCCATGGGGGTGGACCTGCAAAGGATAGAGTAGATTAGATTAGCATCACATATGTACTTGTATTTTGTTACTAATGTATTCATTTTCCTATATATGAAAAGAGAGTTTATTTCCTGCTTCTTCTTTGTTTTTTTTTATTGTATTTTACTATGCCATATTTTCTGTACAGGAACAGGTTAATTTTCAAAATACATCACTTATTTATTGCTGTATATATTTTTTTTTGTTTTTTTTTGTGAAAAACCGCACATACAATGTGGATGTGCTAAAACCGCACATAGTACACGGTTTTTGAATCCTGCTATTTCTCAACCGCATACTATGTGTGGTTTACATTCAACCGCTCTGTGTATGCGGTTTTTGCCCTTCTTTCTTTTAAAAGCCGCGAATCGCGGGCAGAACGTCATTGTGACATATTGTTTAGGTCAAAAAACCCCCTTTGTGTGATTTTTGCCCCTCCTAGCTGTATTTGATCAACCTTTGACTACAAATGGCCTTTGCTTCAGCTTCTGCTCCTTCCTCCTCCTCTGTACTTGAAACACCATCTACAAGACAAATCATTTGGTCAAAACCCTCTAATCTTACTAGATATGCCTGCATAGATACCTGTTTTGAGAGATGGGTTAGCTTAATGACCCCAGAGGATGAGATTGATTGGGTTAAAGCCAACCTAGGCCACATCCTCTCATTACCAAAAATTCCACTAAAATGGGAGATTATAGAGGCTTTAATTGGGCATTGGCAACCCCAATTAAGCCTCTTCAGATTTGGCGATAAGGAAATGACCCCCACCGTTGAAGAAGTGGAACCCATCCTCAATTTGAGGTTTTCCAATAAGTAGTTAACCCACCTCTCAAACCAAGCTTCAAAAAGGAAGCTTCCACCTTTCTAGGAATAGGAAAGAAAGAGCTAGGTGATTCAAAAGCCTTATTGACCCTATCCAAGCCTTTTCTGACTGAAAAGCTGATAAGAAGCAAGAACTGGTCAGTCTGGTTCAATGCCTTGACCTTGATAGTGGTCAATCAGTTGCTTTTCCCGCGAGATGATAGTGAGGTAGACTTGTCCCTCATTTCAGTTGTTTGTCAGGTTAGGGAGCGTGAAAGGCTTGCCCCTATGATCCTGGCTGAAATATACCAGGCCATGACTGATTGCTATCATAGGCGGAAGAAGAGCTTCTTAGCCTACGCCCCAATTCTTCAAGTAAAAAAAGCACTTCCTATTCTTGAATTACAACTTACTTGTGAAATTGACATTTTTGTAAATAAATTGAAATGCTTCCCTTTTCTTTGCAGCTTTGGCTACTTGATCATCTGACCCAAATAAAGATGATAGATCGCCTCTTCTTTCCCAGGATGGATGTACCTACGTTGATGAACAACCAGGAGTGTCCGAACATCCAGGGTGGCAAGCACAGCTGGTTCGTATTTCTGGGCACTCTTCAGGACGATCAGGTGAGGTGGCCTGGCACCTACCAGCCGTGCTTTGAGACAGTGATCAACTTCCAGGACTGGAACTTCTTGGTGCTGGTTGGCTTGAGGTCTACAATGCTTTACCTGCCTTTGAGAGTCCTTAGGCAGTTAGGAGGGGAGCAGGGGATCATGATCCCTCATGGATATGACGAGTTTCTGGGCCCACTCACACTAGCCAACATGGGGCTGTGTTTCCGATTGATGAAGGAGTGGTCCCATGCATGCTTCATGAGGGGTCCCGTCTTCTCTAACTTGCACATGAAGGATTACCTCTTTTGGATCAGAGATCAGGTGCAGAGTTGTGCCCCAGTGCCAGAGGATCCTCCTGCGGTTCCTTCTCCGACTTATGAGGATCTTTTAGAGACAGAGAGAGCATCCCATAAACGCCTTCAGCATATCTGGGTCGAGGAGTCTATAGTGATGAGGCTTCGGTGTGCTGACTTAGAGAGGCAGCTTGCAGAGCAGATCCAGGCTCACCGATTCGAGGTTCGAGCCGCATGCCGCAGACATGATGAGACCATGGAGAGGCTTAGGGATATGAAGATTAGGCAGTCTCTTTCGGATGATGTTATATCCTTTCTCAGCGATCCGATTGCAGAGGGGGCCTAGGGACTTGTTGCGGCTCAGGCAGCTCGGATTTGAGAGCTTGAGGAGAGACCATAGCTTATTGTATATTTTTTTTTTCACACTTTTGTACAAAAGAAACTCAAATAGTGGAAAGGCACAGAAATGATATACCAAAAATTGGGTTTTTTTACTATTGGCCTCAGAACTCTCATATGCTTGTAAAAACAGATAGTTTTATGAAAAGTCACTGATTTCTCATCATTGGCCAAAATATAGTTTTCCTTTTTTTTTATGTATATATTTTTTTTGAAAAGTGGTCCATAATACTTAATCACATATAATTAAAGGAATTAAAGACAATTTGAATAATGAAGAGGGTATTTCAATTAATAGGGAAGAACCAAACCCGTCCACCTTAGGACCTTTAGACTCATCCCCAAACTCCATTCCTCCTCTGTTGATCCTGTTATCACTTATCGGCTCAATCTTGTGTTGATTCCCCTAGATAATACGAGCAACTCAACCATTTTGCTGGAAACCGCGCACAAAATGCAGTTTGATTATCCGCACATACAGTGCAGTTTTTCACTTCTTTTTCTGTTTTTCATTTTTCATTTCTTTTTCTTTTCATTTGAATTCTCCTTGCCAATATTGCCGCTAGTGTCGATTGCGGTTTTCTAAGGACCAGCTTATTCATTCTGTCATCACCAATCCGACTCTGGAGGTTGAAGGAACACAATAAGATCACCAAGGGCTTAAAAAAATAGGACGAAACAAAGGCTAGGTTGAGTTTATGAAATGAAGGATATTATAGGCTCAAAGATTTTAAAATATTAAAAATAGGACAACTAGGCTTACATTTATGATAGATATGTTCCCAATTCCCAAATTTTCTCTTTTATTTCTTTCTTTTTGCACCTGGCTTTCATTTGCCACTATACTTTCCCTTCTTTTTTTTGCTTTTTTCTTGTATTTTATTTTTGCCCCTATTGACCTTGCCCCAGTATGAAATTGGAAGTCCCAGTTTAGGTTTCAGAAAAAAATACGAACAGGCTCAACTTGGCTAGGCTAGGGATTTTTAAAATTTTTTAAGGGATAAAGAAAAATGGCCTCGGATCATTTTCTACTGTTATTCCCTCAAGGAAAATACCTTTTGACGGCATCAGAATTGATTGGCTTAGGAAAATCTGTCCTATCCATTTCTGTTAAGATGAGAGCTCCTCCTGATAAGACCTTCTTCACCACGTAAGGTCTTTCCCAATTTGGCTTAAACTTTCCACGTGGATCTTCCAGGAATGGTAATATCTTCTTTAGAACCAAATTACCCGTTTGGAAAGTTCTGGGCTTCACCTTCTTATTGTAAGCTCTGGCCATCCTTTTCTGGTACAACTGGCCATGACAAAGAGCTTTTAAATGTTTTTCTTCTATTAGGTTGAGTTGATCATATTTGGATTGTATTCATTCAGCTTCTTCTAATTCTGCCTCCATGAGCACTCTTAGTGAGCGGATCTCAACTTCGACTGGTAAAATTGCTTCTATTCCATAAACCAATGAATACGGTGTTGCCCCAGTAGAAGTCCAGATTGAAGTTTTATAGGCATGTAGAGCAAATGGCAGCATTTCGTGCCAATCTCTGTAACTCACTACCATCTTCTGAATTATCTTCTTTAAATTCTTATTTGCTGATTCTACTGCCCCATTCATCTTTGGTCTATATGGAGCTGACTTGTGATGGGTAATCTGAAACTGTTCACACATCTTCTTCATATCCTTGTTCTTAATATTTGAAGCATTGTCTGATACTATAGCAGTTGGCAAACCATAGTGACAAATTATGTTGTGCTTCAAGAACTTAAGAATGTGGTTTCCTGTGATATTTGCATATGAAGTAGCTTCAACCCACTTCATGAAGTAGTCGATTGCTACAAGAATAAACCGGTGCCCATTTGCTGCCTTTGGAGAGATCGTCCCGATGATATCAATGCCCCACATAGAAAAAGGCCATGGTGATGTCATGCTATGCAACTCTCCGGGTGGCACGTGCTTACTATCAGCGTATATTTGACACAAATGACACCTCTTGACATGCGCATAGCAATCATGCTCCATTGTTGACCAGTAATATCCCAATCACAATATTTTCTTCGCAAGCATGTGTCCATTCATATGCGATCCACATACTCCTCCATGAACTGTTTCTATTAATCTCTCGGCCTCAGCCTTGGTGACACATCTAAGTAGGGCATCATTGTGCGATCTTTTGTATAGTTGTCCACCACTTAGTAGGAATTGCCCTGCTAACCTCTGTATCATTCTTTTCTCAGTAGAAGTAGCCCCTTCTGGCCAACTCTGATCATTCAAGAAATTCTTGATATCTTGAAACCATGGTGTTTCTTCTTCTTGTATTCCTTCTAGAACAAGACAGTAAGCTGGTTTGTCTCTGACTTCAATTTCTAGTGGTTTGATGTCTACCCCTTCTGGAATACTAACCATTGAAAACAATGTTGCCAAAGCGTC
The DNA here is from genome assembly GCA_947561395.2 of Buxus sempervirens. Taxonomy (NCBI): domain Eukaryota; kingdom Viridiplantae; phylum Streptophyta; class Magnoliopsida; order Buxales; family Buxaceae; genus Buxus; species Buxus sempervirens. Next base: position 13,406,839 of record OX387185.1, read on the forward strand.
TGCAAATTGATTCTTGGCTCTTGGCATATAACTAAAGGAAATTCGAGTAAATTTGGTACTTATTTCTTCCAAATACTGGTGATATGGGATCAATTTGTGATTTTTGGTTTTCCATTCACCAGTTGTTTGGAAGATGATAAGACTCGAATCCCCGTATACATCAAGTTCCTGAACATCATGATCTAAGGCAGCTTGCAATCCAATTATACACGCTTCGTATTTTGTGATGTTGTTTGTGCACTGAAACCTCAACTTCACTGCGATTGGGATATGTGAACCATCCAGTTTTACTAAGACTGCTCCGATTCCATTTCCATTAATATTTGCAGCCCCATCAAAGAACATCTACCAGGAGTCTTCACTTCCTTCTTCTTCAGTAAATAAAATAGCCTCGTCAAGAAAATTTGTTTTAAGAGGTTGGTAATCTGGTAGAGGGTGCTTGGCCAGATGATCAGCAATTGTTTGACCTTTAATTGCCTTCTGAGTTACATATGTAAGCTCAAATTCTGAAAGCAAAAGTTGCCATCTTGCTGTTCTACCAGTTAAAGCTGGCTTCTCAAACAAGTACTTCAGTGGATCCATTCTTGAAATCAATAGTGTTGAATAGCTCAAGAAATAATGCATAAGCCTCTGAGTGGCCTAGACCAAAGCACAAGTTTTTTCCAAAGGTGAATATCTTGTCTCATAATTTGTGAATTTATTGCTCAAATAGTAGATAGCCTTTTCTTTTCTGCCTGTTTCATCGTGTTGTCCCAATACACACCCAATTGATGTTTCTGAAACTGATAAATAAATGATCAGTGGTCTTCTTGGGACTGGCGATATTAGAACAGGTGGATTTAATAGATACTCCTTAATCTTGTCAAAAGCTTGCTGACAATCATCATTCCACACTGTTGGGTTGTTTTTTCTTAGAAGCTTGAAGATCGGTTCGAAAATAGCAGTAAGCTGTGCTATGAACCGGCCGATATACTGAATTCTTCCAAGAAAACCCCTAACTTCTTTTTCTGTTCTGGGCGGTGGCATCTCAATGATTGCTTTTGCTTTGGATGGGTCAATCTCAATTCCTCTTTTGCTTACAATGAATCCAAGTAGTTTTTTTGACGTGGCTCCAAAAACGCACTTTGCCGAATTAAGCCTGAGACTGTATTTTCTTAAACGGTCGAATACCTTCTTCAGATTGATCAAGTGGTCATCTTATTTACAAGACTTGGCAATCATGTCATCCACATAAACCTCCATCTCTTTGTGGATCATATCATGAAAAAGGGCCGTCATGGCTTGCTGATATGTTGCCCCAGCGTTATGACTGTGTAGTGAAAGGTTCCCCAAGGCATAATAAATGTTGTTTTCTCTTGATCTTCCTTCGCCATCTTGATTTGATTATACCTAGAGAAAACGTCAATAAATGAGAACAAGCTGTGCACTGCAGTATTATCAACTAAGATGTCAATGTGCAGTAAAGGAAAATCATCCTTTGGACTTGCCTTGTTTAGATCTCTGTAGTCTACACACATTTTGACCTTTCCATCTTTCTTCGGAACCGGCATGATATTAGCTAGCTATTCGGGGTATGTGGAAACTGCCAAAAATCCGGCTTGGAACTGTTTAACCACTTCATCTTAACCTTTAAGGTCCATTCAAGTTTCAACCTTATCAATTTCTGCTTAATTGGCTTTAATCTTGGCAGAATAGGCAGTCTATGAACGACCATGTCTGTATCCAATCCTGGAATATCCCGATAAGACCATGCGAACACATCTTTGTAATCGGTCAAGAATTGTGACATTTCCTTCTGCTACAGATCAGACAAGCATACACCAATCTTTACAATCTTTGGGTCCTCTTCGGTCCCAATGTTTATGGAAATGGTTTCTTCAATATTCGGTTGAATACCCCTTTCATGACGTTCTAATTGATATGAAATTTCCTTGGGAAGGTCATCTTCTTCGTCTTCGGTCTCTTCTTCGATCCCCATTAGGTCGAAGTCGTATTCAACTTGTTTTAATTCAGTTTGCATATATGGTTCATAAGCAGTTTTGACCTTTTTAGAAGATTTAAATTTTCTAAAAAAAGTTGGAAAATCTTTTTGGGTGTTTTGAGAGCCTTCTGAAAAATCTTTTCCTGAAGATGAAGGCTCAATAGGACTTTTAAGAAAAGGGCATTCCACTAACGGAGTTTTTTTTTTAGAGGCCACAGCTGATTGCCAACCATACGTGGCCTCAAAAGTCAAGGGAGTTTCCTCCCAGTTTTTAAAACAAAGTCTTTTGGAGTAGGTGATAAAGTGCAAGTCTGCTCCTCCTCAAATTCCGAATCCGATACCATCATTACCGAATAGGGGATGTTGCCCGTCTCTGCTTCCGGGCTAATTTCAGATATGACTTCATCTGGAATCTTTATTGTTGCCCAGTCAATGAAGGGCAATTATGCTCTGCTTTCTTCTTCTCTACCTTCGGTCATGGCAAAGAATGCCCTGGCTTCCTTTGTGAAGTCCTGCTGCTCTTGTGGCAATGGCTCAGGCTCACCGATTGCCTTGGGTGGAACATATGGTAAAGGTGGGCTATAGGGTTGCAAGGTTGGGATGTAAGGTTTTTTTGAAGGGATTGACATTGAAGTATGGGGGTTTGGATTGATCTGGGGGAGGAGACATCAGATGAGAAAGTTTCGGAAAAGTTTCCCTTAAATGAGGGAATTTTCCTTGATCCTTTTTCTCTTCATTCTCTTCTTTTTTTTGCTTATCCCTTTTCCACTTCCCTGGCTTTGCACCCAATCTTGCTCTTGGGACTAATTTTTTCACCTTTATGGGCTCCAGCCTCCCTTGTAAATTGATTCCCAATCCCTTCCTTGGATGGAAATCATATTCTTTTAAAACTTTCTCCACCATCCTTTCCGCACAAGTCAACTTCTTTTTCTTTTTTTGAGACCCCCTAGGTATGAAGTTGACTGTTTCGAATTGAAAAGAATGGAATGCAATTTTGTCGACCGTTAATTCCACATTAATAAATGGCACATCAGGTGGCATAATCGGAGGAATGAGATTCTCAGCGAGGACTGTTATCACCCTCTGCCCTCTTATGTATTTCACTCTCTGGTGGAGGGAAGATGGTATTGCCCTAGCTGAATGGATCCATGGTCTTCCTAGGAGCAAGTTGAATGCCGCCAGGATATCTATCACCTCAAATGTGATATTGAAGATATTTGGCCTGATGGTGATCGGCAATTTTAATCTCCCCTAGGGAGTGTGTTTTGGAGCTATCCTAGATTGATCCAGACCAAGCTTAACGAATGTAACCAATGGGCAGACGTTTAAAGCCGACCCATTGTCAATTAAAACATGTGCTATCATGCTACCTTTACAGAGCACAGTGATGTGCAAAGGATCCATATGATAACACCTGCCAGGACTTATCTCACTTTTAGAAAAGCTTATGACATTGTGAGATAAAATCTAGCCAACCATCTTTCCAAGCTGGTCTGGATCAATTGTTTTTGGCACATGTGCACTCTGAAGCACTTTTATCAATGAGTCCCTGTGTTTATCTGAATTAAGCAATAATCCCAGTATTGAGATCTGGGCAGGAACGTTGTTTAACTGGTCCACAATATTGAACTCACTCTTTCTCAATATCTTAATGAGGTCTGTCGCTTCATTATTAATGACCCGGGGGGTGTCCTCCCCTTCATTTTCTTCTCATCTGCCTCTCTCTTCTCTTTCTTTATTTCCGGTTCTTTTGCTTTCTCTCCTTCTCCGACACCTCTTCCCGATCGTGTCATTAAATTCACCTCCCCCTTACTTTCCCTGTCAAACCTTAGAACAGTGGTTGTTATGCCTTCGCTGTAATTCCAAGGTACAGTGGACTCCAAGTATTCAGGCTTTGGTACATTGATTACCAGAGGGGTAAGCTTTGGTTTAATAAATGGGGATGTAGTGGAGGTAGGATTTGGTGAAGGTGCCTAAATAGAAAGCAGAAGCGATTTCTTGGATGCTTCTGATTGTGAGGCTTGGGAAACTGATGAAGAAAAAGATGTAATTAAAGCGGTGATGGGGTCATAATTAATGACCAATGGAGGTTTTGATGATGGAGCGGGTGAAGAAAAAATAGGCGGATTACAATTGATGATTAAAGGAGGTTTGGAAGTATTGATTTGGGCCATAAGAGATGTGACACGGTTTAAGGAGGAGCTAATGTCCTCAGTAGCCTTGCCATTTTCTTTCTTCCCAGAAATGACATTGACTTGTGCCTCTTCCTCTTCCTTGTCAAAATAGACCTTTACAGAAGTCCCTATAGGCGCAATCAATTGTGAGGGATCAAAGGTCTGAGGTTTGAAAGAGATGGCCCCCACAAAATTGGAGGGGCCTACCCCATTATGCCGAGGCAGAGGGTTTTGACCTATGTCATTCCCTGAAGATGTGGGAGCTCCTGTGTTGAAGGCTAGAGTTTTTTGATCCAATAAATCTTGGATGGTGAGCTTTAGGGGCCAGCACTTATCAATTGAATGCCTAGGTGCACCCATATGGAAGTCACAGGTGGCTGAAGGATCAAAATTCCTTCCTTTGGATGCATTCGGGTTAGGTTTTTTTAATGTCGCATACCCGCCTTCAACAAAGTTGGCAATAATTGAGAGGGAGATACGGGAAGAGGAGTGAAAACCCTGTTTCTTCTCGATGCCATCTAGGCATCCCTCTCCTCCTTGGAAAAAAACTCTCTTCTGGGTTGCAGGCACAGATGGGGAAAAATTAACGTTCACAGGAGCTTGAGGGATGGTTTGTGGTTGTTGGAATGGCAGAGATTGCGGGGTGAAGACATTGATATGGATAGGTTTTTTGGGAAAAGAGGGTTGCTGTACCATATTAACCTTTCTTTTTTCCTGCCTCCGTTCTTCTTCACCCCATTTCCTCTCTTTTGAGCAGAAAAATCTGAGGTAGAGTCCTGTTGACGAGCTGTGGCAGAATAATCTATTATCTTTCCAGACCTAATTCCATCTTCTATGAGATCCACCACTTGGACTAGGGCAGCGAAATTTGTGGTGATTTGACCCACCAAGTGATTATAAAAAGGCTGCCCTAGTGTAGTGATAAAAGTGGAGATCATCTCCTGCTCAAACATAGGTGGTCTAACTTGGGCAGCTGTCTCTCTCCACCTCTTGGCATACTGTCTGATGGATTCTTCTTTCCCCTTGGACATTCTCATCATATCGTATCTATCCGGTATGATATCCGAGTTGAAACGATATTGTGCCAAGAAGGCAACTGCCAAGTCTTTCCATCTCCTGATCCTTCCATGGTCAAGAGTTGAGAACCACCTCAAAGCTGGGCCAACCAAGCTCCTTTGAAATAATTGGATAAAAACCCCATCGTCTCTTCCATACTGGCAAAGGGCTCCATAGTACAGCTTAAGATGGCTCATTGGACAGCCCGTCCCATCATACTTCTCAAAGTCGGGACACTTGAACTTCAATGGTAAGTTGGCTTCTGGGTAGAAGCAGAGGTCTTCAAAATTTGTTCCCCCAAATGAGGTAACTCCCTTCACCTCCCTCAATTTCTCCTTCTCTTTCTCTTTCTTTGATTCAGATTCCTTTTCCCTGATCGGAATAGGCTTAGGGGTAGGTTGGTAATATTCAGGTTGAGGTGGGATATTGTTTTGTGGTGGAAGTGCATTGTGGGATGAAGAGGCTTGGTGACCCTGAGCCTGGGTTTGCTGTGCTTGAGTAGGCAGCATATTCTCCAGCAGTTTGGCAAGCCCAGTCACTTGCTCCTGAAGCTGGTGAAAGTCCTGAGTAGAGACAGTTGACTGGCTCTCAGTTGGGTTCATGATTGTAGATTTCAGTCTTTGATAGCATCTGGGAGCAATGATTGCTGGTAGGAGCCGAAGACCTTAGAAAAGGGAAAAAGCAATATCAGTATCCCATTAAATCATGTTTACACACCTATGAATGCATGCATGCAGGCTTAGTGAACATGAGTTTGGAATATTTATTGTATATTTTTTTCTTTTTTTTTGAATTGGTTAAAATAACCTTATTGAATAAGATTGATTGGTACGAAAAACGACCAATCAAAAGATTTGCTGAAATATTCTAGGGCTTCCAACATGTCCCACAAAATGTGATGTGCCTAAAGTAACGCCTATAGACAAATCACGAATTGGAATTACTCAAGCTTCCAAGGGCTTATGGATTGGTTGGTACGAAAAAGATCGACCAAAAGGATTGTTGGAATATTCTAGGGCTTCCAACATGTCCCACAAAATATGAAATGTCTAAAATAAAAGTTCTTAGACAAACCATGAATTGGAATTACTCAAGCTTCCAAGGGTTTATGAAGATAAAAATTCTGAAATTTCAGGCTTTCAGAGATCCTATGAGTTTCTAAATTAAGGCTTTAGAAAGCCTATGAGGTTTTTGTAAAATTTCTGGAATTTTAGGCTTCCAGTGATCTTATGAGTTTCTAAATTAAGGCTTTAGAAGGCCTATGGGGTTTTGAAAATTTCTGGAATTTCAGGCTTCCAGTGATCCTATGAGTTGATTTTCTGAAATTCCAAGGCTTTCAGATGCCTAAGTTATTTTTTAACCCTTCTTAAAGTATTTGAGTTAAAAAGGAACTCTATCTGCCTTTAAGAAGATGATTTATTTAAAATTTTTCTCTCATTCGATTTTTGAATGATTATTTGCTTGGAATTCAAAGGTTTTGAAGTGACCCATGATTTGTAAATCAAATTGCTCTTTGGAAGAAATCTTAAGAGTTTGAACACTTTATGATTAAAGACTTCTTATTGAAGATAGATTTTTTATTGGAACTTGCTCCTTTTTTAGAAATGAGTTGAACTTCCTTTCTTTTATCCTTAAATTGAATTACACTTCAAAGCTTAAGCTTAAAACATGTCTTGAAAGCTTATTATTGTTTACCAATTCAATTCTTAAGATTGAAGTGTGATTAGGTTGGTTGGTTTGAACCAATTCTCTTTTGACCATTTGCTCCATTTAAGATGGGTTAGATGCTTAAATAAGGTAAAAATTGCCCAATATGAGCTTAACCCCAAATTGAGATGCTTGACTTGGTTTCTGATTTAAGCAAGCTTTTACTTTGTCACTTGCACCCTTTAGTTAAGTCAATTTGTCCAATTTAGGTGAAAATTGCCTAAAATGATCTTAACTCCTTGATTTGGATGAGTTTGGAAGGATTTAGATGCCATTTATCCTGTTAGAACTCCTGGTTATTTGTTCATATCATTCATGGATTAATAAACACCAGATTTACTTGTTAAGCATGGTTAGAACTCATTTTGAGTTCAAAACCACATACTCAGAGCGGTTTGGCTTCAACCGCACTTACTCTGCTACCAGAGTTAAAAGTGCTTGAAATTGCATACTCAGGACGGTTTTAGATGAGAAACAGATTTAAAATTTTTTTCTTTTCCCAATTGATTTTATCCGCTTGATTACTTGTCCAAACTCCTTGTTCACCATTGGGTGGCTTCTGAACTTTTCCAAATTGGACATTTGACACTCAAAGTGCTTGTAACAATGCATGTGTTGCATGGTGTTTATGAATTTGAATAAGGGTACAATATGTACAAAAAGACTCCTTATAACAAAGGAAAAATAAAATACAAGTTTGCCTTCAAGGGCATGAAATGAGATTACAGTTTTGCCTTCTTGGGCTTCCAAAGGAAAAGAAAATTCCTAAGCTAAAATCAAAAAAACCACTATACTAGCACCTCCTTGATGTTCTTTTCCTTTCGATTTTCTTGCAAAAAGAGGATTAGTAGCATTCACACCAAAGAGGGCATGTACTCCCCTCAAAATTAGACACCATATGCATGGATTTTAAACATTAGGTTGCCTCCTATGGATATTTGGGCAGAATGACATCTAAGAAGAGTTAAAACTCTTCCTATGGGCTACACCAATTCTTAGGATAAAACAATTCTTTGGGAAAAAAGAAATCCCAACATATGGACACCATGAACTTGACTTTGTAAAGTATGAAGGCAATTATAAAATAAAACTGGAATTACCTTGTTACCTTGTGTCTACCTTCAATATGGTATCCATACCGTACCTTGGATCATGTGAACCATGCAAAGCGGCCTTCCTTCAATTACAAACCCATTTCCCATCGTATTTGGTTTACTTTGGCCAAAAAATGTGTTTCTCCACCTTCACGCATAGGGGTTTTGGGTTTTGGCTTAAATTGCAACTTAGATTTCAAGCCTAGTGTATGACCAGAATTCACTATCCACAATGTCATCACATCATTGGCTCAAAGCTCTAAGGTGAATGTTTTCACTTTCGCTTTCCGAAGTAACGACCTCGGTGCGCCAAGCTACACACATTCGAGTTCAACTTCCTATAGGTGATAGGTAGGCTGTGTAAAAAAAATATAAAAGGTGCACATGTGCATTTGAAAAGTGGGTCACATTCATTACAATGTCCCACCCTTGCCACTCTTTTTCGTAGTCATGCATACACAACCGCATTCACCAAGGCATGACAGAGAGATCATATTTAAAGCAAATAACTACAAGTAAAACAAGGCAACTTAAAACACCTAAACATGCTCATGATTATCATATATTGACACTAAAATTCATCCAAACATGTAAGCATGATATCATGTTACACAAAAAGCAATCAATCATGGTGAACATGCTTGAAATCAAAACATCCATCTAACATTCAGTTCTCATGCTCAACATACTCATGATCATCACATGATATTCTCAATGTAAATCAAAGCATGCTATTATGACATCAAGACACCTAAACATGGTTCTAAACACAATCAAATACATGTATCACATATCCTATCCTCATGTTCCTCTAATCATCTAAAATTAGATCTGAACGCATCCTAGCATGCTTATGGCAAACAAACAATCCGCAAGCAAATCATACCAAGCTCACACCAAACACAAAAAAATTATGGCCTAAATCCACTTTCCCTCGCAGAGTCGCCAGTTGTGAGACATGGAAAATCACCTAGATGACCTCCTCATCTTCACACGAGGTTTAAAAAGGTTCGGAGTTGCCACCATTCAATTTAAGGTGTGAATGGACACCAAAGTGATCATAATAAGGTAAAATAGAGTTCAAGCAACTCTAATTCATGTCAAATCCAGAGATCAGGTAAGGGGATTAGGTTATGAGTAGGGGAAGGTGTTAGGAACCCCCACTCATCCGTACAAGACGGTTTCCATATGCTATTCATACTCAAATAGGTGCTTGCTAATCAAAACAATCAAAAAGACCTGAAAAATGACAAATACATATGTGATTCCTCCATATGAGTAGTCCAATAAAATCTGGACTTTCTCTATGGACATATCACCTCTAGGACTTCATGATTAAGTAAAAATCAAGGTAAAGATTGAAGAAAATCAATTTCAAACAAATCAAGAGAAATCAAATATAGATGAAGCTATATTAGCTTTAAAACTTTGATCAATAATAAATCCTTCGATTTAAACTCAAATCAAACGAAATCAAAGCCAATAGAAAGCTGTTATGAAGTAGAATACCCAGTATAAAATTCAAATCAATCCGATTATAAATGAGGGAGAAACACTCAATCAAATCTACTGTTGTAAACCTGCAAAAGTGGCGAGTAACCAACTTTGAAACTCTATTCGTGGATATTGGCTCTATATAAATCCTTAAAAACTTGCATGAATAAAGTATGTGGTGCCATCTCTCAAACAAAATAGGCCTCACACGAAACTTTATCCATTTGTGATTTGTATGACCTCTCATACCTGCCTAAAGGATCACAGATTAACTCAGAATTCTGCTACAGAGCAGCTCTGAGTCAAGAAAATACACAAGACACAAATCAAAGTGAAAACTCTTGAAACTAGTTGGATTTGAAAATATATTCACAGAGGAAAATATAGAGATTAAAATCACTTGAATCCAAATTAAAATGAGCAAATGGTGCTCGATCAAAGCAGCAAGTTCAATAGTTTGATCTGAACTGACCTGCTGACTTGGATTAGATGGTATCAAAAAATGGCTCCATAGAAATTGCTGAAAATTTACAGACAATAACTAGACACTTTCCCCTATTACATGCCTTTGGAATCACTCAAAACTTCATCCGGATGATGAAGTTATGAGTGTTCTAAGACAGGCCACAGGTGTTGTCCAGGTTTTGAAAATCTGAGTGAAATTAAGCAAAATCAGTGCATGTGTGCAATGGATTCGACTAAAATTATTTGAAATCACCAGGAAAAAACTCATGGAGTCCTAAGAGTTCATTCTAAGGCCATGGATCTCAGATTTACCATATTGAACATGGAGAATCCAAGATCTAGCCTATTCTTGACAAAAACAAATGAGATGTGTGTGTTCATGGTGGAAATCAAACTTATAGGAGAAGATTGGGATCCATTGCTATAGAGAGCATGGATCCTTGAATTTTCTCCAAATTTAGATCCAAATCATACCAAAGCATTCATGAACATAAGATCAACGTGCATATCATTCAAACAAGGTTCTAAGCCTAGAAGATCTATTCCAACATCCGTTTCCCCAAGCTCTCTCTTCATGTTTTACGGCTAGAGAGGATTATTAGGTACTTTAGAAGAGGTTTGGGTTTACACATACTCCATGGCCTTATACTACAGAAAGGTAGAAGATGAGAGCATTGGAATGTAAGAAAAATGAAGAAGAGAAAGGTGAAGTCCTTACCTTAGTAGCTTGAATGACTTGAGCAAACAAACCAGCAGAGTTTCACTTCTTCTTGCAGAGCTTCCAAGCTTCAAATTAGCAGCCATTTGCAAGAGGAGGACCCCTATATTTATAGGCATAGCCAAGGGTATAAAAGACCCAAGGGTAGGCCAATAAAAGCTTCTAGATTATTCCAATTCAAGCCAAAGGCATGAATTGGAGTAATTCCACAAGTTTCGGAGGGCAAGATGGAGAGATCAAGTCTCCAAGAGAGAGGTAAGATGCGTAAATAAGGCTCAGATCTCGAGCCTTTGTGCAAATGACCAAATTGGCAGAAACCGCATACATAGTGCGGTTTCGAGCAAACCGCACTCTGTTTGCGATTGCAGCATAAATCTCCACAAACCGCACATACAGGGCGGTCACAATTTAGTTGCCCCCCAATGATTACTGTTCACGTGGCCTAACGGCCTAGCAGCCTGACAGCCATGTGTCAGCTCACTTGCGCGCACACGAGAAGCATGAACCAAAACCGCATTGTGTGTGCGGTCGCAACCGCATACCCAGTGCGGTTGAAACCAAATGGCCAAAAACCGCATGAAATGTGCGGTCAGCACCTGTTTTGAATATTTTTGAGCTTTTGACACTTGTCAAAGCTCAAATAAATCATTTAAAAATTTATTTTATTGCCCTCTCACATTGTAGTGCAATTTGGGGTGTCAACAACATCATGCTCCCGTTGTGTATCTCGATGAGGCCTTTCTATATCTAGTCGTGCTACAGCAATCCCACCCATCATGTATTTCGATGTGGTTATTTGGGTTACCATCATGTATCTTGCTCTAGTATTCCTCATTGTTGCAGTTGATTGGATTGTACGTGCCAGCCCTCTGTGTATCTTGGTTCGGTGATCCGCAATTTGTCGATGACTATGTATCTCAGCTTCGCACTTAAGCCGTGATGTGGCAACCCCTTGACTTAGGCATTTAGCTTTTCAAAGATGTATTGTTTTCATGAGTCTTGTGATGTCACATTATCGTGAGGATTTGGTTTGTTGATTGTAACTGTATTTGATGGTGATTTTAGAAATGAATTGCAACTGAATTATTTGTCATTGTTATGTATTTGAAACACATGCTATCATAAAAATTATATGATAAATTGCTTTATTCATGCAAGTGTTACTTGCTGGGATTTATATCTCATTCTTGCTTATTTTATTTTGTTTTTAGACTTCTATCCTGGAGAGGACGATTTTGCAGGGTTAGAGCCACAGGGGAGCAGTATCTATCTGACGACTACGTGGAAGACGATTACTATTGTCTTATGTAGGATTTTTGATTTATGACTTAGGAAGTTATTTATGATTTTGGAGAGATGAGAGTGAATGATGCAGTGAACCTTCGTGTTCAGATTTTTATAGTAGGAGTTTTATTAGTCTATTTGAAGACTTGATCAGATTTTATGAAGTAATAAAGTTTAGTTTAGTTTGTTTTTATTTCCCTTTTGTTTCCACACTTTGATATTGATATAATTGTTGAATTATATTGTGGCTTTGGCTTGCTATGGGCTCAAGCATAGTGTGACCATGAGACGAGTTATATCTTTAATGAACAACTTGGATCCAGGGCACTACAGGCATCTTATATAAAAATCAATCCTTTCAACTATCGCTCAACCTTGGTCGCTCAAGCGATCAGTTGGGCGACTAAGTTTCTAAAATACACAGGCGAGCCACTCGACTTGATCGCCCAGGAAATCGGGTCAGGCGCTCAACAAACAACGGCTAAATCCAACTTCCAAAACAATTTTTTATGCAACAAACAACATTCTATACACCAAAATCATTTCTAATAACTTCAAAAACATATATTCAATACTTCCAAATCATCCAGAACGATCAAACCACCATGAAACTTGTGACATCATGGTTGTCTGAGTGGGCGGGTGAATGGGTAATCTCACTGGGCGAGCTACCAGGCGAGGATGTGCATATGGTTGGGATCCCATAACGCTCGGGGATGCTATAAGTAGTCTTGTAATCCCTTATAAAGCAAGAGGCCTTTTAAGGTATAACATGGGACTAAATCCCCTTGGAACCCTAAAGTTAAGCGTACTCGGATGAGAGCAGTGCTAGGATGGGTGACCACTAGGAAGTTTTCTTGTGTTATCTCTTGAGAACAAATCCGTGAGGCTTCATTGGGCCAAGAGCAAACAATATCTTGCTGGGTATGGGTCCAGGACATTACAAATGGTATCAAAGCTTGCCCCGACCGGAAAGTGTGGGGTTCGGCCCAACGCGAGGACGCGTTGTCTCATGGAAGGGAGTATGTGACATCTTGGTTGTCTGAGTGGGTGGGGTGAATGGGTAATCTCACTGGGCGAGCAACCAGGCGAAGATGAGCATATGGTTGGGATCCCACAATGCTCGGGGATGCTATAAGTAGTCTTGTGATCCCTTACAAAGCAAGATGCCTTTTAAGGTATAACAAGAGACTAAATTCCCTTGGAACCCTGAAGTTAAGCGTGCTCGGGTGAGAGCAGTGCTAGGATGGGTGACCACTGGGAAGTTTCTCGTGTTATCCCTTGAGAACAAATCCGTGAGGGCTCATTGGGACTAGAGCGGACAATATTTTGCTAGGTATGGGTCCAAGATATTACAAAATTCACTATTGACTAAACAGGTGTGCTACCTACCTCTGTTAGTTCCAAGAACTCCTTCTTCCTCCTCTTTCTTCTTAGTGTAGGTTCTGACCCTTTCTTCTTCTGCAACACAAGACCCTTTGGAACGTGGATCTCCTCAAGAACAGCAAAGCTCCTTAGTCTCCTTCTCTCGGTTCTTCTCTTCTTCTTCTTTCAGCGGCAAGAGAATACAAAGGGTAGCTATATGATTACTCGTATACTCTCTTAATAAAACCCTTTTTTAATCCTTATGATCCCATGTATCTCCCCTCCATCAACTCCTATACTTCTAACCAATCAAATTAAAAGATAGCCTTAATTTAATACTTATCCCTTTATTTCATGATCCAATAGTTGGATTTGCATCAAACTCCGGATCTCCTTTATCAATATGATCACTTATATATTCTATTACAAACCATCAATAAAATCCACAATAAAATACTAATTTTTATTTAACTAAAATTTCTGAAAATTTTCAGGGTATTATAGATTGGGACTGGATTTAACCTCTCAAAGTGGTCATATTTCACGAGTCCTGTGATGTCACAATTGTATGGTTTGTTGTGTGAATATTATGTTGGTTTTGGATTATAACTTGTTGCATATGGGACTTTATATTGTATTTTCTGGTTATGAATTTTTGGTTTAATCGTTGTACCTCATGAAAAATGGTTTATAAATTATATGGACTGTTTTATAGCATTCATGTTGCTACTTGCTAAGATTTTGTATCTCATCCTTGTTTTCAATGTTTTGTTTTCAGATTGTGTTGGAGAGGATATTGTGGAATAGAAAGCTAGTGGGATTAAAGGCTTAGAGACCTAATGGTTATTAGTAAGAATTTAATTCTTTTCTAAGAGTCGTAGTAAGAGGTCTAATTGAGTGTTTTGAGAGATAGTGAATCATAGTTACCCTTTATATTAGAAGAACTTGATGTAATCTCATTTTGAGGATTTTAATGAAATAAAGAGAAGTTTCTTAGCATATTCTGAATTATCTTACCTTTATGCTCTTGTTCTTAATTGCTTTATTATCATTAAAGTAATGCCTTGATCCGTTGAAAAAAATAAAAAACTACTGGATCCAGAGTGTTACAATGATCCTAATCTCTTGAAGTACTTTCTTGACAAAATCATAAGGTATTGTATCCCTGATGAGAAGATACCAAGTGTCTTAGAATTTTGTCATTTCCAACCTTGTGGAGGATATTTTTCTATGAAGAAAACTGCTGCAAAAATTCTGCAGTGTGGATTTTATTAGCCTACATTGTTCCATGACACTAATGCTTATTGTTTTTCTTGTGATAGATGCCAAAAGTTAGGATCCTTGAGCTGCCATAACATGATGCCCCTAAACCCAATTTTAGATGTAGAAATTTTTTATTGTTGGGGAGTAGACTCTATGGGACCTATTGCTCCTTCCTTTGGCTATACATACATAATTATTGCAATAGATATATGTCTAAACGGGTTGAGATAGCAGCTTGTAAGACTAACGATAACAAGACAATGATCAAATTTGTTAAGGGAAATGTGTTGTCTCGGTTTGGTACACCATGTGCTATCATTAATGATAGAGGCACAAACATTTGTAATGGTTCTTGTTTCTATTTTTTTTTATTATGAATGATTTATGCTACACAAGTTTCAAAAGGAAGGTGCTAATTACATTCAAGGATTCGTGTACAATTTAGATAATTGTGGACCATGAGGCCTAAACCACAGAATGGCCCATCGAATTAAAAAAAAATTGAACTAATTTTGGATTGGATCTCCAATGGGTTAAATGAAAGGAAAACTTCAGGTTTAGGCCCACAGATGGGCTCAATATAAAAAACTAAATGATGGACGATGGATATAAAGGATGAAATGGATTTAATCCAGAATTAGCTGAACCATCCCTGTGTTAAACATATTTGAACCAAACTGGTCTGACACTAGTTGAACCATGGGAGGCATGAGCTGCGTGTTTTTGGGTAGATAAACCTAGTCCAACCATCAACTTTTGGGAACTTGCATTTTGTAAGGTGACCGAAGGAGTTTACGGACTTTTGTGGGTCACAACTGAATCACTTAGTTGGATCGTTGGACCAGACCATTCTAATCAGATGACCCCCATGGTGGCAACTCTAAACAAAACTAGCTAAGTGTAGATGAAGACTGTATTGAATGAACCAAACTTAAGAGCAAGTCAGCCACCAAACTAGCACCCATGTGCCAGCATGACCTGACAGCGAGGGGGGTGTGCACAAAAATCTTTGTTGTTGGAAAGAATACGGCTGATATTAACATTTTGAGGTCTATGTTGGGGAATGAATTTGACATGAAGGATCTAGAACATGCTAGAAAAATCCTTCGCATGGAAATTTATAGGGAAAGGAAAAATCCTAGCTACACATTTCAAGTTGAATGTAAGTTTGTGCTTTACTGATGAAAATGACAAAGTAGAAATGTTTTATGTGCCTTATGCAAGTGCAATGGGAAGTTTAATGTTTGCAATGCTGTGTACAAGTCCTAATATAGTTCATGTTGTTCCTTGGGTACTGTAAGATAGAAAATACAAGATTCTGCAAGACAGAAAATTGAGAAGCACGTATGGGAACAAAGACTAGCTATATGATTATAATATCAGTGATGAATTCAATAACAGAAACTTATAGGTACTAACCAAACTCACAGATGGAAATAATATGCAACAGCAGAGAAATGCTATTAATAATAGAGATAAAATTGATAGAGATAAAACAGCATAACATTCAGATCAAGATCATGGTAATAATAGCAACGTACGAAGATCAAATAGAAGTAATTGCAGAAACAGAATAGATGAAAGATCAAATAGAAACAATTGAAATCAAATTAAAAACTTATTGATTTTAGCCCGAGGCGAGGAGATAAACCCCTGTGCTTAAAGCCTTTCAGCAACCCCCTTTCGGAATGATTCCTCAGTGCGTGGGTCTGGATACTGTGGCTTCCAGCATTCAACGGACACAAAGATCCTCCAGCAAGCCGCACAGACAATGTTGGGATATCAGCGAACTCAATGGCAGCAGCACTCTTCTTAAACCAGAGGAAAAAAGAAGAAGATGAATGTAGGGTTTTCTCCGTTCGTTTTTTCAGAGAAGAGATTCTAACTTCGTAGTCTCTAGAACCGAAACCCTAACCCTTTAAATAGACCATCCCACAAAAACGTTATTAACGTTAATTAACCCAACGGTTAATTAGAACGTTAATAACCCAACGGATATAATCAACTCAACGTTAATAAAATAAAACGGTAATAAAATAATCCAACGATTAGATCAAAATTAAAACCAATTTTCATTTTGTTAAAAAAAAAATTTAATCGTTTAAAAAGATAGCACATCACACACCACGACACGACACGACCAACTGACCGGACGGACGGCGGCGGCGGCGCGCGCGCGTGATTCAAAGAAACCCCGACAACAGGAACAATGTCTCACTTTAGGGGTTGCACCCCTTTAGTTCTCACCATCCTATATTAACACAATGAGGTTTCAGTAAATTTCCAATGTGGGACTATTCTTCCCACACAAGAAACAAAGGAATTTTGAGTCCTCTAAAAACAACCAAAACACAACAATTCCCCCCACAGGACTCAAAATTAAAAAAAAAACAGAGTGTCTAAAATTCTAATATGCATTAATGCCGGTGTCTTTTGGACTTCAACCGACACTTAGTACTTGCAGAATAGGCTTCACAGAGACCCGGTAGAATAAATTCTTTAACCTTATCTCTTTAGCGTGAATCAACTACCTCTGCAGTCCACACACTAGAATACCTGCCTTTGAGTTCTAATCGGGTTGGCGCCTATACGGCCATGCGCCTGCTGGTCTCGTGAGCGCTCTAGAGAATTAACCCATATTCTCAACAGAGGCGGCTCCACCTCAACACTCACATAGGTAATTTCCATCAAGTGTGTAAACCGCAACTAAAACACACCATCTATAAAAGAATATGGAAATTATTAAGAGTCCCATGACTCATCCTCACATTCGTTGCAGTTTTGCACTACTCACATCATAGGGATAGGTTTCTCAAATAATAAATTATTTGTAGTGCTTTTCCAAACAACTCAAGTGACTTGTTCTTCCCATTGAACCTATTTCCTGGGATCGCCATTCACATAGGTTGGGTTACCATCACGGGTTGTTCATTTTTATGGGTTTTAGACCCATCCCCCTCGATGTGCTAATCACGAGCTTTTTGCTCAGAGGCTTTGTCAGAGGATCAGCCAAATTCCCAGCTGACTTCACAAAAGTTAATGCAATTACTCCATCACTGAGTAATTGTCTAATAATATTATGCCTCAATCTTATGTGTCTCTTTTTACCATTGTATATATTATTCTGGGCTTTTGCTATTGCTGCCTGATTATCACACAGAATAGTTATAGGAGGTGCTGGTTTCGTCCATAAAGGGATATCATGCAGAAGGTTTCTCAACCACTCTGCCTCTCCACCGGCTAACTCTAAAGCTACAAACTCTGATTCCATGGTGGATTTCGCATTACACGACTGTTTACATGATTTCCATGAAACAACCCCACCTCCTAAAGTAAATACATATCCACTGGTTGAATTTGTATCATCATGCCCAGTCACCCAGTTTGCATCACAATAGCCCTCCAAAACAGTAGGATATCTTGAGTACTGTAAACAATAATCCATTGTACCCTTAAGGTACCTCAAAACCCTAACTAATGCTCTCCAATGTTCATAGTTAGGACTATTAGTATACCTACTCAGTCTCCCTACTGCATATGCAATATCAGGTCTGGTGCAGTTCATCAAATACATCAATGAACCAATCACTCTAGCATACTCAACCTGAGATACACTATCACCTATATTCTTTCTAAGTTGTATGCTAGAATCATAAGGAGAGGATAATGGATCAGAATCCATATGTCCAAACTTCCTTAGAATCTTCTCTACATAATGTGATTGGCTTAATTTGATACTGCCCGACTCTCTAAAGATCTTGATGCCTAAAATGACATCAGCTTCTCCTAAATCTTTCATTTCAAATTTAGAAGAAAGAAATTGCTTAGTAGAAACAACTATATCTAAGCTAGTACCCATGATAAGCATATCATCTACATATAAGCAAATAATAACACCTGAATTATTATTAAACTTATAATATACACACCTATCCGAATCATTTATATGAAAACCATTCTTTACAAGCACTTTATCAAACTTTTCATGCCACTGTTTAGGTGCTTGTTTCAAGCCATACAAAGATTTAACTAATCTACAAACTTTGTTTTCTTTTTCAGGTATTACAAAACCTTCAGGTTGTTTCATATAAATCTCCTCTTCTAAGTCACCATTTAAAAAGGCAGTTTTAACATCCATTTGGTGAATTACAAGGTTATTTATAGATGCTAAGGCTATCAAAATCCTGATGGTAGTAATTCTAGCCACTGGTGCATAGGTATCAAAATAGTCTACCTCCTTTTGTTGACAAAAACCTTTTGCTACTAGTCTAGCTTTGTATTTATCTACAGAACCATCAGTTTTTAACTTTTTCCTGAAAATCCATTTACATCCTATGGGTTTAGTTCCAGGTGGCAAATCAACTAACTCCCAAGTATGATTGGCTAAAATTGAATCTAGCTCACTATTAATGGCTTCTCTCCAAAACACTGCATCTGGAGAAGTCATAGCTTCTCCATAGGATGCAGGTTCACCATCTGTTAAGAATGTATAAAAGTCATCTCCTAGGTTGGTAGCCTTCCTAGGTCTTTTACTTCTTCTTAATTCAGGTTCAGGTTCTATATTATTTTCTGGTTCAATTCTAAGACTCTGTTCAGGTTCTACAACATGTTCTGGTTCAATTCTAAGACTTGGTTCAGGTTCTAATCCATTGGTTTGGCTTGAGGAAGCCACATCTGAACCTAATGTCACTTTTGACCTTAAGGGAAAAGTAGACTCAAAAAAGTCTGCATCCCTATATTCTATTATAGAGTTAGCTGACACCATATTATCATCTACAGATTTCAAAGTAAGAAATCTATAGGCAGCGCTGTGCTCAGCATAACCTATAAAGACACAATCAATAGTCTTAGGTCCTATCTTTTTTCTCTTAATAATTGGTAGACCCACTTTAGCTAGACAACCCCACACCTTAATGTAATTTAAGTTAGGAGTGTGTCCCTTCCAAAGTTCAAAGGGAGTCTTACCAGTTTTCTTATGAGGAATCCTGTTTGTTATAAAACAAGCAG
The DNA here is from genome assembly GCA_947561395.2 of Buxus sempervirens. Lineage (NCBI taxonomy): Eukaryota > Viridiplantae > Streptophyta > Magnoliopsida > Buxales > Buxaceae > Buxus > Buxus sempervirens. The sequence continues at coordinate 13,426,447 of OX387185.1, forward strand.
AAAGGATAGCTTCCCCCCACAAATTTGCGGGTGAACCAGAACTTACAATCATGGAGTTCATCATTTCTTTAAGAGTTCTATTCTTTCTCTCAGCTACTCCATTAGACTCAGGAGAGTAGGGAGCAGTGACTTCATGAATAATCCCATTCTCTTCACAATATTTGTGAAATGGGTTTGAGCCATACTTACCTCCTCTATCTGTTCTAAGTCTTTTAATCATCTTATTTAATTGATTTTCTATTTCAGTTTTATACTTGATAAAAGTCTCTTCTGCTTCATCCTTACTTCTTAAAAGATAAACTTTAGTAAATCTACTAAAGTCATCTATAAAGGTAATAAAATAATTTTTACCTCCTCTAGACATAGTGTGCTTCATATCAGCTATATCACTATGAATTAGATTAAGAAGTTCGGTTTCTCTTTTTATAGATTTATGGGGTTTATTTGTGAATTTTGCTTCAGAGCATGATTCACATTTATCAAAGTTATTGTTTGTTGTATTCTTGATTAATCCTAGACTTTGCATTCTTTTAATGTATGAAATATTAGTGTGGCCTAATCTTGCATGCCATAAAGAAATTGAGTCAATCAAGTAAGCTGAACCGGTTATTTCATTAATTTCATCGGAAACATTCAGAACAAACAATCCATTATTACAATATCCCTTGCCCAAGAATATCCCATTCCTTGAGAGTACTATCTTATTACCCTCAAATACAAGTTTGATCCCCACTTTATTCAGAAGGTATCCTGATACTAGATTCCTTCTAATCCCAGGTACATGAAGAACCTCAGTCAATACAAGTTGCTTCCCAGAAGTAAGCTTGATTAGAACTTTCCCTTTCCCAGAAACTGGAGATGTACGAGAGTCTGCTAGATACACCTGCTCGCCTTCTCCCACGGGTTGGTAAGATGTGAACATATCACGATCTCCACAAATGTGCTTCGTAGCACCAGTGTCCACCACCCATTCCTTGTTGTTGCATGTCAAATTTATTTATGAAATAACAGCAACAATAACATCAGTTTCAGCCAAGTTAAGTTGAGGTCTATCTTTGCCTTTCTTATGCCGGCATTGAGCTGCATGATGGCCAGGTTTGCCACAGACAAAGCAGTTACCTCTCTTCTTAAAATCAGATTTGTTGGTAGGTCTAAAGGATTTATGATTATCCCATTTCTTCTTCTTAGAACCCTCAACAAAGTTGGCTTTACTAGTTGGATAGGGAACTTGAGGTTTTAGTACCTTTTCTCTAGATTGGGCTTGTTCTTCTATCCTTATATGCACTATAAGTTCATCTAGAGTCATGTCTTTTCTTTTGTGCTTAAGGTTAGTTTTATATACCTTCCAGGAAGGAGGTAACTTCTCTATTAAAGCTCCAGCCACAAATTTCCCAGGTAATAAAATTCCTTCATTAGATAAATCCCTAACAGTTTTCTGATATTCATTAATTTGATCAGAAACAGGTTTGCCATCAATCATAATAAATTCCAGGAATTTCCCTACGGCAAATTTAACAACACCTGCATCTTCAGTTATGTATTTTTTATGTAATGCTTCCCATAAGTCTCTAGCAGTTTCATAAACACAGTAAATATCAAACAGATCATTAGTTAAAGAATTTAGGATGTAATGCCTACACATCCTCTCAGCTTTTATCCATTTAGTCAATTCAGGTGACTCAGTTTCACCTTCAGGGATTTCTGGTTTAGATTTTGTTAACACAAAATCAATCTCTAAAGTTTCAAGCAAATAGTACAATTTCTGTTTCCATCGTTTGAAGTTGTCCCCAACTAAGGGTTCAACTTTAGTGAGATCTACAGCAGATGGGGTTCTAATGTGTTCCATATCAATAACAGCAAATTTTCTATCAAATAGCTTGATGAAAGGCTTTAAGATTGTTGTTCCTTGGGTACTGTAAGATAGAAAATACAAGATTCTGCAAGACAGAAAATTGAGAAGCACGTATGGGAACAAAGACTAGCTATATGATTATAATATCAGTGATGAATTCAATAACAGAAACTTATAGGTACTAACCAAACTCACAGATGGAAATAATATGCAACAGCAGAGAAATGCTATTAATAATAGAGATAAAATTGATAGAGATAAAACAGCATAACATTCAGATCAAGATCATGGTAATAATAGCAACGTACGAAGATCAAATAGAAGTAATTGCAGAAACAGAATAGATGAAAGATCAAATAGAAACAATTGAAATCAAATTAAAAACTTATTGATTTTAGCCCGAGGCGAGGAGATAAACCCCTGTGCTTAAAGCCTTTCAGCAACCCCCTTTCGGAATGATTCCTCAGTGCGTGGGTCTGGATACTGTGGCTTCCAGCATTCAACGGACACAAAGATCCTCCAGCAAGCCGCACAGACAATGCTGGGATATCAGCGAACTCAATGGCAGCAGCACTCTTCTTAAACCAGAGGAAAAAAGAAGAAGATGAATGTAGGGTTTTCTCCGTTCGTTTTTTCAGAGAAGAGATTCTAACTTCGTAGTCTCTAGAATCGAAACCCTAACCCTTTAAATAGACCATCCCACAAAAACGTTATTAACGTTAATTAACCCAACGGTTAATTAGAACGTTAATAACCCAACGGATATAATCAACTCAACGTTAATAAAATAAAACGGTAATAAAATAATCCAACGATTAGACCAAAATTAAAACCAATTTTCATTTTGTTAAAAAAAAAATTTAATCGTTTAAAAAGATAGCACATCACACACCACGACACGACACGACCAACTGACCGGACGGACGGCGGCGGCGGCGCGCGCGCGTGATTCAAAGAAACCCCGACAACAGGAACAATGTCTCACTTTAGGGGTTGCACCCCTTTAGTTCTCACCATCCTATATTAACACAATGAGGTTTCAGTAAATTTCCAATGTGGGACTATTCTTCCCACACAAGAAACAAAGGAATTTTGAGTCCTCTAAAAACAACCAAAACACAACAGTTCATGCAGTTAGTGTGGTTAATAGATACATGGAAAATTTAGGAAAAGAACATTGGAATGCAGTGAAATCAATTTTTATATTTTTTAATGGGACCAAGAACCTTGATCTTTTATTTGAGAAAGTGAAGCTTCAAATCATGTGGTAGGTTATGTAGGTTTTGACTTTGTAGGAGATATTGACAAAGAGAAGTCTTCTACAAGATATGGATTTATTTTTGCAAGAGGAGCAAGTAATTTGAGCTATGTGCTTCATGGGTGATTGTTTTATCAACTACAGAGGCTAAATACGTGGTTGCTTTGGAAGTTGCAAAGCTATTTGGTTGAAGGGTCTTGTTAATGAGCTTAGTACAAATCAAAGAAGAGTATGGATTGGTTGTGATAGTCACACTACCATACATCTAGTTAAGAACTAAGTTTATCACAGAAGAACTAAACATATCACAGTGAGATATCACAATATAATAGAATATGTCTTGGAAGGGGAAATTCATCTTTGCAAGGTGGATGAAAAGGGAATGCTGCATATATATTGGCCAAGGTATTGTCTATAGAGAAGTTCAAAGTATTGCTTATGCTTATTCCACTTGTTAAATACCGAAGCTTGTGATTGCACTTGTAATGGGTATAAAGTTGCATTTCAAGATAAAAATAAAGGAAGGAAGAGTGTAAAAGGAAAGAGGCATTCTAAAAATTAATTTCTAGGATGATCGGAAGAATTCAATTTGTAGACACCCCAAATTGCACAAACAATCATCAAAAATCATTATCTCCTGGAAAGCCAGCACAGAATTTGAAGAAAATAAACTTTTGCCTGTATCTGGATACTCAATCCGGATACAAGTGCTCCTCCCCGTATCCGGATACTCATACCGGATACGTGTGAGCCTTAGTGTATCCGGTACCATGTACCGGATACCTTAAGGCCCTTTGTTATCCGGTCTGACATACCGGATACCTTAAGTTTGCTCAAAATTAGGGTTTTCCGAGAGCTTTTCACTTTTACCATCATGTCCCTCATTAAATGAGGGGAAATCGCGGAAATAGCCTTAGGGTTTAGGTTGGAGGGGTTCTAGACATTAATTTGTGTCTACCAATGACCTTAGGCTTTGCCTATAAATAGGAGCCTCCTCCTTGAGCAAATGGCACACAACTCTTGTTTTGAATTCTCGCAAAGAAGAACTCCAAGAGAAGAAGAAAACCGCTGTGGAATCGCCTCCAGAACTCAGGTAAGCCTCAACTTTTCTTTTTATTTTCTGTCTTTACATTCCTAGATTTAGATCTCTTCTTCTACCTTTCTGTAGTGTAAAGCCTTGTTTGTATGTGTGGAAATCCTTCCCCGGCTCAAAGTATCTCAAGACTCCCCTAGCCGTAAAACGTGAAGGCGGATCTAGGAGAAACGAGACTGGGGATTGACCCTAGTTCTAGAACCTATGTAGCATAAGGCCTTTTTGATTGATTGTAAACCGTTCCATATTCAAAGTACCCTTGATTATCTTAAAGAGAACAGAGGGAAACGATAATGGAACGGAACCCTAGGCTATGCTAGAACCTATTTTATTGAATCTATATGCATGTTGTATTGATCTTGCTTGGTTTTTCACTTTTGCACACATATTACACTTTTTTGGAATAGGCTCACATTTGGGGATTTATTACATTCATTGTGAATAATCTCCAATAAATGGCCTCAATCAAATTCTGGAGTGTTTTAAAATGCTTTTCAAAGGTCTTGGATTCATCTCACACGAATCACACACTTTTTGTCAATTTTCGGATTTGATTTTCTTCAAAAGTGGCTTAGCTTGACAGCACCTGTACCCTTACTTCGGACGCTCATAACTTCATCATCCGGATGAATTTTGGGGCGATTCCAGAACCATAGGAAAGGTGAGGCTGTCTAGTTTATGTCCACCAAATTTCATGAATTTTCATCTAGCGGATTTTTGACACCTCTCTGTCGAAGTTGAGTGGACAGTTCAGGTTCAAGTACAGAACTTGTCACTTCGACGGACCGCCATGTGTTCGTTTTAAGTCCGATTCGAGTGATTTTTATTTCTGAGTACTCCTTGTTGAGTCTATTTTCAAATCCAGTTGGTTTCATAATTTTTGGATTCCATTTGAATTATTGGTAGCCGATTTACTCAGAACTGCTCATTTGCATTTTTCTAGGTAAATCTGTGATCTTCGGGGCTTGTTCGGGAGACCACCCAAGGCACGTCCGAAGGGATTTTTGTATGAGGCTAGTTTCTATGGAAAGATGACCATACAGACTTCAATCACACCAAATTTCGTAGATTTTTATGTAGTGGATCTTTCTAGACAATTTTCCAAAGTTGCCCACTTATCACTTTTAAAAATCCCCAGCAGCAACTTCAAAGGAGCATAACTCCTAGGTTTTTTATCGGAATGAAGTGAAATTTTGTATGAGACCCTTATTTACTATAATATTTCAAATGGATTTGGTTTGATTTGATTGAAAATTGTATTTGAATGATTTCAAGGCAAATGGCATACTTTTTACCGAATTTTCCGGATTTGATTTAACTTGGTTTTGAGCAACTTGAGCTTTGATTTCCATTTTTTGAGATATTCCAGAAGTGATATTGACATAAGAGAAGATCTAAAATCCATTTGGATCTTCATGTGAATATATCATACACTTGTTCCTTTTTCAAGGCTTTTTCATGATTTTAGCAAGCTTCTTATTTTCTTTTTTAGCATGAACATACACTTGGCAACCACTTCGTGTGGATGAATGGGGGTGCCTAACACCTTCCCCCGTTCATAATCTAATCCCCTTACCCATCTCTGGATTTGATTTTCAAGTAGGATTATTTTTATCCTAGAATGCTTCTTTTTTCACTTTTTGCTTATTTTGATCTTTGGTGTCCATTCTCACCCCAAAATCATGAATGGTGGCGACTCTCCCACTTTTGCGTTGAGCCCGTGTGTTGACGGAGGGATGATCACTCCGGTGATTTTTTCCCATGTCTCACAACTGGTGACTCTGCTGGGGACTTGTGGATTTAAGCCTTTTTTGTATGTTCATGTTTTTTCTTTACTTTTTGAATGCTTGCTATTTTGTTTACTTTATTTGTGTATATTCTTGTATTTCAAATCAGATTGGGATGCTTTTGAATTTTATATGGATCAAGTCATGTATGTTTTGATTGATGTTGCCTAGAGATTGATTTAGGAGAAGCCTATCTTGAAGCATGATTTTGATGCATTTGGTGATAACATGCTCTAATTTGGATTTTGAATACCATGGTTTGAACATGAGAATTAGAAGCATGAAATCTAGGAGTTCAGAATTTTTGGGGTATTCAAACATGATTCCCATAAAGCATGCTTTTTGTGCTTAAAAATTTTTGTTATGCTATGCCTTTGATTTGGGGTATAGGGGGATTTGATTTGAGCATGAAAACCAAGAGCATGAAATCTGGAATTTTAGTGCACATTGTAGATTTTTTTAGCATGTTCACCAATATAGCATGTCAAGTAGTTACTAAACTTTTAGGCATTAATTTGGGGTATAAGGAATGCACTTTTGAGCATGAAAATTCTGGAAATTTCAGTGCATATTTGGAGGTTTTCAAACAAGTTTAAATCATCAAAACCTTTCTTGTATCATGTCAAATAGTGCTAAAATTTTAGGCTTCAATTTGGGGTAAATGGTACACTTTGATCATGAAAAAGAGCATGAAATCTGGGATTTTAGGGAATGCTTTTGAGTTTCAAGCATGCTTACATGATTTGATGGTTGTTTGAACAAATGACATGTTTTGTATAACACTTTTTGGGCATGTAATATTTTTTGTGCATATTTAGTTGTTTTGGTGCTTGCTTGCTTGTATTTAGCTTCATTATCTTTGTCATTTGTACCTTGGCTTGAAATTGAATGCATGGCTACGAAAAAGAGTGGCAAGGGGCTGGGACGTTGTGAATGTTACCACAATTTAAAATTGCACTTGAGCACTTGAAACAATTTGCACAGCCTACCCTTTACCTATTAGGAAGTTGAACCATGAATGCGTGTAGCTTGGCGCACCGAGGTCGTGACTTCGGAAAGCGAAAGTGAAAACATTTACCTTAGAATTTGGGTCAATGATGTGATGACAATGGGATCTGTGATTCGATTCCGGGCATCACTAGACTTGAGTTCTAAGTTGCCAATTAAGCCAAAACCCAAAAAACCATACGCTTGAAGGTGGAGAAACACGTTTTCAGCTAAAAGCACACAAGTGCGTTTGGGGAATTGGGTGTAAATGTGGGAAGGCCGTTTGCATGTTTTACAGGCCAAGGTATAATGTGAATACCATATTGAATGAAGGTAATACAAGGTGGCAAGGTAAAGCCAAGTCCTTTTCATAAATTTGGGGAATTTTGCAAGTATTATGCCCAAGCACAATTTGGGGCAAGTTTTGAAGGTCAAATTAAGGTGAACATCAAGTGGAAATGAAAAAAAAACCTAATCTGGTGAAAAAATGAGTCAAAAATGGCCATTTCGGCAATAACCGGTAACTCAGGCCGGTTAATAACAAATCTATGCATATCCGGTATGTATTTCCGGATACAAAGGCATATGCGTATATCCGGTTATGGTGACCGGAGACAATAAGGCATATGCTTATCCGGAATGTTATACCGGATACGTTCAAAAATACACAAATTGGCTTTTCAGCCCAAATTTTCAGAATAAAATGCCTAAAACACTATGGATAATCCTTAGGCACCCCGAAAAGGACATAGAAATGTTCCCAAAAATACAAAATCAAAGGAAAAAAAAAACAAAAAAAAGATAAAATAAAATATTCTTTCAGGATTTAACCTAAGTTTGAAAATCAAAGAGGAAACCAAGGTGTCATATTTTTTGACACCAACTCAACTCAAACATATGTCAATCCAGCTTTAGAACTTGAAAATCTTCTAAAATGCATCAGATTTCAAATCAAAAAAAAAAAAAATGAAAACCTTGGTTGGTTATTTTTATCAATCAAATCAAAAAAAAAAGTGGGACACTTGGAAGCCCTAGAATATTCCATGAAAACTTTGGGTGGTTATTTTTATCAATCAAATCAAAAAAAAAAAATGAAAACCTTGGTTGGTTATTTTTATCAATCAAATCAAAAAAAGTGGGACACTTGGAAGCCCTAGAATATTCCATGAAAACCTTGGTTGGTTATTTTTATCAATCAAATCAAAAAAAAAAATGAAAACCTTGGTTGGTTATTTTTATCAATCAAATCAAAAAAAGTGGGACACTTGGAAGCCCTAGAATATTCCATGAAAACCTTGGTTGGTTATTTTTATCAATCAAATCAAAAAAAAAAAAAAATGAAAACCTTGGTTGGTTATTTTTATCAATCAAAAAAAAAAAAAAAGTGGGACACTTGGAAGCCCTAGAATATTCCATGAAAACTTTGGGTGGTTATTTTTATCAATCAAATCAAAAAAAAAATTGAAAACCTTGGTTGGTTATTTTTATCAATCAAACCAAAAAAAGTGGGACACTTGGAAGCCCTAGAATATTCCATGAAAACCTTGGTTGGTTATTTTTATCAATCAAATCAAAAAAAAAATTTGAAAACCTTTGGTTGGTTATTTTTATCAATCAAATCAAAACATTTGTGGGATACTTGGAAGCCCTAGAATATTCCAAGACACCTTTGGTTGGTTATTTTTATCAATCAAATCAAAACATTTGTGGGATACTTGGAAGCCCTAGAATATTCCAAGACACCTTTGGTTGGTTATTTTTATCAATCAAATCAAAACATTTGTGGGATACTTGGAAGCCCTAGAATATTCCTAGACACCTTTGGTTGGTTATTTTTATCAATCAAATCAAAACATTTGTGGGATACTTGGAAGCCCTAGAATATTCCAAGACACCTTTGGTTGGTTATTTTTATCAATCAAATCAAAACATTTGTGGGATACTTGGAAGCCCTAGAATATTCCAAGACACATTTGGTTGGTTATTTTTATCAATCAAATCAAAACATTTGTGGGATACTTGGAAGCCCTAGAATATTCCAAGACACCTTTGGTTGGTTATTTTTATCAATCAAATCAAAACATTTGTGGGACACGTGGAAGCCTTAGAATATTCCATGAAAACCTTGGTTGGTTATTTTTATCAATCAAATCAAAAAAAAAAAAATTGGGACCCTTGGAAGCCCTAGAATATTCTATGAAAACCTTGGTTGGTTATTTTTATCAATCAAATTAAAAAAAAAAACTTGGGACCCTTGGAAGCCCTAGAATATTCCATAAAAACCTTGGTTGGTTATTTTTATCAATCAAATCAAAAAAAAATTGGGACCCTTGGAAGCCCTAGAATATTCCATGAAAACCTTGGTTGGTTATTTTTATCAATCAAATCAAAAAAAAAATTATGGGACCCTTGGAAGCCCTAGAATATTCCAACACAAAATCAAAACAACAAAAAAAACAAAAAAACAAAAAAACAAAAAAATCTGGATTGGTGTTCACCTAACCTACTGGTTTACATATATAGGGGTGTGACTCAAGTTAAATGGAAGCTAACATGTTCTATTCATTTTTTCCTCAGGTACATTCAACCCAGGTACATTTACACTTATTTGCAATCATTGCTCCCGTGACCAGATCCAAAGCCAGAACAATGAATACTGAAGAGAACCAAGCCCAAGCTACCGTCCCTGCTTAGGACTTTACTCAACTGCAGGAGCAAGTGGCCGGTCTGGCCAAAATGCTGGGGGACTTACTGGCGGCGCAGGCCCAACAGGCCCAAGCCCAAAACCAGGCCTCTACCTCCCATCAGGCACCACCACCTCAGGCCTACATACCGCCTCCGGCTCAGCCCATGCCTGAGCCCATTTCTGAACCAGTCCCTGAGCCCATTCTGATCAGGGAAAATACAGTGGAGTCGGAGAAAGAGCTGGAAAAAGAAAAGGCCCGAGATGAGATGGAAAAGAAAATGCTGCTCAGGATAGAGAGGATCCAGGCAGAGCTGAAGGAAGTGAAGGGGGAGGCAGCCATGCAGGCACCACCTTCGAGGACCTGTGCATGTATCCGGACGTCTGTCTACCGGCTAAGTTCAGGTGCCCAGACTTCGATAAATTTGATGGCATGGGCTGCCCATTGAGCCATCTGAAATTATACTGCGGGGCCCTGTGCCAGTTTGGCCGGGATGATGGCATACTGATCCAGCTCTTCCAGAGGAGTCTGACCGGGTCAGCCCTTCGGTGGTTCGCTACAGTGGACCATGGAAGGATTAGAAGGTGGAAGGACTTGGCCGATGCATTCTTGGACCAGTACAAGTTCAACTCGGAGATCGTGCCGGACCGGTACGACATGATGAGGATGACCAAGGGGAAAGATGAACCGGTACGGCAGTACGCCAAGAGATGGAGAGAGACCGCCTCCCAGGTCAGGCCACCTATGCAAGAGCCGGAGATGATCTCCACATTTATGGGCACACTGGGCCAACCCTTCTACAACCATCTGGTGGGTCAGATAACCACCAACTTTGCAGCCCTGGTACAGGTAGCGGACCGGATCGAGGAAGGGGTCAGGTCAGGACGGCTGATAGACTACTCTACTCTGACTGGGCAGTCTGATTCCTCGGCCTCCATGGCCCAAAAGAAAGGGGCCGGATTTAAAAAGACAGGGGCCCGAAAGGAAGGGGAGGTGAACCGAGTCCAGGCTCCTCCAGCCAAGAAGCCACTTCACGTCAACATCTCGGCACCCCAACAGGCCCAGCAGGCCCAGCAGTCGTACCAGACCCCGCTGAATGTCAACTTCCCTCCCTCTATGCCAGCTAACACAAGGAGGACTTTTTCTAAGGAGGAGCGGGATGCCTGGTTCGCAGCAAGAAAGAACCGGGTTTTCACCCCTCTACCAATATCTCTTTCCCAACTATTGCCAACCCTGCTAAAGGGTGAATACTTGACTCTGAAAGAGCCTAACCCGAATGCCACTAAGGGGAGGAATTTTGATCCGGCAGCCACCTGTGACTTCCACATGGGTGCACCAGGGCACACTACAGATAACTGCTGGGTATTGAAGCATGCGGTCCAGGACCTGTTGGACCAGAAGGCCTTGGTCTTTAACACTGCTGCACCCGCCCCGTCGGGAAATGATATTGGGCAGAATCCTCTGCCTTACCACAATGGGGCAGGCCCATCCAACTCCATCACTGCCATATCCACCACCAGAAGGGCCTTTGACCCATCACAGCTTATAGCACCAGTAGGGACCACTGTCCAGGTCCATTTTTTCCCAGAAGAGGACGAAGAGGAGATCAACATGGTCTCCCAAAAAAATAATAATCTTGCTGCCGAGGACATAAGTTCCTCTCTAAACCGGGTCTCTTCACTCATGGCCCAGATGAATACTGCAAGGCCCACATTGGTCTTCAATTGCAGTCCACCCACTTGTTCCCCATCCAAGCCGTCTAAGGCTCCACTGGTCATCAATCTTGACCCCACCACTGCTTCCATCACTTCTTCTGTCCCCACCAAATCCAAACTTCAACCCCTGGTTGTAAATGTGCAGCCAGCCCAAAACCGGCCCATACATCCCGGTCCAAACTCCAGCCACTAGTGGTTGACATCCCTAAATTAGCCTATTCAGAGGCCGCTGTACCATGGAACTACAGCGAGGGAATCACGGCTATGGTTCCAATGGTCAGGAACCAGAACCAGGAGGAGGTGAACCTCATGACGAGGTCGGGGAGATGTGCAGGGGGTGAAGAGAAAGAAAAAGAGACAGAAGTGGAGAAAGAAAAAAAAGAGAATGAAGAAAAAAGAAAACAGAAAGGAAAAAATAAAGTGGGAGAAGACACCCCCCCAGGGTGCAGAAAATGAGGCAGCCGACCTCATAAAAATAATAAAGAAGAGTGAATTTAATCTTGTGGATCAGCTAAACAAGGTCACGGCCCAGATTTCAATACTGGGCCTTTTGCTGAATTCTGAAAAGCACAGGGATGCATTATTAAGGGTGCTACAGAGTGCACACGTATCCCAGACCATTGATCCGGACCAGCTTGGTAAAATGGTTGGTCAAATCTTGTCACATAATGTGATAAGTTTCTCAGAGGGTGAGATCAGCCCAGGTGGGTGTTATCATGTGGACCCTTTGCACATCACTGTGCTTTGTAAGGGCTGCATGGTTGCACGGGTTTTAATTGACAACGGGTCGGCATTAAACGTTTGCCCGTTAATCACTTTTACCAAGCTGGGTCTGGACCAGTCAAGGATCAAAAGAAATGGGCGGATAGTAAGGGCTTTTGATAGCTCCAAGACCCACTCCCTAGGGGAGATTGAACTGCCGGTCACAATTGGGCCGAATATCTTTAACATCACATTTGAAGTGATGGATATACCCGCAGCATTCAATCTGCTCCTAGGAAGGCCGTGGATACATTCGGCTAGGGCAATACCATCCACGCTCCACCAGAGGGTGAAATATGTAAGAGGGCAAAGGGTGATAACAGTCCTAGCCGAAAACTTGGTGCCGCCCATCGTGTCACCTGATGTACCCTTGATCAATGTGGACCTAACTGTCGACAAGATTGCATTCCACTCATTTCAATTTGAGGCGGTAAATTACATACCTGGGGGGTGTGAGAAAAAGAAAGAAAAGGGGACCACTGCAGAAAAGATGGTCAAGAAAGTGATGGAGAAATACCACTTTCACCCAGGGAAAGGCCTGGGGATCAATCTGCAGAGGATGGTGGAGCCAATCACGGCTAAGAAACTGATCCCCAAGGTAGGGTTGGGCTTCAAGCCCAGAGGCTGGAGAAGAATGAAGCACGAAGAAGGGGAGAGCAGAAGCAAAGGAAAACTCCCTCATTTAAGGGAAAGTTTCCCTAAACCCGCTTATATAATCCAAATTTCTCCTCCTATGGACCAATCAAAACCTCCCTACTACAATGTCAACCCATTTCAAAAGCCTTCTGTTTCGGCCCTACAACCCTATAACCAATCTCCAATACTGGGAGCAGTGGATGGGCCTGGACCACAGCCCGAGCAGCAGGTGGACTTTTCTGAGGATGTTGGTGCATTCTTCGCCATGACTGAAGGCGAAAAGACAGGGGCAGACATGGAACTGCCGTTTATTGACTGGGCCGCAGTAAAGATTCCGGAATAGGTCATTTCTGGATTGGGCCCCGTAGCAGAAAAGGGCAGTACCCACCCGGTGATGATGACATCGGATGCTGGGCTTGAGGAGCAGGCTTTCCCTATTTCCCCTGCTCCCAAAAATTTTGTAATGAACAATTGGGAGGAAACTCCCCTTACCTTTGAAGCAGCGTTAGTTCGGCAAACTGACGCGGCTTCCAAAAAAAAACTCCAATAGTGGATTGCCATTTCCCTGAAGGTTCTAATGGGCCTTCGTCTTCAGGGGAATTATGTTTAGAAGGCCCACAAAAAACCCAAAAAGATTTTTCTATTTTTTCTAGGAAATTTAATTTTTTCAAAAAGGTCCAAACCACTTATGAACCATATAATCAGACCGAATTGGACCAGGTTGAATATGACTTCGACCTTGAGCTCGACTTTGATCTCATGGGGGTCGAAGAAGAAGACGTTCCAAAAGAAATTGAATACCAATTGGAACGTCATGAAAAGGGGGTCCAACCTAATATTGAGGAGACCATATCCATAAACCTTGGGACCAAAGATGACCCAAAAATTGTGAAAATCGGGTCATGCTTGTCTGATGTACAGAAAAATGAAATGTCACAGTTCTTGGCAGATTACAAGGATGTGTTTGCTTGGTCGTATCGGGACATGCCGGGGTTAGACACTGACATGGTGGTGCACAAGTTGCCAATTTTGCCAGGGGTTAAGCCAATCAAGCAGAAGCTGAGAAGATTGAAACCTGAGTGGACTCTGAAGGTCAAGGACGAAGTGGTCAAACAGTTCCAAGCCGGATTTCTGGCAGTCTCTACATACCCAGAATGGCTCGCAAACATAGTACCGGTACCCAAGAAGGACGGGAAGGTCCGAATGTGCGTGGACTATAGAGACTTGAACAGGGCAAGCCCAAAGGACGATTTTCCGCTTCCACACATCGACATTCTGGTCGATAATACTGCGGTACATAGCCTGTTTTCTTTCATGGATGGGTTCTCGGGATATAATCAGATCAAGATGGCTAAGGAGGATCAAGAAAAAACAGCATTTATCACACCTTGGGGCACATTCCACTATACAGTCATGCCATTCGGACTTAAGAACGCTGGGGCAACATACCAGCGGGCCATGACTGCACTATTTCATGTCATGATCCATAAGGAGATGGAGGTCTACGTGGACGATATGATTGCCAAATCATGCAAAGAGGAGGACCACTTGATCAATCTGAAGAAAGTGTTTGATCGGCTCAGGAAGTACAGTCTACGGCTTAACCCGGCTAAGTGCGTCTTTGGGGCTACATCAGGGAAGTTATTGGGGTTTATAGTGAGCCGAAGAGGAATTGAAATTGACCCGGCTAAAGCCAAGGCCATAATTGAAATGCCAGCACCCAGAACCGAGAAGGAGGTCAGGGGCTTTCTTGGAAGGATTCAATACATAAGCCGGTTCATAGCACAGCTCACTACTATCTGTGAACCAATTTTCAAACTTTTGAGGAAAGATAACCCGACGGTCTGGAATGAGGACTGCCAACAGGCATTTGACACAATAAAGAGGTATTTGCTGAACCCACCTGTACTAGTGCCACCAACTCCAGGAAGACCACTAATCCTGTACTTGTCAGTGTTGGAAACATCAATAGGATGTGTCTTGGGGCAGCATGATGAGACTGGTAGAAAAGAAAGGGCAATTTACTATCTGAGTAAAAAATTCACGGAATATGAAGCCAAATACTCACCATTGGAAAAGACTTGCTGTGCTCTAGTGTGGGCCACTCAGAGGCTACGGCATTATTTCCTTAGTCACTCCACACTATTAATATCCCGGATGGACCCGCTGAAGTATTTATTTGAGAAACCGGCACTGACTGGCAGGACGGCAAAGTGGCAACTACTACTGTTCGAGTTTGACCTCACATACATCACCCAGAAGGCGATCAAGGGTCAAGCCATAGCTGATCACCTGGCTGCACATCCTTTGCCGGAATATCAACCCTTGAAGACCAACTTCCCAGATGAGGCAATTCTGTACACTGAAGAGGAAGACAGTGAGAGTTCTTGGCAGATGTTCTTTGATGGGGCAGCCAATATGAATGGGAACGGAATAGGGGCAGTCTTGGTCAAACCGGATGGTTCTCACATCCCGATTGCAGTAAAGCTGAGATTCCAGTGCACCAATAACATAGCAGAATATGAGGCATGCATAATTGGATTGCAAGCAGCCATGGATCATGGAGTAGAGGAACTTGACGTATACGGGGATTCGAGTCTTATCATCTTCCAAACAACTGGTGAGTGGAAAACCAAGGATCACAAATTGATCCCCTATCACCAATATTTGGAAGAAATAAGCACAAATTTCACTCGAATTTCCTTCAACTATATGCCAAGGGCCAAGAATCAGTTCGCAGATGCTCTAGCAACCTTGGCTTCAATGGTCAGCATACCAGAAGGAGTAGACATCAGACCGCTGGAAATTGAAGTTAGAGATGAACTGGCTTACTGTCTCGTTCTAGAGGGAGCACCAGAAGAAGAAGCACCATGGTTTCAAGATATCAAGAATTTCTTGAATAATCGGAGTCTGCCAGAAAATGCCACTGCTACTGAGAAGAGAACAATACAGAGATTGGCTGGTCAATTTCTGCTAAGTGGTGGACATGTGTACAAGAGGTCACATAATGACATTCTGCTCAGATGTGTTGCCAAGGCTGAATCAGAAAGATTGATTGAGACTGTACATGGAGGAGTCTGTGGGCCCCATATGAGTGGGCACATGCTGGCTAAGAAGATCCTGAGGCTGGGATACTACTGGACGACCATGGAGCACGATTGCTGTATACATGTCAAGAGGTGCCACCAATGTCAGATATATGCAGATAATAAGCATGCACCCCCAGGTGAGCTGCACAACATGACATCACCCTGGCCCTTCTCCATGTGGGGCATAGATGTCATTGGCATGATCTCCCCTAAAGCATCGAACGGACACAGATTCATCTTGGTGGCAATTGATTATTTCACTAAGTGGGTGGAAGCAGCATCATATGCGAATATCACAAGCAACCATGTTATTAAATTTTTGAAGCACAATATCATTTGTCGCTATGGACTGCCAAGTGCCATAGTATCAGACAATGCTTCAAATATTAAGAACAAGGACATGAAGAAAATGTGTGAGCAGTTTCAGATCACCCATCATAAGTCAGCTCCGTATAGGCCAAAGATGAATGGGGCTGTAGAAGCAGCCAACAAGAATATAAAGAAAATCATTCAGAAGATGGTAGTGAGTTACAAAGATTGGCATGAAATGCTGCCACTTGCTCTGCATGCATACAGAACCTCGATCCGGACTTCAACTGGGGCAACCCCGTACTCTCTAGTCTATGGGATGGAAGCAGTCTTGCCCGTGGAAGTGGAGATCCCATCACTCCGAGTGCTCATGGAAGCAGAACTAGAAGAAGCCGAATGGGTCCAGTCGAGACATGATCAACTTAACCTGATAGAAGAAAAGCGGTTGAAAGCACTTTGCCATGGACAGTTGTACCAGAAGAGAATGGCCCGGGCTTACAATAAGAAAGTGAGGCCCAGAACTTTCCAAGAAGGAAACTTAGTGCTAAAGAAAATTCTACCATTTTTGGAAGATCCTCGTGGTAAGTTCAAGCCTAATTGGGAAGGCCCATATGTCGTCAAGAAAGTCCTATCAGGGGGAGCACTCATCTTAGTAGAAATGGATGGGTCAGATTTTCCTGAGCCCATTAACTCTGATGCGGTAAAAAGGTATTTTCCTTGAGTGAATATTTCTAGGAAATGATCCGAGGCCATTTTTCTTTATTTCCTTCAAAAATTTTAATCCCTAGTCTAGCCAAGTTGAGCCGGTTCGTTTCTTTGATAAACCCAAACCGGATTTACAGTCTTAAATTGGGGCAAAACAAATTGGGGCAAAGTAAGGAAAGAAAAAGAAAAAGAGAGGAAAAGCAATGGAAATGGCAAATGAAAGCCAAGTGTGAAAAAAGATGCAAAAAATGCAATTTGGGGAAAAAGGGTTAAATTCATCATGACTGTAAGTCCGGTTGACCTATTTCCACACTTGAAAATTTTTGGGCCTTTAATACCCTTTCTTTCATAAACTGAGCCTAGCCTTTATTTCGTCCTATTTTTAAGCCCTCGGTGATCTTAGCTTGTTCATTCAAATATCAGAGTAAGATGGGTGATGACGGAATTCAGAAGCCGGCCCTAGTGAAAACCGTAACTGGCGCTAGGGGCAATATTGGCAAAAAGGCAAAAAAAAAATTGAAAGGAAATCAGAGGTTGAGTTGATCATGGAGATCTGAGCTTGAAGCAAAGTTGGCATGAGCAGAATGGGGCAGTTTTGGCATTTGGGGATGACTCTAAAGGTCCTAAGATGGACGGTTCTGATCCCTCAGTATTTTGTGGACTACCCTTTTCATTATTTAACCTGGTTCTAATTCCTTTAATTATAGGTGATTAAGTGCATGGACCAAATTTCAAAAAAATACAAAAAAATATAAAAAGGAAAAATTATACTTTGGCCAGTGATGAGAAATCAAATACTTTTCATAAAACTTTTGTTTTTACAAGCATCTGAGCATTCTGAGGCCAATAATATAAAAACTTTATTTTGAATTAAATCCTTTGTATTTCCACTATTGGAGTTCAATTTTGTACAAAGGAATGAAAAATGTGCAGGAAATAAAGCTAATCTCCTAGCCGCTCCTCAAGCTCCCGAATCCGAGCTGCCTGAGCTGCAATGACTCCTGAAGCCCCCTCTGCAGCGGGATCACTCAGGAAGGAAATGACCTCATCTGAAAGGGCCTGCTTGATCCTCACACTCCTGAGGCTGGCCAAAGTAGCTTGGTACTTCTGCCGGATCATACGGACCTCGAAGCAACGGGCCTGCCTCTGCTCCTCCAGCTTCTCTTCCACGGCAATACGGCGTGAGACCTGCTCCTCAAGCTGCCTCTCCAGATAAGCGCCCTGTATCCTGAGCTCCTGGGCCTCCCGTACCCATATCTGCTGAAGCCGCTTATGAGAAGCCCGCTCAGACTCTAGAATGTCCTCATAGGTGGGAGCCAAGACTACAGGAGGATCTTCGGGTACTGGGGCCTGAGTCTGTATCTGTTCCTTGATCCAGAAGAGATAATCCTTCACATGGGCTTCTGAGAAGACTGGACCATGCATAAAGCGGACATAGGACCACTCCTTCATCAACCAGGCATTCAGCTTCATAGAAAGGGGCCCAAGACGATCCTCATATTCACATGGGATGATAATCCCCTGGGTCGCACGGAACTGACGAAGGACCCGCAAAGGAAGATAAAGCACTGAATGCTTCAGGCCCGCTAGGATCAGAAAGTTGCGATCACGGAAGCTAATCACTGTCGCTGCATTGGGCTGATAAGTGCCAGGCCATCTCACCTGGTCCTCCTGAAGTGAGCCCAAGAAAGTGAACCAGCCCTGTTTGCCCCTTGGAATATCAGGGCACCCCCTGTTGCTCATCAAGAGAGGGACTTTCAGACTCGGGAAGAAGTGTCGATTGATCTCTTCAATCTGGCTCAAATGATCAAGGAGCCAAAGCTGCAAAGGAATAGAGATGTATCAGCACATTGTATAAAAATAAAAAAAAAAAGGCAAAAAAAGAAAGCCAAAAAAAAGCAAAAAAAAAGAAAAAAAAAATTTTTTTTTACCTGCAGGATCTGGGCACATGCTAGGAAGCGTTTCGACTTCCTATTGTAGCAGTCGGTTAAGGCCTGATATATCCCAGCTAAAATCATAGGGGCCAACCTCTCTCGCTCCCTAACCTGGCATATCACGGAAATCAAGGCCAAGTCCACCTCGTCATCCTCCCGTGGGAAAAGCAACTGGTTGACCACTATCAGGGTCAACGCATTGAATCGGGCCTCCTTATCTTCTCCCCTCAAAAGCTTCTCAGTCAAAAAAGCCTTAGATAGGGTCAAAAGGGTGTCAGAATCCCCCAAGTCCTTCTTCCCTATGCCCAAAAAAGTAGAAGCTTCCTTCTTGTAACTGGGCCTTAGAGGTGGATTCACCACCTTCTCATCAAACCTCAGGCCCAGGATGGTTTCCACATCCTCAATGGTTGGGGTCATCTCATGTGTCCCAAAACGGAACAAGTTGAGATCAGGAACCCAATGACCAATCATGGCCTCTATAATCTCCCACCTGAAGGGAACCTTGGGAATGAGCAGGGTATGGCCTAGATTAGTAGAACCCCATCTCCTCTCCTCATCTAGGGACATAGAGTTAACCCACCTTGTGTAAAAGGAATCCACAGGGTTGTACCTAGTGAGATTTGGGGGTTTTGATCTAAAAGGCTGTTTTGCAGGGGAGGCAGTGTGGACAGACAATAATGGGGCAGAAGATGATCCGGATTCCATTGGATTTGACGGGAGCAAGCTAGAACTCAAGAGGAGGAAGAAAAAGGCGAAAAAGGGGGTTTCTAAACTCAAAAACTCGTAAAAAATGCTCAAATCCCGAGGCAGGTTGCATTTATAGCATCTTTTAACATATCCGGTAACTCAGACCGGATACAAAGGCTTTAGTAATATCCGGATAAGTATACCGGATACAGAGGATTCCATGAATATCCGGTATGACATACCGGATACAAAGACTAATCAATGTATCCGGTATGTCAGACCGGATACCGAGAAAAAATGCAAAAAAAGAGCTAAGGATGAAAAAATCCGAATTTTTTACCTGTTTTACCTGCTTATATGTCATAATTGCATAAAATTGAGAACAAAAGATGTGCAAGACATGATAGAATGAATAAAAAGTTTTTTTTCATATATATCTGGAAGTTTTGTACAGGGATGATGATATAAATACATGAAAATGAAAAAAATCCTAATCTACTCCTATGCAGGATCATCCCCGCGTCCTCGGCCGCGTCCACCTCTACGGCCTCTCCCCCAAAGTGCTCGGCCTCTAGAGTATGCAAGGATCCGCTCGGCTGCATGGCGAGGATGCCGACCTACCACCTGCTGAAGCTGATACTCCAAGCAATAATCCTCGAGATCTGGGGGAGGAGCAGGAGCAGAATCTGGGGAAGAAGCCTCGGGCTCAGCAGCAACCGGCCCAACTGGGCCCTCATCCAAAGCATCCTCTGCTCCCGCAGCTCCAGAAGGCCCAGCCTCAGTAGCAGAGGGGCCAGGATCAGAAGTAGCTGAGTCCACAGAAAAGAGAAAAATCAGAAGACTCAGATATAAGGAAGAATAAAAGAGGAGAATTAAAAGAAGATCATACCAGGAATGTCTGCAGAAGGAGCAGGAGGATCCGGCTCGTCAAGACCAGCCGCTGGGGCATCCTCGGGATCAGAGGCCCGAGCAGGAGATGGGTCAGGAATCAGGAAATCATGCTCAAAGAAGGCATCCTGATCATGGACCGGGCCCTGCACAAGTCAAACAAGCATATCAGAATAGCAGAAACAGGAAAATGAAAGAAAAAAATATAAGAAGGCCAGGTACCTGTCTAGCCTGAAGCTCAGCAACCAGGGCCTCTAGCTCCCTAATCCGGGCATCCCGCTGGGCCACGACCGCATCGTGCTCAGCGATCATATCATCGATCGCGGCCCGCTGACTCTCAAACCGGTCCCGGATGGTATTCAGCTCGTGTACCTGCCAGCAAGAACAGAAGCAGGATCAGAAATACATAAAGGAAGAAAAGATGAAGATATGAAAAGTACAAGACTTACGGTGTCCTCATGGATCCGGATACGGATCCCGCCGATCTCGGTCACCCCGGCACGAGTGGGTCGATCCATCAAGCATCCAATAGACACCCTCTGGAACCACTCGTCGTAATCTCCGGCTACTGTGAGCCCCTCTGCATCCAGAAAATGATCAAACTGATCCACGTCAAAGCCGGGAAGGAGTGTGTCGGGACCCACAGGAGGAGGAGGGACGGGGATGCGAAGTGCGCTGGTGTGCTGGAAGTACAAGCGCTCTCCTAAGTACATCACCCTACCAAGCCTCCCGAGGAAGCACTGGTAGGGCTGACGTCGTCGATCTCTATCGAAGGCGTCCTGTACCACCATCTCACGAGCCACCCCAACATCCACGTCATCAAATCGGGACAGAAGGAGCTGCAAAAAAGGGAAACTATCAGGTACAGTCAAAATACAGGAAAGGAAAAGGAAAAGATAAAAGGCTTACATCAGATCGGCGGGCATGGTCTAAGTGCACCCGGGCAGTGCGAGGCTGGCTCCTATCAGCATCTCGAACCTGGGCCGACCATCGCAGGGCCACAGGGAAATCCGCAACCTCAGGAACAGGAGAGGGGCGGAAGAAGGTCATATAGGTGTACATGAACACCTAAAAAAAAGAAAAATCAGTCAAGAAAAGATAAAGTCTAAGGACTTAAACCAGATAGATGAATGTAATACCTGTAGAATCTGCCAGAAGAACCGGCTGCTAACTCCATCGCCTCTCGGAGATGCTAAGCCTCGAACCGCTCGGCACAGCCCAGCCAGGATGGTCCCATAGATGAGTCGGCCCCATGCCAGCTGACGGGTCTGGCGGAGATCTCTCAAAGCGTCTAGGAAAAGTGGGCTGACGCCGGTAGTATCCTCCGGGAAGAAGCAGCTCCCCAACATCAGCAAGAATACGTGCCGGAAGATAGGAACAAAAGCAGCATCATCCACAGCCACAGTCCTGTGTCTCCCCTCAAAATGTCGAGCCAGACTCTCCCGCAGCCAGCTAATGGAGAGCCGGCCGCTCCGCCCATCCCAAGCAGTAGGTGGCAGGGCCTGATATCCCAGGAGAAGTCCCATATCCTCTGCAGAAGGCCGCTCCAAGACGATGGTCCGCCCCGTCAGAGGAATGCCAGTAATCATCACAAAATCGGAGGGGCGGATCCCCAGCTCCACGTCCGGCAGGTGGAACGACTGCGTCTCTGGGAAGTATCTCTCCATCATGGCAAAGATGAGTGGACGGTCGGCTCTGAATGATGGAATGCTGAGGAAGTGATCCAGATGACATCTCCCAAACTCCCGCCTGAGTGCCGGAGACAATGACTGAGCTAACTCGCTAAATCTCCCCCAACTACCCCGCAGATGGGAAGAATGGTACGGAAGCGGCACATCCGCCCTGATGCACATGGAGGGGTGGCTATCCAAGCCATGGAGAAGCTTTGTATCCTGAACAGAAGCCCTCAACTCCTCAGAGACCCCTGCCAGAGCTACAGCAACCCCCTCCGGAGCCATATCTCTGGCTCTGCCTCAGCCTCTACCACGGCCTCTCTTGCCCTCAGGGGCCTGATCCTGAACTCTGCCTCTGCCTCTGCCTCGACCCTGAGCCGGTGCAACCACGGGCTAAATTTCAAAGAGAAAGGTGTGAAGATTGATGTAGGAGGAGAATGAAGAAAGAATGAAAAATTTTTGAAAGCCTACCTCAGCAGAGCTCTCCCTGGAGACATCCAATGGCTCAGACAAGGTAGCACTGGAGCTCGCCTCTGTCCGAGCCCGCGAACTAGAGGGCTGATCAGCAGGGTCAGCCTCCTCTCTAACTCGGGAACGACTCCTAGCCATCTACACAGGGAAGTGTTTTATGAATTTCAAAGTTGGCTTTGCTCCCAGTCTTACATAATTTTTCCAAATTATCATGAATTGTGGGTATTTTATCTGTTTTAGAAAGCATTTGGTATTTCTGCCTATATCAACAATTTTATGCTAAGTTGCTTATCAAAAATTTTCCAAATATGGTCCTAATGTTTTTGGGAAGATTAATATTTTCTTAATTACCAGGTGTAATCAGGAAAAATGTGCAAAGCAAGATCCTAGAAAGAACTGAATGCGATTAAGTCCTACAAAATCTCAGGAGACCAACAGAAGCACTACCATGTGGGGAAAAGTTCCAAGTTGAGAAGCCTGAGTCCAACAAGTGATCCAAATTCAAGCTAAGAGGTGGCAATCGAATTGGGAAAAAGGGCAATGCCAGTCTCTACATCTTAACAAAAGCATCGAAGTAATCATACCAGGGTTGTGAGAAAAAAATACAATCAGCAAATGAATATCCACTAACAGTCAAAGTGCTTGGGTATGGACATCATCAAAGACGCAAATCATGGTCATCAAGAGTTATAGCATAATTGCAGCACCCAATCAAAAAGCATGGTATTACAATTAAAAATGCCGCATAGGTCAATTGCAACATGGAATGAAAATCCAAAGCAACCTATCATTCAAAAGACCAGGCAATTCGGACAACCAACAGGATCAATGTGGAGGGCAAGCAACAGCATGATATCAGTCCACTGGGTTTTAGTCATGGGCAACAACTCAAGAATCAACCAAGGCAATTGAGAGATTTGATTTGCTAAAACAGCAATGCAAAAACTCAAGCTCAAAACTGGGCAACAAAATTCAGAGATCCAGAATTGGCATAATCAAGCTGGAAATCAAAACAGATTCAGTCAAGATCCATCATCGGCAGCAATTCTAATCAAAGCAGAAATTAAAACATGGCATGTTACAATCCTAGCTCAAGTTCGGCAATGAATGGGAGCAAATTTGCCACTCAAATTTTTCGACAATGAGCAATCAGGGCAAGACACACTGTTAGAATTGATCGAGCATGGGATTCAGTACACAAGATATGCAGGAAAATTTGTTAAGGCCGAAGGTACACTTACTGTTTGATTGGCAAAGAAAAGTTGAGCAGCCAGATATGGGCAATGAACACTGCTGTGAATGAGGAATTACCGGAGTCAATAGCCGTCGCCGGCGTAAGCAAGTGTCGCCGGAGCTCGCCGGTGCTTGGGCGAAGTCGTCAATCGAAAGGAGACGAGCGAAAAACCAAAGCACCAAACTAGGGCTCGACCGCGGCTGTCAAGGAGCAATCACGAAGTCGCCGGAGGTGCAGACTCTCGCCGGCAGCAATAGGAGCCACCGGAGCTCAGGGAATCGCCGGACAACAAGGAAGAGCCGTCGAGTGAAGAAGAAGAAGAAGATAGCCGGTCTAAGTAATCGGAGCAAGAAGAAAAGAAGAGGAAAAGTCGCGGTCGCGCGCGACTTATAAAACCTGGGGGATCCGGATACTCAGGCTAGATACCCGCAGGCCCTGGATTATCCGGATACACTTACCGGATACCAAAGAAAAAAAGAAAAAAAATAGAAAAAAAGCAGAAAAAATAGAAAAAATAGAGAAAAAAACAGGGAAAAATAGAAAAAAAAGAAGAAAAGAAAAAAGAAAAAAGAAAAGAAAAAAGAGAAAAGAGAAAAGAAAAAAGAAAAAAAAAGAGAGAAAATAGAAAAAAAAGAAGAAAAGAAAAAAAAGAAAAAAGCAAACTTGTGCTATAATTCTTACTATTTTCTCAAAAATCCTATTTTTGTCTTGAAATCCACTTCACAGCCACGAGAGCTCTGTGGAATTCGGGACAACTTTGGAAAATGTGCCTGGTCAAAAGGATGATATCCACTCAATTTTCAACTTGGTTTGATAAAAAATCAGTTTTTCAAAAATCCTATTTTTGGGCTTAAAATCCACTTCATAGCCACGAGAGCTCAGTGGAATTTAAGAATTCTTGGAGAGATGCCCCCCTTAAAGTGAGGGCTTTTTGGCAAATCTCCACTCAAAAATGGTTTTCTACAGAAATTGAATTAAACCGAGCAAATCATGCTCAAGGGAATGCAATTTGGGCTTGTCTACTCTTTGCAGCTCACTGCTTCACAGCTCCCACAAAGAGGGGCAGTTGTAGACACCCCAAATTGCACAAACAATCATCAAAAATCATTATCTCCTGGAAAGCCAGCACAGAATTTGAAGAAAATAAACTTTTGCCTGTATCCGGATACTCAATCCGGATACAAGTGCTCCTCCCCGTATCCGGATACTCATACCGGATACGTGTGAGCCTTAGTGTATCCGGTACCATGTACCGGATACCTTAAGGCCCTTTGTTATCCGGTCTGACATACCGGATACCTTAAGTTTGCTCAAAATTAGGGTTTTCCGAGAGCTTTTCACTTTTACCATCATGTCCCTCATTAAATGAGGGGAAATCGCGGAAATAACCTTAGGGTTTAGGTTGGAGGGGTTCTAGACATTAATTTGTGTCTACCAATGACCTTAGGCTTTGCCTATAAATAGGAGCCTCCTCCTTGAGCAAATGGCACACAACTCTTGTTTTGAATTCTCGCAAAGAAGAACTCCAAGAGAAGAAGAAAACCGCTGCGGAATCGCCTCCAGAACTCAGGTAAGCCTCAACTTTTCTTTTTATTTTCTGTCTTTACATTCCTAGATTTAGATCTCTTCTTCTACCTTTCTGTAGTGTAAAGCCTTGTTTGTATGTGTGGAAATCCTTCCCCGGCTCAAAGTATCTCAAGACTCCCCTAGCCGTAAAACGTGAAGGCGGATCTAGGAGAAACGAGACTGGGGATTGACCCTAGTGCTAGAACCTATGTAGCATAAGGCCTTTTTGATTGATTGTAAACCGTTCCATATTCAAAGTACCCTTGATTATCTTAAAGAGAACAGAGGGAAACGATAATGGAACGGAACCCTAGGCTATGCTAGAACCTATTTTATTGAATCTATATGCATGTTGTATTGATCTTGCTTGGTTTTTCACTTTTGCACACATATTACACTTTTTTAGAATAGGCTCACATTTGGGGATTTATTACATTCATTGTGAATAATCTCCAATAAATGGCCTCAATCAAATTCTGGAGTGTTTTAAAATGCTTTTCAAAGGTCTTGGATTCATCTCACACGAATCACACACTTTTTGTCAATTTTCGGATTTGATTTTCTTCAAAAGTGGCTTAGCTTGACAGCACCTGTACCCTTACTTCGGACGCCCATAACTTCATCATCCAGATGAATTTTGGGGCGATTCCAGAACCATGGGAAAGGTGAGGCTGTCTACTTTATGTCCACCAAATTTCATGAATTTTCATCTAGCGGATTTTTGACACCTCTCTGTCGAAGTTGAGTGGACAGTTCAGGTTCAAGTACAGAACTTTTCACTTCGACGGACCGCCATGTGTTCATTTTAAGTCCGATTCGAGTGATTTTTATTTCTGAGTACTCCTTGTTGAGTCTATTTTCAAATCCAGTTGGTTTCATAATTTTTGGATTCCATTTGAATTATTGGTAGCCGATTTACTCAGAACTGCTCATTTGCATTTTTCTGGGTAAATCTGTGATCTTCGGGGCCTGTTGGGGAGACCACCCAAGGCACGTCCGAAGGGATTTTTGTATGAGACTAGTTTCTCTGGAAAGATGACCATACAGACTTCAATCACACCAAATTTCGTAGATTTTTATGTAGTGGATCTTTCTAGACAATTTTCCAAAGTTGCCCACTTATCACTTTTAAAAATCCCCAGCAGCAACTTCAAAGGAGCATAACTCCTAGGTTTTTTATCGGAATGAAGTGAAATTTTGTATGAGACCCTTATTTACTATAATCTTTCAAATGGATTTGGTTTGATTTGATTTAAAATTGTATTTGAATGATTTCAAGGCAAATGGCATACTTTTTACCGAATTTTCCGGATTTGATTTAACTTGGTTTTGAGCAACTTGAGCTTTGATTTCCATCTTTTGAGATATTCCAGAAATGATATTGACATAAGAGAGGATCTAAAATCCATTTGGATCTTCATGTGAATATATCATACACTTGTTCCTTTTTTAAGGCTTTTTCATGATTTTTAGCAAGCTTCTTATTTTCTTTTTAGCATGAACATACACTTGGCAACCACTTCGTGTGGATGAATGGGGGTGCCTAACACCTTCCCCCGTTCATAATCTAATCCCCTTACCCATCTCTGGAATTGATTTTCAAGTAGGGTTATTTTTACCCTAGAATTTGTCTTTTGGCTATTTTTGCCTACTTTTGTATCTTTGGTGTCCATTCTCACCCCAAAATCATGAATGGTGGCGACTCTCCCAATTTTTGCGTTGAGCCCGTGTGTTGACGGAGGGACGATCATCTTCCGGTGATTTTTTCCATGTCTCACACAATTCAAGGTGGAAATTTTTGTGTATGTGCATTGTATTCTATCAATACTGGTTTACTACTATACACTTAGCCCCAACAATATGGGTCAAATTGAGGATTTTGTAATTTGGGTATTCATTGCTATGTAATTAGGGATTTTTCGGTCATATTGGAGAGATTGTAGCTTGTGAAAAGGAGAGGGTTTTGTACTTTGTAACCCTATTTTCACGGATTTGGGGAAGGAACTCCCATCATCTGTGGAAGTAGGCATATTATTCAAACAACAAAAATAATGTGTCTTTGTTTACTTTCATTTTCTACTTTTTTTTTTTTTTTTTTGCTATTTTTTTCAACATGATGTCTATGGTTCCATATTGTAGTATTCATATTATTCTAGATTTATGTTTTTACTATTGAGTTATCTCTTGCTTTATTTAAAAGTTATGAATGGTTTTGGACTCAATTCACGAATTTGTAATTCCTTCAAACAATATAAATTGATAATATTTGGTGAGTTCGGATTCACTCACTTGCACATTAATGTTTACTGTAAAACATGTAATTTTTATTGGGATGAATTGAAAACTGTGATTAATTATATTAAATTATGCATGTTGAGGTTTATTGGGATCTTGTATCTCATTCTATTATTTTTGTATAGATCTTGGCGAGGATTTCCTCAAGGAGGATACCCCTCCTATAGCTGATATCCATGTCTCAAGTGGATAGACCAAGAGTATGAGGATGACGTTTAGTCTTCTCCAGTTGCTAAGTCTTGTTCCTTTTTGTTACTTCATAGGTGATGGTTCCCAGCCTGTTCAGATATTTTTGATGTTGTATATATACATGCATTTTTGAAGATTTCAGATTATGATACTCAGCTACTTCTTATATTTAAGTTATGCTTCCTTTGTTATTTTTGTGATTTGCATATTTTGATATTATTCTTGAGCATGTGGTTATTTGTGTTTATCAAATATATATATATATACATACATACATAAACGTATATGTATGCACTTATGTATCTATGTGGATATGTTCTTAAGTAAGATATATTGGGCTTTTCGTTCGTATAAATATGGATTTTCTTGCCGCTAACCACCAACTCATATGCAGTTGGGGTTAAATTGATGTATTCTGCACAAGTAGGCTAGGAAGCTTCAGGAGTCAACTCAATGAAGTGTTAGGGAAATTTAGAAAGGAAAATCCTTCTTTTTTTTTTTTGGTGGGGGGGGGGGGGGGGGGGGGGGGGGGGGGGGGGGGTGTTGGTTGGATGTTTTAATGATTTCTTATAGCCTTTCTTTTATTTATTATAAAATGTTTTTGATTAGTGTTCATAGGCAATCAATTGACATATATTGGATAAATCATGTCTAGGTTAGCTCATCTCTATGGGTTTGATCCTTTCATTCTTGCTTTTGTTTTGGTTTTCAGATATTCCAGGTGAGGTTGCTACTACTAGAGACCTCGGGTACTTGTGATTCAAACGATTACGTAGAGGACAACTATTATTGTTTGATGTAGGGTAGTTGATTCATGTTTTATTATAAGTTCTATTTCAGTTTATGGATTTGATTATGATTAGGGAGTGAGTATGAGAGATGTAGTTAAACTTTTATTTCTAGAATTTTATATTAGTGGACTTATTGTTATTTGAGGACAATATCAGTTTATTAATAATGAAAGGATTTAGTTTTGGTTTTTAATTTCCTCATGTTTCCGTACTTTGATTATCAATAAATGTTGATCATATTCTGAAATTAGCTTGCTTTGGGCCCATACCTAGTGCCAAGGTTTGGGTTTATATCTTTAGTGAACAAATCTAGATCTGGAGTGCTAGAACTAGCACCTATGAAAAAATTATAGCCTCTTATGGACAATGGATTTTATTAATCACATTAATTTCACATGTTACATATTATACACCTGACAAAAATTAATAAATACAACAAGAAATAACTAAAGGAAGAAGGGAAATTATCATTTCTCTATATTAAATAGTCCCCAGCCTCATATTTATGCGGATTTGGAAGCCATTCACGAGTCGAGCAGATGGAAAGAATGACATTTGATCATCCTTGAGTTGAGTCCACCTAATCAAACCATCCGTAATAAAATAAGAATAAGTTCAATAAATCAAATTCACAAACATTTAGTTGAATTAACCTTGCTATAATAAACATTTAATTGGATTAACCCAGTTGTACCATAATTGATGAAGATAGTTTGCATAAACAAATGATTAGAATAGTTGATTAAAGAAGTCAACTAAGATTTATTACAACTGATATTACAAATTCAATACCCAAATTAAGATTTAGTACAACTGATAGTACAAAGTCTATAACCTCATTATATCTATTTTGGAAGGACTATCTCCACATTGAATCAATACGGATTATCAAATAGTTAGTTTTCTTTTTGTCATATTTTTATTTAGGGATATGTACAGTTTGTCCCTTGAGGTTTTCCAAGAATCCCACTCCCCTTTCGGCTCGAGGTTTCTACAATACTAGTTTACCATATTAAGGTTTTCTCTATGTAATAATTAACCTTTTTTAAATAGTTGGCCATTAAAATCATATATAACTGAGAAATGTTAATTGGCAAATTTATTCCTCTTATTTATATTTAAAAGTAGAAAAGATTTATTTAGGCATTGAGTACCAAAAATAACCTCAAGGTACATGTGAACCGAGTTTGGTTCTTTCATTTGAACCAAAGTTATAAACATTGTAAAGACCCAGTAAAGGGTAATCTTGGTTGTTTAATTTTAAATAATCAAAATACGAGGGACAAAATTATCAATGTATGGTTTTTGTCTTGCCACCTCATCAATACTATTACATTTTAAAAATTAAACCTCTACAAGGAGGGACAAGTACAGACTTAAAAAATTAAGGGGGTAAACTGGTATTTTAAAAACCTCAAGGGGGAAGTGGAATTGTCTAAAACCTCATTGGTGTAAACCGAACATATAACTTTTATTTATTTCAGAGGAAGTATCATACATCTCCATGCCTAGTTATAATTTTAGGTAATTGTAAGTATTGGTATATTTTGAATTATTATCAAGCCAGCTAGGCTTAGTTGGCATGATAGGTTTCTTATATGTTATGTAAAATATGAGAAAGAGAGAGAGAGAGAGGAACCTGTATCTAGTTACAAAATAATGGAGAAACAGAGCAATTTGGAGTCGAGCCAGTTCAGCTCCAGGACAAAAACGAGCACCTCCTCCAAATGGAGCATAGAAAGGGCTACTTCTCCAATTCCTATTTTCCTTCAGTCAAAAAAGCAACTAATATATTAGAAGGGAAGCACATACATGCACACTTATGGCTACATACACATAAGCAAATGCAACATGATGGCGTTCATTTCAGAATACATATGCATTAATGTGAGTTTTGTTGCATACAAAAGCTTACCTGGTTCTCAGGATCCATCCATCTCCAAGGATTGAAATTGAGAGCTCCCTTATACGAACTCTCATCTAGGTGGACTGCTGAAAGAAATGGAACAACAAAGCACCCTTTTGGAATAACATAATCTGTAAAGAATAAAAAATGAAAGGAAGTCACTCAGTTTATCCCCTTTGCTTAATTTATTTGTTACTTTTTCTTTCCTCTTTTGAGCATGGTTGTGTATAATTTTATATCCTGTTCTACCTTGATATTCAACATCCTCTTTTGCCTCTCTCATTAACCATATTGCTATTCCTCCAAGTCTAAGGGTTTCATCAATAACCTGCATTGATTAACAGCTCAAAATATTAGGCCTCATCGACATTGTAAAAGTGTAAAAATTTAGAAACCACATCCCACATGGCTAACTAATGTATTTATTGATGATGATTTAACATAATTCTATTAGTCAAAATTATTGGAGTGTGAATTAAATTGGTTGTAGAATTCTAGACAGGAGAAAATTCTCTGCACTTAATCAAGCAAGCTTACTCCAAAATATGAATTTCTATGACTCAAATCTTTAGCATTCTTCTACTTTATATCCACCGTTTGGTTAGAAAATCTTCGACATGTTTGTCACAAAGAGGTTTATATTAAAGTGAGCACTTATTGCAAGGAAATCATATAAATGAAATTAGAAACCATAGGAAGGAGTTTTCTTTGAAAAAGGAGAATATAAAGTTAACATATTCCGTACTTTTTAAGTGTAATGAGCTCAAAATTCATGAAAAGTTCAATATTATGGGTTGCATCTAAACAAACCCATAATAGATAATCAAATCCAAATCAAAAGAAAACCCACTAGCTTACACATTGAGTGAACGGCATGGCCTTGTAGTCCTGCCATGTGAGCATATCTCCATTATCAGTACTAAAGCTGGCTTGCTCTTCCTATACATATATGACGTTATAGTTAGAACATAGATAAATGAAAGCGTACAGTTAGTATCTTTCTATCAATTGCTCTTTTGATTCTTTTTTTTTTTTAAAGGTAAGTGCATAATGAGAATGAAAATCTTGAATGATTAATGGCAGTAAAGAGATTAGTAGTCATGGTGTTATATATAATAAGAATTAGTAAGAGTATCAGGAGCAGCAGTAATTGCAGAACTTATCATCATACCAGTAGTTGCTTCAGCGCCTTGGGACATTGTGTAAGAAAATAAACGGCAAAAAGCATAGTCTTCGCTGTAGTTTCATTCCCAGCAAAGAGCAAGTTGATGATAAAGTCTGCAATAGTATCATCTGGTAGGCTCTCTTCATCCAATAGTCTTCCAAGCACTCCATTACCAACTTCCAACACAGGTTGCTGCCTCCTTATTTCTATCGTCCGACTGATCTTGCTTATGATAATCTCTCTTGCCTAATGATTAAGTACAATTATTTTTATTAAAGATGTCCCATAGTTGCATCATTAGACCAGAAAATAATGAGAACACTATTAATCCCAATCCTAATATGAAACAATTTGGAATCTTATGCATCCACAGTCTCAAACAAAGTTGGTATGTTTATTAAAACGGAGCCAAACACAAATTGGCCATGCGAATCTTGCAAAACTGGGGAATGAACCATAGAAGGCCTTATGGTATGCACAAACAGGAGGCACCAAGATGGACCAGGGTGAGGTCAATGGTGACTGTTTATGCAAGCTTGCCCTTACTCGTGAATCTACACATGACGGATAATTATGGGGCAATTTAAGAAATCCTTTCTTGACAAAATAACTATTGACGTATCTAAGTAGAACAAATGAATGTTTCTCCTAATGTAGACACTGATAGCCAAACATGTAATAAATTTGCTTTGAGTATCATGTAACCTTCATAGCCGTGTGGTAAGCAGAACCAGGTAAGTTGATTGGAACAGAAAGGCATCCATCAACAAAGTTAGAGAATAGTCGAGCCATCTCATTTATTTCCGATTCACTAGAAACTCCCAAGAGTTGATTAACCATAAGATTAATAGCCACCTGTTAAAAGCACAAACATATGAAATAGTTTCAACAAAAATGTTGCATATATATGACCACTGTAATTAGTTTAGTCCATATTCATTGCATTAAGGATTTGAATTGTACTTGCCTTTCTGCAAACATCTTGGAGAAGAATGACTTGATTGTCATGGAAGTTGTTCAAGGTCTGAAGCATGACCATTTGTATATCATTCAAGAAATGGAACTTGAGCTTGTCTAATCTCATCATATTTGAGGCGATAGCATGGAGTTTCCTTTGCTGCTCCCCATGTACAGTGATCACACCATTTTTTCCAACCAAATCTCTAAAAGACTTGGGATAACTTGACTGGAAGAGTTTCCCTTCATTTTGCATTATGAACCGATTAAACATTGGGTCAGCTGACACAACCGCCCAGTCTCCAAATAGTCTACAAGAGAATATCCTTCCAAACCTATGAAACATCAATGTAGATTTAATTAGTTAGCTAAATGTTTAAAAACGCTATTATTCTTAGATGACTGTGCTCTTCAAAATCAACGGATAAGAAAGCCATTAACAAAACGAAATGACATCTTTTGCCAATTCTTTTTAAAAAAGTATACCATTTCTCAATTATCGAGAATTGGGTGACTGAAACTGCATTTTCTTAAAAAAGTATCACAAAAACAAAATTTCCAAATTATTTTTTATCAACAAAAAACACAAGCAACACGAGCTCTTTCGAAGGAAAAGCCTTCCCCATGTTGCATTCCATAGAAAAACGAGAAAATAATGGGACCGTTCATGGCTTTCCACCACCGCCTACAAGTTATGGTCCCTTTGCACCTTAAGGTATGTTGCTCTGAGTCTTTTTAGCATAGAAGTCACTTCATTAATCGACTTCCTTCGCCCTCTTTTCATCATTTGTTTTGTTTATCCTCCTCCATCATCTCACGGAGAGCATCTTCACTGGGAGCGTCTCTAACGTCTGCTCTTCCAGTTCTTCTCCCCTTGATAACCCTCCCACTATTTACACCTGGTTAATGAGACGAATTTTCTGGAGCTTTCCAGGCCTTATAATCTGAGTAACTCGGCCTTGTATTCCGAGTTACTGGCTGGGTTTTAAACACCTCAGCTTCAGCTTAAGAGATTGACTTTATTTGTCTAGGTAACCAAATGATTGAGAGATTATTGCAACCGTAACGAGGTCACCTAAAAGAGAAATTTCAGCAAAAGAATAAATTTTGAGTGAACAAACAAGTTAGAAACCTATTGGCTATGTTTATCAGAGCTTCTGATAGTCCTTTATTTATTAATAATTAACTAGAAAAGACCAATTCTTGCAAAATAATATCAACCCCATTACAAATTGATAATCAAAAACTTAATAGAGAACTTTAATAAGAAGCAAAGATTTAAGATGAAAATTTCTTCTCCTCCTCCTCCTCCTCAAAAGATATATATCCAGCTTTAGGAATGTTTTAAGGCTTTTAGTTTCTATGAAAATCAATATTTCAATTGAAGTTATCGATTATGTGATTCAGTAGCTATTAACCAATAACGTTCTTTTGTAATGTGGACAAATTTGATTTGAATTGCATAATTCAAAAAGCACCCAAAAAAAATGAAATGAAAATTTCAGTATTGATTACCTTTTAACCTGATCTTCAACAAAACGAGGGGGATGAGAGCTTGCAACAGCACTGTACCAGTTAAAGCTATCCCCGATCAACGGCCAGCCACTTCTTCCGGGTGGCATTTTTGAATGGCCTTTTCCAACCTTCTTCCTCCTACTATGCATGACTTTTGCAAGAATAACAAGTAATGCCGTTACAGCTGTAAACGACCAGGCAGCTGAATACCTCTCTCCCATTTTGTCCAAATTTCTCAGAAGAGATCTTCAAACATGCAACTTCTCCATGAGAGATGGAAGCTGATACCTGTAATAATTCATCATTCAATAAAGTAAGTTGAAATTCGGTTTCAATGATTCAATGCCCATTTTACTTCTTATATACATAAATGGACTAATGGGAATGGCAAAGTGGCATTGCTGAAAAGGTTTCCAATGATCCAGATCCATGTTGAGTATGTTTATAAGCTATACTTTAAAGAATAAATTATTTACCAGCTGGAGCTCTTTGATTTCTAAGCATACCATATACAATGTCAATGGCAGTTGTCATTAGGGCCACAATACTTTATTAGAATTTAGTTTAAAACCGCATGAAACTGTAACTTGATTACTTTTTCAATAACAGAATGCGACATGATTTTCTTAAAATATTTCAGAATTAATTCTTCACCCATTCTCTATTTTTGGAATATCTTCTAAACGACGATCGAATTGTAATTCTCAGTAACACTTACTGCTAGCTGATGAGTTAAGAAAACATTTGTTCGACAAATTTCAAATGCATGAGATATCCAAAGATCCGAAGTATCTAGGATGATGGAACCAAAGATATGAAAGGATTGAATTTAGTTGAAAGAGAGACAAAATAAACACAATAATCTACTTATACGTAATCCAATCCAACAGCTTGATAACAAAGTGGCCCTTACCAGATCTTCTGGAGGCAATTCTTTATGACTCCATATCCTTCTCCTAACCTGCTGTGACAAATGCTAATCCTCAATAAAAGAAGACGATACTATTCACTGGTAGATAAGCTGTTCAAAGCATGATCAGCTTGATAATTTTTGTTCTCCATATCCCTGAGGAGAATCAGGATCTATATATAAGATTTATCCAAGTGAGAAGATAATAGCTCTAGGTTATAGGGGAGGGTGGAGTTTGTACAAAAGAAGAAAAATGGATCCTATAATGCTGAAAAATATCCCACTTTTTGGGTCAAATTCAGGTCCACTTAAAGCACAAAACCTGGGGAGTGATCTTCAAGTTGAAGGATCCTCAAAAGATAAAAAGGGAAGAGTTTGACTTGCTTTGTTATTTGTTTATTATTCATGTTTGTGGTTCATATTATTTTTAAACACAACCATTCACATGAGAAGGTTCTGTGTCTGAGTTTTGTTTTGTCGCCTCTTCAAGAATCAAATAGGGGATTAACACCTTAAGAATCAAACCAAATGATTGGTCTCCATCCTTTGGCCGGCTTCGGGTACGGGAAAAGTTGATTGTGCGTAAGAAGTACCCTAGCCATTTTAACCCATGTTTCCATAACCAGTCCAGTGATTGAACAAGAGAAGGAACTGGATCACAAACGTAGTAGTCTAGTGATCAACAAGTGGTTAAAATTCTGTGTTTAAAACAATGTAGGGTGATATTAATTACAACCTGAACAAAAGGCCACGGTTCTAATTAATGGCTGCCAGTTTTGCCATTAATATATAGCAAGGAATTGCAATGAGGCAGGTTTGGGAGCAACCTGTCCCATCCCATAAACCGGGTTCATGTATGTATATTTAGGTAAGATGACTTTGCTACAATCTGTTCCACCCCCAGTATGGTTCAGCCTTAAACGCAACTATATGAATTTGAGGTAGGAATGACACTTGTCATGTGCTTTGTTGGACCAACTTTCAAGGCATAGAGCCACCACCCACCCAAATTGTCAAATTACTTTGGGATTGAAAGGATTAAAAGCCCTAGTTTTTCTGTCCTCGGGTCCAGAATAACATCCTGATTTCCTGCCGTAATTTCCTTCCGATGAAATTGATAATCAGTCCAGTTTCCACAACAACAGTAAGCTAATTCTAAAAGAAATAGGTTGCCACATTGATTCAGTTTATGATTTGACCATATCTATCACCCTTTTCGTAGACAAAAATTGATTCAGAGAGAGACAATAATTCTGTCAATATTCATCAAAAGTATCCTAATGTGTGTATGCCTGTAAATGGAAAGCTTGGGAGATGCCTTTGAAGATCCACAAGGATTTTTTTATTGCAGAACAGAACTTAGTACTTAAGAATAAGAAGAAGGTTTGGAACTCAATACCTCTTTTATAAAACCAACCACTAGTTCAGATTTTCAGTAAAACCCGCCGAAAGAACCTTGGAATTTGGTCCTCATAAATTGGGGAACAAAGCAGTAGACTTTGTGTTTATTAAAATGACCATGGAGGACAGCATGTTTCGTGGTAGCCAAGCCCTCCACATCTTCCTCGCTAGCACTTTGACCTCCATATTCATTGACTACAAATAATTCTATGGTTCCCATATTTCAAGGGCCCTCTCCGATCCCTTATTAAACTATAACCCATCTCTATTAACTCCTGCTGGTTGTCATTCTCTTTTTTATACTTCTTGTATGTATATTTTGCTGTTCTGCTTGACGTCATCAGTGATGAAAGCTAAAAATGGTGCTTGACATTATTAAGGCCCTGAAGGGGGGTTCACATGATCCTAATGAATTGCGATCAGGAGTTCAGGATCCGTGACCCATGTCTCTCGCCCCTAGAGAGGTGGATAATGGGTCGGTTGGGTCAGGTTTGGTGGGGTTGAAAACATGTCAATGGCTAAACAGATTGAGCCCGGCTCGACCCGAGAAGTCACCAACCCAAACCCAACCCAATAATAAAAAGGTAGAATCCGTCAACTCGTCTATTTTTAATTAATTAATTGACCTTTTATTTTCTATTTTATTTTTATACATGCTTATATAAAACTCCATTTAATATATTTATATTTTAATAAATACTAAAAAAATGGTTAATAAACATGATTTCTTTTTAAAAATTAAAATAGATAAAATTTTCTTGTGAAGATGTTGAGGACCTGATTAAGAATCCAACAACAAACCCTAGCTGCCTTTAGATTGCTCCTCAATTTTGAATGTCTCCGTCAATTACTCATGCCAACTTCACAAGAATATTGCCCAATTAGATGGTACTTAGGGATTTAAATTTCAGATATAGGGTTTATTCTAGATTGAAATTGGGAAATTTAGGGAAAACTGAAAATTCAAGAGAGAGAATAAAAAATTGATTCAATCAAACTCACAGGATTGAGTTGATTAAACCTCTAGATTAAAATAATGAATTACTTTAACCTAGCCCAATAAAATCAATGTAGTGCTACTTTGAAAAGCCAAAGAAAACCAAGAACAAATCAGCCTCCAGTCATCAGTCTCGAGATCCCCCTCATTTAGGTTTAAGCTGATCTATATCTCCCCCCCCCCCACAAAAAAGCAGATAATCCAAACTATCCCTATTAATACCAATATAATTACCCAACTGCCCTTAATGAGAGCAAAAAATCTAAACTACCCATACTAATTACAATATAATTACCACAACTGCCCTTAATGAGAGCAAAAAATCTAAACTACACATACTAATTAAAACAGGATTACTAAACTGCCCTTAATGAAGTAATTAAAAGTTCTTTAATTAAAATAGATCAAATCTGCTGCATCTTCTCATACAGGGTTGCCGAATCTCTCTTGTTACTCTCCAATCTTCACAGCGGCCATGGATTTCTTTGATCTTCTCCTAGTGCTTTCATCAATCCCCTCTCCTTCGACAATACCCTTGTCCTCAAGGATAAAATTTGGAAACCTCTTCACCATGTCATCATAATCCTCCCAAGAGGCCTCTTCCTTAGGAACACCCCTCCATTACACCAGCACCTGCCAAGCCTTCTTCTTTCCATGGCCTGTCCTTCAACTTTTGTATCGAAGTGCCTCCTTTGGTTGCAGTAGCATCCTACCTTCTTCATTGAATGATGGTAAATCTTCTGCACTTAGGCTAGGATTTCCCACTCCCTTCTTCATCACTATTACATGAAACATCGAGCATAGCATTGAAGATGATGGTAACTCCAACTTATAAGCTACCTCTGGGATAGCTTCACATTAAACTTCTTCTTCAAAGATTTTTGTTTGTAAGGTTGAAGGTTGAGGTACACATACTCTCCTGGCTTAAAGGTCATATCCCTTCTCCCTTGGTCATAATACCTCTTCATCCTTTCTTGAGCTTTTTCAAGCTCTTTCTTCACTTTAGGAAGAATCTAATCCCAAGCCAATAACTCCCTCTCAACCTCTTCATTCCTGGTTGTTCCCCTCTCATAAGTACTCTAACACCAGTGGCTGTCTCCCATATACCATTGTAACACCCCGGATCCAGTTCAACAACCAAACTCGGATCGTTACTCAAAATCTGGGTCAGAACCAACTAAAATTTTTGCGAAATTTAAAACTTTTATTTATACCAGAGTACAATTGGAAGCATAGAATATTTAATTCAATTTAATCAAAGTAATTTATAATATGAATCTCTTTATTTTGAATTTGTTCTACATTAACACTACAAAAAATTAAACTTTTCGCGACATTAATTTTGCGGCAAACAGAAAAGAATGTCACAATAAATAATATATAACGACATATTTTTTGTTCGCCGCTGTATAGAGGTTAAAAAACTACTAGTTGCGACATTCTCCTAAGTTAGCCCCAAATAGGGATTTTTAGTGGCGTTTCTCTACGCTGGCAAACCTCTAGCGCGAAATTAAACCCCATGCGCAGTTTGCTTCTAGCATTTTTTTTTTGTGTGGAGTTTAATTTTTTTGTCTCGTTCTTCTTCTTCCCTCACCTCTCTGTCTCTCACTACTCTGCAAGCTCTGTCCATCGGCGGATCTACATTCAATCTCCAACAACTATCCTCTATCGATAATCAAAGAACGAACTAGGGATCTCTTCCTTCTCCATTCAGCTTCTTGTCCATCAGAATATCAATCGACCGAGTGTTTTATTACATCCCAACGATCAGTAAACTATCCTAGGCAGGCAGCAAATCTGGTAAATCATCTCAAACCTCTTCATGAGAGGAGAGAGATCTCTTTTTGTGTATTGTCTTTGAAGATTGAAATAGGACCAGTCTCCACCTCTCTATCCTGCCCTATTATTTTGCAATTAGGTATCATTTGATCAATAATATCATTCATAATGGAAAAAGATGGAATGACTGTAACATCTTGGTAAATTGGTGGAGTGTTTTAAAGTTTAAGTGCGGAAGCACTGTGTCTAATCATTCTTGCTAGATGTGGTTTACTGTTTGATTGGGATTGAATGCCAAAGTAGACCATGCTGAGGTCAATTGAAGTGAGAGTATCATAGTTTTGTTTTAAATCCTAGTTAGATTCAGGTGTGGCATCCATTAAACTAGTGATGATTTGCCACCGATATAATGAGCTTTTTAATTGATGGATCTTCTTGTTAATTTATCAGTATATTGTGGAAGAGGAGTTTCTTCCTGGACAAGAGCAGGAATGATGTATTGTTCAGAATACTGCAGTGTCAAGCAATAGACAAAGGGGAAATGAGAAAATCTTATGTTGGCAAAATATTATTGTTCTGTTTTTTGTTGTGGCCTACTTCCAGAAGGAAAGAGAGAGAAAACTGATTCTTAATCCATTGAATAATGGGGTGTATTGCAGAACTTATGATTTGTCCCATTTATGTTGAATTTACCAGTCCCAAAAGGCCCTTATCCATAAGGAAAGTTTCATTCCAGACATGTAAATATGTTCTTATGAGTATCATATCACACCTGTGTTGGTACATTTTGGTGCATATATAGATAGTTTACTGTGCAATATTTTTCTCCAGACACCGTTATTGTTCATCTTAGTGATTGCCAAAACCTCCATTATTTGTTGCCTGTATGCACACATTTGTTAGTCAAAACATTGGCTTTTATTAGATGAATATTATTGTGCGATTTTACAACTTAAAGTTTTCTTACATATGGTTTAGCATACAATGTTCAGAAGAGTTACATTATATTTCTGGGATCATCAATCATATAGGACAACTTCGGGGTGGAACCTGTTAGTGCTTTATCATATTCATCCAATTGAGCATCCGTTTTATGTTTTACTTTATATATGTGTAGTTTCTGTTAATTCCCTTGCTCCTCCTCTGTCACAAGCACAGACATTCATATTCATACTCTGTACAATTGATTCTTCTTTAATTTTGCAGCCGCATATTGACTTTGGACTGAAGCTTCTAGGGGCGGATGTTATGGCTATTCCTGGCTTGTACAGATTTGTCCAGGTTCAGTAATTTTTCCTGCTTTGTATATTATTCCTATTTTTTATGTTTTAATAACTTTGTTAATGGATAACATATCACTTATATAGCTTTTCTATTCGGGATAAGGTAATTCATTGCTGGGTTTTCTCTCCTTTTAATCATTATTAATGATTGGGTTGTGGTAACTGACTAACTATGAGCCCCCCAACAGGTATGTAAGCTCTTGATTCATGTCTTTGATCATGTTTCAAGTGTCTTGTTTTTATTTCTTTTTGCTATAAATATGTCTTTTAAACTGATTTTTATCTTATCATTTGCAAATTCACTTTTGTTCCATAATATTCTAGCCTCTTTTTTTTTCTTTTGGTTGGTAATTAGTCATTTACTTATTTATTTTTCTTTGCTCTTTGCTGTTGTAGTGGGGTATGAATCCTTCTTTGTTTCAATCTAACACTCAAATTTACCTGGATTTATGCAAAGTATAATGTGTTCTAGTGAATTTTTTTTTCCAGTTGTATTCTTCTGCATATGAGAGTTATTTGAAAGTACCCAATAGTGAATCTTCTTGGAATTACAGGGTTGAGGCTTTTGTGTTTGTTTTGTTTATGCTGAAAAAATAACCAGCTTTTCTTCATTTATTTAAGGATGGGAGTTGATCTGGTTTTGTTTAATGTTGATATTTAATTTGCTGTTGGTAGGTACCAGCTTCTCTTCTTTTGTTCATGCCTCATTAAAGTTATGTTAATTTCTAGGTTTTGTATTAAAACACACATTTTGGGGGGGGGGGGGGCAAAAATGGGCAAAACAAAATTTTTCATCCCCATTTTATGTGGAGCATTTATTGTAGCAGGAGCTGCCAATTCACCCCCTTTAGAATATCTGTTTGTGTGAATTGTACAAATAGTGCATCACGTATGGCATATGTTACTTGTAACAGTTCAAAAGAATGGAAACTGGTTACTGATTATGAATATTTTCAATAACTTACTGCATGGAGGCGGTCTAAATCTGTTGCAGGTGGTTCAAGATCCATGGTTAATTTTGATGATGTTCATGGAGGAAAACCAACCAATAGATTGTTCTTCCAGTCGTTTGATCAAGAAGAACTTGGTGAGGATGACTTGGATGAGTGTTTTCGTCAACCTGAGAAGAAGAAACGGCTTACAGCCGATCAAGTCCAGTTCCTGGAGAGGAACTTCGAATTAGAGAACAAGCTTGAACTAGAAAGGAAAATCCAGCTTGCAAAGAATCTTGGCTTGTAACCTCGGCAGGTTGCAGTATGGTTTCAGAACCAACGTGCTCGGTGGAAAACAAAGCAGCTTGAGAAGGATTATAAGGCTCTGCTAGAGGATTATCACATTTACTATGCCCACATGGCTTATAATGTTATATTCACTGTCAAAGATGATAATCCAATTGGTGCAACGCTGATTGGAAGAGCTTACATACCTGTTGTGGAGATCCTTAACGGGGATGCAAAGTTAAATTATTGCAGTACGTTGGAATGTATTAATTTGTTGAATGTATTAATTTATTTTAATTTGTTGAATGTATTATTTTGTTACAGTACATTGGAATTCTATTGGATTTATTGGTTAATTAATTCTTACACAGGTTCAAAGGAAGCTACAAAATGAACTTTTTAAAATAAAAAAAAGAGAA
Source organism: Buxus sempervirens (assembly GCA_947561395.2). Taxonomy (NCBI): domain Eukaryota; kingdom Viridiplantae; phylum Streptophyta; class Magnoliopsida; order Buxales; family Buxaceae; genus Buxus; species Buxus sempervirens. The sequence continues at coordinate 13,468,604 of OX387185.1, forward strand.
TTTAAATCTATAATGTCGTACATTTGTTCGTCGTTAAATAATACTTATCGCGGCATTCACAAGTGCGTCACTAAATTAACCAAATTGTGGCGTTCATATGTGTGTCGCTAAAAAAAATAAATAGCGGCATTCATATGGGTGTCATTGTATTGCATTTACAATGGCAAACATAGCGACACTCATAGAATGTCGCAAATGTTTAGCTTTAGTGACGAACTCAAAGAACGTCGGTAAATTATTTGCGACACAGCCTTTAGCGATAAAAGTAAGTTCATCGCAATGTTCGTCGCGAATAGCTATAGCGACATTCATTTTAGATTTTGTGGCATTCTTATGAACCCTGAAAAAAATATAATTTTTTTATAGTGTAATATCCACGATTCTACCCATGTGTACGCTACCCCAAACTTGATGATCTCTTCATGCATACCTGAAAAATATGGGAAAACGGAATAAGATATAAATCTCAACAAGTAGCAAGGTGCATGCAATTGAACAGTTTATTTTATGAAATAGTAATGAGATAAAACGATAAATCGAAGCAAAAGCAATAATTCAAGTCCATGCATACAATTCCAAAATAATCGATAAAATATACTCAAAACCATATGTGACATCACAGGGCTCATGAAGCAAGATAAGTCTTTGAATAGACATTGTTATTTCACTACGCCACCATGCGACTTATGAGTGAAGCTAGTAAATCCTCAAACCCGAATCTTATTCTTACAATAAGAGGCCTAGTCATTGACTTATTGCGCATGAAACTCAAGTACTAGCAACACAAAAACAGAAATACAGACTTCGGCATGTACCACCAGCATGTAGCAACTGAATCAATACATGGAGATGACCGCTAATCCGCACATACAGGGTACTCACCAGAAACTGGTATCTGAAATGAGACCCTACAGACATGAAGACCTTCCAATGCAAACTAATTTACAAAGAAAGCGTGAGTGCAAAATAGGAGTAATCAACCCACATAAATACCCCTCCACTATCTAGCTTAGTCTATGGATCCATATACAGCTATGCCCGCTAGACACAACTCACACATATAACAATTTATTCTGTTTACAATTGATTACCAATTCATATGCATATTCTTGTAAACCATGATCTCAATTAATACAATTCAAAATCAATTATCAGATGACATGCTCAATTATTATTCATATCTCAATCTTCTTAACCCGAAATCAATCCTATTGAGAAAACACAATCAAAACCATGAATAAATCACCAAACAAGATTCCATGAATAGTAACGCACCCAAAACATGATTATTGAAAGTTTAGACAGGATATAGTTCACATTCATGAGCACAAATAAGATTCTTTTGACTTCACTAATTAAATTACCTGTTAATGCCCAACTTCTGTATTTAACACCTAAGGTAATCAATTTTGTAATTTCTATTATTCTTCACTTTCAACAGATCACACAGACCCATATTGAAGCTTAAGAGTTGGTTCTCATCCCCAAATTTAAGTGTAACTTAATCTAATCCACTATTTCCAAAATCTTGACCTTTAATACACCCACTTGTATTCATTGTTCCAAATTATTAGTTTTAATACCAAATTAAATTCCGTCAGTTCCTACACCTCTATTTAACTCCTATACAGGTGTTACAATAATTAAATTACTAGGAAAAATTATTAAACCTTAATTTATACCCAAAATCCCCAAATTCTAAAAATCTGATATAGGTCGCTCGACATGGTCACTCAGGTGGTCATGCTGAGCGCCCATACAAATTTTGGAAGATTTCTCTGTTTTTCCAATTTTCTGATTTTTGGGTTATTTCTTTGGTTTTATTTGTTCTAAATTTATTTCTTATTAACTTAAATCACACCTACAACACCCTAGACTTATTTGTATCAATTAATTGAAATTCCTTGGTCATCTACAAAGATCAAACCTATATTATTTAATAGTTTTATACTTTTCTTTCAAGAATGAAAACTCATCGATGAAAACAAAACGTATCCATAAAATATAGTTTCGTCTAATCAAATCAATCAGGAATAAATATAAACACAGAAATCATGCAATTCTTCTAGTTTTCAAGTGATTGCTACATGCCTTATCATGCAAAATTCATCTTCTCTTGAATCTGGCATTGAACCTGAACTTCTGTTATTTATTGCACCAAACTAGGGTTCTCTAAACAAGATCTCCACCGTTCAGATTGTAGTCCTACCAGTCGTGAACAAAACCTCCAAATTTGAGGTCGATCCAATGGTTGGATCTTTTCTGATTTAACGTTGATGACTGCTGGTCAGAGGTTTCAGCAACAGCTCCTTTCTCTTGTTACCTTTCTATTTTGCTCTTTCTTTTTCTCTATATTTTCCAAACGTGGGAGCTACCCTTTTTCCCCTCTTTTTCCTCTATAAAACATGATTAGAAGTAACCCTAAACTTGCTTTAATGACTTGCTTAAATAGATAAACCATAGAGGAATTCATTTGGGATTAAGAAACCTTCTAATTAATTCCTACTTTTTCTCCTCCTTTTAATTTTCCTTTAGTACTTTCCCTATTAAGTCCTGTGAGACATGGAAACGTCATCTAGGATGACTTTCGATATCGTCACGCGGGGATCAATAAAAGTTATGAGTCGCCACCATCCATCTTAAAGTGTGAATGGATACCAAAGGGTTCATAGAAGCCTAATAGAGCTAAAGTAGCTCTAAGATAAAGAAAAATCCAGAGATCAGGTAAGGGGAATTATTTATGAGCAGGGGAAGGTGTTAGGCACCCCCACTCATCCTGTAACGCCCCGGATCCGAGTCACGAAATTACACCGTAACTCATCCCCGGAGGTTAATTTAAAATACAGGATCGCAATATCAGAGTGAAGGAAAAACATGAATACAACAATAACTATATAACAGAGTGCGCTAAAAATATTCCCAAACTAAAATAAAACTCACATGTCCAAGTAACTACCCGCAAGTATCGAGCTCTCCAAGAGTATCTAAAAACAAAACGAAAGCAACGGGCTGAGATACGAATATCCCAGTGAGCAGCACATGCATGCACAAATACATTTAGTTCAGTTCTAAAACATGCCACGATTACAAACCATATACAACGATGATAACACGTATAACCCAACAAAACTTCAACGATCCAATTTACATCCGTGAGGAAAACCATCGTATAAACCAAGCAGTAAAGACGATATCAATCATGCATATAGCCGTAAAGTCACGTATAACCAGGTAGCAACATATCGAAGAAAACATAGTTCAACAACTCAGGTTTTTGAAATACTAGAGTGTTTATCATGGGCCACTCGGCACCAATAGAGTATTTTATCATGGGCTACTCCGCACCAATAGACCAGCAAATAAAACATATCACGTCAAACAAAAACAAATCCCCACAGTGATCAATGTCATGTAGTTGCTTGAATTGGTTAATCGACATGCCAGAGCGACATCCACACCTCCATGTACATAGTTCCGGCCTACTCAGGGTATCGGACACTCTGAAATGATGGCCTACTCAGGGTATCGTCATCCAATGCCGGCCTACTCCGGGTATCAGCATTGACAACCAGGCCTACTCAGGGTTTCTGGCTGCTCTACACCAGTCGTGGCAATACTCCATGGCCATGCCATTACACCAATAAAACAAAATACATCACATTACTAAGCTTAGACTCTGGATCCAGGACAAGCTAAACCAAAACCGATAAATAACCAATTAAAACTCCGCATTTGGTACACACAATCACAAGTTGTTCCAACCAGAACATCAACTCACACAAGTGTTCCAACCAGAACAGTAATTCTTCACAGGTGTTCCAACCAGAACATCATCTCATAAGTGTTCCAACCAGAACAGTAATTCTTCATAAGTGTTCCAACCAGAACATCATCTCACAAGAGTTCCAACCAGAACAATAATTTTTCACAAGTAAACAAGTAAATAATCTTTGCAACATAATTCAACTTGCCATCAAGAAAACAGGGTTTAATAAAAACTAAATCAAGTCCAGTATGTAACCAAAGGAACTAAAATAAAAACCCCAGTGTTGGGTGTCCAGAACATCACCTACAATGTTGCCCTACATTTACCTTGGAAGCTCTTAAGAAATTCCAGAATCTATCTTTAATGTTCTCATAAGTAATTTTGTCTCTAAAGTCCTAAACAAGTAATTTGTTAAGTGATCGAAGACCTCCTATCATCAAAATCCACATTGGTTTACTCAATTAAGCAATTCGGTAAGAAAAATGGACTATGCGCTCACCTCTTGAGGTAGGCGCGAGGTGGGCGGATAGTAAACTACCTAAAATTGGGTATGCGCCTACTCGATAGTAAGTGGGCGCGAGGTAGGCGCGAGAAGGGCGCGGGATAGGCGCATCCAATTTAAGTGGGCGCGAGAAGGGCGCGGGATAGGCGTGAGAAAGGTGCCAAGTCTATTTTTCCATGCGCCTACTTCCCGAAGTGGGCGCCAAGTGGGCGCCAAGTGGGCGGATACCCACTGCGTTTTTCGGTTCTCTGCTAACTCCAAATCTTCGACTCTGGCTGAAATTTTTCAATCTGTAACCACTCCTCTAGTCTCCTAATACCCCCATAACACATTCAAACCTATTTTGAAATTAATCTAACACACTTTTCATTTATCCCCAATTAACTGTACAGAAAACCTTCGGACTATCTCCGCCCAGAAAACCAGTGAATAACTCGTTCGACAATCATATGCATTTGAATTAAAAACTACGAATAACACAAAACCAGGTGTTAAAACAGTGCCACTCACCTTATATGCTTCCAAGTCTTGGCAATCGGCAACCCCGAAGAGAAAATCCCCAAATCAGCAGTTCGGCCGACTGCTTGCTATGGTCGAACAGAGGTTCCCTGAAGGAAGAAAAACCCTTCCGAAATTCTTGTTAACACTTACCTACCGGCAGGAAGTCTTCCCTAGCTCGTCTCTCCCACAGAACTTCCCCAACTCCTTTCTCTCGAAGAACCCTAAACAAACGCCGCGGCCGCCAAACCTCTCATACTAGAGCAAAAACCCAAAACCTAATTTCTTAAGGTATTTATACCTTCCGCAAATACGCTTGCTGCTCGACAACCCTTTTAACTTTGATATGGTGTGTGCTCGCCCACCAAAACCCCTACATTAGCACCTTCCAATTTATAATAAATTTCAAACACACTATTATCAATTTCTTTAAACCAACATTTGATGCCTGTTTAACTTAATTTAAAATCTTCATAATTTAGGCTTGGGAAATTCCGAGACTACCCTCACTTGTTCCAACACCGAACCGCCAAAATCCAAATCCATGGAAGTCCAATAACCAAATTTTCCCATTGTAATAATTCATCCTATTTAACATTTTGAAATTAACTCTAATTAATTTCCTTTTCTCTGTTTCTAAAGTTCTCCATTAATTAAATAAGTTTTAAAAGCATAAAATCTAAATTTTAATGTTATTAAAATTCGGGATTTTACACATCCGTCTAAGACGGTTGCCACATGCTTGCTTATGCTAAGGATTGTTTGCTAATCAAAAAGGACAAAGGTTGCTTAAAAGTAAGCAAAATGTAAGTGATTATTCCACATGAGTAGTCCAATAAATATGAACTCTCTCCATGGATATATCACCTCTTAGAACTTCATGAGTGAATAAAAATCAAGGTGAAAATTGAAGCAAAACCAATTCAAGGCAAATTTGGAAAAATCTGGCTAAAAGAGCTTGAAAGCTTCGGTTAACCATAACTCATTCAATTTAAATCCAAATCCATTGAAACCAAAGCCATTTGAAAACTGGTATATAGTAGAGTATACAGTAAAAAATTCAGTTCAATATGACTTAAAATAAGAGAGAAATCCACATCTGAAATCTGCTGTTATAACTCGGAAAAAGCGGTGAGTAGGCATTTTCAAAGTCCTATTTGTGGAGTTTGGCTCAATAAAAATCCATGAAAATTGGCATGAAAGAAGTATGTGGTGCCATCTTTCTAAAGAGATAAGTCTCACCCCAAACTCTATCCGGATGTGGCTTGTGTGCTCTCTTGAACAGGCCTAGAAGACCACAGATTAGCTCTGGACTATGCCAGCGAGTAGCTCTGAATCCATCAAGCACACAGGCCTCAAATAAAATCAAAATCTACTGAAACCAGCTGGAAATGAAAATAGACTTCTTAAGGAAAACGCAGAAACTGGAATCACTCCAAATGGATTAAAATTGAGCAAATGATGCACCATCAAAGCGGCAAGTTCAGCAATCTGGGCTGAACTGACTTACAGATTTTGAACAGATGGTGTCAAAAATTGGCTCCATAAAAGCAAACGAAAATTTTCAGATATAAACTAGACATACTCATCTATCACATGTCTTTGGAATCACTCAAAAATTCATCCGGAGAATGAAGTTATAAGCATTCTAAGACAGGCCAAAGATGCTGCCCTGTTTTGAAGTTTTTGAAGAGGAAACCAAAACTAGTGCATGTGTGCAAGTGAATTCGACCAAAACTCTTAGAAACCAACAACAACAAACTCATGAAGTTCCAGAATTCATTCTGAAGCAAATGATTCCAGATTTCCCGTATTAAACATGGAAATCCAAGATCTAGCTTATTTGATGAAAAATGTGAAAAGTGTGTGAATATGTGGAAATCCATTCCCTAGGAGAAGGATGGAATCCATTGCTATTGAGAGCAAGGATTCACATATTTTCTCCACAAACAAGTGCAAAAACATCAGAAAAAATATCCATAGGTTCAAAATAACCACATAGCATGCTCTTCATCACTTGTAGGTTCTAAGCCTAGAGGATCCATTCCTTCTTCTTTTTCCCAAGGCTCTCTCTTCACGTTTTACGGCTAGAGAGGATTCCCAGGTACTTTGGAAGAAGTTTGGGGTTGCAAAAATGCACACAAGGCCTTACACTACAGAAAGCTAGAAGATGAGAGTGTAAATTTAAAGGAGAAGCAAGAAATGTAAAGAGGACTTTACCTTGGGTAGCTTGAACACTTGAGGCAGCAATCCAGCAGAGTTTTCCTTCTTCTTGCAGAGCTTCCAAGCTTCAAATTATCAGCCATTTGCAAGAGGAGGGCCCTTCTATTTATAGGCCAAGCCAAGGGTAGAAAGGCCCCAAGGGTAGGCCTAAAAGCTCTTCTAGATTATTCCAATTCTCCTCAAAGGCTTAAATTGGAGTAATTTAGCAAGTTTCGGAGGGTGAAATAGGGAGTTCAAGTCCTTGAGAGAGAGGCAATATGCGTAAATAAGGCTCAGAGATCGAGCCATTTCGTAAATCCCCGAAACAGCCAAAACCGTATACTCAGTGCTGTTTTTACAGAACCGTCACTATATGTGCGGTTTCTATGCAAATTCGTCTGAACCGCACATACAGGGCGGTTCCAATTCAGTTACGCTTGTCATGATTGCTGTCGACGTGTTTCAACGGCCGAAGCTTCCGGAAGCCATGTGGCAGCCCACGTGATAAGCAAGAATATCAACCGTGCTGTGTATACGGTTACAACCGCACATACAGAGCGGTTGAGATCAAAATAACAAAAACCGCACATTCAGTACGGTTAGCACCATTTCTGAGTGTTTTTGAGTTTTTGACAAATGTCAATGCTCAAATAAGGCATTTAAAGTTCTTTTTGAGAGTTCTCTTATATTGAGGTGCAATTTGGGGTGTCTACAACTACCCCCTCTTCGCTGGAATTGGAACCAATTAACAGCGGAGAGCAAAAAGACCCGCAAATTGCGCCTCCTAAGATCACATCCATTCAATCATGAGCTGCAAGAATTCTGAAATATGATTTTTGAAAAAGAATTTGTTTAGAAGAGCTAATGAAAAGTCCCTAACTTTAAGGGCAGATCCTCTTCTCGCGTCTCACGGAGCACTCGTGGCTATGAAGTGAGATTTGAGCAAATTTTTAAAACAAAAGTTGATAGGGTGGTGTTTCCTGTAATTCACGACTATCTTGGACATAAATCTTTTGAAAGAGATTGGAAAAAGTTTTGAAAATTCATTTTTTGGTGCCAACCGTATTGAATATGCGGTTTTTGACTATTTCAATGCCAACCGTTCTGTATGTGCGGTTTTCTAGGTTTCATATAAACGCGACCGCGACTGGCTTCACTTTGCTCGCAAAAACCCTCGAACTTCAGTGTTTGCCTTTTCCTCCCGCGATCGTGCCTTCTCTCTGGTCTTCGATTCCTTCTTCTCCGGCGAGATCACTCTCCCTCCGGCGATTTCATCTTCTTCCGGTGGTATTGCTAACTCCAGGCGATCGGAATTTTCTGAGTGAACGACCATCCCTGTAGCGATTGTGGTTTTTGACGAACATTTCATACCATCCTCTGGTTACTGCTGTGTTCGCCCGATTTTTCCCTACGACCGCCACTACCCTTGAAGTTCCAGTGAGGTCAAAGCTTCCATCTTTCTTATATTTTCGACCGAAACAGGTATGTGGCTGAATCTGGATTTCTTTTGCAATCTCTCCATCCGAAAATCTGTGCATATATGAGCTTGTTTTAGGCACGATTATGATTCTTTGTCCTTGATTGACTGTATTGGTTGCTTAGTTGCCAATGGGATAAAATCCCCATTTTGCATGTGCCCATTGCTTGTATTGACCTGAACCATGTAGTGCTCGGATTTCCAGCATGATTTTGGTTACCTACTCACATTCTGATTATTTCTCTTCAACTCTTGTCTGTGAACATGAATCTAAGCGCATCACATATGAACCGATGTCTGGATTAGCACTAGATTTCATTTGTTATTGTGCCTTGATTTGCCACATTGACTTGGTTGATTCCCTTTGATCATGTTAGCACCATGCTTTGATCAGAATGCATTTGCTTTAAGCTTTTGCTTCAATGGCAGTGTGACCTCTTAGTTCTGATCACTTGAGCATTTGGTGTGTTCAGTCATGACATGCTTCTGAATACTGGCTATTTTTTGCACATGTTCTGACTTATTGCCAAAGTTTCATTGGTTTTGCCCTGTCAATATTTAATTTGATCTGAACACTTGGATGTCTGGTATGGATTGCTCTTGGACCCAATTAATGTTGACACCCTATTCGGATGAACAGGATTGAACCTAGTTTGACACTCCCAGTTAGCTTTGAATTCCGCTTTGACTGTCCCTTTTACTACCTTCCCTCTGTAAACCTGAAAAGTAGAACACATTTAATAGTTTAGGGCTTTAGGCGATTTGTAAACTTATCAGAATTCTAAAATTGAACATGAATTGAAAATTCTGAATAGCTTGCTTCAAAACCTTTCTTTCCTTCTCTTTTTTGTTTATAAGAAAGATATATAGGAAATTTTGTTTCTTATATATAATTCTTATATATAACAGAAATAATAAAGAAGTTAATAAAAGAAATCAAATCCTGGTTCGGCCGGGCACTTTCTGAAGTGTCTCTTCCGATTTCCTTTTTCCTGTAAACCAAGTAGAATTGATTAGTCTAAAGAACAGCAAAATTAACTGAAACGTGAAAGCGAATAAAATGACTTCCGATAAAACATAATAAATTTCTCCCTGCAATTGGTTTTGTAGATGGCTCGCACACGTCGCGCTTCCCAGGGTCCCGCAGATGAGCTTTCCTCTTCGAGGGTTCGGAGGGACCCGGCCGATGTGGCATCTTCTTCTAGAGCCGAGCCGGACCCTGATCTTTCTTCTCCCAGCAGTCTGGAGGTTTCAGATTCCGATTCTGGAGCGTCTAGGGGTTCGCAGGAGTCGATCCCAGAGGTATTCTCTTTTCTTTTCAAAAACCAGATCTCTTTTTTACCACATTCAACCTGAACCCCTCCTATTTGCATTTCTAGCCTGTTGCCGAGGTCCGAGGTCACAGGGGAGCTCGCCGCAGAGATAGGGTAGGGGCCCGGACTACTCGCGTTGCCGTTCCTGCGGTGATAGTGGATCAGATCCGAGACACCCCTCTTCTTCATGATTTGAGGACGCACCCTTCAGCGGGCGTCAGGGCTGACATTCCTCTTGTCTACCCGTCCTCTCATTTTTGCAAGAGCTGGGCCCTTTTTGCTGATGTAGTAGCTGCATGTTCGACTCCTTTGCATCGAGAGATGGGTCGTTTTGAATTTGGCCCCTTCATCACCATCACCGGCGTTCATCAGGATCGACCTTTGATTGCAGCTATGATGGAGCGATTTTACCCAGAGACCGTAAGCTTCCACTTGCCTGATGTAGAGATTGGGATTCATCCCTCTGATTTCGCTCTTATCACCGGGATCAGGATGACTGGAGATGTCATCACTGAGATGGATAGGCCGGCGGATTTGGAGATTGTCGAGCTGTAGGGATATGATGAGATGCCAGTGGAGGCCTGGGACAGGAGTCGGATCACACGCATTTCCCAGACCTGGTTGAGGAAGACCTTCTTAGAGAGAGGATACAGTGGCCTGGCAGCGGAGCATCCCCATTTTTCAGTGGCCTTCTGCTTCCTTTTCCTTTTGATGACGGGGTCGTGCTTTTGCTTGGAGGACACCACCTCACTTAGTCCCCATTTCTTGAGTCTTCTCCGAGATTTGCCTCGAGCGAGGGACTATGCCTGGGGCCAGCTTGTCTATGGCACCCTGTTTGCGGGCCTGCGACGAGTGGTTTCTGGCCTGTCCTCTCCCAGAGGGGCTGGAGTTGGCTGCAGGTTTTTCTGGCCTTTTCTGCAGGTATGAATTCATTTCTTCTTCTCTTTTTCTTTTCTTTTTCTTCTTCTTCTTTCTCTTTTTTTCTTTTCTTTTTTATGCTTATCTCTTTTTCTTCTTTTTCAGTTTTTTGCTCGGGTCTACGTGGCCCACTTTCGCCCGACTTCCACATTGCCTGAGGGGACATTCCCTGTGGCCCGCAAGTGGAGTCAGATTAGGCACGACTCAGAGAAGAGTCGCCCTAGGTCGGCCAGGGCTCACCTGGACCGGACTTTTCGGAGAGAGGTAAACACTTCCCTCTTTTCTCTCTCTTTTCTCTTTTTTTTCTTTTTCCTTTTTTGCAAGAATCTGACATTTACCTTTGTTTATCTTCAGCTATCTGTCCCTCGTCTAGATGGCCTGCACGATGAGTTGGCTTTTCAGCCATTCGTGGATGAGGCCTTTGCTCTAGATCAGCGGCGCCAGAGGTACCCGTTCTTTATCGGGCAGCTGGGTAGCATATGGTACCTTGGCGAGCGCTTCTTCTTTATGCACACTGGCGAGCTCTGGATCCCTGTGGCTCCTCCAGATACAGCACCCTTCACCCCTCCTGGTCCATTTGACCCTGATCATTTCGGCGATTGGGAGGCTGGAGATGCCCTCTTAGACGATGGTGACTATGATACTTGGTTCGAGCAGGTCTCAATGGGTTGTCTTATGCAGCCCATGCCCGTTCGAGGTGGAGTTACCGAGATAGGAGGGGTAGTGATCCGCCTGTATGACACGACGGTATAAATCTCTTCCTGCTCCACTCCTTTTATCTTCTTTCTTGTTTGCAATTATTGATATCCTTTCTTCTTATCTTATTTCAGGAGGCACAGCTAGGGGAGGTCCGGGCTAGATATGCGGATCTGGAGCGTCAGTTGGCTGAGAGGGATGCCGCCATAGCTGAGAGCGACGTAATCATCACTGTGCAGGCCGCTCTTATTGCTGACTTGCGGGCCCAGTTGGCCAGAGCTCAGGGCCAGGCGGGGCCTTCAGGAGTTCAGGTCATTCTTCTATCCTTTCAATTTCTGCATTTTGTCTTTTTTATTCTCTGCTTCTGATCAATCTTTTTTGCTTTCAGGAGGATGTGGCTGCTTCACCATCTAGCTCGTGTACCTTGTCCTTTTCCTTAGGGGCCGCAGAGATCCCAGAGAGAGATACTGAGATGGCGGCCGAGGCCACCTCTGCTGCTGCAGTTCCTGAGTTAGTTGAGATGCCAGAGGTTGTGCCCCTGCCTGAGACTTCTCCTGCACCTGAGACTGCATCTGTGGAGGATCCTGTGGTTGTCACGGAGCCAGCGGAGGGTGACTCAGAGGTTCCTATGATTCCCGAGGCAGCTGAGCCTGCGAGGGAGGAGGATGTGCCTAGTGTAGCTGAGCCTGAGGTGGCAGAGGTGCACGAGGCAGCGGATCCCATCGACCCCTCTCCTCCTGCCGAGGATTCTCGGATCCTGGATCTGGTTCCCCTGGCGATGGATACTTCAGTTTCCTGCTTCATGGATCTTTCCCATGACGATCCAGGCGACTCAGTTCCAGCCTCTTCAGTTGAGCCGGTGCCTCCTGCAGATCCAATGCCTCCTGTTGGGCCATCTACTCTTGATGAGCCGTCTTCTCCTGCTAGCTCCCGCTTTTTAGATCATTTCTTCATCCGACGGCGACGGCGAGGCGGAGGGGATTGACCTGTATCAGATAGATTAGGATTAGGATTTTCATTTGATACTTGTATATAACACATGATGTATTCACTTATATTTGTATGAAAAGATACAGTTATTCCTTTTTTGCTTCTTTTCTCTTGTTTTTTGCTTTTTTATTTATGTTATCATGTTGTGATTGTTATACAGGTAACAGGTACCCTTGGGAAAACATGACTTATTAAAAAGAAAGAAGAAAAAACTGTTTTTGTGCAAAAACCGCACATACAGGGCGGTTGTGCACGAACTGCACTTGTCCCACGGTTTTTAAACTCCGCGGAAATGCAACCGCACATTGAGTGCGGTTCAGGCACAACCGTTCTGAGTATGCGGTTTTTGCCCTTATGTTATTTTAAAGCCGCGAATCGCGGGCATAACGTCACTTTGACGTATTGCTTAGGTCAGAAACCCCCTTTTCGGTGATTTTCTCTCTCCTAGCTGCCTTTAATCCACTTTTGACCCTTAAATGGCTTCTGATTCAGCTTCTGTGCCTTCTTTGTCTTCTGTACCTGAAACATCAGCACCTAGACCAAATATTAGATCCAAACCTCCCAATTTGACAAGGTATGCCATTGTAGATGCTTACTATGAGAGGTGGGTTGATTCAATGACCCCACAAGATGAAATAGATTGGGATTCCACCAATCTAGGCCATGTCCTCTCACTCCCAAAGATTCCCTTAAAATGGGAAATCATAGAGGCACTTATTGGGCACTGGGAACCCCAACTGAATCGTTTTAGGTTTGGGGAAAAGGAGATGACCCCTACAGTCGAGGAGGTTGAAACCATCCACAACCTTAGGTTCTCCAAGAAAGTAGTCAACCCACCTTTCAAACCAAGCTTCAAAACGGAAGCCTCCACCTTTTAGGAATTGGCAAGAAAGAGCTAGGGGAAACAGACGCCTTATTGACCCTATCAAAGTCATTTTTGACTGAGAAGCTATTGGGTAGCTCGAACCGGTCGGCTCGGTTCAATGCTTTGACCTTGATAGTGGTCAATCAACTTTTATTCCCCCGAGATGATAGCGAGGTTGATTTATCCCTCATTTCAGTCATCTGCCAAGTTAGGGAGCGCGAAAGGCTTGCCCCTATGATCCTGGTTGAAATATACCAGGCCTTGACTGACTGCTATCATCAGAAGAAGAAAAGTTTCCTCACCTGCGCCTCTATCCTTCAGGTAAAATCTGAACTTCATTCTTGAATTATAATTTTTATTTTATTGAGGTTTTTCCATATTGAAATTGCTTCCCTTTTCTTTGCAGCTCTGGCTACTTGACCACCTGAGTCAAGTTGAAGAGATAACTCGCCGCTTCTTCCCCAGATTGAACATTCCTGTTTTGATGAGCAACAGGGGGTGTCCTAACATCCACGGTGGCAAGCAGGGATGGTTCACTTTCTTGGGGACGCTTCAGGATGCTCAGGTGAGATGGCCTGGTGCTTATCAGCCTTCTGCTGAGACGGTGATCAGCTTCCTTGATCGGAATTTTGCTGTGCTCATAGGCTTGAGGTCCGCCTTGCTCTATTTGCCTTTGAGAGTCATCCGTCAGTTCGGAGAGGAGGCGCAGGGGATTCTGGTACCTCAGGGGTACGAGGAGTTCGTTGGTACTCTCACACCGGCCACCATGGGGCTATGCTTTCGCCTGGTGAAGGACTGGTCGCAGGCTTGCTTCTTGAGAGGTCCTGTCTTCTCCAAATTGCATGAGAAGGACTACCTCTTTTGGATTAGGGAGTAGGTGCAGAGCTGCGCTTCTATACCGGTGGATCCTCCTGCTATCCCATGTCCTACATACGAGGATCTCTTGGAGACTGAGAGGGCATCTCATAGGCGGCTTCAGCATATATGGGTGGAGGAGGCCCGGGCCATGAGATTGGAGAAGGAAGACCTGGAGAGACGGCTTGCAGAGCAGATACAGGCCCGTCGCTTCGAGGTTAGAGCCGCCTGGCGTAGGCATGATGAGACCATGGCCAGGCTCAGAGATATGAGGACCAGATAGACCCTCTCTGATGATGTCATTTCTTTCCTCAGTGACCCAGATGCAGAGGGGGCTGAAAGGCTTGTTGCGATTCAGGTGGCTCGGATCAGAGAGCTTGAGGAGAGGCTAGGGGATAGAGATTAGCCCCTTTATTGTATTTTTTTCCTTTTTTACACTTTTGTACAAAGAGAAACTCCATTAGTGGAAAGATAAAGAATACAAAATAGATTTTTATAATATTGGCCTCAGAACTATCATATGCTTGTAAAAACTGATAGTTTAATGAAAAGTCACTGATTTCTCATCATCGGCCAAAATATAATTTTCATTTTTGTAAATCAGTCCATGATGCTTTACTCCCATATAGTTTGATGAATTGAAGTAAGTTGGGCAAAAAGGGTAGTTTAACTAATGAGGAAGAAGCCATTCTATCCCCCTTGGAACCTTTAGACTCATCCCCAAGTTTCATTCCCACCTCCAGGGGGCATACCAATGCTTACTGGTTCAGTCCTGTGCTGAAAATTTGCTCAATTCAATTTTGCTGCTCAAAACTGTACATTCAGACCGGTTTGGCAAAAACCGTCTTTCATATGCGGTTGCTCAACCCTTCTGCCAAAATCGTATTTACAGAACGGTTTGGTCTAATCTGTACCCATAGTGCGGTTGCGACCCTTTTTTCTGTTTCTTCTTCTTCTTTTTTTTTCTTTTTGTTCTTTTTTTCTCTTGCCTTTTTTTGGCCAATATTGCCCCTAGTGCCTGTTATGGTTTTCACTAGGGCCGGCTCATTTGTTCTGTCATTGCCAATCCAACACTGCGAGTTGAAGGAGTACACCAAGATCACCGAGGACTTGGTCAATAGGATGAAATGAAGGCTGGGTTAAGTTTATGAAAGAAAGTTATTATAGGCTCAAAATTTTGACATTTCGAAATAGGACAACTGGGCTTACAGTCATGATGGATGTGACCCCAATTCCCAATATTGGCCCTTCTTTTGTACTTGGCACTCTTTCACCACCTTATTACCTTTTTTTCTTTTTCTTTATTATTGCCTCTATTGGCTTTGCCCTAGTTTAGGTTCTTTAAAATACGAACAGGCTCAACTTGGTTTAGACTAGGGGTGTTGAAAATTTTGAGGGGTAAAGAAAAAATGGCCTCGGATCATTTCTTTGTGATATTCCTTCAAGGAAAGTATTGCTTGAATGCGTCAGAGTTGATTGGCTTAGGACAGTCTTTCCCATCCATTTCTGAAAAGATGAGAGCACCGCCTGATAGAACCTTTTTCACCACATAAGGTCCTTCCCAATTTGGCTTAAAATTTCGCGAGGGTCCTCCAAAAATGGCAATATTTTCTTTAAAACCAAATTACCCACTTGGAAAGCTCTAGGCTTCACCTTCTTATTGTAGGCTCTGGCCATTCTCTTCTGATACAACTGGCCGTGACAAAGCGCATTCAGACGCTTTTCCTCTATTAAATTGAGTTGCTCATATCTAGACCGACCCCATTCAGCTTCTTCAAGTTCTGTTTCCATAAGCACTCTCAGTGAAGGGATTTCCACTTCAACAGGTAAGACTGCCTCCGTTCCATAAACCAAGGAATACGGCGTTGCCCCGGTAGAAGTTCGGATTGAGGTTCTGTAAGCATGGAGAGCAAATGGTAGCATTTCGTGCCAATCTCTGTAACTTACCACCATTTTCTGAATTATTTTCTTTATGTTCTTATTCGCTGCCTCTACTGCTCCATTCATCTTTGGCCTGTATGGGGCTGAATTGTGATGAGTTATCTAAAACTGCTCACACATCTTTTTCATATCCTTGTTCTTGATATTTGAAGCGTTGTCTGAAACTATGGCTTTCGGCAATCCATAGCGACAAATTATGTTGTGCTTCAGAAACTTAAGAACATGGTTCCCTGTAATATTTGCATATGAAGCAGCTTCAACCCACTTCGTGAAATAATCAATCACCACGAGGATAAACCGATGTCCGTTAGACGCTTTTGGAGAAATCATCCCAATGACATCGATACCCCACATAGAGAAAGGCCATAGCGAGGTCATGCTGTGCATCTCATTTGGCGGTGCATGCTTATTATCAGCGTATATTTGGCACAAATGGCATCTCTTAACATGTATGCAACAATCGTGCTCCGTTGTAGACCAATAATATCCCAATCGCAGTATTTTCCTTGCGAGCATGTGTACATTCATATGCGGCCCACAAACTCCTCCATGTACTGTTTCTATCAACCTTTCTGCTTCGACCTTGGTGACACATCTGAGTAGAACATTGTTGTAAGATCTTTTGTACAACTGCCCACCACTTAGGAGGAACTGCCCTGCTAACCTCTATATCGTTCTTTTTCCAGTAGAATTAGCACCTTCTGGAAAACCCCGATTATTTAAGAAATTCTTGATATCTTGAAACCATGGTATTTCTGCTTCTTGCGCTCCTTCTAAAACAAGACAGTAAGCTGGCTCGTCTCTGACTTCAATTTCGAGTGGTTGTATGTCTACCCCTTCTGGAATACTAACCATCGAAGCCAATGTCGCCAAGGCATCTGCAAACTGATTCTTAGACCTTGGCATATAGCTAAAAGAAATTCGAATAAATTTGGTACTTATTTCTTCCAAATACTGGTGATATGGGATCAACTTGTGATCTTTTGTTTTCCATTCACCAGTTGTTTGGAAGATGATAAGACTCGAATCCCCATATACGTCAAGTTCTTGAACGTCATGATCTAGAGCAGCTTGTAATCCAATTATACACGCTTCATACTCGGCGATGTTGTTTGTGCACTGAAACCTCAACTTCACTGCTATTGGGATATGCGAACCATCCGGCTTCACTAATACTGCGCCAATTCCATTTCCATTCATATTTGCAGCCCCATCAAAGAACATCTGCCAGGAGTCTTCACTTTCTTCTTCTTTAGCAAATAAGATAGTCTCGTCAGGGAAATTTGTCTTAAGAGGCTGATAATCTGGTAATGGATGCTCAGCTAGATGATCAACAATTGCCTGACCTTTGATTGCTTTCTGAGTGACGTATGTCAAGTCGAATTCTGAAAGCAAAAGCTGCCATTTCGCCTTTCTACCAGTTAAAGCCGGCTTTCAAACAAATACTTTAAAGAATCCATCCTTGAAATCAGCAAAGTTGAATAGCTTAAGAAATAATGCCTAAGCCTCTGAGTTGCCCAGACCAAAGCGCAACAAGTCTTTTCCAAAGGCGAATACCTTGTCTCATAATCTGTGAACTTCTTGCTCAAATAGTAGATAGCCTTTTCTTTTCTACCTGTTTCATCATGCTGCCCCAATACACATCCCATCGATGTTTCTAAAACCGATAGATACAGAATCAATGGTTTTCCTGGAGTTGGCGGTACTAGAACAGGTGGATTTAACAGATAATCCTTTATTTTATCGAATGCTTGTTGGCAATCCTCATTCCATGTAGTTGGGTTATTCTTCCTTAGAAGCTTAAAGATCGGCTCGCAGATAGCAGTAAGCTGTGCTATGAACCGGCTAATGTATTGAATTCTTCCCAGAAAACCCCTAACTTCTTTTTCTGTTTTAGGAGGTGGCATCTCAATGATTGCCTTTGCCTTGGACGGGTCTATCTCAATCCCTCTTCTGCTTACAATGAATCCCAATAATTTCCCTGACGTGGCTCCAAAAACACACTTTGCTGGATTAAGCCTTAAGCTGTATTTCCTTAAACGGTCAAATACCCTCTTCAGATTGATCAAGTGGTCATCCTCTTCACAAGACTTGGCGATCATGTCATCTACATAGACCTCCATTTCTTTGTGGATCATATCGTGGAAAAGGGCCGTCATGGCTCGCTGGTAAGTTGCCCCGGCATTCTTCAATCCAAAAGGCATGACTGTGTAGTGAAATGTTCCCCAAGGAGTGATAAAAGCGGTTTTCTCTTGATCTTCCTTTGCCATCTTGATTTGGTTGTATCCAGAAAAGCCGTCCATAAAGGAAAACAAGCTATGTACTGCCGTGTTATCCACCAAGATGTCGATGTGTGGCAAGGGAAAATCATCCTTCGGGCTTGCCTTGTTCAAGTCTCTGTAATCTACACACATCCTAACTTTTCCATCCTTCTTTGGAACTGGGACTATATTAGCTAACCAATCAGGGTATGTGAAAACTGCCAAAAATCCGGCCTGAAACTGCTTTACCACTTCATCCTTGACTTTTAAAGTCCACTCGGGCTTCAACCTTCTCAATTTCTGCTTAATGGGCTTCACTCCTGGCAAGATTGGCAACCTGTGTACAACCATGTCTGTATCCAACCCTGGCATATCCCGATAAGACCATGCGAACACGTCTTTGTAATCGGCCAAGAATTGGGACATTTCCTTCTGCTGCATATCAGACAGGCATACACCAATCTTTACAATTTTTGGGTCCTCTTCGGTTCCCAGGTTTATGGAAATGGTTTCTTCAATATTAGGTTGAATACCCTTTTCATGACGTTCCAACTGATATGATATTTCCCTTGGAAGGTCATCGTCTTCGGCCTCGGTCTCCTCTTCGATCCCCATTAGGTCGAAGTCGAGCTCGAGGTCGAAGTCGTATTCAACTTGCTCTAATTCAGTCTGCAGATATGGTTCATAAGCAGTCTGGACCATTTTGAAAGCTTTAGGTTTTTTAAAAAAAGTTGAAAAATCTTTTTGGGTTTTTTGAGAACCTTTTAAAGAGGCTTTTTCTAAAGATGAAGGTCCATTAAAACCTTCAGGAAAAGGGCAATCCACTAATGGAGTTTTTTTTTGGAGGCCGCAGCTGATTGCCAACCATATGCGGCCTCAAATGTCAAAGGAATTTCTTCCAAATTTTTTAAGACGAAGTCCTCTGGAGCAGGTGGTATAGTGCAAACCTGCTCCTCCTCAAGCTCCTGATCCGATACCATCATTACCGGATTTGAAAAACTGCCCTTTTCTGCTTCGGGGTTGAGTTCAGAGGTGACCTTATCTGGGATCTTGATCAAGGCCCTGTCAATAAAAGGAACCTCCTTTTCTGCTTTCTCTCTTCCTTCATCCGCTGTCATTGCAAAGAATGCCCCAGCTTCTTCTGTGAAGTCCTGCTGCTCTCGTGGTCGTGGCTCAGGCTTATCCACGGCTTTAGGCGCCGAAGTGGGTGAAAGTGGGATGAAAGGTTGAAGGGTAGAGGTAAAAGGTTTTTTGAAGGGATTATCATTGATGTATGGAGGTTTGGAGAAATCTGCAGGAGGAGACGGTTGAATAATATGAGAAGGCTTCGGAAAAGTTTCCCTTAAATGAGGGAATTTTTCTTGACTCTTTTCCTTTTCATTGCCATTCTCTTTCTGTTGTCCCCTTTTCCATCTCCTTATCTTCATTCCTAGTCCTGCTCGTGGGACCAGCTTCTGTGCCTTTATAGGCTCCACCCTTCCTTGCAGATTAATTCCCAACCCCTTTCCTGGGTGGAAATCCCATTCTTTCAGAACTTTCTCCACCATTTTTTCGGCGCATGTCAACTTCTCCTTCTTTTTCAAACACCCCCCAGGTATGAAGTTGACTGTTTCAAACTGAAAAGAATGAAACGCAATTTTGTCGGCCGTTAATTCTACATTAATGAAAGGTACATCAGGTGGTATGACGGGAGGGACTAAACTCTCAGCTAGGACTGTTACCACCCTCTGACCCCTTATATACTTCACTCTTTGATGAAGGGTAGATGGTATTGCCCTAGCTGAGTGGATCCACAGCCTTCCTAGGAGAAGATTGAAGGCAGCAGGAATATCTATCAC
Source organism: Buxus sempervirens (assembly GCA_947561395.2). Taxonomy (NCBI): domain Eukaryota; kingdom Viridiplantae; phylum Streptophyta; class Magnoliopsida; order Buxales; family Buxaceae; genus Buxus; species Buxus sempervirens. The sequence continues at coordinate 13,488,726 of OX387185.1, forward strand.
TTCGAATGTGATATTGAAGATATTCGGTCTGATAGTAATCGACAATTCAATCTCCCCTAGGGAGTGTGTCTTGGAGCTATCAAAAGCTCTCACTATCCTTCCGTTTTGCTTAATTCTGGATTGATCCAGACCAAGCCTAACAAACGTTACCAAGGGACAGACATTTAAGGCTGACCCATTGTCTATTAGGACTCGGGCTATCATGTTACCCTTACAAAGCACTGTGATGTGCAAAGGGTCTACATGATAACATCCGCCAGGGCTTATCTCGCTTTCAGAAAAGCTTATCACATTGTGAGATAAGATCTGGCCGATCATCATTCCAAGTTGGTCTGGCTCAATCATTTTTGGCACATGAGCACTCTGAAGTACTTTCATTAATAAGTCCCTATGCTTTTCTGAATTAAGCAATAATCCCAATATTGATATCTGGGCAGGGACTTTATTTAATTGATCGACAATATTGAATTCGCTTTTCTTCAATATTTTTAGGAGGTCTGTTGCCTCACCATTGGCGACCTGGGGGGTGTCTTCACCTATCTTGGCCTTCCCCTTCTGATTCTGTTCTGTCTCTTTCTTTTCCTTCTCTGACTCTTGCTCTTTTCTTTCCATACACCTTCCTGATCTTGTCATGAGATTTACTTCCTCTTGACTCTGATCCCTAGCCACTGGGATAGTGGTTGTAAAACCCTCGCTGTAGTTCCAAGGTACAGCAGTTTCCGAGTAGGAGGGTTTAGGAACATTGAATACCAAAGGTTGGAGATGAGATCTCGGTGCAGGAGTTGATGTGGGAGTAGAGTTGGATGGAGGTACTCCAATGACCAGAGGCGAGGATTGCCTGGGTTCCTTTGGTTGAGAGGATTTTAAGGTCTGAGAGGAAACAGAAGTGATTGATGCTGTGGTGGGGTCATAATTAATGACCAAAGGTGGTTTAGCTGATGGAGTGGGTGGAGGAGCAACAGCCTGGTTGCAATTGATGATGAGAGGGGGATTGGTTACATTAAGCTGGGCCATGAGAGAAGCGGCCTGGTTCAAAGAGGCATTAATGTCCTCTGCAGTCTTGCCATTTCCTTTATTTCCAGAAATGACATTGATTTGTTCCCCTATCTCTTCTTGGTCAAAATAGACCTTAACGGACGTCCCTATCGGCGCAATTAACTGCGAGGGATCAAATGTCCTAGGTCTAGAAGAGACGGCCCCCACAAAATTGGAAGGACCTGCTCCATTATGCTGGGGCAGAGGATTCTGACCAATGTCAGTTCTGGCGGGAGAGGGTGCAGCCGTGTTAAACAACAGGGTTTTCTGATTGATCAAATCCTGAATGCGCGTGCTTTAGCGGCCAGCACCTGTCTGTAGGGTGTCCTGGTGCACCCATATGGTATTCACAGGTGGTGGAGGGATCGAAACTCTTTCCCTTTGAAGCATTCGGATTTGGCTCTTTCAGAGTAACATACCCTGCATTTAACAGGGTTGGTAAAAGCTAGGATGGAGTCACGGGAAGAGGGGAAAAGACCCTATTCCTTTTGGACGCCATCCAAGCGTCCCTCTCCTCTTTAGAGAATACCCTTTTTTTGGTTGGGCATTGCTGCTTGAGGAACATTAATATTGAGAGGGTTTTGATAGGTCGATTGTGGTTGCACTGGAATGGATGGAGGTGCAGAAATGTTGACTTGGAGAGGTTTCTTGGAGGGTTGGGGTTGTACCATATTTACTTCCCCTTCTTTCTTCCCTCCATTCTTTCTTGCCCCATTTCTTTGCTTTTGGGCAGAAGAATCAGCTGTGGGCTCCTGCTGACGAGCCGTGGCAGAATGGTCGTAGATTCTCCCGGATCTGATTCCATCTTCAATTCGGTCTGCGACTTGAACTAAGGCAGCAAAACTGGTGGTAATCTGACCCACCAAGTGATTGTAAAATAGCTGCCCCAGTGTGCCAATAAAGATGGTTACCATTTCTGGCTCCATCATGGGCGGCCTAACTTGGGAGGCGGCCTTTCTCCACCTTTTGGCATACTGCCTTACTGTCTCATCTCTTCCCTTGCTCATCTTCATCATATCGTACCTGTCTGGCACGATGTCAGCATTGAATCTGTATTGTGCTAGGAAAGCATCAGCCAGATCTTTCCACCTTCTGATTCTGCCATGGTCCACTGTTGCGAACCACCTTAGAGTTGCCCCAGTCAGGCTTCGCTGGAATAGCTGGATCAGGATGCCATCATCCCGACCAAATTGGCACAATGCCCCACAGTAGAGCTTCAGATGGCTCATTGGGCAGCCTGTGCCGTCGTACTTCTCGAAGTCCCGGCACTTAAATTTTTCCGGTAGGCATGCGTCGGGGTAGAGGCAAAGATCATCAAAATTTGTGCCTCCGAACGTGTTAACCCCCTTGACTTCCCTTACTTCCTCCTGGAGTGATTCCAGCCTCTCGAAAAATTTCTTCTCCATTTCCATTCTCAGTCTTTCCTTCTCCTTCTCCTTCTCCTTCTCTTTCTCTTTCTCTTTCTCAGATTCAGACTCCTCTTCCCTGATCAAGATAGGCTCAGAGATAGGTTGGTGGAATTCAGGTTGAGGTGGAATGGGTTGTGCTGGTGGTGGAGGTTGGATAGGTTGAGCTGGTGGTGGTGCATTGTGGGAAGAAGAGGCTTGGTGAACCTGAGCCTGAGCTTGTGCCTGCTGCTCCTGCATCTGGGCTTGGGCTGCTTGGTTAGCCAGTAGATTCTCCAGTAGTTTGGTCATTCCAGCCACTTGCTCCTGCAGTTGAGTAAAGGCTTCAGCAGACACAGTAGATTGTTCTTCAATAGGGTTCATGGTGGCAGATCTTAGTCTCTGAGAGCGCCTAGGAGCAATGGTTGCAGGTAGGAGCCGAAGACCTTTTGAAATAAAAGAAAAGAAACACAATTAGTGCATATTTCAAGTTAAACTCACACTTTCAAGAATGCATGTATGCATGTTTAGGTGGACATGAGTTTGAATTACAATTTTTTCTTTTGTTTTTCTTATTTTTAAACTTTTTTTTTTTTGTTTTAGTTGAAATTGACTTTGTGAGGAGAAGTGGTCGGTACAAATGACCATCCAAATGAATATGGAATTTAAGGGCTTCCAAAAGGTCCCAAAGAATGAGAAATGTCTAAAATTCAGAGGCTTTTAGACGGCCCAAGATATGAGTTCTGAAATTTAAAGGCTTTCAGAAGTCCTATTAAATTCAGGCTTTAGAAGGCCTATGAGGTGTCTAAAATTCAGAAGCTTTTAGACGGCCCAAGAGATAAATTCTGAAATTTCAGGCTTTCAGAAGTCCTATGAGTTAAGGAATTACGCAGGCTTCCTTAGGCCTACAAATTGGTTGGTACGAAAAAGACCGACCAATGCTGGAATATTCTAGGGCTTCCAAGGTCCCACAAAAATGAGATGCCTAAGGTAAAAGCCCTTAGACAAATCATGACTTGGAATTACGCAAGCTTCCAAGCGCTTATGAATTGGTTGGTACGAAAAAGACCGACCAATGCTGGAATATTCTAGGGCTTCCAACGTCCCACAAAAATGAGATGCCTAAGGTAAAAGCCCTTAGACAAATCACAACTTGGAATTACGCAAGCTTCCAAGGGCTTATGAATTGGTTGGTGCGAAAAAAACCTACCAATGTTGGACTGTTATAGGGCTTCCAACGTCCCACAAAAAGGTGATGCTTAAGGTAAAAGCCCTTAGACAAAACACAACTTGGAATTACGCAAGCTTCCAAGGGCTTATGAATTTCTAAATTAAGGCTTTAGAAGGCCTATGGAGATTTTGAGAAAAATCTGGAATTTCAGGCTTCCAGGGTCCTATGAGTTTCTAAATTGAGGCTTTAGAAGGCCTATGAAGATTTTGAGAAAAATCTGGAATTTCAGGCTTCCAGGGTCCTATGAGTTTCTAAATTAAGGCTTTAGAAGGCCTATGAAGATTTTGAGAAAAATCTGGAATTTCAGGCTTCTAGGGTCCTATGAGTTTCTAAATTGAGGCTTTAGAAGGCCTATGAAGATTTTGAGAGAAATCTGGAATTTCAGGCTTCCAGGGTCCTATGAGTTTCTAAATTAAAGCTTTAGAAAGCCTATGAAGGTTTTGAGAAAAATCAGGAATTTCAGGCTTCCAGGGTCCTATGAGTTTCTAAATTAAGGCTTTAGAAGGCCTATGAAGATTTTGAGAGAAATCTAGAATTTCAGGCTTCTAGGGTCCTATGAGTTTCTAAATTAAGGCTTTAGAAGGCCTATGAAGGTTTTGAGAAAAATCTGGAATTTCAGGCTTCCAGGGTCCTATGAGTTTCTAAATTAAGGCTTTAGAAGACCTATGAAGGTTTTGAGAAAAATCTGGAATTTCAGGCTTCTAGGGTCCTATGAGTTTCTAAATTAAGGCTTTAGAAGGCCTATGAAGATTTTGAGAGAAATCTGTAATTTCAGGCTTCCAAGGTCCTATGAGTTTCTAAATTAAGGCTTTAGAAGGCCTATGAAGGTTTTGGGAAAAATCTGGAATTTCAGGCTTCCAGGGTCCTATGAATTTCTAAATTAAGGCTTTAGAAGGCCTATGAAGATTTTGAGAGAAATCTAGAATTTCAGGCTTCCAGGGTCCTATGAGTTTCTAAATTAAGGCTTTAGAAGGCCTATGAAGGTTTTGAGAAAAATCTTGAATTTTGGGCTTCCAAGGTCCTATGATTTGATTTTTTGAAATTCCAAGGCTTTCAGATGCCTAAAATATTTTTGATTTCCTCTTAGGTGTTTTGAGTTAAAAAGAGACTCAAATTGCTTTGAAGGAGATGATTTATTTAAAATTTCCTTTCACTTGATTTTAAATGATTATTTGCTTGGAAGAAATCTTAAAAGTTTGAATACTTTATGATTAAAGACTTCTTATTTAAAGATTGGTTGGATTTTTCTCCATTTTAGGAATGAATTGAGCTTCCTTTGCATTAGATTGAGTTTTAAGCTTGAAATATGTTTTTAAAGCTTATGGTCATTTCCAAATTCAATTCTTGAGGTTGAAGTAAGATTTGGTTGGTTATTTGAACCAATTTTCTTTTGATCATTTACTTCACTTGAAATGGGTTAAGCGGTCAAATTGGATAAAAAGAGCCCAATGTTGACTTAACCCCCAAATTGAGGTGCTTGACCTGTTTTTTGGTTTGAACCAACTTTTATTTTATCATTTTCACCTTTGAGTTGAGTTAATTTGTTCAATTTAGGTGAATATGTTCAAAATGACCTTAATCCATTGATTCGGGTGAATTTGGAATGGTTTAAATGCCATTTATCTTATTTGGAGCCCCTGCCCATTTGCTTATATGACTTAGGGATGGAAGGACCCAAAAATGTTTGATAAGCAAGGCTGAAACAGAATTTCGGCTTAAAACCGTGCATTCAGAACGGTTTGGCTCAAACCGCATATATACTACGGTTGCATCAAAAATGCAAACAACCGCATACTCAGGATGGTTTTAAGCCAGAAATCAGATTTTCGGATTGTTTCTTTTTCCAACTGGTCTTATTAGCTTGGTTACTTGCCCAAACTCTCTGTTCACCATTGGATGGCCTGCAGACTACCCCAAATTGGGCATTTGACACATCAAATGGCTTATAATGACACATGTATTTTATGAACCTTATGAGATTAAACAAAGGTACTACAAATATATACAAGCTGACTCCTTACAATGAAGGAAGTGAAATAAAATACAAATTTGCCTTCAAGGGCATGAAACAAAAATAAGAATACAATTTAGCCTCTTGGGCTTGAAAAAGAGAATTTCTAAACTAAAAAGAGAAGGACCCTTGGTACCAGCAGCTCCTGGGTGGCCTTCACACACAAATTTCCTGCAAAAAAGAGGATTAGCCATATTTATACATAGGAGGGCCTAGGCTCCCTCCCCAAAATGGACACCCAATGCTTGGATTTTGGGACTTTTGGGTGCCTCCTAAGAGTAATTGGGTAGAATGACACCTAAGAAGAGCTAAAACTCTCTCTAAGGGCTACACCAATCCTAGGATAACAACAACTTTCTGGGAAAAACAAAATCCCATCAAATGGACACCATGAGCTTGATTCTTACGAAGTATAGAGGTCATCACAAGAAATAAACTGAAGATACCTTGTTACCTCATGTTTACCTTCAAAATGGTGTCCATATCATACCTTGGGGTCACCTGAGCCATGCAAGACGGCCTTCCCTCATTACAAACCCTTTTCCCATCGCATTTGGTTTGCTTTGGCCAAAATCGTGTTTCTCCACCTTCAAGCGTGGGGGTTTTGGGTTTTGGCTTATTGGCAACTTAGAGCTCAAGCCTAGTGTATGACCAGAATTCTAGATCCACCATGTCATCACATCATTGGCTCAAAGTCTCTGAGGTGAATGTTTTCACTTTCGCTTTCCGAAGTAACGACCTCGGTGCGCCAAGCTACACACATTCTTGTTCAACTTCCTATAGGTTATAGGTAGGCCGTGTAAAAAGAGAAAAAGATGCACAAGTGCATTTGAAAAAGTGGGTCACATTCAACAAAACATCCCATCCTTGCCACTCTTTTTTCGTAGCCATGCAAGCGCAATCACATTCACCAAGGCATGATATAGAAATCAAATTTGATAAGTAATCACAAGCATATCAAGGTAATAAAAAGCCTAGCATGCTCAATCTAAACATGCATTCACACAAATCATGTAAACATGGAAGCATGTTATCATTTTACACAAAAGAGCATTCAATCATGGTGAGCATGCTTTTGACATATTCAAAACATCTCTTTAAAAATCCTGATCACATGCTCAATGACATTAAAGTCCTAATCAAAACAAGCTCATCATATAAACATGGTAGCCTAGCATGGTAAGACTAGCTAGGTCTCCTAACATGGTTTTGAGCATAACCAAAGCATCACACATCACATGCCCTATTTCCTAAGGTCTTACATTCTCTAGAAACAGAAGCATTCAAATCAGCATGCTTATTACAATCAATCAAAACAACAAACAATCAATAAAATCAAATAAAGAATAAGCAAGCAAAAAACATGGCTCAATTCCACACCATCCCCAGCAGATTCGCCGGTTGTGAGACATGGATTTGTCATCTAGGATGACTTCCGATATCGTCACGTGGGGATCAATAAAAGTTATGAGTCACCACCATCTAAAGCCATTTGAAAACTAGTATATATTAGAGTATACAGTAAAAAAATTCAGCTCAATCCGACTTAAAATGAGAGAGAAATCCACATCTGAAATCTGCTGTTATAACTCGGAAAAAGCGGTGAGTAGGCATTTTCAAAGTCCTATTCGTGGAGTTTGGCTCAATAAAAATCCATGAAAATTGGCATGAAAGAAGTATGTGGTGCCATCTTTCCAAAGAGATAAGTCTCACCCCAAACTCTATCCGGATGTGGCTTGTGTGATCTCTTGAACAGGCCTAGAAGACCACAGATTAGCTCTGGACTATGCCAGCGAGCAGCTCTGAGTCCATCAAGCACACAGGCCTCAACTCAAATCAAAATCTGCTGAAACCAGTTGAAAATGAAAATAGACTTCTTAAGGAAAACTCAGAAACTAGAATCACTCCAAACGGATTAAAATTGAGCAAATGGTGCACCATCAAAGCGGCAAGTTCAGCAATCTGGGCTGAACTGACTTACAGACTTTGAACAGATGGTGTCAAAAATTGGCTCCATAAAAGCAAACAAAATTTTCCAGATATAAACTAGACATAATCATCTATCACATGTCTTTAAAATCACTCAAAAATTCATCCGGAGGATGAAGTTATAAGCATTCTAAGACAGGCCACAGATGCTGCCCTGTTTTGAAGTTTTTGAAGAGGAAACCAAAACTAGTGCATGTGTGCAAGTGAATTCGACCAAAACTCTTAAAAACCAACAAAAACAAACTCATGAAGTTCCAGAATTCATTCTGAAGCAAATGATTCCAGATTTCCCGTATTAAACATGGAAATCCAAGATCTAATTTATTTGATGAAAAATGTGAAAAGTGTGTGAATATGTGAAAATCCATTCCCTAGGAGAAGGATGGAATCCATTGCTATTGAGAGCAAGGATTCACATATTTTCTCCATAAACAAGTGCAAAAACATCAGAAAAAATCATCCATAGGTTCAAAATAACCACATAGCATTCTCTTCATCACTTGTAGGTTCTAAGCCTAGAGGATCCATTCCTTCTTCTTTTTCCCAAGGCTCTCTCTTCACGTTTTACGGCTAGAGAGGATTCCCAGGTACTTTGAAAGAGGTTTGGGGTTGCAAAAATGCACACAAGGCCTTACACTACAGAAAGGTAGAAGATGAGATTGTAAATTTAAAGGAGAAGCAAGAAATGTAAAGAGGGCTTTACCTTGGGTAGCTTGAACACTTGAGGCAGCAATCCAGCAGAGTTTTCCTTCTTCTTGCAGAGCTTCCAAGCTTCAAATTATCAGCCATTTGCAAGAGGAGGGCCCTTCTATTTATAGGCCAAGCCAAGGGTAGAAAGGCCCCAAGGGTAGGCCTAAAAGCTCTTCTAGATTATTCCAATTCTCATCAAAGGCTTGAATTGGAGTAATGTAGCAAGTTTCGGAGGGTGAAATAGGGAGTTCAAGTCCCTGAGAAAGAGGTAATATGCGTAAATAAGGCTCAGAGATCGAACCATTTCGCAAATCCCCGAAACAGCCAAAACCGTATACTTAGTGCGGTTTCTACAGAACCGTCACTATATGTGCGATTTCTATGCAAATTCATCTGAACCGCACATACAGGGCGGTTCCAATTCAGTTACGCTCGTCATGATTGCTGTCGACTTGTCTCAACGGCCGAAGCTTCCGGAAGCCACGTGGCAGCCCGCGCGATAAGCATGAATATCAACCGTGCTGTGTATACAGTTACAACCGCACATACAGAGCAATTGAGATCAAAATAACAAAAACCGCACATTCAGTACAGTTAGCACCATTTCTGAGTGTTTTTGAGTTTTTGACAAATGTCAATGCTCAAATAAGGCATTTAAAGTTCTTTTTGAGAGTTCTCTTATATTGAGGTGCAATTTGGGGTGTCTACAAGTCCTTTACTAAATAAACTCCTTCTTTTAACCAATTTTCGTTCATATTTTATATCTAATTCTAAATATTACCTAAACACCCTATCAAGTCACTTACTCTCCAAATTAAGGCCACTACTTAAGTATAATTACCCAATTGCCCTTTTTCTAATTTTTTGCTATAATTATTACTCTTTAACTTCAAACTTAACCCAATAAGTTTTAATCTTCTATTTTCCAATTCTATTAATTATTTAATGATTTAATTCATCAATTGCCCTTTTGGAATTTTCTCAAATACCCTTTTATTCTCCTAGAATGATTTCCTTTGAAAATTCTCTTTTATTTACAAATTATTATTTATTTGAATTATCAATCTTCTAAATTTTCACTCTTTTATTTCTACTATAATCAAACCCCTATTTTCTTTTATTTATTTATGCCTTAATTATTATCCAAAAATTCGAGGTTTTACAACCACCTCAAAGGGACTCATGTTAATTGAAGCAAGGTGTAACGCCCCGGATCCGTGTTGTTCATTAAAGTTATAACATGTCTCATGAAGTGTTATGTATGGGCCCAATTTGCTCATACCAAACTCATTTCATAAAATGAGTTACATATATCAAAGTGCGGAAATTTAAAATATCTATTAAAGCGTGGGAACTAAACCAATCCATGAAATCGTATATCACTATTCAAGTCTGATACCAATATAAATCCCAATCAAACACAAGTTTGTTAATAGTTCCGACAAGATAGTAGTGAAACCTACAAAGTCTAGGGAAGGTAATAATCCTCCTATCTATAGGAATCCTCCAGCTCTACCCCGGCAATCGAGTCCTCTCCAAGATTGTCTGAAAAAAAAACGAAATGAGATAAGAATATCCTAACAAGTAACACATGCATGCTAAAACATTTTATCACATTTCTAAAACATGCCACGATAAAGAATTACAATAACGTCAATATCAACTCACGTAGAATCTCAATAAACCAATACATTCTCAATAACATCGATAATCAAGTAACAAACCACGATAATCATAAATAAAGTATCATCATGGGTCAATCTTATGTAGTTCACTTTAGTTGGGTAATTCACATGTCGGAGCCAAATCCACACCTCCATGTACACAATCCATGTGAAACCCCGAATTCCTATACCACTAGCACAGCATAATCAGTGAATGTGTTGTGTAGGTGAAGCTAGAGAAGCCCCGACTTGAAGCCAACCAAGTGGCTAAGTTTAGGCTCATCAGTAAGGTATAAAGTTAAGCCTTCCCTCATCTGAGAAATTCCTAGGTGATTGAGTAAAATTATTTTATTAAGTGGAGAATGACTAAATGTTGGGTTGTGTGCAATAGGTCGAGTGGCAAACTTGTAATACTTTGTGTCTGGTGGAGGATTGCTTAAGTGTGGAAAGACAAGAGGAAGCCACAAAGCGGCTCATCCGCATTTGAAATGCGAACAAGGCATGACCACATTTCAAATGTAGTCATGGAATTTTTGCCTATAAATAGGCCTCCACCCCCCATTGCTTGTTAGGCCTCTTTGCCCAGTCGACCCCCTGCCCCTCCAGCAACCTTTGATCCTTGTGAAGCTCTACTGATTCATCCAAACCCCTTTTTTATGACTAAAATACCCTTATAAACCCCTCCTTTGCTCCTTTTCCCCACTTTTTACACACAAAAACATACAATAAGCTATGGAATAGGGATAACTCTTGAGTTGTTGCCTACATTCTCCGGAGGACCACAGATCATCTTGATAGAAATGTAACACTAAGGTAATATCATTTGTTGTATTTTCTTTCAACATGCATTGAAATAAAAGTCTTGTTAATCCAGCTTATTTTATTATCTTTGGATCTATTTTTATTATCTTTCACTCACCGTGTAAAATCCCAGAATTTAGTAACTAAACTAATTGATTATTAAAATGCAGGAGATGAAATTTTGGTTCAGCCTGGAGGAGTTCAAGATGAACCAGATATGATAGGAGAGCCTATATAAGGAGAGCACCTAATTATTGACTCAAATATAACTTTAATATATTAATTATTTTGCTAATATATTATTAGTAAGATTTTATTTGTATTATAATCTAGGAGAATACAAAGGGGTTGGTTGAACCCAAAGATAGTGGGTTGACCCAAGGGATTAAGTTGGTTAAGATGGTTTGATTTAAGTGGGTTTAATGAAGGAGGGGCAAATAAGTAAAAACCATTAAACAAATAATAAAACCTAGTTGTGCATGGAGTTGAGATTCACGTTGAGCACAAAAACACCAAAATAGAAACTAGCCGTTAGTGTTACTTGTTTCCTATTTTTCCTTCTCCTAGTTGCCTTGTGATCAAACCTAAACCTTAAACAATTGTGGGAGCCGTCTTAGAGAAGAAGGAGGAGTATGTTTGTGCCCACAAAAACCAGGTAAGAGCAAGTAAATAATAGTTCTGTTTTTTAACAGATTGATATGTTGCTAGAGGCTTAAAAGTGTGATTTTGAACCCAGACGTGATCGAGGCTTTCTGGAATCGTTTGGCAAACTTAGGAGTGATTTTTCGTTGCTCTTAGAGGAGATTTAAGTTCCTAAAACCAGGTAAGTAGTCCCTTGACACTTACATAAAATCTAAATTTGTGTTTAGACGATATTCATGGTTATTCGATTTTTTTGCGTTGATTTCGTTATTTATGATGTTTTATGTGTTGGGAATTGTTCTAGCATGTGTATAATGTATTTTAGAATGATTTAGAATGGTTATAATGCATTGAATATTGAGTTATGGAATTTTTATTGAATTTCACAAAGTTACGGATTTTTCACGTATCGGACCGCCTGGGCAGTCGCTCGAGCGATCTATGTATACAGTCAAAAACTCGAGAGCAATTTTACCCAGATTGAACTACCGCTAGAACAGTCGCTCAAGCAACCTCTCGAGTGACCTACCCTGAAATAACCTGTTTTGTGAGGCCAATCGCGCACCCTTAGCTGCTCAAGCGACTTGTCTGTCAGATTTTGGAAAACTTGATTTTTCAACCTAGTTTCACTAAGAAAGTGGTTCTATTCAATTTTAGCCTATGTACCATCAAGATTGGGGTATTTGGGAAGTGTTTGCATTGGCAGATGTTTTAAATTCAATATTATAAAGATTTTGGGTAGATGTTTCTAAAGAAGCACATTTATTTGATTCTATTGTTCTAAAAGATTTTACTTTTAACCAAGGTTGGTTTTGTGAGTTCATACAACTGTATTTGGGTGATATGAAGGTATTGTATGCATCGATGGAGTCTATACACATTCGGGACATATTGGCCTGTTGAAACCTGGTGTTTTGGACATATGACTTGGTATATTCTGTTTTGGTTTTGGGTCACTGGTGTGACAAGGCACGGTGTCTATTTTGTTTTATCCCGCATGGGCGAATTTGGTATAAAAATATGGTTCTGTATTTGGTGGGTGTTATTAAGAAGTATGTCCATTATCCTGGTTGGTTTTCTCACTGTTGAGTGGGCTTAGCAGTTATGTGGATCCATAGAATAGCTAGTAAGTGAAATGTGTATTAGAGGTTTGAATTCTATGTCTGAGGCATTCCATCATCTCGAGGATGGTACCACTCCTGGATTGGTCGGTCGCTACGTTACCCACTCCTGGATTGGTTGGGCCGTACATGCTAACTCATTGTTGGGTTCTTCCATTGGTGTTGAATAGCCAGACTGTAGGGCGGCTGGTCCATCGTAATTCGGTTAGGTAGCATACTGGCACATGTCTACTCTCTTTATCTGGTATACTATTTCATGAGTCTCATGAGGTGGACAAATTATATTTCATTGTTGTCTTGATTCTTATTGTGGTTATTCAGATTAAGCGTTGCATATCTTATTATGGTCAACTATTTGCATGATTGCTTACTGAGATAGTGTTTCTCACATTATTGTTTTATCAATTTTGTTCTCAGATATTCCTGGAGAGGACGGTGCTGGGGTAGAGACACCGAGAGAATACTGTGATTACCAAGAAGAAGATTATTTCATTCCTGTGTAGGACATAGAGAGACCTTTAGATTTATGTTTTTAAGGTTTATTTTCAGTATTTTTATTAAGGAGTTTGATGTCTTTGAAAGGATGATTAGTATCTTTAATCCACACCTTGGTGGATGTAATTTATGTTATTTAGTTGAACTCTTTCCATATTTCATAGATGAAAAATAAAAGGATTTATTTTTGTAGTTTAATTCTGCGCTTCTGAAAGATGATTTTATTTCCGCATTCTGATATAATAAATGAAGTTGTTTAAGTCTGGAATAGTGTTTTAGGCCATTTTCCCTAACGAACTAGATTTGGGTTTATGTGTTTAAATAAACATGGATCCGAAGTGTTACAAAGATGGTATCAGAGAAATAGGATCCTAACCTAGGTAGACGACCTTTAGGCAAGGTATTGGGGGATGTGTGATATGTTAGATAGTACCTTAATTGATTTTCTAGGATGAGAGATCTTTTTTGCTTAATTAAGTGTTGTTGTTTTTGCAGTTGATCTTCATCATGAACACCAGATCAAGAGGTAGAGGTAGAGTAGCATCCGTTCTTAGGATGATGCCAGCTGAGGAACATGAGCCATTTGTGGCCCCACAAGCAAACTTGTATGTGGATCTTCCAGTTGTGGAGCAGCCTATTCCACCTCGACCACCTGCTTTTATCCCCGCCCTACATGAGGATATCTGGAGAGCTATTGGGGCAGTGACCAATTTGATTGGCAGATCGGAAAGGAACCAAGGGGATGAGAGAGCCCCAAGGAGAGATCGTGTAGATGACTACGGTGCAAGGGAGCTAGAGAGGTTTCATAAGATGGGACCCTCGTCTTTTGGAGGTCAAGCGAACCCTATGGAAGCCGAAAGATGGATGCTAAGGATAGAGTGGATATTTGACGGCATGGAGTGCCCGGAGGACCGTCGTGTTCGTCTAGCTACTTTCATGTTTGAAGGGGAAGTCGTCCATTGGTGGCGTTCCGTGAAGAGGAGAAATGAGCAAGAGGCGCACACTTCCTGGGGAAGATTCAGGGAGATCTTCGAGAGAGATACTTTACTGCTGAGTTCCACCGTCAGAAGGCGAGGGAGTTCATGTACATCACTCAAGGAGGGATGTTAGTATTGCAGTATGAGGCCCGTTTTGATGAGCTGGTCCGTTTTGTCCCACAGATGGTTACCTGTGAGACAGATAGGCGGGAACACTTTGAGAGGGGACTGAGGATTGAGATTAGGGATTGGGTATCAGTGGTTGAGTGCCCCAGTTATTCAGAGTTAGTTCGCTGAGCTGAGAGAGCAAAGCGTCTGATTGATGAGAAGAAACCAGATCAGGGTAGACTCAGGTTTCCACAGAGGCAGTTGGCTCAAGCAATTAAGAAGCCAAAGATTGGGGGTCAGAGCAGTAGACCCGTTAGTGAGCAGATTTACAGACCTGGACCTCCCCGATGCCAACAATGTGAGAGGTTCCGTATCCCAGGACCATGCTTTGCACCATATGGAGCGTGCTTCAAATGTGGGAAGTTTGGACACCGCATCTCGGAGTGTACTTACCTTACCACATACCAGAGCCTGCAGATATCCCGTGCTCCTATGGGATCACAGCAGTTGGGTGCGCCGACACAGACACAGACTTATCCATCACCTAAGGCAGCTGTGGGACAGAAACCACAAGGCAAGTCAGGACCTTATGGCCGTGGTACAGCACCCAAGGTAGTCAGAGTGAACGCAGTAGAGGCTCATGAGGAGGAGTATAGAGCAGCTGAGCTTGTTGGAGGTGTACTATTTATTTGTGGTAGATCAACTATATGTTTATTTGATTCTGGAGTATCTAGATCCTTTATCACACCTACATGTGCACATCGTGTTGAATTGTTACCTGTTGCTTTGGATTCTTCTTTATCTATGCACACACCTTTGGGAGAGACCACTGGGGTCCAAATTGTATATAGAGACTGTATGATCAGAATGGGTCGAGTAGAGTTACCCGGGGATTTGATTGAGCTGGAATTTAGAGGATATGATGTGATATTGGGGATAGACTGGTTATTCAGACACTATGTCACCATTGACTATCATAAGGGAATAGTTATGGTTAGTAAGCCCAAGCAGCCGACTTATTGCTTTATTTGTGAAGGATTGGATAGTCGGATTGGGTTAGTGGCTTCGGTGGCAGTAGAAGAGACCAGAAGTGACACAGTTAACATTTCTAATGTGGTAGTAGCATTAGAGTTTGCAGATGTATTTCCGGATGATCTGCCGGGATTACCACCCGCTAAAGCCGTTGGTTTTAGAATCCAGCTTTAGCCTGGTACGGCTCCTATGTCCAAGTCACCCTACAGGTTGGCAAAACCTGAGCAAGATGAATTAAAGAAGCAAATAGATGAGCTTCTGGAGAAGGGTTTTATCAGATCAAGCGTGTCACCATGGGGTGCACCAGTTCTTTTTGTGCCTAAGAAGGATTGTAGTATGCGCATGTGCATTGATTATAGGCAACTTAACCAAGTCACGGTTAAAAACAAGTACCCTTTGCCTAGGATCAATGACTTGTTTGATCAGTTGAGAGGCGCATCTTAGTTTTCTAAGATTGATTTGAGATCAGGCTATCATCAGTTAAGAGTGGCTGAAGAAGATATAGAGAAGACAACATTTCAGACTCGGTATGGGCACTATGAGTTTCTAGTCATGCCTTTTGGGTTGACTAATGCCCCAGCAGTTTTCATGGATATCATGAATCGAGTCTTTCACCAGTATCTGGATAACTTTGTGTTGGTTTTCATTGATGACATTTTGGTATATTCCAAGACTGAGGAGGCGCATGTTGGTCATTTGAGTATAATACTCCATACGTTAAGAGACCATCAATTATATACCAAGTTTAGTAAATGCCAATTTTGGTTAAGGCAAATCTCTTTTCTTGGTCACATCATCTCAGGTGAGGGTATCTCAGTATATCCCACTAAAGTCCAGGCAATTTTAGATTGGCCTAGACCAACCACAGTGACAGAGATCCGCAGTTTTCTTGGCCTGGCTAGTTATTACTGCCGATTCATCAAGGGTTTTTCTAAGATTGCATCACCGTTGTCTAATTTAACCAAGAAGGCAGTTCCATTTAAGTGGGATGACAAGTGTGAGCAGAGTTTTCAGTACTTGAAGCAGAGGCTTATCACGACCCCAGTGTTGATTGTACCATCCATGGATGAGCCTTTTGTTGTCTATTGTGATGCATCCAGGATTGGTTTAGGTTGTGTGTTGATGCAGCAGGGTCGAGTTATAACATATTCTTCCTGGTTATTAAAACCTCATGAGAAGAATTACCCCACCCACGACTAGGAGTTGGTAGCCATTGTCTTCGCATTGAAGATATGGAGGCATTACCTATACGGGGTTGAGTTTGAGATTTTCTCAGATCATAAGAGTTTGAGATACATGTTTTCCCAAAGAGATCTCAACATGAGGCAGAGAAGATGGATGGATTTATTGAAGGATTTCAAATTTACACTGCAATACCATCTAGGTAAGGTGAATGTTGTTGCAGATGCTTTGAGCCGTAAAGGAGCTACTGAGGAGACTTCCATTGCTAATTTAGCTACTTTTATGGTTAGTCAATGCAGCCTTGTAGATGTTATTCGAGATTGGCAGGGAGAGTTTTGTTTACCTCAGGATGGAGTTATCTGAGTAGCCAGAGTTCAGGTAGAGCCAGACTTGATTCAGAGGATTAGAGTGAGTCAGTTGACAGATCCAGAGTTGATCACTACCAGGAGATTGTTGACTGAGGGTTCTGAGACCTTCAGAGATTTTACTGACAGGGATGGATTATTGAGATATCAGGGTCGTATTTTTATACCAGATAATAAGGATATTAAGGCAGTGGTTATGGCAGAGGCTCAGAGATCAAAGTATGCAGTGCATTGTGGAAGCACAAAGATGTATAGAAACTTGAGGGTAGTGTATTGGTGGTCAGGAATGAAGAAGGATATAGCAGAATATATGGCTAAGTGCCTAGTGTGTCAGCAGGTTAAGGCAGAGCACATGAGACCAGCAGGGTTGCTTCAGCCTTTTCCTATTCCAGAATGGAAGTGGGAGCACATCACCATGGATTTTGTAAGTGGATTACCTCTTTCTCCAAAGGGGCATGATGCTATATTGGTGATTGTGGACCGTTTGACCAAATCAGCTCACTTTTTGCCTATCAGGATGACTCAACCGCTTAATGCATTGGTAGAGCTGTACGTGAAAGAGATAGTGAGATTGCATGGGGTGCCGGTATCCATTATTTCAGATCGTGATCCTAGATTCACATCTCAATTCTGGGAGTCTTTCCAGAAAGCCATGGGTACAGAGTTGAATTTTAGCACTAGTTACCAGCCACAGACAGATGGGCAGTCAGAAAGAACCATTCAAACACTTGAGTATATGTTGCGATGTTGTGTTCTTGATTGGGGAGGTAATTGGAGTAAGCACTTTCCTTTGGTGGAGTTCGCCTACAATAACAGTTATCAAGCAAGCATTTATATGGCACCGTATGAGGCATTGTATGGAAGAGCATGTAGATCACCAGTTTGTTGGGAAGAAGTTGGTGAAAGGCAGCTATTAGGACCTCAGTACGTGCAGGACAGTGTAGATTTGGTGAAGTTGATCAAGCAGAGATTATTGGCAGCTCAAAGTCGCCAAAAGAGTTATGCGGATACTAGGCGGCGAGATCTGAAATTTGAGATTGGGGATAAAGTATTTATCAAGATATCTCCTTTCCATGGTATAAGAAGGTTCAGCAAGAAAGGAAGGCTTTCCCCCAGATTTGTAGGACCTTTTGAGATTGTTGGTGTAGTAGGACCAGTGGCATACCGCTTAGCATTACCATCATCAATTGGAGCAGTTCACGACGTGTTCCATGTTTCAATGCTAAGGCGACACGTGCATGACCCTAGTCATATCATGAACCATGAGCCTTTGGTTATACATGAGGATTTGTCTTATAAAGAGCATCCAGTGCAGATATTAGACAGATGTGAGCAGATCCTTCGTACTAGGTGATTCCACTTGTTAAAGTACTGTGGCAGAGTCATACAGTGGAAGAAGCTACTTGGGAGTTGGAATCGGAAAAGAAGAAGTATCTGTCCTTATTTGAGGAATCTCAAGGTAAAAATTTCGAAGGCGAAATTTAACTGAAGGAGGGAGAATGTAAAATCCCAGATTTTAGTAACTAAACTAATTGGTTCATAAAATGCAGGAGATGAAATTTTGGTTCAACCCGGAGGAGTTCAAGATGAAACGGATATGATAGGATAGCCTATATAAGGTTAGCACCTAATTATTGACCCAAATATAACTTTAATATATTAATTATTGTGCTAATATATTATTAGTAAGATTTTATTTGTATTATAATCTATGAGAATACAAAGGGGTTGGTCGAACCCAAGGATATTGGGTTGACCCAAGGGGTTAAGTTGGTTAAGATGGTTTGATTTAAGTGGGGTTAATGAAGGAGGGGCAAATAATTAAAAACCATTAAACAAATAATAAAACCTAGTTGTGCATGGAGTTGAGATTCACATTGAGCACAAAAACACCAAAATAGAAACCAGCTATTAGTGTTACTTGTTTCCTATTTTAAGAGATTGATATGTTGCTAGAGGCTTAAAAGTGTGATTTTGAACCCAGACATGATCGAGGCTTTCCAGAATCATTTGGCAAACTTAGGAGTGATCTTTCGTTGCTCTTAGAGGAGATTTAAGTTCCTAAAACCAGGTACGTAGTCCCTTGACACTTACATAAAATCTAAATTCGTGTTTAGATGATATTCATGTTTATTCGATGTTTGTTGCGTTGATTTCGTTATTTATGATGTTTATGTGTTGGGAATTGTCCTAGCATGTGTGTAATGTATTTTAGAATGATTTAGAATGGTTATGATGCATTGAATATTGAGTTGTAGAATTTTTATTGAATTTTGCAAAGTTACGGCTTTTTCACGTATCGGACTGCCTGAGCAGTCGCTCGAGCGATCTATGTATACAGTCGAAAACCCAAGAGCAATTTTACCCAGATTGACCTACCGCTAGAACAGTCGCTCGAGCGACCTACCCTGAAATAACCTGTTTTGTAAGGCCGATCGAGCGCCCTTGGCCGCTCGAGCGACCTGTCCGTCAGATTTTGGAAAACTTGATTTTTCAACCTAATTTTCATTAAAGAAGTGGTTCTATTCAATTCTAGCCTATGTACCATCAAGATTGGGGTATTTGGGAAGTGTTTGCATTGGCGGATGTTTTAAATTCAATTTTATAAAGATTTTGGATAGATGTTTCTAAAGAAGCACCTTTACTTGATTCTATTGTTTTAAAAGATTTTACTTTTAACCAAGGTTGGTTTTGTGAGTTCATACACTTGTATTTGGGTGATATGAAGGTATTGTGTGCATCTATGGAGTCGATACACATTCGGGACATATTGGCCCGTTGAAACCTGGTATTTTGGACATATGACTTGGTACATTCTGTTTTGGTTTTGGGTCACTGGTGTGACAAGGCATGGTGCCTATTTTGTTTTATCTCGCATGGGCGGATTTGGTATACAGATATGGTTCTGTATTTGGTGGGTGTTATTGAGAAGTATGTCCATTACCTTGGTTGATTTTCTCACTGTTGAGTGGGCTTAGCAGTTATGTGGATCCATAGAATAGCTAGTAAGTTATATGTGTATTAGAGGGGTTTGAATTTTGTGTCTGAGGCATTCCATCATCTTGAGGATGGTACCGCTCCTGGATTGGTCGGTCGCTACATTACCCACTCCTGGATTGGTTGGGCCGTACATGCTAACTCATGTTTGGGTTCTTCCGTTGGTGTTGAATAGCCAAATTGCAGGGTGGCTGGTCCATCGTAATTCAGTTAGGTAGCATACTGGCACATGTCTAGTCTCTTTATCTGGTATACTATTTCATGAGTCCCATGAGGTGGACAAATTGTATTTCATTGTTGTCTTGATTCTTATTGTGGTTATTCGGATTAAGCGTTGAATATCTTATTATGGTCAACTATTTGCAAGACTGCTTATTGAGATAGTGTTTCTCACATTATTGTTTTATCGGTTTTGTTTTCAGATATTCCTGGAGAGGACGTTGCTGGGGTAGAGACACCGGGAGAATACTGTGATTACTAGGAAGAAGATTATTTCATTCCTGTGTAGGACATAGAGAGACCTCTAGATTTATGTTTTTAAGGATTATTTTCAGTATTTTTATTAAGGAGTTTGATGTCTTTGAAAGGATGATTAGTATCTTTAATCCACACCTTGGTGGATGTTATTTATGTTATTTAGTTGAACTCTTTCCAGACTTCATAGATGAAAAATAAAAGGATTTATTTTGGTAGTTTAATTCCGCGCTTCTGAAAGATGATTTTATTTCCGTACTCTGATATAATAAATGAAGTTGTTTAAGTCTGGAATAGTGTTTTGGGCCATTTTCCCTAACGAACTAGATTTGGGTTTATGTGTTTAAATAAACCTGGATCTGAGGTGTTACACACCGTTTGGTTTTCTTTTGTATGCTGTTGGAGTCTTTCCATGGTAAGGGGCAGACTCCATACGAATAAAAAGGAGGAGAGATCTTTCATGAAGTATAAAGGAAGAATTTAAGCAAGCTTAAATCTTATTTTTGTGTGTTGATTTCTTTCATTAAAAGGGGGATATGCCCTCTTCTGATGTCCGCTGTATCCCTAATTCTATCCCCTCTTTCCCTTCATTGGAATATGTTACTTATTTGCTTGCTTATATACCCTTCTTTTGTTTTTTATATTCGTATAGGGACAATAGATTTCACACACACTTGATTGTCCTCATTCATGGTTTACATGTTTCTTTTAATCACTCTCACTTATAGCATAAGGAAAGTATGTCTAAAATCTTTTTTTTAATTTGTTTTATGAAGGTTAACATCAAAAGTTTTTTGTTTAACTCATTGACACACGTTTTCCTTTTAATGACCTCAATCAGATTTTAAAAGTGCACCTAGTTTCCCAGTTGACATCATATCATTTGTCATTATTGTGTGTTTCGTATGTTTTTTCTTCTTTCATGTACATGAATTACGTTGTTTGGTTTGTCTTATGTGATGATGCGTGATTAGTTAAATGAATTTTTGAATGCAGAAATGGAGGTTCAAGCCACTATGAGTTGGCATCAAACTCAAGGCAGATGGCGGAGGTCACCAGGAAGGAAATCAAGCAGGACCCCGAGGCCATTTCGGCTATTTTTGGAGTTCGGGCCTGAACCGCATATACAGTGAGGTTTAGGCCCGACCGCATTTAATATGCGGTCAGGCCTTGACAGCATTACATCTGCGATCGTGCCCAATCGGCATTGTATATGCGGTCCGGCCTATTTAACCCATAAAAATCCATTTATGGGACCCGGCTGGATCCGTTCCGACCCATTTCGATTAACTTGAACCAATTGGGTCTTTGGATCATCCCAAACCCCTTTTTGTGACTTGGGCCCACCAGGGGCCTAGAAAGGCATGTGGGCCTTCCAACGGGGCCCACACTCAATCCAGCCCAAACCAAGGCCCGTTTCCGATAAACAAGCCTAAGGCCACTTGGATAATTGCCCATGGGCCAAATCCAAGCCCATTAGGCCCTAAAAGCTTTAACCCACTGTAGACACCCCAAATTGCACTGCATAAAAAGATGAATAATTGCCAAAGTCATTAAAAAAGCAATGTTCCTTTTGTATCCGACAGATCATGTCAGATACAAAGTGTTTTGTTTGTAGCCGACATGACAAAGTGTTTTGTTTGTATCCGATAGATCATGTCGAATACAAAGAGTTGTGTTAATATCCAACCTGTGTTGCCGGATACTAATGTTTTGCTGCAAACTTGGAAAATTCCAAGAGTTTTCACTTTTTTACTGCTTTACCTCTCTCTAAAAGTGGGAATTCTCTAAAATAGCCTTAGGGTTTAAGTTGGGGGATTCTAGACATAATTGTGTCTACCATTAGGGCACCCCTTGCCCTAGCCTTTGCCTATAAATAGGAGGCCTCTCCCCAAGCAAATGGCCAGAAGTTGGAGATTGAAGAGCTCCAAGTGAAGAAGGGAATCCCTGCCTCATTGCTTTCAGAACTCCAGAAGGGAACCCCTGCCTTTCTGCTTTCAGAACTCCAGGTAAGCCTGGAACTCTTTTCTTTTCTAGTTTTAATTTCTAGAATTATTCTATCTTCTACCTCTTCTGTAGAATAAGGCCCTTGTGTGTGGTTGTTACCCAAACCTACTTCTAAGTACCTCAAGACTACTCTCTAGCCATAAAACGTGAAGAGAGAGCTAGGGGAAAGGGAGACAGGTGGATCCGTAGGGCAGACCCCCATATGTGATAATCTTATAAATGTATAGTTTTAATGCTTTGTTTAGGTTGTGTGATGATTTATTGATGAAATATGAAGGAATACAGTAGATCTATGGTATTCATAGCATTAGATCTCGTTTTTCTTATATATTTCAATTTTCACCATGTTTTCTCCCTTTTTATGCTTTTTGATGTTTTTAGTCATTTGGGCTAAGATCTTGGATCCGCCATTGTCCATATGGTAGATCTGGGATCAGAAGCCTTCCAGTAATATCTAGGGCTTCATGAGGTGGTTTTTGAGTCATTTTTGGTTTTTGAGAGAAGACCCTACGGTCTCAGCTCTCCCCTTTTGATATTTTTCATCAACATGGGTATATTTGTTTTTATTTCTTTTATTTAATGAAAAATGTGGAATAGATCTATGCCCTGGATTGTTTAGATTCAATTCTGCATCATGAGGTGGTTTTTGAGTCATTTTTGGTTTTTAAGAGAAGACCCTACGGTCTTAGCTCTTCCCTTTTGATGTTTTTCATCAACGTGGGTATATTTGGTTTGATTTCTTTTATTTAATGAAAAATGTGGGTTAGATCTATGCCCTGGATTGTTCAGATTCAGTTCTACATCATGAGGTGGTTTTGGAGTCATTTTTGGTTTTTGAGAGAAGACCCTACGGTCTAAGCTCTCCCATTTTGATGTTCTTTATCAACGTGGGTATATTTGGTTTGGTTTCTTTATTTAATGAAAAATATGGGCTAGATCTATGTCCTGGACTGCTCAAATTCAGTTCTGCATTTTCTTTGTAAAAATGATTTTTTTTCATTTATGCCTAGATTTCAAGGATTTAATTTAAAGCCTGATTTTGAAGTTTTCATTTTAAATTTGTTTTCTTTTGATTTCAGTCAATCGTGAAGCCTATGAAATGGCTTTTGTTTTCATAAAGAAGGATCAAGAATAAATTGGATCATTCACATGGAAATAAGCCATACATTCTTTTGTTTCCTTTTACTTTGTTTTGATTTTTATTAGCAAGCACTTTTGTAGCATGAACAACACTTGGAAACCACTTTGTGTGGATGAATAGGGGTGCCTAATACCTTCCCCTATTCATAATCTAATCCCCTTACCCATCTCTGGATTTTTATTTAAAAGTGGAATTATTTTTAATCTAGATTTGCCTTTTGTGCTTATTTTGATGATTTTGTTGTTCATTCACACCTAAAAACTAAATGGTGGTGACTCCTCCCTTTTATGAATCCCGTGTGACGATAAGAAAGTCACGAGATTGATTTTTTCCATGTCTTACAACTGGTGACTCTGCTGGGGACTTGTGGATTTAAGCCATGATTGGTGGATTGGCTCATGCTTTTTATCTTTGAATGCTTGTTGTTTTGTGTATTTTATTTTTGCATGTTGTTGTATTTCAAATCTAATTTGTATGATTAGAAAATTCATAGGATAAAGGCATGTATGTTTTGCTTGGTTATGTTTAGAATCATGTTTAAGGGCCTTATCTTGTCATACATGCTTATTTGTTGTATTTTAATGATAACATACTTTGCTTTGGGGGTCTAATGCCATGACTTGATGATGGAAATGAAGAGCATAAACTCAGTAAATTCAGTAGGTATTCTTGAGGGCTTTCAAGCATTTTTCCCCTAATTAAAACACCTCTTGTACCCTATTGTTAGTGGCTGTATTTTTAGGCTTCGATGCAGGTATAAATGATGCATTTTTAGCATGAAACCTAGGAATTCAGTGGGTATTTTTGAGGGTTTTCAAGCATGTTTTCCCTAATAAAACACTTCTTGTACCATGTTATTAGTTGCTGGATTTTTAGGCTTTGATTCGAGTATGAATAATGTGTTTTGAGCATCACAATGAAGAGCATGAAATCTAGAAATTTAGGGAATGCTTTTGGGTTTCAAGCATGCTTGTCATGATTTAATTGTTGTTTGTACAATATGATAACATGTTTGTGTGATACTTTTTGGTTATAAGATAATTATGTGCATATTTAGGTGTTTTTACTATCTTGTTGGCTTGTGTTTATTTACTTCCAATATGATGTTATATTTGCCATGGCTTGAAAATGTATGCATGGCTGCGAAAAAGAGTGGCAAGGGGCTGGGACGTTGTGAATGCACCTTAAATTTCAAATGCACTTGAGCACTTTAAACCTTTTGCACAGCCTACCCATTACCTATAGGAAGTTGAACTCGAATATGTGTAGCTTGACGCAATGAGGTCGTTACTTCAGAAAGCGAAAGTGAAAATATTCATCTTAGAACTTTGAGTCAATGATGTGATGACATTGTGGATCTTTGATTCTGGTCATCACTAGACTTGAGGTCTAAATTGCCAATAAACCAAAACCCAAAAACCATATGCTTGAACGTGGAGAAACACTTTTTCAGCTAAAGTAAACAATTACGTTTGGTGAATTGGGTGTAATTGAGGGAAGGCCGTTTGCATGTTTCACAAGCCAAGGTATAATATGAATGCCATATTGAAGGCAACACAAGGTGGCAAGGTAAATTCATTTTTTTATTACCTTCCTTCATATAAAGTAAGAGCCATGGTGTCCATCTGCTTGGGATGAAATTGTTCCCAATAAAGTCTGTACCCTAAGATTGGTGTATCCTATAGGAAGAGTTTTTTACTCTTCTCAGATGTGGTCCTACCTAAAATCCATGTAGGAGTCAACCAAATGTACAAAATCTTTGAATATGGTGTCTAATTTTGAGGGAACATATACCCTCATGAACATTGCAAAATATAGTGTCAAAGTCCAATTGGAGACTGTATTTGGAGGCCAAATCAAAGTGAACATTAAGTGGGAATAAAGATAACCTAAGGTGCACAAATCTGGGGAGCAAATGAGTCAAAAAAGGGCTATTTCAGCATTAACCGACAACTCAGGTCAGTAAAGCGATATAGCATTTGTATCCGATATATACTGTCGGCAAAAAGGTTTTATGTGCGTATCCGATTATTTATATCGGATACAATAAATCATACCTTTATCCGACCTGATATGCCGGATACAATTCAGAAACTTCCAAATTAATTTCTTATCCCAATTTTTCTTGAATATAAAAGGCCCAAAACATTGTAAATGACCTGTGGGCACCTCAATGGAAATATGAAAAGATAATTTCAAAGTTCAAATGATCTAGCAAAGGATTCAACTTAATCTTGGAACATAAATTCATTCTTTCCCTCAAGCTTAAAGAAGATACATTAAAGGGAGGGTCAATTTGTCATATTTCTTGATACCAATTTACCTCAAACATGTTTCAATCAAACTTTTGAACTTGAAAACAGAGGAAATCATGCCAATCAATCAAACTCTTGTGGGACACTTGGAAGCCTTAAAATATTCCAAAAAACCTTTGGTTGGTCTTTTTCGTACCAATCAATTAAAACTTTTGTGGGACCTTTGGAAGCCCTAAAATATTCCAAAAAACCTTTGGTTGGTCTTTTTTGTATCAATCAATTGAAATTTTGTGGGACCTTTGGAAGCCCTAAAATATTCCAAAAAACCATTGGTTGATCTTTTTCGTACCAATCAATTCAAACTTTTGTGGGACCTTTGGAAGCCCTAAAATATTCCAAAAAACCTTTGGTTGGTCTTTTTCATACCAATCAATTCAAACTTTTGTGGGACCTTTGGAAGCGCTAAAATATTCTAAAAAACCTTTGGTTGGTCTTTTTCGTATCAATTAATTGAAATTTTGTGGGACCTTTGGAAGCCCTAAAATATTCCAAAAAACCTTTGGTTGGTCTTTTTCGTACCAATAAATTCAAACTTTTGTGGGACCTTTGAAAGCCCTAAAATATTCCAAAAAACCTTTGGTTGGTCTTTTTCGTACCAATCAATTTGAAATCTTGTGGGACACTTGGAAGCTCTAAAATATTCCAAAAAACCTTTGGTTGGTCTTTTTCTTACCAATCAATTGAAATCTTGTGGGACACATGGAAGCCCTAAAATATTCCTAAAACACCTTTGGTTAGTCTTTTTTGTACCAATCAATTCAAAATCTTATGGGACACTTGGAAGCCCTAAAATATTCCAAAAAACCTTTGGTTAGTCTTTTTCGTACCAATCAATTGAAATTTTGTGGGACACTTGAAAGCCCTAAAATATTCCAAAAAACCTTTGCTTGGTCTTTTTGTACCAATCAATTCAAATTTTTGTGGGACCTTTGGAAGCCCTAAAATATTCCAACAATCCTAAAAAAAAATGACTAAAAAAATATAAAAAAAAAATAAATCCGGACTTGTGTTCACCTACCTCGCGTATTTACATTTATGGGTGTGTGACTAGGATTAAATTGGAGCAGACATATTTCTTCGTTTTTCCTTTTCCAGGTATAAAATACTTGCAACCATTGCTCCTGCGACCAGATCAAAGGCTCGTACAATGAATCCTGCTGAGAATCAAGACGCTATCCCTACTTAGGATTTTGCTCAACTACAAGAACAAGTGGCAGGACTGGCCAAATTGCTAGAAGAATTACTAGCGGCTCAGGCCCAACAAGCCCAAAACAAAGCCTCCACTTCCCACCAAGCACCGCCACCTCAAACCAACGTTCCACCTCCAGCTCAACCCATACCTGAACCCATTTCTGAACCTATCCCTGAACTTATTCTAATCAGGGAAAATACTGTTGAATATGAGAAAGAGATGTAAAAGGAAAGAGCACGGGACGAAATGGAAAAGAAACTTCTACACAAACTAGAGAGGATTCAGGAAGAACTCAAAGAAGTGAAAGGGATGAGCAGTTATGGAGGTACCACCTTTGAAGACTTATGCATATACCCGGATATTTGCCTACCGGCAAAATTTAAGTGCCCGGACTTTGATAAATATGATGGCACGGCCTGCCCAACGAGCCACCTGAAGTTATACTGCGGAGCTTTGTGCCAGTTTGGCCGAGACAATGGCATACTGATCCAACTCTTCCAAAGAAGTTTGACGGGAGCAGCTTTAAGGTGGTTTGCCACAATGGACCATGGAAGGATAAGAAGGTGGAAGGACCTGGCTGACACTTTTTTGGCTTAGTACAAGTTTAACTCGGAGATTGTGTCAGACAGGTATGACATGATGAAGATAAGCAAGGGAAAGGAAGAATCTGTGAAGCAATATGCCAAGAGGTGGAGAGAGACTGCCTCCCAAGTTAGGCCGCCTATGTTGGAGCCTGAGATGATCTCGACGTTCATAAGTACACTGGGGCAGCCCTTCTACAATCACTTGGTGGGTTAGACTACCACCAACTTTGTAGCCTTGGTACAAGTGGCCGATCGGATCGAGGATGGGATCAGGTCAGGAAAAATCATTGATTACTCTGCTATGGCCGGACAATCAGATACCTCCACTTCCTTTGCACAAAAGAAAGGGAATGGGTTTAAGAAGAATGGAGCGAGGAAAGAAGGAGAAGTTAACTTGGAACAAGCTCCTCCTCCCAAGAAACCACTCCACATCAATGTTTCTACACCCCAGCAGCCATATCAAACCCCGCTCAACATCAATTTCTCCCCCTCCGTGCCTGCAAATCAGAAGATGGCTTTCACTAAAGAAGAAAGGGATGCCTGGATGGCAACAAGGAGGAATAGAGTTTTCACTCCTATTCCCGTATCTCTTTCCCAACTGTTACCAACCTTGCTGAAAGGGGGGTATGTAACCTTGAAGGAGTCCAACTCAAATGCATCTAAGGGGAGGAATTTTGATCTGGTAGTCACTTGTGACTTTCACATGGGTGCACCGAGGCACTCTACAGACAATTTTTGGGTTTTGAAGCACGCGGTTCAAGATCTGTTGGACCAGAAAGCCCTATCCTTCAATAATGCTGCGCCTACCCAGTCGGGAAGTGACATTGGACAAAACCCCTGCCTTATCACAATGGGGCAGGCCCATCTAACTCAGTTATAGCCATCTCTTCCACTAGAAGAACCTTTGACCCCTCTCAATTGATCGCTCCCGTAAGGACATCGGTAAATCTTCATTTCTTCCAAGAGAAAGAGGAGGATGAAGTCAATGTCATCTCCAGGAAGAATGATTGTGCTGCTGAGGATATTAGCTCCTCCCTGAACCGGGTCTCCTCTCTTATGGCCCAAATAAACATTGCAAGGCCTCCCTTGGTCATTAATTGCAATTCACCCACCTTTTCTCCATCCCAGCCATCAAAAACTCCCTTGGTCATCCACTATGACCCCACCGCTGCATCCATTACTTCTTCTGCTCCAACAACTCCTAAGTAGCTACCATCCTTGGTTGTAAATGTTCCTCCTATTTATAATGTTCCTAAACCAACTCCTACATCTCAGTCCAAACTTCAACCGCTTGTGATCAATGTCCCTAAACTTTCCTATTCCGAGTCAGCTGTGTCATGGAATTACAGCGAGAGGGTCACAACTACAGTTCCAGTGGTCAAGAACCAGAACCAGGAGGAGATGAACCTCATGACAAGGTCAGGGAGATATGTAGGAGGAGAAGAAAAAGAAAAAGAATCGGAAATGGAGAGGGAAAGAAAAGAAGTAGAAGAGAAGAAAAAAATGAAAGGAAAAACAAAAATAGGGGAGGACACCCCCCAGGAGGCAGAAAATGAGGCAGCAGACCTCATCAAGGTAATAAAGAAAAGTGAATTTAATATTGTCGATCAGCTAAATAAGGTCCCGGCCAAGATTTCAATACTGGGACTTTTGCTGAATTCTGAAAAGCACAAGGATGCATTATTAAGGGTGCTTCAGAGTGCACACGTGCCTAAGGCTATTTGTAACGCCCCGGATCCGTGTTGTTCAATAAAGATATAACACGTCTCACGGAGGTTAGGCAAGGATCGATAATTAAATATGATCGTTGGATAATCATCTACTATAACCTGTCAGAGTGCACAATTTGATTCATCCAAGAAATGTAACGTTTAAACTTAACTAGAAACATATGGTTCAACCCCCAAATAGACTTTAATACACCTCAAATATTCAAAGTGCTCAAATTCGGAACAAGATGACCTACAAGTCTAAGGAAGGTAATAGTAATCTTCCTCCCTATAAGCCTCAGCAGGATCTACCCCAGTAGTCGCCTCACCACGAGTATCTGAAAATCACAACAAAACAACAGAGTGAGATACGAATATCTTAGCGAGTAGCACATGCATGCAGAAATAGTTAATCACAGTTCAAAGCTATGCATCGATAAACGTTCCGTACGATTAAACAACTCATATCAATATCAAGTTCAAACCAAAACCCATCTCATCGGTCAAATCATATCTCAGTTAAGTACGACAACACATCGATCGGTCAATGTCATGACTATTGTTTAGTTGATAAATTAAACATGCCAAGTAGACACTCCACACCTCCATGTACACAGTTCCGGCCTACTCAGGGTTTCGGAAACTCTGAAATGACGGCCTACTCAGGGTTTCGTCATCCAATGCAGGCCTACTCCCCGGGTTTCTGCATTGACAACGAGGCCTACTCAGGGTTTCTGGCTGCTCTACACCGGTCGTGGCAACACACAAGGCCATGCAATTCCAACAACCAACAAATAACATTACATTACTAAGCTTAGACTCTGGATCCAGGACAAGCTAGACCAAAACAGTAAAACATCGTATAATCTCAATTTCACATTTAAAGTAAAAACCATTCATTCTACATCATATATATCTCACCATAGTTCATCACCTGTCCCTCTGGACCAAACAGTATCTCAATACTTTCAGTATTTCTCATTTCCACAAAACCATGCCATTTGAATACAAACACAGTTATTTATAACAAGACAATACATTTCAGCATTTTCCAAAACAAACGAAAACCAGAAGTCAATCATTTCTCAATTAGAACAGTGTATAAGTTCGAGGAGAAAACTACTGAGAACTCCTAGAGTTTTGGTATCTAGCACAACATGTATAAAATAACTTACAATCATCCTTAGAAACCTTTAAGAATTTACTACTAGCATTCTCCTAGGAATTAAATAAGAAACGTAGGTTCCAAGGTTACCAACAAGTGATTGGTGAAGTGATATAAACCCCAAGACATCAAAATCCCCCTTGGTTCAGTCGGAAATCAAATTTGGTAAGTTAAATTGGGTATGCGCTCACTTCCTGAACTGGGCGCAAGTGGGCGCCAATCGGCGGATATAAAATAGGTGGAAAAAGGACCATGCGCTCACTCGACGCTAAGTGAGCGCGAGCTGAGCAGGAGAAAGGCGCGAGAAGAGCGCGGGCTAGGCGCGAGAAAAGCGCATTGATTTCAAGTAGGCGCGAGCTGAGCGCCAGGTAGGCGCGAGCTCGGCGCCAGATCGAATTTCCTTGGCGCCTACTTCCCGAAGTGGGCGCAAGTTGGCGCCAAGTGGGCGGATACCCACTGCGAATTTCGAGTCTCTGTTATTTCCAGATCTCCAACTCTGGCTGGTTTCTTTAGGTCTGTTATTGCTCCATTACACTCCTAATGCTCCCAGAAGACTTCCCAACCCATTTTGGATTTAATCTAAACATCTTTGATTTCACATTAATTTTCTATCTTCGTTCGTAACTCGCGGTATTCCAGAAAAACACAGAACTCACAATACGACCATGCATTTCAAAATACATTACGAATAAACTAAAACCTCGGTTTCAAAACAGTGCTACTCACCTGTATGCGCTTAATCCCAGAACAACCGCTTCTTCCACAATCGGCTGAGCACGACTCCGGCTGCGCGCGAAGATGAAATGGTAGCCGAACAATTCCTCTGCTCGCGAGAGAGATAACCCGCAAAAATCCGACTCCAATAAACTCCTAGCAGTCCTTCCGATTCTTGTTCTTCACGGGAATAACCCTAATCGCCATTACAGCCGCAATCGCCAAATCGCCCAGCCCTCTCCAGCTAACGAGACTAACGAAAATTATTTCCGTAAGTATGATACGCGTATTCCTACAACCCAAAACCCTACTTTCCCTTTTTGGTATCTTTACCTCGCGAGACATACGCCGCTTGATAACTTTCCAATTTCCTTGATCCTATGCGCGCTCGCCCACTGGAAACCCTACATGTTCCGCATCCACTTACGTTAATAAGCAGACACTATACTTTAATAATAATAAAAATAATAATATAATTTTTTCAGAAAAACGGCTATATAACGCCTGTACATACGAGTATGGGCTAAGCCCTCAAACCACAAAAATCACCTGATAAACACAGTTTATATATCAAAATGAATAACTAAATAAATAAATAAACTCACCAAAAATCAGGGTCTTACACTATTGATCCAAACTAACTAGGTAAAATAGTTGGTCAAATCTTATCACACAATGTGATAAGTTTTCAGAAAGTGAAATAAGCCTCGGTGGGTGTTACCATGTTGACCCTTTGTACATCACTGTGCTCTATAAGGGCAGTATGGTGGCACGGGTTTTAATTGACAATGGGTCGGCTTTAAATGTCTGCTCATTAATCACTTTTGCCAAACTTGGTCTAGATCAATCCAAGATCAAACAGAATGGGAGGATTGTGAGGGCTTTCAATAGCTCTAAGACACACTCCCTAGGGGAGATTGAACTGCCGGTCACCATTGGACCGAATATCTTTAACATCACATTTGAAGTGATGGATATCCCAGCAGCCTTCCATTTGTTCCTAGGGAGGCCGTAGATACACTTGGCTAGGGCAATACCATCTACTCTTCACCAAAGAGTGAAATATATAAGAGGACAGAGGGTGATAACTGTCCTAGCTGAGAATTTAATACCTCCCATAGTAGCAGCTGACGTACCCTTCATCAATGTTGATTTAACTGTCGACAAAATTGCATTCCACTCGTTTCAGTTCGAAACGATCAATTTCATACCTGGGGGGTGTGAGAAAAAAGAAGAGAAAATGACTGCTGCTGAGAGGATGGTAAAGAAAATGATGGAGAAATACAATTTCCATCCAGGAAAGGGTCTGGGGGTCAATTTGCAAGGAAGATTGGAACCAATAAAGGCCAAGAAGCTTACCCCTAGAGTAGGGTTGGGGTTTAAACCAAGAGGATGGAGAAGGCAGAAGCAGACAGAAGAAGGAAACGCAGAAAGAAAATTCTCTCATTTAAGGGAAAATTTTCCTAAACCCTCATATACGATCCAATTGTCTCCTCCCATGGATCAGTCTAAGCCTCCGTACCGCAACATCAAACCCTTCTAAAAGCCCTCTATTCCAACCCTACAACTATACAACTTACCTTCTGCACCTGAAACAATGGGCGGGCCTGGGCCACAGCTCGAAAAGCAGCATGATGTCACTAAGGACATTGGGGCTTTCTTCGCCATGACTGAAGGTGAAAAGACTAAAGATGATAAGGAACTGCCTTTCATTGATTGGGCAGCAGTGAAGATTCCAGAAAAGGTTATACCTGGATTGGGCCCTGTGGCAGAAAAAGGCAGTACAACTCATCCGGTAATGATGGCATCGGATTCTGAGCTTGATGAGCAGGCTTGCTCCATTTCCCTTGCTCCTGAAAATTTTGTTTTAAATAATTAGGAGGAAACTCCCCTTAGATTTGAGGGGGCGTTTGTTTGGCAAACAGACGCGACGTCCAAAAAAAAAACTCCATTAGTGGAATGCCATTTTCCTGAAGGTCTTAATGAGCCTTCGTCTTCTGGGAAAGTTTTTTTAGAAGGCTCACAAAAAACCCAAAAATATTTTTCTATTTTTTCTAGAAAATTTAATTTTTTCAAAAAGGTCCAAACCATTTATGAACCATACAAGCAAACAGAGTTAGATCAGGCCGAATATGATTTCGACCTTGAGCTCGACTTTGACCTAATGGGGATCGAAGAAGAGACCGAGGTCGAAGAAGAAGACCCTCCAAAGGAAATTGAATATCAATTGGAGCGTCATGAAAAAGGTGTGCAACCTAATATTGAGGAGACTATTTCAATAAATCTAAGGACCGAAGATGACCCAAAAATAGTGAAAATTGGGGTATGCCTGTCTGATGAGCAACATGATGAAATGTCACGATTCTTGGTAGATTATGAAGATGTGTTTGCATGGTCGTACTGGGACATGCTAGGGTTGGATACTAACATGGTTGTGCACAGGCTACCAATTCTGCCAGGGGTTAAGTCAATTAAGCAAAATCTGAGGAGATTGAAACCGGAATGGACACTGAATGTGACATACACCTATTCAATCCTAGTACCTTATGGCCTAACCCACAAAATTACTAGAATTGGTATGTCGGGCGACAAGTAAATCCGGGTCTTAATTAAAATTTAAGACAATAAACCCGAATTCACTCATCTATGAACACTACCAATCATCTGATACCAATAGATAATCCATGCTCATCAAATATATCATAGTGTAGTAAATCAAATGATGATAAAGCGGAAGACTTAATAGAATATCTAACTCGAAATCATAATCTTAGAATGTAAAAACTGAAATGAAATACAAATAAATACAATAAAGGAGGATAACTGCTATACCTCTAAATCTGGATCTACCCGAAACCAACTGCTAACACTCTGGAATCTGCACAGTCTATATATAATAAACTAAATGAGATCGGAGATCCCAGTAAGCCATCATATGATAAATTAAATACACATGCAAATATATCTCAAATCATAATACATCACAAGTAATCAAGTGCAAGTGAGACAACCCCGTATCCCACTAAATAATATGAATTCACAACAAGGTTCAGAAGACTTACAATAATCATCAACTAGAATATATAAATCAATTTATAACTTAGAACCAAACCAATTCGATTAATCCGATAAACCATATCATATTATATTACAAGACTAATCAATGTAATGTCCAGCTGGAACTATATACATCGGCTAGGACTACAACTATAGTATTCAGACTGGGATGCATAGTCCTTGGATCACAAGATCACCACACACAACACATTTCAGGTAAATCCCCTTCTACCGGGAAGTACCAATCACATCGCTCACACTGCCAGGAGGAATCAAACATCTCGACTGGCTCTGTCAGGAGGAATCACATCTCGACTGACTCACATCACAAAATAAATAAAAACATGCCGGGAGGAATCCTCAACTCAACCAGCTTCGTCGCTCCAATCAGTACGACTCCCTCTACTCCCATACTGACGAGCCCTCAAACACTCAAGTTTTAATTATCTTTTTAAGCATCCACACAAACTACTCAATATCCAAAACATAATAAAGATCTCTATTGAGATCAAATAGTGAAATTCATTTTTTTACCTTACATACCGGTAAAGTGCTAACCCGCTATTGATAAGTTAAATTTATCGCAGGGTAAAACAAATTTAATTAGGGTGCAATATACACAAATCAAAACTATGAATACTCATGTGTGTGTCATATTATTGAAATATGCATATTTTTCTCAAAATAATAATATTATAATATAAATGCAATTTGGAAACCATGCTAGTGGAATTCACATGAAATATTTAATAACAAGGATAAACATCATTATTTGAAACTTTTTACTTATATAAGCGATACAACTAAATTTATGATAAACAGATGTGAGTAAATAAGTCACACAATCATATAACACATTCACGTCTAAATTCCCTATTTTTTTGGTCACATTCCTAAAATTCATTTCATGCAATATGCCAGATTGCATCTCAACTATTACTCTTCTCTTTACTGTTATTGAAATGACATTGTCCTATTTTACAGTTAATTATAAACCCTAAAAACACTTTTAGGCACTTTTTCATTGTTTTTAAATTTTATTTCCAACTCTTGACTAAAATGCAATATTTATAGCCATATAAACTAATTGCTTAACAATTATTCTGTTTTGTACCAAAACCTAAATAAAACAGATTTTATAACAATTTACGGGTGTAACACTTCATATTTTAATTATTAAACCAGTCCCTGACTAAAACTTAAATATTGTATAACTACACACTTGGGTTTCCGTACTTTGTGCTTTATATATTTTAATACTGTGTCTGTATATATTTTATATATTTTAGTGCTCAAGAGGTCACATGACTAAACTTTAACTATTTTATATACATATTCACTACTATTTACTTATAACTTACATTTTGCACTAGTATTTAATTAATTCTCTGCAATTCGTCTTCCACCTTCCGAACCCAGAATTTTTCTCTGTTTCTAAAATTAGAGTTTTAAAGTTCTGAAATTTGAGGGCATTCAATCAAGAAGCATTGTACGTATATATTTATGTTCTTTATCATGCTTTGAATCAAACAATTGATAACCTACCATTTCAAATTTCAACGAGTAAAACAAATTGAATTTAAACACGTTTAAAACTTAAACAAAAACTATCAAGAACTCTAGCTAAAAGCTTTTACAATACAGTAGCTATCAATCCATATAAGTACTGATCTAAAACCAAATAGGATGATGACTTATTGGTTTTGCCAATTCCAAATTGCTGTTGTTTCCTACAATATGAAACTCCAACAATTCGACAGCAACGCTCCTTTCTCTTCAGAGTTACACACCTACTGGATACTGCCATTGACTCCACAAATTGGAATAGAAACAAGAATGGAGGAGGATAGAAAGATAGAAGAAAGAGGAGGGAAATGGGGACGGATGAAGTCGGTTCTCCCTGGATGAAGTCGATTCTCCCTTTCTCAGCCCTTCTACAGAATTCTACGACATTCTAGAGGCTTAGCTCAAAAATCATGATCTAGTGCTAGGCGGCCCAGCTAATCCCCTATATATCACTCTTATAAGTTAAAGCTGATTCTATGTTTTGCCGAACACAAACACCCTACACCTCAAGTACCTGTTTCCTGCCACAAGATATAGATAGAAAGAGAGGAGATAAGGACAGGTGTTTTGTCTTTGTCTTGATATAAGAAGGCCCTAAGATCCTACTCCCCAACACTCTTTACAAGTACTTTACCAATCCATAAGAAGACCCCTAAATTGCACATGCTTAATTATAAGACCAACAATTATAAGTTTTATCTCAATAATTAGCATATTAATAGCATAAAATAATATAATACTTTTCATCCAACAAAATACCAAATTAGTCCTTAAATTAGCAACCATATGTATAAATTGCATAAATTAAGAAAGAAAAACCCTTAAATTCAAATTAACTCCAATATATTCTCAAATAAATACATGATAATTAATAAAAATTACCACAACCCAAACATCAATAATCCCACATCCAAGACATGCGAGATAAATTACAAATACGCCAAATAATCCAATTAATAATTATAATTAATTACAATTAATTCAATAAAGCCCTTGATAATTAACAGAAAAATCTTTTAACTAGTCCAAATACCAGATTAGAAAAATTTAGGATGTTACACTGAATGTCAAAGATGAAGTGGTCAAGTAATTCCAAGCGGGATTTTTGGCAGTCTCCACGTACCCCGAGTGGCTCGCAAATATAGTGCCAGTACCAAAGAATGATGGAAAAGTCAGGATGTGCGTGGACTACAGGGATCTGAACAAGGCAAGCCCAAACGACGATTTTCCACTTCCACATATCGACATCCTGGTCGATAATACTGCTGTACATAGCCTGTTCTCATTTATGGATGGTTTCTCGGGGTATAATTAGATCAAGATGGCAAAGGAAGATCAAGAGAAAATGGCATTTATCACACCTTGGGGCACCTTCCACTACACGGTCATGCCGTTTGGGCTTAAGAACGCTGGGGCAACCTACCAGCAGGCCATGACACACTATTCCATGATATGATCCACAAGGAGATGGAGGTCTGTAAAACCCTGAATTTTTAATAATATTAAAAATTGGATTTTAGGGTTTAGTAATTTATTTAATTGATGGAAATAATGAATAAATTTTAAAAATTAATATTGGTGGGTTTTCAGGTGAGGGTTAAGCGAGGGTAATTTGGGAACTTTGGAAAAATTCGGTTTATATGAATTAAGGGTAAGTGATGTTATATTTTAGTTTCAATATTAAATAAATATTATGAGAAAAATTTAGAGCTGGAAACAAATAACAATATAAGTGTGTTGTTGGTAAGGATTGTAAATCAAATAACCAAGGGTCGATAGGCTATTGGTGTAGGCAATTGGTGGAGTGGAGTTGCACCGGATCATGAAGAAGTTGAAGAGTTAGGTTGCTGGAGAGTTAGACCTTTGGGTTTCTAAAGGTTGCTGGAGAGTTAGATTTAGATCCTTGGGATTCTAAAAACTGCTGGAGCATTAAACTAAAAGTCTTGACTCTTGGGTTGCTGAAGTGAGACTTTTGGATTGCTGAAGCTAGACAATTAGAGAAAACGTAGAGGAGAAAAACTGCTGGAGAGTTGCTGGAGAAATAGGCTTTTGAGCTCCCAAAGGCTGCTGGAAAAAGGACTCTTGGAGTTCTAGATACTAGGGAGAGGTCTATTGAAATTATTGCTGCTGGAGAAAGGACACTTGGAGTCCTTGTTGCTGGAGAAAAGAGGAGCAGCATAAGGGGGAGAACCAGAATTCGTTTGGAGTCTTTTGGAAGAATTTTCTGCAGCAAAACTCAAGTGGTAGAGTGCTCCAGACGTCCAGATCAAATTTTGAGAGGGTTTTGACCATGGTGAATAATTGAGTTCATTGCTGGGTTATTGAAGTTGGGAGACCAGCAGATATAAGGCAAGTAGCCCTTTCAAATGTCAGGATTTTCGTGTGTTTTGTGGACATCCTGAAATTTAGTTTTGAATTGAACAAAATTGATAGAAACTGTTAAAACTCAGATTCTGCAGAAAATTTCAGAAAGATGGAATTTTTAGAATGATTTAGCGATATATTTAGGTTTCGGTTTCTGAATGAAAGTTGTTCCATTATTTCTCTATTTTCACTGAAAAATATATTCTGGGATAAAAACCTATGATTTAGTAATGTTAATTGAATTATTACAGCTATTGGTCTGTACAGGATTTTGAATTAAAGTAGATTTCGAAAACTTATAATTAATTAACCAAGAGGAATTTTCCAAAACTGCTATAGGTTATTTTAGTGTATTGAGTTAGAAGTCTAACAAACCAGATTTCATGTTATTTTGTTAAGAAATGAATGAGTTATGTGGATTTGTTTCTTATTAGGTCAGAAAACACAGAATTGATATAGTTATGATTAAAATTCAATAGAAAATAAATAGATTATAATTTATGATGGATTTAGGTTTGTTTTATATTTTGAAAATTTCCAGATCAATAAGAGGGTAGATTTTAAGGTATTTTTACATCCTGGAGAGTTTAAGTTTAGAGGTTGTTGAAATGTTTGTTTTGGGCTAAACTGGAGAGTATATTTCGTATAAAGTGTTTGAGCAATTCAATTAAATCCAAACCTGTGCAAAAACACTATTTAGAGGATTAGAATTAAGCTAGAAAAAGTTTGAATAAGAAATTTTAGATCAGTCCATGTGAATTTTGAATTCTAAGTTTAGAGGTTGCGGAAATGTCTGTTTTGGGACTGCATCCACTTTTTCACAAAAGTGAATTTTTGTAGGTATCAAACGACAGATTTGGGTGCGATGGTCCTAATGAAAATTGTAGGGTTTTGGGTCTAGATTCATTTAAAAATATATATTTAATATAAGCTCACTGTTGGGTAATTTAAAATACATTTTCCTTGTGCACCTATCTGCACAGATTTTTCTGGAAAGTGTAGTTTGTTTGGACATAATTTTCTAATCACAGTAGTTCTGTAGAAAATGTTATTAGGTGATGAAAAAGGGTGAGTGAGGAAACTAACTAACAATATTTTAGAGGATTTGGTCTAAAATTGATTCAGTTTTGGGGATTGAATAGTACTAATGCATATGTGGTAGATTTGGAATTTAAGTAAAACTTTATACTTTCTAATATTTCAGATTATGTTCATTCTCTTAGTTGCTTAAATTGATTTGTTCAAAATTCTAAACAGGATTTCCAGAACTAATAGAACCCTACGAAAAGTAAAGTTGAGTATTGTAGACACCCCAAATTGCACTGTCAAAATGATCAATAATCACCAAAAATCATTATCTCCTTGAAAGCCAGCACAAAATTTGAAGAAAATAAGTTTTTACTTGTATCCGGCAACTCAGGCCGGATACAAGTACCTCTCTTTGTATCCGATGGAAAATACCGGATACAAGAAAGCTTTATTGTATCCGGCATTATATGCCGGATACCTTAAAGCCCTTGTGTATTCGGCCTGATATGCCGGATACATAAATTTTGCTCAAAATTAGGGTTTTCCGAGAGATTTCACTTTTTACCATCATGTCCCTCATTAAATGAGGGGAAATCTCAGAAACAGCCTTAGGGTTAAGGTTAGTGGGCTCTAGACATTAGGTTGTGTCTACCATCAACCCTAGCCTTTGCCTATAAATAGGAGGCTCCTCCTCAAGCAAATGGCCAAGAAGTTGGAGATCCAAGAGCTCCGAGTGAAGAAGGGAACCGCCGCCGGATTGCTTCCAGAACCCCAGGTAAGCCTCAAACCTCTTCTTTATTTTCTGTATTTAGATTCCTAGATCTAGATCTCTTCTTCTACCTTTCTGTAGAATAAGGCCTTCTATGTGTATGAAAACCCTTCCCTGGCTCAAAGTATCTCAAGACTCCCCCTAGCCGTAAAACGTGAAGGTGGGATCTAGGAGAAATGAGACTGGGGATTGATCCTAGTGCTAGAACCTATCTTGCATAAGCCTTTTGAATGATTGAAAACTGTTTCATATTCAAAGTACTCCAAGATTATCTTGAAGAACCGTGTTTAACGGGGAGAGAGAACTAAGGGAAACGATAATTGAACGGAACCCTAGGTTGTTTTAGAACCTTATTTGGATGAAGATGAATGCATGCTATGTTGCTATATTGTTCTTGTATGATTTTTCACACTTGCACATACATAGCACGATTTTGGCGGGATAGGCTCACATTTTGGGTTTATTGCATTTATTGTGATAAATCTGAAATAAAATAGCCTAAGCAATTCTGGAATGTTTTTAAAAGATTTGGATTCATCTTGCACGAATCACACACACTTTATCATAGTTTTGAGTTGGTTTTGTTCAAAAAAGGCCTAACTTGACAGCAACTGTACCCTACTTTGGACACTCATAACTTCATCGTCCGGATGAATTTTGGAGTGATTATAGAACCATGGGAAAGGTGAGGCTGTCTAGTTTATGCCTACCAAATTTTATTAATTTCTATCAAGCGGAATTTTGACACCTCTCTGTCGAAGTTGATTGGACAGTTCAGGTTTAAATACGGAACTTGTCACTTCGACGGAGCGCCATGTGTTCGTTTTAAATCCGATCCGAGTGATTTTTGCTTCTGGCCACTCCTTTATGAGTCTATTTTCAAATCCAGTTGGTTTCATAATTGTTTGACTCCATTTGTATTATTGGTAACAGATTTACTCATAACTGCTCATCAGTACTTTTCTGGGTAAATCTGTGATCTTCGGGGCCTGTTCGGGAGAGCACCTAAGGCACATCCGAATGAATTTTTGTATGAGGCTAGTTTCGTTCGAAATATGGCCATACAGACTTCAATCACACCAAATTTCGTGGATTTTTATGGAGTGGAGTTTTCTAGGTGATTTTCCAAACTTGCATGCTTATCACTTTTGATTTTCCCCAGCAGCAACTTTAAAGGAGCATAATTCCTAGGATTTCAATCGGATTTACTTGAAATTTTGCATGAGTCTCTTATTTATCATGATCTTTCAAATGGATTTGGTTTGATTCAATTTAAAATTGATTTTGAATGATTTCAAGACAAATGGCATTGCTTTTTACCAAATTTCCCAGATTTTCCTCAACTTGGTTTTGTGCAACTTGTGCTTTGACTTCCATCTTTTTGTGATATTTCAGAAGTAATATTGACATAAAAAGAGGATCTAGAATCCATTTGGATTCCTCATGTGAAAATATCACACATTGGCTTAATTCTTTTCCAATGTTTTTAATGATTTTTAGCAAGCTTTCTTATCTTTTTTGCATGAACAAACACTTGGCAACAACCTTATGTGGATCAATGGGGGTGCCTAACACCTTCCCCCGTTCATAATCTAATCCCCTTACCCATCTCTGGATTTGATTTTCAAGTAGGGTTATTTTTACCCTAGAATTTGTCTTTTAGATATTTTTGCATATTTTTGAACTTTTTGGTGTCCATTCACACCCCAAAATTCTGAATGGTGGCGACTCTCCCAATTTTGCGTTGAGCCTATGTGCTAACAGAGGGGAAATCATCTCGGTGATTTTTCCCGTGTCTCACAACTGGCGACTATGCTGGGGACTTGTGGATTTATGCCATGATTGGTGTATTTTGTTCATGCTTCTTATTTACTTTTGAATGTTTGCTATTTTGTTTACTTTAGTTGTGCATATTGTTATATTTCAAATCAGATTAGGATGCTTTGAAATTTGTATGGATCAAAAGCATGTATGTGTGGCTTGATGTTGGCTAAAAATGTGTCTAGAAGAAGCCTATTTTGAAACATGATTTGGATGTATTTTGTGATAACATGCTTTGATTTAAGTTGTTATGCCCTAAAAAAAAATTTTTTTTTTGAAATCTAGAAATTTGGTGTAAATTTTGGGTATTCAAGCATGTTTCCCATGAGTAATGCTTTTTTTGTGCTTAATGGTTGTTTTGTGCCATGCTTTTGATTTGGGGGTATAGGATGACATGATTTGGGCATGAAAACAATGAGCTATGAAATCTGGAAATTCAGTAGCTATTTGGGAGGTTTTCAAGCATATTTTCACCAACAAAACCTTCCTTGGACCATATTGTTAGTTGCTGAAATTTTAAGCCACAATTTGGAGTATAAACCATGCACTTTGAGCATAAAATTGAAAGCCCGGAAACCCAGAATTCAGTAGAGGTTTTGAGGTTTTTTCAAGCATGTTTCCTAACAAAACACCCCTTTTAACAAAATGCCTAGTTACTGAATTTTTAGGCTTCAATTTGGGTAAAAATAATGCACCTTTGAGCATGAAAAAGAGCATGAAATCTGAGATTTATGGAATGCTTTTGGGTTTCAAGCATGTTTAGCATGGATTATTTGTTGTTGGCACAAAATGATAACATGCTTATATGCTACTTTTTGGGTATTTGATAATTGTGTGCATATTGAGTGGCTTGTACTACCTTGCTTGCTTGTGTTTTCACTTTTAATATAATGTCATATGCCTTGGCTTGAAATTGTATGCATGGCTACGAAAAAGAGTGGCAAGGGGCTGGGACGTTATGAATGCACCTTGAATTTCAAATGCACTTGAGCACTTTAAACACTTTGCACAGCCTACCCATTACCTATAGGAAGTTGAACCATGAATGTGGGTAGCTTGGCGCACCGAGGTCGTGACTTCGGAAAGCGAAAGTGAAAACATTCACCTTAGAATTTGAGTCAATGATTTGATGACAATGGGATCTGTGATTCGATTCCGGGTATCACTAGACTTGAGTTCTAAGTTGCCAATTAAGCCAAAACCCAAAAACCATACGCTTGAAGGTGGAGAAACACGTTTTCAGCTAAAAGAACACAATTGCGTTTGGGGAATTGGGTGTAAATGTGGGAAGGCCGTTTGCATGTTCACAGGCCAAGGTATAATAACATATTGAAGGTAACACAAGGTGGCAAGGTAAAGCCATGTATTCTTTTTATCATCTTCCTGAAAATTCAAAAAAAAAAAAGCCATGGTGTCCATATGCTTGGGATGAAATTTTTCCCAAAAATGTTTATAACCTAAGGTTGGTGTAACCCATAGGATGAGTTTCCAACTCAATTTAATGGTCATCCTACCTAAAGTCCAAGCAAGAGGCAACCAAGTGTACAAAGTCCAACAATTGGTAGGTAACTGTGGAGGGTACAAGTACCCTCATGAATTTGGGAATTTTAGCTAGAATGATGTCAAAGCCCAATTTGGGGCAAGTTTCAAAGGCCAAGTCAAGGTGAGCATCAAGTGGGAATGAAAATAACCTAATCTGGTGAAAAAAATGAGTCAAAAAGGGTCATTTCGGCATTAACCAGCAACTTAGGCCGATTAAGAACAATTCCATTCATATCCGGTATAAATTGCTGGTTACAAAGGTGTATGCGTGTATCCGGTCATTATTACCGGATACAATAAGACATATCCTTATCCGACCCTTAATGCAGGATACATGCAGAAAATGTGTAAATTGGCTTTTTCAGCCGGAATTTCCAGAATAAAATGCCTAAACAATGTGGTTGATCCTTAGGCACCCCAAAGAGAATATAAAAATGTCTAAAAATAAAATAAAAATATATATATATATATATTTCTTTCAGGATTTAACCTAATTTTGAAACTCAAAGAGCAAGCTAAGGTGTCATATTTTTGTATATCAATTCAATTCAAACATTGTCAATCAAGCTTTGGAACTTGAAAACTGAGAAAATTCAGCAAATTTCAAAAAACAAAAAAAAAAAAAAAACCTTGGTTGGTTATTTTTATCAATCAAAATCAAAATTTTTTAGGACATTTGGAAGCCTCAGAATATTCCAAAAACCTTTGTTTGGTCACGAGAACCACTCAAAGTCAAAAAATTTTAGGACATTTGAAAGCCTCAGAATATTTCAAAAACCTTTGTTTGGTCACGAGAATCAATCAAAATCAAAAAATTTTTAGGACATTTGGAAGCCTCAGAATATTCAAAAAACCTTTGTTTGGTCACGAGAATCAATCAAAACCAAAAATTTGTGGGACACTTGGAAGCCCCAAAATATTCCAAGCAAAAAACATAAAAATAAAAATAAAAAATATATATATATATATATATAATAAAATCATACTTGTGTTCGCCTAACCCACTTGTCTACATTTATAGGGGTGTGTCTCAAATTAAATGGAAGCTGACAAGTTTCTTTGTTTTTTCCTTCCCCAGGTACACTTATTTGCAATCATTGCTCCCGTGACCAGATCCAAAGCCAGAGCCATGAACACTGAAGAGAACCAAGCACAAGCTACTGTCCCCGCTCAAGACTTTGCTCAGCTGCAAGAGCAAGTGGCTGGTCTGGCCAAGATGCTAGGGGATTTACTGGCGGCTCAGGCCCAACAGGCCCAAGCCCAAAATCAAGCATCGACTTCCCATCAAGCACCACCACCTTAGGCCTACATTCCACCTCCGGCTCAACCCATGCCTAAGCCCATTTCTGAACCAGTCCCTGAACCCATTCTGATCAGGGAAAATATAGCAAAATCCGAGAAAGAACTGGAGAAGGAAAAAGCCAGGAAAGAAACTGAAAGGAAAATGTTACTCAGGATAGAGAGAATACAGGAAGAGTTGAAGGAGGTAAAAGGGGGAAACAATTACGGGAGTACCACTTTTGACGATCTCTGCATGTACCCTGATGTATGTCTACCGGCCAAATTCAAGTGCCCAGACTTTGACAAATTCGACGGCACAGGCTGCCCTATGAGTCACCTAAAACTATACTGCGGGGCCCTATGCCAATTTGGCCGGGATGACGGCATACTAATCCAACTCTTTCAGAGGAGTCTGACCGGGTCAGCCCTAAGGTGGTTTGCCACTGTGGACCATGGGAGGATCAGAAGGTGGAAGGACTTGGCGGACGCCTTCTTGGACCAGTACA
This sequence comes from Buxus sempervirens, assembly GCA_947561395.2. Classification (NCBI taxonomy): domain Eukaryota; kingdom Viridiplantae; phylum Streptophyta; class Magnoliopsida; order Buxales; family Buxaceae; genus Buxus; species Buxus sempervirens. The sequence goes on from OX387185.1 coordinate 13,533,687, forward strand.
AGTTTAACTTGGAGATTGTGCCAAACCGGTACGACATGATGAGAATGAGCAAAGGGAAAGATGAGCCTGTACGGCAGTACGCCAAGAGGTGGAGAGAGGCCGCCTCCCAGGTCAGGCCGCCTATGCAGGAACCAGAAATGATATCAACGTTTATAGGCACACTGGGGCAGCCTTTCTACAACAACTTGGTGGGGCAGATCACCACCAATTTCGCAGCCCTGGTCCAGGTGGCAGACCGGATCGAGGAAGGGATTAGGTCAGGAAGACTTATTGATTACTCTACTCTGACTAGGCAGTCTGATTCCTCCGCTTCCTTGGCACAGAAGAAGGGGGCTGGATTCAAAAAGAACGGAGCCAGAAAAGAGGGGGAAGTGAACCTAGTACAAGCTCCTCCTGCCAAGAAGCCACTCCATGTCAACATATCCGTACCTCAACAAGCCCAGCAAACCTAGCAGGCCCAGCCAGCCCAGCAGTTGTGTCAGACCCCGCACAATGTCAATTTCTCTCCTTTTGTGCCCGCAAATCAGAGGAGGACCTTTACTAAGGAGGAGCGGGAGGCCTGGATGGCAGCAAGGAGGAACAGAGTCTTTACTCCCCTTCTCGTATCTCTTTCCCAACTGTTGCCAACCCTGCTAAAAGGAGAATATTTGACTCTGAAAGAGCCCAACCCGAATGCCCCGAAGGGGAGGAATTTTGATCCAGCCATCACATGCGACTATCACATGGGTGCACCGGGGCACTCTACTGACACTTGCTGGATGCTGAAGCATGCGGTCCAAGATCTGTTGGACCAGAAGGCCTTGGTGTTCAACACTACTGCACCCTCCCCGTCGGGGAATGATATTGGGCAGAACCCTCTGCCGTACCACAATGGGGCAGGCCCATCCAACTCTATCACTGCCATATCCACCACAAGAAGGGCCTTTGACCCATCTCAGCTCATAGCTCCTGTAGGGACCACGGTCCAGGTCCGATTTTTCCAAGAGAAGGAAGAAGAGGTGATCAACATGGTCTCCCAGAAAAACAATCCTGCTGCTGAGGACATTAGCTCCTCTTTAAACCGGGTCTCCTCTCGTATGGCCCAAATAAACACTGCAAGGCCTCCATCGGTCTTTAATTGCAGTCCACCAACTTATTCACCATCCAAGCCATCAAAGGCTCCACTGGTCATCAACCTTGACCCCACCACTGCTTCCATCACTTCTTCTGTCCCCGCAAAATCCAAGCTCCAGCCCTTGGTTGTAAATGTTCAGCCTACCCACACTATCCCTAAACCGGCCCATACATCCCGGTCCAAACTCCAGCCATTGGTGGTTAATGTCCCCAAACCAGCTTATTCTGAGGCCGCTGTGCCATGGAATTACAGCGAGGGAATCACGGCTACGGTTCCAGTGGTTAGGAACCAGAACCAGGAGGAGGTGAACCTCATGACGAGGTCGGGGAGATGTGCAGGGGGTGAGGAGAAAGAAAAGGAGACAGAGGCAGAGAAAGAGAAAAAAGAAAATGAAGAAAAAAGAAAACAAAAAGGAAAAACAAAATTAGGAGAAGACACCCCCAGGGTACAGAAAATGAGGCAGCAGACCTCATAAAAATCATAAAAAAAGTGAATTCAATCTTGTGGATCAGCTAAACAAGGTCCTGGCCCAGATTTCAATACTGGGCCTTTTGCTGAATTCGGAAAAGCATAGGGATGCATTATTAAAGGTGCTACAGAGTGCACATGTATCCCAGACCATTGATCCAGACCAGCTTGGTAAAATGGTTGGTCAAATCTTGTCACATAATGTGATAAGTTTCTCAGAGGGTGAGATCAACCCAGGTGGGTGCTATCACGTTGACCCTTTGCACATCACAGTGCTTTGTAAGGGCAGCATGATTGCACAGGTTTTGATTGACAACGGGTCGGCATTAACTGTCTGCCCGTTAATCACTTTTGACAAGCTGGGTCTGGACCAGTCAAAGATTAAACAGAATGGGAGAATAGTGAGGGCTTTTGATAGCTCCAAGACCCACTCCCTAGGGGAGATTGAACTGCCGGTCATAATTGGGCCGAATATCTTCAACATCACATTTGAGGTGATGGATATACCCGCGGCCTTTAATTTGCTCCTAGGGAGGCCGTGGATACACTCGGATAGGCCAATACCATCCATGCTCCACCAAAGGGTGAAATACATAAGAGGGCAAAGGATGATAACAGTCCTAGCTGAGAATTTGGTGCCTCCCATTGTGTCACCTGATGTACCCTTGATAAATGTAGACCTGACTGTTGACAAGATTGCGTTTCACTCGTTTCAATTCGAAACGGTCAATTACATACCTGGGGGTGTGAGAAAGAAAAAAGAAAAGGAACAACTGCAGAGAAAATGATAAAGAAAGTGATGGAGAAATACCACTTTCACCCAGGGAAAGGCCTGGGAATCAATTTGCAGGGAATGGTGGAGCCAATCACGGACAAGAAACTGATCCCTAAAGTAGGTTGGGCTTCAAGCCCAGAGGTTGGAGAAGGATGAAGCATAAAGAAGGAGAGAAAAGAAGTAAAGGAAAACTCCCTCATTTAAGGGAAAGCTTCCCTAAACCCTCCTATACAATCCAAATATCTCCTCCTATGGACCAGTCCAAGCCTCCCTACCACAACATCAACCCATTTCAAAAGCCTTTTGTTTCAGCCTTGCAACCATACAACCCATCTCCAATACTGGGAGCAGCAGACGGGCCTGAGCCACAACCAAAGCAGCGGACAGACTTCTCTGAGGATGTTGGGGCATTCTTCGCCATGACTGAAGGCGAAAAGACTGGTGGTGACAAGGAGCTACCATTTCTTGATTTGGCAGCAGTGAATATTCCGGATGAGGTTATATCTGGACTGGGCCCCGTAGCAGAAAAGGGCAGTACCCACCCGGTGATGATGACATCGGATTCTGGGCTTGAGGATCGGGCTTGTACAATTTCCCTCGCTCCCGAAAAACTTTTTTTAAATAATTGGGAGGAAACTCCCCTTACTTTTGAAGCAGCGTTTGTTCGGCAAACTGACGCGGCTTCCAAAAAAAAACTCCACTAGTGGATTGCCATTTCCCTGAAGGTTTTAACGGGCCTTCGTCTTCAGGGGGATTATGTTTAGAGGCCCCACAAAAAACCCAAAAAGATTTTTCTATTTTTTCCAAGAAATTTAATTTTTTCAAAAAGGTCCAAACCACTTATGAACCATATAATCAAATCGAATTGGACCAGGTTGAATATGACTTCGACCTTGAGCTCGACTTTGATCTCATGGGGATTGAAGAAGAGACCGAGGTCGAAGAAGAAGACATTCCAAAAGAAATTGAATACCAATTGGAACGTCATGAAAAGGGGGTTTAACCTAATATTGAGGAGACCATATCCATAAATCTTGGGACCGAAGATGACCCAAAAATTGTGAAAATCGGGTCATGCTTGTCTAATGTGCAGCAAAATGAAATGACACAGTTCTTGGCAGACTACAAAGATGTGTTCGCTTGGTAATATCGGGACATGCCGGGGTTGGACACTGACATGGTGGTGCATAAGTTGCCAATTTTGCCAGGGTTTAAGCCAATTAAGCAGAAGCTGAGAAGATTAAAACATGAATGGACCTTGAAGGTCAAGGATGAAGTGGTCAAACAATTTCAAGCCGGATTTTTGGCAGTCTCTACGTACTTTGAGTGGCTCGCAAATATAGTGCCAGTACCAAAGAAGGACAGGAAAGTCCGAATGTGCGTGGACTACAGAGATCTGAACAAGGCAAGCCCAAAGGATGATTTTTCGCTTCCACACATAGACATCTTGGTAGACAACACTGCGGTACATAGCCTATTTTCGTTCATGGATGGGTTCTCTGGATATAATCAGATCAAAATGGCTAAGGAAGATCAAGAGAAAACAGCATTTATCACACCTTAGGGGCACATTCCACTACACGGTCATGCCGTTTGGACTCAAAAATGCTGGGGCAACATATCAGCGGGCCATGACAGCACTATTCCATGACATGATCCACAAGGAGATGGAGGTCTATGTGGACGATATGATTGCCAAATCATGCAAAGAGGAGGACCACTTGATCAATCTGAAGAAATTGTTTGATCGACTCAGGAAGTACAGTCTACGGCTTAACCCGGCTAAGTGCGTCTTTGGGGCTACATCAGGGAAGTTACTGGGGTTTATAGTGAGCCGAAAAGGAATTGAAATTGACCCGGCTAAAGCCAAGGCCATAATTGAAATGCCAGCACCCAGAACCGAGAAGGAGGTTCGTGGTTTTCTTGGAAGAATTCAGTACATAAGCCGGTTCATAGCACAACTCACTGCTATCTGTAAACCAATTTTTAAACTTCTAAGGAAAGATAACCCGACGGTCTGGAATGAAGATTGCCAAGAAGCCTTTGACACAATAAAGAGATACTTACTGAATCCACCTGTGCTAGTGCCACCAACTCCAGGAAGACTGCTGATCCTGTACTTGTCAGTGTTGGAAACATTGATGGGATGTGTCCTGGGGCAGCATGATGAGACTAGAAGAAAGGAAAGGGCAATTTACTATCTGAGTAAAAAGTTCACAGAATATGAAGCCAAGTATTCACCATTGGAAAAGACTTGTTGTGCTCTAGTGTGGGCAACTCAGAGGCTAAGGCATTACTTCCTTAGTCACTCTACACTATTGATATCCCGGATGGACCCTCTAAAATATTTATTTGAGAAACCGGCACTGACTGGCAGAACGGCGAAGTGGCAACTACTACTGTTCGAGTTTGACCTCACGTACATCACTCAGAAGGTGATCAAGGGTCAAGCCATAGCTGATCACCTGGCTGCACATCCTTTGCCTGAATACCAACCGTTGAAGACCAACTTTCCCGATAAGGCAATTCTGTTCAATGAAGAAGAGGAAAGTGAAAGTTCTTGGCAGATGTTCTTCGATGGGGCCGCCAACATGAATGGAAATGGAATTGGGGCAGTCTTAGTCAAACCAGATGGTTCACACATCCCGATTGCAGTGAAGCTGAGATTCCAGTGCACCAATAATATTGCAGAGTATGAAGCATGTATAATTGGGTTGCAAGCCGCCATAGATCACGAAGTGGAGGAACTTGACGTATACGGAGATTCGAGTCTTATCATCTTCCAAACAACTGGTGAATGGAAAACCAAGGATCACAAACTGATCCCCTATCACCAGTATTTGGAAGAAATAAGCACAAATTTTACTCGAATTTCCTTTAACTATATGCCAAGGGCCAAGAATCAGTTCGCGGACGCTCTAGCAACATTGGCTTCCATGGTTAGCATGCCAGAAGGGGTAGACATAAAACCACTGGAAATCGAGGTCAGAGATGAACCGGCTTATTGTCTTGTCTTAGAGGAAACACCAGAAGAGGAAACACCATGGTTTCAAGATATCAAAAATTTCTTGAACAATAGAAGTTTATTAGAAAATGCCACGTCTACTGAGAAAAGGACAATACAGAGATTGGCGGGTCAGTTCCTGCTAAGTGGTGGACATTTGTACAAGAGATCACACAATGACATTCTGCTCAGATGTGTTGCTAAGGCTGAATCGGAAAGGCTGATTGAGACTGTACATGGAGGAGTCTGTGGACCCCATATGAACGGACACATGCTTGCAAAGAAGATCCTGCGGTTGGGATATTATTGGTCGACGATGGAACATGATTGCTGTATACATGTCAGGAGATGCCATCAATGTCAGATATATGCAGATAACAAGCATGCACCCCCAAGTGAGTTACACAACATGACATCACCATGGCCCTTCTCCATGTGGGGCATAGACGTCATTGGCATGATTTCACCTAAGGCATCGAACGGGCACAGATGTATCCTGGTGGCGATTGATTACTTCACTAAATGGGTAGAAGCAGCATCATATGCAAACATCACAAGCAACCATGTTATTAAGTTTTTGAAGCACAATATCATTTGTCACTATGGACTGCCAAGTGTCATAGTATCAGACAATGCTTCAAATATTAAGAACAAGGACATGAAGAAGATGTGTGAGCAGTTTCAGATCACCCACCACAAGTCAGCTCCGTACCGGCCAAAGATGAATGGGGCAGTAGAAGCAGCAAACAAAAATATAAAGAAAATCATTCAGAAGATGGTAGTGAGTTACAAGGATTGGCACGAAATGCTGCCGCTTGCTCTACATGCTTGCAGAACCTCGATCCGGACTTCAACTGGGGCGACCCCGTACTCCCTAGTCTATGGGATGGAGGCAGTCTTGCCCGTGGAAGTAGAAATCCCATCACTTAGAGTGCTCATGGAAGCAGAACTGGAAGAAGCCGAATGGATACAGTCAAGACATGATCAACTCAACCTGATAGAAGAAAAGCGGTTGAAAGCGCTTTGTCGTGGACAGTTGTACCAGAAGAGAATGGCCCGGGCCTACAATAAGAAAGTGAGGCCCAGAACTTTCCAAGAATGAAACCTAGTTCTATTGAAAATTCTACCATTTTTTGGAGACCCTCGTGGTAAGTTCAAGCCCAATAGGGAAGGGCCTTATGTCGTCAAGAAGGTCCTGTCAGGGGGTGCACTCATTTTAGCAGAAATGGATGGGACAGATTTTCCTGAGCCAATTAACTCCGATGCAGTAAAAAGGTATTTTCCTTGAGTGAATATTTCTAGGAAATGATCCAAGGGCATTTTTCTTTATTTCCTTCAAAATTTGAATCCCTAGTCTAGCCAAATTGAGCCGGTTCGTTTCTTTGATAAACCCAAACCGGATTTACAGTCAAATTGGGGCAAAGTCAAAAAAAAAAGAAAGAGGAAAAGCAATGAAAAATGGCAAATGAAAGCCAAGTGTGAAAAAGATACAAAGAATGCAATTTGGGGAAATGGGGAAAAATTCATCATGACTGTAAGTCCGGTCGACCTATTTCCACATTTGGAAAATTTTGAGCCTTAATACCTTTTCTTTCATAAACCGAGCCTAGCTTTGTTTCGTCCTATTTTTAAGCCCTCGGTGATCTTAGTATGTTCATTCAAATTTCAGAGTGAAATTAGTGATGACGGAATACAGAAGCCGGCCCTAGTGAAAACCGTAACTGGCGCTAGGGGCAATATTGGCAAAGAAAAAAAAAAGAAAAATCAAAGGTTGAGTTGATCATGTGATCCGAGCTTGAAGAGAAATCAACACAAGTACTGAGACTAAGCAGATTGGGTAATACGGTCAATTCTGGAAGAAAAGGCATTTGGGGATGACTCTAAAGGTCCTAAGATGGACGGTTTTGATCCCTCATTATGACTTGGACTACTCTCTTCATTATTTAACCTGGTTTTAATTCATTTAATTATGGGTGATTAAGTGCTTGGACCAAATTTAAAAAATAAATAAATAAAAAAAATATAAAAAGAAAAACTATACTTTGGCCAGTGATGATAAATCAAATACCTTTCATAAAACCTTTGTTTTTACAAGCATCTGAGCATTCTGAGGCCAATAATATAAAAAATTTATTTTTGAATTAAATCCTTTGTCTTTCCACTATTGAAGTTTGTTTTCGTACAAAGGTATGAAAAAAGAAAGAAAAAATGTGCAGGAAATAAAGCTAGTCTCTGGCTCCTAGCCGCTCCTCAAGTTCCCGAATCCGAGCTGCCTGAGCTGCAATAACTCCAAAAGCCCCCTCTGCATCGGGATCACTCAAGAAGGAAATGACCTCATCTGAAAGAGTCTGCCTAATCCGCATGCTCCTAAGGCTGGCTAAAGCATCCTGGTGCTTCTGCCTCAAGGCTCGGACTTCAAGACAGCGAGCCTGCCTATGCTCCTCAAGTTGCTTTTCTATGGCAAGACGGCGGGATACCTGCTCTGCAAGTTGCCTTTCCATGTCAAGGCCTCGTATCCTAAGCTCCTGGGCCTCTCGTACCCATATCTGCTGAAGTCGCTTGTGGGAAGCTCTCTTAGACTCTAACATATCCTCATAAGTAGGAGCCAAGACTGCAGGAGGTCTTCGGGTACTAGGGTCTGACTCTGTATCTGCTCCTTGATCCAGAAGAGATAATCCTTCACATAGGACCACTCCCTCATCAACCAGGCATTCAGCTTCATGGTAGCTGGAGAAAGGGGCCCAAGATGATCCTCATACCCACTTGGGATTATAATCCCCTGGGTCGCTCTGAACTGACGAAGGACCCGCAAAGGAAGGTAAAGCACTACATGCCTCAGGCCAGCCAGAACCAGAAAGTTGCGGTCTCGGAAGCTAATCATGGTCTCTGCATTAGGTTGATAAGTACCAGGCCATCTCACTTGGTCATCCTGGAGTGAACCCAAGAAAGTGAACCAGCCCTGTTTACCCCCTGAAATATCGGGACACCCCCAGTTGCTCATCAAGATGGGAACTTTCAAGCTCGGGAAGAAGTGCCGATTGATCTCCTCAATCTAACTCAGATGATCAAGTAGCCAAAGCTGCAAAGGAAGAGAGATATATCAGCATTGTAAAAAAAAACAAAAAAACAAAAAAACAAAAAAAGAAGCAGGAAAAAATTACCTGCAGGATCGGGGCACATGCTAAGAAGCATTTCGACTTCCTATTGTAGCAATCAGTCAGTGCCTGGTACATCTCAGCCAAAATCATAGGGGCCAACCTCTCCCGCTCCCTAACCTGGCATACCACTGAGATCGGAGCCAGGTCTACCTCATCATCATCTCATGGGAAAAGTAGTTGGTTGACCACTATCAGGGTCAAGGCGTTGAACCGGGCTTCCTTATTTTCCCCTCTCAAGAGCTTCTCAGTCAAAAAACACTTAGACAAGGTGAAAAGGGTGTCAGAGTCCCCTAAGTCCTTCTTCCCTATGCCCAGGAAGGTAGAGGCCTCCTTCTTGTAGCTGGGCTTAAGGGGTGGATTCACTACCTTCTCATCAAACCTCAAGCCCAGGATGGTTTCCACCTCCTCAATGGTTGGGGTCATCTCATGGTCCCCAAAACGAAAAAGGTTTAGGTCCGGTACTCAATGGCCAATCATGGCTTCAATAATCTCCCACTTGAAGGGAACCTTCGGGATAAGCAGAAGGTGGCCTAGGTCATTGAAATCCCATCTCCTCTCCTCATCCAGGGTCATAGAGTTAACCCATCTAGTGTAAAAGGGGTCTACAGGGTTGTACCTAGTCAGATTAGGTGGTTTTGATCTAAAAGGCTGTTTTGCAGGGGAGGCTGTGTGGACAGACAATGGCAAGGCAGAAGATGATCCGGAATCCATTGGGGATGATGGGAGCAAGCTAGAACTCAATGGGAGGAAGAAAAAGGCGAAATGGGGGTTTTCTAAACTCAAAAACTCGTAAAAAATGTGCAAATCCCGAGGCTGGTTGCATTTATAGCATGTTTTAAAGTATCCGGTATACCAGACCGGATACAAAGGAATTGCTTCATATCAGGTGAATAATGCCGGATACAAAGAGCTTTAAGCGTATCCGGCATATTATGTCGGATACAAAGAAAAATTAGTGTATCTGGTCTGATATGTCGGATACAAAGAAAAAATGCAATAAAAAAAGAGTAAAGGGAGGAAAATCCGAATTTTTTACCTGTTTTACCTGCTTATATGTTACATTTTCAAGAAATTGAAAACAAAATATGGGCAATACAAGAGAGAATGAATAAAAAATGTTTTCTTATATATATGCAAGTGTTCTGTACAAAGGGGTAAAAATACATAAAAATCCTAATCTCCTACTACTGTGCAGGATCATCCCCGCGTCCTCGGCCGCGTCCTCCTCTACGGCCTCTCCCTCGAAGCGGTCAGCCCCTAAAGTATGCCAGAATACGCTCGGCAGCGTGACGAGGAAGCCGACCCACCACTTGCTGGATCTGATACTCCAAGCAATAATCCAATCGATCCGAAGGTGGGTCAGGAGCAGAATCTGGAGAGGATGCCTCGGGCTCAGCACGAGCAGGCTCGACTGGACCCGTAGATCCAGAAGGCCCAGTAGCATCAGAGGAAGGGCCAGGAGCAGAAATATCTGTGCCAAATGGAGATAAAGTCAGAAATAAAAACGTCAAAATGAACCAAAAAGGGAAAATTAAAGAAAACATACCAGGGATATCTACAGCAGGGACTGGGGGATCCGGCTCCACTGGGTCAGCAGCAGGGATGTCCTCCGGCTCAGGAACCATCACTGGAGATGAAGCAGTAGTTGGGACGTCCACAGGATCAGTAGCCCGAGCGGGAGACGGGTCAGGAATGAGGAAATCATGCTCAAAGGCAGCATCATGATCCGGAACCGGGCCCTGCAAAAGTCAAACGGGCATATCAGAATAGCAGAATAGCAGAATAGCAGAAACATGAAAGAAATGAAATTATAAGAAGACTAGATACCTGTCTAGCCTGGAGCTCAGAAACCAGGGCCTCCAGCTCCCTGATCCGGGCATCCCTCTGGGCCACGACCGCATCATGCTCGGCGATCATATCATCGATCGCAGCCCGCTGGCTCTCGAACCGGTCCCGGATAGTATTCAACTCGTGTACCTGCTAACAAGAACAGAATTGGGGTCATAAATACAGAAGGGAAGAAAAGTGGATGAAAATTTGAAGATTACAAGACTCACCGTGTCCTCATGGATCCGGATACAGATCCAGCCAATCTCGGTCACCCCGGCACGAGTGGATCGATCCATCAAGCACCCAATAGATACTCTCTGAATCCACTCATCGTAATCCCCAGCTACTGTGAGTCCCTCCGCATCCTGGAAATGATCAAACTGATTAGCATCAAAACCTGGCAGGAGCGTGTTGGGACCCACAGGGGGAGGAGGAACGGGGATACGAAGTGCGCCGGTGTGCTGATATTACAGGCGCTCTCCCAAGTACATCACCCTACCAAGCCTCCCAAGGAAGCACTGGTAGGGCTGACGTCGCCGATCTCTATCAAAGGCGTCCTGTACTACCATCTCACGGGCCACTCCGACATCCACGTCATCAAAGCGGGCCAGGATAAGCTGCAAAGAAGAGAAATGGTCAAATATAGTCAAGATGCAAGAAAAGAAATAAAAGGAAAAAGGAGAGGGGGTTTACATCAGATCGGCGGGCACGGTCCAAGTGCACTCGAGCAGTGCGAGGCTGACTCCTATCAGCATTTCGGACCTGGGCCGACCAGCGTAAAGCAACAGGGAAATCCGCGACTCCAGGTACCGGGGATGGGCGGAAGAAGGTCATATAGGTGTACATAAACACCTGTTAAAAGAAAAATCAATCAGAAATAAAGGAAGATGAAGCCCAAGGAATGAGACAAGACAACTTAATACCTGCAGGATCTGCCAGAAAAACCGGCAGCTGACTCCATCACCTCTCGGGGATGCTAGGCCTTGAACCACTCGGCACAACCCGGCCAGGATGGTCCCATATATAAGCCGACCCCATGCTAGCTGGCGGGTCTGATGGAAATCTCGTAAAGCATCCAAGAAAAGCGGGCTGACGCTGGTCGTATCCTCCGGAAAGAAGCAGCTCCAGAGCATCAGCAGGAAAACATGCCGGAAGATGGGAACAAAGGCTGCGTCCTCCACAGCGACGGTCGCATGTCTCCCCCCGTAATGACGAGTCAGGCTCTCCCGCAACCAACTCATGGAAAGACGACCACTCCGCCCATCCCAAGCAGCAGGTGGCAGGTCCTGATATCCCAGAAGGAGGCCGATGTCCTCCGCAGAAGGCCGATCCAAGATGATGGTCCGCCCCGTCAAAGGAATACCGGTAATCATCACAAAGTCGGAGGGGCGGATCCCCAGCTCCACGTCTGGTAGATGGAATGACTGCGTCTCCAGAAAATATCTCTCCATCATGGCAAAAATGAGTGGGCGGTCGGCTCTGAATGAGGGGATGCTGAGAAAATGATCCAAGTGGCACCTCCCAAACTCCCGCCTGAGTGTCGGGGAAAGCGACTGAGCTAACTCACTAAATCTCCCCCAATTACCCCGCAGATTGAAAGAATGATATGGAAGTGGCACATCGGCCCGGATACACATAGAGGGGTGGCTATCCAAGCCACTAAGGAGCTCTGTATCCTGAACAGATGCTCTCAGCTCCGCAGAGACCCCTGACAAAGCTACGGCAGTACCATCCTGAGCCGCACCCCTGGCTCTGCCTCGGCCTCGGCCTCTGCCACGGCCTCCCTCACCCTCAGGGGCCTGATCCTGAACTCTACCTCGACCTCGAGCAGGAGCAACAACGGGCTAAAATTCAAAGGAAAAGTGTGAAGATTGGTATGGGAAGAGAATAGAAGGAGGAAAAGAAGAATTTGAAAGTCTACCTCAGCAGAACCCTCAGCAGAGCTCTCTCTAGAATCATCTAGGGGCTCCGAAAGGGTAGCGCTAGAACTAGTCTCAATCCGAGCTCGAGACGAAGAGGGTCGATCAGCTGGGTCAACCTCCTCTCGGACGCGGGAACGACTCCTAGCCATCTACATAGGGAAGTATCTTATGAGTTTCAGTACAGGTTTACCAAAAATTTTAAAACTTGCTTTAAGATTCAGTTCATCAGGGATCTTACATGATTTTTTTTCTGTGGGTCTTAAAGGAAGCTTACTTCAATTCTATTATCTGTTTTGGTTCAAAGTTTTCTTAAGAAGTTGGTATTTCTAGTTTATGGAATCCTGATGCTGAAATTTTGTCCTGAAAGCCTAATATCTGCTAACCTATTTCAGGGCTCCTACATAGGGATGAAGTCCCAATGGCCAATCATGGAAGTGTTCTGACAAGTGGAGCAACACATTAATCAGAAGTGTACTACCACCGAAGCAAATTGAGGGACAGGAATAAGTCATAGCTTGTGAAGGGGATTAGTGGAAAATTGTGAAGTACAAGAATCAGAATTCCAGTCAGAGGAAAATCACAGCATGGTTCAGTTGCAACAGGCAGAATTCCAGTCAAAGGAAAATCATAGCATGGTTCAGTTGCAACAGGCAGAATTCCAGTCAAGGAGAAAGTTATAGCATAATTCAATTGCAGCGCCCAATTACAAGCGTGATATAAAAAGCAGAATTCCAATCAAAATGCGGCATGGTTCAATTGCAGTATGGCATGAAAATCCAAATTCAAGAAAAATTATAGCATGGCATTAGCAGCATATCATTCAAAAGACCAGGCAATTCGGATTCCACTGACAGACAATTCAAAAAACTGACAAGATCAATGTAGAAGTCAAGCAACAGTATGATATCAATCCACCGGGGTCTTAGTCATGGGCAAACATCAACAAAGCCATTTTCAATCGTGCATTGATCACAACAGATGTAGAAAGTTGGCATCTAAATCATGCTCAATCCAAGTCAATGCATAGTCCGAAATTGTGGCAATCGACAGCTAGAGCATGATTGAACATTCAAAGACTTACCTGAAATTGGAAGCAGGAAGTTGGCTGCGGTAAGCAAGAGCAAGAAAACACGAATGTCCGAGTCGCCGGTGCTGGTTTGAAGTCGGCAATCAATTGGAGATGAGCGAAAAACCAAAGTACCAAACCAGGGCTTGGTCGCAGCGGCCAGATGCAAGTCGCCGAAGTCAATACAGGTCGCTGGAGACAATGGAACTTCCCCGGAAGCAGTGAAAGTCGTCGGAAATCGCCGGAGAAGAAGGAGGAACAGTCGGGGGTAAAGGAAAAAGAAGAGTGTAGCCGAGGTTAGTAATCGGGGAAGAAAGAAGAGAAGGGGAAAAGTCGCGGTCGCGCGCGACTTATAAAACCCTGTGTATCCTGTGAATCAGGCCGGATACACACGAGGCCGTTCGTATCCGGTATGCTAGACCGGATACAAAAGAAGAAAAAAAAAGAAAAAAAAGAAAAATGGGAAAAAGAAAAGGAAAAAAAAGAAAAAAAGAAAAAAAAAGAAAAATGAGAAAAGAAAGGAAAAAAGAAAAGAGCAAAAATGCGCTGCAAAGTTAGCTATTTTTTCACCAAAATCCTATTTTTGCCTTAAAATCCACCTCACAGCCACGAGAGCTCAGTGAAATTTAGGACAACTTTGGGAAATGTGTTGGCCAAAAAGGAGGATATCCACTCAATTTTTTAACCTGATTTGATAAAAAAAATCAGTTTTCAAAAAAATCTTATTTTTGGGCTTAAAATCCACTTCATAGCCACGAGAGCTCAGTGGAATTTAAGAACTCTTGGAGAGATGCCCCCTTTAAAGTTAGGGCTTTTTGGCAAATCTTCACCCAAAAATTGTTTTTTTACAAAATTGAATTGAATCAAGCAAATCATGCTTAAGGGAGTGCAATTTGGGCTTGTCTAATCTTTGCAGCTCATTGCTTCGCAACTCCCGCAAAGAGGGGCAGTTGTAGACACCCCAAATTGCACTGTCAAAATGATCAATAATCACCAAAAATCATTATCTCCTTGGAAGCCAGCACAAAATTTGAAGAAAATAAGTTTTTACTTATATCCGGCAACTTAGGCCGGATACAAGTACCTCTCTTTGTATCCGAGGGAAAATACCGGATGTAAGCACCTCATTTTTGCGCTCCCAGAAAAACAAAAAATGCAAACCCTGGACAGAAAGTCAAACCCTGAGGGGTGAAAAGTTGACCTTTTAATCAAATAAAATTTGGCCACCTTGCTTTATACCATTGGATAGAGAATCTCGACACGGTTCCAACGCAACTGAGTTTGCTGGAATCGGAGTCCGGATGAGGGTTCTGCGGGCGGTCAAACTTGAGGATGAGCTGAAAGTTGACTTTTCCTCGATTTCCGTGCCAAGTACCTTGCCCTATACCATTGGATAGAGAATCTCGACACGGTTCCAACGCAACTGAGTTTGCTGGAATCGGAGTCCGGATGAGGGTTCTGCAGGCGGTCAAACTTGAGAATGAGCCGAAAGTTGACTTTTTGCCAAACCCCGAGCCAGGTGTTTAGCCCAATCCCAATGGATAGAGGACTTCGATACGATTCCAACGCAATTGAGTTTGCTCAAATCGGAGTCCGGATGAAAAAGATATGAGCAGTCAAAGCTAAGGGCATTATTGGAATTTTAATGATGCCACATGGGATGCCACGTGTGCACAAGGAGTGCTCGCATGGGATGCCACGTGTGCACATGGGGGCTCCACATGGGATGCCACATGGACCCAATGCATGCTTCACATGTGTCATCTCCCACCAACCCTTCATCTTCCCATTAACCCTTCATCTTCCCAACAAAAACCCTTCATCTTCCCACTAACTCTTAACTTCCCAACAAAAACCCTTCATCTTCCCATTAACTCTTGACTTTCCCAAGAAGACTCTTAACTTCCCCATAAGACCTTGGCTCTTCCCAAGACAACCATCCATCTTCCAAGGTTTAAAAGGATTTTTTCAACCACACTCAAGGGGAGGCTCCCATTTTTGAACTCTCCCCTCTCTCTCCCATCTCTCCCACCTCTCTCCCATCTCTCCCACCTCTCTCCAATTCGTCCCCTCCCAAAGAAAAAAAAAAAAACTTCTCCTCTCCTTCATCTCTTACCACCCCATTACCCCCTTTGAATCCCCAAGACACAAAAGGATCCCTCTCTCAAGTCTCTTCTTTTCCCTTCCTCTCTACTTGGAGACCAAGGAATGCACTTGAAGAGCTTGGTGGAGCAATAAGGTGAGCTCAAGGTGCTGTCCTACTCTCAAGGAGCTTCAACCACACTCAAGGAGGACTTTAGATCACTAAGGTAAGCATTCTTACCATGTATTGTTTAACATAGTCGGAGTTGAAGGGGTTATGAGCATATTGAAGTAGTTGGTTTTCCATATGCTTTGTTGTTTCTTTACTTGCTGTTTCCTATCTTTTTTTTTCTCTCTTCCACTTCTTCTCCTCTCCATGAGGACGAAATCCTATGGTAAGGGGAGATGACTACGATAGAAGGGTGGGAGGAGAGCCCGACCCGCGGCGTATAAAGAGTCGTTTAAGCACATTTTTCCTCCATTCTGGTTACTTTCAGATTATTGAGGAGAGTATGTTCTCCCATTTTTCGCATGTCCAATGTACCCTTAAATCCCCCCTCTCATCATTTCTTTAAAGGTTTCCCATCTAGTGCCATATTTTCTTCTCTTATGTATATTTGGTGCCATGAAGCATGCTTGCCTAGGGTAGAGTTTTTTTTATGCTTTGGGTAGTATGCTCCCCATATCCCCTCCCATGGTTCCCCTCATAGCTACCGTTTTAAGTCACTTTGCATGCACCCTATCCCTCTTTACATACACCAATGCACACACATGAGCATGGCACCAATAAAAGGCATGATAGTTCCCCTTTGTTTTATCCAACTTGCGCGTATGAGAGCACACACACACTCATCCTTTTGTCTATTGTTCTAGCATGTTTTGCTACCTCATTTAGTATGTCCTTACATGTTGATTTAGTTGCTTGGTTTAGTATGTCTTTCGGTTCAAAAATCACCAAGGGTGGCCAAACAAGGCCATTCCCTTAATTTTTGTACCACCTAGGGGCCCACACAACTTGTAGAAGCCTCCTAGGAAGCCCAAAAACCACCCCCATTGCAAAGCCCTTAAAAACGCATGTTTGGATGTGATTTTTGGTTTTTGTTAATTTGAATAACCTCACAAGTGAACCAAGCGAACCGATAGGGTTTTCGGGTCATCCGGAAACCCGACATGGGACCTGGACCCTCGGTCCAATTTGGAACATCCGTGGGCCTTCCAACGGGGCCCACCAAGCCCGATGAACCGGTAAGCATGCAAATAAGCAAGATTAAGTGAAATTAACCAATCAAATCGGATGGGCCAAACCTAATGCGGCCCATCCTAACTTTGTTTGTGGAATAATGTTTAAATTGCGTGGTTTGGCCGAGACCAAGGGCAAGGGCCTATCGGGCCCGTCAAAGCCCACCAACCAACCAAGTGAGGGTTTAAAACCCTAAACTTCAGGAACATGGGCTTGCAAGCCTAAAATTGGACTAAGGGCCCCAAGCCCCAATGTCCACAACCCTTTGGTGAATTTAAATAAGATAATTTGAAAACGTTTTGGCAACCATCATGGGGGCCCACCTAGGGGCCCGCAAATCAATGCAGACCCATTTGTTACAGGGAAACCACATAAATGCCCAAATTAAACTTTAAGGAAAAATCAATTCACTTCACCAAAGCCTACAGGGCCTCCTAGGCTTAGACAGAGGCCCACATAGGTACCTGGGCTTACCCCAGCCCACCAAGGACACCGTGGACCTTCCAACGGGGCCCACACCATCAGGCACAGATCACCTAATTTAAGCGAGATAAAATCAACTAAAGGGACCCACACCACTCAGGTGGTCCCGCCGAGACCTAACTAAAATGGCATGCTGGATTAGGAACCGGGTGAGAACCAAAATAGACAGCTGGCTCAAACCTAGGAAGCTCTTTGGGACCTGTCAACCGACAGGGTGGATCGGGGTGTCTACGGACTTCCCCGAACCACAAATGAGACCTTACTTAGAATCTCACGCCGCAGACCAACCAATTAGACTAACTTAGGCACCCAGGTGTCCGCCTGCACCCCATCAGGCGGTGGCGACTCCGATTTCCCGTTTTCTACCAGTGCGACCGTTTTTTCACGCGTGCACACCGGATACAAGAAAGCTTTAGTGTATCTGGCATTATATGCCGGATACCTTAAAGCCCTTGTGTATCCGACCTGATATGCCGGATACATAAGTTTTGCTCAAAATTAGGGTTTTCCGAGAGATTTCACTTTTTACCATCATGTCCCTCATTAAATGAGGGGAAATCTCAGAAACAGCATTAGGGTTAAGGTTAGTGGGCTCTAGACATTAGGTTGTGTCTACCATCAACCCTAGCCTTTGCCTATAAATAGGAGGCTCCTCCTCAAGCAAATGGCCAAGAAGTTGGAGATCCAAGAGCTCCGAGTGAAGAAGGGAACCGCCGCCGGATTGCTTCCAGAACCCCAGGTAAGCCTCAAACCTCTTCTTTATTTTCTGTATTTACATTCCTAGATCTAGATCTCTTCTTCTACTTTTCTGTAGAATAAGGCCTTCTATGTGTATGAAAACCCTTCTCTGGCTCAAAGTATCTCAAGACTCCCCCTAGCCGTAAAACGTGAAGGCGGGATCTAGGAGAAACGAGACTGGGGATTGATCCTAGTGCTAGAACCTATCTTGCATAAGCCTTTTGAATGATTGAAAACCGTTTCATATTCAAAGTACCCCAAGATTATCTAGAAGAACCGTGTTTAACGGGGAGAGAGAACTAAGGGAAACGATAATGGAACGGAACCCTAGGTTGTTTTAGAACCTTATTTGGATGAAGATGAATGCATGCTATGTTGCTATATTGTTCTTGTATGATTTTTCACACTTGCACATACATAGCACGATTTTGGCGGGATAGGCTCAAATTTCGGGTTTATTGCATTTATTGTGATAAATCTGAAATAAAATAGCCTAAGCAATTCTGGAATGTTTTTAAAAGATTTGGATTCATCTTGCACGAATCACACACACTTTATCACAGTTTTGAGTTGGTTTTGTTCAAAAAAGGCCTAACTTGACAGCAACTGTACCCCTACTTTGGACAATCATAACTTCATCGTCCGAATGAATTTTGGAGTGATTCTAGAACCATGGGAAAGGTGAGACTGTCTAGTTTATTCCTACCAAATTTCATTAATTTCTATCAAGCGGATTTTTGACACCTCTCTGTCGAAGTTGATTGAACAGTTCAGGTATAAATACGGAACTTGTCACTTCGACGGAGCGCCATGTGTTCATTTTAAATCCGATCCGAGTGATTTTTGTTTCTAAGCACTCCTTTATGAGTCTATTTTCAAATCCAGTTGGTTTCATAATTTTTTGATCCATTTGTATTATTGGTAACAGAGTTACTCAGAACTGGTCATCAGTACTTTTCTGGGTAAATCTGTGATCTTCGGGGCCTGTTCGGGAGACCACCCAAGGCACATCCGAATGAATTTTTGTATGAGGCTAGTTTCGTTCGAAAGATGGCCATACAGACTTCAATCACACCAAATTTCGTGGATTTTTATGGAGTGGATTTTTCTAAGTGATTTTCCAAACTTGCATGCTTATCACTTTTGATTTTCCCCAGCAGCAACTTTAAATGAGCATAACTCCTAGGATTTCAACCGGATTTACTTGAAATTTTGCATGAGTCTCTTATTTACCATGATCTTTCAAATGGATTTGGTTTGATTCAATTTAAAATTGATTTTGAATGATTTCAAGACAAATGGCATTGCTTTTTACCAAATTTCCCGGATTTGCCTCAACTTGGTTTTGTGCAACTTGTGCTTTGACTTCCATCTTTTTGTGATATTCTAGAAGTGATATTGACATAAAAGAGGATCTAGAATTCATTTGGATTCCTCATGTGAAAATATCACACATTGGCTTAATTCTTTTCCAATGTTTTTAATGATTTTTAGCAAGTTTTCTTATCTTTTTTGCATGAACAAACACTTGGTAACCACCTTGTGTGGATGAATGGGGGTGCCTAACACCTTCCCCCATTCATAATCTAATCCCCTTACCCATCTCTCGATTTGATTTTCAAGTAGGGTTATTTTTACCCTAGAATTTGTCTTTTAGCTATTTTTGCATATTTTTGAACTTTTTGGTGTCCATTCACAACCCAAAATTCTGAATGGTGGCGACTCTCCCAATTTTGCATTGAGCCCGTGTGCTGACGGAGGGGAAATCATCTCGGTGATTTTTCCCGTGTCTCACAAGTATAAATTTGAAGGAGAGATTATGTGGAAATATGTAAAAGAAATTTTGCTAATCGGAGAGTTCTTGACCTGATTATAATATTATTAAATTTGCTGTTCTCTATTTGTGACCTGATTAGAAATTGGTTATGTTTTCTTCGAAAGATTGCTGGTTTCTAATTTTGGTTAATTTATAAAGTACTTTTATCGATTGTGTCAAATTATGGAAATTTCCATTGTTGAGAATTCTAGTGGATTGTTGAGCTGAATTTGGTAGTGTTAATGACTCCATTTGCTTGAGCATTATTTTTATTTGACTTGAGTTAATTTTTAGTAAACATAGACAGTTTTAAATAGAAGGGGTTTTTGTGCTTCAATTGTCTAATTCATTTTGATTCATTCTTGGATTTTCATGAGAAATATTTTGGGAAACTCCATGAGGGAGTAAGTTGGCCCTGAGTAGCCATGAATATGTTGCTCGCACTCAGTTGTATAATGGTTTGCATGTTGAAATATTTTTGTTTGAATCGAAGTCCTTGCTTTACTGGTTGGTTTAATCATTTAAACTATTTAGGGCATAGCACGTTATGGATCCATAATTTAGCTAGTAAGTGAAGTCTGTCTTATTTATTTGGTTAAAGTCTAGCTTCCTTCATGCGTTTCCTTTATGTGGAGAGGCCTTCCATGAGGGAAGTGCTGTGAACTAAGAGGGATTTATTTTATGCGTTTCCTTCCATATAAAGAGGCCTTCCATGAGGGATGTGCTGCAACAGGTCCGTTTCAACCCCATGAGGGGGTGAGGTCTATTGTTGGCAGCAGTTACGATAGTGGTTCTCAGACTGGATTGATATCCGTTTCCACCCTTGGAGAGGGTGAGGTCTTGTGATTTCCGCCAAGAGACGATATATTGGAAACAGTTTACAGAGGTATCAGATTTGGCAGAGGTTCTTGGACTAGAACTGTTTGGAGCTAGAACTTAACCTTACAAAGTGGTCAAATTTCTCGAGTCCCACCTTATTATGTGGTTTGATATTTTTTTGCCGGATTAGTCGGATTAATCGATTTATTCATGGTTAGTCGTTGAGTATGTTTTAATCGTGCATGTTTTAGAAATTAAAATTAAATATGTTTGAGCATGCATTGCTATTTGCTGAGATAGTCGTATCTCATTCCTTTTGTTTTGTTTTGTTTTCAGATCTCAGAGAGGACGATACAGGCGGGTTTATGCTTGGTTCAGGTGAGTTGGGGAAAATTTTAGTTGACTCTGATTATGTTATTGCCATTTCATGTTTTCCTTACTCTGATATAGCGATCCTGTATAGAAAAGCTAACTCCTCGGGGACAAGTTACGGTTCCATTATGTAACCCAGTTCCGGGGCGTTACAAGGTCTATGTGGATGATATGATTGCCAAATCATGCAAAGAAGATGACCACATGATCAATTTGAAGAAGGTGTTCGACCGACTCAAGAAATACAGTTTATTGTTGAATCCAGCAAAATGCGTCTTTGGAGCTACATCAGGGAAATTATTGGGTTTCATTGTAAGCAGAAAAGGAATTGAAATTGACCCGGCTAAAGCAAGGGAAATTATTGAAATTCCATCACCCAGAACGGAGAAGGAAGTTAGGCGTTTTCTTGGAAGGATTCAATACATAAGCTGGTTCATAGCACAGCTCACTGCTATCAGTGAACCAATTTTCAAGCTGCTGAGAAAGAACAACCCAACGGTCTGGAATGATGATTGCCAACAAGCCTTTGACAAAATAAAGGAATATTTGCTGAATCCACCTGTGTTAGTGCCACCAACTCCAGGAAGACCACTGATTCTCTACTTGTCAGTTTTGGAGACGTCGATGGGGTGTGTCTTGGGACAGCATGATGAGACTGGTAGAAAGGAAAGGGCAATTTACTATCTGAGTAAGAAGTTCACAAAATATGAAGCCAAGTACTCCCATTTGGAAAACACCTGTTGTGCTTTAGGGTGGGCAACTCAAAGACTGAGGCATTACTTCCTCAGTCACTCCACATTATTGATATCCGGAATGGACCCTCTGAAATACTTATTTGAGAAACCAGCTCTAACAGGCAGAATGACGAAGTGGCAGTTGTTGCTTTCTGAATTTGACCTCACGTATATCACTTAGAAGGTGATTAAAGGTCAAGCAATTGCCGATCACCTAGCTGCTCATTCTTTACCAGAATACCAACCTTTGAAGACCAACTTTCCTGATGAGGCAATTCTGTTTATTGAAGAAAAGGAAAGTGAAAGCTCTTGGCAAATGTTTTTCGATGGGGCCGCCAACATGAATGGAAATGGAATTGGGGCAATTTTGGTCAAGCCGGATGGGTCACACATCCCAATCACAGTAAAGTTGAGATTTCAATGCACAAACAATATTGCAAAGTATGAAGCATGCATAATTGGGTTGCAAGCTGCCATAGACCATGAAGTAGAGGAATTTGATGTATACGGAGATTCGAGTCTTATCATCTTCCAAACAACTGGTGAATGGAAAACCAAGGATCACAAACTGATCCCCTATCACCAGTATTTAGAAGAAATAAGCACTAAATTTACTCGAATTTCCTTCAACTATATGCCAAGGGCCAAAAATCAGTTTGAAGATGCTCTAGCAACATTGGCTTCAATGGTCAACATGCCAGAAGGGGTAGATATCAAGCCACTAGAAATTGAAGTCAGAGATGAGCCTGCATATTGTCTTATTCTAGAGGGAGCACCAGAAGAGGAAGTACCGTGGTTTCAAGACATAAAAAATTTCTTAAATGATCGGAGTTTGCTAGAAAATTTCACTTCTACTAAGAAAAGGACAATACAGAGATTAGCCGGTCAGTTCCTACTAAGTGGTGGACAGTTGTACAAGAGATCACATAATGATATTCTACTCAGATGTATTGCCAAGGCTGAGTCAGAAAGGTTAATTAAGAATGTACATGGAGGAATCTGTGGATCCCATATGAACGAGCACATGCTTGCAAAAAAGATTCTGCGATTGGGATACTATTGGTCGACTTTGGAGCACGATTGCTGTGTACATGTTAATAGGTGTCACCTGTGCCAGATATATGCGGATAACAAGCATGCACCACCAAGTGAGCTTCACAACATGACCTCACCATGGCCCTTCTCTATGTGGGGTATAGATGTCATTGGCATGATTTCTCCTAAGGTATCGAATGAGCACATATTCATCCTCGTAGTAATCAACTATTTCACCAAGTGGGTAGAAGCGGCTTCATATGCAAATATTACAAGTAACCATGTTCTTAAGTTTTTGAAGCACAACATTATTTGTTGCTATGGCCTGCCAAATGCCATAGTATCAGACAACGCTTCAAATATTAAGAACAAGGACATGAAGAAGATGTATGAGCAAGTCCAGATTACCCATCACAAGTCCGCTCCATACAGACCAAAGATTAATGGGGTAGTAGAAGCAGCAAATAAGAATATAAAGAAAATCATTCAAAAGATGGTAGTGAGTTACAAAGATTGGCATGAAATGCTATCGCTTGCTCTACATGCCTATAGGACCTCAATCCGGACTTCCACTGGGGCAACCCCATACTCCCTAGTTTATGGAATGGAAGCAGTCTTACCAGTCGAAGTAGAAATCCCATCACTAAGAATGCTAATGGAAGCAGAATTGGAAGAAGCTGAATGGATACAGTCAAGACATGATCAACTCAATATGATAGAGGAAAAGCGTTTGAAGGTGCTTTGTCATGGCCAATTGTATCAAAAGAGAATGGCCAGGGCTTACAATAAGAAGGTGAAGCCCAGAACTTTCCAGGAAGGAAATTTGGTTTTAAAGAAAATTTTACCATTTTTGGAAGACCCTCGTGGTAAGTTCAAGCCAAATTGGGAAGGGCCTTATGTTATCAAGAAGGTCCTATTAGGAGGTGCACTCATCTTAACAGAAATAGATGGAAAAGATTTTCCTGAAGCAATTAACTCTGATGCAGTAAAAAGGTATTTTCCTTGATTAAATATAATTAGGAAATGATCCGAGGCCATTTTTCCTTATTCCCAAAATTTTAATCCCTAGTCTAGCCAAGTCGAGCCTGTTCGTTTCTTTGATAAACCTAAACTGGGACTTACAGTTGCATACTAGGGCAAAAACAAAAGAAAAAGGGATAGAAAAAAAAAAGCAAGGAATAGTGGCAAATGAAAGCCAAGTGCAAAATGAAAAGAAATGAACAAAGTTTGGGAACCGGGGTTATATGCATCATGACTGTAAGTCCAGTTGACCTATTTTCATGGTTGGAAAATTTTGAGCCTTTAACACCATTTATTTCATAAACCGAGCCTAGCCTTCATTTTGTCATTTTTATAAGCCCTCGGTGATCTTAGTGTATTTTTTCCATGATCAGAGTAAATATTGGTGATGACGGAATGCAAAGGCCGGCCCTAGTGAAAACTGTAATTGGCACTAGGGGCAATATTGGCAAGAAAAAAAAAAGACAAAAAATCAAAGGATGAGTTGATCATGTTGTCCAAGCTTGAAGGGAAATCAGTATGAGCACTAAAAATGGAACAGATTGGGAATAAGGGGGTCAATTCTGGAAGAAAAGGCATTTGGGGATGACTCTAAAGGTACTAGGATAGATAGATCTGATCTCTCCTTATTGCTTGAATTACCCCTTTCATTATTCAACTTGATTTCAACTATTTTAATTGTGTGTGATTAAGTGTTTTGGACCAAAATTCAAAAAAATAATAAAATACAAAAAAGCAAAAAAAAAAAATTTATATTCTGGCCAGTGATAAGAAATCAAATACTTTTCATAAAACCTTTGTTTTTACAAGCATCTGAGAATTCTGAGGCCAATAGTATAAAAACTTTTTTTTGAATAAAATCCTTTGTATTTCCACTATTGGAGTTTGCTTTTGAACAAAGGTATGAAAAAAATGCAAAAAAAGAAGCTAAGCCCTATCCCCAAGCCGCTCCTCAAGCTCCTGAATTTGAGCTGCCTAAGCCGCAATAATCCTAGAAGCTTCCTCTGCATCCGGATCGCTAAAAAAGGAGATAACCTCATTTGAAAGTGCCTGCTTGATCTTCATACCCCTAAGGTTGGTTAAAGCATCCTGGTATTTTTGCCGTATCACCCGGACTTCAAAGCGGCGAGCTAGTCTCTATTCTTCAAGTTGCTTTTCCAAAGCAAAGTGGCGAGGCACCTGCTCTTCAATTTGCCTCTCCAGATCAAGGCCTTATATCCTAAGCTCTTGGGCCTCTCGTACCCAAATCTGTTGAAGCCGCTTGTGAGATGCTCTCTCAGAAACTAGTATGTCTTCGTAAGTGGATGCAAGAACAGCAGGAGGATCCTCTGGTACTAGGGCACAATTCTGGACCTGTTCTTTGATCCAGAAAAGATAGCCTTTCACATGGGCTTTAGAGAAGACGGGGCCCCGCATAAAATGAGCATAGGACCATTCCTTCATCAACCGAGCATTCAGCCCCATGGTGGCTGGTGTAAGTGGCCCAAGGAAGTCCTCATATCCATTTGGGATCATAATCGCCTGGGTCGCTCCAAACTGCCGAAGAACCCACAAAGGAAGGTAGAGGATAGCAGACCTCAAGCCTACTAGGACCATGAAGTTCCTGTCTCTGAAGCTGATCACTGTCTCTACACTGGGTTGATAAGAGCCAGGCCACCTCACCTGATCATCCTGGAGAGTACCCAAGAAAGTAAACCAACCCCGCTTGCCTCCTTGGATGGCAAGACACCTTCGGTTACTCATCAAGACAATAATTTTCATACTTGGAGAGAAGCGTCTATCAATCATCTCAATTTGACTCATGTG
This sequence comes from Buxus sempervirens, assembly GCA_947561395.2. Taxonomy (NCBI): domain Eukaryota; kingdom Viridiplantae; phylum Streptophyta; class Magnoliopsida; order Buxales; family Buxaceae; genus Buxus; species Buxus sempervirens. The sequence goes on from OX387185.1 coordinate 13,559,169, forward strand.
GTCAAGTAACCAAAGCTACAGAAAGGGGGAAATATTTCAATGTATTGAAAAAAAAAAGGGATTTTACCCGTAGGATAGGGGCACATGCTAGGAATCGCTTCTTTTTCCTGTGGTAGCAGTTAGTCAATGCTTGATACATACCTGCCAAGATCATAGGGTCAATCTCTCACGCTCCCTAACCTGGCAGATGACTGAGATAAAAGCCAAGTCAACCTCATCATCATCCCGTGGAAAAAGTAACTGATTGACCACTATCAAGGCCAAGGCATTAAACCGGGTCTCTTTGTTTTCCCCCCTCAAGAGCTTTTTAGTAAGAAAAGGCTTAGACAAGATCAAAAGTGTGTCAGAGTCCCCTAGATCCTTCTTCCCTATGCCTAGAAAAATGGAAGCCTCCTTTTTGTATCTAGGCTTAAGGGGTAGATTTACTACTTTTTCTGAAAACCTCAGACTAAGGATAATTTCAACCTCCTCAATGGTTGAGGTCATCTCTTTGTCACCAAATTGAAAGAGATTTAGTTGAGGTTTCCAATGCCCGATCAAAGCCTCGATGATTTCCCATTTAAAAGGGAAGGTAGGGATGAGCAAAATATGACCTAGGTGAATGGAATCCCATTTGATCTCTTCTTCAAGAGTCATAGAGTTAACCCACCTATTGTAAAATGAATCTACAAGGTTATACCTGGTGAGATTAGGGAGTTTTGCTCTAAATGGTTGTTTTGCAGGGGAGGTTTCAGTGACAGACAATAATGGGGCAGAAGATGATCCGGAGGCCATTAGGGATGAATGGAGATTGCTAGAATGAAGTGGAGGAAGTAAAAACGCGAGAAGGGGGTTTTCTAAACTCAAAAAATCGTCAAAATGACGCACATCCCGAGGCCTGTTGGTTTTATAATACAATTAATTGTATCCGACATGTCAGATCAGATACAAAGTGTTCCTATCATATCCGATGAAACATGTTGGATACAAGAGATATTGTTTGTATCCGATATGTCTTGTTGGATGCAAAAGAAGCTTGCCTTTGCCGACTTGATATTTCAGATATAAAAAAAGAAAAAAAGGGAGAAGGAGGAAAAGGTTCAAAAGTTTTTCCTATATTGCATGTGCACATTTTGATAATTGCAAAATATGAAAAGAAAGAAGCAAGAGAACAAAAGACAGTGAATGAAAAGTTTCTCTAGTATATGAATTTCATTTTTACAAGACTAATGTAAATGTACAAGAAATCCTAATCTACTATTCCTCTGCAGGACCATCCCCGCTTCCTCTTCCACATACCTCCCTACAGCCTCTGCCTCGAGGTTGTCGGCGCCTGAAGACATGTGTCAGAATACGCTCAGCAGCGCAGCGTGGTCCCCGGCCCAGAATGGATTGAATCTGGTACGTATAGTTGTAAGCCGAGTTGTTAGGGAATGGGCCTATGGGAACAGAGTCCAATGAAGAAGCCTCAGGGTCAGCAAGAGCAGGTTCAGCCGGAGGGATAGCTGCCTCAGGCTCAACTGGATCCTCAGTCAAAGCAATCTCAACTCCCGCAGCTCCAGAAGTCTCGGCAGCAGTAGGAAGAGGATCGTGGACAAGGATAACTGTTTCAATGGAAATGAAGTCAGAAATTGAAATGTCATAATCAACCAAAGATGTGAAACTAAAGCAAGCTTACCAGAAATATCTGCAGTAGGAACCGTAGGATCAGGAACGATCACAGAAGGAGATGCAACTGGGATGTCATTGAGGTCAGGAACAGTGGCCGGGATGTCCTCAGGATCAGCAGCCCAAACGGGAGACAAGCCAGAAACAGGAGGGTCTGGCTCAACTGCAACGTCATGATCTGGGGCCGGACACTGCAAAAGTCAAAGCAATTCATATCAGAGCAGCAGAGAAATATAGAAGTAAGAGAAATAGCATTGCAAAGAGCTAGATACCTGTCTAGTCCTAAGCTCAGCAACCAGAGCCTCCAGCTCTCTTATCCGAGCATCTCTCTGAGCCACGGTCGCATCATGCTCAGCAATCAAGTGATCGACAGCTGCTTGCTGGCTCTGAAACCGGTCCCTTAGAGCATTCAACTCCTCTACCTGCCAATAAGAAAGGGATTAGAATCATAAATGCTGAATTGAAGGAAATGAGATGGGAGAAGGCAAGTCGTAAACTTACAGTATCATCATGGACCCAGATGAAGATCCCTCCAATCTCAGTCAGTCCTACACGGGTAGGCCAATCCATCAGACACACGATGGATACTCTACGAAACCACTCATCATAATCTCCGGCTACTGTGAGCCCCTCTGCATCCTCCCACTGGTCAAACTGGCCAACATCAAACTCAGGCATGAGGGTAATAGGACCAATAGGAGGAGGAGAAACTGGAATGCGAGGTACGCCAGTGTGCTGATAGTACAAGTGCTCGCCTAGATACATAACCCTACCAAGCTTCCCAAGGAAGCACTGGTAGGGCCGGCATAGAAGGCCTCGCTCACAAGCATCATGTACTATAAGCTCACGAGTGACCCCGTCATCCATGTCATCAAAGCATGCCGACAAGAGTTGCAAAGAAGAAGGAGAATTTTAAGTATAAACAAGGTACGAAAAAAGAGACAAAAGACAAAGGGTTCAAAAATTTTACATCAGATCGTCGGGCACGGTCCAAATGAACCCGAGCGGTACGAGGCTGACTTCTGTCCACATCCCTATCAAGCACGGACCACCGTATAGCAATAGGGAACTCAGCAGCACCAAGTACGGGAGATGGATGGAAATAAGTCATGTAAGTATACATGAATATCTGGCAAGAGAAAAACCAGTTAGGGGCGGAAGGATAAAGTTTTGGAATAAAACAAATGCAGTCAGTACTTGTAATATCTGCCAGAAGAATCGGCAGCTAACACCCTCTCCTCTCGGACTGGCCAAATCACAGATGGCTCGGCATAGTCCAGCCAGGATGGTCCCATATATAAGCCGACCCCATGCCAATCTCCTTATCTGATGGAAGTCTCTTAGGGCATCCAAGAAGACAGGACTAACCGCAGTCGTGTCCTCCTGGAAGAAGCAACACCCGAGCATCAGCAAGAAAATGTGCCGGAAAATAGGCGCAAAATCCTCGACCTCCGTGGTGATGGTCGCATGCCTCCCCTCAAAGTGATCAATAAGGCCAGCCAGCTAATCGAGAGTCTGCCGCTCCTCCCGTCCAAAGCGTCATCGGTTAGGACTGCATATCCTAGAAGAGAGCTAATGTCTGCCGTAGAAGGTCGGTCCATCACAATTGTCTGCCCCACCAGTGGGATGCCAGTGATCATAACAAAGTCAGAAGGACGGATCCTAAGCTCAACATCTGGTAAATGGAAGGATTGCGTCTCAGGGAAGTATCGCTCTATCATGGCGAAGATGAGAGGGCGATCAGCTTGGAATGATGGAATACGGAGAAAGTGGTCAAAGTGGCACCGACTGAACTCTCGTCTGAGGGTAGGAGAAAGATCCCTAGTTAGCTCACTGAACCTCTCCCAACTGCCTCGAAGATGAGAGGGAGGATACGGAAGAGGAATATCAGCCCTGATACACATAGAGGGGTGGCGATCCAAGCCACTAAGGAGCTATGTGTCATGAACAGACGCTCTCAACTCCTCTGAGAAATCTAAATAGAAGTCTGAAGCAATATCCCCCTGATCTGAAGCTCCAACTCGGCCTCGGTCCCTCTCTCTACCACGGCCCCTCTCTCTGCCACGGCCTCTCTCTCTACCACGGCCTCTCTCTCGGCCTCTACCCCGACCTCGAGCGGGAGTCACAACGGGCTAAAAGTCAAAAGCAGAAAGTGTGAAGGTTTGTGTAAGGAGGAAAAAGAGGAAAGTAAAGAAGAAAGAACAAGTAGCCTACCTCGGCAGAGCCCTCTCCAGAGCTATTTATGGAATCATCCAATGGCTCGGATAAAGTGGCACTATGATCTGACTCGATCTTAGCTAGAGAAGAAGAAGGCTAATCAGCTGGATCAACCTCCTCTCGCATACGGGAACGACCTCTAGCCATCTACAAGCAACAGGGAGTTGTTTTATGAATTTCTGATCATTTATTAGGAATCTTACGTTATTGTTGTTTGCTGTTTCGGTTCAAAGTTATCCGGAATTTTACTTTACTTTTTTTCTCTATTTCAGTTCAAAGTTATCGGGAAATGAAGGATTCAAGTCAAGCACAGAAAGTTTTAGGGATGCAATTGATGTCAATAAAGCTAAGAAAATCATAGCTGGTTTCAGAAATCATCAAAAACTACTAGGGCTGCTAAAATGCATAAAAAGAAGTATAATCATTCAAAAATAGCAATACCGAACAGCAAGAAAAATGCAATGCATGATCAAAGTGGAACCATTGAAATTCAGTCAATCAAATGTTGAGAGATTCGACACAATAGAACAAACAGAGCTGCAAGAAAGGATCGGGCATACTCAATTTGTGCAGATGATTGCAGGCAAGAAATGTCATTAATGGACAAGAAACAAATGCTAGTAGTTCCTGCCGGATGAAAATGTTTGGTTAAAAGGCCGGAGCTAATGAGAGACAGAGCAAGGCTCAATCATATCATCAAAAGGAAAAAAAAATCCAAGATCTCTTACTTGAAATCGCAGGTGATTGCAGGTGGAAATAGGTATTGCAAAGATAAAATGAGCCACTTGCTGCCACTGTTAGATTGGAAACCGAAAAAGGGGAAACTTGATGACGGAGCAGGAACAGTGATCGGAGCTTAGACAGTCACCAGAGTTTGCACGATGGTGCGCGCGCGTGGGAAACGCGGCACGGGGTAAATTCGGAGTCGCCACCGCCTGATGGGGTGCAGGCGGACACCTGGGTGCCTAATCTTGTCTATTTAGGCCTTTTTGGTCTGCGGCTTGAGATTCTAAGTTTGGTTCTCGGTTGCGGGCTGGGGAAGTCCGTAGACACCCCAATCCACCCTGTCGGATGACGAGTCCCATGGGTTCCCTGTTTTGAGTCAGCTTTCTCACTTTGGTTCTCACCCGATTCCTAATCCCGCATGTATTTTGTTAGGTCATGGCGGGACCGCCTGAATGGTGTGGGTCCCTTTAGTTGGTTTTATCTTGTTCTGCTTAACTTAATTGATCTGGGTCTGTTTGGGGTGGGCCCCGTTGGAAGGCCCAACCGGTGTCCTGGATGGGCTTGAGTTGGCCCGTGTGCCCTTGGTGGGCCTCAGTCTAATCCTAGGGGGGGGGGCCTGTGGGCTTTGGTTAATGAGCTGATTTTACTTAGGTTTAAGTTAGGAGCTTTTAGGTGGTTTTCATGCAACAGGTGGGCCGGATTGGTTTGTGGGCCCCTTAGGTGGGCCCACATGGTGGCCAAGTGATTTTGCATCTCTTATATTTTTAGTTTGCCAAAGTGGGCTGGTCAGTGGGCTTGGGGCCCGTGATCCAGGCTTTGGGCTTTGAAAGCCCAGTTCCTTGGAATTTAGGGCTCGCACCCTAACTCGGTTCGGTTAGCGGGCCCGATAGGCCCTAGCCCATGGTCTCGGCCAAACCACACAATTTATGCATTCATTCACCTCAAGGTGCGGGTGGGTCGCATTGGGTTTGGCCCATCCGATTAGGTCGGTTGATTTCACTTAATCTTGCTTAGTTGCATGCCTTAGTGTTTATTGGGCTTGGTGGGCCCCGTTGGAAGGCCCACTAGTGTGCCAAGCTGGACCGGTCGGTCCACGTCCCATCTTGGGTTTCCGGGTGGCCCGAAAACCCTGTTGGTTCACTGGTTTTAATACAAATCACCCAAAAATTCGGCAGGGGATCAACAATGCACAAAAATCATGCTACTGTGTGTATCCGGCAACTCAGGCCGGATACACATGGTCTACAGGTGATCCGGCCAGAGTAGCCGGGTACACAAAGGCTGTGGGTTATCCGAACTTAGTGGCCGGATATGCTAAGGCCTCAGATGATCCGGCCTGAGTTGCCGGATCACTCTGGAATGGCCTTTTTTGGGCTTTGGCCTTTCAGGATTGATCCCAGGGGCTCCCAAGAGGGTTTTAGAGGCCTTGTGGGCCCCTGTGAGGGCCCACGTAGGTTCAGACTTGGTAGAAGCCACACTTGGCTTCTCCTTCTGGTTTTTTGGCAATGAAAAGGGGGTATACAGCAATGGGGAAGGGGTTCATGCTTGTGGGAGTGATGGATCATGCAAAAATCTTAGTGATCATCCAGCCAAAGAAACACAGCCATAGTTACCTAGCATGTTATTATCCAAAAAAATTAAATGCATGCTTGGACAATGGGAAACCACATGTTGGGTGAGGGGATCATGGAGCATGCAAAGGCTTTAGCTACAGCACTAAGGTATTAATCGATTCCTGTGCCTCAAGCAAATAAGAACTTAAAGAAAGGAGAGAGGAGGGGGCTTATCATGGGGTACAAAAGATTAAAAGGAGGGAACAAGCTCCCTATCAAAACAAGCCTAGAACCCAGTCTAAAACAGCAACTACAACACACTGGAAAGTGTGTGAAACCAGACTTTCATGTCTCTTAAATGATCCTACGTGGGTCTTTATCCAGGGATGGCTTTGTGCCATAAAAAAAAAGAAGCAAACACATGCACGAAAATTGCATGGAAAGGGGCTTAGAACAACAATGAAGGGCCATGCCCCTCAACATACTTAGAAATACCTCATTCTCATATATGTAAATCAAAACTTCATAAGAAACAATACCTGGGGGTTCTTGAACCCTGAAGCAAGGTGGAGTTGTTCTCTTGAGGTATTACAGCAGCTGGAGGTCCTCCTCCTTGAGCACAGCAGCAACTTCAGTCCTTGTTTCAGTGAGAATGGAGAGGAGGAGGAGATGAGAGTGGCTTGGGGTGGTATGGGGAGGTGATGGAAGGCTAGTAGGGTTGGAAGGGAGGGGATTCGAGATGTGTAGGTGAGAGAAGAGAGCAGGGAAAAAGAAGAAATGAAGGCCAACCCCGGATATGAGCTGCTGTTGGCTATTTATAGGCAACTTAATGTATCCGGCAACTCAGGCCGGATACACTAAGGCCTCCTCGTATCCGGACTTGAAGTCCGGATACACTGGCTTCCCTTTGTATCCGGCAACTCAGGCCGGGTACATGACTTAATCATTTTAAAATTTAATGCCGCCGCGAATTTGTCGGCCAAGTGGCGCGAATCTCGCGCGAATATCTTCATGTATCAGGCCTTCAAGTCCGGTCATGAAGGGAAGCCAGTGTATCCGGTATATGTGACCGGATACAAATCGAAAAATTACGGATTTGCCCTTCGACTTGACCGATTCGACCGATTTGACCCTTTTGGATATCTACGGATTGCCCGTACGAATTTTTTATATTTAAGATTTAGTCCCTGAGATATTTTGCTGCTTTGGTCGCCACGTGCGCAGTTTTTGCACCACGTGTGCAGTTTCCGGTTTTTGCTACTCGGAAACTTTGACAGATCATATCTCCTTCATCCGAACTCCGATTTGAGCAAACTCAATTGCGTTAAACTCGTATCGGAGCCCTCTATTTAATGACATAGGGCTAAACATTTGGCACGATGTTCGGGGAAAAGTCAACTTTTGGCCTTCTCCTAAGTTTGACTGCCCGCAGAAGCTTCATCCGGACTCCGATTCCTGCAAACCCAGTTGCGCTGGAACCGTGTCGAGATTCTCTATCCAATGGCATAGATCCAGGCATTTGGCACGGATTTCGAGGAAAAGTCAACTCTCAGCTTTTCCCTAAGTTTGACCGCCCGCAGAACCTTCATCCGGACTCCGATTCCTGCAAACCCAGATGCGTTGGAAGTGTGTCTAGATTCTCTATCCAATGGGATAGATCAAGGTGGCCAAGTTTTATCTGATTAAAAGGTCAAATTTCCACCCCTCAGGGTTTGACCTTTTAGCTGGGCTTTGCATTTCTAGCCTTTCGAGAGCACAAAAATGAGGTGCTTACAGCTGCCCCTCTTTGCCGGAGTCACCTTGCGGATGAACGGCAAAGAGAAAAAGAATCTCGTTTTTGCGCCTGGCATTTCTGTCGACATAGTCGACTAGCTTAATCCTTTGAAATTTTTACTTTGAGAGGGAAGCGGCCAAATCATGTGGCGTCACTCCCTGGCTTCAGAGTTTCCTTACCCTTTTCTTTCGGGTTTTTGTAGGGAAACTCTTCAGCCTTTGATTTAAGTTTGAAAGAAATTAGATTGGGCTTGAGCTCGCCGACCTGTTTCGGCATTGATGCCAGACACTTGACAATATTCTTTTCTTTTTGTTTGTTCCATTAAAGCTTTTAGGTGACTTCAGACTTTTGACCCCTTTTGTGTCTTTTACTTGAAGCTTATCTTTCTTTTGACGGCCAAGGGTTGGGTTAGGATGCGGACCGAATGGAGAAAAGAGGAAGGAAAAGTGGAGGAGGAGCTGCTGTTGGTGGGGAGGCGTTTCCAGCACTGTCCAGTGCCTCAGAGGAGCCCACATACCTTCCCTAATCTATTTACAAAAGTGCGAAATCAAAATTACAAAAGGGGCCTGTCTTGCCCGATGATATCTTCATTTATGCTCATTCTTCTTCATGTCTTCTTGTCCCTTCTTTGGTAGTGCTGGCTTGTTCTCTTGGAGAGGCTCTCTAGCTTGGTATGACTGTTGCTGGGGATTGGGAAGGAATCTTTTCCTTATTGCCTCTCTTTTTTGATTCAATCCTTGTTACTGGCGAGCGTGGGAGTCCCTCTGGGAAGGATGCTTCACTGGGGATAAGTGGGGATTCCTCACGCTGCCATTGTCCCTTATACGGCGTTTTCCTTTTGCCCGGGCTTGAGTTCTTCATACTTGTTCAAGCCCTTGTCGAGTGCGAGAGACTCTGCTGAGGATTGAAGTTGGCTGGCTTTGTCCCTTTCTTGCTCTCCTTCGTAAGGCCGGCCTCTTCAGACTGGGCGAGGCTTGAGAAGTTTTCATTGTCAGGCATCACTCGCTTGAGAGGACTCTACTGGGGATTCTAGACAGGTATCATGCTCCTTCTGATAAAAGGACTTCACTGGGGATTTTTGGAGAAGACGTCCGTCATCCCACTTTTGCTGTACCTATGAAGTCATGAAGGGAACAAGAAGGTCAGTCTTGGACTAGCTGGGGATTAATGCAAAGCATTCTTATTTTCTTCGCTCTGAGCCTTTTGCCCATTGCAACTAGACATGGCCTCTGCTAAGGTTGAGAGACTATCAACTTAGGTTAGTAGCCCAATGCGGAGCCTCAAATAGTTAAGCAGAACAATTATAGAGAAGACAGGTGTGTTAGTGTGTGCTTGTGTTTGCAATATCAAAGAGATTTTCCATGGTCAGACAGGACTTGGAGTGCTTGGTATTTTCAGTAGCATCGTCATCACAGGCCACTGTGAAGTCTTTAACTCAGGTGCAACCTGCCGGTCTGAACCTTTCAGATCTGTGCAATTTTCTTAGTTTACTGTCTACCACTGTCACTGCTCTCTTCTGTGTCTTGCTCTGCTCAATCCAGATGTGACCAGTTTTTTTTTTTTTTTGTGGGACTAACCGCACAACGCCCTTTTTTCGGGTTTTCACTGTGTCCAGCCTTCCTAGGAAACTCTGAATTCCGTCATTGCTGACGAACGCTGACTTAACTGTTTGCCCTGATCATTCCTTTCGGGATCCGAGAGGTCTTAGAGATAGGACGAAAAGTAGGTTGGGTCTTGTTTATGAAAGAAATGATAGATGGCTCGAAAAAGCTTAATTATTTGGGTTTGCAAAGTGTTCTACTTTTATTGTTGGTGGGACTTACATCCTGGCTTATTTGGTATCTTTATTTTTGGCGGGGCAAACATTTCCCCATTTTTTCTTTTTCTTCTTTTTTTTTCTTTTTCTATTGTATTTTCTTTTCTTTTTGAGGTTTTTCTGGGCAAGGATGCCTTGTTTCTTTTTGCTTTGCCAGGAATGCCCCGCTTGATGTGTAGAACACTTGCAATGGGTTGAAAGAATTTTTAAGGCTCAAAATTGTTTAACTAAGGGAGAATTTAAGGTATTTGGAAGGATTTACAGTCTAAAGGAGAGTCAAGGATGGCCTCTCTTCATTTCCCAATCAGAATGATCCTAGGCATAGTACAGTTTGACTGCGTCCGCATTTATCGGCTCAGGAAAAATTGCCCCGTCCATCTCTTGCAGGATAAGTGCTCCTCGGGATAGAACCTTGTGGACTACGAATGGCCCTTCGTAGTTTGGCTTGAATTTCCCACGGTTGTCTTCTTGATGGGGAAAGATTCTCTTTAGTACTAGGTCTCCCACTTTGAACTGTCGTGGCTTCACTTTCTTGTTGTAGGCTCGCGCCACTCTCTGTTGATAGAGCTGGCCATGGCACAAAGCCTTGATCCTTTTTTCATCCAATAACTGCAACTGGTCAAATCTAGATTCTTCCCATTCGACGTCACTGATTTCAGCTTCCTTCAGAATTCTGAGTGACGGAATCTGTGCTTCCACTGGGAGGACTGCTTCCATTCCATATACCAGGGAGAACGGGGTTGCCCCGGTCGATGTCCTAATCGACGTCCGATAGGCGTGCAGTGCATAGGGCAGCTTCTCATGCCAGTCTCTGTAAGTGACTACCATTTTCTCAAGTATCTTCTTCAGATTCTTGTTGGCAGCCTCTACTGCCCCATTCATCTTGGGCCGGTATGCCGTGGAGTTTAGATGTTTGATCTTCAGATCTTCACACATCTTTCCCATGTCCTTATTATTCAGATTCTTCGCATTATCAGTGATGATCGCTTCTGGAACTCCGTAGCGACAGACTATATTGTTTCTAATAAACTTGAGCACATGAGATTTCTTCACATTCACGAAGGACATGGCTTCTACCCACTTGGTAAAGGAGTCAATTGCCACTAAGATGAACCGATGCCCGTTTGAAGCCATTGGGTGAACTTGGCCTATTATGTCAATTCCCCAGATGGCGAACGGCCAAGGTGATGTCATGGAGTACAACGTATTCGGCGGTGCATGGATGTTGTCGGCATAAATCTGGCATAACTGGCATTTTCTAACATGGGCGTAGTAGTCTGCTTCCATGGTCATCTAGTAATAGCCTATCCTTAGAATCTTTCTCGCTAGCATATGCCCATTCATGTGTGCGCCGCACAACCCTCCATGGACTTCCTCGATTAACCTCTGCGCCTCGGCTTTTCTGATGCATAGCAGTAGAGAGTCGTTGTATGACTTCTTGTACAGCCTACCTCCGCTGTAGAAGTACTGCCCTGCCAACCTCTGTATAGTTCGCTTCTTTGCAGCTGATGCCCCTTCTGGCAGGATTCTGTTCCTTATGTACCTCTCGATGTCTGCGTACCAAGGATCTTCTCTGGGTGTGCTTTTATCGATACTGAAACAGTACACAGGGTAGCGCCGAAGTTCTATCTCTAATGGTTGCACCCAAGCATCATCTGTGCTGGTGGCCATTGATGTCAGCGTAGCTAGTGCATCTGCAAATCGATTCCCGTCTCGCGGCATGTAGTCAAATGTCACGCTTTCAAATTCCTCTTCTAATTCCTTGACCAGCTCTTGGTATGGCACTAATTTCACGTCTCTGGTCTTCCAGTCACCCATCACTTGGTAGATGATAAGACTTGAATCACCAAACACTTTCAGCTCTCGTACACGCATCTCGATGGCTGCTCGTAAGCTTAACACACACGCTTCATACTCGGCCATGTTGCTGGTGCAATCAAAAAGAAGTTTTGCTGCTACTGGGTGATGGACATCATCTGGGGAGATTAACACCGCTCCAATCCCCTTTCCATTTACATTGACTGCCCCATCAAAGAACATTTGCCACTTGGTTGCCTCTATTTCTTCTGTGGATTCGGTACACATCACATCTTGATCTAGGAAGTGAGTCAGAAGTGGTTGGTAGTCAGGTAGCGGATGCTCTGCCAAGTGATCCGCCACAGCTTGCCCTTTTATTGCCTTTCTAGTCGTGTAGACAATGTCGTACTCATACAAAAGGACTTGCCACCTGGCAACCCTGCCAGTGGAGATCGGCTTCTCAAAAATGTATTTCAACGGATCCAGATTGGAGATCAGCAAGACTGTGTGGCTGAGCAAATAATGGCGAAGCTTTTGGGCTGCCCAGACCAAGGCACAACACGTCTTTTCAAGCATTGTGTATCTAACTTCGATGTCGGTAAATTTCTTGCTCAAGTAGTAGATTGCTTGTTCTTTTCTTCCTTTCTCGTCATGTTGCCCTAACACACATCCTACAGCCGTCTCAGAGACTGTCAGATACATGATCAAGGGTCGTCCCGGGACAGGCGGGACCAGTGTCGGCGGACTCATCAGATAAGCCTTGATCTTATCAAACGCTACTTGACAGTCGTCATTCCAAACCACGGGGTTGTCCTTTTTTAGCAGTTTGAACATAGGCTCACACACAGGAGTCATCTGTGCAATGAACCTACTGATATACTGCAATCTGCCCAGGAATCCTCTCACTTCCTTTTCTGTCGACGGAGGAGGCATTTCCAGAATTGCCTTTGCTTTGACGGGGTCGACCTCTATGCCCCGTTTGCCCACTATGAATCCGAGCAACTTTCCTGAAGCTACTCCAAACACACACTTGTTTGGGTTGAGCCGAAGTTTGTGCTCTCTAAGTCTGTTGAACATCTTTCCAAGATTCACCAAGTGGTCTTCTTCTTCCTTGGATTTTGCTATCATGTCATCCACATACACTTCCATCTCATTGTGTATCATGTCGTGGAACAACAGAGTCATTGCACGCTGATATGTAGCGCTTGCATTCTTTAGTCCAAACGGCATCACACGGTAGCAGTAAGTGCCCTAGTGCGTGATGAAGGATGTTTTTTCCATATCTTCAGGTGCCATCCTTATCTGGTTGTAACCAGAGAAGCCGTCCATGAAAGAGAACATCGAATGCGTTGCTGTATTGTCCACCAGTACATCAATGTGCGGCAATGGGAAGTCGTCCTTCAGACTTGCTCTATTCAGATCTCTGTAGTCAACACACATCCTGACTTTCCCGTCTTTCTTGGGAACTGGCACAATGTTGGCTAACCACTCTGGATAGTGAGTTACTTGCAGGAATCCGGCGTCCAATTGCTTGGTGACCTCTTCCTTGATCTTCAGGGCCCATTCCGGCTTCGTGCGCCTGAGCTTCTGTTTCACAGGTACGGCCTCAGACTTTGTTGGTAACCGGTGCACAACCAAGTCCGTGTCTAACCCGGGCATATCCTCGTATGACCATGCAAACACGTCAGAATAAGACTTAAGAAAATCGAACATCTGTTTTCTCAATAATGGTGACAGCATTTTACCAATTTGGAGGATCCTTGGTTGTGCTATTTCACCTATGTCAATTGACTCTGTTTCCTCAATGTTAGCCTGGGGACCCTTTTCATGCCTTTCCAATGCAAGCTGGAATTCAAGCGGGGTCTCCCATGATTCATCATCGTCCTCGTGCTTGAAAGACTCACAGGGGACGATGTTTGAATCTTCTTGTTGTGATGGGCGAGTGCCCCAATCTGACTTGTCGAGTTCTTGCTCGTTTGCAGGATTGGACACTGGCTCAGGCATTTCATTTATTATTGCCATCTGTACTGGCTTTTCAATTTCTTTTTGTTCTTTTTGTTTTATTATGGCAATCTACTTACCTATCCCGTGCCCCAGATCTTCCAGGTGTGCGTCGGGATTGATACTAAGATTGCGATGTTCAAGTTGCTTATTTTTGGTATTTTCATTTTCAAACAGATGCAAGTAGTAGGAAGCATTCAGATATTCATTAAAAACTTCAGCAGTAGCTACAATAGAAAATTCAGAGGTTATAGAAACCCCCTTTGGGATAGCAGCTTTGCTGATGGCAAAAGGTGTGGCGCTCCAGTTCCTGAGTGGTGCCTGGTCTTTCTTGCTGATGATGACTGCCGTTTCTGTTTCTTCAGCCAGTACCATGTTGGCGCTGTCATCCGAAGATATGCAAATCGGATCTTGTGCTGCGCCTTCCACTGGCTTGTTCTGGCTTCTCTCCGACTGAGGGCCAGATTCTGATGATATCCCTATCCATGCTCCACTGATGGGGATGGCCCATGGTATCTCGTCCTCGGGTGGCGCATATGCGATGTTAACTTCGTTGGCCGGGTCAACTCTGGGGGGTGCAAACATTATGGGTATCCCAGTTGGTATCCCAGGAATTGTAGAAGAGTAAGCTGGTGGTGCCCATTTGCCGTAAGCTGCATGGTATACTTCTTCTGGTACCGGCCCTAGCACTTGGGGCATGCTACGGAACATGCGGTTCAAACCGTCGCGAGTTCCCGGGTGCGGGATATAGGGGCGTGGAGGAGGCGACCTTGGCCTGCGGGTTGGTGCTCCTGAGCTGTCTCGCCCTTCCATCATGTAGACATACATGATTAGACCTTCTTCTTTGGATTCTTCCAGGGGAGCAGGTGGCGGCACTTCCAGCATAATTACAGAGTTGATCGGGATCCCACTAGGGATGAACTGCTCATCTGGTGGGGCGAAGGCCATGGTGACTTCGTCGACTGAGTCCAGGGCGACCAGTGCTGGCAGGCCATCTGGTGAGGCGCACGCATCGTTTTGCGTGCGCCTCGTCGTGCGACCGAAATCGGGTGCGCACAGCCTGGCGACTCTGCTGGGGACTTCTCAGCCCAATAGAACCCTTGGTTAGAATGAGTCAACCTAAGAGGGATTTAGTTGATTTTAGGGTTTTGCTATCTCGTTTTAGTAAAACGTAGAATACACGCAACTGCGTATTCTGGGGAGTCCTGTCACAAGGACATGATAATTGCCTAAGGAAAGTGGAATTTAAGCGGTCCCCTGTGACCCTCCACTTACTTGGGGACTCTCCTGGAACCTCGTATTGCGTGCCAATTCTGCACCTTACTATACGAGACGGTAAAATTCCTTTATCAACGAAATCCAATCAAATCTCACCCGGTTAGACACCGCACTCAGCCCAAATGCACATACGGGCACACCACCACACCGTGGATGGATTTAATTTTCGATTTTGTGATAAATTGCGTGGGGTGACACGCACGAGGGGGACTGCGTGAATGATCCGACCCCGAATGAATGAGAGCGGATATTGCATCTTCTTTTCCAAAACCTAGATCTTTCTTGCAGCCTACCCTTCTGATTCCTATGAACTGATCTTTGGGATGGTATTAGCACCTACGCTCCCGTGGCTCGCCAGGGAAAGCAGGGTAAACCCATCCCCCCAGTTTTCTGGAGTCCATTAGCACCACTGGTTTCTTGCCGTGGCACGCGAGGATCTAGTACTGGTCCAGACCCTTGTAGGCATATGTCTCGGGCTGGGTATCCTTCCCCACCTAGCGTTTCTGAATAAACCACGCGCTTGTGATTGTGAGGGAGTGTGATGTGAATGATGAAGTAAGAAGAAAAAATCAAATTAAAACCTAAGAGTCCATTAGGGGTAGCAACCCCCGCTTTTGCATAAAATTGAGTAACCCTAGATTATGGGCTGCCTTAGCCCTAATTTAGGAAGCTAACCAAATTTTGATCAGGGGAACCACCCCAGATCCATGCATGGAGTCCGGCAAGCTGTGGGCCTCAACCAATTTGAGTCCGCTGGAAGCACTCTGAGTCTGAGTCAGCCTTTTGAGCAGATGAAAGCCGGCCAGATCAGATAATCAGATGAAAGCATAACAGATCAGAGTAGGAGCACAAAACCCTAGATTTTGGAATTTGGCCGGTCCACCTGGAAGCAAATTTGTACCCTTCCTTTTGGCTCCCAACAGCCTTAAGGATGAATTCTTTGCAGACTTTTTGTGAATATCATGTAAATTTTCGCCCTCGCTGGCAAGTTGTAAATTCTCTTTGTTTGATACCTGAAGTCAAAAGGCAGATGAAAGAAAGCAGACCGGGACTCGGATGTGCTTCCATACACAAGTATGTCTAGAGGTCGTGCCCCGCGAGGCACCAACCCTTTTTTAGGATTGTGCACACACCCTTTTTGGTGTACTTTTTATATTCATTTTTTGATATTGAATTCTTGAATGGTAATACCATTTGTCCTTGGCTTTAATTTTGTGCAAGCATCTTCATGCATTGAGTGCACACACTTCAAAATCATTTGCACAAGCTTTTTTATCAAATCATTTTCAAAAGAAATAATGCAAAAAAATTTCCAAAGATCAAAGCTACACCGGGACTGGCTCCAATTCCCTGTGCCTCACTCAGCTTCAGCTTAATAAGAAAAATCATGAAATAAATTGGCTGTGACCTAGCCCAAAATAAAAAGTCAAGTCTGACCCTTGCCAGGGACCAGCAGCCCAAGTTGAAAGTACAAAGAAAAATGATGAAAAGAAGAAGGAAGAAATTTCAAATCCAAGGAAAGACCAAATATGGCAAAATCTCAGTCAAGGCCACTTTGTGCTGCTGTAGCCCTAAGAAATCATTTCGTGTTTCCCCAAAAAACAGGGACTTCTTCCCAAACCGGGACTTCTCCCCAAACCAGGACTTCTTCCCAAACCGGGACTACCCACAAAAACAGGGACTCTCCCCTTGCCTCCAGATAGCGGCTAAAAAGAGATCAAAGTGAAAATTAAATTCTTGCAAATTCCCAAAAAATTTCAGAAATCAACTCTTGTAGTTTCTGGAACCAAAAACAGGGACTCTCCCCTTGCCCCCAGATAGCGGCTAAAAAGAGATCAAAGTGAAAATTAATTCTTGCAAATTCCAAAAATTTTCAGAAATCAACTCTTGCAGTTTCTGGAACCAAAAACAGGGACTCTCCCCTTGCCCCCAGATAGCGGCTAAAAAGAAATCAAAGTGAAAATTAATTCAACTTCCAAAAACTTCAGAAATCAACTCCTCGGAGTTTCTCAGAAATCAACTCCTGTAGTTTCCCAGAAATCAACTCTTCGAGTTTCTTGGAAATCAACTCTCGCGGTTTTGCAGAAATCAACTCTTCGGAGTTTCTTAGAAATCAACTCTTGCAGTTTCCCAGAAATCAACTCTTCGAGTTTCTCAGAAATTGACTCCTATAGTTTCCCAGAAATCAACTCCTCGAGTTTCTTGGAAATCAATTCTTGCAGTTTCCGAAAACTTCAGAAATCAACTCTTGTAGTTCCTGGAGATCAAACATAGGGACTGTCCCATGGACATGTACCAATATTTGGAAATCAACTCTTGCAGTTTCCAAAATTTGCAGAAATCAATTCTCGCAGTTCCTAAAATCAAAACAGGGACTCTTCCTTTACCTCCGAAGTGGCGGTTCAAAATCTTCTTCCTTTACCTCCGAAGTGGCAGTTAAAGGGAATCCAACCTCCGAAGTGGCAGTTCAAATCTTCTTCCTTTACCTCCGAAGTGGTGGTCAAAAAGAAATCCTCACCTCCGAAGTGGCGGTTGAGAGAAAATCATTACCTCCGAAGTGGCAGTTAAAAGAAACCTTCTTCCCTAACCTCCGAAGTGGCGGTTAAAAAGGAAAATCAAATAAAGAAAAATCATCACAGTCAATCTGCACAGACATGCATTATATTTCGTTATAATCTGCATTCTTTATACTGACTTGTCCATTAAAACCCAGGTACCAAGATTGCGTTTCGCAGTCCATACCTCTTACGTTCAAGAAGAAGATTACAGATGGATCCTGCTGAAGGACTCGAGCAAGCGCCACCTCTCCCGCCTCATGGGCAAGAGGACTTGGAAGGCCACCCTGTGATCGCTGGCCTCAATCAGCAGATGGCCAACATGACCACCATGATGACGGCCATGATGCAGCAAATGGAGAGAATGCAAGCGCCACAGCAGCTTGTACAGCCACCACCGCCGGTACCTCCGCCACAGCAGCCGGCACCTCCGGTGCAACAGCCACAACTAGAGCAACCACCACCAGTGCTCCCACAGTTGAACCTACAGCCGCCAGAACCACAGATCCCGCATCGTTTGGCAGCTCAACCAGAACAACTGTTACAAATTCCAGCACCCCTAGCCATACGACCACAGCAAGTAATGCCACAAGGAATGGGGCACGACGAAGAAGAGTGGTACCGAGCACGGGAAGCGGCAGGCATCACAGCCCAGATGCAAGCAGATTTGCAAGCCCTAAAAGAACAGATGCAGAATGGGAACCGAGGTCCTATGCCAAAGGAAGCTTCACTGGACAGATTGGGATTCTTCCCCAATTTGCAACTGCCGCCAAAGTTCAAGTGTCTAGACTTCGTGAAGTTTGATGGAAGTGGGTGCCCATTGTCACACCTCAGGGCATATTATGGAGACATGTGTCAGTACGCATATGATGAGAGGATCATGATCCAATTCTTCCAGCGTTCATTGATAGGCTCAGCGCAGAAATGGTTTGCCAGTCTGGACAGGAACCAGATCAGGACTTGGGACGACCTAGCTAGTACGTTCCTTGAACACTTCAAGTTCAACACAGAAGTCCTGCCCACCCGAATGGAACTACAAAAAATGACCAAGAAGAGTACTGAATCCATTCGTGAGTATGCCAAGAGATGGCGAGAAATGGCCAGGATGGTTCAACCACCCATGCTGGAGAAGGAGATGGTGACGCTATTCATCTCAACGCTGGGGCAGCCGTACTACACTTTGCTGCTAGGGCAGTTCGCTGCAAGTTTTGCTAATCTAGTGGTGGTAGCGGACAAAATAGAAGATGGGGTGAAGTCTGGCAGAGTGGCGGGCTTTGCAACTGAGCAGAGAAGGACCCCTGTTAGTGGAAGGGGCATGGATAGAAATAAAGAGGACGAAGTTGTCAACTACGTCCAACAGAATCGGCCTTTCCACTTTTCGGCACCAGATAGAAGAGAGAATCAGAACAGTAGCCAGGGAGCACAATTTGCAGGACAGCCGAGGCGGTCCAGAGAAGAAATGCAAGCAAGATGGAATAGGGTGTTCACACCTCTCCCTTATCCGTTGACAGAACTGCTGCCAACGCTGCTGAAGAAGGGATACCTGCAAAAGAAGCCACCAACTCACCAACCGGCCAATAGTCGCTCCTACAACCCCAATGAGTGCTGTGAGTATCATATGGGAGCTCCCGGGCATCACACCAACCGCTGCTGGGACTTAAAGCACGATGTCCAGGACCTGATCGACAGCGAGCGTATCTCAGTCGATCCCCCAGTGACAACTCCTGCTACAGGGATCCAGACTAATCCTCTCCCTGACCACAATCGGGCGTCTTCAAGTGGCACCCACTGAACAAGTTGGTAAAACTGCAGGGCAGAGAGCAATCCCGTAATCCAAAATCTTCAGTCCGTCGTGACCAGGATAAGTTGAACTCTATTTTTTGCACCAAACATCCCTGGTAGGGGCGGTCATTTTGTAAATATTTTAAATGCTTTTTACTTTCGTGCAAGCTTTTGTAAAAAAAAAAAAAACCTTTTGAAAAACACAAAAAGAAGAGAAAATACATTTTGAAAAAATACAAGTGAGTGGTTGGTGATGACATTGCTCTGAGACCATACCCTTTTTGGCAATGACCTCGATCATGAAAAGAATGCCGAGCTGCTCAAAGGTGTCTTCAGCTGGGTTCAGTACACTGTCCCATGAGAACCTTAACTGAGCCAAAGGCAATGATTTCCTGATCCAGATCATAATTTCCCTCTTAACAACCTATCTTTGCAATAGGGTAGAGCGACCCTTGAGAGAAAAAAGGAAAGAGAGCGCAAGAACCGGTTAAGGGCTGAGGCCAGCTTTAGCATCATGTCTCTAAGAAAGGATGAGAGGCCATCCTTCATACATCCCAAATTACGAGAATCGCTAGTCAAAACACGTTGAGCTTGATCGTATTATTCAAATACCCGTGTTGTGTCTAGCCACCCCACACTGGGGCAAAGCTACAAAAGAAAATGAAAAGGATGAATAGATTCTTGAATGAGTTTGCATGAGCATTCCGAGTCGTCACAACTTCTGCAAAAGGATGAAAGGCCGTCCTTGCTTTATTTCCCCAGTCTTCAAAGTCATATCTCTAGTTAAACCACTTGAGCCTAACTTTCTTTCTTCTAACCCACTGAGTCATGAGCCCTAAATTTGGTGCTGGGCACAAAAAAAAAAAAAAAAAAGAAGAGAAGAGAAGAAGTGAATGAGCAAAAATAAAGAAAAGGAAGAAAATACACTGGGACTTGCTTTACACTGGGACTTGCTAATCAAAGCAAAAAGCCAAGTTGATCCCAGAGCAAAGGCAAAGAAAGGCAAAAATGCCAGAGGAAAAAATGAAGGTCACAAAAGACCTCACAAAGAAAAATGAAGGAAAGCAAAAAGGGTAATGGCAAAGCCCAAGCAGCCAAGAAAAGGGACAGAACATGACTTGACCCATTTACAAAGAAACTTTGAGCCGTATTCCCTTTCTTTCATGAACAAAAAACCTCAGCCTTCGTTTCGTCCCATCAAAAGTCCTTTCTGATTGCAGAAAATGTGATGATGGAATTCATGCAGATCTATGATGAAGGAATCTAAAAAGAAGAACGAGCTTTGGCAAGACACAAAGTAAAACCTGAAAATGGAAATATAAGAACTTGAGCCTTATATCCCTTCATTTCGCAGATTTAAAACCAAGCCAATGTTTCGTCCTAATGTAAAGACCTCTCGGATCTATGGGACATGATGCGCAAGTTGGCCAAAACCCGTAAACCGGGACTGACACTAACCCAAAGAAAAAGGGGAAAACTTTCAATTGCAAAATCCTGAAACCACCCTGAAAAATTGGGCCAAGGTGAGAGAAAACCAAAACTGGGAAGGGGTGAAGCACCCTTTGAAACATCCTTCATCTTTTAAGTTCCTGCCGGTACAAGTCAAGAATTTCATGGGAATCCGTGTCAAGCACACAGTCCCAAAGCCCTTTGAGTTGACAGGGCAACTTACCATGGTCATTGGTCGTGCCATTTCCCTTAAAAGCACTTGTACAGATATTCAAAAAAAAAAAAACCTCTTGAAAATTGTGTCATTTTAGTCATGGGCACTTGCACACAATAAGTCATAAGTGTCTACACTTTAAACTTTAGATACCTCACTGCTTTGCGAGAATTTTGCAAACCCAGGTGAGGCAAAAAGAAAGAAGTCCAGAAGCACCTTGAAGTCAAGAGTAGGAGAAAGGCCAAGACAGAATGAAGCCAATGCAGTAATATACTAACAGGGAAACAGCGAAGACTTCCTTTCCTTTCCCCAACAGAACTTTCAAAAAACCTAAAGCAGCATGTCAAGACCGTGCCCAGTCTGAAGAGGCTAGTTTTGCACAAGAGTGAAAAATCCAAGAAGGCTTCCCCAAACCCCCAATGAGGTAGTCGCTTCTGAAGAAGTACCAGCGCTGGCCTAAATGATGGCCTCCTCCCTGCAAGAATAAGAGCAGAAGTCAAAACCTCTGGAGAAAAGAACCTTGTAAAGAAAAGCCTGATCAAAATCAGATAGATGGCCCTACCAAAAGAAGGAAACGGCAGAAGAAAGAAGAGCAGAATGAAGAACTTTTTGGGCAAGTTGGCCCCATTTGTAAATTTTTCATTTCCCACTTTTGTAAATAGAATAGGACAGGTGTGTGAGCTCCCTTGAGGCACCAGACAGCGCTGAGAGCACCTCCTCACCAAGAGCATCTCCTCCTTCTTCGTTCCTTCCTGTCCCTAATCAAAACTCAAAAAAAAAAAAAAAAAAACCTGTCCTCAAGAGTCCCAAGCCTGAAAAAGGATAAAAAGAAATCAGATCTGAAAACACCTAAAAGCTTTAATGGAACAAATGAGAAAAGAGAAAATTGTTGAGTGCCTTACATCAACGTCGAAACAGGTTGGTGAGCTTAAGTCCAACCCCATCCTTTTAATCTGAATGAAAATCAGGAGTTGCTCCCAGAAGCCCAAAGTGGGTGAGCAGACTTCGAAATCTTAGTGGAAACCAGTTGGTGTTTTCACTACTTTGGAGAACAACGCTTGTTGTCTCCACCCCCTTTTTTTATGAAAATCAAGAGGATTTAAGCTCATCAATCATGTCGGCCGAAATGCAGGGCGCAAAAACGAGGTTCTTTTTTATTCTTTGCCGTTCATCCCCAAGGTGACTCCGACAAAGAGGGACTGCTATAAGCACCTCATTTTTGCACCTCCCAAAATGCAAAAAATGATATTTTAATTGAAAAGTCAAACTTGAGAAAGTCAAAAAGTTGACTTTTTATCTGGTGCAAATCAGTTGCCATGCTTCCTACCATTGGAAAGAGGATTCCGATACGATTCTAATGGAACAGGGTTTGCTCAAATCGGAGTCCAGATGAAGAAGTTATGGACTGGTCAAATCTGAGAAAAGCATAAATTGACTTTCTGCTAAACCCCAGATCAGCTGCCTCATTTGATATCAGCAGAAAGAGCATCTCGACACGATTCCAACGCAACTGAGTTTGCTGGAATCGGAGTCCCGGATAAGGAAATATGAGCAAAACCGGCTCCCGGACGCGGCCCGGCACTTCTGCTAAAAAACTCGAATTTGCTGCTAAACTAAAATTCAGTGGATTGGGAATCTCGCACTGATTCCAACGCCACTAAGTTTGCTAAAATCGGATATTAGATGAGTGAGTTGTGGGCAGTTGAAGTTTCTGAAAATCTGCACACGTGGCAAACAATGAAGAAAGAGCAGCAAAATGAAAAGTTTTGAATTAAAAAATAATATTTTTGCTAAAAATCTAATTAAAGTATTTAAAATAAAAGAAAAAGAAAAAAAAATCAAAAGATGCATGTGCATCCAAAACTTGAAACAAAAATCCTAATATAATAATAGTAAAAGTACATAAGAAAAAAAAAAAGAAAGTAAAAAGAAATATATGTGGTTGGACGAATTCTCCATGTGGAGAATTCGTCCAAGCAAACTTAGCCTCCAAGTTTACTTGGAGGCTAAGAAAAGAAAGCCATCATTGCATATATTAAAAAAAAAGGCACAAATGGAAAATGGGTAAGGTTTGGTGATAAAATGAGAAAGTAATTGAGTTTTGGTTATGGGTTATAAAAAGAAACCCTAGCACAAACTTATGAGGATGGCTGATTTTTTTTGGAGTTTGTTCTCACATCTCTCCCATAGTCTCCCCCATGCTCCTCCACCTCTACTTGCTCCCTAAGCCCTCCAAGCACCACTCAAGACCAAGATACCCTTCTCTCCTTCATTCCTTCTTCATTTTCAACCCAAGAAACTTACTTGAAGCTCCTTGGTGCTAGGAGAAGAAGAGCTTGAAGTGCT
Organism: Buxus sempervirens; assembly: GCA_947561395.2. NCBI lineage: Eukaryota > Viridiplantae > Streptophyta > Magnoliopsida > Buxales > Buxaceae > Buxus > Buxus sempervirens. The sequence continues at coordinate 13,582,324 of OX387185.1, forward strand.
GCTCCAGCCAAAGAGGAGGTCCAGGACACTCCAAACAACTTTTCAAGCCCAAGGTGAGCTTTCTTGTACTCTTTTATTCATCATATATAAAAATGAACCGATTTAGAGCATGTAGGTTTTCATACATGCTGCAGAATTTTTTTTGTATATAGTATGTTTGTTTCATCTCTAATTTAGTACCTCTATGGATTATTGCTCTTCCAAGGTAAGAGGGGTAAGCTTTTGGGGGTTTAAAGGTGGAGAGGGGAGATCTTTTAGTTGATAAAAAGAGTCTAAAAGTCACTTGAAGTTGCTGTAATTTTTCTTGTTGGTAATGGTCCCTTTAGAAGAGGAGCATGTTCCTCTTACAATATGTTTGACTCTCCATTGTACCCCATAATAACTACCCCCTCCTTCCCTTCTTCTAATGGCATTGCTTGGATGAATGTGCTTTTGTTTTGGTTATGTAAGTGGGGTTAAGGTAGTTTGGTTTGGGTTAGATCGTAGGAGCATGTATTGTTGATGTAAGCTCATTAAGTGTTTGCATGTTAAGCCCACTTTTTGCTACATGTGAAAATATGCATGCTCTCCTTCATCACATATGCTCACACATGAAGCATGCTCATTTGCACACACAATTTTGCTCCACATACAAAAATCTGCGAAGATGTATGCATTTCCCGTGGCCTAGAGATGTGCATGTTAGGCTTGGTTCATGGCTCCTTTTTTCTTTGGTCTAATTTGCTTGCTGTTTTGTGATGGATGAAGAACCAAGGTAGGGGCACTTAAGCCCCCACCTTACTGCTGTAAAAATCCCAAGAGGAATGGGGGATAAACCCGGATCCTTTTCCTTTGTCTTGCATGAACCTAGAGTCCCCAAAAGTGACCAAATGAGGTGATTCCTCATCTCTAGAACCACTGTGGGCTCACACAGGGGCCCACCCAACTACTGGAACATCCTAGGAGACCCAAGAAACCAACCCCATTGAAAAAATCCAAAAAAATGGATTCTGTATGTTGATCCGGCAACTCAGGCCGGATCAACTGAAGCCCATGTGTGGCCGGCTAAAGATGCCGGATACACAGAACCCTGTGTGTAACCGGCATCTTAGGCCGGCTACACTGCCAAATTGCATTTTTGCTAATTTTCTGATCTTGTGCTGTTTTTTGGTGTGTTTGATCAATCTGAGCAAACCAGAAGGGTTTCCGGGTCACCCGGAAACCCAAGATGGGCCTTGGACACCCGGTCCAAATTGATTCCCGGTGGGCCTTCCAACGGGGCCCACCAAGCCCGACAAACTCCTTTTGTTAAATAAAGATAAAATCAATCCATTTGAGTGGGCCAGACCACTTGAGGCCCACCCAAGCCCTATTTGGGCCATGCATGCTTAAAGTAGGTTGTGGTTTGGCCGAGACCACGGGCAGGGCCTGTCGGGCCCACCAAGCCCGTTAACCAATCAAGGTTAGGGTTTCAAAGCCCTAACTCAGGAAGTCTTGGGCTTTCAAGCCCAAGCCCAGGTAAAGGGCCCCAAGCCCGAGGCCTGACCCGCTTTGGTATAATTAAATCAAGATAATCAAATTATTTGGCAAACAACTGTGGGGCCCGCTCAAGGGCCCACAAAGCAATCCCGGCCCGCTTTGGCATGGAAATCCACTTAAATAATCAAACTTAAACTTCAAATAAAAATCAGTTCATTTGAACCAAAGCCCAAAGGGCCTCTCAGGTTTAGATTGAGGCCCACCAAGGAGACATGTGGGCCACACTTGGCCCACCATGGAATCCGTGGGCCTTCCAACGGGGCCCGCCCAATCAGACTCACATCACTTTAATTAAGAAGATAAAATCAAATAAAGGGACCCACACCACTTTGGCGGTCCCGCCAGACTTAAACCAAAATTGAATGCTGGATTAGGAATCGGGTGAGTGAGAGACCAACCGAGTTGACTCAAACCAGGGAAACTTATGGGACCCGTCACTTGACGGGGTGGACTGGGGTGTCTACGGACTTCTCCAGACCGCAACCGAGAACCTACTTAGAATCTCAAGCCGCAGACCAAGCCTTAGTAGAAGAACTTAGGCACCCAGGTGTCTGCCTGCACCCCATCAGGCAGTGGCGACTCCAAACAAATCCCGAGGCACGCATCGTTTTGCGTGCGCCTCGTCGTGCGACCGAAATCGGGTGCGCACAGTATCCCAGGCACACTTCTCTATCCTAGGGAAACGGGTTTTCTCAGATGAGGATGAGGAAGCCATACCAACTATCCGATCAAAATTCCGAGTCAAATTAAGGTTCCACAACAAGACTCTAAGTTAGTCCTAAGACATGCATAATTTTAAGCAAAAGAGATAACCACTAGCAGTTCTAACATGCTTCACCAAATGAAGAAAGAACAAAGCAATGCGGAATTTAACTCAGGCACACATGGTGTGTGGTCCTAGGGGTTGGCGTCAATGAAGGCGCGACTCCTAGACATACTTGTGTAGAGGAGCACATTCAAGTCCCGATCAGTCTTTCTGTCTTTCATCTATTCTTTCATTTGCTTTCGGCGTCAGATCACAGCAAAAATTACAACTTGCCATCGAGGGCGGAGGTTTACAAAAATATTTACAAAACTATAAAGAATTCATCCTTAAGGCTGTTGGGAGCCAAAAGGGAGGATACAAATTGCTTTCAAAGCAGGTAGGCTAAAAATCCCTAGATCTAGGGTTTAGTGCCCATGCTCTGATCTGGCATGCTTTCATCTGTTTGTCTGATCTGGCCGGCTTTCGTCTGCTCTAGAAGACCAATCTGGACTTAAAGTGCTCCCAGCGGACTCTAATGGGTCAAGACCCATAGCATACAGGACTCCATGCATGGATCTGGGGAGGTCCCCCTGATCAAAATTAGGTGAGCTTCCTAAATTAGGGCTAAGGTCGCCCGTGACCTAGGGTTTACTCCATTTGATGCAAAAAACGAGGGTTGCTGCCCCTAATGGACTCTGGATTTTATTCCAATTTTATTCATCATTTACATCCTACTCACCCTCTCATGCTCAACGCAAGGTTCATTCAGAAACGTTAGGTGGGGAAGGATACCCAGCCCGAGACATAAGCCTACAAGGGTCTGGACCAGTACTGGATCCTCGCGTGCCACGGAAAGAAACCAGTGGTGCTAATGGACTCCAGTAAACTGGGGGGATGGGTTTACCCTGCTTTCCTAGGCAAGCCATGGGAGCGTAGGTGCTAATACCATCCCAAAGATCAGTTTATAGTAAGAAGAAGGGTAGGCTGCTAGAGAGGTCTAAGTTTTGGTAAAGAAGTAGCAGTATCCGATTCACTCATCTATCAAAGGTCGGATCATTCACGCATCCTCCCTCGTGCGTGTCACCCCACGCAGTTCCATCATATCAATGCGGGAATTTAAATTCATACAACCATCCATCCACGGTGTGGTGGTGTGCCCGTGTGTGCAGTTGGGCTGCGTGCTGTGCCTATACGGGCGAGTTTGGTTTGGATTTAGGTGATAAAGGAATCCCTACCGCCTCGTATAGTAAGGTGCAGAATTGGCACGTTTTACGATGTCCTGGGAGAATCCCCAGGAAAGTGGAGGGTCACAAGGGACCACTTAAATTCCACTTGCCTTAGGCAATTATCGCGTCCTTGTGGCAAGACTCCCCAGAACACGTAGTTACGTGTATTCCGTGCCTTGCTAAGCGAGGTAGCAAGTTTTCCTAAATATCCACTAATTCCCCCTTAAGCTAACTCGGTCTAAGCAGGGTCCTACTGGGCTGAGTGGTCCCCAGTAGAGTAGCCAGGCTGTGCGCGTGTGGGAAACGTGGCACGGGGTAAATTCGGAGTCGCCACCGCCTGATGGGGTGCAGGCGGACACCTGGGTGCCTAATCTTGTCTATTTAGGCCTTTTTGGTCTGCGGCTTGAGATTCTAAGTTTGGTTCTCGGTTGCGGGCTGGGGAAGTCCGTAGACACCCCAATCCACCCCGTCGGATGACGGGTCCCATGGGTTCCCTGTTTTGAGTCAGCTTTCTCACTTTGGTTCTCACCCGATTCCTAATCCCGCATGTATTTTGTTAGGTCTTGGCGGGACCGCCTGAATGGTGTGGGTCCCTTTAGTTGGTTTTATCTTGTTCTGATTAACTTAATTGATCTGGGTCTGTTTGGGGTGGGCTCCGTTGGAAGGCCCAACCGGTGTCCTGGATGGGCTTGAGTTGGCCCGTGTGCCCTTGGTGGGCCTCAGTCTAACCCTAGGGGGGGGGGGGGGGGCCCTGTGGGCTTTGGTTAATGAGCTGATTTTACTTAGGTTTAAGTTAGGAGCTTTTAGGTGGTTTTCATGCAACAGGTGGGCCGGATTGGTTTGTGGGCCCCTTAGGTGGGCCCACATGGTGGCCAAGTGATTTTGCATCTCTTATCTTTTTAGTTTGCCAAAGTGGGCTGGTCAGTGGGCTTGGGGCCCGTGATCCAGGCTTTGGGCTTTGAAAGCCCAGTTCCTTGGAATTTAGGGCTCGCACCCTAACTCGGTTCGGTTAGCGGGCTTTAGCGGGCCCGACAGGCCCTAGCCCATGGTCTCGGCCAAACCACACAATTTATGCATTTATTCACCTCAAGGTGCGGGTGGGCCGCATTGGGTTTGGCCCATCCGATTAGGTCGGTTGATTTCACTTAATCTTGCTTAGTTGCATGCCTTAGTGTTTATTGGGCTTGGTGGGCCCCGTTGGAATGCCCACTAGTGTGCCAAGCTGGACCGGTCAGTCCACGTCCCATCTTGGGTTTCCGGGTGGCCCGGAAACCCTGTTGGTTCACTGGTTTTAATACAAATCACCCAAAAATTCGGCAGGGGATCAACAATGCACAAAAATCATGCTACTGTGTGTATCCGGCAACTCAGGCCGGATACACATGGTCTACAGGTGATCCGGCCAGAGTGGCCAGATACACAGAGGCTGTGGGTTATCCAGCCTTAGTGGCCGGATATGCTAAGGCCTCAGATGATCCGGCCTGAGTTGCCGGATCACTCTGGAATGGCCTTTTTTGGGCTTTGGCCTTTCGGGATTGATCCCAAGGGCTCCCAGGAGGGTTTTATAGGCCTTGTGGGCCCCTGTGAGGGCCCACGTAGGTTCAGACTTGGTAGAAGCCACACTTGGCTTCTCCTTCTGGTTTTTTGGCAATGAAAAGGGGGTATACAGCAATGGGGAAGGGGTTCATGCTTGTGGGAGTGATGGATCATGCAAAAATCTTAGTGATCATCCAGCCAAAGAAACACAACCATAGTTACCTAGCATGTTATTATCCAAAAAAAATTAAATGCATGTTTGGACAATGGGAAACCACATGTTGGGTGAGGGGATCATGGAGCATGCAAAGGCTTTAACTACAGCACTAAGGTATTAATCGATTCCTGTGCCTCAAGCAAATAAGAACTTAAAGAAAGGAGAGAGGAGGGGGCTTATCATGGGGTACAAAAGATTAAAAGGAGGGAACAAGCTCCCTGTCAAAACAAGCCTAGAACCCAGTCTAAAACAGCAACTACAACACACTGGAAAGTGTGTGAAACCAGACTTTCATGCCTCTTAAATGATCCTACGTGGGTCTTTATCCAGGGATGGCTTTGTGCCATAAAAAAAAAGAAGCAAACACATGCACGAAAATTGCATGGAAAGGGGCTTAGAACAACAATGAAGGGCCATGCCCCTCAACATACTTAGAAATACCTCATTCTCATATATGTAAATCAAAACTTCATAAGAAACAATACCTGGGGGTTCTTGAACCCTGAAGCAAGGTGGAGTTGTTCTCTTGAGGTAGTACAGCAGCTGGAGGTCCTCCTCCTTGAGCACAGCAGCAACTTCAGTCCTTGTTTCAGTGAGAATGGAGAGGAGGAGGAGATGAGAGTGGCTTGGGGTGGTATGGGGAGGTGATGGAAGGCTAGTAGGGTTGGAAGGGAGGGGATTCGAGATGTGTAGGTGAGAGAAGAGAGCAGGGAAAAAGAAGAAATGAAGGCCAACCCCGGATATGAGCTGCTGTTGGCTATTTATAGGCAACATAATGTATCCGGCAACTCAGGCCGAATACACTAAGGCCTCCTCGTATCCGGACTTGAAGTCCGGAGACACTGGCTTCCCTTTGTATCCGGCAACTCAGGCCGGGTACATGACTTAATCATTTTAAAATTTAATGCCGCCGCGAATTTGTCGGCCAAGTGGCGCGAATCTCACGCGAATATCTTCATGTATCCGGCCTTCATGTCCGGTCATGAAGGAAAGCCAGTGTATCCGGTATATGTGACCGGATACAAATCGAAAAATTACGGATTTGCCCTTCGACTTGATCGATTCGACCGATTCGACCGATTTGACCCTTTTGGATATCTACGGATTGCCCGTACGAATTTTTTATATTTAAGATTTAGTCCCTGAGATATTTTGCTGCTTTGGTCGCCACGTGGGCAGTTTTTGCGCCACGTGTGCAGTTTCCGGTTTTTGCTACTCGGAAACTTTGACAGATCATATCTCCTTCATCCGAACTCCGATTTGAGCAAACTCAATTGCGTTAAACTTGTATCGGAGCCCCCTATTTAATGACATAGGGCTAAACACTTGGCACGGTGTTCGGGGAAAAGTCAACTTTTGGCCTTCTCCTAAGTTTGACTGCCCGCAGAAGCTTCATCCGGACTCCGATTCCTGCAAACCCAGTTGCGCTGGAACCGTGTCGAGATTCTCTATCCAATGGCATAGATCCAGGCATTTGGCACGGATTTCGAGGAAAAGTCAACTCTCAGCTTTTCCCTAAGTTTGACCGCCCGCAGAACCTTCATCCAGACTCCGATTCCTACAAACCCAGATGCGTTGGAACTGTGTCTAGATTCTCTATCCAATGGGATAGATCAAGGTGGCCAAGTTTTATCTGATTAAAAGGTCAACTTTCCACCTCTCAGGGTTTGACCTTTTAGCCGGGCTTTGCATTTCTGGCCTTTCGGGAGCGCAAAAATGAGGTGCTTATAGATGGCATCGGGCAATGGAGTTGTCGACAAAGGATCGTCTGGAATTAAGGAAGATGAGGGTTCAAGCGAAAACCGGAAACAAAGAGCTAGGGCTTAGCCCGACCAAGAAGACAACAGTCACCGGAGGTTGCAAGAAGTCGCCGAAGCCAAGGGAAGCCACCAGAATCAGCAGAGAGTTGGCAGAGCCAAAGGAAATCGTCAGGGAGAATGGCCAATGTTGGAGAAGAAGACGTTAGGGTCCGATGTTGTCTATCGGAGAAAAAGAGAAGTGAGTCAGGTCGCGGTGCGAGCGCAAGTGATATAAACAGGTGTTTCCGACGATTTAGGTCGGATACAAATAAATGTTTGCACTACCGACCTGATATGTCGGATACAAAAAAAAAAGGGAAAAAGACAACAACAAAAAAAGGAGAAAAAAAAAGAGAGAAAATCTCATATTTTGGTCAAGATAATCAGTCAATTTTTCTGACGTGATTTGCTGCAAAATCAATTTCAAAAATCTTATTTTGGTCTTAAGATCCACTTCATAGCCATGAGAGCTCAATGGAATTTAAGACAACATGGAGAAACGCCCCCTTAAAGTTAGGGATTTTTGGCAAATCTCTACCCAAAATTATTTTGCAAAATTTAACCAAGCAAATCATGGTTAAGGAAATGCAATTTGGGTTTGTCTAAATCTTTGCTGTTCATTGCTTTTCAATTCCCGCAAAGAGGGGCAGTTGTAGACACTCCAAATTGCACTGCATAAAAAGATGAATAATTGGCCAAAATCTTTAAGAAAAAATGTTTTTTTTTGTATCCGATAGATCATGTCGGATACAAAGTGTTTTGTTTGTATTCGACCTGTGTTGTCGGATACTAATGTTTTGCTGCAAACTTGGAAAATTCCGAGAGTTTTCACTTTTTTACTGCTTTACCTCCCTCTAAGAGTGGGAATTCTTGAAAATAGCCTTACTGTTTAAGTTGGGGGATTCTAGACATAATTTTGTGTCTACCATTAGGGCACCCCTTGCCCTAGCCTTTGCCTATAAATAGGAGGCCTCTCCTCAAGTAAATGGCCAGAAGTTGGAGATTGAAGAGCTCTGTAAGCACCTCATTTTTGCGCTCCCAGAAGAGCCGGAAATGCAAACCCTGGACAAAAAGTCAAACCCTGAGGGGTCAAAAGTTGACTTTTTGATCAAATGAAAATTGACCACCTCGCTTTATATCATTGGATAGAGAATCCCGACACGGTTCCAACGCAATCGAGTTTGTAGGAAATCGGAGTCCGGATGAGGATTCTACGAGCTGTCAAACTTGAGCGGAGCCAAAAGTTGACTTTCTGCTAAAATCCGATCCAGATGCCTACCCCTGTGTCATTGGATAGAGAATCCCGACACGGTTCCAACGCAACTGAGTTTGCAGGAATCGGAGTCCGGATGAGGATTCTCCAGGCGGTCAAACTTGAGCGGAGCCAAAAGTTGACTTTCTGCTAAAATCCGATCCAGATGCCTACCCCTGTGTCATTGGATAGAGAATCTCGACACGGTTCCAACGCAACTGAGTTTGCAGGAATCGGAGTCCGGATGAGGATTCTCCAGGCGGTCAAACTTGAGCGGAGCCAAAAGTTGACTTTCTGCTAAAATCCGATCCAGATGCCTACCCCTGTGTCATTGGATAGACAATCTTGACATGGTTCCAACGCAACTGAGTTTGCAGGAATCAGAGTCCGGATGAGGATTCTGCGGGCAGTCCAACTTGAGCGGAGCCAAAAGTTGACTTTCTGCTAAAATCCGATCCAGATGCCTACCCCTGGGTCATTGGATAGAGAATCCCGACACGGTTCCAACGAAACTGAGTTTGCAGGAATCAGAGTTCGGATGAGGGTTCTGCGGGCGGTCAAACTTAAGCGAGCCAAAAGTTGACTTTCTGCTAAAATCCGATCTAGATGCCTACCCTTGTGTCATTGGATAAAGGGCTCTGATACAATTCTAACGCAACTAAGTTTGCCCAGATCGGAGTCCGGATGGAGAAAATATGAGCTGACGAAGTTTCCGAGCAACAAAATCGGTAAACTGCACACGTGGCAAAAAGCTGCACACGTGGCGAGTTGCGCAGGAAAATATCTCGGGGATCAAATCCGTGAATATCCAAACGTACGAAATATCCCAGGGACTAAATTTGTAAAAATCCAAGAATATCGGATTAAATTGAAAATACCCAAGGACTAAATTCGAAAAATTCAGATTTTCCGACCGACGAGCGGCTGCATTAAATGTTTTTTCATCATGCTGTCGCTCGCGCGGATACCCCTTTTTCCTCGCCTATATAAACAACGCAAGACTTCATTGCGGGGGAAGCGGGTATGCGCTAAGCACAAGCTTAACGTGGCAAGCGGGTATGCGCTTAGCTTCTCATCCCTCATTGAATCCTTAGCCCCCAGAACACCCCACCCGCCTGATCACCCCTTTTCTCTTCTTCTTCTCCACCATCGCACCAAAGTCCGAAGAAAGGAGGGTTGCTGTGGGAGGTCCAAAGGAGGAGAGCTCCAGTGATCGTGCCACCTCAAGGAGAAGCCGCCGCCTTGCACAAGAGCGTAGGAACCTCAGGTCTCCAAGGGTAAGGGAGACCCATGCACGACCCCTTTAAGAAGACGAGGATTTTATTGCTCCATCGAGTGCTCATGAGGTACCTGGCACTTCTACGAAGAACCGGCTCCTCATTTATCTCATCTAATGTATCCCTGTAAACCCCCCTCCTCCTTCCCTTCTTCGGATGTTAGTGTGCCTACTCGGAGGTCCTGTCGTGTGGATGAAAGTGCATCTAATGTCTGCATGTTGTTGTTTTTTATATTTTATGTTGCTGGACTTGCTAGCATGCTTCCCCAACCCCCTGCCACATGCTGTTTGCTCCTTGTGTCCCTGTAAGCATGCTCCCATCACCCCATTACCTGTCTGTAGTTCCTTGATAGATGTCTGTAGTTGCTTGATAACAGTCGGGTTTATTTTTTGTTTGTAAAGGGATCTTGGGTCGTGGTTCGAAGTGGCTTAGATTAAGCTTCAAAGCATGTTTAAGTGTCTAGTATTAGCACTTGGGAGGTGTTACGGAGGCTGGAAATCAAGAAAAAATAAATAAATAAAAAACAGAGCACCAGGGTGTCCGCCGAGCTCGCGCGAACCTCGCGCCCACTTCGCCCGCGGATGCTTTTTTCACGGTTTTCGGTCCGCCCACCTCGCGCTGACCTCGCACCGAGTTGCTTATATTTTTTAAATTCCGAAAATACCCCTACACCGTACCGCGGGGGGCGAAGCCCCCCAACCCCTTCGTTCATCGCGCGTTTAACTTGTTCCTTGGCGGGGGGTCCCTCCCCTTGGACCCAGCATAATGAGCCAGTCTCTCCTCGATAAGTGTCAACTTTGTATATTTTCTGTGGTTATTGCTGGATGTGGGTGTCATTTTCGAACTGAACCAAATAAACCAACAGGGTCTCCGAGTCACCCGGAAACCCAACTTGGGACATGGGCCATCGGTCCAATTTTGTACATTAGTGGGCCTTCCAACGGGGCCCACCAAGCCCAATAAACACAATGAAATGTATGCATGCAACTTAATCATGATAAGTAAAATTAACTGATTAAACCGGGCAGGCCAAACCTAATGCAGTCCACCCGAACTTATTAGTGAATTGATGCATGAAATGCGTGGTTTGGCCGAGACCAAGGGCAAGGGCCTACCGGGCCCGCCAAAGCCCACCAACTGAACCAAGGAAGGGTGCAAACCCTAACTTCCCGTAACTTGGGCTTTCAAGCCCTAATCAGGGCTACGGGCCCCAAGCCCAGTGCCCAACTCATTTTTGGAAACTTAAAAAGATAATACCACTAAATTACTTGGTTACCATGTGGGCCCACCTAAGGGGCCCACAAACCAATCCGGCCCACCTTTGCATGGAAAACACTTAATCTTCAAATCTAAACCTAAAGTAAAATCAATGCACTTAACCAAAGCCCAAAGGGCCTCCTAGGATAGACCGAGGCCCACAAGGGTACATAGGCTTGACCAAAGCCCGCCAAGGACACCATGGGCCTTCCAACGGGGCCCACCCAACCAGACTCAGATTACCTAATTAATCAAGATAAAAGCAATTAAAGGGACCCACACCACTCAGGTGGTCCCGCCAGACTTAACCAAACTACATATCGGATTAGGAATCGGGTGAGACCCAAGTAAGCTGACTCAAACTAGGATAAACCTAAGGGACCTATCACCCGACGGGGTGGACCGGGGTGTCTACGGACTTCCCCGGACCACAACCGAGACCCTACTTAGAATCTCAAAAGCCGCAGACCAAAAGCCCTAATAGATAAGGTTAGGCACCCAGGTGTCCGCCTGCACCCCATCAGGCGGTGGCGACTCCAAATTTTCCCGTGCCGCGTTTCCGACGCGCGCACAATCTCCAAGTGAAGAACGGAATCCTTGCCTCACTGCTTTCAGAACTCCAGAAGGGAACCCCTGCCTCTATGCTTTCAGAACTCCAGGTAAGCCTGAAACTCTTTTCTTTTCTAGTTTTAATTTCTAGAATTATTCTGTCTTCTACCTCTTCTGTAGAATAAGGCCCTTGTATGTGGTTGTTACCCAAACCTACTTCTAAGTACTTCAAGAATACTCTCTAGCCATAAAACGTGAAGAGAGAGCTAGGGGAAAAGAAGACAGGTGGATCCGTAGGGCAGACCCCCATATGTGATAATCTTAGAAATGTATAGTTTTAATGCTTTGTTTAGGTTGTGTGATGATTTATTGATGAAATATGAAGGAATACAGTAGATCTATGCTATTCATAGCATTAGATCTCCATTTTCTTATATATTTCAATTTTTCACCTTGTTTTCTCCCTTTTTATGCTTTTTGATGTTTTTAGTCATTTGAGCAAAGATCTTTGATCCGCCATTGTCCATATGGTAGATCTGGGATCAAAAGTCTTCCAGTAATATCTAGGATTTCATGGGGTTGTTTTTGAGTCATTTTTGGTTTTTGAGAGAAGACCCTACGGTTTCAACTCTCTTCTTTTGATGTTTTTCATCAACGTGGGTATATTTTGTTTGATTTCTTTTCTTTTATTTAATGAAAAATGTGGGATATATCTATGCCCTGGATTGTTCAGATTCAGTTATGCATCATGAGGTGGATTTTGAGTCATTTTTGGTTTTTGAGAGAAGACCCTACGGTATAAGCTCTCCCCTTTTGATGTTTTTCATCAACGTGGGTATATTTGGTTTGATTTCTTTTATTTAATGAAAAATGTGGGTTAGATCTATGCCTTGGATTCTTCAGATTTAGTTCTGCAGCATGAGGTGGTTTTGGAGTCATTTTTGGTTTTTGAAAGAAGACCCTACGGTCTAAGCTCTCCCCTTTTGATGTTTTTCATCAACGTGGATATATTTGGTTTGATTTCTTTATTTAATGAAAAATATGGGCTAGATCTATGTCCTGGACTGCTCAGATTCAGTTCTGCATTTTCTTTGTAAAAATGATTTTTTTCATTTATGCCTTGATTTCAAGGATTTAATTTAAAGCCTGATTTTGAAGCTTTCATTTTAAATTTGTTTTCTTTTGATTTCAGTCAATCGTGAAGCCTAAGAAATGGCTTTTGTTTTCATAAAGAAGGATCAAGAATAAATTGGATCATTCACATGGAAATAAGACATACATTCTTTTGTTTCCTTTTACTTTGTTTTGATTTTTATTAGCAAGCACTTTTGTAGCATGAACAACACTTGGCAACCACTTTGTGTGGATGAATAAGGGTGCCTAACACCTTCCCCTATTAATAATCTAATCCCCTTACCCATCTCTAGATTTTTTTTTTATAAATGGAATTATTTTTAATCTAGATTTGCCTTTTGTGCTAATTTTGATGATTTTGGTGTCCATTCACACCTAAAAACTGAATGGTGGCGACTCTTCCCTTTTATGAATCCCGTGTGATGATAGGAAAGTCACGAGATTGATTTTTTTGCATGTCTCACACCCACTAATCTTGTAAATATTTAATCGATCTTTAAACCAAATAACCAAATCCAAAAAGGGTTACCCAATAACCCTAATGGGCCTTGGGCTTAATCTAAGCCTACCATGGAATCCAAGGGGCCTTCCAATGGGGCCCATGTCCGACCCACTTCACAAAAGGATAAAAAAGATAAAATCAATTAAAATAAAGGGGACCTACACCTTCAGTGGCCCCCACCCAGACTCAATAAATAAGCATGCTGGTTTAGGAAATTGGGTGAGACTGAGTTGACTGGAACCAGGGAGACCCGAGGGACCCGTCAAACCGACGGGGCGGGCCAAGGCGTCTTCGGACTTCTTTGGACGTAACTGAGAACTTAGCCAGAATCTCTAAATAAGCCGCAGACAAAAAAAATTAGGCCCGGATAGGCACCCTTTGTGTCTGCCTACACATCTCAGGCAGTGGCGACTCCAAATTTCCCGAGGCACGCGCACATTTACGTGCGCCTCGTCATGCGAAATCAGGTGCGCACAGCTTGGCGACTCCACTGGAGACCTCTTAACCCAGTCGGACCCTGGTTCACATGAGTCAATTTAGGTGGATATAGATCAGTTTAGGTACTACTTGTTGTCTCAATTTAGTGAGATGCGGAATACACGTAATTGAGTAATGCAAGGAATCCTGGCATAAAGGATGAGATAATTGCCTAAAGTTTGTGGGTTTTAAGTGGGACTGCTGTAACCCCTCCACTTACCTGGGGACTCTCCTGGACAACCTATTGCGTGCCAACTCTGCACTTCAATATAAAGAGATAGCATGGAATCCTTTACCAATCAAATGTCCAAAACTCACCCAATTAGACACAGCACTCTTTCCAACTGCACACACGGGCACTCACCACACCGTGGATGAGCTTTACTGTCTTGAATGATAACTGCGTGTGGTGACATGCATGAGGGGGATTGCATGGATGATCCGACCCTGAATGAATGAATGAAATGCTGCTTCTTTTCACCAAAACCTAGACCTCCTTAGAAGCCACCCTTCTGTTTCGATGAACTTGTTCTTGGGATGGTATTAGCCCCACGCTGTGAAACCCTGGATTTTCCTAAAAATAAAATAAATAATTAAAGGATAAATTATGGAGGAAAATACTAAGAAATATAATAGTAGGAGAATTAAAGATATAAAGGTTAAAATAGGAATTTAAAGAGAAAGGGTAATTTGGTCATTTCAAATTTGTTAAATTCATGAAAGAAAATAAGATAATTAATTATTTGGTCAACAAATTCAACTAGACAAGATTTTAGCTTAGTTGGATGTAAAATAATGAAATTAAGGCTTAAAGGGTGGAAAAAGGGCCTAATGGTAATTATATTATTTAGGACCCAAAATTTAGGTATTTTGAGTGAATAATAAAAATCTAATTACAATTTAAATTTAGGAATAAGATTAAGCACGAAAATTAATTAGGAGATTCTTTAAAAGAGAGTTAAAGGAGTTAAATTAAGGAGAAAGGTAGAAGAGGGAATACACTTAGTATATTAGAGTATGCTAAACCTAATTAGAGTTGATCTATTAGTGAGGCTATAAAAGAAAGGTTTAAAGAGTGTTTTAGGTTTTGAAAAAAAGTTAGAAGGAGAGGAAATTCGTGCATAAGAGTTGGAGCATAAATAGAAAGAGAGAAGAAAGAGAGAAGAAAGAGAAAAGAAAGGAGAAATTAGAAATAAAGAGAGTTGCAGAGATGGCCGACCAGCCAACTTTGAACGGCGAGCTAGAAATATCCAACCGTTTGAATGGATTGAAATTTTAGAGTTTTGTTCTACCCATGGAAGACTTCAAACTGAACGGTGGAGATATAAATTGGAGAAGTCTAGAGGGGTGCGGTCGAGCTCCAAAAAGGGGCATGGGCGAAGTTTCTGAAAAAAATCTGGGTTCATCAAAAGGCAAGTAGCAAACCTTTGAAACTGGAGGAACTGCATGTTTTTGTGTGTTTTGATGCTTGATTGTACTGTTTTTTTTTAAGTTGGATATTATGGGAAAAAGCTTATTTGTTTATAAAGAATTGTTTTGGTGTTTTAAGTTGGTGTTTTAAACTTAAAAAGAATCTCAAGATAAGAAGAAAGATGATGGGATTAGTTTAGGGTTGTCTCAGAACTAGTTTGGGATGGAAATCAGATGTTTAGAATCAAATCAAGTTAATATTTGGGTTAGAAAGATTGAAAATTCCCGCAACTAAGAAAATTGGTGTTAATAGTCAGAGCACTCGATACACTGCTAGAGCGTTACATCAGGCATTAAGCCTTTGTGAAATAACAGAACCTGGAAAATTTAACCGCTAGAACAGTCGCTCGAGCATCCCTTCGAGCGATCATCTGTCAGAAATTTCAAAACTTGGGATTTGTGCCCAGATTTAATTTTTAATGATTTTTCTTGGAATTTTAATGTTGTAACACCTGTATGTAGGGTAATTTGAGATGTAGGAAGTGACGGAATTAAATTTGGATTAAAGGGTAATTATTTGGGACATTGAATGCAATAAGAATCAAAGTAGACTGGTTAGGGTAAACCATATGCACTCAAACCACTTTCATTAGGATTCTAGGTATAAAAACTAGTCTAAAAAATAATAATAGACCTAAATTAATTTCTGGAAAGAATCAGTAGCATAACCCAAAGGTTTTAGAAATTTAGGGTATTAGTTGGTAAATAAGGATTTAAAAGTAAGGATTTTGGGATGAACCAAAGTGTAGGATTTGGAGTAAAATTTGTAAGAAATAAAGAATAACCTGAATACTGAATTAGAAAGATAAACTACGTATGCCCACACTAACATGACTCAAATCTGAACCTTTTATTTAGAATTTGTGTATACTCTCGTACTTTTCTTATTAAATGATCTGGAGCTCTGTTTAAGAGCTGTTAATGGTTATTTTCAATATCTTTTGGTTGGACACCATGGTTTTGAAAATTATTGTTGGATACATCATTTGGGACATGTGTATGATTACTGGTACGGGATTTGTCACTGAATATTGTATATTTGAGTAATTTGAGGTTTTGATTGTGAGTTGTGTCTAGTGGGCAATGCTTAGTATGGATCCATAGCTTAGCTAGGAAGTGAAATGGAATTGGCTAGTAAGTTATTCTTGTTCCGAACTCCCTAGTATGTAGTCCGTCGTACTTGCAGGTGCGGGAGACGTACGCAGCAATCCTCGACCGCTGCTGGTGCGGCCTAGTCTTAGCCGAGGTTGTCGATCGGCAAACGGTTTTTATTTGTTATTCAGGTTACCATCTGCATGCTTCAATGAGACATCGACTTTCACGAGCTTTATATTGGTCATGTTGGTAGGTTACTTGTGACTCGCACGTTGGAGCTATGATTTGGCCGTGCTTGAGGATCACTTGTGACTTGCACTGGTATTAGACGTGTTGTCTTGGGTCTATTAATCTTTGATCGGATTGGTATGGCCTCCGCGGAAGCGGTACCCTTGATGGGATTTTATTTTGGACTGAGGATTGTACTCGCCAACCCATTCGTGGGTGATCCGTGTTGATGGTTGTCGGAGGAGATGGTAGTGACTGCTGGTGCAAGCTCCATCTATCATGTAAGTCGTGATGTGGCGAACTATGGGAGCATGAATATCTTATTAAGTGGTTTCAGTTCATGAGTCCTATTATGTCACACATGTTTGTTTTGGATTGGTAATTGTTATTGTTATATCATTGTATTATCGTGGTTTTGGTTTTATCGTTCACCTCATGACTATCTTTGTTAATCATTATGGACTATTTTACTTCATGCATCTACTACTTGTTGAGATTTATTCTCACTCCGGTTTCTCCCCATTTTCAGGTACTCTTGGCAAGGACGTCATATTGTGGGCTAGGTGTAGCTGGGTAGTCTATATAGATGTAGGTTGCTCATGTAATTGAAATCATTGTATATCATATTCACTGATTAATAAAGAGAATTTGAATTTAAGTTTCTGCATTTACTCTGATTATAAAGTTTTAAATTATCCAGTTTATTTAGTAGCTTTGTTTATTTACCTTCTTTAGTAGCTTTGTTTATTTACCATAACACCCCGGGTTTGGGAATGGACCCGGAACCGGGGCATTACACACACTTCTGTGGCTTGTCAAGGAAAGCAAGGTAAACCCATCTCCCAAGGTTTCTGGATTCCTTAGCGCCATTGGTTTCTTGCCGTGGTACGCGAGGGTCTAGTACTTGGCTCAAACCCTTGTAGGCGAATGTCTTGGGCTGAATACCCTTTCCCCACCTATTGTTTCTGATAAACCGCAGATTTGTGAATGCAGTATGAATGAGATGTGAATGATGAAAATGAAGATAAATAAAATAAATTTAAAATTCAAGAGTCCATCAAGGGCAGCAACCCCCGCCTTTTTGCATCAAATTGAGTAAACCCTAGATCATGGGTTGTCTTAGCCCTAATTTAGGAAACCAACCAGATTTTGATCAGGGGAGCCACCCCAGATCCATGCATTGAATCGCGTGAGCTGTGAGCCTCAACCCATTGAGTCTGCTGGGAGCACTCTAAATCCAAATTGGCCTTTAGAACAGATGAAAGCCGGCCAGATCAGACAAGTAGACGAAAGCAAGCCAGATCAGAATAGGGGCACAAAACCCTAGGTCTAGGCATTTGGCCCACCAGCCTTGAAGCAAATTTGCATTCTTCCTTTTGGTTCCCAACAACCTTAAGGTTGAACCTTTTGCAGATTTCTGTGAATATTGTGTAATTTTTGCTCTTGCTGGTGAGTTGTAAATTCTCTTGGTTTGACACCTGAAAACAAAGGCAAACGAAAAAGCAAATGAAAGAAGGCTGATCTGGACTCAGATGTGCTTTCATACACAAGTACGTCTAGGAGTCGTGCCTCGAGGAGCACTAACCTTTTTAGGACTATGCACACACCTTTTAATTGTACATATTTTTATTGTAACGCCCCGAATTCGAGTTACGTAATGGAACCGTAACTCGTACCCGAGGGTTAGATAACAAAAACCGCAGGATCTATATCAGAGTGTATGAAATATGACATTTCATTTATTTCATCAAATACAATATCAGAGTTCGCTAAAATATCCCAATCACCAAAACACAATGAATAGAAAGAATTACAATTCCAAAGTTACTCACTATCTCAAATGAAAATAGCAACTACAATATATCTCAAAAGTCACTCGACAAAATAATCCTCTCCCCTATACTCAGGGTAATCTGCGTCTTGCTCAACCCCACGTGTATCGTCCTCACCAGGATCTGAAAACAAAACAAATCAAAACGGAATGAGATACGAATATCCCAGCAAGTAGCACATGCATGCACAAAACATTTATATTAGTTCTAAAACATGCTTCAATAGTAAAACATGCATTCGAAATGATAAACAACTTTTAAGAGTAATCCGAGTAATCCAAATACAACATATATACTGATAAAGAGCAATATCAACAGTCAATGCATAACAGCGATTCATAAGTGTAATCATAAAAACAAGTCCACAGTGGACTCATGAAATAAGATTGCCTTTAACTAGGTAATGCCGAAGTTCACTATGCCACCTCCCGGCTTAGGTGCGAAGCCGAATACACGATCATCGTCTTATTGCGGGAGAACCTATCCAGTACAGTGATGAGTTGGCATGTACTAATCCAGTCACAGTCCGAGTACACGATAAAATGAGGGAATGCCACAGCCAGCCGAGTACATGATCAAGCCTCACCGAGTACACGGTGGAAACGCGTGCGTGAACAACTCATTATGACTAGCAAAGAAAACAATCTATTCCACTACCTAGCTCTTAACTTGACAAATGTGGATCCACACCGAGCTATGCCATCTAGACTCAAAACCAACAATCAAAATAATCAAACCAGTTCCAATAGTACCAACCAACCATCATCACCCTCCAAGATATATGGAGAAAAGAAATCCTCAATCCAAGGTACATGGAGAGGTTCCAAACCCATTCCGAGATACACGGAAGTAAAATAACATATTCTCATCAGAAACACTAAAAACTATCCTTCGAGTATATGAATATTCCAAATAATTAGATTTATCCCAAAATAATTTGTTCTTAAGTTCCTTATCCAAATATTTCATAAAATCTCCTTTTTAGTCAAAAGTTTGAAAAACTGTTAAGTCTCGGTTAAACCGGCATTCAAATGTGAAAAATCAGGATTTACATCTTCTACTGAAATTTGACAAACAAATCTGGTTTTATGCCTAAACAGTAGCTTTTCGATAGACACTTTATACTCAAACACTCATTTTCTACTTTAATCCTCAATGCCTTCCTTTAACCCTTTGTATTCTTTAATCCTCAATGCCATCTTTGTATTCTTTTATAACTCCTTTTTGTACACTTACTTCAGCCACACAAGACTCACTCGGGTCCTATTTGGTTGTCTCTAAATAACCTTTTAAATGATTTCCCAAGTTTAGTTTTACAAGGTAAAAAAAAGTGTATGTGCTGGAGATGTACAGCACCTAGGAATTTCCCAAACACCGCTCTAAACAAGATCCAGATTTCAGTCCTTAATACCTTAGTATACCCCAGTTTCAACACCTACAATTTCTCCAAGATACTTCAATTACCTATATTTAGGTTCCCTAAAAGATAATCCCTTAATTGAAATTAATAATAACACACAAATAAAATAGGAGGGTTGGCACCAACACTTGAGGAGATAGGCGCCAATCAGCACCCAACCAGATTTTGCCAATGCCATGAATTTAAAATTCAGGTCTGATCCTTATTTTATAGTCTTTCTTCTCATAACAACAACCTTTCCTTTAACCATAATTCAAAACCTCTAATAATTCCCAAGGTGAGTTTCTAACATTACTCAATTAGTTGGAAGCAAACTGGTATTGAGCTGAACAAATTTCAGATCTCAAAAGAACCACTCATCTGATTACTAATGTATTTTTTTCTGATTTATTTACTTGACACCGGAAGGCTCCCAATACCAGTACTTTCTACTTACCCAACCCCTTAATAACCTCTCATTACATCTTCAAATGAACCCCTACCATAGTATTTAAACCAACACAATAGTGCTGCTGGTGAGCTGGGCGCCAACCACAGCAGCACCTGGTGTCCCTATAGTCCTTTTGTTCTCAGAGTTTATGGCTTCACATGAGCTTCCAACACAGCTCTTCAAAACATGCAATGCCTTCATACAAACACCTATTTAACTAACATATGCTCTACTTTAAACTTTTAATATAACAAGTATCCAAAATGAATTAACATACGAAGATGTTCTCTACTAAGTTAACACCATTCCATGCTAGAACAGATTTCAGATTTAGCATTCAATTTTAATAACTCAAACCTCAATTATATCATGCAAAATAAGACTAAACAATGCTACTACATTGAATGCTCATGCCATTTCTTAAATCTGAACCCAGCTACAGCAACCTTGATTTTCCTTATTGACTGACCTCAAATCCAAGTTCACATTTATAGAATATCCCTTTCCATTGAAAGTTCAGCAACACACTTTAATAAGTTCCTAAGAGGTTCCCAAAATAAATTTAACAACACTTGACAACATAGGGCTGCACTTAGACTAAAATACAGCCCTATAGAGTTGAAGGTGGCTGGGCACCACTCAGCCAAGATCAGCAACCTTGGCGCCAGCCATCTATTTCTTTTCCATCCTTTGCACAATTAAAGGTTTCCCTAAAACTGAGCTAATTTCACTCCTAATTTACCTCCAACTAAATGTTAAACCTCCACCTCATATATGTGACACATGCTGAGTTTTAATTTAGTCTCTCATACTATAACACAAACAGTGGACACTCATGATTCTTCACTTCAGAATTCTGCAATACCAGCAAGTCTTTAATTCCCAATGGATTTGAATCCACTCTGTGCGCCCCTGAAAAACGGTCGCACTGGTAGAAAACGGGAAATTGGAGTCGCCACCGCCTGATGGGGTGCAGGCGGACACCTGGGTGCCTAAGTTAGTCTAATTGGTTGGTCTACGGCTTGAGATTCTAAGTAAGGTCTCAGTTGCGGTTCGGGGAAGTCCGTAGACACCCCGATCCGCCCTGTCGGTTGACAGGTCCCTTAGAGTTTCCTAGGATTGAGTCAACTTTCTATTTTGGTTCTCACCCGGTTCCTAATCCAGCATGTCATTTAGTTAGGTCTCGGCGGGACCACCTGAGTGGTGTGGGTCCCTTTAGTTGATTTTATCTCGCTTAAATTAGGTGATCTGTGCCTGATGGTGTGGGCCCCGTTGGAAGGTCCACGGTGTCCTTGGTGGGCTGGTGTAAACCCAGGTACCTATGTGGGCCTCTGTCTAAGCCTAAGAGGCCCTGTAGGCTTTGGTAAAGTGAATTGATTTTACCTTAAAGTTTAATTTGAGCATTTATGCAATTTCCCTGTAACAAATGGGTCTGCATTGATTTGCGGGCCCCTAGGTGGGCCCCCATGATGGTTGCCAAAACGTTTTCAAATTATCTTATTTAAATTCACCAAAGGGTTGTGGACATTGGGGCTTGGGGCCCGTAGTCCAATCTTAGGCTCGCAAGCCCATGTTCCTGAAGTTTAGGGTTTTAAACCCTCACTTGGTTGGTTGGTGGGCTTTGACGGGCCCGATAGGCCCTTGCCCTTGGTCTCGGCCAAACCACGCAATTTAAATGTCATTCCACACATCAAGGTTCGGGTGGGCCGCATTGGGTTTGGCCCGCCCGGTTCAATTAGTTCGTTTTACTTAACTTGCTTATTTGCATGCTTTTGGGTTTATCGGGCTTGATGGGCCCCGTTGGAAGGCCCATTAATGTTTCCAAGTTGGACCGTGGTCCAGGTCCCATGTTGGGTTTCCGAGCGACCCGGAAACCCTATTGGTTTGCTTGGTTTGGTAAAACCCAAAAGCATTCTTTGGGGTTTTGCCAGTTGGGATGCATCTGTGGGCTTCTTGGGGTCT
Organism: Buxus sempervirens; assembly: GCA_947561395.2. Taxonomy (NCBI): domain Eukaryota; kingdom Viridiplantae; phylum Streptophyta; class Magnoliopsida; order Buxales; family Buxaceae; genus Buxus; species Buxus sempervirens. Next base: position 13,604,250 of record OX387185.1, read on the forward strand.
TTCTAGGGCTGTGTGGGCCCTTGCAAAGGCCCACCAAGGTGCTGGAGTTGTGGAGTCTCCAGCTCTTGGTCTCTTTTGGGTGGTTTCTACAGCAAGTAAAGGAGGGGGGAGGCATGGGAAGTTGCCTCCTCCATTTTGGATCATATATGTCAATAAACAGGGACCAAGGTGTCCATGTTTGGTCTCTTAGATTCCACCAACAGCAAGCATAATTGATGATGCAACCCAAACTCAAGAGATACCTAAAGCATGCTCCATGACATGAAATGTGCATGCATGTTTCCATGTGCATCTTGCACGGGGCAGCAAACATTTGGGCTCAAGTTTATGCAAAGTGGAGAGGGTAGCATGTGTTGAGAATAATCTAACATGCATACTACAATGGGGGTTCATGCATGCACTCAAAGTAGTTAACCAAAGAGGCATGTTACACAAGCACAAACAAAAAAGTAAGTAAAAAAACCTGCTGGAATAGGGGGACAGCAATTGTCATGGGGTTTTAAGCATGCTAAAATCAGCAAGTAAAAAGGGGGGAGAGGGCATGCTAGTGTACGAAATCCAAAGCATTGAGGTTGGTAAAACAGCAACACTAGTAAAAGTGGTGGGAGAGCATGGCAGCAAACACAAAACAACGAGCACACTAAAGAGGGAGGGGATCTCATGCAAAGCCATGTACAAATGAAGTAACAAAACAAGAACTCAGCATGCTCCTTACCTAGACGTGGGTGCAGGTGTATGTTGGGTTAAAGAACTTGAAAACAGATTTTTAATGCATACAAAACCCAACTAGATGATGTAGTGCACAAAGCATTTTGATGTATCCCTTATAAATGCAAACATGTGCAAGCATGTGGAGCATGTTCACAATCAAGTGGGCTGATCTCCTACAGCCAAAACAGTGACTGAAATGGGGTAAAGATCATGATCGATCATACAAATAAAAAATCAGCAAGAATGAAGATGCCTACATGGTCTAGAGATGAAAGCATACATGCCTTGAATATTGATGCACGATGGGAGAACTTTATGTTGATTTTCAGCATGCTTACCTTAATCTATCCCATTCATTTAACTTGAGAGAAGACACTTAAAGAAAGGGAGAGGAAGGGGGATTACGCAAGGATACATGAGATTACCACTTGAGAGGGAACACATTCCCTCAAAACACCCAAAACAGTAACTTAAATGGCCTAAAAGTGGAATGCCACCATCTCTCCACTTCCCATGAAAACCCTACGGATACCATCTTACCTTGGAGGCTTTCATATGGTGGAAACAAGAGGATAATGCATACCCCATTAGCATGGAAATAGATCTTATGACGTGGAAGAAACCAAGCATGGTAAAATCTTTAGAAAACCTTCATTTTAATATATGTGCCATAAAATATGGTAAGGAACCTTACCTAGGGATCTTGAGACCTTCTTGAGGTGTGTAGGCTTCTTCTTGAAGCTTGGACAAGAGTTGGAGCACCACTTTACAGCTCCACCAGCAGCAACTCCTCCTTTAACTTGGATGAGGATGAAGAAGAAGAACACGAGAAGGGAGAGCTTGGCCTAGAATGGGGTGTGGGGTGCTAAGAGATGAAGGAGAGGAGAGGCTTTTTTTTTCTTTGGGAGGGGACGAATTGGAGAGAGGTGGGAGAGATGGGAGAGATGGAGGGAGAGGTGGGGAGTAGCTCGAATGGGAGAGAGATGGGAGAGATGGAGTGGCTTAAGTGTGAGAGATGGAGGGATGACATGTGTCATGGAGAGAGGGGTTGGGAGATGAGGTTGTGTTGGAAGATGGAGGGTTGGGTTAATGGAGATGGTTAGTGGGGTGTTGGGAGATTGAGGGTTGGGTTAATGGAGATGGTTAGTGGGGTGTTGGGAGATGGAGGGTTGACATGTGTGATGGAGAGAGGGGTTGGGAGATGAGGGGTTGTGTTGGGAGATGGAAGGTTGTCTTGGAAGATGGAAGGTTGGGTTAATGGAGATGGTTAGTGGGGTGTTGGGAGATGGAGGGTTGAGTTAATGGAAATGGTTAGTGGGGTGTTGGGAGATGAAGAGGTGTGTTGAGAGATGGAGAGAGGGACATGTTGCAATTGGTTAGAGGGGTGTTGGGAGATGAAGAGGTGTGTTGGGAGATGGAGAGAGGGACATGTGGCATCCAATGTGGAGCTCCCCTTGTGCACACGTGGCATCCAATGTGGAGCACCCCTTATGCACACGTGGCATCCCACGTGGCTTTGCAAAAATTCCAGTAATACCCTTAGCTTTGACTGTTCATATCTTCTTCATCCGGACTCCGATTTGAGCAAACTCAATTGCGTTGGAATCGTATCGAAGTCCTATATCCATTGGGATTGGGCTAAACACCTGGCTCGGGGTTCGAGGAAAAGTCAACTCTCGGCTCTTCCTCAAGTTTGACCGCCCGCAGAATCCTCATCCGGCCTCCGATTCCTGCAAAATCAGTTGCGTTGGAACCGTGTCGAGATTCTCTATCCAATGGTATAGAGCAAGGTACTTGGCACGGAAATCAAGGAAAAGTCAACTCTTGGCTCTTCCTCAAGTTTGACCGCCCGCAGAATCCTCATCCGGCCTCCGATTCCTGCAAAATCAGTTGCGTTGGAACCGTGTCGAGATTCTCTATCCTTTGAGATACAGCAAGGCAGCCAGATTTCATTTGATCGAAAGGTCAACTTTCAACCCTTCAGGGTTTGACTTTTTAGCAGGGTTCTGCATTTTTGGCTTTTTGGGAGCGCAAAAATGAGGTGCTTACAGCTGCCCCTCTTTGCCGGAGTCACCTTGCGGATGAACGGCAAAGAGAAAAAAGAATCCCGTTTTTGCGCTTGGCATTTCTGTCGACATGGTCGACGAGCTCGGTCCTTTTAAAATTCTTTATTTTGAGAGGGAAACGGCCAAATCATGTGGCGTCACTTCCTGGCTTTAGAGTTTCCTTACCCTTTGCTTTCAGGATTCTGTAGGGCAACTCTTCAGCATTTGATTTAGGTTTGAAAGAGATTAGATTGGACTTAAGCTCGCCTACCTGTTTCGGCGTTGATACCAAACACTTGACAACATTCTTTTCTTCTTGTTTTTTCCATTAAAGCTTTTAGGTGACTTCAGACTTCTGATCCATTTTTTTTTGTCTTTTACTTGAAGTTTGCTTTCATTTTTTCATCATCATTTCATTTTTTTGTTTTTTGTTTTTTAGAAGCTGATGGCCAAGGGTTGGGTTAGGATGTTGACCGAATGGAGAAAGGAGGAGGGAAGAGCGGAGGAGGAGCTGCTGTTGGTGAGGAGATGCTTCCAGTGCTATCCAGTGCCTCAAGGGAGCTCACACACCTGCTCTACTCTATTTACAAAAGTGCGAAATCAAAAATTACAAAAGGGACCATCTTGCCCGATGATATCTTGATTTATGCTCATCCTTCTTCATGTCTTGCTGCTTCCTTTCCCACAGCGTGCCTTGTGGTTCTCCTTCTGAGTAGGGGCCTCCTTGTTTGGAGTGATTGCTACTGGTGATTAAGTAGGGACCCCTGCTTCGCGGTCCTCCCTCGCTCTTGACATGTGTGAAGGTTCCCTTGGGGAAAGCTGCCTTGCTGGGGATAAGTGTGGTCTCTTATGCCGCCATTTTCCTTGTGAGGCCTTTTCCTTCTACCCGGGTTCAAACTCATCATCCTGCTTGTCTGAGCTCTTGTTGAGTGTGGAGGAGCTTTGCAGGGGTTTGGCGTGAGTCCGCCTTATTTCTGTGTTGCTTTTCTCCATGAGGCCGACCTCTTCAGACTGGGTGAGGCTTGGAAGAATTGCATCCTTGATCATCATTTCTTATTGTTGACAGGACTCCAGTGGGGTTGGCGGAGATCGCCCTCCATTCGTTTGAAGGAGCTTCACTGGGGATCTAGGAGAGAATATCCGCCTTCTTATTGTTGCCGTACTTGTGAGGGTTGGCAAGAAACAATGCATTAGTTGAGGAATAGCTGGGGAATGCAAGCACATCTATTTTCTTTTTTTCTTTTTCTTTGCTTCAGGCCATTTTGCCCATTGCAGCTAGAGGTGGCCTCTACCAACATTGAGAGACTCATCAACTAAGGTTAGTGGCACACTATGGTACTCAAAAACAGTTAAACAGAACAATTTCAGAGAAACAAGTGTGTAAGTGTGTATCTGTGTTTGCAATATCACAAGTAGTTTCCCAGGTCAGACAGGACTTGGAGTGCTTGGTGCTCTCAGTAGCATTATCACAGGCCTCTGCGGAGTTTTCTGCTCAGGCACAACCTGCCGGTCTGGATCCTTAAGGTTTGTCTATCACTCCCTGCTCATAGTCTGCCACTGCCACTGTTACTGCTCATTCTGTTCCTTGTTCTGCCCAATTCGAATGTGACCAGCTCTCTTTTTTCTTTCCTTTTTTTTTTTTTTTACTGACCGCCTTTGTACACCACGCCCCTTTTTCAGGTTTTCACCATGTCCAGTCCTTTCAAAACTTTGAATTCCATCATTGCCAACGAATGCAGACCTAACTTTTTGCCCTGATCATTCCTTTTGGGATCCGAGGGGTCTTGGAGATAGGACGAAACGTAGGTTTGATCTTGGTTATGAAAGAAAGGTAAGTGGCTCAAAAAAGCTTAAGCTTCTGGGTTCACCAAGCGTGCTACACTTATTGTTGGTGGGACTTACATCCTGGCTTATTTGCATTTCCGTTTTTTTTTTTCACTTTTGTCTCTTTTTTTTTCTTTCTTTTTGAAGTTTTTCGAGGCATGGGTGCCCCATTTCTTCTCTTTGCCATGCCAGGAATGCCCTATTTGAGGTGTAGAACACTTGTGATAGGTTGAAAGAATTCCAAGGCTCAAAATTGTCTAACTAGGGGAGAATTTAGGGTACCTGAAGGGGTTTATGGGCTAAAGGAGGGTCAAGGATGGCCTCTCTTCATTTCCCAATTGGAACGATCTCAGGCATAGTACAGTTTGACTGCATCTGCATTTATCGGCTCAGGAAAAACTGCCCCGTCCATCTCTTGTAGGATGAGTGCTCCTTGGGACAAAACCTTGTGGACTACGAATGGCCCTTTGTAGTTTCGCTTGAATTTCCCTCTGTCTTTCTCAGAGATGGAAACATCTCATTCGATTTTGTGGAGCCACTTTGCTCCAAGGCCACCTTATCTCTTGGTATTGGGAGACATTTTGCTCCTTATGTCCTTGCTCATTTCTTTCTTTGTTTTGGTTGTATCTGAAACTGCTTCTACCCATCTCTGACTCATCTATCAGCGGCTTTGGCTTCACAAGATTCTATCAACCAATGTGTGAATAAACTGTGATGACTCTTTTGGCGTCCCATGTGTGAATACACGGTGACGATTTTTCTTTGCATCAGCGCGTGACTACGCCGTGATGACTTTTCGCGTCCCATGTGTGAATACATGGTGACGTTTTCTTGCATCAGCATGTGAATACGCAGTGATGGCTTTTTCACGTCCCATGTGTGAATACACGATGACGTTTCCTGCATCAGCGTGTGAATACGCAGTGATGGCTTTATCACGTCCCATGTGTGAATACACAGTGACGTTTTTCTTGCATCAACGTGTGAATAAGCAGTGATGGCTTTTTCACGTCCCATGTGTGAATACACGGTGACATTTTTTGGGAGATACCTTGCTCCTTTTGCCTTTGTCCATTACTTATCCTGACTTGGTTATTTCCTTTTTTCTTGCTTGATTGCATTCAAAATTGCCTCCGCCAATCTCCAATTCATCCGCCGGCGGTTTTAGACTTTGGTTATGCTGGGGCATTTGTTCCCCAATCTCAGACTCCTCTATTGGCAACCTTGGTATTACAAACTTTGGTTTATGCCATTCCTTCACCAATCTCCGACTCCTCCGTCGGCAACTTTGGCATCAATTTGTTCCATTTCCAATGTGTGAATACACTGCGACGGTTCTTTCTTGCATCAGCGTGTGAATACGCAATGATGGCTTTTCTGCGTCCCATGTGTGAATACACGGTGACGGTTTTTCTTGCATCAACGTGTGAATACGCAGTGATGACTTTTTCACGTCCCATGTGTGAATACACGGTGACGTTTTTCTTGTATCAGCGTGTAAATACGTAATGATGGCTTTTTCACGTCCCATGTGTGAATACACGGTGACATTTTTTCTTGCATCAACGTGTGAATACGCAATGATGGCTTTTCTGCGTCCCATGTGTGAATACACGGTGACGGTTTTTCTTGCATCAGCGTGTGAATACGCAGTGATGGCTTTTTCACGTCCCATGTGTGAATACACGGTGACGTTTTTCTTGCATCAGCGTGTGAATACGTAATGATGGCTTTTTCACGTCCCGTGTGTGAATACACGGTGACGGTTTTTTCTTGCATCAGCGTGTGAATATGCAGTGATGGCTTTTTCACGTCCCATGTGTGAGTACACGGTGACGTTTTTCTTGCATCAGCGTGTGAATACGCAGTGATGGCTTTTTCACGTCCCATGGGTGAATACACGGTGACGTTTTTCTTGCATCAGCGTGTGAATACACAGTGATGGCTTTTTTGCGTCTGTCTCAAGTTCTATCAGTACCTGTAAAAGTTCTTGTGAAATTTAGGCAATTAGAATTTATTTGCTTCATCAAAATTATGTGCAAATTCAAGAAATTTCTCCTTGGTTGAAACCTTTTGGGAATTCACCAAGTGTTTAGATTTCCTCTCTGACGTGGGTCCATGGCAAGACCAGTAATCTTTGGGTCAGTCACCTGACACTCTCATATAGACTTATGAAATGGTGCCTCCCGGCACTCCCTGTAAGGGTTTCAACACTTTTTGCCTTCAATAGCATGCCCCAGGTAGGAATGAGGGGGATTGTTTTGGTTCAGGGGGTTTCTCTGGCACTGCCCTCCCCCAGGCTTTTCTTTGATTTTCTCTCTTGTTTTTTTCTTTTTCCCTCCCTTGGTTGGGGGTTGTGTAATGGCTTTTCTCTCATTGGTTCTCCCATTCGAGTTCAGCGCCTTGCCCAGTTTTAGGGCCCTGACAATTTCCATGGATCATGACACAATGATCAGAGAGGACTTATCATTGGGACGAAATGTAGGCTTTGTTTCCAGTGTTTAGAAATGAAGGGTAATCAGGCTCAACCCCTATATAGCTTCACTCTATGGGTAACCATTATGTCTAGCCAAAGTTCTTCCCTCTTTTTTTTTTTTTTTTTTGGTTCTGTCATTGCCAGTTTGTCCAAGATTAAATGTTACATTCCCTGTAATCAGAAAGGGCTTCACAGTAAGACGAAATGTAAGTTGGGTTCAAGGGTCCCGAAGAGATGATATGAAGGCTCAAAATTGATGAATGGGGTAAGAGCCATGTCCTGTCCACCTTTTTTGTTAGGGCTTGCTTCACCTTTGTTCCTGCAACTTTACGCTTAACTTTGCTTAGCTTATTCTCCTTTTTCCATCTTTGTTCTTCTCTTTCTTTCCCTTCTTTCTTGGGTATTCTGCCCCAAGTCTTAATTCTTGCCCTCGGGGTTTTCCCCGGCTTTTGTTTCTTCTTTTTTTCTCTTTTCTTTTCTTTTCTTTCGAGGGATTGCCCCAGTTCTTTCTTCAAATTCTTGCTTTCCGGGGTTCTCTCCAGTCCTCATTTCTGTCCCCTTTGTTCTTAGGGTGCTTTTCGCTTTGCCCTATCTTCACCTTCATCCTTTCTGCGTCTCCGACTGTACGAAGCTTTATGCCCCTAGTTTTGAAGACACGACATGGTAGGTCCAATGAAGGAATTGTTAGGCTCAAAGTGTTTTGCTAGGGTTACATCTTGTGTCAGATGATTTTTGGGAAAGATCAAGGATGGCCTTTCATCCTTTTACTGAGAATGTAACACTTAATTACTTTTGCACGATTAACTGGCTCGAGAACCATTTTCTTCTTTGTTCATTCTGTTTTTTTTTTTTTTTTTTTTGCTTTTTTGACTTTTACCCCAGTTTGGGGTGGCTAGACATAACGTGGGTTAGAAATGAGACGATCAAGCTCAACACGTTTAACTAGCGGAATTCATTTGAAGTATGTTAGCCAAAAAAATGGCCTCTCATCACTTCATTGAGATCATTGATCCTGGATCATGTCAGTGACCTTTGACTGGTATGGAGGCGCCTTGCCCTTTCTTTTCTTTTCTCTTATATAACAACTTGCCCCTTTGTTTGGCACGGTAGGTTTCAAATGTGATGTTGGGGGGATCCCTTGGCTATGTCGAGACCCACACAGTTTGTGCCATTTGGCACATTTCACTTGTCAAATTTGAGTGTTCAGGTTTGTCTCGAGATCACGGTCATGCCTTGGTGTGGTCGAACACTTTAGTGATTTTCCAAAAGGTTTCATGAGTTTGCAAAACAAACATGTTATCAAGTTCAGAATTAAAATGAAAAGAAAACGATAAACAGAAAAGAACAGCAAACTATGCAAGGGGTGGCCGATGCGAATCAGCGTTCTTGGAATTCAGTTGCATATTCCGAGATTTTTTTAATCCAACAGAGGATCAATTTTGAGTTCCCCAGCTTCAAGAAGATCTTGGACTGCATGACGAAGGCTCCAACATTCCTCAGTATCATGCCCCGGTGCCCCTTTATGGTAACTGCATGCCTTAGCTGGGTCATACCCTCTACTTGCTGGTGCCCTTCTATTTGGTGGAACCTGCTTCAGGTGTCCTTCTTGCAACAAGGTGGGCAACAATTCTGACAAGGTATATGGGAGCTGTGTAAACACACGGTTCTTCCTTTCTTCCTTGGTCAAAGGCTCCTTTAGCCGAGCTGGGGCGACACTGGCATGGGGGTGGTCGCTTTCTCTCTTGCGCTTGGCAGATCGGACATGGTTGATCATTCCTTCATATCTTATGCCTTCTTTCCCCCCATGGGAGGATCCTGTCATGGAGCCTCCTATCTTTCCATCCCTAACCGCATCTTCGATCCTGCCTGCCGCCATGATTAGGTCGGTGAAGTTCGCGGCACACTGCCCTAACAACATTGTGAAGTATGGTTGCCCCAGCGATGGGATGAACAAAGAAGTCTGTTCTTGTTCAAGGAGCGGGGGTTGCACCACACTTGCTAGTTTCATCCATCTTTTAGCGTAGTCTCTCACAGACTCGCTATTCTTCCTTGACAACCTTTGCAATTCTGCCAGGGTTTGAACCATTTGGCTATTCAAACGATACCGTTGGATGAACATGGCGGCCAAGTCGTTCCACGTCTTAATTTTGATTTTATCCAGACTCAAAAACCAAGAGTGAGCCGCGTCAGTCAACGACTTCTGGAAGAACTGTACCATGATCTGTTCTTCCTTGGCATACTGGCACATGTTGCTAGAATATGATCTTAGGTGGTTCAGTGGGCAACCCGTGCCGTCGAATTGATGTAGCTCAGGACATTTGAACTTAGCCGGGAGCTGGATGTCCGAAAAGAAGCAGAGGCTTTCAAGCGTGGCCTCGCTCTGCACTGTACTGGGTTGAACCTGTTTGAGGAGTTCTCTCATGGTGGCCATTTCTGCCTTGCTTTCTTCTCTTACTGTTGCCAATTTTCCTTCAAACTGCGCTTCCTGAGTTCTGTACCAATCTTCGTCATCCTGCCCCAGTTGAGCCGGTGCAAACTGATCCTGCTGCGTGATGTGGAAAGGCGCCGCTGGTGGTGGCGGTGGTGGTGCCCCGGGAGGAGGATGCACCGGGTACAGTGGTGGTGCCATCTCTGCTTGTGGTGGGAAATGTGGCTGCGGCTGCTGGGCGGCCGGCACTGCTTGTGGAACTTGCTTCAGCTCTCTTAGTTCTGCCATTAGTTTTTGGATGACGGACCCCATGCTATCAATTTGCTGTTGCATCTCATTCACTACTGGCCCATGGCTAGATTCTGCCGGGTGCTGCCCCGGCGGTGTCTGCTCTCCTTGTCGGTCCATATCAAGCCTTTTCCTTGATCTTAGTAGGTACGAACTTCTGGAGGCGATTTTGGCACCTGATGGAACAATTAGCAGGCATTAGTGCATTTTTACACAAAATGTTTACACAGCTTTATCTGATTTGTTTCTTTTTATTGATTTTTCTCATCTGATGTAATTGGACTAACTGGTCTATTTTAGCTACCCTAGGGCAACAAGGGAAGAGAACCTGAATGAATCTGAAGACTGATCCATTTTGGTCGCTCGGAAGCGACTGGGAAAGAGAACCCTAGTGACCGAATCTATTTTAGCCACCCGTAGGTAACTGGGACAGAGAACCCTATTTTTTCTGAAAGCTGATCTATTTTAGCCACTTGGTAGTGGCTGGGAAAGAGAACCCTATTTAGCGAATCTATTTTGGCCACCCGTAGGTAACTGGGACAGAGAACCCTGTTTTTTCTGAAAGCTGATCTATTTTAGTCGCTCGGAAGCGACTAGGAAAGAGAACCCTATTCAACTGGTCTATTTTAGCCACTTGGCAAGGAAAGAGAACCTTCGATTTAAGGGGGTTTTGTTTGAGCTCAGAATCACAAGGCTGGACCACGCATGGCCAAAGAAGGGGGCTGATAAGGCAGCACCCAGGGTTGCTTTAGCTACGTCCGACTCATCCGTCGACAGCTTTGGCAAATTGAGAATTCGGCTAGTAGTACCCAGACGCTCCGCAGCCAATATCCGATTCAACCACCGGCGGCTTTGGTGTCACTAAATGGGGTAGGCTATGCCAGGACGCTCCTCCACCAATATCCGACTCATCCGTCGGCGGTTTCAGTGCCCTAAAGGATTCGGCTAGTAGTACCCGGACGCTCCGCAGCCAATATCCGATTCAATCACCGGCGGCTTTGGTGTCACTAAATGGGGTAGGCTATGCCAGGACGCTCCTCCACCAATATCCGACTCATCCGTCTGCGGTTTCGGTGCCCTAAGGAAATCTGACCGAATGATCTTGGGAAAGATACAGACGGGTGCGATCTGAGCTCAAATTCTTGGGTGTTTTAAACACTTGCTAGTTTCAAGATCTCAATGAGAAAGATGCAATTAAAAGAGTTGGGGGTCGCAGCGACCAGAAATGCCGCAATTGATTGAGAGAGATGGTCTATCGGAGACCGAGTTGCCCTATTTGAGGGAATTAGTTCTTTTATTTCAGGTTCTTGTTTTGTTAAGTTTGAACACATAACAGAATAGAAAGGCAATTCATGCTTAATAAAAAAAAAATGCCACAGCGACTCACAGTACATTAGCATATTCATCAAAATACAACAAAACCAAAGTCTAGCTAGGTTGGTCATCATCATAGTGGGAGGACACGTCTTGCCTCCTCAAGGCGCGCAGAAGCTTGTTCCGCAGACGTCGGTCCTCCTCGGTGCGTTTGCGCACCAAGTCCAGTTCATGTTGCAAGGCCGTATTGGCCTGCCTACTCTCCAGTTCCGAATCCACGTAAGCTGAATGGATACGGGAGTGAGTCTCCTGCAGTTCAGCCACCCTGTCCCTATATGTGTTAGGGGGCGAAACTGGAATGTTGCTTGAAGCGACAGGCTGAAGAGGTGGGGGGCCGTCGTGGCCAAATTCCCGAGCTATCCACTGCTCGTAGTCTTGAAAGTGTAATTCGGTGAAGACGTCCTCCCGGTATACGCACACCGTTTTCCACTCTGCTAGCAACTGTGTCCTCAGTCCCTTAGTGAGTGGACCAATCAAACCGCTCAGGTTGTCCTGGATCGGGATTCCCTGCGGTTTCCCAAACTGTCTCAGAACCCGAATCGGATAGTACGGCACGGCCTGGGTAAGGCCTATCAAGGCAAGTCCCTCTCTTTTCTTGAAAGCTATGATGGGGGTGTAGGGGATGTTGTATGTACCCCACCATCTAATGTCCGTTTCTCCCTTCAGGTGGAGAAAGTGGTTAAACCAATCCTCACGAGCGGGTAGGTCTGGTTTGATCTCTCTTTGAGCCAACCAATAGATGTTGTCGCCGGTTGCCTTGTAATATGCACTGACAGGTGATGACACCATCAGGTGGTCTTGCAGCCAAATGTGGAGAAGGGGAGCGCACCCTTGAAACCTCCGAGTTCCGTTTTTGGACAAAGCAGGGAATGGAACAGTTGAGCTAGGATCAGTGGCATGATTCGGTACCCCGTCCTGAGTTGATCCACAATTTCCATGAGGGCCAAATTAATGGTGTCTCCCCCAGTTGGAAAGAAGATTTGCGACAAAACCACAAGGGTGAAGGTGTCAAACCAAGCTCGGGGTCTTTCCTGCTTTTTGTTTCTCATTTTCTCAGCTAGGAATGCTTTAGAGACCCGAGTAAATGATTTGTCACCTCCTAAGGTCTGGAATTCTCCCCTTGAGAGGCCAAAGAAAACGCAAGCTTCATTCTTGTAGCTTTCTTTGAGACTTGGCCTAGCGGGTTCTCCTAAGTCGCGAAATCGGAGGAACAGGTCAAGTTCCTTAATTGTGGGAGTCAACTCATTGATCCCGAATCGAAACACTGAAAGTTGGGAATCCCAGAAAAGCAAGGCTGCTTGGATCATATCCCAGTTGATCGGCACATTTAACAGGGACAACGTCTGTCCCACACGGTATTTGTGCTCCCATTCAATCTGCTCACTCCCTTGGAGCTGCCTTGTCCAAGAACGGATCCAGGGGGTATCCCAGGCGCACTTCTCTATTCTAGGGAAGCGGATTCTCTCAGATGAGGATGATGATGCCATGCCAACTATCCAATCGAAATTCCAAATCAATTCAGGTTCCACACTAAACTCTAAATCAGTCCTAAGACATGCGTAATTTAAAGCAAAGGACCAATCACTAGCAGTTCTATCATGCTTCACCAAATAAAACAAAAAACAAAACAGTGCGGAATTTAACTCAGGCACACATGGTGTGTGGTCCTAGGGGTTGGCGCCAGTTAAGGTGCGACTCTTAGACATACTTGTGTAGAGGAGCACATTCAAGTCCCGATCAGTCTTTCTGTCTTTCATCTGTTCTTTCATCTGCTTCCAGTGTCGGACCACAGCAAGAATTACAACTTGCCATCGAGGGCGAATTTTTACAAAAATATTTGCAAAGTTGTAAAGAATTCATCCTTAAGGCTGTTGGGAGCCAAAAGGGAGGATACAAATTGCTTTCTAAGCGGGTAGGTTAAAAAAACTTCCTAGATCTAGGGTTTTGTGCCCATATGCTTTCATCTGTTTTTCTGATCTGGCCAGCTTTTGTCTGCTCTAAAAGACCAATCTGGACTTAAAGTGCTCCCAGCAGACTCTAATGGGTCAAGACCCATAGCATACAGGACTCCATGCATGGATCTGGGGTGGTTCCCCTGATCATAATTAGGCGAGCTTCCTAAATTAGGGCTGAGGTCGCCCATGATCTAGGGTTTACTCCATTTGATGCAAAAAGCGGGGGTTGCTGCCCCTAATGGACTCTGGATTTTATTCCGATTTTATTCATCATTCACATCCTACTCACTCTCTCATGCTCAACGCGAGGTTCATTCAGAAACGTTAGGTGGGAAAGGATACCCAGCCCGAGACATAAGCCTACAAGGGTCTGGACCAGTACTGGATCCTCGCGTGCCACGGCAAGAAACCGGTGGTGCTAATGGACTCAAGAAAACTAGGGGGATGGGTTTACCCTGCTTTCCCCGGCAAGCCACGGGAGCTTAGGTGCTAATACCATCCCAAAGATCAGTTTGTAGGAATCAGAAGGGTAGGCTGCTAGAGAGGTCTAAGTCTTGGTAAAGAAGATGCAATATCCGTAACTCTCATTCATTCTGGGTCGGATCATCCACGCATCCTCCCTCGTGCGTGTCACCCCACGCAGTTTATGCAGTTCATAAGAAAATACGCCATCCACGGTGTGGTGGTGTGCTCGTGTGTGCAGGTAGGCTGTGTGCTGTGTCTAATCGGGTGAGTTTTGTCCGGATTTGGTTGGTAAAGGGATTATTACTGCCTCGTATAATAACGTGCAGAATTAGCACGCAATACGAGGTTCCGGGAGAGTCCCCAGGTAAGTGGGGGGTCACAAGGGACCGCTTAAATCCCACTTGCCTTAGGCAATTATCGCGTCCTTTTGACAGGACTCCCCAGAATACGTAGTTACGCGTATTCTACGTTTTACTAAAAAGATAGTAAAGACCCTAAAACCGACTAAATCCCTCTTGTGTTGACTCATTCTAACCTAGGGTCCTAACGGGTCGAGAAGTCCCCAGTGGAGTCGCCAGGCTGTGCGCCCCTGAAAAACGGTCGCACTGGTAGAAAACGGGAAATTGGAGTCGCCACCGCCTGATGGGGTGCAGGCGGACACCTGGGTGCCTAAGTTAGTCTAATTGGTTGGTCTACGGCTTGAGATTCTAAGTAAGGTCTCAGTTGCGGTTCGGGGAAGTCCGTAGACACCCCGATCCGCCCTGTCGGTTGACAGGTCCCTTAGAGTTTCCTAGGATTGAGTCAACTTTCTATTTTGGTTCTCACCCGGTTCCTAATCCAGCATGTCATTTAGTTAGGTCTCGGCGGGACCACCTGAGTGGTGTGGGTCCCTTTAGTTGATTTTATCTCGCTTAAATTAGGTGATCTGTGCCTGATGGTGTGGGCCCCGTTGGAAGGTCCACGGTGTCCTTGGTGGGCTGGTGTAAACCCAGGTACCTATGTGGGCCTCTGTCTAAGCCTAAGAGGCCCTGTAGGCTTTGGTAAAGTGAATTGATTTTACCTTAAAGTTTAATTTGAGCATTTATGCAATTTCCCTGTAACAAATGGGTCTGCATTGATTTGCGGGCCCCTAGGTGGGCCCCCATGATGGTTGCCAAAACGTTTTCAAATTATCTTATTTAAATTCACCAAAGGGTTGTGGACATTGGGGCTTGGGGCCCGTAGTCCAATCTTAGGCTCGCAAGCCCATGTTCCTGAAGTTTAGGGTTTTAAACCCTCACTTGGTTGGTTGGTGGGCTTTGACGGGCCCGATAGGCCCTTGCCCTTGGTCTCGGCCAAACCACGCAATTTAAATGTCATTCCACACATCAAGGTTCGGGTGGGCCGCATTGGGTTTGGCCCGCCCGGTTCAATTAGTTCGTTTTACTTAACTTGCTTATTTGCATGCTTTTGGGTTTATCGGGCTTGATGGGCCCCGTTGGAAGGCCCATTAATGTTTCCAAGTTGGACCGTGGTCCAGGTCCCATGTTGGGTTTCCGAGCGACCCGGAAACCCTATTGGTTTGCTTGGTTTGGTAAAACCCAAAAGCATTCTTTGGGGTTTTGCCAGTTGGGATGCATCTGTGGGCTTCTTGGGGTCTTTCTAGGGCTGTGTGGGCCCTTGCAAAGGCCCACCAAGGTGCTGGAGTTGTGGAGTCTCCAGCTCTTGGTCTCTTTTGGGTGGTTTCTACAGCAAGTAAAGGAGGGGGGAGGCATGGGAAGTTGCCTCCTCCATTTTGGATCATATATGTCAATAAACAGGGACCAAGGTGTCCATGTTTGGTCTCTTAGATTCCACCAACAGCAAGCATAATTGATGATGCAACCCAAACTCAAGAGATACCTAAAGCATGCTCCATGACATGAAATGTGCATGCATGTTTCCATGTGCATCTTGCACGGGGCAGCAAACATTTGGGCTCAAGTTTATGCAAAGTGGAGAGGGTAGCATGTGTTGAGAATAATCTAACATGCATACTACAATGGGGGTTCATGCATGCACTCAAAGTAGTTAACCAAAGAGGCATGTTACACAAGCACAAACAAAAAAGTAAGTAAAAAAACCTGCTGGAATAGGGGGACAGCAATTGTCATGGGGTTTTAAGCATGCTAAAATCAGCAAGTAAAAAGGGGGGAGAGGGCATGCTAGTGTACGAAATCCAAAGCATTGAGGTTGGTAAAACAGCAACACTAGTAAAAGTGGTGGGAGAGCATGGCAGCAAACACAAAACAACGAGCACACTAAAGAGGGAGGGGATCTCATGCAAAGCCATGTACAAATGAAGTAACAAAACAAGAACTCAGCATGCTCCTTACCTAGACGTGGGTGCAGGTGTATGTTGGGTTAAAGAACTTGAAAACAGATTTTTAATGCATACAAAACCCAACTAGATGATGTAGTGCACAAAGCATTTTGATGTATCCCTTATAAATGCAAACATGTGCAAGCATGTGGAGCATGTTCACAATCAAGTGGGCTGATCTCCTACAGCCAAAACAGTGACTGAAATGGGGTAAAGATCATGATCGATCATACAAATAAAAAATCAGCAAGAATGAAGATGCCTACATGGTCTAGAGATGAAAGCATACATGCCTTGAATATTGATGCACGATGGGAGAACTTTATGTTGATTTTCAGCATGCTTACCTTAATCTATCCCATTCATTTAACTTGAGAGAAGACACTTAAAGAAAGGGAGAGGAAGGGGGATTACGCAAGGATACATGAGATTACCACTTGAGAGGGAACACATTCCCTCAAAACACCCAAAACAGTAACTTAAATGGCCTAAAAGTGGAATGCCACCATCTCTCCACTTCCCATGAAAACCCTACGGATACCATCTTACCTTGGAGGCTTTCATATGGTGGAAACAAGAGGATAATGCATACCCCATTAGCATGGAAATAGATCTTATGACGTGGAAGAAACCAAGCATGGTAAAATCTTTAGAAAACCTTCATTTTAATATATGTGCCATAAAATATGGTAAGGAACCTTACCTAGGGATCTTGAGACCTTCTTGAGGTGTGTAGGCTTCTTCTTGAAGCTTGGACAAGAGTTGGAGCACCACTTTACAGCTCCACCAGCAGCAACTCCTCCTTTAACTTGGATGAGGATGAAGAAGAAGAACACGAGAAGGGAGAGCTTGGCCTAGAATGGGGTGTGGGGTGCTAAGAGATGAAGGAGAGGAGAGGCTTTTTTTTTCTTTGGGAGGGGACGAATTGGAGAGAGGTGGGAGAGATGGGAGAGATGGAGGGAGAGGTGGGGAGTAGCTCGAATGGGAGAGAGATGGGAGAGATGGAGTGGCTTAAGTGTGAGAGATGGAGGGATGACATGTGTCATGGAGAGAGGGGTTGGGAGATGAGGTTGTGTTGGAAGATGGAGGGTTGGGTTAATGGAGATGGTTAGTGGGGTGTTGGGAGATTGAGGGTTGGGTTAATGGAGATGGTTAGTGGGGTGTTGGGAGATGGAGGGTTGACATGTGTGATGGAGAGAGGGGTTGGGAGATGAGGGGTTGTGTTGGGAGATGGAAGGTTGTCTTGGAAGATGGAAGGTTGGGTTAATGGAGATGGTTAGTGGGGTGTTGGGAGATGGAGGGTTGAGTTAATGGAAATGGTTAGTGGGGTGTTGGGAGATGAAGAGGTGTGTTGAGAGATGGAGAGAGGGACATGTTGCAATTGGTTAGAGGGGTGTTGGGAGATGAAGAGGTGTGTTGGGAGATGGAGAGAGGGACATGTGGCATCCAATGTGGAGCTCCCCTTGTGCACACGTGGCATCCAATGTGGAGCACCCCTTATGCACACGTGGCATCCCACGTGGCTTTGCAAAAATTCCAGTAATACCCTTAGCTTTGACTGTTCATATCTTCTTCATCCGGACTCCGATTTGAGCAAACTCAATTGCGTTGGAATCGTATCGAAGTACTATATCCATTGGGATTGGGCTAAACACCTGGCTCGGGGTTAGAGGAAAAGTCAACTCTCGGCTCTTCCTCAAGTTTGACCGCCCGCAGAATCCTCATCCGGCCTCCGATTCCTGCAAAATCAGTTGCGTTGGAACCGTGTCGAGATTCTCTATCCAATGGTATAGAGCAAGGTACTTGGCACGGAAATCAAGGAAAAGTCAACTCTTGGCTCTTCCTCAAGTTTGACCGCCCGCAGAATCCTCATCCGGCCTCCGATTCCTGCAAAATCAGTTGCGTTGGAACCGTGTCGAGATTCTCTATCCTTTGAGATACAGCAAGGCAGCCAGATTTCATTTGATCGAAAGGTCAACTTTCAACCCTTCAGGGTTTGACTTTTTAGCAGGGTTCTGCATTTTTGGCTTTTTGGGAGCGCAAAAATGAGGTGCTTACACACTCAAACACCTGTCCTATAGTCCCCTATACCATACAATTTGGTTATGGAGATAGTAACTTGCCTTCAATTCTGTTTTGCACCACATTCACAACCTAAGTACCATACGCCCATGCCTAACCAAGAACAAGGACTGCAATGCATCTAAGTCCATTTCAAAAGATTTACTCAATTAAAATCAATCTGAACCACACCATTTCATGCTCATTATATTCCATTCACAACAGAAAAAAAAACATTCTAATTACTACCTGTCGCCCATGCTAACACACCTACAGAAAATGAGTTTATGTCATGTCCAGATCTGTAACACCAAATCTGAATATGCATGTGGTTTAATTATACCTTAAACCAGATCTGGAAATGAATGAAACTCCAGATATTAGATTACCTTGGAATTAGAGATTAGATTGAGGTGCTGATTCATGAAAGAAAACAGATATGGGCACACACATTTATTTCCAGTTTATTGAGAATCCACTCCAATCGATTTGGTGCTACTCACCAATTTATTCATGAGAAGGATAGATGATAGGAAGAGATATATGATTGATGCTATTCATGAAAATCAATTTACTTATGCTACCTACAGAAAAACATCAAAAAAACCATGAGTGAAATGCCACTTACTTGAGATACGAATTCCTCAATTTAAACCTTCTCCAATTTGCATACACCAATCCCAATTTGAACACACCTAGCCGCCCCTTCCCCTAGCTTGTTGAATTCAGATCTGAACACAATAATCAGATCTGCTCCAATTGACTCTTGCCGATCTAACTCAAGTGCTGCTGGAACCTTTTTGCTCCACTTCTCTTGAACGAAAATCAACCACCACCACTGCTCCACTTGAGCAGAATTAAATCCCCAGATCTGGCCCTCCTCCTCCTTTCTAATACTTCCCAGCTTTAGCTCGTTTCAAGCAAGAAAAACCCAGCGGCTGTTTTCACTTCTTTATATAGTTGCCGCTCAAGCCATCTTTTAATTCATGATCATGTGCAATGCTCTCCACCATATTCCTCCTACATCAGCAACCAATTTATTTCATGTATATTTTTTTTTCCACATTACATTCCACATCAGCAACCCACTTAACCCTCATATTAACACAACAAAATTTTCTTACCTTGCTAAAATACAAGGTCCCCAAGCTGGCCCACCCGAATTTAAATTAAGGCCATATTGTCATCCTTGTCTGCAAAACCACTAATTAGATTTTATTTAAGATATTAAACTAATATAATTTTTATTTGCATAAAAATTAGGGATTTTACATTTATGGTAATATCATTTAACCTTTGCTTTAATTTTGTGTACGCATTTTCATGCATCAAGTGCACACACTTCAAGATCATTTGCATAAGCATGCTTGATCAAATCATTTCCAAAAAAAAAAGAATTCATAAAATTTTCAAAGATCTGAGTTGCCTCTGAGTGTACATCAAACTTGCCTTAGGGCGAAGAATAGCTCCAATTCCCTATGTTTCAACCAAGTTTCAACTTAATCAAAAATTTTGAGATTAATTGGCTGTGACCTAGCCCAAAATAATGAATCAGAAAAATCAAGGACAATTCTGATCCTTGCTGATGGCCATCAGTCAAATTGAAAAAAAAAATTTTAAGTCAAAAGAAGGATCAAAATCTCAATTTCCAATCTTCAAATTTTAGTAGAACTCACTTCGTGTTTCTGCTGCTCCGGGAAATCAATTCATATTTCCTAAAATTTAGTAGAAGCCACTTCGTGTTTTTTCTGCTATGGGAAATCATTTTGTGTTTCCCAAAATTTTAGTAGAAATCATTTCGTATTTTTGCTGCTCTAGGAAATCATTTTGTATTTCCCAATTTTTAGTAGAAGCCATTTCGTGTTTCTGCTGCTCTGGGAGATCATTTCGTATTTCCCAAAATTTTAGTGGAGATCACTTCGTATTTCCGCTGCTCCAGGAAATCACTTTCCCAAATCCCCAAACCCTCTAGAAATCAACGCTCCGCGTTTCCAGAGCTCTGGAGATCAACTCTTCAAGTCTCCACACCCAAATAAAAAATTAGAAAATCAAATCTTTAAGTTTCCCAGTGGAAATCAACGCTTCGCATTTCCACCACCCCCAAGTCTTTAATCAACTCTTTAAGCTCTCAAGCCAATTCTCTAGAAATCAATGCTTCGCGTTTCCATAATCGAATCAAGTGGAAATCAACTCTCAAGTTTCCACATTCCAATCAAATCCAAAAAATCATTAATAATATGCATTGGCATGCATTACATGCATTATGTTTTAATATAAAATGAATTCTCTGTACGGACTTGTTTCCTCCTTTATTTTCTCAAGGGTTTCAAGATTGCGAATCGAAGCCCATACTTTTTGCGCTCCGGAAGAGGACTTCAGATGGATCCTGTTGAGGAACAAGCTCCACCTCAGCCACCTCAGGGGCAAGAAAATCTAGAAGACCATCTAGTGATCACCGGTCTGAACCAGCAAATGTCCAACATTACGACCATGATAGTGAATATGATGCAGCAAATGGAAAGACAGCAAATGCCACCATAGTTTGTGCAGCCGCAGCAGCAGTTTCCAATACCTCCACAATAGCCGATACCTCCCCAAGAGCCACCAGTACCACCACCACAGCAGTTGCCTCCTCAGCCATTGTCAGTCATGCCAGAGCAGCCACCACCTACCGTTCCACATATGGACTTGCAACCACCAGAGCAGCCAATTCCCCAACCACTGCCTGTCCAACCAGAGCAACAGTTGAGGATTCCGGCGCCTCCTGTTATTCCACAGCAACAAGTGATGGGAATGGGGCATGAAGAAGAAGAGTTGCACCGAGCACAAGAATTGGCCAATGTCACAACCCAGATGCAGGCCCATTTACGGACCCTAAAGGAACAGATGCAAAACGTGAACCAAGGTCCTGTGCCGAAAGAAGCCTCACTGGATAGGTTGGGTTTCTTCCCTGATTTGCAGCTTCCGTCAAAGTTCAAATGTCCGGATTTCGTAAAATTTGACGGAAGTGGGGATCCGTTGTCGCATCTCAGAACATATTATGGAGACATGTGCCAGTATGCACATGACGAAAGAATAATGATCCAATTCTTCCAGCGCTCGTTGACGGGATCAGATCAGAAGTGGTTCGTGTAAAACCCCGAATTTTCCCAAATATTAAAATAAAATAATAATTAATATTCTTGAGGATTATTATGGATGGAAATAATTTATTATTGTAGAGAATATTGTTATTAGTGGAGATCAGGAATTTGGCGTAGATCCCACTGTCCAATCACGAGAAATCATGGTATGATTAACACTTTAATTTTAAGAGCTAGGATTGGGCGTGTGTATGGAGTCTTTAGTAAGTGAGATACATGGAATCGGAGAGTATAAATACCAATTAAATAACCTAATTCTATAGGGGGAATACCAATCGTATTTTGCTCGTATTGAACAGCCGCAAGCGACAAACACGACTAGACCGGAAGAGAAGAAGAAGAAGGGAAAAGGGAGAGGGTGTTGCTTGATTTATTTCTTCTAGGCAGTGTCTCACATTGTTCTAGTCATTGTTTAGAGAAGAGGAAAAGAAACGATCGTCAACAGATGTAGGTGACACTGTTTCACGTTAGTTTTTGTATTTAACGTTCGTTTAATCTTCAAACCATGTTTTTATGATGTAAATATATGTATGATGCATGATATAATCATTATAAGTATTATGGGATTGCTTAGAATAGGAAAAATCATGTTTTTAAAGTGTTTTTGGGAGACCGCCGACCTCGACTGTGCTCGGCGATCCTCGGCGCTCGTTGAAAAATTAAGACCACCGAAGACCGCTAGAAGACGTATTGTCGGCGCTCTATTTTACACTACCGCTGACCTTTGACCGCCTAGGTGATCCTGAGCGATCCTAGGCGCTCTAGCAAAAAAATGCAATTTTGACAGTTTTTCATCCCCTTTTCTTCTCCACCCCTTTTCCAAATAACTTGAGCCTCCTACACAGCACCCTTATTTACCTGAAAGACATTTAAGTAAATGTCCTGTATATTTATTGCTCCATTTACTTAAGTCTTTACATGCAAATAAGGTTTTACCCCCCATTTGGAATCAATAAAAATACTTCCAAGGTCCAATTCCGAGCCGATAAAAAGTCAATTTTCCAGTTCATGCCTAAATTTCCAGTTTTCCCGGTTTTTATCAAAAAGCCCATTTTGGGTTGGATACCCAGATGAGTGAATCAGAAGCCCATAAAATTCTAGGAGATGTGTTTAGGCTTCAATAGACTACAACAAAAATTTGAGCCCAAAACTCCTTGTAGATTTGTCTAGAAAAATTATATACCCAAGAGTCAACGTTTTTAACCAGACTTAGAATATTTTTAGGATCCGAAACTTTTTGTCACGGAATCGATTGATTTTTGGTATGGTGACCTTATTGGGAATCCTAAGACTATTCCACTTATCCAAAATGTATTTTGAGAACTTTATGAGATTCTTAGTTCCAAATCATTATAGAATAGGTTATTTGGATTTCCACCACTTGTAACACTTCTCTAAGATTATTCTTAAGGTGTCTCTGAAGGCCAATTATACTAAAAGGTTCTTATTAGATATTTAACCACTTCAGTCTTCCATTATTAAGATAATCCCATAATCAATATGAGTACACACTAATGAACTGGTTATGGAACAAGACTTTGGATTACTGATTGAACATGAAAGAACTATGATTATAAATAATATTGGAATGTGAATGATTGTACAATGGCTTGGTGGCAGAGATAACCCGCTTGGTGGCGGAGACCCTAACCCGCTTGGTGGTGGAGAAAACCCGCTTGGTGGCGGAGACATTACCCGCTTGGTGGCGGAGATACCCGCTTGGTGGCGATGACATTACCTCCTGCGGGAGAGATTCATTACCTCCTGTGGGGCATATGTATTTCCGATGGATTGCATCCTACAGGAGAGATACCTCATGTGGGGGAGATGTGATTATGCGTGATTGCATCCCACATGGAGGATGGGTGTGTGAGTTACCACTGGAAGGTGAGGAAGCTATCTCCTACGGTAGAGGTAGATGCTAGGTGTTCACATCCTGCGGTAGAGTTATGCTGTCTCCTACAGGGGTACCTATAGTCGTAGAGATGTGCATTCTCCTGCGGAGCTTGTGTGGATACAATGTTTTTGCGTCCTGCGGTGGAGATAGGTTACTACCTAAAGGTTGGCTTTTATTACTGATATATTGATTGATTCTCAAATTGATCGATTGATTTGGACGTATTTGATAAGATTATTTATTTAAAAGGAAATATTGAAATGTCATAATTGAATAGAATTGCTATGGTTTAATGAGAACTATTAAAATGGAATATTATGGAATCATGAATAAAATGTGGAACTGCTCTTAAGAAGACACTAAAGAAAATAAACTAGAAACCATGGGAATGTGAAATATAATACATTGTCCTTTAAATTGAAATGATATACACATGATTAACTTCTTTTAATTTGGGCACTGATTAAATGTCTGTTTGTATCGTGATTATTCGGTTATCTTATTGACTGTAATTATTCGCCTATTTTACCGTGCATGAAACCACTGTTATTTTCTATATATAAATTGTTTTCCTCATGCATGTATTACCTACTGAGATATTCGTATCTCACCCCTACTTTATATTCTATTTTTTAGGTCATCTTGGAGAGGACACCACGGGTTAGACAGATAGTGGGTTGAAGTCTAGAAAATCCAAATGAAAAGAGTAGGATAATTTTATATAGCTGTATTTATTTTATTGGAATCGTAATAGATGATTTTGTAGGATATTAAGAGTTGGTTAAATTTGTAGTTGCCTTTCATTTGATTAGTTAATGTAATAGGATGATTCAGCTTCTAATAAATTATTTAAGCTTCCTAGTACTTTGATAAATCTTAGTTCTTTATTTCCTTATATTTGAACTGATTGTAATGTACCACAAGTTAATGCCTTGATCCGAGTCAAAAAGAAAAAGAAAAAGAATGACCCGGATTGGGGGCGTTACAGTTCGCCAGTCTGGACAGGCGTCAAATCAGAACTTGGGATGATTTGGCAAGCACTTCCTTGAGCACTTCAAGCTTAACACTGAGGTCTTGCCTACTAGGATGGAGCTACAAAAGATGACCAAGAAGAGCATCGAGTCCATCCGAGAATATGCCAAGAGGTTGCGAGAAATGGCTGCGATGGTTCAGCCTCCCATGCTGGAAAAAGAGATGGTGACCTTGTTCATCTCGACTTTGGGATAGCCTTATTACACACTGCTGCTGTAGCAATTTGCTGCAAGTTTTGCAGACCTGGTGGTCGTGGCTGATAGGATAGAGGACGGAGTCAAATCCGGTAGAGTGTCAGGCTTCACAACAAAACAAAAAAGGAGCCCTATTAGTGGGAGAGGTATGGAAAGGAAGAAAGAGGACGATACTGTCAACTACGTCCAACAAAACAGGCATTTCCACTTCTCAGCACCAGACCGGAGGGAAAACCAAAACATTGGTCAGGGAGCACAGTCTGCAGGACGGCCAAGATGGTCTAAGGAAGAATTTCAGGCAAGGATGACTAGGGTATTCACACCCCTCCCTTATCCATTGTCAGAGTTGCTGCCAACCCTACTGAAAAAGGGATATTTGCAGAAGAAACAGCCAACTCAACAGCCGTCTACCAGTCGCTCCTATAACCCCAATGAGTACTGTGAGTACCACATGGGAGCCCTTGGACACCATACTAATCGTTGCTGGGACTTGAGGCATGATGTTCAAGACTTGATCGATAGCAAACGCATCTCCGTCGATCCCCCAGCAATAGCTCCCACTCTGGCTATTGCCACCAACCCACTCCCAGATCACTCCAAAGCGTCCACCATCAACACAGTGAATCAAGTGGATAGCAGTGACGGCAACAAGGGGTAGTTTGACCCATCAGTGCTGATCGGACGGCCGAGTCAAGTGGTGAGGATATATCTCCAGGAGGAAATCATGACACTGGCAATAGTTGCCATTGGGAAAGGAGGTGAGAAAGATACTCCGCCAGTTCCCGTTAAGGAATCCAAAGCTAAAAGGAACCAAGATGCCTACATCTGCGTGCTTGAGAATGACCCTTCAAGTGATGAAGAAGTTACCGAACCATGGCGTCAGGCCAACTGTGGATGGATTAGTGATTCACCGTCACCACCAACAAGAAAAGAAGTAGGTAGTTCTGGAGGATTTCAATTCCAAGGCATGCCCCATGTCTTTGATTCATTAATGGGAAATTCGGAGGTCCCTCTACAGAGATCAGCTGAATGGCCTCCCGATTGCACGTCTGCAACCGTAGAAGCGAGCTCACATCTGTATTCCCTCACTGATCTACTGTCAGCCAAATCTGATCCAGATTCCCTCTTGTTTGAGATGCGTGTGTGGCTTGGCCTCCCTTGTGTCACAGTGGAAGGGGTGCCACTGTCCATTCCCAAACTCATGAATCTGCCTGACCCATATGAAAGCTAGGGTGAGGACCCAGAGGACACTTCGTCAGATGAGGATGATCCGAATGACGACATGGAGGACACATCATCCAGTGAAAGTGACCCAGAGGAGTTCGTTGAATAATGGAATGGGACCGGTGAAGGTGGTTGAAGTCAACCCATACAAGTCACCGCTTAAGAATTGAAGCTCTATGCCCTTCACGACTCACAAAGCCAACATCTGAAGGGAGGTTTTATTTACTTTAATGCTTTTCGATGTAAATACCTTTTAATTTTGCTCTCATGTACATTAAAAAAAAAGTGCAAGTGTTTGGTCGGTAATGACATTGCTTTGAGACCACACCTTTTGGCAGGACCATGATCATGGAAAGATGCCGAGTAGCTCAAGCGTGTCTTTAGCTGGGTGCAGGATACTGCCCCATGAGAACCTTGGCTGAGCCAAAGGCAATCCTTTTCTGATCTATACCTTGTTTTTCTCCCATACCCATCATTGCACTGGGGTAGAATAACCCTAGAGGGGAAAAAGAAGAAGAAAAAGATGAAAGGCTACAAAGAGAAGGTATCTAAACCAGCTAAAGGCTGAGGCCAGCTTGCATCATGTCTTTAGGAAAGGATGAGAGGCCATCCTTCAAACATCCTAAATTTTTGAAAATCGCTAGTCAAAACACTTTGAGCATGACCGTATTATTCAAATACCCATGTTGTGTCTAGCCACCCCACACTGGGGCAAAGCTGAAAAAGAAATAAAAGGATGAGTAGATTCCTGAATGAATTTACATGAAACAATCCAATCAAGTTGTCACAGCTTTTGTAAAAGGATGAAAGGCTATTTTTGCTTCACATCCCAAATTTCAAAAGTCATATCCTTAGTCAAACCGTTTAAGCCTAACGTTCTTTTTTCCTACTCACTGAGTCAGAAGCTCTAAATATGGTGCTTGGCAAAGAACAAGAAAAGAAGAAAGGATGCGAGTGTGCAAAAGCAAAGAAAAAATAAAGAAAAGGAATCAAAAAGCATACTGGGGTAGGCCCATCAAATCAAAAAGCAAACGTAGACCCCAAACGCAAAAGCAAAAATGCTAAGTAAGAAACGAAGGTCACAAAAGGCCTCAAAGAAGAAGAAAAATAGAATTGACACTACCAAAGTCCAAGCAACTAAGAAAAGGATAGAACATGACTCGACCTATCTACGAAAGACTTTGAGCTATATTCTCCTTTCTTCCATAAGCCAAAACCTCGGCCTTCATTTCATCCCATTAGAAAGTCCTTTCTGATTACAGAAAATGTGACAATCAGATTCATGCAAATAAATGATGAAGGAATCTAAAAGGAAGAACGAGCTTCGGCAAGACACAAAGCGAAACCTGAGAATGATAAGAACTTGAGCCTTATAATCTTTAAGGTCTCAGACCTGAAACTGAGCCAACGTTTCGTCCCAATTTTAAGACCTCTCTGGTCTATGAGACATGATGTGAAAAAGCCGTCCAAGGACCCTCAAGCTGGGATAGACACTAACCCAGGGAGGAGCTCTCAAATGCCGAATCCTGAAACTACCCTCAAGAAGGAGAAAATGAGAGAAACCAAGACCTGGGAAAGGGGGGCATTCCTTGAGATACCCCTCAACCTTTAAACCTTTGCTAACACAAGTCAAGAATTTCATGGGAATACGTGTCAAACACGCCATCCCAAAACACTTCAAGCTAACAAGGCAAATCTCTGTGGTCATTGGTCTTGCCTTTTCTTTTAAGATCACTTGCAAAAAAAATCCATTTTGCTGCTTATCTTCTTAATTTCAAATACCTCACCGCTCAGGGAGAATTTTCCAGGTCGGCGCAAGGCAAAGAAGCCAAATGACATCGAGAAATACCTTGAAGCCAAAAAAGATTCCCTAATCCCCAGCGGAGATCCCTGTAAGAACCATGAACAGCATGAAGGCTCCCAAATCCCCAATGGAGCTCCCATACTCAACAGAAGCTCAAAAGTTAATATCCAATTAGGGAAACAGATTGTGCAAGAAAGAAGAAATGGTAGAGCCTCCCGCCAATCCCAGTGGAATCATTCCAAATCGGAAAACCTCTACCTCATCACAAAAGCAACTGGTGGAAGAGCTTCCCCCAAATTGAAACAACCATGCCGAGAAGCGGTGAATCTCTCAAAAATATAAAGAAGAAAGCAAAATGAAGGAATGCTAGGCAAATTGGCCCTTTTGTAATTTTTGATTTACCACTTTTGTAAATAGAATAGGATAAGTGTGTGAGGTCCCCCGGATGACGGACGGTAGCAAGAGAGCCTCCTCCCTGCTCCTTCATTCCTGGACCATCATCAACCCTTATCTAGCCTCTAAAAAAAAACTCTAAGTCGTAAAACTGCAGAAAAATAAAAGAAAGCCAAAAATGGAAATCACCTAAAAGCTTTAATGGAACAAACAAGAAGAAAGTGAACATTATTGAGTATCTTGCATCAATGCCAAAACAGGTCGGTGAGCCCAAGTCCAATTCCATCACTTTTAATTTGAATTGAAAAACAGGGAGTTGCTCCAAGAAACCCTTGAAATGAGGGTGAGCAAGCTTCAAAATCTAGTGGAAACCACTTCGTTTTTCCACTGCTTTGGAGATCAATGCTTTGCGTCTTCAACCCCATTTTGTGAGAATCAAAAAGGACTTGACTCGTCAATCAGATTGAAAAAAAATTCAAGGTGCAAAAATAAAGTTATTTTTCTTCTTTGCCGTTCGTCCTCGAGGTGACTCCGGCAAAGAGGGGCAGCTATTAGCACCTGATTTCTGCCCCCTAAAAGTGCATAAAATGAATTTCTTATATGAAAAGATAAACCCTAGGGGGGCCAAAAATTGACTTTTTGATCTAATGCAAATTGACCACCATACTTCATTCCATTGAAAAAGAAATTCCGAGTTGATTCCAACAACACTAAGTTTGTTGGAATTGGATGTTGGACGAAAAAGTTATGGCTGGTCAAAGTTTCAAAAAAACTACCCACATGGCAAAACATCAGCAAAAGGCAGAATAAAAAATATCAGAGATAAAATAATTGTATTAGAAGAAAAATATCTTTATTTTTAAATAATATTTTAATAAAAAAATCTTGATTTTTGTAATAAAAGATTCATAAAATCGGATAAAATCTTGCTTATAAACTAAATTGGATAATGGATTTCAAATCCGGCACTTAAAAAACATCCGTGACCACATTTGAAATGCGAACGTACCTTGTTCGCATTTCAAATGCAGTTTTGGTCTTCTAGAAGCCTGCCACGCGTCGCCAATGGCGACATCTAGCAGATTCGTGCGGATTTGCGCACATGGGCGGCTCGTCCACATTTGAAATTCGAACAAGGAATGACCGCATTTGAAATGTGGACAAGGTATGACAGCATTTGAAACGCAGACAAGGCATGACCGCATTTCAAATGCGGTCACAGAATTTTTGCCTATAAATAGGCCTCCATCCCCATTGCTTGTAAGGGCTCTTTGCCTAGTCGATCCCTTGCCCCTCCAGCAACCTTTGATCCTTGTGAAGCTCTACTCATTCATCCAAACCCCTTTTTTATGACTAAAATACCCTTATAAACCCGTCCTTTGCTCCTTTTCCCCACCTTTTACACACAAAAACATACAATAAGCTGTCTATGGAATAGGGAGAACTCTTGAGTTGTTGCCTACATCCTCCGGAGGACCACAGATCATCTTGATAGAAAGGTAACACTAAGGTAATATCATTTGTTGTATTTTATTTCAACATGTATTGAAATAAAAGTCTTCTTAATCTAGCTTATTTTATTTTCTTTGGATCTATTTTCATTATCTTTCACTCACCATTTGGTTTTCTATTGTATACTATTGGAGTCTTCCCATGGTAAGGGGAGACTCCATACAAATAAAAGGGAGGAGAGCTCTTTCATGAGGTATAAAGGAAGAATTTAAGCAAGCTTAAATCTTATTTTTGTGTGTTGATTTCTTTCATTAAAAGGGGGATATGCCCTCTTCTGATGTCCATTGTATCCCTAATTCTATCCCCTCTATCCCTTCTTAAAATATGTTACTTATTTGCTTGCTTATATACCCTTCTTTTGTTGTTTATATTCATATAGGGACAACAGATTTCACACACACTTGATCATCCTCATTCTTGGTTTACATGTTTCTTTTAATCACTCTCACTTATAGCATAAGGAAAGTATGTCTAAAATCTTTATTTTAATTTGTTTTATAAAGGTTAACATCAAAAGTTGTTTTTTTTAACTCATTGACACACTTTTTCCTTTTAATAACCTCAATCAGATTTTAAAAGTGCACCTAGTTTCCCAGTTGACGTCATATCATTTGACATTATTGTGTGTGCCGTATGTTTTTTCTTCTTTCATGTACATGAATTCCGTTGTTTGATTTGTCTTATGTGATGATGTGTGATTAGTTAAATGTATGAATGGAGGAAGAGAATGTATTTTTGAATGCAAAAATGGAGGTTCAAGCAACTGTGAGTTGACTTCGAACTCAAGGCAGACGGTGGAAGTCACTAGGAAGGAAATCGAGTAGGACCCCGAGGCCATTTCGGCCATTTTTGGAGTTCGGGCCCAAACCGCATATACAGTGCGGTTTAGGCCCGACCGCATTTAATATGCGGTTAGGCCTTGACCGCACTGCATTTGCGGTCGTGCCCAATCAGCATTATATATGCGGTCTAGCCCATTTAACCCATAAAAATCCATTTCTGGGACCCAGTTGGATTCGATCCGACCCATTTAGATTAAATTGAACCAATTGGGTCTTTTGGTCATCCCAAACCCCTTTTTGTAACTTGGGCCCACTAGGGGTCTAGTAAGGCATGTGGGCCTTCCAACAGGGCCACATTCAATCCGGCCCAAACCAAGGCCTGTTTCCGATAAATAGGCCCAAGGCCACTTGGTTAATTGCCCATGGGCCAAATCCAAGCCCATTGGACCCTAAAAGCTTTAACCTACTGTAGACACCCCAAATTGCACTGCGTGTCCCAAGGCACGCACACACTCACGTGCGCCTCGTCGTGCAAAATCAGGTGCACACAGTGCTATTCGTGGCTTGCAATAGGAGCTAGGGAGTTTGAGGTGAACAACACACACTACCCCCCAATGCTCATATATTCAGTTGTTCATCATACCAGGTATCTCAAATTCCCAGGCTTTTGTGGGGATGCTAGTTCTCTATCTCCAAGTTAGGGTAAACAATGGTCCACTACCCCCAACTGAGATGAACCACATACACAACCCACTAAGACTTACTGTTGTGGAAGGGGCTAATCCACTACCCCCAACTCACCTCTCCAACCTCTCTCCCATTTTGATCTCCAACCCCACTCTCCAAAGCCCTAAACCCCTCCACAACCCCCCACACCACCTTGAGATCACTTAACCCCTTGTCCCTCTCTTCTTCTTCATTTTTTCACTAAAACACAAGGAGGACTAGTTGCTGTTGGTGTTGCAAGGTGGAGCTCCAGCAGCCATCTGAGCCCAGAGAGAGGTGAAGCACACCCCAAAATAGTATTGTAAGTCCAAGGTAAGCATCCTAGCATGATTTTATTTAATATATATGAGCATGACCTGATTTGGAGCATGCAAAAGTTTATGTGTGTCATGAGTTTGCTGGTTTAGTATGCTCTTCCCCACATCTTCATCACTTTCTCACATTACCACAAGATGTGGTTCCTCCAAGGCAAGATGAGCACTTTGTATGGCCCCAAGGGAGTATGAGTGGAGTCCTCACACGTTTCTAGGGAGTTTTTAGGTGCTGTTTTGTCATGGCATTGCTCCATTCGAATGGGGAGCATGTTCCTCTTGTGTGATCGTCCAATGTATCCCATGTAACCCCCCTTCTCATCCCTTCTTGCGTGGGCTCTCTCCCCCATCTCAATGTGTTTCTTTTTTATGTTGGAAGTGTCATGAGGAAGCATGGCAAAAGGGTAAATTCTGTTGTGGCCTTCATGAGGCATATCTTACCTTGGAACCCCTTGATCATGATAAGGCTAGGTTGCTGTTGGGAGGAAACAGTAAGTCTTTGTAAGACCTCGAATTCTCCTAAATGTAAAAATAAAATAATAATTAATATTCTTGAGGATTATTATTAATAGAAATAACTTATTAATGTAGGTGATATTATAATTAGTGGAGATCCAAAGTTGGGCGCAGATCCGACCGTTTGATCACGAGATATCAAGGTATGATCAATAGGTTAATTCTGATGAGTTGCGATTGGGCAAGGTACATTGAGTTTTATGTAAGTGTGTTGCGTGGGATAGGAGGTATATAAATACATTAAAAATAACCTAGAGGAATACGAGTGGTATTCTAAATCGTATTGAGTTTGTATTGCTCCGTCACAAGGAGAAGTCGCACGACTGAGAATGACCGGCGACTGGAAGGAGAAGAAAAGGAGAAGAAGAAGGAAAAGGGAGAGAGTACGTTGATTTTGGTCTTCTGAACATTGCTTGATGATAGTGTTCGTTGTTGTTCAGAAGAGAAGGGAAGAAAACGACCGCAGGAGGTAGGCAACACTGATTTTAACGCTCGTTTTGTATTCATGATTGGTTTAATCCCTATTGCATGTTTTTGTATTGTATAATCATGTATTTAGTTTGATAACAACCTTATAAGTATGTTAGAATGATCTTGGACGTGAAAAATCAAGTTTTTAAACACTGTATGTTCATTTTTGGGAGACCGTTGAGCTTACTGTGCTCAACGATCCTCGGTGCTTCCAGGCGCTCGTTGAAAAAAAAAAGACAGCCCGAGACCGCCTACTGACTTATCGTCGGTGATTGAATTTGAACTACCGCCTACCCTAGACCGCCTGAGCGATCCTAGGCGCTCTGTGTAGAAAATGCAGATTTTCGTATTTTTAACCCCTGATTCAATTCTAAACTATTTTTAATCAATTTTAACCTTTAAATAAGATGTTTTAAGACCAAAATAAATTACCAATTCCCTGTTTTACAATAGGAGAAAAATAGGAAGGTGTATAGGGTAATTAGTGGCCAAGCTTTGTAAATAGCAAAAAACCTAAGTTTTGGAAGAACTGAATTAATTAATTAAGTGACATGTAAATTTATACTGTTAATCAGAATATGATATACAGGATTTCCAGATCAGATCTTGAACCCAGTTAACCCAATAAGGAAGGAAATTACAGATATAACCATTATATGCCATAGGCACTATTACTTATGGAAATATTAGTGCTTAGGGATTGTTGGTTTTTAGTGGGCATAGCTGGTTATGGATCCATAGTTTTGGCTAGATAGCTAAGGGATATTTCATTTGGGTGGAGTTACCCCCTGTTGCGAACACGCTTCCTTTGCAAGTTGGTTTGCCCTGGAGGATCCCATGTCTGGAGGGACACCCTAGTGCTCCGCTGGTGATTCCCTATACATGTGGATAAGCGACCATCTCCATGTATTGATTC
This sequence comes from Buxus sempervirens, assembly GCA_947561395.2. Taxonomy (NCBI): domain Eukaryota; kingdom Viridiplantae; phylum Streptophyta; class Magnoliopsida; order Buxales; family Buxaceae; genus Buxus; species Buxus sempervirens. Next base: position 13,637,139 of record OX387185.1, read on the forward strand.
TGGTGCTGCATGGTGGTAGTACTTGCCAACTCGGTTGAGTTCATGTGCAATAAGTCCATGACTATGGCTCTTATTGTAACGCCCCGAAAACGGATTAAGTGAACAAAACTGTAATTCGTTCCCTAGGGAGTTAGTTTTTCACACAGGATCGCTATCAGAGTGAAGGACAACATGAAAGTAACCAATAAAATCAAAGTCAACTAAATATTTTCCCCAACTCACCTGACCCAAGCATATACCCGCCTGTATCGTCCTCTCTGAGATCTAAAAACAAAACAAAACAGTGAGATACGACTATCTCCGCAAGTAGCAATGCATGCACAAATACAATTAATAAAATTTCTAAAACATGCACGATTAAAATATATCCAATGATTAACCTTGGTATAATCTATCTAATCTCAGAAATACACAATCAATCACAATTCTTGTCCAAATCAAATCTGGAAAATATTATATTTATTGGGACTCATGAAATTTGTCTATTTTGTATGGCTAAGTACTAGTGTTCCAAACAATCAAGTCGAAATACCGCAATAGCTCAAGAAATCCAATTCATCGCCCTCATGGCGGAAATACTCGTGTGACCTCACCCTCATGGTGGAAAGGGAATTGCTACAACACTTCCCTCATGGAAGGCCTCTCCATCATGGAGGAAATGCATAAAGGAACCCTAGACTTAATCCAAACAAAAAGTACAAAATTCACCTACAACTAGACTGTGGATCCACACTAAGTCTCGCCCTTAGTACTTCGGCAAAATTATCATATACAGTGCAAGTTTAGCGTAAAACCATGCTCACAGTGAATTAAGACATTTTTGGGGTTAACAAATCAAATTCAGTTTTATATACTCACTAAATCCATCCAACAGAAACAAATTAACACGCGAGGAATTCATAAGTAAAACATTTCAGATCATAATAAAAGTTAAGCAATATTAATGTGAGATAAAAACAGTTTCACAATTCCCAAAAGACCATTCCTCTTAGATTAGAATGCAAAATCTATTAATACTTTACTAATTAGGTCTAAGACCTCCTATGCTTCAAACCTTGTTGATAATACTGATTTCTACAGGTTATTATCAATACTGGAATCCCTGTTTAATCCTTAAATAACTCAAGTGAATCAATAACAGTATAAACACAAGATAAACTCAAAAGAATCTCCACTAATGTGCTGCAGAAATTTACTACATACTTTGGTATTTTGACTCCTAACAAATGTTCATAATTCCAAATTAATAATCTGATATTTATAAGAATCTAATCACCTTAAATGTTACTTTGATCTTCAATAATCTTGTTTGAACAGATTTTAGAAGCTTAAATTATCATTACACTCCATTCCAGAATCAGCCGTAGGTTTTTCTAAAAAAATTTAGCTTGGCGCTAACCTAAACTAGCTGGTGCTAACCTGGTGAGGTTGGCGCTAGGTCAAACCCCTTAGCGCTGGTTCAATTTTTAGTTTGACCTGGTGAGGTTGGCGCTAGGTCAAACCCCTTAGCGCTGGTTCAATTTTTAGTTTGGCACTAACCTCTTTGAGGTTAGCGCCCAATACCATTCGGTTGGCGCCAGGTTCATTTCTTGAACCATTTACGGAGAATGAAAAACTTCAATGACAGAACCTTATTCCTCCATTCAAATCTCATCTAACTCCTTGATAAACATCCAAATAGTACTTCTAAACATTCTTGAATTCAATCTAATCAGACTTAGAAGATTCAAAAATTTTACGTTCAAGACATGATTAGGACACGGCACTTTTTCTTAACTCAAAACTAAAACTTCTATCTGATCATAAAACATGCGAAAAACACGAAAGATGAAGATGCTACTTGCCTGTTTGATGTTGGAACCCAACTCCACAGAAATCTCCACCGATCAGGAACTTGGCAGCTCTTCGAAATTCCTCGACGACTTAAAATTTCTGCAGGAAATTCCTACAACTTAGTTTCTAATTCCTTCTTCTTATTTCTTTGAATATTTAGATGGAATCGAATGAAATCAACTAATTTCTAACACTGAGATGAGCTTGCTTGATCTGAGACTTGGACGTTTTCTGCTCCAATAGAATCGGACATTCACTCTCTAATAGCACAGAAATTTTCTTCTTTCTTCCAAACAATTCACTCCACTCAACTTTGATGATCCAAAACTCCTTCTCAAACTCTCAGATCCAATGTTTACGTTGGCTTGGACTTCTCCGAATATGAACAGTCGTAACTGTTGCTAACGTTCGGACAGACCCTTATTCTTACATTCACAAAACATTTCACCTTCTTCATAATTCGCTGCCGTGTTCCACCACCGAAACCCTACACCAACATCCTATCAACTCTTACTCAATTAATTAGCTATCTAACAAAAGATCAACACCACTTTACACAATTCAAATAAAGTTTCTAAATAGTATTTATTCACTAAAATCTATAATATAATCACACTTACCCTTAATTTTACGTAAGTTCGAAATTATAAAATTCCCAAATTGCCCTTGGATAGTCTTCACCTGAAAAACCACTAAATAAATAAATAATTCATTAATTATTTCCTTAAAAATAAATACCAAAAATTTGGGGTTTTACACTTATCTAAGGTGATCTTCACGGGTTTGAGTATCATTAGTAGCATCACCCATAAGCCGCATGGTGGTATAGCATATGGTTGAGAGTCATCTCAAACGTGTATCTTTCTTTGTGAGTCCTACAATGATACTGAGATCACAAACACTTATTTCTGATGTTGTTCACATGCAGGATGCATGTATTGGATGTTATGATTGGATGTGACTGTTTAGTACATCCCGGATTTTATATTGGATTCTATTATTGATTTCTGAATCATGATCTTGATATACTTTATCTGTTCACAAATACTTAAATTGTTTTATATGATGATTTGTATTCCATGATCAATATGAATGTTTGTACGAGCCTGTTTACTCGAGACTGCTTATTTGAGCATGAAAATCTATTTTATTGATTATGAACTGTTTATAGCATGCATGTGTTGTCTACTGAGATATTCGTATCTCACCCTACTTCCTTATGTTATTTTTCAGCTGATACATGAGAGGGGGATCATAGTGGTGATTATCAGAGTAATCTTGTGGACTATTCGCCAGAGGATTACTATTATCCAGATTTGATCTGAGGTCGAGGAGAGAGGATTATGTTCAGTTTCTTTGACAGTTATTTATTTATTTGGTTGATGTATCTGAGAGATTGAGAGATTAGAACCTTTGATTATTACCAGACTTAAATGATTATTTGGATTGGATGTTTTATTGGATTCTTTTTATGAAGATATTAGACTACACTTCCGCACATTGATGTTCCGCACTCTGATAGTTTATTAATAAATGATTTATTTAATTCTTTAGTCTGGTTAATTATTGATGATTATATGATATGGGCCAGTAGAGTCTCGAATTCGGTTGTTGAGTCAGATTCGGGTTATTACAGTAGCGAACCGGATTCTGGTTAGGTGCCGGTTTGCATTGACCCAGGTTCGGGGTGTTACAGTCTCCCCCTTTATTTCCTTTGTTTCATGGCCGCTTACTTTAACATGTCTATGTGCTGTGGCTGTGCTTGGGCTTAGGATGCTTATAGGTTACATTATTAACATGCTGGAGGTACCATAGAATATACATACTGTATGGTGGATTATTCCTCTGTTTTTTGTTGGTTATATGCTACCCCTCCCCTTTTCCCATTAAACTATTATCTTGGCTAGGCAGCATGCTATCCCACCCCACCTTTCCTTTGCTGTTTTGGCTTCCCCTTAACATGATTTATCCCCCAAGTAGTTGCTGTCCCTGTTAGTCTACAGCAGATGTTCTATCTTGTGCATTTGTATGGTGTATGTGCCTTAGCTCCCATATCTTTGTTGATATTGTATCATGTCCACCATCAGCATGTTTAACCCCCTTCCTCCTTTATTGTGCTACTGTTTTGAGGTTAATGAGCAAGTCCCCCTTACCCGTAGCCCCCTGTTATGGTCCCCATGAGCTGCTGCTGTTCCTGGGAACAGCAGTAGGTTACTTCTCTTTTCCTTGCTGTATTGCACCCTCCACATGCCCACTTTAGTGCCCATGCACTCTCCAAGACCAGCATATTTCCTTATGCATGCAAGCCACCTCACACATACCCGTTCATGTTATTTCCACACATGTTAATCGCATTTCTCTTCATGCATAGATGCTGCCCCTCTCTCCTACAGCATGTGTTTCCTTCACTAATTGGTCATGTAGGCAATGCTTGTATCATGAGCTAGGAGAATCCATTGCTATGCTCCCCCACCCCACTTCCCCACCATTTCCAGCCATAGGGCCAGTAGGAAACCTCCTCCTTTAGCTACTATTCCTCATGCCAGTAGCATGCACATTCTCTCTATAATGCTAGCACAGCAGGCCTTTCACTTGCACACACCAAATGCATGTGTCCACCCACCACCTAGGCCCTTCCATTTACATGCTACTGTTTTCACGAATTACCATGGCCCCGTTCCCCACCTTCCCTCTTGTTGTGACACTGATTCATGTTAATAAGCATGCTCCCCTCACCCCGTAGCCCACTGTTATGGCTCACATGAGCTGCTGCTGGAGGCAGCAGCAGCACCCCCATCCCCTTGTATGCCATCTCCAAGCATGATAAACATGTTCCCCCACCCCATGCCTAGCTGTTGTTCCTTTACCAAGCCAAATCTGCTACTGTTATGTGTTCTAACGCAGCCCTCCTTGGCCCTTTTAATTTCTGTTTTTCTTGTGCATTAATGAGCTCCCATATCATGCTACTGTTATGCTCCCAAGCCCCTCCAGGGGTTGCTGTCCCAGCAGGTTTAGAAATCCTAAACCCTCCCTAACAGTAGCATAGTAGAGCCATGCATGAAGGCCCCCCCTCTCATACAGTTTTCATGTTATTTCTAGCCCGTCATTAGCATGTTTAACCTCCTTTAAAGGCTACTATTATTGGCACCTGCAGCAGGGTTTCTTAGTTACTTTTAGTGGTGCTTACATGACATGCTTGCTGCTTGGTTGTCGTGAGTGCATGCGTGAGCTTCCTTGCTTTGGAAACAAACCGAGTGACTTTTCACTTGGGTCTTGCTGGTTTTGGAATGCATGTATAAGTTGCTGTCCCTCTAGTGTGTGTGTGGAAGCATGAGTGTACATTACCTTGGGTTGAGGCATGCCTTAGGCCCTTGGGTTAGATGACTTTCCCATTAGTCTTAGTTGCTGTTTTGCACTTCTACAACATGTTGATTGCTCACTTCTAACACATTTGTATTGCATGCTTATACACTTGCACACACCAAGTGCATGAACTCGTTCACTTCTTAGTAGTATGCTAGGTCACTTGCACCCATGCCATCATTTTCTTTTGCATAAATCTGAACCTGGATACTTGCTGTCCCCATGCGTGATGTACATAGCATGTATGTTAATTTTTCTTTGGACTCGAGTAGGCTTTGAGTCCTTGTTTGGTTATGTGGCTTGCTAGGATTATGCTTGCTATTTGTGGGAACCTTGGAGACCAAATAGGGACACCTTGGTCCCTGTTTTGTTGGTATTTGTGATCAAAAGGGAAGAGGCCACCTCCACACCTCTTTCCCTCCTTTCCTTGCCGTAGGAACCATCAAAAGAGACGAAGGATGGGGGATTCCCCATCTCCAGAACCTGTGTGGGCCTTCCTAAGGGCCCATAGAACTTTAGCACCCTCCTAGGAAGCCCAGGAGCCCATCCCCATTGGAAAAATCCGAAAATCCACATTCTGTTAGCTGATCCGACAACTCAGGTCGGATCAGTAGGGGCTTATGTGTAGCCGACCTATTAGGTCGGCTACAATATTTTAATTGTGACTTTGAGCCTTTGGTGATTTGATGCCTTCTTTTCATGTTTCTACAATCAAATCAAGGAAGCCACTAGGGTTTCCGGATCACCCGGAAACCCAACATGGGACCTGGACCACCGGTCCAACCGGATACACAGTGGGCCTTCCAACGGGGCCCACCAAGCCGAATGAACCCTTCTGCATGTAAATAAGCAAGATGAATAAACTAACTAACCGAGCTGGGCGGGCCAAACCCAATGCGGCCCACCCGAACCTGATTTGTGGCATGATGTGTTAAGTAACATGGTTTGGCCGAGACCCCGGGCTAGGGCCTATCGGGCCCGCCAAGCCCATAACCAAACAAGTAAGGGTTCAAACCCTAACTTCAAAAGAACCTTGGGCTTTCCAGCTCAAGTCTGGATTGCGGGCCCCAAGCCCAGTATCCAGTCTACTTCTGAGAATTAAATCAAAGATAAGCTAAAACACTTGGCAACACTCATGTGGCCCACCCAATGGACCCGCAAACCAATCCGGCCCACCTAAAATAATACTTAATCTGCAAAGTTAAACCCTAAATAAAAACAAAGGAAAATTAACCACAGCCCAAAGGGACTCCTAGGCTTAAACTGAGGCCCACCAGGGGATATGTAGGCCTAACCAAGCCCACCATGGACGCCATGGGCCTTCCAACGAGGCCCACCCAACCAGACCAAGACCACGTTAATTAAACAAGATAAAATCAATTAAAGGGATCCACACCATTCAGGCGGTCCCGCTAGACTTAAACAACTTGCATGCTGGATTAGGAATCGGGTGAGAAATCAGTGAGTTGACTCAAACCAGGATAAACCTATGGGACCGGTCAACCGATGGGGCGGACCGGGGTGTCTACGGACTTCCCCGGACCATAACCAAGACCCTACCTAGAATCTCAAGCCGCAGACCAGCCCACTAGACAAACTTAGGCACCCAGGTGTCCGCCTACACCCCATCAAGCGGCGGCAACTCCAACCTTCCCATTCTACCCGTCTGGAGGCACGCATAAATCCGTGCGCCCCGCGGTGCGGCGTTTCTGATGCGCGCACAATTACTATAGGCCTTAAGCTTTCCTTTCTGTAACGCCCCGGATCCATGTTGTAAGCACCTCATTTTTGCGCTCCCCGAAAAACCAAAAATGCAAACCCTGGACAGAAAGTCAAACCCTAAGGGGTGAAAAGTTGACTTTTTGATCAAGTGAAATTTGGCCACCTCGCTTTATGCCATTGGATAGAGAATCTCGACACGGTTCCAACGCAACTGAGTTTGCAGGAATCGGAGTCCGGATGAAGGTTCTGCGGGCAGTCAAACTTAAGGAAAAGCCGAGAGTTGACTTTTCCTCGAATTCCGTGCCAAGTACCTTGCTTTATATCATTGGATAGAGAATCGCGACACGAGTCCAACGCAACTGGGTTTGCAGGAATCGGGGTCCGGATGAAGGTTCTGCGGGCGGTCAAACTTAAGGAAAAGCCGAGAGTTGACTTTTCCTCGAATTCTGTGCCAAGTACCTTGCTTTATGCCATTGGATAGAGAATCTCGACACGGTTCCAACGCAACTGAGTTTGCAGGAATCGGGGTCCGGATGAAGGTTCTGCGGGCAGTCAAACTTTAGCAGAGCCAAAAGTTGACTTTTCTGCTAAAAACCGATCCAGAGGCCTAACCCTAGGCCATTGGATAGTGAATCCCGACACGAGTCCAACGCAACTGGGTTTGCAGGAATCGGGGTCCGGATGAAGGTTCTGCGGGCGGTCAAACTTAAGCAGAGCCTAAAGTTGACTTTCTGCTAAAATCCGATCCGGAGGCATACCCCTAGGTCATGGGATGGAGGGCTGCGATACGATTCTAATGAAACTAAGTTTGCCCAGATCGGAGTCCGGATGAAGGAAATATGATCTGACGAAATTCCCGGGCAGCAAAACCGGCAATCTGCGCACGTGGCAAAAAGCTGCACACGTGGCGAGTTGCGCAGGAAAATATCTCGGGGATTAAATCCGTAAATATCCAAACATACGAAATATCCCAGGGACTAAATCCGTGAAAATCCGAGAATATCGGATTAAATCAAAAATTGCCAGGGACTAAATCCGAATTTTTTAGATTTTTACGTCCGGCGAGCGGCGGCATTAAATGATTTTCATCATTATGCCGCTCGCGCGGACGTGGCGAGCGGGCTTGCGCCCACCTTGAGCTGGGCGCCAAGGTGGGCGGCACCTTTTTTTCTTGGTCTATATAACCCGCGCGACTTTTCGCGCAGGGGGTTGGAAGTTTTTTTCGGAAAAAAGCTAAGGGTTCGGACATTTTTTCTTCTGGATTTTTGAGGGTGCGAAGGGTCTTGGTTTGTTCTCTTCTTCCCTCTCCCGAAGCCCCCCTCTCTTGGTCCCTGCTCCCCCCCCCCCCCCCTCAGAAATAAAACCCCAAGAGGCTCACCCTTCTTTGGTTCGGCTCCATTCCCACCCAAGCAAGTGGAGGCTTGCAACTGTTGGTGCGGTGAAGTGGAGGATCCCGCCGCTGTCCGACTTCGAGGAGGCTCCCCCACTCAGCTCCAGAAATCAAGAACCACCAGGTAAACATCCCTGTTACTTTGGGTTATACATATATGAGCATGTGATGTTTTTTTTCGTAAGCCGGTCTTATTCGGTGGTATGAGGCCACAGCCATGAAACCATGTTTTTTTGTTCACTTCCATCCGATGAAGACCGTCAAGTAAGGAAGAGGAAGATGCATGTTTTTCTCACGTCGAAAAGGGAGCATGTTCCCCAAGTTCCCTTCATCTAATGTACCCCTGTAAACCCCCCTTCTCCTTCCCTTCTCTCCGAAAGTCTGCGTGCATGCACCGAGCTTAGGGACATGCGTAGGTGAAAATGAATTAGGTTTCCATGTTGCATAGGCAATCTCTTTTATTAGTGTTTTGTTCCTCCTGTTGTTTTATTGCCTGTTATATTTGCTAACATGCCCCCCCCAACCCCCTGCCGTATGCCACTTGCTCCTGGTAGTGTCCCCGTAAGCATGCTCCCATCACCCCCCCTTTTTTTTAGATGTTAATGCATCTGTACCAGTTTTTTATCGGGTTTGTTTTCTTTTAAGAGATTTTGGGTTGTGGGATGAAGCATGAATCATGTTTAGACTAGTTTTAATATAAGTTTAAGTGGTTTCTGGGGAGTGGTCGAAGCCCGGGGAAGTGTCCTGGGCATATTATTCGTGAAGTATTTTGAATGCATGTTTGTACTGTGAGATTTCTGGGTTTTCAAAACTTGAAATAAAAATGTGTTTAGATTAAATCCAAAATTAGTTGGGAGGTGTTCTGGGCATGTTGGGAGGCTAGTGGAACAGTTACAGACCTAAAAAAATCGGCCAGAGTTGGAGATCTCAAAAAAACAGAGAGTTGAAAATCGCAGTGAGCTGCCGCCCACCTGGCGCTCACCTAGGAGGTGGGCGCCCCTTTCACCTCACTTCCCGCCGAGCTGGCGCCCACCTGGCGCTCAGCTCGCGCCCACCTAAAAACCAGGTGAAATTCTCGCGCCCATCTCGCGCTCACCTCCCGCCCATCTCGCGCTCACCTCCCGCCCATCTCGCGCTCACCTGGTATCGGGTGAGAGCCAAGTCAAAATTTCGCCCGGATTCTGGCGCCCATCTGGCGCCCACCTGGCGCTCACCTCAGGAGGTGAGCGCCAGGTCCAAAACAGGCCGAATTGTTAGTTTTTTTTGAAAATTCCAAAAATACCCCTTACCATACCGCCCGACCCAGCACAATGAGCCAGTTTTTTTTCTGACAAGTGTCCATCTTGTGTTTTTTTTCTGTAATTATTGCTAGACGTGAATGCCATTTCCGAACCGAATAAACCAATAGGGTTTCTGGGTCACCCGGAAAACCAATGTGGGACTTGGACCCCGGTCCAACTTGACTTCCAGTGGGCCTTCCAACGGGGCCCACCCAGCCCAATAAACACCAAAGCATGCCATTAAATAACTTAAGTAAAATGAACAATTTGAACCGGGCGGGCCAAACCCAATGCGGCCCACCCGAGCCTTGTTATGTGAAATTGATGCATGAATTGCGTGGTTTGGCCGAGACCAAGGGCAAGGGCCTACCGGGCCCGCCAAAGCCCACCAACCGAACCAAGGAAGGGTGCAAACCCTAATTTCTGGTAACTTGGGCTTACAAGCCCAGATTTGGACCGCGGGCCCCAAGCCCAATGTCCGAATCACTTTGGCAAAATTAAAAAGATAAATTCAATAAAAAATACTTGGCCACCATATGGGCCCACCTAAGGGGCCCACAAACCAGTCCGGCCCACTTGTGCATAAAAAACACTTAACCTTCAAATCTGAATCTAAAGTAAATCAATGCACCAACCAAAGCCCAAAGGGCCTCCTAGGATAGGCCAAGGCCCACAAGGGCACACGGGCTTGACTAAGCCCACCAAGGACACCGTGGACCTTCCAACGGGGCCCACCCAACCAGACTCAGATCACCTAAGTAATCAAGATAAAAGCAATTAAGGGGACCCACACCACTCAGGTGGTCCCGCCAGACTTAACCAAAATTGCATATCGGATTAGGAATCAGGTGAGACCTATGTAAGCTGACTCAAACCAGGGAACCCACGGGACCCGTCATCCGACGGGGTGGACCGGGGTGTCTACGGACTTCCCCGGACCACAACCGAGAACAGACTTAGAATCTCAAGCCGCAGACCAAAAAGCCCTAATAGGCAAGTTAGGCACCCAGGTGTCCGCCTGCACCCCATCAGGCGGTGGCGACTCCGAATCACCCCGTGCCGCGTTTCCCACGCGCGCACAGCCTGGCGACTCTGTTGGGGAAGTTTCAGCCCAGTAGGACCCTAGTTAGATGAGTCAGCATAAAGAAAGATTTAGTTGACGTTTAGGGTTTCTTACTACCTCGTTTAGTAAGATACAGAATACGCGTAATTGCGCGTTCTGGGGAGTCCTGTCAAAGGGACGCGATAATTGCCTAAGGCAAGTGGGATTTAAGCGGTCCCTTGTGACCCCCCACTTACCTGGGGACTCTCCCGGAACCTCGTATTGCGTGCTAATTCTGCACCTTGCTATACGAGACAGTAACAATCCCTTTACCAACAAAATCTAGACAAATCTCACCTGTGTAGACACAGCACGCAGCCCAACTGCACACACGGGCACACCACCACACCGTGGATGCATTTTTATTTATTTATTTCCGTTCATGTGAGATAAACTGCGTGGGGTGACACGCACGAGGGAGGCTGCGTGAATGATCCGACCCTTGGTAGATGAGTGAAATCGGATATTGCTACTTCTTTACCAAACCTAGACCTCTCTAGTAGCCTACCCTTCTGATTCCTATGAACTGATCTTTGGGATGGTATTAGCACCTACGCTCCCGTGGCTTGCCGGGGAAAGCAGGGTAAACCCAAATCCCCAGTTTTCTGGAGTCCATTAGCACCACTGGTTTCTTGCCGTGGCACGCGAGGATCCAGTACTGGTCCAGACCCTTGTAGGCTTATGTCTCGGGCTGGGTATCCTTCCCCACCTAACGTTTCTGAATGAACCTTGCGTTGAGCATGAGAGGGTGAGTAGGATGTGAATGATGAATAAAATTGGAATAAAATTCAGAGTCCATCAGGGGCAGCAACCCCCGCTTTTTGCATCAAATGGAGTAAACCCTAGATGCTGGGCTACCTCGGCCCTAGCTTAGGAAACTCACCTAACCATGATCAGGGGAACCCCCCCAGATCCATGCATGGAGTCCTGTATGCTATGGGTCTTGACCCATTAGAGTCCGCTGGGAGCACTTTAAGTCCAGATTGGTCTTTTAGAGCAGATGAAAGCCGGCCAGATCAGACAAACAGATGAAAGCATGCCAGATCAGAACATGGGCACTAAACCCTAGATCTAGGAATTTTTAGCCTACCCGTCTGGAAAGCAATTTGTATCCTTCCTTTTGGCTCCCAACAGCCTTAAGGATGAATTCTTTGAAGTTTTTTGTAAATATCTTGTAAACCTTCGCCCTCGATGGCAAGTTGTAATTTTTGCTGTGGTACGATGCCAAAAGCAGATGAAAGAACAGATGAAAGACAGAAAGACCGATCAGGACTTGAATGTGCTCCTTTACACAAGTATGTCTAGGAGTCGCGCCTACATTGGCGCCAACCCTTAGGACCACACACCATGTGTGCCTGAGTTAAAGTTCCGCACTGGTTTTGTCTTTTGCTTTATTTTGTGAAGCATGTTATAACTGCTAGTGATTAGCCTTTTGCTTGAAATTATGCATGTCTTAGGACTGATTAAGAGTTTGGTGTGGAACCTTAAACTGATTTGGAATTTCGATCGGATAGTTGGCATGGCATCTTCATCCTCATTTGGGAGAACCCGTTTCCCTAGGATAGAAAAGTGTGCCTGGGATACCCCCTGGATCCGTTCTTGGACAAAGCAGCTCCAAGGGAGTGAGCAGATTGAATGGGAGCACAAATACCACATGGGACAGACTTTGTCCCTGTTAAACGTGCTGATTAACTGGGATATGATCCAAGCAGCATTGCTTTTCTGGGATCCCCAGCTTTCAGTGTTTCGATTCGGGATCAATGAGTTGACTCCCACAATTGAGGAACTTGACCTGTTCCTCCGATTTCGCGACTTAGGAGAACCCGCTAGGCCAAGCCTCAAAGAAAGCTACAAGAATGAAGCTTGCGCTTTCTTTGGCCTCTCAAGGGGAGAATTCCAGACCTTAGGAGGTGATAAATCATTCACTAGGGTCTCCAAAACATTCCTGGCTGAAAAGATAAGAAGCAAAAAGCAGGAAAGACCCCGGGCTTGGTTTGACACCTTCACCCTTGTGGTTCTGTCGCAAATCTTCTTTCCAACTGGGGGAGACACCATTAATTTGGCCCTCATGGAAATTGTGGATCAACTTAGGGCAGGGTACCGAATCATGCCACTGATCCTAGCTCAATTGTTCCATTCCCTGACTTTGTCCAAAAACGGAACCCGGAGGTTTCAAGGGTGCGCTCCCCTCCTCCACCTTTGGCTGCAAGACCACCTGATGGTGTCATCACCAGTCAGTGCATATTACAAAGCAACCGGCGACAACATCCATTGGTTGGCTCAAAGAGAGATCAAACCAGACCTACCCACTCGTGAGGATTGGTTTAACCACTTTCTCCACCTGAAAGGAGAAACGGACATCAGATGGTGGGGTACATACAACATCCCCTACACCCCCATCATAGCTTTCAAGAAAAGAGAGGGACTTGCCTTGATAGGCCTCACCCATGCCGTGCCGTACTATCCGATTCGGGTTCTGAGACAGTTTGGGAAACCGCAGGGAATCCCAGTCAAGGACGACATGAGCAGTTTGATTGGTCCACTCACCAAGGGACTAAGGACCCAACTGTTGACAGAGTGGAAGACAGTCTGCGTATATCGAGAAGACGTCTTCACCGAATCGCACTTTCAAGATTACGAGCAGTGGATAGCTCGGGAATTTGGCCACGACGGCCCCCACCTCTTCAGCCTATCGCATTAGGCGACATTCCGGTTCCGCCCCCTAACACATATAGGGACAGGGTGGCCGAATTACAGGAGACTCACTCCCGTATCCATTCAGCTTATGTGGATTCGGAACGGGAGAGTAGGCAGGCCAATACGGCCTTGCAACATGAAATGGAATTAGTGAGCAAGCGCGCTGAGGAGGATCGACGTCTGCGGAACAAGCTTCTGCGAGCCTTGAGGAGGCAAGACGTGTCCTCCCACTATGATGATGACCAACCTAGCTAGACTTTGGCTTTGTTGTATTTTGATGAGCATGATGATGTACTTTGTGCCGCAGCGGCACTTTTTGATTGAAACATGAATTTATTTTCACTATGCTCTGTTGTTCAAACTTAACAAAACAAGAATTTGAAATAAAAGAATTAATTCCCTCCAATAGGGCAACTCGGTCTCCGACAGACCACCTCTTCTCAGATAATTGCAATATTCTTGGTCGCTGCGACCACCTAATTTCCTTTAACTACATCTCTCTCATTGAGATCGCAAAACCCAGCAAGTGTTTAAAAACACCCAAGACCTTGAGCTCAGATCACACCCGTCTATATCTTTTCGAGATCATTCGGTCAAACCTTTGGGGCACTGAAGCCGCCGGTGATTAAGCCGTTTGGTGGATGAACGTCCTGGTATAGCCTTCCCCTTGTGAGGCGCCGAAGTCAATGGTGATTAAACCAACGACTAGCTAAGGCACGCCCGGGAACTACTAGCCTAAACCTTGGGGCACTGAAGCCGCCGGTGATTGAACCGTTTGGTGGATGAACGTCCTGGTATAGCCTTCCCCTTGTGAGGCGCCGAAGTCAATGGTGATTAAACCAACGACTAGCTAAGGCACGCCCGGGAACTACTAGCCGAAACCTTGGGGCACTGAAGCCGCCGGTGATTGAGCCATTTGGTGGATGAACGTCCTGGTATAGCCTTCCCCTTGTGAGGCGCCGAAGTCAATGGTGATTAAACCAACGACTAGCTAAGGCACGCCCGGGAACTACTAGCCGAAACTTTGGGGCACTGAAGCCGCCGGTGATTAAACCGTTTGGTGGATGAACGTCCTGGTATAGCCTTCCCATTTGTGAGGCGCCGAAGTCAATGGTGATTAAACCAACGACTAGCTAAGGCACGCCCGGGAACTACTAGCCGAAGTTAGGCACTGACGCCGCCAGTGAGTGAACTGGAGATCGGCTGAGGTACGCCTGGGTGCTGCTTTTCAGGTCACCCCCTGTGGAGACCCTACATTGGTCCAACCCCGTGATTCTGAGCTCAAACAAAACCCCTTTAAATTAAAGGTTCTCTTCCCTTGTTACCTACGGGTAGCTAAAATAGATCAGCCAATTCATTTAGGGTTCTCTCTCCCAGTTACTTGCGGGTAGCTAAAATAGATTCGGTCACCAGGGTTCTCTTTCCCAGTCGCTTCCAAGCGTCTAAAATAGATCAGTTTTCTCAACAAAAAAAAAGAGGGTTCTCTCTCCCAGTTGCCTACGGGTGACTAAAATAGATTCGTTCAATAGGGTTCTCTCTCCCAGTTACCTGCGGGTAGCTAAAATAGATTCGGTCACCAGGGTTCTCTTTCCCAGTCGCTTCCAAGCGTCTAAAATAGATCAGTTTTCTCAACAAAAAAAAAGAGGGTTCTCTCTCCCAGTTGCCTACGGGTGACTAAAATAGATTCGTTCAATAGGGTTCTCTCTCCCAGTTACCTGCGGGTAGCTAAAATAGATTCGATCACCAGGGTTCTCTTTCCCAGTCGCTTCCGAGCGGCTAAAATAGATCAGCTTTCAAAAAAACAAAAAAAAAACAAAAAACAAAAAAAGGGTTCTCTCTCCCAGTTGCCTACGGGTAGCTAAAATAGATTCGGTCACTAGGGTTCTCTCTCCCAGTTACCTACGGGTAGCTAAAATAGATTCGGTCACTAGGGTTCTCTTTCCCAGTCGCTTCCGAGCGACTAAAATAGATCAGCTTTCAAAAAAAAACAGGGTTCTCTCTCCCAGTTGCCTGCGGGTGACTAAAATAGATTCGTTCAATAGGGTTCTCTCTCCCAGTTACCTACGGGTAGCTAAAATAGATCAGTTGATTCAAACCAGGTTCTCTTCCCTTGTTGCCCTAGGGTAGCTAAAATAGATCAGCTAGTCCAAATCCAAAAAAAAAAAAAAAAATCAGTCTTCCAAATTCATTAAGGTTCTCTTCCCTTGTTACCTACGGGTAGCTAAAATAGATCAGTTAATTCATCAAGGTTCTCTTCCCTTGTTACCTACGGGTAGCTAAAATAGATTAGTTAATTCATTAAGGTTCTCTTCCCTTGTTACCTACGGGTAGCTAAAATAGATCAGTCTTCAAATTCATTAAAGGTTCTCTTCCCTTGTTACCTACGGGTAACTAAAATAGATCAGTTGATTCAAAGTTTAGGTTCTCTTCCCTTGTTGCCTTAGGGTAGCAAAAATAGATCAGTTAGTCAAATCATATCATAAAACAAAACAAAAAAAAAACAAAAAATAAAATAAATTGATTCAATCAGATAAAATTGTGTAATCAATTTGTGTAAAATTGCACTAATGCCTGCAAATTGTCCCACCAGGTACCAAAAATTGCTTTCAGAAGTCCGTACTTGTTAAGATCGAGGAGAAGGCTCGATATGGAACAGCAAGGAGAACAGACGCCGCCAGGGCAGCATCCGGCAGAGTCCAGTCATACCCAAGTGGTCAATGAGATGCAGCAAAGGATGGACAGTATGGGTTCCATCATCCAGGAACTGATGACAGAACTGAGGGAGTTGAGGCAGGCCCCACCGGCAGCACCAGTTGCCCAGCAGCCGCAGCCACAGTTCCCACCACAAGCAGAAGTGGTGCCACCGCCACGTCCAGTAAATCCCCCTCCCCTGGCACCACCACCGCCACCGGCAGCGCCATTTCATGTGGCACAACTAGATCAATTTCTGCCTATCCATCTGGGACAGGGTGATGAGGACTGGTACAGAACCCAGGAATCGCAGTTTGAGGAGAAACTGACAGCAGTAAGGGAGGAGAACAGAACAGAAATGGCCGCCCTGAAGGAGCAGCTCAAACAGCTCCAACCCAGCACAGTGCAAAGTGAGGCTACCCTGGAAAGCCTTTGTTTCTTTTCAGATATCCAACTCTCGGCTAAGTTCAAATGCCCTGAGTTGCACCAATTTGACGGCACCGGATGCCCACTGAATCATTTAAGGTCGTACTCAGGAGACATGTGTCAGTACGCTAAGGAAGAGCGAATCATGGTACAATTCTTCCAGAAGTCTTTAACAGGGGCCGCTTACTCTTGGTTCCTGAGTCTAGACAAGGCTAAGATAAAGACATGGAATGAGTTGGCAGCAGTCTTCATCCAGCAGTACCGCCTCAACAGTCAGATAGTGCAGACAAGGGCAGAATTGCAGAGGCTGGCAAAGAAGAGCCAAGAGTCAGTGAGAGAGTATGCCAAACGCTGGAAGGAGTTGGCGACACTGGTACAGCCGCCACTATTGGAACAAGAGATGACATCTCTGTTCATTGCATCACTAGGACAGCCGTTCTTCACTTTGCTGCTGGGGCAAAGTACCTCGAATTTCAACGACCTAATTTTAACTGCAGATCGGATTGAGGATGCAGTAAGAGCCGGGAAAATAGATGGCAGTGGACAGAGTGCCGCACCAAGGAGGCCAGTGACAGGACAGGCTGGCAGAAACCAGGGACAAGAGCCCCGAAGGCAGGAACAGCAGGCAGTGAACTACGTGCACCCGGCACAGCCTTATCACTTCTCCCAAGGACCAGAGGCAGTGGCACCCCAAGGGACCGGGCAAACAGCTTACCAAGGGGTAAGAAAGACGAAAGAAGAATTCGAAGCCAGGATGAAACGGGTTTCCACCCCACTACCGTATGCGCCAGCAGAGTTGCTAGCTACTTTGCTGAAGAAAGGGTACTTGCAAATCAAACCCCCGAATCCCAGACTGGTCAACGCCAGAAGCTACAATGCGGCAAAACGATGCGAGTACCACTCTGGTGCTCCGGGGCATCACACTAATCGGTGTTGGGATCTAAGGCACGACATCCAAGACCTAATTGACAGCAGACGCATCACGGTCGACCCCCCAGCACCACAGGCTCAGACCCCAGCAGCTGGCGTCACCACCAATCCTCTCCCAGATCATTCTAAGGCCTCAACCAGCAAGTCAGCTAATCAGGTGAGCTGTGACCAGGGCACTGGGCAGTTTGACCCGTCTGTACTGATTGGCCAACCAGGGCAGACAGTGAAGGTGCAACTTCAAGCAGAAACCCACTCGACAGCAATTGCAGTCAAGGAGAATATAGAGGTCTATATCTGTGCGATAGAGGATGAGCCTCAGAGCAGTGAGGAAGTCACGGGGCCATGGAACCCCATGCAATGCGGATGGATCAGTGACTCCCCGTCCCCTCCATGCAGGGAAGGAGTGGGCAGTTCTGAAGGACCTTGGTTCCGAGATGGGCCACAGGACACCGATGCATCAGTGGGCAGTTCAAGGGTACCCCCGCAGATGTCTACTGGGTGGCCGCCTGAGTATATGTCTGCAACATCAGAGCCAGACTTGCAATCCCTCACCGATCTCCTATCAGACGAACCAAGTTCTGAATCCCTCTCCCATGGCACGCCCGAGTGGCCTGGCCTCCCCCATGTCACAGTAGAAGGGGAGCCATCATCCACTTCTGAACTTGCAAGCCCACCTGATCCTTATGAGAGCTCAGATGAATCCGCTGGTGCAGACTCAGAAAACGAATCAGCAGCAAACTCCCGAGTGGAAAGTAGGACAATAAACGTCATTGAAGAAGGCGGCGATGACTTCCCTACTGATCTCCCTCTGGTGCATTTCCACCCATCCACAGACCAAGAGTTCTTCTACCCCACCCCTCTCCCCAACCCCTCCGCCCTAAACATCCATGACATCATGGACTCGCCCCCACAAGACCCATTCTCCCTTTCATTTGAACCACCCACCCTCAACCTCTCACAACTCAAACTGGAACCACCCTCGTACAACACGGTGTCCCCACCTTACCTCACCCAATCTTTCTACCACCAAGCCACCATCACCACCGCTGAAGCAGAAATCGATCGGATCACCCGATCCGGTCGATACATAAACACCGACACCCCACCCACACCAGAGGAGGGAGCCGAAGCAGAAGCAAAAAGGAAAGAAAAAGGGAAGGAAGTGGTTACAGAATTGCCACCGACCCTCAAGAGAAAGGGAAGGGCCACAGAGGAGGAAGTCACAGATTTGCACCATAGCGTCTACACTCCCGAATATGATCTCCTCCAGCAATTGAACAAGATACCCGCTCAAATTTCCATAATGAGGCTCTTGATTGATTCAGAGAAGCACCGGGCAGTGCTGATGAAGGTCCTGGGTGACGCACATGTACCGGCGGACATTGACCCTGAGCGACTAGGAGCAGTGGTGTCAGTAATCATGGCACCACAGGCTATCTCCTTTTCTGCAGCAGACCTACCATCTGAAGGGTGCAATCACATCGAGCCGCTCTACATAACCGTGAAATGTACCGATCTCATCGTAAAACGTGCCATGATTGACAATGGGTCAGCTTTGAACATATGCCCGATGAGGACATTTCACAGTTTGCAATTGGACCCTTCAATGATCAAGCCAAGCGCTCATAATGTCAGAGGCTTCGACAATGCCAGAAGAGACTCACTGGGAGAGGTCACTTTGGTGATCATAATTGCAGATAGGCCCTTTACCATGGACTTTGAGGTCATGGATATCAACACCTCATTTAATCTGCTGATCGGGAGGCCTTGGCTACATCAGGCAGGAGCAGTATCTTCCACACTGCACAGGATGGTCCGGTTCGTATCAGGCAACGAACTCATAACAGTACATGCTGAGGATCACCGAGAGTTCGAAAGGGTCGGAGTACCCTATGTGGATTATGAGTTACCCACCACACTCAATTTCCAAGCTGTGGAGATGGTGCAGGTGAATAATATCCCTGAGTCTAAAAGGGGGCGACGACTCTCGAAGAGGCAAAGAAAGAACATGTTTAGTGCTGCTGACTGCGCAGACTCGGGTCTCAGAGCAGGCGAAGGACTAGGCAAGTACAAGCAAGGCATCAGGGTAGCCATCAAACCTTATGAGCAGACCACTGGGTTTGGACTGGGGTTTAGGCCGCAGCCAGAAGACTACTCCCGACTCCTTGGGAACTGTGCCGAAAGGAAAAGAGCCAGAACTGAAGGAAGAGACCCCCACTGGCCCATATGCGTACACGAGAACTTGTACCACCACTTCTCTAACATGGAGCGTGAAGCGGCCCAGGCTATCGAGAACATAGTCCCCCAAGGGTGGGGAGATGAGTTTCTGGATACCCCTGCCATGGAAGAAGACTACCTGCAAGGATTGGCTCAGATGCTCTGGGAAGAGCCACCAGCTATGGAAATGATTGGAGATGCAGTAGAGGTAGACCCATTGGCTCCTGAGGGGTCGCCGGATGGCCTGCCAGCACTGGTCGCCCTGGACTCAGTTGACGAAGTCACCATGGCCTTCGCCCCACCAGATGAACAGTTTGTCCCTGACGGGATCCCGGTCGACTCTGCGATTGTGATAGAGGCGCCACCACCTGCTCCCATTGAGGAATCCAAAGAAGAAGGCCCAATCATGTATGTTTGCATGATGGAAGGGCGAGACAGCTCAGAAGCACCAACTCGCAGGCCAAGGTCGCCTCCTCCACCCCCTCATATCCCGCACCCCGGAACTCGCGACGGTCTGAACCGCATGTTCCGTAGCATGCCCCAAGTGCTAGGGCCAGTACCGGAAGAGGTGTACCATGCAGCTTATGGCAAGTGGGCACCCCCAGCTTACTCTTCTACGGTGCCTAGGATACCGACTGGAATACCCATAATGTTTGTACCCCCCAGAGTTGACCCAGCCAATGAAGTCACCATCGCATGCGCACCACCCGAGGATGAGATACCATGGGCAATCTCCCTCAGTGGATCATGGGTAAGGGTATCGTCAGAGTCTGGCCCCCGATCAGAGAGAAGCCAGAACAAACCGGCAGGAGGCGCAGCACATGATCCTATCTACATCTCTTCTGACGAGAGCGCCAACATGGTACTAGCTGGAGAACCAGAGAAGACGATCGCTATCAACAAGGAAGGCGGGGCACCACTGAAGAATTGGAGCGCCATGCCTTTTGCTATCAGCAAAGCTGCTATCCCAAAGGGGGTTTCTACCACCTCTGAGATTTTTGTTGTAGCTACTGCTGAAATTTTTAATGAATATCTCAATGCTTCCTACTACTTGCATCTGTTTGAAAATGAAAATAACAAAAATAAGCAACTTGAGCATCGCAATCTTAGTGTCAATCCCGACGCACACCTGGAAGATCTGGGGCACGGGATAGGTAATAAGATTGCCATAATTGAACAAAAAGAACAAAAGGAAATGGAAAACCCAGTCCAGATGGCAATAATAAATGAAATGCATGAGCCAGTGTCCAATCCTGAAAATGAGCAAGAACTCGACACGTCAGATTGGGGCACTCGCCCATCGCAGCAAGAAGATTCAAACATCGTCCCCTGTGAGCCTTTCGAGCATGAGGACGACGATGAATCATGGGAAACCCCGCTTGAAATCCAATTTGCATTGGAAAGGCACGAAAAGGGTCTCCAGGCTAACATTGAGGAAACAGAGCCAATTAACATAGGTGAAATAGCACAACCAAGGATCCTCCAAATTGGTAAAAAGCTGTCACCATTATTGAGAAAACAGATGATTGATTTTTTTAAATCTTATTCTGACGTGTTTGCATGGTCATACGAGGATATGCCCGGGTTAGACACGGACTTGATTGTGCATCGGTTACCAACAAAGTCTGAGGCCGTACCTGTGAAACAGAAGCTCAGGCGCACGAAGCCGGAATGGGCCCTGAAGATCAAGGAAGAGGTCACCAAGCAGTTGGATGCCGGATTCCTGCAAGTAACTCACTATCCAGAGTGGTTGGCCAACATCGTGCCAGTTCCAAAGAAAGACGGGAAAGTCAGGATGTGTGTTGACTATAGAGATCTGAATAGAGCAAGTCCGAAGGACGACTTCCCATTGCCGCACATTGATGTACTGGTGGACAATACAGCAACGCATTCGATGTTCTCTTTCATGGACGGCTTCTCTGGTTACAACCAGATAAGAATGGCACCTGAGGATATGGAGAAAACATCCTTTATCACGCACTGGGGCACTTACTGCTACCGCGTGATGCCGTTTGGATTGAAGAATGCAGGCGCTACATACCAGCGTGCGATAACGCTGCTGTTCCACGACATGATACACAAGGAGATGGAGGTGTATGTGGATGACATGATAGCGAAGTCCAAGGAAGAAGAAGATCACTTGGTAAACCTTGGAAAGATGTTCGACAGACTCAGAGAATACAAGCTCCGGATCAACCCAAACAAGTGTGTGTTTGGAGTTACTTCAGGAAAACTGCTCGGCTTCATAGTGGGCAAGCGAGGCATTGAGGTCGACCCCACCAAAGCAAAGGCAATTCTGGAAATGCCTCCTCCATCTACAGAAAAGGAAGTGAGAGGCTTCCTGGGCAGGTTACAGTATATCAGTAGGTTCATTGCGCAGATGACTCCTGTGTGTGAGCCTATATTCAAGCTGTTGAAGAAAGATAACCCTATAGTTTGGAATGACGACTGTCAAGTAGCATTTGATAAGATCAAGGCCTATTTGATGAGTCCGCCGACATTGGTCCCGCCCGTCCCAGGACGACCCTTGATCATGTATCTGACCGTCTCAGAGACGGCAGTAGGATGTGTGTTAGGGCAACACGATGAGAAAGGAAGAAAAGAACAGGCAATATACTACTTGAGCAAGAAATTTACTAGCATTGAAGTCAGATACACAGTGCTTGAAAAGACGTGTTGCGCCTTGGTCTGGGCAGCTCAGAAGCTCCGGCACTATTTGCTCAGCCACACAGTCTGGCTGATCTCCAATCTGGATCCGTTAAAGTACATCTTTGAGAAGCCGATTTCCACTGGCAGGGTTGCCAGATGGCAAGTCCTTTTGTCCGAGTACGACATTGTCTACACGACTAGAAAGGCGATAAAGGGACAAGCTGTGGCGGATCACTTGGCAGAGCACCCACTGCCTGACTACCAACCACTTCTGACTCACTTCCCAGACGAAGATGTGATGTGTACAGAGTCTGCAGATGATGCAGAAGAAACCAAGTGGCAAATGTTCTTTGACGAGGCAGTGAATGTAAATGGAAAAGGGATCGGAGCTGTAGACACCTGATTTTTGCACCCCCAAAATAAAGAAAAATGAAAAGTCAAAATAAAAGTCAAACCCTAAGGGGGTCAAAAATTGACTTTTTGATTCAATAGAATTTGGCCATCAAACTTCATCTCATTGAAAAGAGCATTTCGACACGGTTCCAACGCAATTGAGCTTGCTGGAATCGGGGTCCGGATGAGGAAGTTAGGACCCGGTCAAACTTTTGGGGGAGCGAAAGTTGACTTTTTGCTCGACCCTAATTCAACTGCCAAACTTGATCCCAATGGATAGGTGGTTCCGAGCTGATTCCAACGACACTAAGTTTGTTGAAATCGGACACCGGATGAAGAAGTTGTGAGCAGTTGAAGTTTTAGAAAAACTGCCCATGTGGCAAAAAGGCAGCAAAAATGGACTAAACCAATAAAATAAATAAGATAAAAGTGTTTAATAATATTTTAATAAAGGAATCTCGTTTATATAATAAAATAATCATAAAATCGAATGTAAATCTTGCAAAAAACCAAATTGAATAAAGATTTGAAATCCACACATTTTTAAAACGTGCGGGACCGTATTTGCATTACGGGCAAGGCATGCCCGTATTTAAAGTACGGGCACGCTTCTAGAAGGAAACACGCGTCGCTGTACGGCGGAACACGCGTCCCGTACGGCCGAATCTGCGATAATTGCAATTATTCGTTTTTCGCCCGTACTTGAATTACGGGCAAGGCACGCCCGTACTTGAAGTACGGGCAAGGCATGCCCGTAGTTCAAATACGGGCACGAAAATTTTGCCTATAAATAGAGAGGCCACCCCCCTCATTTCAACAAGCCCTCTCCTCTGGCCTTCCCCCTTTCCCTCTTGGTGCTTCCCACGGCCAAGTTCTGCCCATGTTGCCACCACCCTACCCAAGCCAACATAATGTCCAAAATACCCTTGCCTCCCCAAGATCATGCCTAAACCTCCAACAACCTCCTCCTAAACCCAACCTTCTGTCAAACCTCTTTCAAGTTTAACCTGAAAAATCCAACGGGACGCGGAAGCGCTGCCAAATTCACTTGGACTTGGAGAAATCATCATAATCAATTAGACATTGCATTGTAAGTATCTTTACTCAATTAAGAGAATTTTTAATCACCTTTCTTTTCTTCATCACTTCCTTTTCTTATATTATTACGTCATGTCTAACACATTTTGGCTGCTGTATGTGATGAGCATTTGATTTAAAAATAATCATTCCTATGGAAAAGAGGAGAAAATAACCAAAGCTACCAAAAGAATGATACTCCATATAATTTGGTTACAATGTTGAACTTCTTTCAACATATGAGATACCCTGTAATCTCCCCTTTTCCCTCTTAAACAATGGACATGGTTGCTTGAGCAAACAAAAGAAGAAGGAAGATCATGATCCCAAAGAAAGTGAAAAGAGAAGAAATGGATTCACAAGCCAAATGAAGGAAATGTGGAACCTGGAAGGAAAGCAGAAGCTCGGTGGAGATTACCAGTAGACCCAGAAAAGCCACGGAATTGATCCAGATTGAAATCGGCAGCAAACGGGAAAACTGAGTTGCGTCCGTAAACTCAGGCCGGTCCAGCCTGGACCGTGTTTGATTCATGGGTAGAAGAGACCGTAGTCAATTCACGGTCAGGCTGGACCGTAGAGCAAACACGGGCAAAATGTAAAAATGATGAAAAAGTGTAATTTCTTGGTTCGGTTGGACCGGATCCGGCCTAAGCCGGTTTGAACCACTCCCTTTAACCACTTGGGCTATCTTAAGCCCATTTTTTGACTTTGGGCCCATACGGGCCCACCAACACCCCTTTGGCCCACTTGTGGGGCCCATCTCAGACCGGCCCAAACCCGGCCCGTTTTCAATAAAACGGGCCCAGGCCATTGGACTTTGGCGAATGGGCCCATTCCAAGCCCACTAAGCCCAAACTAAAATTGTAAATATATAAAACTTAATAAAATAACTAAACGGGTTACCCAATAACCCAACTGGGCCCAAGGCCCAACCCTGGCAACCCACGGGTCTTCCTACGGGACCCGGGTCCGACCCACTTCACTTAAATAAATAAAAAGATAAAATCAAATAAAAAGGGACCCACACCTCCAGAGGGCCCCACCAGACCCAATAAGCAGCATGCTAGTCTAGGAAGGGTGAACTTGACTCAAAAACCAGGAAGACCCGAGGGACCCGTCAAACTGACGGGGCGGACCGGGGTGTCTTTAGGACTTCCCCGGATCGTAACCGAGGACTTAGCTAGAACTCTGAAAAGCCGCAGACTAGACTTAGACCCGATTAGGGCAAAACCGTGTCTGCCTGCACTCTCAGGCAGTGGCGACTCCGAAAATCCCGACGCACGCACCAAAGGTGCGCCCGATGTGCGATCTAGGTCAAATTTAGGTGCGCACAGCTTGGCGACTCTGCTGGGGACCCCTCAACCCAGTCGGACCCTGGTTATCAAATGAGTCAACTTAGGTGGATATAAGCTAATTTAGGAAGTACTTTTTTGTCCAACTTTAGTAAAGTATGGAACTCATATAATTACATGATATTGGGGGATCCTGTCAAACGGACATGATAATCGCCTAAGGTAAGTGGTTTTTAACAGGGACCAATGTGACCCACCCACTTACCTGGGGATCCACCCAAACCTTGTATTACATGCTGTTCTGCACTTTTACTATAAATGTGACATTAAGGAACCCTTTGTTGGCCCTTATCCGAGAATCACCCGAATAGACACAGCACTTGACCCCACTGCACATACAAACACCTCACTACACCGTGAATGAATTTTTTGACTGCGTGGGGTGACATGCATGAGGGAGTCTGCATGAATGATCCGAACTGAATACTGTCTGAATATCTGAATGCTCTTCTTAACCAAAACCTAGATCTCTCTAGCAGCCACCCTTCTTCAATCGAGAAACTTACTTTTGGGATGGTATTAGCTCTACGCTCCCGTGGCTTGCCGGGGAAAGCAGGGTAAACCCATCTCCCCAGGTTTCTGGATTTCTTAGCGCCATTGGTTTCTTGCCATGGTACGCGAAGGGTCTAGTACTTGGCTCAGACCCTTGAAGGCAGGTGCCTCGGGCTGGGTATCCTTCCCCACCTATTGATTCTGAAAAACCTTGATACTCTGAAGGTGAATGGATCTGAATCTGAATGTGAATGTGAATGTTGGAACAAAATAAGGGAAAAATCAATTTAAAACCCAAGAGTCCATCAGGGGCAACAACCCCGTCCTTCTGCATCAAACTGAGTGAGACCTAGACCATGGGCTGCCTTAGCCCTAATTTAAGAAACCAACCCAATTTGATCAGGGGTCTAACCCCGGATCCATTCATTTGAGTCCTGTGAGCCGTGGGCCTTGACCCATTGAGTCCGCTGGAAGCACCCCGGGTCCTGGTCAGCCTTTTGAGCAGATGAGAGCCGGCCAGATCAGACAATCAGACGGAAACAGGCCAGATCAGAACAGGGGCAGAAAACCCTAGATTTAGGATTTCAGCTCACCTGCCAAGAAACAAACTTATACCCTCCTTTTGGGTTCTCAACAACCCTAAAGGTGATTTTGTTTTACAGAACTATTTTTGTAAATTTTGCCCTTGATGACAAGTTGTAAATATCTTCATTTTGGTCTGACACCAGGGGCAAATGAAAGAACAGATGAAAGAAAAGGGTTGATTAAGACTTAGGAGTGCTTCCGTACACAAGTATGTCTAGGAGTCGTGCCTTAATTGGCACCAACCCTTCTAGGACCATGCACACACTTATGAGTGTTTCCAATGTTTGTTAACATAGGCTTTTAGGATGGTAATAGTATTTAACTTTCATTTTACTTGTGTACCTACATGTTCATGTGTTAAGCACAAGCACTTGGAGATCATTTACACCAACCTGTTTAGTCGAACTGTTTTCAAAAATGCACAAAATATTTTCCGGGCATGCATTGAGCCAGCTTCTAAGGTGCTCATCAAAATTGCTTTTCAAAGCACACAACAAAGTGGCCTTCAGGCCTACATTAAGTCGTCTTTCATGACAAACATTAACTTTGTCTCGTGCTACGCGCAATAAAACCGTCATCTGTGGTTATATTGAGCTAGCTGTTTAGACATAAATCAAGTCGCCCACCTTGCGGCGTAAATTCTTCCTACCATTCATGGCATGATTTGTTTAACAGTCATTACCCATCAAGGCACGGATGTTGAGGTATAATCTCCGCAATATGATTTCCTAAGGTTTGCGCTCATAAAGCATGTGTTGCACGGTTTTGAAAACCATCAGACATGATATGATCTTCAGAGTCTCAATCTCTGAAAGACCAAATCACAAGCTTTTTTAACTGCACAATTCTCCGAAGGAATTGTTGATTGACTGGGGCATTATCTCACACTCTCCACAGTGATGTTTTTCATGCATGAGCCGTTTTGTATTTGTTTTACCATGGCCCAAGAGCACCACTTACGGTGTAAATGATCTCGTCACACACAACACCTCGTTCATAAGTTGAAAAGAAACTGATCGAGATCTTTAATCAGCAGGTACGATTCAGGTACTTCACATCAAAAGCACTACCCAGAAAGCTGAATTTGCAATAAGAAAGGACTGTAATGGATTCATCGGAGGCCTCAATTCCATCATCATCACAGCAAAGGGCTGAGGAACAGCCGATCACAATGGACTTAAGTCAACAAGTAACCGTGACACATGCCATGGGGATTCAAATGCCAGAAATCCAGCAAGGGCAGCCATCTCAGCCAGCATTGATGACGGCACATCTGCCCCTGCAGGACATTCCGCTCCCACATCCAATAGCAGTACCAATCCATCCACCACCACAAGAATGGCCCGCGCCTGTCCAAACGAGACAAGACAGAGTGGACTGGTACAGGACCCAGCAAATCCAATTTGAAGAAAAGATGGCAGTGGTACAGGAAGAAAGCAAAGCAGAGCTAGCGGCCATGAGAGAGGAATTGAAACAGCTGCGACCTAGTACGCTCCCAAGCAGGGCTACTCTGGAGAGCCTCTGTTTTTTCTCAGATATTCAGCTCCCACCAAAGTTTAAGTGTCCGGAGCTACACCAATTTGATGGCACTAGTTGTCCATTGAACCACCTTAGATCTTATTCGGCTGATATGTGCCAATACGTAAAAGATGAGAAGATCATGGTGCAGTTCTTCCAGAAATCTCTAACTGGGGCAGCATACTCATGGTTCCTTAACCTGGATAAGCAGAAGATTAAAACATGGAATGACCTTGCTGCTGTGTTCATTCAGAAATACCATTTGAATAGCCAGATGGTTCAGACCAGAGCCGAATTGCAGAAACTGTCAAAAAGGAATAGTGAGTCTGTAAGAGACTACGCTAAAAGGTGGATGGAATTGGCGAGCGTGGTACAACCTCCTCTCCTTGAACGAGAGCGGACTTCCTTGTTCATATCATCACTGGGGCAACCATACTTCACAATGCTATTGGGACAGTGCACTGTGAATTTTGCCGACCTAATTATGGCGGCAGACAGAATTGAAGATGCGATTAAAATGGAGAAGCTCGGAGGTCCCATGATGAGCTTGTTGCATGGAAACACCTCAGGTGGCAAAAGACAAGAGGGTGATGACAACACAAGCACAGTTCACCTTGTGCAACCTCCTGCGCCATTTTACGTCTCTTCTTCAAGAAGTTTAAGCCTTCCCTCCGCTAACAATACAGCGGCCTACCTCAGGAAGCGTCTCACTAAAGAGGAGAGAAAGAACCGGGAGTTCACCCCGCTCCCATATACGCTGGCTGAGTTGTTACCAACTCTCTTGAGGGAAGGACACCTACAACTGGCAACGCCGAATCCCAAGGCGTCAAAAATGAGTGGCTACGATCCAAGCAAGAGCTGCGAATACCACATGGGCGCACAAGGCCATGATACTGATGGATGTTGGGGCCTTCGGCATGCAGTCCAAGACCTTCTTGAAGCTGGGGAACTCAAAATTGATCCCCTACCAAAATGAAAAAAAATGATGAAAAAAATGAAAAAAAAAACCAAAATAAAAAAAAAAAGAAAAAGAAAGAGGAAAAAAGAAGAAAAAAAGAAAAAAAGAGAAAAAGAAAAAAAAATCATCTCTATGCAGCCTAGCATTTCATGGATTCTGCTTTCTGATACTTGTTTCTTCTGGCAGGAACCCCGTTAGTAAGACAACATGGACCACACTTCAGAGACAAGTCGTGATGCGGCCCAACAAATAACCAGTATAGTGGCCTCTCTATGGAGCCTACTACGAATGATAACAATCAGGGAAGAAACATGGAACAAATGCTGGGAAGCATTAGGAGAAGAAAATTTTGAACTGCGATCTCGAGTAAGAGATCTTGAAAGAGAGATCAAGAGCTTGAAGGGAAAGGTACCTCTAAACAGTCAAGAAGTATGCCACCCACTAACCATAGTAGGTGGTCAACCGCGGAAAGAGAAAGGGAAAGCTGTGGCAGCAGATGTTCCTCAAGTCATGAAAAAGCAGAATCCTTTAGATGATTCCCCAAGGAGAACAAAAGAGGAAGCAGAGGCCAAAATGAGGAGGGTTTTTACCCCTTTACCATATGCACCGGCAGAATTGCTTCCAACACTATTGAAGGAGGGGTATGTGCAGATTAAGCCCCCGAACCCCCGAATGATTCGGTCCAGAAACTACAACGCTACAGAACGATGTGAATACCATTCTGGTGCTCCAGGACACCACACAAACCGGTGTTGGGATCTGCGGCATGATATTCAAGATCTAATTGATCAAGGGTTCTTGAAGGAACTATTTGAGCAATCGGAATCTGTTAAAGGAAAAGACATCTCTGACAAGTTGGCACAGGCCCGAATGTCTGAATTAACCATCTTCCCGCAGAAGAGAGGAGATGATGAGAGCACCTGAAGGCTTCCTGCCACGACAGGCAATTGAATTCCAAGAATGCTGATTCGTATCAGCCACCTTTTGCATAAATTACTACTTTGCTTTTGTTTATGCTTTCTTTTAATTTCTGAACTTGATAACATTTTTTTTCAAGCTTATGAAATCTTTTGGAAAATCACCAGAGTGTTTAATTACACCAAGGCAAGATTGTGATCTCGGGACAAACCTGAACAATCAAATTTGAAAAATGGAATGTGCCAGACAGCACAAGCTGTGCGGGTTTCAACATAGCCAAAGGATCCCCCACCAGCACTACATTTGAACCCTACCCTGCCAAGCAGTAGGGCAAGCTGAAAAGAAAAGAAATGAGAGAAAAAGGCAAGGTGCCCATACCAGTTAAGGGTTACTGACATGATCCTGGATCAATGATCCCAATGACATGATGAGAGGCCATTTTTGGCTGAAATACTTTAAACAAATTCCGCTAGTCAAACATGATTGAGCTTGATCGTCTCATTTCTAACCCATGTTATGTCTAGCCACCCCAAACTGGGGCAAAGTCAAAAAGAAAAATGAATAAAGATGAAAGTGGTTCTTGAGCCAGTTAATTGTACAAAGACAAGTAAGTGTTACATTCTCTGTAAAAGGATGAAAGGCCATCCTTGATGTTCTCCAAAAATCATCTGACACAAGATGAAACCCTAGCAAAACACTTTGAGCCTAACAGTCTCTTCATTAACCCTACCATGTCCTGTCTTCAAAACTGGGGCACAAAGCTTCATGAAAGTGGAGACACGAGAAAGACCAAGGTGAAGAAGGGTAAAGCGAAAAGCACCCTAAGAACAAAAGAACAGAAAGAAATGGAAAAACCCCAGAAAACAAGAATGTGAAGAAAGAACTGGGGTAATTCCTTTTGAGAAAAGAAAAGAAAGAAGAAGAAGAAAGAAAAAGAAAAGAAAAAACAAAAGAAAAACAAAAGCCGGGGCTAACCCCAAAAGCAAAAGTCAAGGATTGGGGCAAAGAACCCAAGAAAGGAAAGAAAAGAACAAAGATGGAAAAAAGATAAAGAAGCTACACAAAGCTGAAGGGACAAGAGATGAAGCAAGCCCTAACCAAGAAAAGTGGACAGGACATGGCTCTTACCCTACTCACAAATGTTGAGCCTTTATATCATTTCTTCTAGACCCATAAACCCAGCCTACGTTTCGTCCTGTTATGAAGTCCTTTCTGATTACAGAGAATGTGACACTAACTCCTAGACAAACTGGCAATGACAGAATCTAAGGAGCAAAAGAACTTTGGCTAGACATAATGGTTACCTATAGAGTGGAGTAATATAGGATTTGAACCTGTTTATCCTTCGTTTCTAAACACTGGAACCAGAGCCTACATTTTGTCCTATTAATAAGTCCTCTCTGATCGTTAGATCGTGATCCGTGGGAATTGATAGGACCCCCAGACTAAGGCAAGGCACCAAACCTGAAAAAGGGAACCAAATGAAGAAGAACCATTTCAAAGTCCCAACTAAGGGTGGGAATAAGGAAAAATGAGAGTGAAAATCAAAAGAACTGGGGAAGGGCAGTGCCAAAGAAACCCCACTGAACCAAAACAACTCCCCCCATTTCAATCTGGGGCATGCCGTTGAAGGCTGAAATGTTGATACCCTTGCAGGGAGTGCCGGGAGGCACAATTTTATAAGTCTAAATGAGAGTGTCAGGTGACTGACCCAAAGATTACTGGTCTTGTTATGGACCCACTTTGAAAAGAGGAAATTCCAAACATTTTGGTGGATTTTCAAAAGATTTTAATGGCATGGATTTTGCACATAATTTTGATGCTAAACAAATTCTGATTTTCACTTGAACTTTTGCAGGTACCAACAAAATTGGAAACAAAAAGACAAAGATATCCCAGCACATTCCACGTGTTGGAAAGAAACTGAATGACACAAAAGAGTGTCCCTTAAGGAGCAAGGCGTCTACCTACCTAGATAGAGCAAGATGTCTTCGAAAAATTGAAAACAGAAAGGAGCAAGGTGCCTCCAAAATTAAATACTAAGAGGAGCAAGGCGACTCCGAAATTAAAAGGGCAAGGCGTCCCTGGAGCAAGGCGACTCCGAAATTAAAAGGGCAAGGCGTCCCTGGAGCAAGGCGACTCCGAAACTAAAAGGGCAAGGCGTCCCTGGAGCAAGGCGACTCCGAAACTAAAAGGGCAAGGCGTCCCTGGAGCAAGGCGACTCCGAAATTAAAAGGGCAAGGCGTCCCTGGAGCAAGGCGACTCCGAAATTAAAAGGGCAAGGCGTCCCTGGAGCAAGGCGACTCCGAAACTAAAAGGGCAAGGTGTCCCTGGAGCAAGGCGACTCCGAAACTAAAAGGGCAAGGTGTCCCTGGAGCAAGACGACTCTGAAACTAAAAGGGCAAGGTGTCCCCAGAGCAAGGCGACTCCGAAACTAAAAGGGCAAGGTGTCCCTGGAGCAAGGCGACTCCGAAACTAATAGGGCAAGGTGTCCCTGGAGCAAGACGACTCCGAAACTAAAAGGGCAAGGTGTCCCTGGAGCAAGGCGACTCCGAAACTAAAAGGGCAAGGTGTCCCTGGAGCAAGGCGACTCCGAAACTAAAAGGGCAAGGTGTCCCTGGAGCAAGACGACTCCGAAACTAAAAGGGCAAGGTGTCCCTGGAGCAAGGCGACTCCGAAACTAAAAGGGCAAGGTGTCCCTGGAGCAAGGCGACTCCGAAACTAAAAGGGCAAGGTGTCCCTGGAGCAAGACGACTCCGAAACTAAAAGGGCAAGGTGTCCCTAGAGCAAGGCGACTCCGAAACTAATAGGGCAAGGTGTCCCTGGAGCAAGACGACTCCGAAACTAAAAGGGCAAGGTGTCCCTAGAGCAAGGCGACTCCGAAACTAAAAGGGCAAGGTGTCCCTGGAGCAAGGCGACTCCGAAACTAATAGGGCAAGGTGTCCCTGGAGCAAGATGACTCCGAAACTAAAAGGGCAAGGTGTCCCTAGAGCAAGGCGACTTCGAAATTAAAAGGACAAGGCGTCCCTGGAGCAAGACGACTCCGAAACTAAAAGGGCAAGGCGTCCCTGGAGCAAGGCGACTCCGAAAGAGAGCAAGGCGTCTCTCAAGAATAAAAAGGGCAAGGCATCCCTGGAACAAAGCGACTCCAAAACCAAAAAAGGGCAACCCCGAATTAATGGAGCCAGTACATCCCAAAATTGAAGTCATAAAGAACAAGGCATTTCCTAACCACAGAAAGCAAGAACAAGGTATCCCTGGAACCAGGCAACCCCAAATTAATGGAATCAGTAAATCCATAAGGAGCAAGGCGACTCCCAAATTTTAAATCCATAAGGAGCAAGGCGACTCCCACATTTGAAATTTCTAAGGAGCAAGGCGACTCCCACATTTGAAATCCTTAAGGAGCAAGGCGACTCCCACATTTGAAAATCTCTAAGGAGCAGGGCGACTCCCACATTTGAAAATCTCTAAGGAGCAAGGCGACTCCCACATTTGAAATCCATAAGGAGCAAGGCGACTCCCACATTTGAAGTCCATAAGGACCAAGGCGACTCCCACATTTGAAATCCATAAGGAGCAAGGCGACTCCCACATTTGAAATTTCTAAGGAGCAAGGCGATTCCAACATTTGAAATCCTTAAGGAGCAAGGCAACTCCCACATCTGAAATCTTTAAGGAGCAAGGCGACTCCCACATTTGAAATCTTTAAGGAGCAAGGCGACTCCCACATTTGAAATCTCTAAGGAGCAAGGCGACTCCCACATCTGAAATCCATAAGGAGCAAGGCGACTCCCACATTTGAAATCCATAAGGAGCAAGGCGACTCCCACATCTGAAATCCATAAGGAGCAAGGCGACTCCCACATTTGAAATCTCTAAGGAGCAAGGTGACTCCCACATCTGAAATCTCTAAGGAGCAAGACATCTCCCACCATTTGAATGAAAGCCGTCTCCCACTTCTGGATGACGCAGAAATGTGTCCCTCAAGAAGCAGAGTGTCTCTCGAGATTGAAGAACAAGATTGAACAAAATAACAATCGATGGTGAAGGACAGGGTGTGCGTAGGAGCAAGGCGTCTCCGCAAAATCTCCCCATTCCTAAAAAGACAGAGAATCAAGACTGAAGGACAAGGTGCTCATAAGAAGCAAGGTGCCTCCACGAAGAAAGAGGCTGGCAAAGAAGAAACAACAGAAAAAGGAGAAAAGAAATAATGGGCAAATTCGCCCCTTTTGTAAATTTTGATTCCCACTTTTGTAAATAGCATAGGCTAGAATAGGTATGTGTAGTCTCCGAGATGATGGACAGCAGCGCGGAAGCTTCCTCCCGTCCTCCCACCTGCACTCCCAAACCCATACCCTGGCCTACTTAAAAAAAAAAACTGAAGTCGCTAAAAGCTTTAAAGGAACAAACAAAAAGAAAAGAACATTGTTAAGTGCCTTGCATCAACGCCGAAATAGGCTGATGAGCTCAAAATTTAATCCTATCTTTCTCAAAAAACTAAGGAACAACCCTATTCAAACCCGAAAGAGGGTATATGGATTCCCAAAATCAGGAAGTGATACCAGACATCTGACGCTTCCCTTTTAAACAATTCAGTGATTGAGCTCGTTGACCATGTCGACAGAAATGCAAGGTGCAAAAATAAGGATCTTTTTCTTCTTTGCCGTTCATCCCCTAAGGTGACTCCAGCAAAGAGGGGCAGCTGTAGACACCTGATTTTTGCACCCCCAAAATAAAGAAAAATGAAAAGTCAAAATAAAAGTCAAACCCTAAGGGGGTCAAAAATTGACTTTTTGATTCAATAGAATTTGGCCATCAAACTTCATCTCATTGAAAAGAGCATTTCGACACGGTTCCAACGCAATTGAGCTTGCTGGAATCGGGGTCCGGATGAGGAAGTTAGGACCCGGTCAAACTTTTGGGGGAGCGAAAGTTGACTTTTTGCTCGACCCTAATTCAACTGCCAAACTTGATCCCAATGGATAGGTGGTTCCGAGCTGATTCCAACGACACTAAGTTTGTTGAAATCGGACACCGGATGAAGAAGTTGTGAGCAGTTGAAGTTTTAGAAAAACTGCCCATGTGGCAAAAAGGCAGCAAAAATGGACTAAACCAATAAAATAAATAAGATAAAAGTGTTTAATAATATTTTAATAAAGGAATCTCGTTTATATAATAAAATAATCATAAAATCGAATGTAAATCTTGCAAAAAACCAAATTGAATAAAGATTTGAAATCCACACATTTTTAAAACGTGCGGGACCGTATTTGCATTACGGGCAAGGCATGCCCGTATTTAAAGTACGGGCACGCTTCTAGAAGGAAACACGCGTCGCTGTACGGCGGAACACGCGTCCCGTACTGCCGAATCTGCGATAATTGCAAATATTCGTTTTTCGCCCGTACTTGAATTACGGGCAAGGCACGCCCGTACTTGAAGTACGGGCAAGGCATGCCCGTAGTTCAAATACGGGCACGAAAATTTTGCCTATAAATAGAGAGGCCACCCCCCTCATTTCAACAAGCCCTCTCCTCTGGCCTTCCCCCTTTCCCTCTTGGTGCTTCCCACGGCCAAGTTCTGCCCATGTTGCCACCACCCTACCCAAGCCAACATAATGTCCAAAATACCCTTGCCTCCCCAAGATCATGCCTAAACCTCCAACAACCTCCTCCTAAACCCAACCTTCTGTCAAACCTCTTTCAAGTTTAACCTGAAAAATCCAACGGGACGCGGAAGCGCTGCCAAATTCACTTGGACTTGGAGGAATCATCATAATCAATTAGACATTGCATTGTAAGTATCTTTACTCAATTAAGAGAATTTTTAATCACCTTTCTTTTCTTCATCACTTCCTTTTTATATTATTACGTCATGTCTAACACATTTTGGCTGCTGTATGTGATGAGCATTTGATTTAAAAATAATCATTCCTATGGAAAAGAGGAGAAAATAACCAAAGCTACCAAAAGAATGATACTCCATATAATTTGGTTACAATGTTGAACTTCTTTCAACATATGAGATACCCTGTAATCTCCCCTTTTCCCTCTTAAACAATGGACATGGTTGCTTGAGCAAACAAAAGAAGAAGGAAGATCATGATCCCAAAGAAAGTGAAAAGAGAAGAAATGGCTTCACAAGCCAAATGAAGGAAATGTGGAACCTGGAAGGAAAGCAGAAGCTCGGTGGAGATTACCAGTAGACCCAGAAAAGCCACGGAATTGATCCAGATTGAAATCGGCAGCAAACGGGCAAACTGAGTTGCGTCCGTAAACTCAGGCCGGTCCAGCCTGGACCGTGTTTGATTCACGGGAAGAAGAGACCGTAGTCAATTCACGGTCAGGCTGGACCGTAGAGCAAACACGGGCAAAATGTAAAAATGATGAAAAAGTGTAATTTCTTGGTTCGGTTGGACCGGATCCGGCCTAAGCCGGTTTGAACCACTCCCTTTAACCACTTGGGCTATCTTAAGCCCATTTTTTGACTTTGGGCCCATACGGGCCCACCAACACCCCTTTGGCCCACTTGTGGGGCCCATCTCAGACCGGCCCAAACCCGGCCCGTTTTCAATAAAACGGGCCCAGGCCATTGGACTTTGGCGAATGGGCCCATTCCAAGCCCACTAAGCCCAAACTAAAATTGTAAATATATAAAACTTAATAAAATAACTAAACGGGTTACCCAATAACCCAACTGGGCCCAAGGCCCAACCCTGGCAACCCACGGGTCTTCCTACGGGACCCGGGTCCGACCCACTTCACTTAAATAAATAAAAAGATAAAATCAAATAAAAAGGGACCCACACCTCCAGAGGGCCCCACCAGACCCAATAAGCAGCATGCTAGTCTAGGAAGGGTGAACTTGACTCAAAAACCAGGAAGACCCGAGGGACCCGTCAAACCGACGGGGCGGACCGGGGTGTCTTTAGGACTTCCCCGGATCGTAACCGAGGACTTAGCTAGAACTCTGAAAAGCCGCAGACTAGACTTAGACCCGATTAGGGCAAAACCGTGTCTGCCTGCACTCTCAGGCAGTGGCGACTCCGAAAATCCCGAGGCACGCACCAAAGGTGCGCCCGGTGTGCGATCTTGGTCAAATTTAGGTGCGCACAGGAGCAGTGCTAATCTCCCCAGACGGTGTTCATCACCCGATAGCAGCAAAACTTCTGTTTGATTGCACTAGCAACATGGCCGAGTATGAAGCGTGCGTATTAGGCCTGCGAGTGGCGATTGAGATGCGTATACGAGAGCTGAAAGTGTTCGGTGATTCAAGTCTTACCATCTATCAAGTGATGGAAGACTGGAAGACTAGAGATGTGAAGTTGGTACCATACCAAGAACTAGTCAAGGAATTAGAAGGAGAATTCGAGAGCGTGACATTCGACTACATGCCACGAGACGGGAACCGGTTTGCGGATGCACTAGCTACGCTAGCATCAATGGCCACCATCACGGATGATGCTTGGGTGCAACCTTTGGAGATAGAAATTCGGCGTTACCCTGTTTACTGCTTCAGTGTCTAGAAAAGCACGCCCGAAGAAGAGCCTTGGTACGCAGACATTGAGAGATACATAAGAAACAAAATTCTGCCAGAAGGTGCCTCAGCTGCAGAGAAGCGAACTATACAGAGGTTGGCAGGGCAATACTTCTACAGTGGAGGTAGACTGTACAAGAAATCATACAATGACTCTCTACTGCTATGTGTCAGGGAGGCCGAGGCGCAGAAATTGATTGAGGAAATCCATGGAGGGTTGTGCAGCGCACACATGAACGGGCATATGCTAGCAAGGAAGATTCTAAGGATGGGCTATTACTGGATGACCATGGAGACAGACTGCTACGCTCATGTTAGAAAATGCCAGTTATGCCAGATTTATGCCTACAACATCCATGCACCGCCGAATACGTTGTACTCCATGACATCACCTTGGCCGTTTGCCATCTGGGGAATCGACATGATAGGCCAGGTTCATCCAATGGCTTCAAACGGGCATCGGTTCATTTTAGTGGCAATCGACTACTTTACCAAGTGGGTAGAGGCCATGTCCTTTGTGGATGTGAAGAAATCTCATGTGCTCAAGTTTATCAGAAACAATATAGTCTGTCGCTACGGAGTTCCAGAAGCGATCATCACTGACAATGCAAAGAATTTGAATAATAAGGACATGAAAAAGATGTGCGAAGACTTGAAAATCAGACATCTAAACTCCACGGCATATCGGCCCAAGATGAATGGAGCAGTAGAGGCTGCCAACAAGAATCTGAAGAAGATACTCGAGAAAATGGTGGTCACCTACAGAGACTGGCATGAGAAGCTGCCGTATGCACTGCACGCCTATCGGACGTCGATTAGAACATCAACCGGGGCAACCCCGTTCTCCTTGGTATACGGAATGGAAGCAGTTCTCCCAGTGGAAGCACAGATTCCATCGCTCAGAATTCTGAAGGAAGCTGAAATCAGTGATGTTGAATGGGAAGAATCCAGATTTGACCAGTTGCAATTATTGGATGAAAAGAGGATTAAGGCTTTGTGCCATGGCCAGCTTTATCAATAGAGAGTGGCGCGAGCCTACAACAAGAAAGTGAAGCCACAACAATTCAAAGTGGGAGACCTAGTACTAAAGAGGATCTTTCCTCATCAAGAGGACAATAGAGGGAAATTCAAGCCAAACTACGAAGGGCCATTCGTAGTCCACAAGGTTCTGTCCCGAGGAGCACTCATCCTGCAAGAAATGGACGGGGCAACTTTTCCTGAGCCGATAAATGCAGACGTAGTCAAACTGTACTATGCCTGAGATCATTCTGATTGGGAAATGAAGAGAGGCCATCCTTGGCTCTCCTTTAGATTGTAAATCCTTCCAAATACCTTAAATTCTCCCCTAGTTAGACAGTTTTGAGCCTTAAAATTCTTTCAACCCATTGCAAGTGTTCTACACACCAAATGGGGCATTCCTGGCAAAGCAAAAAGAAACCGGGCATTCTTGCCCAGAAAAACCTCAAAAAGAAGAGAAAATGCAACAAGAAAAAAAAGAAAGAAAGAAAAAAGAAAAGAAACAAAGAAGATGGGAAATGTTTACCCAACAAAAATATAGAGATACAAATAAGCCAGGATGTAAGTCCCACCAACAATAAAGTAGCACACTTTGCAAACCCAAATAATTAAGCTTTTTTGAGCCATCTATCCTTTCTTTCATAACCAAGATCAAGCCTACATTTCGTCCTATCTCTAAGACCTCTCAGATCCCAAAAGGAATGATCAGGACAAACAGTTAGGTCTGCGTTCATCAGTAATGACGGAATTCAGAGTTTCCTAGAAAGGCTGGACACAGCGAAAACCCGAAAAAAGGGCGTTGCGTGGTTAGTCAAAAACAAAAAAAAACAAAAAAAACAAAAAAAAAAAGAGAAGAAGAAGAAAAAAGAGCTGGTCACATCTGGTTTGAGCAGAGCAAGATACAGAGGAGAGCAGTGATAGTGGCAGATAGTAAAATGAGAAAGTTGAACAGATTTGAGAGGTCCAGGCTGGCAGGTTGCGCCCGAGTCAAAGACTCCATAGTGGCCTGTGATGACAATGCTTCTAAAAATACCAAGCACTCCAAGTCCCGTCTGACATTGGAAAATTTTCCTTGATATTGCAAACACAGGCACACACTGACACACCTGTTTTCTCTATAATTGTTCTGCTTAACTGTTTTGAGCTCCACATTGGGCTACTAACCTGAGTTAATAATTTCTTAACCTTGGCAAAGGCCGCTTCTGGCTGCGATGGGCAAAAGGCTCAAAGCAAGAAGAGAATAAAAGAAGTGTTTTGCATTCCCCAGCTATTCCACGGCTAACATGTTGTCTTTTCCTGCCTTCGCAGGTACAACAAAAGTGGGATAACGGACATCTTCTCCAAAATCCCCAGCAGAGTTCCTTCAATAAACGGAGAATAACAACCTCCAAAAATCCCTAGTGGAAGGCCTTCAGCAAACAAGGGACGACACCCTTACATCCCCAGTAGAGTCCTCTCAAGCAATAAGAGAATGATACCGGATGACGTAGACTTATCAAGCCTCGCCCAGTCTGAAGAGGCCGGCTTTGCAAAGAAGAGCGGAAAGAAGACAAGCAAGCTCGCATCAATCCCTGGTGGAGCCTCTCGCACTCAACAAGAGCTTGAACGAACATGAAGAATTCGCACCGAAGCAGAGGGAGAAGGCCTTATGAAGGAAAATGGCAGCGTGAGGAATCCCCACTTATCCCCAGCGGAGCATCCTTCCCCGGGGAACTCCCACGCTTGTCACTAACAAGGCTCGACCCGAAAGAAGAGGCGATAAGAAAAAAGGTTCTTGCCCAATCCCCAGCAATAGTCACTCCAAGCTAGGGAGCCTCTACAAGGGGGAAAGCCAATCAGAGAGCATTGCAGAAGAAGGAATGACAAGACATGAAGAAGAATGACATAAAAGAAGATATCATCGGGCAAGATGGCCCCTTTTGTAATTTTGATTTCACACTTTTGTAAATAGAGTAGAGCAGGTGTGTGGGCTCCCTTGAGGCACTGGACAGCGCTGGAAGCACCTCCTCACCAACAGCAGCTCCTCCTCCACTCTTCCTTCCTCCTTTCTCCATTCGGTCCACCTCCTAACCCAACCCTTGGCCATCAAATCCTTAAAAAAAAAAAAAAAAACAGAAAAATTCAAGCAAGCTTCAAGTAAAAGACACAAAATGGATCAGAAGCCTGAAGTCACCTAAAAGCTTTAATGGAACAAACAAGAAGAAAAGAATATTGTCAAGTGTCTGGCATCGACGCGGAAACGGGTTGGCGAGCTCAAGTCCAATCTAATCTCTTTCAAACTTAAACTAAAATGCTGAAGAGTTGTCCTACAAAAACCCGAAAAGCAAAGGGTAAGGAAACTCTGAAGCCAGGAAGTGACGCCACATGATTTGGCCGCTTCCTTGTCAAAATGAAAACTTCAAAGGACTAAGCTCGTCGACCATGTCGACAGAAATGCCAGGCGCAAAAACGAGATTCTTTTTCTCTTTGCCGTTCATCCGCAAGGTGACTCCGGCAAAGAGGGGCAGCTGTAAGCACCTCATTTTTGCGCTCCCCGAAAAACCAAAAATGCAAACCCTGGACAGAAACTCAAACCCTAAGGGGTGAAAAGTTGACTTTTTGATCAAGTGAAATTTGGCCACCTCGCTTTATGCCATTGGATAGAGAATCTCGACACGGTTCCAACGCAACTGAGTTTGCAGGAATCGGAGTCCGGATGAAGGTTCTGCGGGCAGTCAAACTTAAGGAAAAGCCGAGAGTTGACTTTTCCTCGAATTCCGTGCCAAGTACCTTGCTTTATATCATTGGATAGAGAATCGCGACACGAGTCCAACGCAACTGGGTTTGCAGGAATCGGGGTCCGGATGAAGGTTCTGCGGGCGGTCAAACTTAAGGAAAAGCCGAGAGTTGACTTTTCCTCGAATTCTGTGCCAAGTACCTTGCTTTATGCCATTGGATAGAGAATCTCGACACGGTTCCAACGCAACTGAGTTTGCAGGAATCGGGGTCCGGATGAAGGTTCTGCGGGCAGTCAAACTTGAGCAGAGCCAAAAGTTGACTTTTCTGCTAAAAACCGATCCAGAGGCCTAACCCTAGGCCATTGGATAGTGAATCCCGACACGAGTCCAACGCAACTGGGTTTGCAGGAATCGGGGTCCGGATGAAGGTTCTGCGGGCGGTCAAACTTGAGCAGAGCCAAAAGTTGACTTTCTGCTAAAATCCGATCCGGAGGCCTACCCCTAGGTCATGGGATGGAGGGCTCCGATACGATTCTAATGAAACTAAGTTTGCCCAGATCGGAGTCCGGATGAAGGAAATATGAGCTGACGAAATTCCCGGGCAGCAAAACCGGCAATCTGCGCACGTGGCAAAAAGCTGCACACGTGGCGAGTTGCGCAGGAAAATATCTCGGGGATTAAATCCGTAAATATCCAAACATACGAAATATCCCAGGGACTAAATCCGTGAAAATCCGAGAATATCGGATTAAATCAAAAATTGCCAGGGACTAAATCCGAATTTTTTAGATTTTTACGTCCGGCGAGCGGCGGCATTAAATGATTTTCATCATTATGCCGCTCGCGCGGACGTGGCGAGCGGGCTTGCGCCCACCTTGAGCTGGGCGCCAAGGTGGGCGGCACCCTTTTTTCTTGGTCTATATAACCCGCGCGACTTTTCGCGCAGGGGGTTGGAAGTTTTTTTCGGAAAAAAGCTAAGGGTTCGGACATTTTTTCTTCTGGATTTTTGAGGGTCCGAAGGGTCTTGGTTTGTTCTCTTCTTCCCTCTCCCGAAGCCCCCCTCTCTTGGTCCCTGCTCCCCCCCCCCCCCTCAGAAATAAAACCCCAAGAGGCTCACCCTTCTTTGGTTCGGCTCCATTCCCACCCAAGCAAGTGGAGGCTTGCAACTGTTGGTGCGGTGAAGTGGTGGATCCCGCCGCTGTCCGACTTCGAGGAGGCTCCCCCACTCAGCTCCAGAACTCAAGAACCACCAGGTAAACATCCCTGTTACTTTGGGTTATACATATATGAGCATGTGATGTTTTTTTTCGTAAGCCGGTCTTATTCGGTGGTATGAGGCCACAGCCATGAAACCATGTTTTTTTGTTCACTTCCATCCGATGAAGACCGTCAAGTAAGGAAGAGGAAGATGCATGTTTTGCTCACGTCGAAAAGGGAGCATGTTCCCCAAGTTCCCTTCATCTAATGTACCCCTGTAAACCCCCCTTCTCCTTCCCTTCTCTCCGAAAGTCTGCGCGCATGCACCGAGCTTAGGGACATGCGTAGGTGAAAAGGAATTAGGTTTCCATGTTGCATAGGCAATCTCTTTTATTAGTGTTTTGTTCCTCCTGTTGTTTTATTGCCTGTTATATTTGCTAACATGCCCCCCCCCCAACCCCCTGCCGTATGCCACTTGCTCCTGGTAGTGTCCCCGTAAGCATGCTCCCATCACCCCCCCCCCCCCACTTTTTTTTAGATGTTAATGCATCTGTACCAGTTTTTTATCGGGTTTGTTTTCTTTTAAGAGATTTTGGGTTGTGGGATGAAGCATGAATCATGTTTAGACTAGTTTTAATATAAGTTTAAGTGGTTTCTGGGGAGTGGTCGAAGCCCGGGGAAGTGTCCTGGGCATATTATTCGTGAAGTATTTTGAATGCATGTTTGTACTGTGAGAATTCTGGGTTTTCAAAACTTGAAATAAAAATGTGTTTAGATTAAATCCAAAATTAGTTGGGAGGTGTTCTGGGCATGTTGGGAGGCTAGTGGAACAGTTACAGACCTAAAAAAATCGGCCAGAGTTGGAGATCTCAAAAAAACAGAGAGTTGAAAATCGCAGTGAGCTGCCGCCCACCTGGCGCTCACCTAGGAGGTGGGCGCCCCTTTCACCTCACTTCCCGCCGAGCTGGCGCCCACCTGGCGCTCAGCTCGCGCCCACCTAAAAACCAGGTGAAATTCTCGCGCCCATCTCGCGCTCACCTCCCGCCCATCTCGCGCTCACCTGGTATCGGGTGAGCGCCAAGTCAAAATTTCGCCCGGATTCTGGCGCCCATCTGAGGTGAGCGCCAGGTCCAAAACAGGCCGAATTGTTAGTTTTTTTTGAAAATTCCAAAAATACCCCTTACCATACCGCCCGACCCAGCACAATGAGCCAGTTTTTTTTTCTGACAAGTGTCCATCTTGTGTTTTTTTTCTGTAATTATTGCTAGACGTGAATGCCATTTCCGAACCGAATAAACCAATAGGGTTTCTGGGTCACCCGGAAACCCAATG
This sequence comes from Buxus sempervirens, assembly GCA_947561395.2. NCBI lineage: Eukaryota > Viridiplantae > Streptophyta > Magnoliopsida > Buxales > Buxaceae > Buxus > Buxus sempervirens. The sequence continues at coordinate 13,680,534 of OX387185.1, forward strand.
TGGGACTTAGACCCCGGTCCAACTTGACTTCCAGTGGGCCTTCCAACGGGGCCCACCCAGCCCAATAAACACCAAAGCATGCCATTAAATAACTTAAGTAAAATGAACAATTTGAACCGGGCGGGCCAAACCCAATGCGGCCCACCCGAGCCTTGTTATGTGAAATTGATGCATGAATTGCGTGGTTTGGCCGAGACCAAGGGCAAGGGCCTACCGGGCCCGCCAAAGCCCACCAACCGAACCAAGGAAGGGTGCAAACCCTAATTTCTGGTAACTTGGGCTTACAAGCCCAGATTTGGACCGCGGGCCCCAAGCCCAATGTCCGAATCACTTTGGCAAAATTAAAAAGATAAATTCAATAAAAAATACTTGGCCACCATATGGGCCCACCTAAGGGGCCCACAAACCAGTCCGGCCCACTTGTGCATAAAAAACACTTAACCTTCAAATCTGAATCTAAAGTAAAATCAATGCACCAACCAAAGCCCAAAGGGCCTCCTAGGATAGGCCAAGGCCCACAAGGGCACACGGGCTTGACTAAGCCCACCAAGGACACCGTGGGCCTTCCAACGGGGCCCACCCAACCAGACTCAGATCACCTAAGTAATCAAGATAAAAGCAATTAAGGGGACCCACACCACTCAGGTGGTCCCGCCAGACTTAACCAAAATTGCATATCGGATTAGGAATCAGGTAAGACCTATGTAAGCTGACTCAAACCAGGGAACCCACGGGACCCGTCATCCGACGGGGTGGACCGGGGTGTCTACGGACTTCCCCGGACCACAACCGAGAACAGACTTAGAATCTCAAGCCGCAGACCAAAAAGCCCTAATAGGCAAGTTAGGCACCCAGGTGTCCGCCTGCACCCCATCAGGCGGTGGCGACTCCGAATCACCCCGTGCCGCGTTTCCCACGCGTGCACACATGTTGTTCAATAAAGATATAACACGTCTCACGGAGTGTTAGGTAAGGATCTTAATCATTTGTGATCGCTGGATAATCACCTAACTAAATCATATCAGAGTGCACAATCATACTTTATCTAAGAATTCAATATTCAAAACTTAACTAAGATTCAAGTGGTACAACCTCAATCTACTTTATTACACCTCAATCATTCGATTAAGTCAAAGTTCAACTCAAAATAACCTACAAGTCTAAGGGATGTAATAGTAGTCTTCCTCCCTATATGTCTCAGTCGGATCTACCCCAATAGTCGCCTCACCTCGAGTATCTGAAAAACAAAACAAAAACAAAAGAGTGAGATACAAATATCTCATCGAGTAGCATATGCATGCAGAAATAGTTAACAACAGTTCAAATTATGCATCGATGAATAACCAGTACGATTAAGCAACCAATACAATCTCCAAGTTTAAAACCAAAACCAATAATGTAACGCCCCGGAACCGGGTTATGTAGTAAAAACCGTAACTCGTTCCCCAAGGGTTACTTTTATACACAGGATCGCTATATCAGAGTAAGGAAAACATGAAATGGCAATAACATAATCAGAGTCAACTAAAATTTTCCTCAACTCACCTAAACCAAGCATAAACCCGCCTGTATCGTCCTCTCTGAGATCTGAAAACAAAACAAAACAGTGAGATACAACTATCTCAGCAAGTAGCAATGCATGCCTAAAATATAGTTGTAACAATACTAAAACATGTACGATTAAAAATACACGACGATTAACCACGGTAATCCGTCTAATCTCGGAAATACATCGTCAATCACATTCGGAAAATCTTATGTATTGGGACTCGTGAAGTTTGTCTATTTTGTGTGGCTAAGCACTAGAGTTCCAGACAATCCAGTCTAACACTGCAACAGCTCGAACATCCAATATCGTCGCCCTCACGGCGGAATTACTCAAGTGACCTCACCATCATGGTGGAAACGGAGTTGCTGCAGCGCTTCCCTCATGGAAGGCCTCTCCATCATGGAGGAAACGCACGAAGGAACTCCAGACTTAAATCCAAACAAAACATACAAATTCCACCTACAACTAGACTGTGGATCCACACTAAGTCTCGCCCTGGTACTCCGACAAAATTATCAATCACTGTGCAAGTTTAACATAAAACATGTTGATAGTAAGAGAAACCAATTTATAGTTAAGAATACCAAATTTGGTTTCAAATAACCACTAGAGGCATCCAACAGTAAAATTTTACAATAGTTGGCACAACCCATAAAGAAACTATACCATTTGCTCAAAATGCATTCAACAAGATGTTAAGAAGCCATTTCAATAATTTTTCAAATCATAACAACATTATGGATAATATAAGGAGTTAGAAGAAGTCAGGTATTTAAATGAAAGTTTGAAATTCAGCCCAAAAGACCACTTGGATAACCATTTTTAGATCACTAGGCTTATTTTTGTTAACCTTCCTCTCACATAGATTTCCACTCTTGATTTCCTAAATTATATTGTTGAATTTTATCCCCGTAGACTACTAACAGTTCTGAAATTTACACTTTGATTATCAGTTCCTTAAAGAATTAAAATTCCAAGTCAAAAATATAAGCCATTGGAGAGAAGATGGGAAACAGAAAATGTTTGAGTGGAACATGGATAATAGTTTAACAATAAAAGGAAATAGGAATATTGTCTAGTGCAAAGTTCTAGTGGCTGTGTACTAAAGTAGCATTTACAATGGTTTTCTGTATATCATCAGATTCGGGACACATACATGGGACCAGCTAAATGTCTGCCATGTTAACTTCTAATTTCTCTTCAGATATTAAATATTTTCACCTGTACGAACACATATTATACTGTTGACTCCAATTAAATCTACATATTAATTTGCATTTAAGTTAAACATCAATAGCATATCTGGACTTCAACTACAAAGCAAATTCAGCCCAAAGCACGCATATGCCTTTGCCAAGTTAAACCCATGACCACATGAATCATTGCTTGACACCTAATTGACTACCTTCCCTTTTTTTTTTAGAACGACCACCATTTCATGGCTATCATCAACCAACTCCTTGTATCATGATAAACCTCCCACCAGAACTATAACCACAAAGAGGTTTTCAATAAAAACCGTTCATTGAAAATGCAACTCCTATATTGCATTGAATACAATATGAAACAAAAGCTGAAAATTAGAATAGCTGCATACATATTACCTTTGATTTAGTGCTGTGCTGACCTGGGGCTAAACTAGAGAGGGTGGGCGCCAGGTTAGACCACCCAAAAAAAATAACTAGTGCTGACCTCCCAAGAGGTCAGCCACACTCAATAAATCATTCCACCTATAGTCTCTAATTAACTAGTGCTGACCTCCTTTCGTCAAGAGTTATTTTGTTTTCTAATTAATCTAGAAGTAACCCATAGCACTACATGATAAAAAGGTATCAATAAATCACTCCACCTATAGTCTCTAACATGGAGGATGTCCATCGATCTAACAATGCCCTTAATTTGTCCTGGCATAACCCACTTCACACTTGCCATCTTGGGGAAGATACTCCATATCTCTAGGTACCAACTGGAAGATCTACAGATGAGATAACCCACTTCACACTTGCCATCTTGGGGAAGATACTCCATATCTCTAGGTATCAGCTGCACTCAGCACACCTTGGTGCCAGGTTATTTATACTCCGATAGTTCTTCCAACTTGCGGCTAATACAAAAACTCAAGGTCCGAACCTTTTTCTTACATCTAAAGCAAGTTTTACATCATGAACAACATTCAGATTACACAACTACACTATCTTGGAATCAATCAAACTAAGATTAACAAAACTCATTGATCAAACGCCCATTCAATCCAGCAAATCAGATTTTCGTTTCATTCAATGCTAAATACTCATATAACACAAAACTTACGATTAAATGACTGTAAAAAGGGTGCTACTTGCCTCTAGTTTTTCTGGAGTTTGACTTCTGCAAAACAGCAATGAAAACTAATGTTTTCCACGACCAGCAATCCCTCACAAGGTGGTTTAAAACCTGAGTTTTTCTGTTGAACGATTTTCCACTCTAACAGGAGAGGATGTCTTCTTCTTTCTTCTCCAAAAAATCTCTCCACTCTCTCTAGATTCTTTGATCTGAGTTGTATCCATTACAGCTTTGCCTTCTCCAAAGCTGTAACTGTTGGTAACGCCCGGAGAGGAAGCAAAGGTTACAATCAGCAAACTCCATACGGTTTAAAAAGAAAACTGTTTGACTTCTAAATTTGATAAAGTGTAGAGCCCTCCACTATATTCCCTACACCAACAGTCTTGCATTCAACTAAATCTCTTTTAACTCCCTCATGATCCACCGGTGCTCCACCACAAAATTTCCTACACCAACTAATAGCTAACCAAAATAATAGCTAACCAAATCAATAAATAATAACTCATATAACATTTGAAATTTAAACCTAACTTTACTTACTTAAATCTATTTAATTCATCTTACATTATCTATTTAAATATTACAATTATAATATAATAATCATTCACTTTAATTCACCTAAGCTGACTTTTCTGAAATTCCTAACTTGTCCTTGCGACACAACTACTTGAATTAATTATCCCTCATTATTTATTTTTAATAATATTAACAAATTCCTTATATTAGGCTAATCAAAAATCCGGGGTCTTACAAATAATCGTTTCCAATCACATTTCAATTCAATACTGACAACACATCGATTGATCAATGTCATGACTATTGTTAAGTTGATAAATTAAACATGCCAAGTAGACACTCCACACCTCCATGTACACAGTTCCGGCCTACTCAGGGTTTCGGAAACTCTGAAATGACGGCCTACTCAGGGTTTCGTCATCCAATGCCGGCCTACTCCTAGGGTTTCGGCATTGACAACCAGGCCTACTCAGGGTTTCTGGCTGCTCTACACTGGTCGTGGCAACACACAAGGCCATGCAATTTCAACAACTAAAAATAACATTACATTACTAAGCTTAAGCATGGATCCAGGACAAGCTAAACCAAAACAGTAAACCGACATAAAATCACAACTCTGACTTCAAAATAAAACAATACGTTCAACATCATGTATAACTCAACTAGTTCACCACATGTCCCTCTGGACCAAAACGGTACCTCATGTATCTTCAGCATTTACTCAAAATTCACAATACATGTTCATTGGTAATAAAACCCTTTACTCACACCAAAAGAAATCTTTACAATACATTTCAGAAACTTGCAATGAAGTAAAAATCAGATTAAATGAATTCGAATTCAAGTACAGTATATAACAACAGGAAACTAAATCAGGAACTCCTAGGGTTAGGTACAATGAGATCGTCTATCATTAGCCCTTTAGAAATAACCTTGGATGCTCCTAAGAATTTCTAGAATTTCCACTTATATTCTCAAAGAAAATTTAATAGGGAATAATGTTTCTAAAGTCCTAAACAACTCATTAGTCAAGTGCTTGAACCCTCAAAATCATCAAATCTAGCTTATTTTGGTCAAAAATTCTCTTCGGCAAGATATTGGATCTTGCGCTGACCTCCAGCGCTAGGCGCGAGGTCAGCGGATAGGTCATTGGTTAAAATAATTAAGTCGCACTTACTTAAATCGGGTAGGCGCGATCTAGGCGCAAACTAGGCGCACGCTACGCGCGAGACTAGTGCAAGATGGGCGGAAAGAAAAGGGGTCCGCGCAAGCTAGGCGCGCGATGAGCGCGAGCTCGGCGGATAGGGGAAAAAGTCCTTGTGTCGACTGCATGTAGTTGGCGCTAGGTAGCGCCAACTCGGCGGATGCTATCCTAGATTCTTTGACTCTCTGTTATTTCCAGATCTACACCACTGGCCGAAATTTTCTCTCTGTAACAATTTTCTTAGTCTCCTAATATCCCCAGAAGACATTTAAAACACTTTTGAAATTATTCTAGACACATTTTTATTTATCTCATTCAAAACTCACGCTCAGACTATCTTCTTCCAAAAAACACACAACTCACGCTCGGACTATCTTCTTCCAGAAAACACACATGCATCCAGATTAAACTCACGAATCAATACAAAACCCAGTTTTAAAACGATGCTACTCACCTCTTGCACGCTTATATCCCAGCAACAATAACTACTCGAACCACGGCCGATCACCAACAGTCGTCCGCCTGGTTGCTATCACCGCCCAGATGCTCCTCTGGTCGCAAGAGTAAAAACCCTTCTGAAATCCTTGATCACAAACACACCAAAACGGCCGGATCTCTCACAGTTTCTCTTCTCTCCCAACAAAAACCTAGATCACAATCGGGTAGCCGCAATCGCCAATAGCCTTTAGTTACGAGTATACGAGTATTCTAAAATCTAAAACCTAATTTTCCCTAAGTATTTATACCTTCCATATGTAGATTGCCGCTCGACGAACTTTTAAAATTCCTTGATGTAACGCCCCGGATCCATGTTGTTCACTAAAGATATAACACGTCTCACGGAGGTTAGGTAAGGATCTTTAAAACATTTATGATCGCTGGATAATCATCTAACTAAAACATATCAGAGTGCACAAATATATATACTCTATGAATTCAATAGTTAAAACTTAACTAGGATTCAAATAGTACAGCCCCAAATGACTTTATTACACCTCAATCATTCAATTTATTCAAGATTCAATTCAAAATAACCTACGAGTCCTAGGGAATGTAATAGTAGTCTTCCTCCCTATAAGTCTCAGTCGGATCTACCCCAATAGTCGCCTCACCTCGAGTATCTGAAAACAAAACAAAAACAACAGAGTGAGATACGAATATCTCAGCGAGTAGCATATGCATGCAAAAATAGTTAACCACAGTTCAAATTATGCAACGATAAACATTCCGTACGATTAAACAACCAATACCATTTCCAAGTTCCAAACCAAAACCAATTTATCAGTTCAAATCATATCTCAATTAAATACGGCAATACATCGATTGGTCAATGCCATGACTATTGTTAAGTTGATAAATTAAACATGCCAAGTAGACACTCCACACCTCCATGTACACAGTTCCGGCCTACTCAGGGTTTTGGAAACTCTGAAATGACGGCCTACTCAGGGTTTCGTCATCCAATGCAGGCCTACTCCCCGGGTTTCTGCATTGACAACCAGGCCTACTCAGGGTTTCTGGCTGCTCTACACTGGTCGTGGCAACACACAAGGCCATGCAATTTCAACAACCAACAATAACATTACATTACTAAGCTTAAGCATAGATCCAGGACAAGCTAAACCAAAACAGTAAATCATCGTATAATCTCAATTTCAACATCAAAATAAAACCATTCATTCCACATCATGTATAACTCATCACAGTTCATCACCTGTCCCTTTGGACCAAACAGTACCTCAAGTACTTCCAGTATTTCTCATTTCCGTAACACATGCCATTTTGAAATAAAACTCAATTATTCATACCAAGAAAAACTTTACAATACATTCAGAATTGTCCAACCAAGTGAAACCAGAATTCAATAATTTCTCAATCAAAACAGTGTATAAAACAAAGGGAAAACTAACTAGGAACTCCTAGTGTTTTGGTATCCAGCACAACACTTACAACTAACCTAAACTTAACCTTGGAAGCCTTTAAGAATTTCACTAAATTTTCCTCTAGTAATTGAATAGGCAAAGTAGGTTCCAAAGTTCCCATTGGTTAAGTGGTTTAACCCTCAAGTCATCAAAAACCCCTTGGTTTAGTCAAAAATCCAATTCGGCAAGTATAATTGACTATGCGTTCACCTCCTGAAGTGAGCGCCAGGTGAGTGGATGGTTATAGGTTAAAAATTTGAGTATGCGCTCACTCGATATGAAGTGAGCGCGAAGTGGGCAGGAAATGAGCGCGAAATGGGTGGCAACTTCGCACGAGAATCTCGTATGGTTTTAAGTGAGCGCGAGCTCGGCGGCAAGTGGGCACGAGCTCGGTGGATAGTATATATTTAAGGTGCGCCTACTACCCGAAGTGAGCGCCAAGTGAGCGGATGCTCACTGCGTTTTTCGAGTCTCTGTTATTTTCAGATCTCCAACTCTGGCCGATCTTTTTCGGTCTGTAACTACTTATTTAGACTCCTAATCTTCCAAGAACACTTTCAAACTAGTTTTGAATTTAATCTAAACATATTTCTATTTATCATTCATTCTGTCATAATAACTCATGCTCAGACGAAGGTTCTCAGAAACTGATATCACACATGCTTCTTCCAGAAACTCAGAAAACATTCATGCATCCGAATAAACTCATGACTAAACACAAAACCTCAGTTTTAAAACGATGCTACTCACCTCTTGCACGCTTATCCCAGCAACAATATTTCTCGAACCACGGCCGATCACCCACACAGTCCGTGTGCTTGCTAACTCCGCCCAGATGATCCTCTGGTCGCGAGAGCAAAAACCTTCCGGATCCTTGATCACCAACACCACAAAACCAGCAGCTGATCCCTTCTCTCCCCAACAAAACCAGCGAAACCCTAAATCGCCAATGAGAGCCGCAATCGTCAATTTGTCAGTTACGATAGAGAGTAAACGAGTATTCCAAAACTAAACCTAATTTTTCCTTAACCATTTATACCTTCCATATTCGTTTGCCGCTCGACAACCTTTAAACTTCTTTGATTCCATGTGTGCTCGCCCACCGAATTCCTATGTACACCCATAGCTAATTAAGTAAATATGCACACCGAAATTAATTTATTTTTTTATAAATAAAAATTCTTAACAAAAATCGGGGTCTTACACTTGATTCCGTGCGTGCTCGCCGACCGAAATCCCTACATATACCCATAGCTCCTTAAGTTGATACGTCCACATAATTAATTTAAATAAAAATAATTCTTAGCAAAAGTCGGGGTTTTACACTTTCTGTTACACATGTATAGATTCTTTTTGGGTTTTAAACTTATACTTTGAGAGGAGTGATTAGTCACCCACATTTTGTAATTATTTTTGAAGTCCTTGGGACTTATTACCTTTCACTTATATATATATACAAACTTTTGATATGCACCAGTATGAATTGTTCTACCACTTGCGCTTGTAGGGAAAAGTTTTAAATTCTCCGCATTTCTTTAGGTTGAAAGACCAACTCGTCATGGCCTGGGATAGGGAGAATACCTTGGAAATGTATACTTGGTTCTGGGGCGTGACAATTTTTGGTATCAGAGCATAAATAAGATCCAAAACCTAGAATAGAAGCCTTAGGTTGGTTAGGGGAAATGAGTGCGCACTAGTTCGAACCCCTAGGTTGTTTCTAGGGATTCATTTCCTTATTTTTTATTGAATACCTATTACTATTACTGTATGTGATTGTGTGTGATAAGCCAGATGTATCTGGTTATACTAAGGTATTATGAAGCATCAGCCAATGCTGAATATATCTATCGAAGTAACTAACCTTATACAGATGAGATAGCTTATCGGCTAAATCTTGAATGAAATGAAACTGTATATATATATATTATGAAGAAATTAGTGAAAGGATTTTCATGGCGAATCCCGACCTTCATATAGCTGCAGATATACCGAAGGGAGTGGTAGTGATGAAGTATTCCTTTAGATTTCTTTTTCTTTTTGTAACTTGGTAATGCATGTGAATCCTTTGTTTTAATTGGTTGTACTTGTTTAAATTGATTGATTGTACTTTTCTAAATTGGTTGCACCTGTAAAATTTCATTTATCATAGCTGCTAGACCGAGAGGCAGAGGCTGCAAAGCGGCAACTACCCATGCCCCAGTATATGATCCCGCGGATATACGAGCAGATGACCCAGTGGTAGATCTAGTAGAGGATCCTATCGCAACCCCGGTTGGAGTTCCGGCTACTGCAAATGTTGTTCCACCCGATGTCCCAATTGCTAGGGGACAAATAGACCAGATTTGGAGGGTATTGGGCGAGGTGTCCACGTTGTTCCAGCAGCAGGCTGCTGGGAACCATCATAACGAGCAGAATCCACCCAGTCATGAAAGAGGCGATTAGATAGCTGACGTCATGAGACAATTTAGGAGGATGTCTCCTCCTCCCTTTCATGGGCATCCTGATCCCATGGAGGTAGAGAGATGGTTGTTGAGGATTGAGAAAATCTTCGCAGCCATAGGATGTAGAGATGAGGACAAGATAGGCTTGGCTACCTACATTGTGGAGGGTGAGGCTGACTTCTAGTGGAGATCAGTGATGGCCAAGATGGCAATAGAGGGAGTCCCAACCACTTGGTAGGAGTTCAAGGATTGGCTCTACAACCGATATTTTCCAAAGGAGGTCAGGATACAGAAGGAGGCAGAGTTCCTCCATATATCCCCGGGGAGCCAGTTTGTGGCTCAGTATGTGGCGAGGTTCACAGAGTTATCGAGATTCTCCCCACACCTTATTGATACAGAGGACAAGAAGGCCCGACATTTTGAGAGAGGACTTAGGCAGGATATCAGGGACCTAGTGGAGGTGTTCCTAAGTAGTAGTTTCTCTGAGTCCGTGAGGAGAGCTACGGTAGTTGAAATTACACATGTAACGCCCCGAACCCGGGTCAGTGCAAAGCGGCACCCGACCCGAACCCGGTTCGCTACTGTAACAACCCGAATTTAGTTCAACAACCAAATCCGAGGTGTTACTGGCCCATATCAATTACAACATCAATAACATACCAGACCAAAGAAAGTAAATCCAATCCATATATTAAACTATCAGAGTGCGGAAACAAGTATGTGCGGAAGTGTAGATCAAAATCCTCAAACAAGCATAAAGCTTGACCATCAGTCAGTAATATCAAAGTCTGGTAGAATGAACTGGTTACTAACTCTCTCTCTTGTCTCTCTAATACATCAAATCCAATAAATGATAATAACCAATAAAATGCTAAGTCTATCACATAAATCCACCTCAGACAAGGTCTGGATAATAATAATCCTCCGGCGAATACTCGGCTATCTCTCCCTGGAAGTCTAAGAGATCCCCCTCTCGCGTATCAGCTGAAAAATGAAATAGAAGTAGGGTGAGATACGAATATCCCAGTAGGTAACACATGCATGATTAAACAGTTAATATAAGCAAAGTAGCATTTCATGCACGATTAAGCAATATCGACAAATCAGGCTCGCATAATCATTTATACCATTCGTGAACACAAAACAGTTTGATAACAATTCTAGAAATGATTTTCAGCAAGTTTTAATATAAGAACTCAATAGCCAAATCAATAGCATAATCCAAGTATTGCCAGGATGTACTAAGCAGTCACATCCAACCAATATCCCAATCACATGCATCCCGCACGTGCACAATAGTAATCAAATCAAGTGTTATGTTTTCAGTGTCATTGTAGGACTCACAAAGTAAGATAAACCTTTTGAGATGATTCTCAACCAATTGCTATACCACCGTGCGACTTAGGAGCGATGCTACTAATGATACTCAAGCCCCATGCAGCGCAGCTTAGACAAGAGCCGTAGTCACCGACTTATTGCACACGTACCCATCAAAGTTGGTATGTACCACCAGCATGCAGCACCAGAATCAATACATGGAGGTGGTTGCTTATCCACATGTACAGGGAATCACCAGCGGCTCACCGGGGTGTCCCTCCAGACATAGGACCTTCCCAGACAAACTAACTTGCAAAGGAAGCGCGTCGCATATAGGAGTAACTCAACCCAAATGACATATCCCTCAGCTATCTAGCTACGACTATGGATCCATAACCAGCTATGCCCACTAGACTCCAAAATTCCCTAAAGTATCATATTTCTATAAGGGTTGGTGCCTAGCGGCATATAATGGTTATATCTGTACATTCACTTCATTATTCAGTCATGCGGATTATGAACTCTCTTTATAATGTCTTATGATTTATAATGCCATTTAAAAGTGTTTAGATAGTCAAATGGTAGTTAGGCTTTTCCAAAATCACATTTCTCGTTTACCTTCAAAACTAGGCAACTAATGTCCTAAATATCTCCCTAATTTGTTTTTCTGTAAAACAGGAATTTAGGTAGTTTATTTTGGTCTTAAAACACCTTAATTAATCATTAAAATTGTCTAAAAATAGTTTAGAATTGAATTAGGTTCGAAATTATGAAAAATTGGAAATTCTGCTGAGAGCGCCTGGGATCGCTCAGGATCGCTCCGGGCGGTCATCAGTCGGCGGTAGTGCAATTTCGAGCGCCCACGGTCCGTCGTCCCGCGGTCCACGGCGTCCTCGAATCCTTAACCAGCGCCTAAGATCGCCGATGAGCGCCTCGCACAGTCGAGGTCGGCGGTCTCACCAAATCGAGCAGAAACAGTTCTAAATCGTGATTTTTCTCATCTAAACTCATTCTAATGTATTTCTAACATGCTTAGCTAACTAAATACAACATTACATATCATAGAAACATGCGTTTGCGATTAAACAGAGATAAATCCAAATTTAAACCAAAACGGTGTCACCTACCTCTATACGCGCGTTCCTCTTCTTCTCCTCTGATCAACAACCCTCAAATCTCTCTTCAGTTGCAAAGCAATGCTCTGAGCAAGATTACTTGGTCTTCCTCCCTCCTTCTCTTTCTTCTCTTCTCGGTCGTTCAACTCTCGTCGCTTGCGGCTCTTCAATACAAGCGAGAATACACGTATAAGAATTAGGTTAATTCTTTATACATATTTATACCCCCTGATCCTATGCATCTCCCATGCAACTCTTCTATACACCTTGCCCAATCAAAATACATACCTCGATATCTCACGATCGGACGGTCAGATCTGCGTCTAATTCTGGATCTCCGCTAAGTTGATCATCCCCTACAATATTAAAATGTTTCTATCAATCATAACTCTGGGTAATATTATTTACTAATTTAATTTATTATTTAAGGAAAATTCGGGGTTTTACATCCTCCCCTCCTTAAAGAAAATTTCGCCCTCGAAATTTACCTTGCGGTTCTGGAAATAGGTTAGGATACTTCCTCTGCATTTCTGATTCCAATTCCCAAGTAGCTTCCTCAGTCGTGTGATTTTGCCAAAGTACTTTCACCAGTGGTATCACTTTAGTACGAAGGACCTGTTCCTTCCTGTCCAAAATCTCAACTGGATGCTCCTCGTAAGTCAAGTCCCCTCGCACTACTATCGGCTCATGCTGAATGATATGAGTAGGGTCATGCACGTACTTCCTCAACATAGAAACATGGAATACGTCATGAACTCCTTCCAATTGTGTAGGTAAAGCCAATCTGTATGCTAATGGTCCCACTGTACCCTTAATCTCAAACGGACCTATATATCTTGGAGCCAATTTGCCTTTCTTTCCAAATCTCTTGATTCCACGAGATGGTGATATCTTCAGAAATACCCAATCACCAACTTCAAAATGCAAGTCTCTTCTTCTGGTATCTGCATAACTCTTCTGACGACTCTGGGCTGTAAGCATGTTTCGCCTAATCTGATTCACCTTCTCAATGCTATCTTGTACAATCTGGGGCCCAATGAGTTGTCTTTCACCAACTTCCACCCAGCACACTGGGGATCTACACGGTCTGCCATAAAGTGCCTCGAATGGTGCCATCTGAATACTCGCCTGATAGCTGTTATTATAGGCAAACTCCACCAACGGTAGGTGCTGATTCCAACTGCCTCCCCAATCCATAACACAGCATCTCAACATGTCTTCCAAAGTCTGAATGGTACGCTCAGACTGACCATCTGTCTGAGGATGATAACTAGTGCTGAAATTAAGCTTAGTCCCCAAAGCTGCCTGAAATGCAAGCCAAAAACGTGCTGTGAATCGTGCATCTCTGTCAGACACTATAGAAACTGGCACTCCATGAAGTCTCACTATCTCCTTGACATATAACTCAGCTAAAGACTTCAACGGCTGCGAAGTGCTCATAGGCAAGAAATGTGCGGACTTAGTCAGTCTATCCACTACAATCCAAATAGCATCTTCCTTCTTTGCTGTCAGTGGTAATCCAGATACAAAATCCATAGTTACATGCTCCCACTTCCACTCTGGAATAGGAAGTAACTGAAGTAAACCAGGCGGTTTCCGATGCTCGGCCTTCACTTGCTGGCATATCAAACACTTTGCCACATACTCTGCAATCTCTCTCTTCATTCCTGACCACCAATAGATTTCCTTTAAGTTCTTATACATTTTCGTACTTCCTGGGTGAACTGCATACTTCGATCTATGACCCTCTGTCAATATTTTCTCCTTAATTTCTTCATTAGCTGGAACGCAAATACGACCTCTATATCTCAATAGCCCATCTCTATCTGCAAAATCTACAGCTCCCTCAGATCCTCTACTCATCATCTCCCTAGTCTGGATCAACTGTGGGTCAATCAACTGTTTCTCCCGAATCAACTGAACCAAATCTGGTTCAATCTGAACACGAGCAACTCGAATTACTCCATCCTGTGGCATGCTAAACTCTCCCTGCCAATCTCTGACTGAATCAATCAATCTACACTGGCTCAACATGGAAACTGCTAAAGTAGCTATTTGACCTTCAACTGAACTTTTTCTACTCAAAGCATCCGCCACTACATTTGCCTTACCAGGGTGGTATTGCAAAGTAAACTTGAAATCCTTTAGCAAATCCATCCACCTTCGCTGCCTCATATTCAAGTCTTTCTGTGAAAACAGATATCTCAAGCTCTTATGATCAGAAAAGATCTCAAACTCTACTCCATAAAGGTAATGCCTCCATAGCTTCAATGCAAAGACTATGGCTGCAAGCTCCAAATCGTGGGTAGGGTAGTTCTTCTCATGCGGCCTCAACAATCTCGAAGCATACGCTATAACTCTACCTTGCTGCATCAGTACACACCCCAAGCCTATCCTAGAAGCATCACAATACACCGCAAATGCCTCATCCATGGATGGCACAATCAAAACTGGTGCAGTAGTCAATCTCTGCTTCAATTCCTGAAAACTCTGCTCACATTTCTCATCCCATTGGAATTTCACTGCCTTCTTGGTTAGATTAGACAAGGGTGCAGCTATACGTGAAAATCCAGCGATGAATCTCCTGTAGTAACCTGCCATACCAAGGAAACTTCTAACCTCTGTCACTGTAGTAAGTCTCGGCCATTCTGCCACTGCCTTTACCTTCTCAGGGTCCACAGATATACCCTCTCCTGAGATAATATGACCTAAGAAAGAAATTTGCCTCAGCCAAAACTGACATTTACTAAATTTCCCATACAACTTGTGGTCTCTCAAAGTGCACAATACTAACTTCAAATGCCCTTCATGTGCTTCTCGGGTCTTAGAATATACTAGGATGTCATCAATGAATACCACTACAAAACTGTCCAAGTATGCATGAAAAATTCTGTTCATGAGGTCCATGAAAACAGCTGGGGCATTGGTCAACCCAAAAGGCATAACCAAGAACTCATAGTGCCCATAGCGTGTACGAAAAGCTGTCTTCTCTATGCCCTCCTCTGCTATTCTCACCTGATGATATCCTGACCTCAAGTCTATCTTGGAGAACCATGATGCTCCTCCTAACTGGTCAAATAGGTCATCAATCCTAGGCAACGGATACTTGTTCTTCACTGTGACTTCATTCAGTTGCCTATAATCAATACACATCCTCATGCTTCCATCCTTCTTCTGGACAAATAGAACTGGAGCGCCCCACGGAGACATACTGGGTCTAATGAAACCTTTTTCCTGGAGCTCATCCAACTGTTTCTTAAGTTCCTCCTGTTCTGGTTTTGCAAGCCTATAGGGTGGTTTCGAAACTGGAGCCGTACCAGGCATCAACTGTATCCTGAACTCTACTCCTCTAGCAGGTGGTAATCCAGGTAAATCCTCTGGAAACACATCCGCAAACTTCTGTACAACAGGTACATCGGAGATGACAAGGGTGTCACTCCTAAGCTCCTCTGCTATCACAGATGCTACCAGACCAATCCGAGACTTCAACCCCTCACATTTGAAACAATGAGTGGTCTGATCTGGCCCTCTAACTATCACTGTACCCGCATAACAATCCAACGTCACATGGTGTCTACATAGCCAATCCATCCCCAATATCACATCAAAACCTCCAATGTCTAAGGCAATCAAATCACCAGACAACTCCAATCTACCCAATCTAATCATACAGTCTCTATACATATGCTCCACTCGAGTAGACTCTCCCAAAGGTGTGTGCACAGACAAAACAGTATCCAATTCAGTGGGTGACAAACCAATCCGTTGTGCACAAGCAGGCAATATAAAAGAATGGGAAGCACCAGAATCAAACAGAACACATGCTGATCTACCACAGATGAAGAGAATACCTCCAATAAACTCAGGTGCCTCGGGATCACCCTCAATATCCTCCACACGATCGGGCTCACGCTCCTCATGTGCATCCACTGCATATACCCTCGCTGGCTGCTGCTGAGCAGGTACTGTCTGCCTCTGACCTCCTCTCTGAACTGGTCCTCGGCTCTGGGGCTTCTGCCCAACCGGTGCTCTCTGAGCTGGTTGCTGGAACTGTGGCCTCTGTGGAAAAGCAGGCGCGGTCTCTGGCGATGGTAATGCCGGTCGTGGCACAGCTAACGGCTGATAACTGGTAGGAAACCGACAATCCGTGATCCTGTGACCCGGCCTACCACATCGGTAGCAGGTGCCTGGCGCTGCAACACACGGTCCAGGTACATGGTATCTGCCGCAACTGGCACATGCCTTCGGAACTGCTCTATACTGTCCTCCTGCAGGCTCTGCCCTAGTCCAGTCTCTGGGTCTCTTGTTCCCACTAAGGAAACCTCTCTGATCTGCCGGCCTCATAGACGGCCTAGTTCTGCTCTGGCTCGCTCTAGCCTCCAAGTCACTCTCAGCTCTAGTGGCTCTACGTATCACGTCCTTCAGTTCGGTGCACAAGAGTACTGTCAGCATACTCCTAATCTCAGGCTTCAGACCCCGCTAAAAATGTGAAGTCAGCCTCCTCTCATCCTGTGTCATATGGTGATTAATCGTTCTTATTATCGACCGTGACTACCTGATTATTTTATCGTGCATGAATGATTACTTTTATATATAAACTGTTTCTAGCATGCATGTGTTACCTACTGAGATAGTTGTATCTCACCCCTACTTCATTATCTTATTTTTCAGCTGTTTCACGTTAGAGCGTCCTTGGGGTTGACTCGAGGGGAAGTCGCAGATTCTTGAGCAGAGGATCTTTATTATTTCATTTGGATCTTTCTTTTAGAGGTTGATGTAGATGTATCTTCATGGATACTTTATGATTTAATTGAATATGAGAGAAAGTGTGCTAGAAAACCCATTTACCAAATTTATGAATTGATATGGATGAGTTAGTTTAATGGTTATAGTTAGCCACGTATATTGATGAAATTAATGTTTTAAATTTCTGCACTCTGATAATTAATCTAATTAGTTGGATTTAAATGTCTGGTAATTAGTAGCTTTGGGCCCAGTATCACTTCGGATTCGGGTTTGGTGCTTGTTTTGCATAGACCCGGGTTCGGGGTGTTACAGATGGTATCAAAGTCTGGTAGAATGAACTGGTTACTAACTCTCTCTCTTGTCTCTCTAATACATCAAATCCAATAAATGATAATAACCAATAAAATGCTAAGTCTATCACATAAATCCACCTCAGACAAGGTCTGGATAATAATAATCCTCGGCGCTAGTTATAAAAATTGAGGACGCCGGAGACCGCGGGACGACGGACCGCGGGCGACCTATTTTGTACTACCGCCGACCTTTGACCGCCTAGGTGATCCTGAGCGATCCTAGGCGCTCTAGCAAAAAAATGCAATTTCGACAGTTTTTCATCCCCTTTTCTTCTCCAACCTTTTCCCAGACAACCCAAGCCTCTCGCATAGCACCCTTATTACATGAAAGACATTTAAGTAAATGTCCTGTGTATTTATTGCTCCATTTACTTAAGTCTTTACATGTAAATAAGGTTTTACCCCCCATTTGGAATCAATAAAAATACTTCCAAGGTCTAATTCCCAGTCAATAAAAAGTCAACTTTCCAGTTCATGCCTAAATCCCGGTTTTTATCAAAAAGCCCGGTTTGGGTTTAATACCCAGATGAGTGATTCAGGAGCCCATAAAATTCTAGGAGATGTGTTTACCTTTCAATAGACTACAACCAAAATTTGAGCTCGAAACTCCTTGTCAATTTGTCTAGAAAAATTATATACCAAAAGTCAGCGTTTTTAACTAGACTTAGAATATTTTTGGGGTCCGAAACTTTTTGTCTTAGAATTGATTGATTATTGGTATGGTGACCTTATTAGGGACCCTAAGACTATTTCACTAATCCAAAATGTATTTTGAGAACTTTATGACATTCTTAGTCCCAAATCATTATAAAATAGGATATTTGGATTTCCACCCCTTGTAACATTTCTCTAAGATTATTCTTAAGGTGTCCCTGAAGTCCAATTACACTAAAAAGTTTATACTAGATATTTAACTACCTTGTTTTATAATTTAGTACAATTTGGGGTTTAAAGAGGATCAAATTCACTTGAAATGGTTATAAGGATTCTATATAGGTAATTTCCTTCTGAAAATATAATTGGACCGTTGACCGAATGCCATGATGGCTATAAGAGATTGTACCATCTGCGGATGAGATATGTGACCACCTGCGGGTGAGATGACCACCTGCGGGTGAGATGAGACCTCCTGTTGGGGGAGATGTGATCCTGATTGGATTGCATCCCACAGGGGAGAGACCACCTGCGGGTGAGATGACCTCCTGCGGGAGAGATGAGACCTCCTGTTGGGGGAGATGTGATCCTGATTGGATTGCATCCCACAGGGGAGAGACCACCTGCGGGTGAGATGAGACCTCCTGTTGGGGGAGATGTGATCCTGATTGGATTGCATCCCACAGGGGAGATATGTGACCTCTTGTGGGGGAGATGTAATCACGATGTGATTGCATCCCACAAGGGAGATAGATGTGATTACCACCTGCGGGTGAGATGTGACCACCTGCGGGTGAGATATGATGACTCCTGCGGGAGAGACCTCATGTAGGGTAGATGTGATTACTGCGTGATTGCATCCTACATGGGAGAATGTTGTTATCAGATTGAGACTTATTATTAATTATGAATGACATGATCTACATTTGAATCAGAAGAGTTTGATTTATATTACATTGCCTTTCTAATTGAAACGAAGGTTACAAAATAAACTCTCTTTATTCCGAACACTGATTAGATTTTGGTTTCATATGGTGATTAATCGTTCTTATTATCGACCGTGACTACCTGATTATTTTATCGTGCATGAATGATTACTTTTATATATAAACTGTTTCTAGCATGCATGTGTTACCTACTGAGATAGTTGTATCTCACCCCTACTTCATTATCTTATTTTTCAGCTGTTTCACGTGAGAGCGTCCTTGGGGTTGACTCGAGGGGAAGTCGCAGATTCTTGAGCAGAGGATCTTTATTATTTCATTTGGATCTTTCTTTTAGAGGTTGATGTAGATGTATCTTCATGGATACTTTATGATTTAATTGAATATGAGAGAAAGTGTGCTAGAAAACCCATTTACCAAATTTATGAATTGATATGGATGAGTTAGTTTAATGGTTATAGTTAGCCACGTATATTGATGAAATTAATGTTTTAAATTTCCGCACTCTGATAATTAATCTAATTAGTTGGATTTAAATGTCTGGTAATTAGTAGCTTTGGGCCCAGTATCACTTCGGATTCGGGTTTGGTGCTTGTTTTGCATAGACCCGGGTTCGGGGTGTTACAACACAGTCCAGAGGGGCTGAGGAGGCGAGAGCACAAAGGGTGCCGCCTAGGCCAGCACAAAGTCAGAGGAGATATTCTGGCAGAGATTGTAACCAGAGATACACTTCAGGTGATCAGAGGAGACCTAGTGGAGGGGTCCAGGCTGGTGGAGAGTCGAGTCAGGGGATGGTCAGTGCTAGTTGCCAGAGGTGCGGTAGATTCCATATGCCCAGACCATGTTTTACGCATGTAGGAGAGTACTACCGTTGTGGGCAGCATGGTCATCGGATCTACAAGTGCCCGCATCCTTCCACTTATTAGCCACTTCAGAGTAAACCTTACTAGGCCACGGAGGCACCGTCCACTGCAACCCCACCTAGGCACCAAAGGCCACATCCATACCGAGGAGGTCCTAGAGGCCTGAGGCAGCAGGGCAGGCCGGCGGGTAGAGGCAGACCACAGCAGGCAGAGCAAAGATCTCAGCTTGCACCACTACAGTCGTAACCTCTATAGGCCCGAGCCTTCGCGGATGCCCCATCCATGCAGTCTAGACCAAATGCACCAGCAGTTGTAGAAGGTACAATTTTCATTTCTAGTAGATCTTCCATGAGTTTATTTGATTCGGGAGCTACCCATTAGTTTATTACACCTAGTTGTGCATGCCACATTGGGTTAGTCCCTTCTTTTTTAGAGACTGCATTGTCTATTTATACACTGTTGGGTGAGACTAGTGAGGTGGAGATAGTCTATAGAGATTGTATGATTAGACTGGGCAAGATGGAGTTGCCTGGAGACTTAATCAATCTGAATTTTGGTGGATATGACGTGATCTTAGGCATGGACTAGTTGTCAAGACATCATGTGATTATCCACTGGCATAACAAGTCAATCATAGTCAGTAAACCAGATATTCCTATTCAATGCTTCATGAGTCAAGGGTTGAATACTCGTATTAGCTTGGTCGCTTCAATTGAAGTGGAACCAGCAAAGGGCAAGGAGTTGAGTATTGAGAAGGTGCCAATAGTCCGTGAGTTTGCAGATGTATTTTTAGATGACCTACCTGGGTTGCCACCCCAGAGGAAGTTGGAATTCAAGATCCAACTTATGCCTGGCACACACCCAGTTTCCAAACAACCGTACAGAATGTCTAGACCAAAGTATGATGAATTGAAGGTGCAGATTGATGATCTGTTGGCCAAAGGGTTTATTAGGCACAGTGCATCGCCTTGGGGTGCACCGGTGTTATTTGTAAGGAAGAAGAATGGTAGTATAAGGTTGTGTATAGATTATAGATAGTTGAATCAAGTGACTGTCAAGAACAAGTATCCATTGCCAAGGATAGATGATCTTTTCAATCAGTTGAAGGGAGCCTCCTGGTTTTCCAAGATAGACCTGAGATCAAGTTATCACCAGTTTAGAGTAGCTCTAGAGGATGTGGAGAAGACGACATTTCATACGAGATACGGCCACTTTGAGTTTTTGGTGATGCTGTTTGGGTTGACGAATGCCCCAACAGTCTTTATGGACTTGATGAACCAGATCTTCCATGAGTATTTGGACCACTTTGTGGTAGTCTTTATAGACGATATTTTGGTCTATTCAAGGACAAGGGAAGAACATGAAGGTCATTTTAAGATGGTCCTACACACTTTACGCAGCCATCAGCTGTATGCCAAGTTTAGCAAGTGCCAATTCTAGTTGAAGCAAATTTCTTTTCTTGGGCACATTATATCTGTAGATGGCATATCAGTGGATCCATCCAAGGTGAAGGCAGTAGCAGACTGGCCTAGACCTACCAATGTTTTAGAGATCCGCAGTTTCTTAGGCATGGCTGGGTATTATCGCAGATTCATTGAGGGGTTTTCCAAGATTGCCGCCCTCCTATCCAACTTGACTAAAAAGTCTGTGACTTTTCATTGGGATCAGAAGTGTGGAGATAGCCTTCAAGAGCTGAAAATCAGGTTGACATCAGCCCCAGTTCTGATTATTCCATCTTTGAATGAGGGATTTGCAATGTATTTTGATGCATCTAGCATCGAACTGGGTTGTGTATTGATGCAAAGTGGCAGGGTAGTGGCATATGCCTCTAGACTTTTGAGGCCACACGAACGTAATTACCCTACGCATGATCTTGAGCTTGTAGCTATAGTGTTTGCCTTGAAGATTTGGCGACACTATCTGTTTGGTGCCCAATTTGTGATATACTCAGATCACAAAGCTTGAGATACATCTTCTCTCAAAGAGATTTGAATATGAGACAAAGAAGGTGGTTAGACCTTTTGAAGGACTATTGATTTGACATTCAGTACCACCCGGGGAAAGCTAACGTGGTAGTGGATGCACTGAGTAGCAGTAGAGTGGCGAATGAGTCCATTGCCACCCTAGCGTCATTTATGGCTAGCCAATGTAGCCTTGTAGCTACAATTAGAGATTGGCCTGGAGAGTTTTGACTTTTTAGTCAGGGGGTGAGTATGGCTCGTATGCAAATAGAGCCAAATCTTGTACGCAGAATCGGAGAGAGGTAGTTATCAGATCCTGAATTACAGAAAACAAGAGAGTTGATGAGCAGAGGTTCAGAGAAGGCCAAAGACTTTAGTGCCAGTGATAACATCTTGAGATTTAGGGGTAGAATCTGTGTACCCAATGTAAGCATCCAAATTTTGATCAAACAAAAAAATGTGCTAAAAGACAGCAAAACAGCTCAAAACCCTAAGGAACAAAAATTGGCCTTTTTATCAGGTGCAAACCCACCACCATACTTCTTCCCAATGATTAGAAAATTCTGACACGATTCTAACGCAACTGATTTTGCTCAGATCGGGGATCGGATGAAAAAGATATGAGCCGGTCAAACCTGAGGGGTAGCAGAAATTAACTTTCTGCTAAACCCCAGATCAGCTGCTTAACCCTATCCCAATGGATAGAGGGCTCCGATATGGTTCTAACGCAACTGAGTTTGCCAGAATTGGAGACCAGATGAAGAAGATATGAGCAATTGAAGTTTCCGGGCAACAATGCCAGAAACTGCACACGTGGCAAAAGAGCAGAAAAATATCTCAGGGGTGAATCTGTGAATATAAAAAATGCTAGAAATATCTCAGGGATTAATCCGCAAATATCCAAAATGTTGAAAAAATCTCAGGGGCGAATCTGTAAATATTCTGGGGAGAATCTGTAAATAATCAAAACTTCAAGATAATATCTCAGGGGCAAATCGGCAAAAATCTCATAATAACTGAAATTTATTTTCGGTTATACACAAAATGTGTATAACCGGAATCCAATTTCGGTTCGTAAAGTGAAAATCCAGATTTGTCTGACAGATTTCCCGACAAGATCCCCGATTTCTCATGATTGTGTGTCGAAAAAGGGCATAACCGGAATGTAATTCCGATTACACATAAATTTAGTATAACCGGAATTATATTCCAATTATACTAGTTTTTCTTCATAACCAGAATATAATTCCAGTTACCTTTTTTTGTCTATAAAAGCTGCTTAGCAGCTCATTTGCAAAGGGTTGGCTGATTTTTCACTTGGAGCTCTCCCCTCTCTCCCCAATCCTGCTCGTCCCTCTTCCTTGCACCCCTCATTCACTCCCAAGCCTTCAAGCCCCTTCTAAAACACACCCAAACTCCATCCTCCCTCATCCCCCTTCACTTGTGCTCAAAGGAGGAGGCTTGGAGACGCATTGGACGGCAAAGGAGAGGTGTCAAGCAGCTGTCTCGGCTTCTAGGAGAGCTCAACACCATCCTAGGAGGTTTTCAACCCCAAGGTATGATTCCCCACTGTATTTTATTCCACATATATGAGAATGGGCGCGTTTTGAGCATATGAGAGTATTATTGTTATTTCCATGCTATTTCTTTTCTTGAATAATGTCTTCTCTTGGTTAGGGGCTCCATCTTCTTCTCCTCCTTTGAATGGTTGAACTCCCTGTTAGCACCTGATTTTTGCACCCCTAAAATGAAGAAAAATTAAAGTTCAAACCTTGAGTGGGTCAAAAAATTGACTTTTTGATTTAAGTGAATTTGACCATCAAACTTCATTTCATTGAAAAGAGCATTTCGACACGGTTCCAACGCAATTGAGTTTGCTGGAATTGGAGTCCGGATGAGAAAGTTATGAGCTGGTCAAACTTTTGGGGAGCGAAAAGTTGACTCTTTGCTCGACCCCTATTCGGCTGCAAAACTTGACCTCAGTGGATAGGTGGTTCCGAGCTGGTTCCAATGACACTAAGTTTGCTGAAATCGGACACCGGACAAAGAAGTTATGTGCAGTTGAAGTTTCAGAAAAACTGCCCATGTGGCAAAAGGGCAGCAGAAAATAGAATAAACCAATAAAATAAATGTATATTAAATACTTTAATAATATTTTAAATAAAGGAATCTTGTTTTTTAATAAAATAATCAAAAAAATCGAATAAAATCTGTATTTTAAGCCAAATTATATAATGGTTTGAAATCCAGCGAATTTAAAACGTGCTCGCCCATATTTGAAATGCGGGTAGGGCGTGCCCGTGTTTCAAATACGGGCAAGACTTCTAGAAAGGGACACGCGTCATCGTACGGCGGGACACGCATCCCGTACAGCGACAGCTGTTGGATTCGCGAGATTTGAAAATGTGCGTTTTTCGCCCATATTTGAATTACGGGTAGGGCATACCCGCATTTGAAGTACGGCAGGGCATGCCCGCATTTCAAATACGGGCACGACTTTTTTGCCTATAAATAGAGAGGCCAGCCCCCCCATTCAAGCAAGCCATCCCCTTTGGCCTACCCCCTCTCCCTCTTTGTGCTTTCCATGGCCAAACCTTGCCCAGACTCTGCCACCCCAATACCAGAACACCAAATACCCAAAATACCCTTAGTAAGCCCAAACCTTGCTCAGACTCCACCTTTTCTCCTTTTGAATACAATAAGCCTAGCAAAACCTTTTCAAAATCAATTCAACAAATCCTCGGAGACGCGGAAGCACTGCTGAAATTCTTGAAGTACCCCGACATTATCAAATCAAGGAATTCGCAGTGTGGTAATGTTTCTAGTGATATTCTTTTCAATATAAATGTGATCTCTCTTTTGTAGATAGTTTTAAATTCTTCTTACTTTGTTACCTTGCTACTAATCTATTTGTTTCTTTTTTATGGAATCCTCCCATGCAAATGAGCAATACCCCATGAAATGAAGAATGGGCCCATGGAACAATAAAAGAAAAAAGTAGTATTTTGATTAATGTTGTTTGCAAATAAAAGAGTTTGTCCTCGTTGGACCTTCCCCTGTAATTCCCATTTCCTTCTCCCTTTAAATGCTATAAGGTGAGCTGAAAAGTGACTCGATCAAATGAAGGAAAGAAGAGGCTTCATCCCATTGACCAATACTTCAAAAGAAAGACATTTGGAGTGAAAGAAGCCCACTTAACATTGTGAAGATGCAGGGAACACCAGCAGAAGTCACTGGAATCCTCAAGAAGACATCCAAGTTGATCCCAACCGGAATTTTGGATAAAACAAAAAAAACAGGTGTGCCCGTATTTGTAAGGCGGGCTGAGGGTGTCCGTATTTACTATACGGGCAAACTTGACCCGTAATGAATTTGCGGGTAATGCCAGCCTGTACAGTAAATACGGGCAATTGTAAGTATAACTTAAAAACATAATTTTCCGGCCCGGTTGGATTCGGTCTGACCCGAATCGGCTCGACCCGACTCAATAATTTATTTGGGCTATTTTTAGCCCATTTGTGGACTGTGGGCCTAGATGGGCCCACCAAGACCTCTTGGGCCCACTTATGGGACCCACCTTTGACCGGCCTATACCAGGCTTGTTTTCAATAAACAGGCTCAGGCCCTTTGACCCTTGGCTAATGGGCCAAATCCAAGCCCATTGCATATATAAATAGTTTAATTTAATAAATAAACCAAAAAGGCTTACCCAATAACCCTACTGGGCCCCAAGCCCAACCTTGGCAACCCACGGGTCTTCCAACGAGACCTGAATCCGACCCACCTCATCTAAATAAAAAGATAAAATAAAATAAAAAGGGGCCCACACCACCAGAGTGTCCCGCCAAACCAAACAAAGTGACATGCTGGCCTAGGAAGGGTGAAAATTGACTCAAAACCAGGGAGACCCGAGGGACCCGTCAAACCGACAGGGCGGGCCGGGGTGTCTTAGGACTTCCCCGGACGTAACCGAGGACTTAGCTAGAACTCCGAAAAGCCGCAGACTAGACTTAGACCCGGATAGGGCAAACACCGTGTCTGCCTGCACCTCTCAGGCAGTGGCGACTCCGAAAGTCCCGAGGCACGCACTCTCACGTGCGCCCCGTCTGCGATCTAGGCCAGATTTAGGTGCGCACAGCTTGGCGACTCCGCTGGGGACCCCTC
The DNA here is from genome assembly GCA_947561395.2 of Buxus sempervirens. Taxonomy (NCBI): domain Eukaryota; kingdom Viridiplantae; phylum Streptophyta; class Magnoliopsida; order Buxales; family Buxaceae; genus Buxus; species Buxus sempervirens. The sequence continues at coordinate 13,706,605 of OX387185.1, forward strand.
AACCTAGCTGGACCCTGGTTATCAAATGAGTCAACTAGCAGGATATAAGTTAACTTAGGAAGTACTTTCTGTCCAACCTTAGTAAGGTATGGAACACCTGTAATTACATGATACTGGGAGATCCTATCAAAGGGACGAGATAATTGCCTAAGGAAAGTGGAATTTAAGCAGTCCCCTGTGGCCCTCCACTTACCTGGGGATCCACCCAAACATTGTATTACTTGTTGTTCCTTACTTTTACTATAAATATGACATTAAGGAACCCTTTGTTGGCCTTTATCCGAGAATCACCCAAACAGACACAGCACTTGACCCCATTGCACATACAAGCCTCTCACTACACCGTGAACGAATTCTTTTTAACTGTGTGGGGTGACATGCACGAGGGAGTCTGCATGGATGATCCGAACTGAATGTTGTTTATGAATGCTCTCTTAACCAAAACCTAGATCTCTCTAGCAGCCACCCTTCTTCAATCAAGGAACTTACTTTTGGGATGGTATTAGCCCTACGCTCCCGTGGATTGCCGGGGAAAGCAGGGTAAACCCATCTCCCCAGGTTTCTGGACTCTTCAAGCACCATTGGTTTCTTGCCATGGTACGCGAGGGGTCTAGTACTTGGCTCAGACCCTTGCATGCAGGTGCCTCGGGCTGGGTATCCTTCCCCTCGTATTACTTCTCATAAACCCTGATGTGAACATGAACATGAATGAACAAATATGGGTAAAATCAACCTGGGGCATTAACCCCCGCCTTTGTTTGCGTCAAAATTGAGTGAGACTTAGCCCTAACTTAAGGAAACCTACCCAATTTGATCCATGCATCCGGTCTTGGTTCAGATGAAAGCCGACCAGATCAGACAGAAACGGGTTAGAACAGGAGCAGAAAAACCCTAGAGATAGGATTTTAGCCCACCCACCAAGCAGCAAACTTGTACCCTCCTTTTGGGTTCTCAACAACCTTAAAGGTGATTCTCTTTGCAGATTTATTTCGCCCTCGAAGGCAAGTTGTAAATGATTTCGGTCCGACACCAGGGGCAGATGAAAGATTAGATGAAAGAACAGATGAAAGAAAAGGCCGACTAAGACCTGGATGTGCTTTCTGAACATTTAAAGGACATAACCCTTAGGACCACATAACTTGAGTGTTTGGATTTAATTCCCATGATTAATAATTGCATGAACTGCTTAGGCATTGATTTAATTTTTGCATATCATGTTGCATGCCTTAGACTAATTTAGAGTTTTTGGTGGAAAACCCTAAATTGACTTGGAATTTCAATCGGATAGTCGGTATGGCATCTTCATCCTCGACTGAGAGAATCCGCTTCCCCAGTATAGAGAAGTGTGCTTTTGATATCCCTTGGATTCGTTCTTGGACAAGGCAATTGCAAGGAGATGAGCAAATTAAGTGGGAACAGAAATACCATATGGGACAAACTCTGTCCCTATTAAATGTGCCCATTAACTGGGACATGATCCAAGCAGCCCTGCTTTTCTGGGATCCCCAGCTTTCCCTTATTAGATTTGGGACTAATGAGTTGACCCTTACAATTGAGGAATTTGAATTATTCCTCCGGTTCCGTGACCATGGAGAACCAACCAGGCCAAACCTCAAAGATAGCTACAAGAATGAAGCTTGTACTTTCTTTGGTATACCTAGAGGATAATTCCAGATTTTAGCAGGTGACCAAGCATTCACGCGGGTCTCTAAAACTTTCCTCGCAGAAAAGATAAGGGATAAAAAGAAGGAAAGACCCCATGTTTGGTGGGACACCTTCACCCTCGTGGTTCTGTCACTGCTCTTCTTTCCTACTGGGGGAGACACCATTAATTTGGCCCTCATGGAAATTGTAGACCAACTCCAAGCAAAATTTCGAATTGCACCACTGATCCTTGCTTAGTTATACCATGCCTTGACCATAACCAAGAATGGAACTAGGAGGTTTCAGGGATGCGCTCCTCTCCTACACATTTGGCTTCAAGATCACCTTGATGGTTGCTGAACCTGTCAGCCCACATTATGGGTACGTCCGTAACAATGTCACCCTAATGGCCCGCAAAGAGATTAGACCAGACTTACCCTCCAGAGAGGACTGGTTTGACCACTTTCTCCAACTAAGTGGGGAAACTGATATAAGATGGGGAGGCAAATTTGACCAGACATATACCCCCATCATAGCTTTTAGAAAGAGACATTGCCTAGCCTTGATAGGCCTGACCCATGCCATGCCATACTATCCGGTTTGAATTCTGAGACAGTTTGGGAAGTCTCAGGGAATATCGATCAAGGATGAGGCGGAAGGATTAACTGGCCCACTTACATGGGAATTGAAGAAAAAATTGGTGAAGGAATGGCAACACGTGCACATACTCCTAGAGAACATTTTCACTGCATCCGACGTTCGTGATTACAAACAATGGATTGCTCGAGAAACTGGCCTTGACAGCCCACCTTCTCTCCATATCGTCACCTCTGACGAGATCCCAGTTCCGCCCCCTGACACATACAGGGATCGGGTGGCCGAACTGCGGGAATCTCATTCTTGAATCCACCATGCATACGTGGATTCTGAGCGTAAAAACAAGCAGGCCAATGAGGCCCTTCAACAGCAGCTTGACACCATGCGCAGACGTGCAAAAGAGGACCGACGTCTGCGGAATAAACTTCTGCGTGCCTTGAGAAGGCGAGACGTGTCTTCTCATTATGATGATGACCAACCTAGCTAGACCCTGGGTTTGTTGTAATTCTGAATTTGATCCTTTAATGTGCTTGATGTTATGTACTTGAACTTTGATATTGCAATTAAGTTTCTGTTAAATTCATTGTCTCATTTAATTTGCAAAGACAAAGATCAAATAAAGAAAATTGAAGTTCTCCATAGGCAGTCTGGCCCCAAACGGCCACCATCTCAAATCAAGTAAGTGTTCTAGATAAAGAACCCTCCAACCCATTGAGCTCAGGTCACACCCGTTTGTATCTTTTCCAAGAACATTCGGTCAACCTTTTAAGGCACTGAAACCACTGGTAATTAAGCAAGAAAATTGGTGGAGGATCGTCCTGGCATAGCATACCCCGTTGTGAGGCGCCAAAGTCAAAGGCAATTAAGCCAATGACTAACTAAGGCACGCTCGGGTATCCCTAGCCGAAGTTTAGGGCACTAAAACCACTGGTAATTAAGCCAGAAAATTGGTGGAGGATCGTCCTGGCATAGCCTTCCCCGTTGTGAGGTGCGAAAGTCAATGGTAATTAAGCCAACGACTAGCTAAGGCACGCCCGGGAACTACTAGCCAAACTTAGGCACCAACGCCACCAGGGATTAAACTGGTAATTGGCAAAGGCACGCCTGAGTGTTGCTGTTCAGCTCACCCCTTGCGGAGACTTTACATGGTCCAACCTCGTGATACTGAGCTCAAACCAACTCTTCAAAAACTAGGGTTCTCTCTCCCAACCATTTGGTTAAAACAGATTAGTTTAGGGTTCTCTTTCCCAGCCGTTTGGCTAAAACAGACCAGTCTAATCGGGTTCTCTCTCCCAACCATTTCGTTAAAACAGATTAGTTTAGGGTTCTCTTTCCCAGCCGTTTGGCTAAAATAGACCAATCTAAACCGGGTTCTCTCTCCTAGCCGTTTGACTAAAATAGATCAGATTAGGGTTCTATCTCCCAACCGTATGGTTAAAACAGTTCAGTTTAGGGTTCTCTCTCCCAACCGTTTGGTTAAAACAGATCAGTTTAGGGTTCTCTCTCCCAACCGTTTGGTTAAAACAGATCAGTTTAGGGTTCTCTCTCCCAGCCATTTGGCTAAAATAGACCAGTCTAAACCGGGTTCTCTCTCCCAGCCGTTTGGCTAAAACAGATCAGATTAAGGTTCTCTCCCAACCATTTGGTTAAAACAGATCCGTTTAGGGTTCTCTCTCCCAACCGTTTGGTTAAAACAGATCAGTTTAGGGTTCTCTCTCCCAGCTGTTTGTCTAAAACAGACCAGTCTAATCGGGTTCTCTTTTCCAACCATTTGGTTAAAACAGATCAGTTTAGGGTTCCCTTTCCCAGCCGTTTGGCTAAAATATACCAGTCTAAACCGGGTTCTCTTTCCCAGCCGTTTGGCTAAAATAGACCAGTCTAAATCGGGTTCTCTCTCCCAGCCGTTTGGCTAAAACAGACCAGTCTAATCGGGTTCTCTTTCCCAACCATTTGGTTAAAACAGATCAGTTTAGGGTTCCCTTTCCCAGCCGTTTGGCTAAAATATACCAGTCTAAACCGGGTTCTCTTTCCCAGCCGTTTGGCTAAAATAGACCAGTCTAAATCGGGTTCTCTGTCCCAGCCGTTTGGTTAAAATAGACCAGTCTAAACCGGGTTCTCTCTCCCAACTGTTTGGCTAAAATAGATCAGGTTCAGAAGTCCCCATCATTTTCAAAATAATTCAAATAAATTAATCCTTGATTCTTTTTTACAATTAAAATATATCAGTAATCTTGCATTATCCTTTAATATAAGTTGCACTAATACTAGCTGATTGTTCTCCGCAGGTACCAAAATTGCTTTCCGAAGCCCGTACCTGTTAAGATCCAGAAGAAGACTTGAGATGGAACAATCAAAGGAACAAACATCGTCAGGGCAGGACCAAGCGGAGTCCAGTCAGACACAGACCGTGGCTGATCTACAGCAGAGGATTGATAGTATGGGGACTATTATTCAAGAATTAATGGCAGAGTTAAGAGAACTAAGAATAGCTCCCCCTGCTGCACCAGTAGCTCTGCAACAGCTGATTGCTCCACCACAAGCAGAAGCTCCACCGCCATACCCGGTATATCCAGCTCCGTTAGTGCCACCACCGCCTTCACAAGCAGTACCTCTTCCACAGACCATTGCACCTGTCCAGCTGGGACAAGAGGAAGAAGACTGGTATCGAACTTAGCAGGCTCAGTTTGAAGAGAAGATGGCCGCAAATAAAGCAGAAGTAGAAGCCTTGCGAGAAGAAGTAAAGCAGTTACGTCCTAGCGTTGTACCTACTGAGGCTACTCTGGACAGCCTATGCTTCTTCTCCGATGTTCAACTCCCTCCTAAGTTCAAGTGCCCAGATCTGCACCAATTTGATGGCACCGGATGCCCGTTGAACCATCTGCGATCCTACTCTGGAGATATGTGCCAGTACGCTAAAGATGAAAAGATAATTGTACAATTTTTCTAGAGATCATTGACGGGTGCAGCATACACGTGGTTTTTGAGTCTAGACAAAACCAAGATTAAAACCTGGAATGATTTGGCCGCAGCATTCATTCAGCAGTACCGTTTGAACAGCCAGATTGTACAAACCAGGGCAGAGCTGCAGAGGCTGACAAAGAAGAATCAGGAGTCGGTTCGAGAATATGCCAAACGTTGGAAGGAATTGGCAACTCTAGTCCAACCACCATTACTTGAACAAGAGATGACTTCTCTGTTCATCGCCTCTCTGGGGCAGCCATTCTTCTCCTTGCTACTGGGGCAAAGTACGTCTAACTTCAATGACCTGATTCTGACGGCAGACAGGATTGAAGACGCTGTAAGAGCTGGCAAGATAGACGGCAATGGCCAGGGCCCTACACAAAGAAGTGCAACAGTAGGACAGAGTGGTAGAAACCAGGGGCAAGAGCACAAACGGCAAGAGGCCCAGGCTATTAACTATGTACAGCCTACACAGCCTTACCACATTTCTCAGAGCCTGAAGGCCAGGGGCAACCCATAAGAAGAACCAGAGAAGAGGCGGAGGCAAGGATGAAGAGGGTGTTTACCCCATTTCCATACGCACCTGCAGAACTGTTTGCCACACTACTGAAGAAGGGGTACTTACAGATCAAGCCTCCAAATCCTCGAATGGTAAACTCGTGAAACTATAATGCGGCAGAGAGGTGTGAGTACCATTCTGGAGCTCCCGAGCATTCCACTAATCGATGCTGGGACTTGAGGCATGATATACAGGATCTGATAGACAGCAAAAAGATATCTGTAGATCCCCCAGCACCAACAGCACCAACTCCACCTACAGGCACAGCTACCAACCCTCTTCCAGACCACTCCAAGGCTTCTGCTAGTGGAGCTGTGAATCAGGTCATCAGTGACCAGGGCAATGAAGTACAGTTTGAGCCCTCTTTGTTGATTGGGCAACCGGGGCAAATTGTCAGGATTTACCTTCAAGAAGGGGCAATGCATCAGCGAGTATGTGTCATCAATGAAGATGATGATGACGAAACCTTCTTGGGATTCCCTTTGGTGCATTTCCACCTTCCAGAACCAGAGCCTTGCTACCCTCCACCTGTCCCAAATTCACCTCCCTTGAACATCTTTGATATAATGAACAATGCCTTCAATGAACCAATGGACTTCTTACTTGAGCCACCCACCCTTAACCTATCACAACTCCACCTTGGACAACCCTCCTATTGTGCTGTACCTCTGCCTTACCAATTCTTATCTATGTACCATGAATCCACCATCACTTCTACTGAAAGAGAAGTCGATCGGATCTCCCGATCCGGTCGATATATGAACACAGACCCTCCACACGCACCAGAGGGAGAGACTGATGAAGAAAAGAGAAGGAGAGAAAAAGGGAAGGATGTGGCTACTGAAGTACCACAGACCCATAAGAAGAAGGGGAAAGCCCCTGAAGAAGAGATCACAAAACTCCATAATAGTGTTTTCACTCCAGAGTATGATCTAATTCAGCAGCTGAACATGACACCTGCCCAGATCTCCATCATGCGGCTACTGTTTGACTTAGACAAGCATAAGGATGTATTGATGAAAGTGTTTGGTGATACACATGTGCCTGACGATATTAGCCCAGAAAAGTTGGAAGCGGTCATGTCAGTAATCGCCGCACCTGAGGCTGTTTCCTTTTCCTCGGCAGATCTGCCCCCAGAAGGCTGTGACCACACGGAACCACTATACATTACAGTAAGGTGCTTTGACCTTGTAGTGCAAAGGGTCATGATTGACAATGGGTCGGCCCTAAACATCTGCCCAGTCAGGACCTTTCATAGCCTACAGCTGAGCTCTGACCTGATCAAGCCAAGTTCCCATAATGTCCGCGGGTTTGATAATAACAAAAAGGATTCTCTTGGAGAAGTCACCTTGGACATCGTAATTGCTGAACGGACATTCACCATGACTTTCGAGTTGATGGACATCAATGCCTCCTTCAACCTGCTAATTGGAAGACCTTGGTTGCACCAAGCAGGAGCAGTCCCATCTACTTTACATCGGATGATCCGATTCGTCTCAGGGAATGAGCTGATCACGGTCCATGAAGAGGACCACAGAGAATTTGAAAAGGTCGGAGTACCTTTTGTGGATTATGAGCTGCCTACATCGCTCAACTTCCAAGCAATAGAAATGGTACAGGTCAATCGCACCTCTGCTCCTCTACAGACAAAACAGTCCCGTAAGAGGAAAAGGAAGAGCATGTTTGGCGCCGCTAATTGCACCGACTGGGGCCTCCGAGTAGGTGAAGGACTGGGCAAGTACAAGCAAGGCATCAAGACAGCAATTCAGCCTTATGACAAAGCTGTTGGATTTGGGTTAGGATTCGTCCCAGAACCTGAAGATTATGCCAGGCTTTTCGGTATGAAATCAGAACGGAAGAGATCTCAAATTGAAGGAAGGGATCCCCATTGGCCTATCTGTGTGCATGGCCATTTATATCATCACTTCACCAATATGGAGCGGGAAGCTGCTCAAGCTATTCAGAATATAATTCCCCAAGGGTGGGGTGATGAATTTAATGATCCAATAGAAGTTGATTATCTACAAGGACTATGGGAAGAACCTCCTTTACCCCTGGAGACAATTGCATATAAGGTGGAAGCAGACCTGTTGGCCTCTAATAAACCAGTAGAAGACTTACCTGCCTTGGGTTCTTTGGAACTAGCTGATGATGAACTAATCATTCATGAAGAAATACCTGTCTGCCCGTCTGCTATTCTTGAAGCACCAGAGGATGAAGAAGATCCGGCCCTGTACATCTGCATGATGGAGAGCCAAGACAGTTTAGGGAAACCTACCCAGAGGCAAAGATCACCTCCACCTCCTCCCCGCATGCTGCACCCTGCAACGTGGGACGGTTTGAACCAAATGTTCCAATACATGCCACAAGTGCTAGGACTGACCCCTGAAATGGTGCATCACGAGACATATGGGAACTGGGCCCCAGATGAGCACTCTTACAACAGGAGGGAGATACCTGCAAAAATATCCGTAGCAAGGGCATTACCAAGGAGGAATGTACCCAATGAAATCACTATCAAGGTACCCGGGTCAGTCCCTCATCACGGTGTGTGGATAAGTTTGTCATTAGAATCAGAGCAGAATCAGAACAAGGCGGAGAAGAGTAAAGCAAGCAATCCCATCTGCATCTCGTCCGACAGCAACATCAGCATGATACAAAGCGGAAAGGCATAGGAAGTGACTGCCATCAGCAAGGAGAAACATACATAGCAGAACTGGAGTTCAACGCCTCTTGCCATCAGCAAGGCCAAACTGCCAAAGGGAGTTTCTTTCACTTCTGAAATTTCCCTTGTAGATATCTCTGCACTTTTCAATAAATGCATGAAGTCTTTTGAGTACTTGCCTGCTTCTATTAATAATTGTGCAAACAAGCAAACTCAACCTCGCAACCTAAGTATCAATCTCGACGCACACCCAAAAAATCCGGAGCACGAGATGGATAATCAAGCTGCCAAAATCAAACAAAAAGAACAAAAAGATCAAAAAGAACAAAAAGAAATACATAGTGTCCAGCAAGAGTCTGACAATGTCACTTACTCATCACTACCCGATGATTCAGAAATTATCCACAATGAGTCTTTTGAACTTGAGGATAATAATGAATCATGGGAGACCCCGCCTGAAATCCAATTTGCCTTAGATAGGCATGAAAAGGGTCTCCAGGCTAATATTGAGGAAACTGAACCTATCAACATAGGTGACACAGCACAACCAAGGATTCTTCAAATTGGTAAAAAGCTTTCTCAATTACAGAGAACACAGATAACTGATTTTCTAAAATCTTACACTGATGTGTTTGCATGGTCATTCGAGGATATGCCTGGGTTAGACACAGATTTAGTTGTGCACCGGTTACCTATAAAGTCTGAGGCCACACCAGTGAAGCAAAAACTCAGACGCATGAAACCAGAATGGGCCCTGAAGATCAAGGAAGAGGTCACCAAACAGTTGAAAGCTGGGTTTTTGAAAGTAACAGATTATCCAGAGTGGTTAGCAAATATTGTGCCAATCCCGAAGAAAGATGGAAGGGTCAGGATGTGTGTTGACTACAGGGATCTGAACAAGGCAAGCCCGAAAGATGACTTTCCGTTGCCTCACATTAATATATTGGTTGACAATACTGCAACTCATTCCATGTTCTCCTTTATGGATGGTTTCTCCCGGTACAATCAAATAAGGATGGCACCCGAGGACATGGAAAAGACGTCCTTTATTACGCACTGGGGCATGTACTGCTACAAAGTGATGCCATTTGGGTTGAAGAATGCAGGCGCCACATACCAGCGGGCAATGACTTTGTTATTCAACGACCTGATGCACAAGGAAATTGAAGTATATGTGGAAGACATGATTGCAAAGTCAAAAGAAGAGGAAAGTCATTTGGTGAACCTTGGAAAGGTGTTTGATAGACTCAGAGAATGCAAACTCAGGTTGAACCCGAACAAGTGTGTATTCGGAGTTACTTCAGGGAAGCTGCTCGGGTTCATTGTTGGGAAACGAGGAATTGAAGTTGACCCAGTCAAAGTAAAGGCCATATTGGAGATGCCTCCCCCATCCACAAAGAAAGAAGTGAGAGGTTTCCTTGGCAGATTACAATACATCAGTCGGTTCATAGCACAGATGACTCCCGTGTGCGAACCAATATTCAAATTGCTAAAGAAGGATAACCCAATGGTTTGGAATGAGGATTTCCAAGAAGCGTTTGATAAGATCAAAGCCTATTTGATGAGTCCGCCAACTTTGGTTCCCCTTGTACCAGGACGACCTCTAATCATGTACTTGTCAGTCACGGAAACAGTGGCCGGATGTGTCCTAGGGCAGCATGATGATACCGGAAGGAAGGTGTAAGCACCCAAATTTTGATCAAGCCAAATAAAAAGAGAAAAAATGTGCTAAACATATCAAAACCCTAAGGAACAAAAATTGGCCTTTTGATCGGGTGCGAATTCCCCACCATACTTCTTCCCAATGATTAGGAAATTCCGACACGATTCTAACGCAACTGAGTTTGCTCAGATTGGGGTTCGGATGAAGAAGATATGAGCCGGTCAAACTTGAAGGGAGCTGAAAGTTGACTTTTTGTGAAGCCCCAAATCAGGTGCTTAGCCCTATCCCATTGGATAGAGGACTCCGATACGGTTCTAACGCAATTGAGTTTGCCCAAATCGGAGTCCAGATGAAGAAGATATGAGCTGTCGAAGTTTCCGAGCAGCAAAACCGGAAACTGCACACGTGGCAAAGAAATTGCACACGTGGCGACAAACGCAGCAAAATATCTCAGGGGGCAATCTTTAAATATCCAAAACTTGCCAAATATCTCAGGGACTAAACCAAAAATCGTACGGGGCAATCTGCGAATATCCAAAAGTATCAAATTGGTCAAGTCGGTCGCGTCGGTCAAGTCGAGGGGCAAATCTGTAAATACCCTGTTTGTATCCGATGACATATGTCGGATACATAGGAACTTCTTCATATCCGACATTTAATGTCGAATACATTGCCATGCCCTCACTGGATTCGCGCCGATTCCCCGACAGATTTGCGCAGAAAATTAAATTTTCGAAATGATTATGTCTTGTATCTGATATTTTATGCTGGAAACAAAGGAGGTTTTGTGTATCCGACATAAAATGCCGGATACAAAGGAGGTATAGTGTATCCGACATTAAATGCCGGATACAAAAAATTTGTTATAAAAAGGCAACAGCAGCCCCATTTCGGGGGTTGGCTTCTTTTTGCTTGCTTCCACCTTTTTTCTCCACCCTCATGACTCCAGATCCCCTCTCCTCCACCTCTCCTTGCCCCCATATCACCCAAGACACCACCTAAACACTAACCAACCCTTCTTTCCCTTATTCTCCTCCATTTTTCTCACAAGCAAGAAGAAGGCTTGCTGCTGTTGGTGGCCAAAGGAGGAGCTCCACCTGCTTCCTCCACTCCAACGAGGCTCAACACATCGCACACAAGGGTTTAGACCCCAAGGTATTGTTTACTGTAACCTTTTGTTCAACATAATTTAAAATGAGCATGTTTGAGGGCTTTTAAACTAACCAGTGTATGTGTGATGTTCAAAGTATATTCTTGCCTTGCTTTGCTCCCCTTCCTCCCCATCTGTGGCCTCATGAAGTAGCTTAACCCCCATGGTAAGAGGGGGACCATCCGTACGTTTTTAAGGGAGGGAGATGGTTCCTTTCATGCATGTTTTTTTATGGTCTTTAGAGCACCATATTGCTACTGACATGTCACATTCGTTGGGGAGCTTGTTCCCTTTAATTTCGATTCTTTTGTACCCCTTAACTTCCCCTCCTTTCCCTTCTCTAAGTAGTATTGCTTAAACCATTATGTGTTGCTTTGAATGAGGGATCGGTAGCATGGCATGGCTTGCTTGGTTTAGATCATGTGTGTATGTTTCTTAGGGTGCATGCTTCCCAATATTTTCGTTTTAATCTTGCCTAGCTGCTGTTATGGTTAAGAAGCATGCTTCTCTATTTTCAATACTTGCAAATACATAAAATATGCCTTCATGCATGTACTTTCCCATTAGAATCGTGCGAGGTCCTTCCTTGCTCATTCACCAAGCCTATCCTCACACATGCTAGCATACACCCACTCCACTCTTCATATACATAATATGCAAAAGTGAACGTATGTTCATCATAGTCCACAACCATGCATATTTGGCTTGATTGCTTGATTTCTTGTCGCCTTGTTTGTTTGCTGTTATGTGAAATTGGAAGAACCAAACAGGGACACCTAGGTCCCTACTCAGCCGCTGGGAGTATCCCAAGAATGGGAGGAGGCAACACCTTAAGCCTCCTCCCCCTTGCTTGAACCACTAAAGTCCCAAAAGAGGGCAAAAATGGGGTCTTCTCCATCTCTCTGAACCTCTGTGAGCCCACACAGGGGCCCACAAAACTACTGGAATCCCCCAAGAAGTCTAAGAACCCAAGCCCATTGGCGAAACCCGAAAAAACCACTTTCTGTGTTGATCCGACAACTTAGGTCGGATCAGCAAGGCCCTGTTTGTAGCCGACCTGAGTTGTCAGCTACAAGGGATGTTATGTGTAGCCGACACCCCAGGTCGGCTACACTGCCAGAATGCCATTTTTGCTATTTGGTGATTCTGTGCTATTTCCTTGATTTGTTTGATCAATCCGGATGAACCAGAAGGGTTTCCGGGTCAACCGAAGACCCAAGATGGGCCATGGACCAACCCGGCCCAATTTGATTCCAAATGGGCCTTCCAACGGGGCCCACTCAGTCCCACAAACTTACTTTTGCTAGAAAAGATAAACAAACCAATTGAGCGGGCCGAACCCGCTTGAGGCCCACCAAGGCCCATCTTGAAGCATTTTGCTTAGATTTAGGCATGGTTTGGCCGAGACCATGGGTAGGGCCTATCGGGCCAGCTAAAGCCCATTGAACCAAGCTAACTTAGGGTTTCCAAACCCTAATTTAGGAAACCTTGGGCTTTCAAGCCAAAGCCAAGGCAAAGGGCTCCAAGCCCAAAGCCTGGCTCATTTTGGTGAAGTTAAATAAAAGATAAATTAAATCACTTGGCCACCACTGTGAGGCCCACCTATGGGGCCCACATAGCAATCCCGACCCACTTGACATAAAAATCACTTAATTCCCAAACTGAAATTCCAAATAAAATCAATTCATTGGACCAGAATCCAAAGGGCCTCTCAGGATAGACTAAGGCCCATCAAGGAACATGCGGGCTTAACCAAGCCCACCAAGGAATCTGCAGGCCTTCCAACAGGGCCAACCCAATCAGACTCATCTCATCATTGAGTAATAAAAAGATAAAATCAAGTAAAGGGGACCCACACCACTCAGGCAGTCCCGCCAAGACTTAACCAATGTGCATGCTGGATTAGGAATCGAGTGAGAGACCAAAAGTTGACTCAAACCAGGAAAACTATGGGACCCGTCATTCGACGGGGCGGACTGGGGTGTCTATGGACTTCCCCGGACCGTAACCGAAACCCTACCTTAGAATCTCTAGCCGCAGACCAAGCCTAATAGAAAATCTAGGCACCCAGGTGTCCGCCTGCACCCCATTAGGCGGTGGCGACTCCAATTTCCCATTTTTACCCAGTGCGACCGGGAAACAGGTGCGCACAGAAGGAACAAGCAATTTATTATCTGAGCAAGAAATTTACCAATTATGAAGTAAGATATACATTGCTTGAGAAGACCTGTGGCGCATTGGTATGGGCAGCTCAGAAACTTCGGCATTATCTGCTCAGTCACACTGTCTTTTTGATTTCAGATACGGATCCCTTGAAGTATATTTTTGAGAAACCAATCTCCACTGGAAGGGTAGCCAAGTGGCAGGTTATCCTATCTCAGTACGATATTGTCTACACCACGAGAAAGGCAATAAAGGGACAGGGAGTAGCAGATCACCTGGCAGAACACCCTGTGCTCGACTATCAGCATCTTCTCACCGGACTGCCGGATGATGAAATAATGTGTGTCGAGTCAGCAGAAGAGGAAACCGGATGGCAAATGTTCTTTGATGGGACCGTCAACATCAATGGGAAAGGGATTGGAGCAATAATCATTTCCCTAGAAGGAATCCATCATCCAATAGCAGCAAAACTCTTGTTCGATTGCACTAACAATATGGCAGAATACGAAGCATGTGTGTTAGGCTTGCGAGCCGCAATCGAAATGAATGTGCAAGAGTTGAACGTGTATGGGGACTCTAGTCTAATCATTTACCAAGTAATGGGGGATTGGAGAACTAAAGATGTAAAATTGGTACCCTATCAAGAACTGATTAAGGAGTTAGAAGGACAATTCAAAAGCGTGACATTTGATTATATGCCATGAGACAGGAATCAGTTTGCAGATGCCCTGGCAACACTGGCATCTATGGCAACCATCACTGGTGGCACTTGGGTACAACCGTTGGAAATAGAAGTGCAGCGTTCTCCTGTCTACTGCTTTCTTATTGAGAAAAGCACGCCGAAAGGGGAACCCTGGTATGCAGATATAATGAGATATCTGAAAGACAAGATTTTGCCAGAAAATGCCACAGCAGCTGAGAGGCGCACAATCCAGAAGTTGGCAGGACAATTCTTCCTCAGTGGGGACAAGCTATATAAAAAGTCATATAATGACTCATTATTATTGTGCGTAACAGAAGATGAAGCCCAACAACTGATTGATGAAATTCATGGGGGACAATGTGGCGCACATATGAATGGGCACATGCTAGCAAGGAAGATCTTGAGAATGGCTTATTACTGGTTGACTATGGAACATGATTGCCACATCCATGTCAGGAAGTGCCGGTTATGCCAAGTTTATGCTGATAATATCCACGTACCGCCCAACATTCTGTACTCAATGACTTCGCCATGGCCCTTTGCCATCTGGGGAATTGATATGATTGGGGAAATTCATCCGAAGGCCTCAAATGGACACCGATTCATCTTGGTTGCAATTGACTACTTTACCAAATGGGTAGAGGCCGTGTCCTTTGTAGATGTGAAAGGGTCACATGTGCTGAAGTTCATCAGAAACAACATTGTCTACCGCTATGGTGTACCCGATGCACTTATCACAGACAATGCCAAGAATTTGAACAACAAGGACATGGACAGGATGTGTGAAGATTTGAAAATCAGACATCTCAATTCTACAGCATATAGGCCCAAGATGAATGGAGCACTAGAGGCTGCCAACAAAAATCTGATGAAGATATTAGAAAAAATAGTTACTTAGAGAGATTGGCATGAAAATTTGCCCTATGCCATACATGCATATCGGACCTCAATCAAAACATCGACTGGAGCAACTCCTTTCTTCCTTGTATACGGAATGGAGGCAGTTCTACCTATTGAAGTGCAAATCCCCTCACTCAGAATTCTGAAAGAAACAAAGGTTGATGATGTCAAATGTGAAGAATCAAGGTTTGACCAATTGCAGTTGCTTGATGAGAAGAGAGTTAAGGCTTTATGCCACGAGAAACTCTATCAGCAGAGAGCAGCTCAGACTTATAACAAGAAAATAATACCACGACACTTCAAGGTGGGAAACATTGTTATGAAGAAGATATTCCCCCACCAAGAAGACAATAGAGGGAAATTCAAGCCGAACTATAAAGGACCATTCATAGTTCACAAAGTTCTATCCAGAGGAGCACTAATCTTACAAGAAATGGACAGAGCTATTTTTCCTGAGCCAATAAATGCAAATGCAATCAAACTATATTACCCTTGAGATCATTCCAATTAGGAAATGAAGAGAGGCCATCCTTGACTCTCCCAAGCCTGTGAATCCTTCCAAACACCCTAAAAAGATCTCCCCTATTTAGACGCTTTTGAGCTTATTTAGACGCTTTTGAACTTGAAAATTTCTTTTCAAACCTAGTACAGGTGTTCCTTACACCAAAGTGGGCATTCCTGGCCCACCCAAAAAAAAAAAAAAAAAAAAGAAGAGCAATTGCGAAGAAAAAGAAAAGAAAAGAGTTGTGAAAAGCAAGAGCAAAATAAAACAGGGAAAATATGAACCCCACACCAAAGAAATAAGCCAGGATGTAAGCCCCAACAATAAAAGGAGCATTGTACAAACCTATATAGCTACAGCCTTTTCGAGCCACTTATCTTTCTTTCAAAACCCCGGCCTAGCCTACATTTCGTCCTATCTTGAAGACCTCTCGGATCCCAAAGTGAATGATCTTGAGCAAAACAGTCAAATCTGCGTTTTCTGGTAATGACAGAATTAAATCTTCCCTGAAAAGGCCAGACATGGTGAAAACCCAAAAAGGGCGCTGTGTGCAAAAACGGTTAGTCATGGTAAAAAAAAAACTGGTCATACCTTGTGTAAGCACCCAAATTTTGATCAAACCAAATAAAAGAGAAAAAATGTCATAAAAGACAGCAGAAAAGTCAAACCCTGAGGGATTAAAAATTGACCTTTTAATCAAGTGAAAATTGACCACCTTGCTTTACCCCATTCGATAGAGAATCTCGACACAGTTCCAGCGCAACTAAGTTTGCTGGGATCGGAGTCCGGATGAAGGTTCGGTGGGCCGGTCAAACTTGAGGATGAGCCGAAAGTTGACTTTTCCTCGAACCCCGTGCCAAATGCTTAGCCCTATGTCATTAAATAGAGGGCTCCGATACGAGTCTAACGCAATTGAGTTTGCTCAAATCGGAGTTCGGATGGAGGAGATATGAGCTGTCGAAGTTTCCAAGCAGTAAAACCAGAAACTACACACGTGGCGCAGGAACTGCACACGTGGCAGCCAACGCAGCAAAATATCTCAGGGACTAAATCTTAAATATCAAAAATTCGTACGGGGCGATCCGTAGATATCCAAAAGTATCAAATCGGTCAAATCGGTCGAATCGGTCGAGTCGAAGGGCAAATCCGTAATTTTTTTATTTGTATCCGGTCAAATATACCGGATACACATACCCTTGTGTATAGCCGGACTTGAAGGCCGGATACAAGAAGATTTTCGCGCGAGATTCTCGCCGATCGCCCGACAAATTCGCGGCGGCATTTAATTTTCAAATGATTATGTTTTGTATCCGGACTTGAAGACCGGATACAAAGGAGCCTCAGTGTATCGAACTTGAAGACCGGATAAGGGGAGGCCTTAGTGTATCCGGCCTGAGTTGCCGGATGCATTAAGTTTTCTATAAATAGCAAACCAGCAGCTCATTTCCGAGGTTGGCTCCATTTTGGTTGTTCTCCCCCCTTTCTTCTCCACCTCCACTGGTTCGAATACCCCCTGTTCCACCTCTCCTTGCCCTCCAAAGCCCCCCTAACAACCTCCTAGGACTGTTCTACCCCCTTTCTTGCTTCTTCTTCTTCATCTCCGTTAAACAAAAGCTTGGAGGAAGGACTTGGTGATCTTGGGGAGAAGCTGCTCCAGCAACTGTATTTGCTTCCAAGGGAACCTCCACATCACACAAGGGCTTCAAAGCCCCAAGGTATTGTTCCCCATAACCATTTACATCATATATATGAAAATGAGCCTCTAGCATGATTTCTTAGAAAAAGCATGTTCTCTCATTCCTTTTAAGTTATTCTCTTGCATGATATCCATGTATTTTCTTTCCGTTGGTATCCCATTGAGTCCTCCAAGGTGAGAGGGTTCGTAGGTGTGGTTCCACCGGAGAGGGTGAGAGGTTTTCATCACTCTATCAATTCATTCGGGCTGCTGGAGCCTCTGTCTGGCTATGATTATCCTCTTATTCGATAGGGAGCATGTTCCCTCTCCCAACAATCTAATGTACCCCATGTTTAACCCCCTGCAATCCCTTCTTTAAATAGGTTTATTCGAGTAATTTTGCATGAGTACTGAGCATGAAGTTGGTGATTTAATGCATGAGCTTAGGTTAGGTAATCTAGGTCATATATTCCATGCATATTCCTTGGAAGGTATGCTCCCCATCCCCTTTTGCTATATCCCCTAGCTAGTTTTATGGACAGCATGATATTGCCTTCTCTCTAGCACATGCACACAGGCATGCCTTCACACACCATTGGAACCATGCATCTCCCCTCCTGGCCTTGTTGTAAAATCTCAAAAGAGATTGAAATGAGATGATCCCTCATCTCCAGAACCTCTGTGGGCTCACACAGGAGCCCACACCACCCATAGAACACCTTAGGAAGCCCAGAAACCCAACCCCCTTGGAAAAATCCGAAAATTTAGTTTCAGCAGGTTGATCCGGCAACTCAGGCCGGATCAACTGAAGCTTCTATGTAGCCGGCTAAAGATGCCGGATACACAGAGCCCTATGTGTAACCGGCATCCCAGACCGGCTACACTGCCAAATTCCCCTTTTTGCTATTTTGAGCTATTGTGTTGTTTTTTTGGTTCATTTGATCAAACCAGTCGAGCCAGAAGGGTTTCCGGGTCACCCGGAAACCCAAAATGGGCCATGGACCGACCCGGTCCAAATTGATTCCCGGTGGGCCTTCCAACGGGGCCCACCAAGCCCGACCAACTCATTCATGCTTAACTAAGATAAATGAGAGATTTGAGTGGGCCAGACCATTTGAGGCCCACCCAAGCCCTGTTTGGGCCATGCATGCTTAAAGTAGGGTTGTGGTTTGGCCGAGACCAAGGGCAAGGCCTATCGGGCCCACCAAGCCCATTAACCAACCCACTTAGGGTTTCCAAACCCTAACTCAAGAAGTCTTGGGCTTTCAAGCCTAAGCCCAGGTAAAGGGCCCCAAGCCCAAAATCTGGCCCATTTTGGCACAGTCAAGAAAGATAATCTGAAATCACTTGGCAACCCACTGTGTGGCCCACTCATGGGCCCACAAAGCAACCCAGACTCATCTTTTGCATGAAAATAAAATTTAATCAAACTTGGAATTTAAATAAAATCAATTCACTTGAACCAAAGCCCAAAGGGCCTCTCAGGTTAGTCTGAGGCCCACTAAGGGAGATGTGGGCTGGTTTTAGCCCACCAAGGACCGCGGGCCTTCCAACGGGGCCCGCCCAACCAGACTCACACCACTTTAAGCTAAGAAAGATAAAACCAAGTAAAGGGACCCACACCACTTTGGCGGTCCCGCCAGACTTAACCAAAATTGAATGCTGGATTAGGCATCGGGTGAGTGAGAGACCAACTGAGTTGACTCAAACCAGGGAAACTTATGGGACCCGTCATTTGACGGGGTGGACTGGGGTGTCTACGGACTTCCCCAGACCGCAACCGAGAACCTACTTAGAATCTCAAGCAACAGACCGCCTAATAGAAAAACCTAGGCACCCAGGTGTCTGCCTGCACCCCATCAGGCAGTGGCGACTCCAACATTCCTGAATTACCCTTTAGGAGGCGTGCCTACCCGTGCGACCATGCGCACACCTTGATTAGAAATGGGAATACAATAAAAACAGAAGCAGGTTGGACAGTGCACTGAATAAGGATAGCCAAGTAATCTGAAAGGGCCCAAATTGGTATACTGTGTTTGGGTCAACGCTTCAAAATGGCCTATGATGACAAGGCTAAAAATACCAAGCACTCTAATCTATGTCTGACTTAAGGATTGACTTTTGTGATAATTGCAGGCACAAACACACACTACCACATCTATGTTTTTCCGTAATTATTCTGCTTAACTACTCTTGAAATTTCCCCAGCTGTGCTGCTAATCTTTGAAGTAAGGTTTATTACCTTGATTGATAGCCATTTTTGATTGTGATGAGTAAAAGGCTTAAACAAACCCTGCATATCCCTAGCAGACCTAACACTGACATTTTGTTTCTTGTACAGGTTCAAACAGGAAAAGGAACAGGACACACGATGAACATGAGAAGGGCACTCTGATGATAAAAACATGTACCCTTTCTTCCCCAGTGGAGGTCTCTTCCCCTTCATCCCCATCGGAGCTCAGAAGAAAGAAGACCGTCAAGATCCTCAGCCCCTCTAACAAAACTTCAAAAGCAAGGAAAGACATCACAAAAGTCCCCAGAGAGTCGTCTAGATAGATCATATTCCCGCCAGATCCCCAGTGGATACTCATGAGTGGGAAAAGAAGCTTCAATGCCTCGACAAAAGAAGAACCTGGCAAGTAAAAGCAATAATGGGCCAATTCGCCCCTTCTTGTAAAATTTTGTTTCCCACTTTTGTAAATAGCATAGGCTAGGGTAGATGTGTGGTCTCCGAGATGATGGACAGCAGCGCAAAAGCTTCCTCCCGTCCTCCCACCTTCACTCCCAAACCCCTACCATGGCCTGATGACCTCTTTCTTTCAAAAAAAAAAAAAACTGAAGTCACTAAAAACTTTAATGGAACAGACAAAGAAGAAAGGAACATTGTTAAGTGCCTTGCATCAATGCCAAAACAGGCTGATGGGCTCAAATCTAATCTTACCTTTCTTTTCAAAAACAAAAGACTGAGGAGCAACCCTATTCAAACTCGATAAAGGGTATAGGGATTCCAAAGCCAGGAAGTGATACCAGACATCTGACACTTCCCTTTCACTGAAAACAATTTAAAGATTGAGCTTGTCAACCATGTCGACAGAAATGCAAGGTGCAAAAATAAGGTTCTTTTTCTTCTTTGCCGTTCATCCCCAAAGTGACTCCGACAAAGAGGGGCAGCTGTTAGCACCTGATTTTCGCACCCCTAAAATGAAGAAAAATGAAAGTTCAAACCTTGAGGGGGTCAAAAAAATTGACTTTTTGATTTAAGTGAATTTGACCATCAAACTTCATTTCATTGAAAAGAGCATTTCGACACGGTTCCAACGCAACTGAGTTTGCTGGAATCGGAGTCCAGATGAGAAAGTTATGAGCTGGTCAAACTTTTGGGGAGCGAAAAGTTGACTCTTTGCTTGACCCCAATTCAGCTGTGAAACTTGATCCCAGTGGATAGGTGGTTTCGAGCCAGTTCCAACGACACTAAGTTTGCTGAAATCGGACACCGGACAAAGAAGTTATGGGCATTTGAAGTTTCAGAAAAACTGCCCATGTGGCAAAAGGGCAGTAGAAAATAGAATAAACAAAAAAAATAAATGTATATTAAATACTTTAATAATATTTTAAATAAAGAAATCTCGTTTTTTAATAAAATAATCGAAAAAATCGAATAAAATTTTTATTTTAAGCCAAATTATATAATGGTTTGAAATCCAGCGAATTTAAAACGTGCTCGCCCGTATTTGAAATGCGGGCAGGGCGTACCCGTGTTTCAAATACGGGCAAGCCTTTTAGAAAGGGACACGCGTCATCGTACGACAGGACCTGCATCCCGTACGGCGACAGCTGGCAGATTCACGAGATTTGAAAATGTGCGTTTTTCACCCGTATTTGAATTATGGGCAAGGCATGCCCGCATTTGAATTATGGGTAGGGCATGCCCGCATTTCAAATACGGGCACGACTTTTTTGCCTACAAATAGAGAGGCCAGCCCCCCCCCCCCCCCATTCAAGCAAGCCATCCCCTTTGGCCTACCCCCTCTCCCTCTTTGTGCTTTCCATGGCCAAACCTTGCCCAGACTCTGCCACCCCAATACCAGAATACCAAATACCCAAAATACCCTTGGTAAGCCCAAACCTTGTTCAAACTCCGCCTTTTCTCCTTTTGAATACAATAAGCCTAGCAAAACCTTTTCAAAATCAATTCAACAAATCCTCGGAGACGCGGAAGCGCTGCTGAAATTCTCGAAGTACCCCGACGTTATCAAATCAAGGAATTCGCAGTGTGGTAATGTTTCTAGTGATATTCTTTTCAATATAAATGTGATCTCTCTTTTGTAGATAGTTTTAAATTCTTCTTACTTTGTTACCTTGCTACTAATCTATTTGTTTCTTTTTTATGGAATCCTCCCATGCAAATGAGCAATACCCCATGAAATGAAGAATGGGCCAATGGAACAATAAAAGAAAAAAGTAGTAGTTTGATTAATGTTGTTTGCAAATAAAGAAGGAGTTTGTCCTCCTTGGACCTTCCCCTATAATTCCCATTTCCTTCTCCCTTTAAATGCTGTAAGGTGAGCTGAAAAGTGACTCGATCAAATGAGGGCAAGAAGAGGCTTCATCCCATCGACCAATACTTCAAAAGAAAGACATTTGGAGTGAAAGAAGCCCACTTAACATTGTGAAGATGCAGGGAACACCAGCGGAAGTCACTGGAATCCTCAAGAAGACGTCCAAGTTGATCCCAACCGGAATTTTCGATAAAACAAAAAAAACAGGTGTGCCCGTATTTGTAAGGTGGGCTGAGGGTGTTCGTATTTACTATATGGGCAGGCCTGACCCGTAATGAATTTGCAGGTAATGCCAACCCGTACAGTAAATACGGGCAATTGTAAGTATAACTTAAAAACATAATTTTCCGGCCAGGTTGGATTCGGTCCGACCCGAATCGGCTCGACCCGACTCAATAATTTATTTGGACTATTTTTAGCCCATTTGTGAACTGTGGGCTAGATGGGCCCACTAAGACCTCTTGGGCCCACTTATGGGACCCACCTTTGACCGGCCTATACCAGGCTTGTTTTCAATAAACAGGCTCAAGCCCCTTGACCCTTGGCTAATGGGCCAAATCCAAGCCCACTAAGCCCATTGCATATATAAATAGTTTAATTTAATAAATAAACCAAAAATGGTTACCCAATAACCTTACTGGGCCCCAAGCCCAACCTTGGCAACCCACGGGTCTTCCAACGGGACCTGAATCCGACCCACCTCATATAAATAAAAAGATAAAATAAAATAAAAAGGGGCCCACACCACCAGAGTGTCCCGCCAGACCAAACAAAGTGACATGCTGGCCTAGGAAGGGTGAAAATTGACTCAAAACCAGGGAGACCTGAGGGACCCGTCAAACCGACGGGGCGGGCCGGGGTGTCTTAGGACTTCCCCGGACGTAACTGAGGACTTAGCTAGAACTCCGAAAAGCCGCAGACCAGACTTAGACCCGGATAGGGCAAACACCGTATCTGTCTGCACCTCTCAGGCAGTGGCGACTCTGAAAGTCCTGAGGCACGCACTCTCACGTGAGCCCCATGTGCGATCTAGGCCAGATTTAGGTGCGGACACTCCCATGGTAAGGGGAGTTGGTTTGGCCAATAAAGAGAAAGGGTTAGAGGCTGTCCACGGTTCAAGGATGGTGTCAGCACTCCATTTTTGCACTATAAAATTGCCCAAGAAGCATATCTTAAACCGGAATATATGTGGGCACGTAAATCGAGGTTTTTATAGTGGACCCATCTTTTTGAAATAACAAGCCCATAATAAAGAGAATTCTGAGCCGATTCCGATGCACCAAACCATGCTCAAATCGGATGTCAAACGGCTAAGTAAAATAAATAAAGGGTAGTTTGGGTATTTTTACGAAACCGAAATTGGATGCCACATGGCAGCCACGTGGACACCATGGTGGCTGCCATGCAACCAAGGATAAATTAAAATTTTGTGGGGTTGTTTTAGTAAATAAGTTTCCTAATTGGGTTTATTATGCAAATAAATAAAAAATTTAATAACAAAGTTAAAAGAAAATAAAAAATAATAAAAATAAACAAAGAGAAATGAGTTGGAAAAATTGATCCAACTCATATTCTCTTGACATATTGAAACTAAGCCTAAAAAATATAAGCCTAATAAAAATGTGGGACAATATAGACTTTGACCAAACCTAAATGAATGAAGGGTTTAAGAGAGAAATAGAAGGAGTTAGGAGTTTAAGTGTTTAAGAGGAGAAGTTAAGAAAATGAGGTGTTTAAGAGAGGAGTTAGGAGTTTAGGTGTTTAAGAGGAGAAGTTAAGAAGTTGAAGGGGTGGGAATCCTTTATAAAAGGGCTTGAAGTTTGGAGCAAAAAAAAGGAGAGGAAAAAAAGAGGAGAGTTCTTTTAAAAAAATCAAAGAAGGAAGTGAGAAAAAGAAGTGGAAGGAGTTTGTGCAAGAAAAAGGGGGAAAACATCCGGAGTTGTGCTCACCAGTTTCCAGGAAATCGACTCCATATCAGGTTTTTATTTTATTTTATTTTGTTTATTGATTCTTTAATCAAGTTTTTTTTTAATTGTTGTTGAATTGTAAATGAAAAAAAATGATAATCCATTTGTTATGACCGAACCTGTAATTTTTTACCTGTAAGATGAGAATCCAAAGCATGGCCGATTTGATTGTTTGACAGGTATTGATTGTGTAGGTATATTTCTCTCATGCTGTTTTTTTGCTGATTTTATTTGCCTTACAAAAATGGAAAAGAGTTCATAATATCATTCTAAGAGAGTTCAGTCATTTGGTTACCCTGTTTCAGCATCACTATGGTTTACATTTTGCAATTTTGTTTTTTTTCTTTACAAGAGCATGCACGTTGAAGTAATGTTTGGTTATAGTTTTTGCTGATTTTGTTTGTTTCTTCTTTTGGTTCTCAAGCTCAATGACTAGAGAGTTGTAAAACTCTATGACAACAAGGAAGACAACAACAACAAAAAATGTAGATGGATTAGTTTAAATTACTAAATCGTGTTCTGTCCTTGCTCATGGAAAATCATGGATATTGAAAGGAAACCAATGTTCTCCCAATTCGTTTGAAATCATTCTTACCCATTTTCAGCAATTTAAGTTAACATCTTCATGTCTTAGATGAGCCAAAAATGAGAACAAGCCATCAACAATTGAGCAAGGAAATGGAAGTTGAGCAACTGCTGTTCCAATTAGTTTTTTACAGATGACAACAGATTGTTCGATTGGTGTTGGTTCAAAACTCAATGAAATTGCATACTTTTTCCCACACACAATTTTAGGGACCAAAGCCACCTTGTCAAGATGTTAAACAAGAAAAATACAAAAGAAAATGGGTGCCATTAAGGAGAGCAAATACCAGCTGAATCAATGTTGTCTTCTCTATGACTTTTGCAAATAAAAGGAATCATAGCTTTAATTAGTCTCTCCATATCATTCTAAAATCCTTTTTTCTATTTTCTAAAGTTTTTGGATGTGTCTTTAAATCATTTTCAAGGTTATTTTCTGATGCTAATTGATAGGATTTCATTTCCAAAATTCAATACGGTGGATCAAGGGATGGGGTATTTGTTTTGTAAATTTAATAAAAAAAAGGTATGGTGCTGTTGATATTTAGAAAAATCAAGGTTTCTATTTTCTTTCTTGTTCATAATGGACACATGGCAGCCACATGCATGATGCAAAAGTTAATAGAAACTGAAAAGGCAACATAAAAAAAAAGTTCTCATTCTTTCGTTTTTTTTTTAGGTTTAACTCTTTTCTTATTTAGGCCTCTTCATTGTGGGACTTTTGTAATATATTTTATGTGTGCTAACTTATTTAAAATTTTCATTTCACTTAGTTTCCTTTCACAAAATTTAGCATAGTGATTTCCTAAACCCTTTAAAACCCATGCACACGTGATAAAAAAGATACAAAAAATAATAAATAAAAATAAATAAAAATAAGAAAGCCCATTAAATATCCAACTAATTTAAGGGAACCCATTTTGGTGGGGCAACTTAGGGTGTTCAAGGACTTCCCTGGGTTGTAATCGGGTCACTTATCTGGAATCACTGGTGCAGACCGAAAATCAACAAGGTGTCTACCTGCACCATTTTAGGTAGTGGTGACTCCATAATACATGTAACACGTGTTTTCCGCGAGCTCGAGGTGCACACAGATGGTTTTTAAGGCATAGGCCCTTGTGAAGCTTCCTTAGTTTTCTTATTATTCAAATATGGGGAGCATGTTCCCCTCCTTTGCTTAAGTCCCTTGTACCCTATAAATCCCCTTCGCATCCTTTCTTTTAATGGTTTCACTTCCTATTGCATGCTTGCTATTTTTTATGTTTTGTATGATATAAAGCATGTGTGCCTAGGTAGGTTTTTTTTTGACATGAATGCCTTGAAAAGCATGATCCCTTCACCCCTTGATTCCTAAAAATCCCAAAGGAGAAGTGGCCTAAAGAGGCCACCCCTCAGGTTCAGTACCACTGTGGGCCCACACAGGCACCCACGAAACCCTAGGCTACCCCAAGAACCCCCAGAAATCCAATCCCTTCGAACAAGGGCAAAATTTGGTTTTCTATGTCTGCCCGAGAACTCAGTTCGGGCAAACATTATTCTGTTCATAACCGAAATTGAATTTCGGTTATGCAGGAAAGGACAGTATGACCGAAATTTAATTTCGGTCATACCCTATAAACCCTAATTTTAGGGTTTTCAACCCCTTAGCCCATTTCCAATCTTTCTTTTGAATAAACCAATTAACCCAATAGGGTTTCGGGTCAACCCGAGACCCAGCATGGGTCTTGGACCCAACGTGTCCAGCTTGAGAACCGTGGGCCTTTCAACGGGGCCCACCCAATCCAACTCACTCATTTGAATTAAAAAGAAAGATAATTAAATGAGTCAAGTGGGCCACACCATTTGAGGCCCACAAAAAAAGCCCTATTTGAAGCATGTTGGCTAGGCTAGGTGGTTGGCCGTCACTCGGGCTTGGGCCTATCAGACCCAGCTCCCTTCGTGGGAAGCCCACAAGACCAAAGGACGGGATCCATTAGTCACAGCCCATAATTGCCTTTGGCCTTCAAACCCAAACCTAGGTAATGGGCCCCAAGCCCATGCCTAGCCCACTTTGGCACAACCGAATTAAGATAAATTCAAAAATCATTTGGCATCCCTTGTGAGGCCTACCCAAGGGCCCACAAACTATTTCCAAGCCCACTTTTGCATGAAAATTACTTAATCCCCAACTTGAACTTTAAATAAAATCAATCAAACCAACCAAAGCCGAAAGGGGTTATCCAATGTAACCCCAAACGGGACTTGGGCTTTCACTAAACCCCAAATTGGCATCTTGTGGGCCTTCCAACGGGGCCCACACACCAAACCCAGATCACTCAGGTTAAATAAGATAAAAATCAAGTAAAGAGATCCACACCAATCAGGCAATCCCGACCAGACTTAACCGAAAATTGCATATCGGATTAGAAATCGAATGAGATAGATCAAGACCAAGTTGACTCAAACCAGGAAACCCATGGGACCCGTCATCTGACGGGGCGGACCGAGGTGTCTATGGACTTCCCCAAAACGTAACCGAGACCCTACCTTTGAATCTCAAGCCGTAGACCCGCCTACTAGATAAACCTAGGCACCCAGGTGTCTACCTGTACCCTTTCAGGCAGTAGCGACTCCAACCTTCCCAAATTACCCTTCAGGAGGCTCGCGCCCATTGTAAAATCCTGAATTTTAATAACATTAAAATTTAGATTTTATGCTTTTAAAACTTATTTAATTAATGGAGAACTTTAGAAACAGAGAAAAGGAAATTAATTAGAGTTAATTTCAAAATTTTAAATAGGATGAATTATTAAAATGGGAAAATTTGGCTATTGGACTTCCATGGATTTGGATTTTGGCGGTTCGGTGTTGGAACAAGTGAGGGTAATCTCGGAATTTCCCAAGCCTAAATTATGAAGATTTTAAATTAAGTTAAACAGGCATCAAATATTGGTTTAATTAAATTGATAATAGTGTGTTTGAAATTTATTATAAATTGGAAGGTGCTAATGCAGGGTCCTGGTGGAGTGGCGAAAATTAAAGAGTAGGTGGTTGCCTAGGTAGGATGTTTCGGTGGATAAGCACGCAACAGATCATGAGGTTGGGTGATTTTTAGGGCATCAGAAACTTATAAATATAAGGAGAGTTCTCCAAATCGCAAAAACCCTAAAGTGGAGTTGTAGAAGTGCTGCTGGGGGTGTCTAGAGGCGGTCGGTGAAATAAGCGGCTGGGTTGCTGTGAAGAGCTCATCTAGATTAACAGCAGATCAAGGGATCCACGAACCAATGGTAACTTGGAACTGCTGCCGTTGGGATCAGCGGAGACTTTAGAGTTGCTGAGCCAGGGGATTTGCATATCAGGTGAGTGGCACTATTTTAAAACCTGGTTTTGTGTTATTCGTAGTTTTTAATTCGATTGCATATGGTTGTGGAATGAGTTATTCACTGGGTTTTTGGGCGGAGATAGTCCGAAGGATATTCGGTATAGCAAATTGGGGATAAATGAAAAGTGTGTTAGATTAATTTCAAAATAGGTTCAAATGTGTTCTGGGGGTATTATGAGACTAGAGGAGTGGTTACAGACTGAAAAATTTCGGCCAGAGTTGAAGATTTGGATTTAACAGAGAACCGAAAAAACACAGTGGGTATCCGCCCACTTGCTGCCCACTTGGCGCTCACTTCGGTAGTGGGCACAAGGATAAAATTTACTATCCGGCGAGCTCACGCTCTCTTGGCGCCGAGCTCGCGCTCACTTAAAAATCCGATGCACCCATTACACGCCCATTTCGCGCCCACTTGGCGCCGAGCTCATGCTCACTTACTATCGAGTAGGCGCATACCCCAAGTTTAGGCAAATTACTATCCGCCCACCTCGCGCCCACCTCAGGAGGTGAGCGCATAGTCCATTTTTCTTACCGAATTGCATAATTGAGTAAACCAATGCGGATTTTGATGATAGGAGGTCGTCGATCACTTAACAAGTTACTTGTTTAGGACTTTAGAGACAAAATTACTTATGAGAACATTAAAGATA
Organism: Buxus sempervirens; assembly: GCA_947561395.2. Classification (NCBI taxonomy): domain Eukaryota; kingdom Viridiplantae; phylum Streptophyta; class Magnoliopsida; order Buxales; family Buxaceae; genus Buxus; species Buxus sempervirens. The sequence continues at coordinate 13,734,906 of OX387185.1, forward strand.
GATTCTGGAAATTTTTTAAGCGCTTCCAATGTAAATATAGGGCAAATTGTAGGTGAAGTTCTGGATACCACTGGAGATTTACTTTTAGTTCTTTTGGTTAAATACTGTACTTGATTGAGATTTTATTAAACCCTGTTTTCTTGATGGCAAGTTTGAATTATGTTGCAAAGATTATTTACTTGTTTACTTGTGAAGAATTACTGTTCTGGTTGGAACACTTGTGAAGAATTACTGTTTTGGTTGGAACACTGGTGTGAGTTGATGTTCTGGTTGGAATAATGGTGTGAGTTGATGTTCTGGTTGGAACAACTAGTGATGTGTGTACTGAATGCGGAGTTTTAATTGGTGATTTATCGGTTTTGGTTTAGCTTGTCCTGGATCCAGAGTCTAAGCTTAGTAATGTGATGTATTTTGTTTTATTGGTGTAATGGCATGGCCATGGAGTGTTGCCACGACCGGTGTAGAGCAGCCAGAAACCCTGAGTAGGCCTGGTTGTCGATGCCGATACCTGGAGTAGGCCGGCATTGGATGATGATACCCTGAGTAGGCCGTCATTTCAGAGTGTCCGATACCCTGAGTAGGCCGGAACTATGTACATTGAGGTGTGGATGTCGCTCTGGCATGTTGATTAACAAATCTAAGCAATTACATGACATTGACCACTGTGGGGATTTGTTTATTTGGCACCATATGTTTTATCCGCTTTTTTATTGGTATTTATGATTCACTGAATGTGGTTTATCGGTTATCTGGTATTAGTATCTTTTCCGCCAGTGTAGAGCAGCATCATGACCCTGAGTGGTATGGTGTTGTCAATGCCGATACCCGGAGTAGGCCGGCATTGGATGACGCTGTCATTTCAATATCCGAAACCCTGAGTAGGCCGGATATACATTGGGAGGCGTGGGCATTGGTTATGATGTGACTTTATTGTTGATACGGGTTTGGACCCGAGTTATATCTTTTGAGTTGTTGAACTATGTTTTCTTCGATATATTGCTACCTGGTTATACGTGACTTTACGGCTATATGTATGATTGATATCGTCTTTACTGCTTGGTTTATACGATGGTTTTCCTCACGGATGTAAATTGGATCGTTGAAGTTTTGTTGGGTTATATGTGTTATCATCTTTGTATATGGTTTGTAATCGTGGCATGTTTTAGAACTGAACTAAATGTATTTGTGCATGCATGTGCTGCTAACTGGGATATTCGTATCTCACCCCGTTGCTTTCGTTTTGTTTTCAGATACTCTCGGAGAGCTCGATACTTGCGGGTAGTTACTTGGACATGTAAGTTTTATTTTAGTTTGGGAATAGTTTAGCGCACTCTGTTATATAGCTATGGTTGTATTCATGTTTTTCCTTCACTTTGATATTGCGATCCTGTGTTTTAAATTAACCTCCGGGGATGAGTTACGATGTTATTTTCGTGACTCGAATCCGGGGCGTTACACCCATGCCGTGCGACCATGCACACACCCAATAATGATGATATCAAGAGGGTAATTTTGGAGGAAGGGCACAGATCAAGGTATGTTGTACACCCTGGAAGCACCAAAATGTACAGGAACCTTAGAGAAGTTTATTGGTGGTCTGGGATGAAAAGAGAAATTGCTGAATACGTGTCAAAGTGTTTAGTGTGTCAGCAAGTGAAGGCTAAGCACAATAGGCCACTTGAGTTATTGCAACCGCTTCCCATTCCTGAATGGAAGTGGGAGCATATAACCATGGATTTCATTTCGGGCTTGCCTAAGACAGTGAAGCAGCAGGATTCCATTTGGGTTACTGTGGACAGACTGACTAAGTCTGCTCACTTCCTACCTGTTCAGAAGGATCAACCCCTACGATCACTTGCCGAGCTATATATACGTGAGATTGTTAGGTTGCATGGTATACAGGTCTCTATAGTGTCTGACCGCGATCCATGGTTCACATCCAAGTTTTGGGATAGTTTGCATGAGGCCTTGGGAACTCAGTTGAAGTTTAGTACCAGCTTCCATCCACAAATAGATGGGCAATCCAAGTGTACGATTCAAACTTTAGAAGATATGTTGAGATGTTGTGTTTTGGACTTTGGAGGTCATTAGAGTAAATATTTGGACTTGGTAGAGTTTGCCTACAACAACAGTTACCAAGCGAGCATCAAGATGGCTCCATTTGAGGCCTTGTATGGGAAGACTAGTAGTTCCCCGTTGTTTTGGGAAGAAGTAGGTGAAAGGCAATATTTGGGACCATAGATCATTCAAGACAGTGTACACAAGGTGAGTTTGATTAGAAAGCGACTGAAAACAACCCAAAGTTGTCAAAAGAGCTACGTCGATGTAAGAAGGCGAGACTTGAAATTCTAAGTAGGGGATATGGTGTTCTTGAAGGTATCTCCCTACTGTGGCTTATTGACGTTCAATAAGCAAGGGAAGCTATCCCCCAGGTTCATTGGTCCATTCTGCATTATTGGAACAGTTGAGCCTGTTGCTTACCGATTGGAGTTACCACCTCAGCTTGCCCGTGTACATGACGTATGCCACGTCTCTATGCTTCGCCGTTATGTACTGGATCGTAGCTATATCATTGAACTTGAGCCATTGGAAGTTCATGAGGATGCGACATTTGAAAGCGTCCTATCCAAATCCTTGATAGAAGAGAGCAAGTTCTCCACAGCAAGACTATTCTATTGGTGAAAGTCTTGTGGCAACACCACAACGTAGAGGACACTACCTGGGAAAACAAAGCCGAAATGAGGAAGAAGAATCCTACGCTTTTTGGGGAATCACAAGGTAAATTTCGAGGACGAAATTTTCATTTTAGGAGGGTAGAATGTGAAACCCCGAATTCCTATACCACTAGCACACCCTAATCAGTGAATGTGTTGTGTAGGTGAAGCCGAAGAAGCCTCGACTTGAAGCCAACCAAGTGGCTAACGCCAGGCTCATCAGTAAAGTATAAAGGTAAGCCTTCCCTAATCTAAGAAATTCCTAGATGATTGAGTAAAATTATTTTATTAAGTGGAGAATGACTAAGTGTTGGGTTGTGTGCAATAGGTGGAGTGGCAAACTTGTAATACTTTGTGTCTGGTGGAAGATTGCTTAAGTGTGGAAAGACAAGAGGAAGCCCCATACGACAAAACCATCTTCCTTTTTCCCTTCTTCATTTCCCTCTTCTCTCCCACTCTCATTTCTTCTTCATCTTCTCCTCATCTTCTCCCCATTTCATTCCCTCCCATTATTAAACCCATTGGAATAGAGTTCCTTGCAAGAAAAGAAAGAAGAACACAAGAAGCCATTTTCGTTTAAGAGCTTTAGTTGGAGATTTCTGGAGGAATCAACCAAGAAGCCTACAAGGTGCTGTTCGTGGCTTGCAATAGGAGCTAGGGAGTTTACTTGAGTGATTTCAAGAGGAAAGCAGCACCACCCTCACCCAATTTCAATTTTCGGCCAAATTCGTATTTAATAGAGGAAACCTAGTGTTTGGATATAAAATCGTTTATTTGTGCAAATAGGAAGAATTTCTTTTAGGGGGTTTGTAGGAAATAGATAACCACACATGTTAGGATCAATTTAGAGCCCAAAAACACCAAAACAAGTGAGATATGAGAAAAACTAGAAATCCCAAAAGTTCGGATTTCGCGAACTGTCGAGAAGCCTAGGCGCCTGAACTACCGCTCGAGCATGGTATCGGGTGGCCTGTTAAGATTTAGATACAAAGCATGGCTGCTCAAGCGACTGTTCAAGTGACCTACCTGAACCAGAGGAACCTGAGAGCTGTTTTGCAACCGCTAGAAGCAGGCTCGAGTGCCCCTTCAAGTGCCCTATACAGTTTTCCCAATTTTCGGATTTTTAGCCCAGATTAAACTACCAAATGTTTTTATTCAAATCCAAGCCATGTATAAGTGAGATTTAGGTGTCTAGGGAGTGTTCCAACTGTAAGTATATCAAAATTTCAAATAACAAGGAATTTGGGTACGTTTTACTAAAGAAGGTCTAATAGAGAGTTTATGTCCCAGATTCCTATAGAAGTAGGATAACTTGATTCTACCACTTCTAACACTTCCAAATAACCCTTAGAAATAGAAAACAAGAGTAAATACCAAGTTGCCAAAGTGAGGCTTGAAATACACATTGAACACCACGAACATCATGTTACATATGATTTCTATTGTAAGCATGTGATTTATTTAGGGCATTGGCCCATTTGTTTACTATGCTATGTACTGTCATGTGATTTATTTAGGGCATTGGCCCATTTGTTTACCATGTTATGTACTGTCATGTGATTTATTTAGGGCATTGGCCATGTACTGTCATGTGATTTATTTAGGGCATTGGCCCATTTGTTTACCATGCTATGTACTGTTAACATAATATGAGAAGGGCATTGGCCCGCATTGAATTGCATGACATGAAGGGCATTGGTCCATTATTTGAGAACTGGTGGTATGATTGGTATCATTGGATAGCGTGTTGCGGTCCACCTCAATTAGGGGTATTGAACCATTGTTCACCTCGATTGGGAGTAATGGATTAGCCCCTTCCACAATAGTAAGTCTTAGTGGGTTCTGTATGCGGTTCATCTCGGTTGGGGGTAGTGGACCATTGTTCACCCTGACCTGGAGATATAGAACTAGCATCCCCACAAAAGCTTGGGAATTTGAGATACCTGGTATGATGAACAACTGAATATATGAGCATTGGTGGGTAGTGTGTGCTGTTCACCTCAATTGGGGGTAGTGAACCATTGTTCACCTCAATTTGGGGTTAGTAAACTAGCCCCTCCACAATAGTAAGTCTTGGTGGGTAGTGTGTGCGGTTCACCTCAATTTGGGGTAGTGGACCATTGTGCATCTCAATCTGGGGGTAGTGAACTAGCATCCTCCACACAAGCTTAGAAACTTGTAATATCTACTATGATGAATGTTGAACATGACTGATATAAATTGATGACCTGTACACTTATGCACAAGCATGCACCAATTGTATGGCATTGAACTGTATTACATTAGTTATGATTTCAAATCCCCGCATGTCATGGTTTCATCGGATGTTATCAGCATGAACTGCGCTTTCCCGTGCATGCATGTATTGCTTAATGAGACATTCGTCTTACAGTTGTTTATCATCTTATTTTTCAGATCCGTCGACGTCCGGTGTGAAGGACTGGATTGGGGATAGAGGCAAGGAGAAAGCTATTGGGTATAGAGAGGAAGATTACTATAGGCCTTAGGCTTTCCTTTCTATTACACATGTATAGATTCTTTTTGGGTTGTAAACTTATACTTTGAGAGGAGTGATTAATCACCCACATTTTGTAATTATTTCTTTATGTCCCTGGGACTTATTACCTTTCACTTATATATATATATACACACACTTTTTATATGCACCAATATGAATTGTTCTACCACTTGCACTTGTAGGGAAAAGTTTTAAATTCTCTGCATTTCTTTAGGCTGAAGACCAACCCGTCACGACCTGGGATAGGGAGAATACCTTGACGAGGTATACCTGGTTCTGGGGTGTGACAATCCGGCCTACTCAGGCTTTCAGAATTCTGAAATGATGGTCTACTCAAAGTTTCGTCATCCAATGCCGGCCTACTCCGAGTTTCGGCATGGACAACATCAGCCTACTCAAGGTTTTGGTGCTGCTCTACACCGGTTGTGGCAACACTCATGGCCATGCAATTACATCAATAAAGTTAACACGTCACATTACTAAGCTTAAGTCATTGATTCAAGACAAGCTAGACCAAAATAGCTTGTAACCAAATCAACATGTAATCAAATATGTTCAATTAGAAAATCATGGGTCACTCATGACCAAATCTACCTCATCATGGAGGATCTCAAGTACATGCACTTCAAGACGAATAAAAATATCCAAACCAGATCTTATATCAAATCATTCACGAGAAAAAACCAATAATCAAAATCTGTAGAAATAATTCACAATAAACCAACTTCAATGCAAGTTTCCAATCAAGTCCATTGTAAACCAAAATTAATTCAAAATAAAGCTCAAAACACATATTTCTCAAATCTGACCGGATTTTTGTTATTAGAAATTTATTTATCTAAACATATTTAAATATGAGAATTACAGAAGTAGAAATTCTTAGAATCCTTACAAGTTAAATTGAAAACATAATACTCATTTGAAATCCCAAAATGAACTAATTTGGAGAAATAGGTGGACAAGTATTTGGTACAAACTCATTCATACAATTGGCCTCTAGAAACACCTTAGAAAAAATCTCAGAAAGATGTTACAAGTAGTGGAATCAAAATAAACTCATTCCATAATAATTTGGAACCAAAAGTCTCTTAAGAACCTAGTTTAGTAAAACTGGCACAAACTCTTCGTTAAATTGAATTTCAATATAATTCTTGTGCAAGCGCTTCCTAAATACCTAAATCTTATTTGTACATAGGTTGGATTTCATTAAAAACAATTCTATAGTTGAAAACATCTTAAATTGGAAAATCAAGATTTTCTGTCATGGGTGCTCGACATGGCGCTCGAGCGTCCTTGCAGACGTCCATAGAAAATAGAATCAAGAAGTTAGCACTTAGCATAATGCTCGAGCGTCTTTGCAAATTCTCAGCTTAACTGGGTTTTACAACTTTCAGATTTTGAGAATTTCAAAATACACAAGCGAGGCGCTTGGAATAGCGAGGCGATCGACCAAAACACTGATTCGAAAACAGACTTCTGAAATTTCTAAGTTTTCGATAATTCAAATACCAAAACCTAATTTAATCACTCTAAAATCACGCGAACATCTTCTAAATCATTAGTAGAAGCTTTCCAATCAAACCAACAACAATTTAATATGAATTATAGACCAAATCTATATTTTCTCTTCAATAATTCAAAAACTATTGAAACCTAAGTTTCAACCATTCAATCTCAAATCATATGCAACAAATCCATAAAATCCAGTACGATTTGGTTTATAACGTGCTACTTACCTCTAGGGAGCTTAGATCAGCTTCTGGAAGTTTGAAATTTCAAGATCTTCCTCTTCCTTCATTGAATTCCCCACTGTTAATACAATTTCCAGAAATTTCAGAGAACTACTCCCAAATCTATTTAGATTTGATCAACCCCCTACGAATACTCTGTAATACATCATAATACAGTGATTAAGATCATCCTTACCTAAATCCTCTTTGAACTTGGATGAATCACCCTATTTCTCCATGAATTTCTAGATTTCAGAACCAAAACCAGAAACTCTCGATTACTTCAATCTCTTCTTAGGTTTTCTCTCCTCCAGGTTCTTCTGGATCTGAATTCTCCTTGATCTTCTTCTTCTGTTCTTCCAGAGAGTTCTCAACTAACCAAACACCCTAACTAACAAACTAACTCCCCCTTTTATATTCACTGATTTGCCCCCCATTTTCTCTTTTCAAACACCAACTGATTTGCTGCCTTGTCACTCCACCAACATTCTCTACATATTCAAGGCCAAATCAGTAATTAAAGCAGATTAAATATTAATTATTAACATCATTGAATTATAATAATTATTTACCTCATTTAATAAATCCTCCATTAAATTTTTTAAATTTACATAAATATCCTCCTACTCCTCTTTCTTGACATTTCCACCAATAATAATAATTAACATTACTAAAAACAAATTCTAAATTTATTAATTAAAAATTTGGGATTCTATACATGGTGTAAGCATCTCATTTTTGCACTCCCGGAAGTGCCAGAAATGCAAACCCTAGCGGAAAAGTCAATCCCTGAGGGGTCAAAAGTTGACTTTTTGACCAAGTGAAAATTGGCCACCTTGCTTTATCTCAATGGATAAAGGATCTCGACAATGTTCCAACGCAACTGAGTTTGCTGGAATCGAAGTCCGGATGAAGGATCTGCAGGCCGGTCAAACTTGAGGGGGAGCCGAAAGTTGACTTTTGGCTAAACCCCAAATCAGGTGCACACATCTATGCCGTTGGATAGAGGATTCTGATACGGTTCTAACGCAACTGAGTTGGCTCAAATCGGAGTCCGGATGAAGAAGATGAGCAGTTGAAGTTTCCGGGCAGCAATGCCGGAAACTGCACACGTGGCTAAGAAACTGCACACATGGCGAGAAACACAGGAAAATATCTCAGGGGGCAATCCATAAATATCCAAAATCTGCAAAATATCTCAGGGTTTAATCCAAAATTGTGCAACGGGCAATCTGCGAATATCTCAGTGTCAAATCGGTCAAATCTAGGGGCAATCTGCAAATATCAAAAATATTAGCAGAATAACTGAAAATAAATTTCGGTTATACACAAATTGTGCATAACCGAAATATATTTCCGGTTCATAAAGTGAAATCAAAAATCACCCGACAGATTCTCTGATTCCGTACTTCACAAAAATTAATTGTTAATTGAGTGCAAAAGTAACTGAAATTAAATTTCAGTTACAAACAAAAGTGGCATAACCGAAATTAATTTTCGGTTATACCACAAATTGGTATAACCGAAAATTAATTTCGATTATTGTTTTTTTTGCTATAAATAGCAACCCCAGCCATTTGTCCTGGGGTTGCTACTACCCGAAATTTTCCCCCACCCCACCCTGCTCATACCTCTCCTCTCTACCCCCTCCACCCTTCTAAAACACCAAAAACCCTAATCTAACCCCTCCCAAGCCCTTTCCCCACACTTCTTCACTTCCATCACTTGGAGGAGATCTCAAGGAGCATTTGGAGGAGAGGAGGTGCTGTCCAGAAGCTTAAGGTATGTCTTCCCACCAAATTTTATTCAACATATATAAATTTTAGCTCATTTTGAGCACTTTAGTCTTTAAGCATGTTGTAAGGTCATGTGGCTCCTCCTGTGAACGTTTCCTCATCTTTGTGTCGTCCCCCTATGCCACTCGATGGATCCTCACCCTTCTATGGTAAGAGAAGGGGTTATAGGCCGTATAAGGAGAGAATGGAAGGTAGTATCGTCCGGTCAAAAGGAGGTCATGCAACCCCCCCATTCGGCCACTGCTTTATGGTGATGGTTGCTGTTGGTTTTATGTCAATAGGAGGAGCATGTTCCTCTTGTTTGAATCCAAGTGTAACCCCGACATAAGCCCCCCCCCTCTTCCCTTCTTTGCATGCTATCTTGTTAGGTTTTGTGAGATAATATTGGCATAAAAGTACGTAGAATGTATGTCTAGTTGCTATCGCATGAAGGCACAAGATCCCCCATGTTAGTCATTAGGGTTTAAAACATGCATGCCATGATCTTGTGGTTGTGTAGTTGTTTTCTCTTCCAACTATTTTCATGCATTTTTAGTGAGGTTTTTATCCTTTTTCTAGCCGCTGCTTGTGACCATATGAAGCCGATCCCTTTGCATGTAAGTACCCGTATGCATGCATGTATTTCCGTCCATTAGAAGAATGTGTTAGAAGAGGTTGTTTTTTTATTAAGTTGTGAGCATAGGAAAAGTGTTTCCCAAACCTTAGTAGGGCTTAATCATGTGCCATCTTGATTTGTTTCTATTTTGATTTGAAGCATGCCTAGGTAGCCATTTTACTTGATTTTTGTCCACATGTAAGCATGCAATTTTGTCCTAGAGCAAAGGGCCCACAGAGACCCCATACATGTTCACAAGCACCCTGGATTGGTTTATGTTGGAAAAAGTGCAAAAAATGAGATTTTGCTGTTTACCCAAAATCTCAGGTCGGTTTTGGGCAATCCCTGGGTTAACCAAAATTGAATTTCGGTTAAACCTAAAATCCTGGAATAAACGAAATCCAATTTCGGTTATACCATATTTTAGGTATAACCGAAATTAAATTTCGGTTACCTTCAAATTTAAATAAAAACTTGATTCTTGGTGTGTGCTGGATTCCTTTGTGGGCCTTTCAATGGGGCCCACCCAACCCAATATCACTTTATAAAAATAAGCAAGATAATTAAAATAAACTAAATGGGCCACACCCTACGAGGCCCACCAAAGCCCAAGAATGAAGCATGATGGCTAGTGTAAGCATGGTTTGGCCGCGACCGTGGTGCGGGCCTGTCAGGCCCACTAAGCCCATTAACCTAACTGGGTAGGGTCCAATGCCCTGACCCCGTGGATCACCCGGTCCGAGTCTAGCCTAATGGGCCCCAAGCCTAAGGTCTAGCCCACTTTTGGAAACTTAAAAAAGGTAAATCCAATAAAACACTTGGTAGCCATGTGTGGCTCACCCAATGGGCCCACAAACCAACCTGGCCCACCTTTGCATGAAAATCACTTTAATTTCAACTTAAATTTTAAGGTAAAATCAATCAAACTAACCAAAGCCCAAAGGGCCTCCCAGGCTTAGATGGAGGCCCACCAAGGGGCATATGGGCTTAACCAAGCCCACCAGGGATACCGTGGGCCTTCCAACGGGGCCCGCCCAATCAGACTCAGAGAACTTAATTAAGCAAGATAAAAGCAATTAAAGGGACCCACACTACTCAGGTAGTCCCGCCAGGCCTAACCAAGTTGCATGTCGGATTAGGAATTGGGTGAGAAAATCAGTTAGTTGACTCAAACCAGAAGAACTCTATGGGACCCGTCAACCGACAGGACGGACCGGGGTGTCTACGGACTTCCCCGGACCGTAACTGAAAACCTACTTAGAATCTCAAGCCGCAGACCAGCCCAATAGACAAGATTAAGCACCCAGGTATCCGCCTGCACCCCATCAGGCGGTGGCGACTCCAAATTACCGTTTTACCCTTCTAGAGGTACGCACGAGAATTCGTGCGTCCCACTGTGCTGCGATTTCACCCCGCGCACAGCATGACAACTCTGTTGGGGATGTCTCAGCCCAATAGGACCCTAGTTAGAATGAGTCAACATAAGAGGGATTAGTTGACTTAGGATCTTTACTATCTCTTTTAGTAAGATACAGAATATGCGTAATTACGAGTTCTGGGGAATCCTACCAAAGGGATGCGATAATTGCCCAAGGAAAGTGGAATTTAAGCGGTCCCCTGTGACCGACTATACAAGATGGTAACAATTCCTCTATCAATGAAATCCAAACAAAACTCACCCGTATAGACACAGCACATAGCCCAACTACACACACGGGCACACCACCACACCATGGATGGATTTTCATTTCCCGTTTTTTTTTGGTGATAAATTGTGTGGGGAGACACGCACGAGGGAGGTTGCGTGAATGATCCGACTCTGAATGTATGAGTGAAAGCGGATACTGCATCTTCTTTACCAAGACTTAGACCTCTCTAGTAGCCTACCCTTCTGATTCCTATGAACTGACTCTTGGGATGGTATTAGCACCTACGCTCCCGTGGCTTGCCGGGGAAAGCAGGGTAAACCCATCCCCCCAGTTTTCTAGAGTCCATTAGCACCACAGGTTTTTTGCTGTGGCACGCAAGGATCCAGTACTGGTCCAGACCCTTGTAGGCATATGTCTCCGGTTGGGTATCCTTCCCCACCTAACTTTTCTGAATGAACCACGCGTTGTGCATGTGAGGGTGATGTGAATGATGAATACAAGAGGAGTAAAATTGGAAAAAAATCTAGAGTCAATTAGGGGCAGCAACCCCTGCTTTTTGCATCAAAATTGAGTAAACCCTAGATTCTGGGCTACCTCAGCTCTAATTTAGGAAGCTAACCTAACTTTGATCAGGGGAGCCACCCCAGATCCATGCATTGGGTCCTGTAAGCTATGGGTCTTGACCCATTAAAGTCCGCTGGAAGCACTTTAAATCCAGATTGGTCTTTTAGAGCAGGTGAAAGCCGGCCAGATCAAACAAACAGATGAAAGCATGCCAGATCAAAATAAGGGCACCAAACCCTAGATTTAGGAATTTTTAGCCTACTCGCCTTGGAAGCAATTTGTATCCTTCCTTTCGGCTCCCAACAGCCTCAAGGATGAATTCTTTACAGCTTTGTAAATATTTTGTAAAGTTTCGCCCTCGATGGCAAGTTGTAATTTTTGCTGTGGTCCGACACTGAAAGTAGACGAAAGAACAGATGAAAGACAAAGGACTGATTGGGACTTGAATGTGCTCTTCCTCACAAGTATGTCTAGGAGTCGCGCCTCAATTGGCACCAACTCTTAGGACCACACACCATGTGTGCCTGAGTTTAAATTCTCGACTAGTTTTAATTTTCGATTTATTTTGTAAGGCATGATAAAATTGGTAGTAGTTAGTCCTTTTGCTTGAGATTATGCATGTTTTAGAACTGATTAAGAGTCTTGGTGTGGAACCCTAAAATTGATTTGGAATTTCGATCGGATAATTGGCATGGCATCCTCATCCTCATCTGAGAGAACCATTTCCCTAGGATAGAGAAGTGCGCCTGGCATCTCCCCTGGATCCGTTCTTGGAAAAAGCAGCTTCGAAGGAGTGAGCAGATTGAATGGGAGCACAAATACCATATGGGACAGACTCTGTCCCTGTTAAATGTGCCGATCAACTGGGGTATGATCCAAGCAGCCTGCTTTTCTGGGATCCCCAGCTTTCAGTGTTTCGATTCGGGATCAATGAGTTGACTCCACAATTGAGGAACTTGACCTGTTCCTCCGATTTCGTGACTTAGGAGAACCCGCTAGGCCAAGTCTCAAAGAAAGCTACAAGAATGACGCTTGCGCTTTCTTTGGCCTCTCAAGGGGAGAATTCCAGACCTTAGGAGGTGACAAGTCATTCACGAGGGTCTCCAAAACATTCCTAGCTGAGAAAATAAGAAACAAAAAGCAGGAAAGACCCCGGGCTTGGTTTGACACCTTCATCCTTGTGGTTCTGTCGCAAATCTTCTTTCCAACTGGGAGAGACACCATTAACTTGCCCCTCATGGAAATTGTGGATCAACTCCGGGCAGGGTACCGAATCATGCCACTGATCCTAGCTTAATTGTTCTATTCCCTAACTTTGTTCAAAAATGGAACCCGGAGGTTTCAAGGGTGCGCTCCCCTTCTCCACATTTGGCTGCAAGACCACCTGATGGTGTCATCACCTGTCAGTGCACATTATGGGGTAGCCTGCGATAACATCATATGGCTGGCCCGAAGAGAGATCAAACCAAACCTACCTACTCGTGAGGACTGGTTCAACCATTTTCTCCATCTGAAGGGAGAAACAGACATCCGATGGTGGGGCACATACAACTTCACCTACACCCCAATCTTGGCTTTCAAGAAAAGATAGTGCCTTGCCCTGATAGGCCGTACCCATGCTGTGCCATACTATCCGATTCGGGTTTTGAGATAGTTTGGGAAGCTACAGGGAATCCCGGTCAAGGACTGTAAAACCCCGAATTTCCCTTAAATAATAAATTAAATTAGTAAATAATATTACCCAGAGTTATGATTGATAGAAACATTTTAATATTGTAGGGGGTGATCAACTTAGCGGAGATCCAGAATTAGACACAGATCTGACCGTCCGATCGTGAGATATTGAGGTATGTATTTTGATTGGGCAAGGTGTATAGAAGAGTTGCATGGGAGATGCATAGGATCAGGGGGTATAAATATGTATAAAGAATTAACCTAATTCTTATACATGTATTGTCGCGCGTATTGAAGAGCCGCAAGCGACGACTGTTCGAGTGACCAAGGGAAGAAGAAGGAGAAAAAGAAGGAAGGGCTGGGCATGCGTTCATCGTCCAGAGGATTTCTCTGTGCAGGAGTTTAGCCATTGTGCAGAATAGAGGAGGAGGAAGCAGCGTATAGAGGTAGGTGACACCGTTTTGGTTTTAAATTCGGATTTATCTCTGTTTAATCGCAAATGCATGTTTCTATGATATGTAAAGTTGTATTTAGTTAGCTAAGCATGTTATAAATACATTAGAATGAGTTTAGACGAGAAAAATCGTGATTTAGAACTGTTTCTGCTCGATTTGGTGAGACCGCCGACCTCGACTGTGCGAGGCGCTCATCGGCGATCTTAGGCGCTGGTTAAAGTTTTGAGGACGCCGTGGACCGCGGGACGACGGACCGTGGGCGCTCGAAATTGCACTACCGCCGACTGATGACCGCCCGGAGCGATCCTGAGCGATCCCAGGCGCTCTCAGCAGAATTTCCAATTTTTCATAATTTCGAACCTAATTCAATTATAAATTATTTTTAGACAATTTTAATGATTAATTAAGGTACTCTAAGACCAAAATAAACTACCTAAATCCCTGTTTTACAGAAAAACAAATTAGGGAGATATTTAGGACATTAGTTGCCAAGTTTTGAAGGTATATGAGAAATGTGATTTTGGAAAAGCCTAACTACCATTTGATTATCTAAACACTTCTAAATGATATTATAAATCATAAGACATTATAAAGAGAATTCAGAATCCGAATGACGGAATAATGAAGTGAATGTACAGATATAACCATTATATGCCGCTAGGCACCAACCCTTATATAAATATGATACTTTAGGGAATTTTGGAGTCTAGTGGGCATAGCTGGTTATGGATCCATAGTCGTAGCTAGATAGCCGAGGGATATGTCATTTGGGTTGAGTTACTCCTATATGCGACGTGCTTCCTTTGCAAGTTAGTTTGTCTGGGAAGGTCCTATGTCTGGAGGGACACCCCGGTGAGCCGCTGGTGATTCCCTGTACATGTGGATAAGCAACCACCTCCATGTATTGATTCTGGTGCTGCATGCTGGTGGTACATGCCAACTTTGATGGGTACGTGTGCAATAAGTCGGTGACTACGGCTCTTGTCTAAGCTGCGCTGCATGGGGCTTGAGTATCATTAGTAGCATCGCTCCTAAGTCGCACGGTGGTATAGCAATTGGTTGAGAATCATCTCAAAAGGTTTATCTTACTTTGTGAGTCCTACAATGACACTGAAAACATAACACTTGATATGATTACTATTGTGCACGTGCGGGATGCATGTGATTGGGATATTGGTTGGATGTGACTGCTTAGTACATCCTGGCAATGTATGGATTATGCTACTGATTTGGCTATTGAGTTCTTATATTAAAACTTGCTGAAAATCATTTCTAGAACTGTTATCAAACTGTTTTGTGTTCATGAATGGTATAAACGATTATGCGAGCCTGATTTATCGATGTTGCTTTATCGTGCATGAAATGTTACTTTGCTTATATTAACTGTTTAATCATGCATGTGTTACCTACTGAGATATTCGTATCTTACCCTACTTCTATTCCATTTTTTTCAGCTGATACGCGAGAGGGGGATCTCTTAGACTTCCAGGGAGAGATAGCCGAGTATTCGCCGGAGGATTATTATTATCCAGATCTTGTCTGAGGTGGATTGATGTTATAGACTTAGCATTTTTAATTGGTTTATTATCATTTATTGGATTTGATGTATGAGAGAGACAAGAGAGAGTTAGTAACCAGTTCATTCTACCAGACTTTGATACTATTGACTGATGGTCAAGCTTTATGCTTGTTTGAGGATTTTGATCTACACTTCCGCACATACTTGTTTCCGCAACTCTGATAGTTTAATATATGGGTTGGATTTACTTTCTTTGGTCTGGTATGTTATTGATGTTGTAATTGATATGGGCCAGTAACACCTCGGATTTGGTTGTTGAACTAAATTCGGGTTGTTACAGTAGCGAACCGGGTTCGGGTCGGGTGCCGGTTTGCACTGACTCGGGTTCGGGGCGTTGCAGAGATGGTATCAGAGCAATGGTCCTAACCTTAGATTAGCCAGCTTTAGGGGAATGGGATTGTGAGTACGCTAGATAGAACCCCTAGAATTATTGGATTCTAACAAGTGAAATTGTATTTTGCAGATGGCTGGTAGGGGAAGACGTGCTAGAGTTGATCCTATTGAGGAGGAGCAGCAGGATGTTCCACTACCTCCACCACCTCCAGGGGGTGATATATGGACTGTTGTTGGCACCTTGGCAGAGCTTCTTGCCAAGGAGAGAGAGGAGAGACTGAGCCAGCATGGCAATGGCGGGAATGGTGGCAATGGTCACGGAGAGGAGCCTATACATGAGCAGGCCATACATACGGCCAAGGATCTTGAGCAATTCAGGAAATTGGATCCACCTATCTTCAGTGGACGACCAGATCCTATGGAGGCTGAGAGATGGCTGATGCGAGTCGAGTGGATTTTTGAGGCGATGGGATGCCCTATGGACCGGAGAGTGCGTTTGGCAGCATTCTTGTTTGAGGGAGAGGCAGTGCACTGGTGGACAGCCAGGAAGAGGCAGGATCCACAGGCTACGTACATGACTTGGGATAGATTCCGAGAGGTCTTCTATGACCAGTATTTTTCTGAGGAAGTCCGGCTCAAGAAGGAGAGGGAATTTATGGAGATTACTCAGGGAGGCCAGACAGTGGCTCAGTACGAGGCTAGATTTGCAGCCTTGTCCCGATTTGCACCTCATATGACACAGGATGAGAGGAGGCTGACTTCACATTTTGAGCGGGGTCTGAAGCCTGAGATTAGGAGTATGCTGACAGTACTCTTGTGCACCGAACTGAAGGACGTGATACGTAGAGCCACTAGAGCTGAGAGTGAATTGGAGGCTAGAGCGAGCCAGAGCAGAGCTAGGCCGTCTATGAGGCCGGTAGATCAGAGAGGTTTCCTTAGTGGGAACAAGAGACCCAGAGACTGGACTAGGGCAGAGCCTGCAGGAGGACAGTATAGAGCAGTTCCGAAGGCATGTGCCAGTTGCGGCAGATACCATGTACCTGGACCTTGTGTTGCAGCGCCAGGCACCTGCTACCGATGTGGTAGGCCGGGTCACAGGATCACGGATTGTCGGTTTCCTACTAGTTATCAGCCGTTAGCTGTGCCACGACCGGCATTACCATCGCCAGAGACCGCGCCTGCTTTTCCACAGAGGCCACAGTTCCAGCAACCAGCTTAGAGAGCACCGGTTGGGCAGAAGCCCCAGGGCAGAGGACCAGTTCAGAGAGGAGGCCAGAGGCAGACAGTACCTGCTCAGCAGCAGCCAGCGAGGGTATATGCAGTGGATGCACATGAGGAGCGTGAGCCCGATCGTGTGGAGGATATTGAGGGTGATCCCGAGGCACCTGAGTTGATTGGAGGTATTCTCTTCATCTGTGGTAGATCAGCATGTGTTCTGTTTGATTCTGGTGCTTCCCATTCTTTTATATCGCCTGCTTGTGCACAACGGATTGGTTTGTCACTCACTGAATTGGATACTGCTTTGTCTGTGCACACACCTTTGGGAGAGTCTACTCGAGTGGAGCATATGTATAGAGACTGTATGATTAGATTGGGTAGATTAGAGTTGTCTGGTGATTTGATTGCCTTAGACATTGGAGGTTTTGATGTGATATTGGGGATGGATTGGCTATGTATACACCATGTGACGTTGGATTGTTATGCGGGTACAGTTATAGTTAGAGGGCCAGATCAGACCACTCATTGTTTCAAATGTGAGGTGTAAGCACCTTATTTTTGCACCCCTGGAATTGCTGAAAATGAAAACCCTGGCAAAAAGTCAAACCCCTAAGGGGACAAAAAGTTGACTTTTTCATTAAGTGATATTTGGCCACCTTGCTTTATGTCATTGGATAGAGAATCTCGACACGATTCCAACGCAACTGAGTTTGCAAGAATCGGAGTCCGGAGGAGGGTTCTGCGGGCGGTCAAACTTGGGCGAAGCCAAAAGTTGACTTTCTGCTAAAATCCGATCCAAAGGCCTACCCCTAGGTCATGGGATAGAGGGCTCCGATACGATTCTAACGCCACTGAGTTTGTCCAGATCGGAGCCCGGGTGAAGAAAATATGAGCTGGCAAAGTTCCCGAGCAGCAAAACCAGCAATCTGCGCACGTGGCAAAAAGCTGCACACGTGGCGAGTTGCGCAGGAAAAGATCTCAGGGATTAAATCTGTAAATATCCAAATATACGAAATATCCCAGGGATTAAATCTGTAAAAAGCCGAGAATATCGGATTGAATTGAAAATTACCAGGGACCATATCCTAATTTTCGGATTTTTAAAACAAATGAGCGGCCGCATTAATTTTTCCGTCATGATTTTGTCTCGCGAGCGGACGTGGCATGCGGGTACGCGCTGAGCGCGTACCCCTTTCTCCCTTCATCTATAAAAGTCGTGCGAGGATTCAGGGCAAAAGGGGTTCTGCATTTTTTTGGTTCTCTCTCGCGCAGAGGTTGGCTGATTTCGGGTTGGGAAAATTTTGGTTGGGTTTTCTGGGATCGGTCATTTGAGGGTTTGCTGTTCTTCAGCATTCGGGGGTTGGATTTTTTTGTTGGGAGATTTTTCTTTGGCCGGGCATTCTCTGGTTCTGGGATTCTAGGGTTCGGCATCATTTTTCTGGGCTTGGGGTTTTGAAGATAAAGACCAGACACACAGGTCCCCTCCCTTCCTCTTCTTCCTCGTCAAATCCGAAGGAGGCCGCGCTCTTGGTGTGAGAAGAAGGTTGCTCCGGCGGCCGCTCGCGCGCTCCAAGGAGGCTTCACCCACTTCGGAGAGGTGTTAGGAACACCCAGGTAATGTTCTCAATGGCCCCTGTTCCAAAATAAATAAGTCCATTGCTATCTGTTCTTTTCTGTTATTTCTTATAGTAGCAGTGATTGTGTGATTCGAGGGGGGAGCATGTTCTCCCTGATGTTTGCATCTTCTGTATCCCATAAAGCCCCCAGTCCCCTTCCTTGCATGTTCTGTTAGTGTTTAGGTGTTCGGATTTGCAGGTTTACAAGGAGGTTTGATTTTCATAAAAATGTGTTTAGATTAAATCCAAAACTAGTTGGGAAGGGTTCTGGGCATGTTAGGAGGCTAGTGGAACAGTTACAGACCTAAAAAAATCGGCCAGAGTTGGAGATCTCAAAAAAAACAGAGAGTTGAAAATTGCAGTGACCTGCCGCTCATCTGGCGCCCACCTGGCGCTCACCTAGGAGGTGGGCGCCCCTTTCATCTCACTTCCCGCCGAGCTGGCGCCCACCTGGCGCTCAGCTCGCGCCCACCTAAAAACCAAGTGAAATTCTGGCGCCCACCTCGCGCCCATCTCGCGCTCACCTCCCGCCCAGCTCGCGCTCACCTCCCGCCCAGCTCGCGCTCACCTGGTATCGGGTGAGCGCCAGGTCAAAATTTCGCCCGGATTCTGGCGCCCATCTGGCGCCTACCTGGTGCTCACTTCAGGAGGTGAGCGCCAGGTCCAAAACAGGCCGAATTGTTATTTTTTTTTAAAATTCCAAAAATACCCTTTACCATACCGCGGGGGGCTTCGCCCCCCGCACCCCCTTGGACCCAGCACAATGAGCCAATTTTTTCCTTGATAGGGTGTCAATTTTGTGCATTTTCTTATGTGATTATTGCTGAATGTGGGCTTTATTTCCAAACCGAACCGGATGAACCAATAGGGTTCCCGGGTCACCCGGAAACCCAACATGGGCCATGGACCAACCCGGTCCAAATTGATTTCCGGTGGGCCTTCCAACGGGGCCCACCAAGCCCGACCAACCCATTCATGCTTAAATAAGATAAATAAGAGATTTGAGTGGGCCAGACCAATTGAGGCCCACCCAAGCCCTAATTGGGTCATGCATGATTAAAGTAGGATGTGGTTTGGCCGAGACCACGGGTAGGGCCTATCGGGCCCACTAAGCCCATGAACCCGACCAACTTAGGGTTTCCAAACCCTAATTCAGGAAGCCTTGGGCTTTCAAGCCCAAGCCCAGGTAAAGGGCCCCAAGCCCAATGCTTGGCCCATTTTGGCACAGATAAGAAAGATAAAATCAAAATCACTTGGCAACCAATTGTAGGGCCCACAAAGCAATCCCGGCCCACTTTTGGCGTGAAATCCACTTAACTAATCCAACTTGAGCTCTAAAATAAAATCAATTCAAAGTGGGCCAAAGTCCAAAGGGCCACACTTGGCCCACCAAGGAACATGTGGGCCACACTTGGCCCACCAAGGGATACCGTGGGCCTTCCAACGAGGCCCACCCCACCAGGCCCAAATCATCTTAAATTAAAAAGATAAAATCAAGTAAAGGGACCCACACCATTTTGGCGGTCCCGCCAGACTTAATCAAAATTGCATGCTGGAATAGTAATCGGGTGAGTGAGAGACCAAAGTTGACTCAAACCAGGGAAACCTATGGGACCCGTCACTTGACGGGGTGGACTGGGGTGTCTACGGACTTCCCCAGACCGCAACCGAGCCCCTACTTAGAATCTCAAAGCTGCAGACCAAAAGCCTTAGTAGAAAAACTTAGGTACCCAGGTGTCTGCCTGCACCCCATCAGGCAGTGGCGACTAAAACAAATCCCGAGGCACGCGTCGTTACGCGTGCGCCTCGTCGTGCGACCGAAATCGGGTGCGCACATGAGGGGTTGAAGTCGCGGATTGGTCTGGTAGCATCTGTGATAGCAGAGGAGCTTAGGAGTGACACCCTTGTCATCTCCGATGTACCTGTTGTACAGGAGTTTGCGGATGTGTTCCCAGAGGATTTGCCTGGATTACCACCTGCTAGAGGAGTAGAGTTCAGGATACAGTTGATGCCTGGTACGGCTCCAGTTTCGAAACCACCCTATAGGCTTGCGAAACCAGAACAGGAGGAACTTAAGAAACAGTTAGATGAGCTCCAGGAAAAAGGTTTCATCAGACCCAGTATGTCTCCGTGGGGCGCTCCAGTTCTATTTGTCCAGAAGAAGGATGGAAGCATGAGGATGTGTATTGATTATAGGCAACTGAATGAAGTCACAGTGAAGAACAAGTATCCGTTGCCTAGGATTGATGACCTGTTTGACCAGTTAGGAGGAGCATCTTGGTTCTCCAAAATAGACTTGAGGTCAGGATATCATCAGGTGAGAGTAGCAGAGGAGGACATAGAGAAGACAGCTTTCCGTACACGCTATGGGCATTATGAGTTCTTGGTTATGCCTTTTGGGTTGACCAATGCCCCAGCTGTTTTCATGGACCTCATGAACAGGATTTTTCATGCATACTTGGACAGTTTTGTGGTGGTGTTCATTGATGACATCCTAGTATATTCTAAGACCCGAGAAGCACATGAAGGGCATTTGAAGTTAGTATTGTGCACTTTGAGAGACCACAAGTTGTATGGGAAATTTAGTAAATGTCAGTTTTGGCTAAGGCAAATTTCTTTCTTAGGTCATATTATCTCAGGAGAGGGTATATCTGTGGACCTTGAGAAGGTAAAGGCAGTGGCAGAATGGCCTAGGCTTACTACAGTGAAAGAGGTCAGGAGTTTCCTTGGTATGGCAGGTTACTACAGGAGATTCATCACTGGATTTTCACGTATAGCTGCACCCTTGTCTAATCTAACCAAGAAGGCAGTGAAATTCCAATGGGATGAGAAATGTGAGCAGAGTTTCCAGGAACTGAAGCAGAGATTGACTACTGCACCAGTTTTGATTGTGCCATCCATGGATGAGGCATTTGCAGTGTATTGTGATGCTTCTAGGATAGGCTTGGGGTGTGTACTGATGCAGCAAGGTAGAGTTATAACGTATGCTTCGAGATTGTTGAGGCCGCATGAGAAGAACTACCCTACCCACGATTTGGAGCTTGCAGCCATAGTCTTTGCATTGAAGCTATGGAGGCATTACCTTTATGGAGTAGAGTTTGAGATCTTTTCTGATCATAAGAGCTTGAGATATCTGTTTTCACAGAAAGACTTGAATATGAGGCAGCGAAGGTGGATGGATCTGCTAAAGGATTTCAAGTTTACTTTGCAATACCACCCTGGTAAGGCAAATGTAGTGGCGGATGCTTTGAGTAGAAAAAGTTCAGTTGAAGGTCAAATAGCTACTTTAGCAGCTTTCATGATGAGCCAGTGTAGATTGATTGATTCAGTCAGAGATTGGCAGGGAGAGTTTAGCATGCCACAGGATGGAGTAATTCGAGTTGCTCGTGTTCAGATTGAACCAGATTTGGTTCAGTTGATTCGGGAGAAACAATTGATTGACCCACAGTTGATCCAGACTAGGGAGATGATGAGTAGAGGATCTGAGGGAGCTGTAGATTTTGCGGATAGAGATGGGCTATTGAGATATAGAGGTCGTATTTGTGTTCCAGCTAATGAAGAAATTAAGGAGAAAATATTGACAGAGGGTCATAGATCGAAGTATGCAGTTCACCCAGGAAGTACGAAAATGTACAAGAACTTAAAGGAAATCTATTGGTGGTCAGGAATGAAGAGAGAGATTGCAGAGTATGTGGCAAAGTGTTTGATATGCCAGCAAGTGAAGGCCGAGCATCGGAAACCACCTGGTTTACTTCAGTCACTTCCTATTCCAGAGTGGAAGTGGGAGCATGTAACTATGGATTTTGTATCTGGATTACCACTGACAGCAAAGAAGGAAGATGCTATTTGGGTTGTAGTGGATAGATTGACTAAGTCCACACATTTCTTGCCTATGAGCACTTCGCAGCCGTTGAAGTCTTTAGCTGAGTTATATGTCAAGGAGATAGTGAGACTTCATGGAGTGCCAGTTTCTATAGTGTCTGACAGAGATGCACGATTCACAGCACGCTTTTGGCTTGCATTTCAGGCAGCTTTGGGGACTAAGCTTAATTTCAGCACTAGTTACCATCCTCAGACAGATGGACAGTCTGAGCGTACCATTCAGACTTTGGAAGACATGTTGAGATGCTGTGTTATGGATTGGGGAGGCAGTTGGAATCAGCACCTACCATTGGTGGAGTTTGCCTATAATAACAGCTATCAGGCGAGTATTCAGATGGCACCATTCGAGGCACTTTATGGCAGACCGTGTAGATCCCCAGTGTGCTGGGTGGAAGTTGGTGAAAGACAACTCATTGGGCCCCAGATTGTACAAGATAGCATTGAGAAGGTGAATCAGATTAGGCGAAACATGCTTACAGCCCAGAGTCGTCAGAAGAATTATGCAGATACCAGAAGAAGAGATTTGCATTTTGAAGTTGGTGATTGGGTATTTCTGAAGATATCACCATCTCATGGAATCAAGAGATTTGGAAAGAAAGGCAAATTGGCTCCAAGATATATAGGTCCGTTTGAGATTAAGGGTACAGTGGGACCATTAGCATACAGATTGGCTTTACCTACACAACTGGAAGGAGTTCATGACGTATTCCATGTTTCTATGTTGAGGAAGTACGTGCATGACCCTACTCATATCATTCAGCATGAGCCGATAGTAGTGCGAGGGGACTTGACTTACGAGGAGCATCCAGTTGAGATTTTGGACAGGAAGGAGCAGGTTCTTCGTACTAAAGTGATACCACTTGTGAAAGTACTTTGGCAAAATCACACGACTGAGGAAGCTACTTGGGAATTGGAATCAGAAATGCAGAGGAAGTATCCCAACTTATTTCCAGAAACGCAAGGTAAATTTCGAGGGCGAAATTTTCTTTAAGGAGGGGAGGATGTAAAACCCCGAATTTCCCTTAAATAATAAATTAAATTAGTAAATAATATTACCCAGAGTTATGATTGATAGAAACATTTTAATATTGTAGGGGGTGATCAACTTAGCGGAGATCCAGAATTAGACGCAGATCTGACCGTCCGATCGTGAGATATTGAGGTATGTATTTTGATTGGGCAAGGTGTATAGAAGAGTTTCATGGGAGATGCATAGGATCAGGGGGTATAAATATGTATAAAGAATTAACCTAATTCTTATACATGTATTGTCGCGCGTATTGAAGAGCCGCAAGCGACGACTGTTCGAGCGACCAAGGGAAGAAGAAGGAGAAGAAGAAGGAAGGGCTGGGCGTGCGTTCATCGTCCAGAGGATTTCTCTGTGCAGGAGTTTAGCCATTGTGCAGAATAGAGGAGGAGGAAGCAGCGTATAGAGGTAGGTGACACCGTTTTGGTTTTAAATTCGGATTTATCTCTGTTTAATCGCAAACGCATGTTTCTATGATATGTAAAGTTGTATTTAGTTAGCTAAGCATGTTATAAATACATTAGAATGAGTTTAGACGAGAAAAATCATGATTTAGAACTGTTTCTGCTCGATTTGGTGAGACCGCCGACCTCGACTGTGCGAGGCGCTCATCGGCGATCTTAGGCGCTGGTTAAAGTTTTGAGGACGCCGTGGACCGCGGGACGACGGACCGTGGGCGCTCGAAATTGCACTACCGCCGACTGATGACCGCCCGGAGCGATCCCAGGCGCTCTCAGCAGAATTTCCAATTTTTCATAATTTCGAACCTAATTCAATTCTAAATTATTTTTAGACAATTTTAATGATTAATTAAGGTACTTTAAGACCAAAATAAACTACCTAAATCCCTGTTTTACAGAAAAACAAATTAGGGAGATATTTAGGACATTAGTTGCCAAGTTTTGAAGGTATATGAGAAATGTGATTTTGGAAAAGCCTAACTACCATTTGATTATCTAAACACTTCTAAATGATATTATAAATCATAAGACATTATAAAGAGAATTCAGAATCCGAATGACGGAATAATGAAGTGAATGTACAGATATAACCATTATATGCCGCTAGGCACCAACCCTTATAGAAATATGATACTTTAGGGAATTTTGGAGTCTAGTGGGCATAGCTGGTTATGGATCCATAGTCGTAGCTAGATAGCTGAGGGATATGTCATTTGGGTTGAGTTACTCCTATATGCGACGCGCTTCCTTTGCAAGTTAGTTTGTCTGGGAAGGTCCTATGTCTGGAGGGACACCCCGGTGAGCCGCTGGTGATTCCCTGTACATGTGGATAAGCAACCACCTCCATGTATTGATTCTGGTGCTGCATGCTGGTGGTACATGCCAACTTTGATGGGTACGTGTGCAATAAGTCGGTGACTACGGCTTTTGTCTAAGCTGCGCTGCATGGGGCTTGAGTATCATTAGTAGCATCGCTCCTAAGTCGTACGGTGGTATAGCAATTGGTTGAGAATCATCTCAAAAGGTTTATCTTACTTTGTGAGTCCTACAATGACACTGAAAACATAACACTTGATATGATTACTATTGTGCACGTGCGGGATGCATGTGATTGGGATATTGGTTGGATGTGACTGCTTAGTACATCCTGGCAATGTATGGATTATGCTACTGATTTGGCTATTGAGTTCTTATATTAAAACTTGCTGAAAATCATTTCTAGAACTGTTATCAAACTGTTTTGTGTTCATGAATGGTATAAACGATTATGCGAGCCTGATTTATCGATGTTGCTTTATCGTGCATGAAATGTTACTTTGCTTATATTAACTGTTTAATCATGCATGTGTTACCTACTGAGATATTCGTATCTCACCCTACTTCTATTCCATTTTTTTCAGCTGATACGCGAGAGGGGGATCTCTTAGACTTCCAGGGAGAGATAGCCGAGTATTCGCCGGAGGATTATTATTATCCAGATCTTGTCTGAGGTGGATTGATGTTATAGACTTAGCATTTTTAATTGGTTTATTATCATTTATTGGATTTGATGTATGAGAGAGACAAGAGAGAGTTAGTAACCAGTTCATTCTACCAGACTTTGATACTATTGACTGATGGTCAAGCTTTATGCTTGTTTGAGGATTTTGATCTACACTTCCGCACATACTTGTTTCCACAACTCTGATAGTTTAATATATGGGTTGGATTTACTTTCTTTGGTCTGGTATGTTATTGATGTTGTAATTGATATGGGCCAGTAACACCTCGGATTTGGTTGTTGAACTAAATTCGGGTTGTTACAGTAGCGAACCGGGTTCGGGTCAGGTGCCGGTTTGCACTGACCCGGGTTCGGGGCGTTACAAGGACGATGCGAGCGGTTTGATTGGTTCGCTCACCAAAGGACTGAGGAAACAACTGCTGATATAATGGAAGACGGTGTGCCTGTACCGGGAGGACATCTTCAGCCAATCCCACTTTTGAGATTACGAGCGATGGATAGCTCGGGAGTTCGACCACGACGGCCCCCCACCTCTGCAGCCTGTCGATTCAAGCAACATTCTAGTTCCACCCCCTAACACATATAGGGACAGGGTGGCCGAACTGCAAGAGACTCACTCCCGTATCCATTCAACTTATGTGGATTTGGAACGGGAGAATAGGCAGGCCAATATGGGCTTGCAACATGAATTGGAATTAGTGCGCAAGCGCACCAAGGAGGACCAATGTTTGCGAAACAAGCTTCTGCGAGCCTTGAGGAGGCAAGACGTGTCCTCCCACTATGATGATGACCAACCTAGCTAGACTTTGGCTTTGTTGTATGTTGTTATGAATGATGATGTACTTTGTGCCATGGCGGCTCTTTTTGATCAAAGCATGAATTTATTTTCACTTTGCTATGTTGTTCAAACTTAACAAGACAAGAATTTGAAATGAAAGAATTAATTCCCTCCAAAATAGGGCAACTCGGTCTCTAATAGAGCACCTCTCCTCAAACAAATTGCAATATTCCTTGTCACTGCAACTACCTAATTTCCTTTTATTTCGTCTTTCCCATTGAGATCGAAAAAACCCTCAAGTGTTTAAAACACCCAAGGCTTTGAGCTCAGATCGCACCCGTTTGTATATTTCCAAGATCATTCAGTCAAACCTGTAGGGCATTGAAACCGCCGACGGATGAGTCGGATATTGGTGGAGGAGTGTCCTGGCATAGTCTACCCCTGTTAGTGACACCAAAGCCGTTGGTGGTTGAAATCGGATATTGGCTGCGGAACGTCCGGGTACTACTAGCCGAATTCTTAGGGCACAAAGCTGCTGACAGATGAGTCGAATATTGGTGGAGCGTCCTGGCATATTCTACCCCTTTTATTGACACCAAAGCCACCGGTGGTTGAATCGGATATTGGCTGCGGAGCGTCCAAGTACTACTAGCTGAAATCTTAGAGCACCAAAACCATCGACGGATGAGTCGGAGATTGGTGGAGGATCGTCCTGGCATAGCCTACCCCTGTTAGTGACACCAAGGCCGCCAATGGTTGAATCGGATACTGGCTGCGGAGCATCCGGGTACTACTAGCCGAATCTTTATATCGCCGAGACCACCGACGAATGAGTCAGGATTTGGTTAAGGCAACCTTGAGTGCTGTTTTTCAGCCCCTTTTTTGTGACCATGCGTGGTCCAACCCTGTCATACTGAGCTTAGAAAAATTCCCCTAAATTGAAGGTTCTCTTCCCTTGCCTAGACGGCTAAAATAGATCAGTTTAACCCCAGGTTCTCTTCCCTTGCCAAGACGGCTAAAATAGATCAGCTTTCAGAAAAATAGGGTTCTCTCTCCCAGTTACCTGTGGGTAGCTAAAACAGATTCGGTCAGTAGGGTTCTCTATCCCAGTTACCTACAGGTAGCTAAAATAGATTCCGTCATTAGGGTTCTCTTCCCCGGTCGTCTAAGGGCAGCCAAAATAGACCAGTCTTCAAAATTCATTAGGGTTCTCTTTCCCGGTTGCTTGCGGGTAGCTAAAATAGATCAGCTTTCAGAAATCAGGTTCTCTATCCTTGTTATTTCTGAGCAACTTAAATAGATCAGTTAGTCAAATCATATCAGAAAACAAAAATAAGCAAATGAATGAATTCAATCAGATAAAATTGTGTAACCACTTTGTGTAAAATTGCACTAATGCCTGTCAATTGTCCATAGGAGAGCAGACACCGCCGGGGCAACATCCGGCAGAATCTAGCCATGCACAAGTAGTGAATGAAATGCAATAGAGAATCGACAGTATAGGTTCCGTCATCCAGGAACTAATGGCAGAGCTAAGAGAATTAAATCAAGTCCCTCCAGCAGTGCCGGCCGCCCACCAGCCGTAGCCACAGTTCCTGCCACCCGTAGAGATGGCACCACCACCACATCTGGTACATCCCCCTCTTGTGGCACCACCACAGCCACCACTAGCAGCTCCGTTCCACATACCACAGTAGGATCAGTTTTTACCTGTCCATCTGGGGCAGGATGACGAAGACTGGTACAGAACCCAGGAAGCGTAGTTTGAAGGAAAATTGGCAGCAGTAAGAGAAGAAAACAAAGCAGAACTGGCCACCGTGAGAGAGCTTCTCAAACAGGTCCAACCCAGTACAGTGCAGAGCAAGGCTATGATAGAAAACCTCTGCTTCTTTTCTGACATTCAACTCTCGGCTAAGTTCAAGTGCCCGGAGTTACATCAGTTTGACGGCACGGGTTGCCCACTAAACCATTTGAGGTCTTATTCTAGCAACATGTGCTAGTATGCTAAGGAGGAAAGAATCATGGTGCAGTTCTTCCAGAAGTCGCTAACTGGAGGGCCTATTCTTGGTTTTTGAGTCTAGATAAGGCTAAGATCAAGACGTGGAATGACCTGGCAGCAGTCTTTATCCAGCAGTACTACCTGAACAGTCAGATCATACAAACCAGGGCAGAATTGCAAAGGTTGGCTAAGAATAGCTAGGAGTCAGTGAGGGAATACGCCAAGCACTGGAAGGAATTGGCAGCATTGGTACAGCCGCCGTTGTTAGAACAGGAAATGACATCCCTGTTTATTGCGTCGTTGGGTCAACCTTTCTTCACTTTGCTGCCGGGGCAAAGTACGTCGAACTTCAATGACTTGATCTTGACCGCGGATCCGATTGAAGACGCAGTGAGAGCCGGAAGGATAGATGGCAGTGGGTAGAGTGTTGCACCAAGAAGGCTAGCAACCAGGCAAGCTAGTAGGAACCAGGGGCAAGAGCCCAGGAGACCAGAACAGTAAGCGGTCAACTATGTGTACCCGACACAACCCCACCACTTCTTCCAAGGACCCGAAGCAAAAAGAAAAGAAAAAGGGAAGGACGTGGTTACAGAATTGCCACAGACCCTCAAGAGAAAGGGAAGGGCCACAGAAGAGGAGGTCACAGATTTTCACCACAGCATCTACACTCCCGAATACTACCTCCTCCAGCACTTGAATAAGGTACCCGCCGAGATTTCCATAATGCCATTCTTGATTGACTCAGAGAAGCACCGGGCAGTGCTAATGAAGGTTTTGGGTGACGCACACGTACTAGCGAGCATCGACCTGGAGCAATTAGGAGCAGTAGTGTAAAACCCCAGTTTTGAGTAGAAAAATATATATATATATATATAAAAAATAAATAAATAAAATAAATTAACAATAACAGTAATAAAAATAAACAAATAATAATAGTAGATAAAAATAAAAATATATGCAAGAGTATGAACATATGGATTTATGGACAGGTTAAATCAAATTTGTTTTTGTTAGAAATTGGTGGTCATTAGTTGTCAAAGAGAATGAAGTGGAATATTAATATGTAAGTCATATTCGAACTTAAAATACGGCAGTAAGTAAAAATTAGTCAATACGTAAAACCCGGGAAAGCCCTACCTTAATCAGGGGTATAAAGGGGATTCCGAGGGTAAATGGTGAATTAGGTTAAACCCTCGCGGTGTATAAATAGGTAACTGATATAAAAATTTTCGGGGATTTGGGGGAAGGTTGCTGCTCTGAAATTAGGGCGGCTACTGTGGCAATTAGGGTTTCGCTGGGAAGAGATGAGAACCGCGAGAGCTACGACTGGATTAGTGGAGTCAGAGATCCAGATTTCAGTGGGTTTTTCCTCTCGCGAGCAGGGGATCAGTTCGGCGACCTTCGCATCCACGCGCGCAGCCGGAAGTCATGCTCGGCCGGTTGTGGAATAAGCTTCTGTTCTGGGATTAAGTGTATACTTGTGAGTAGCACTGATTTACAACTGGGTTTTGTGTTTGATGTTTTCGTGGGCTTATTCTTATTCATGGTTTGTATTTTAAGTGATGTATGAGTTTTCTGGTTTTCTTTTGGTTTTCTGGAATGGCATGAAACAGAGTCGGAGACCGAAATTTTATCTTGAAATTAAATGTATTTAGATTAAATCCAAAAGTGGTTGGGAAGTCTTCTGGGAGTACTAGGAGGGTATTGGAGCAATAACAGACCGAAACAAACCAGCCAGAGATATAGATCTCGAATTTACAGAGAACTGGAAATCGCAGGGGGTATCCGCGAACCCGGCGCCCACTGCCGCTCACCTCTTAGCTAGACGCCCCGTTAAAATTCGACTTACCGCCGAGCTCACACGAACCTGGCGCTCAGCTCGCGTGCACCCGAAAACCGGCCGCTCGGCTCGCGCGAACCTGGCGCTCAGCTCGCGTCTATCTCGCGCTCACCTAGCGTCGAGTGAGCGGAAGCAACTTTTACCCAAATTTTCTTACCGCCGACCGACGTCCACCTAGCGCCCACCTCAGGAAGTGAGCGCCTACCCTATTTTACTTACTGAAATGGAAATCTGAATTAGCCAAGAGTAATTGGATGTCTTAAGGGTTAAACCACTTCACTATTCACTTGTTTGGGAACTTTGGGATCTACTTTGCCTATGAAATTATTAGAGGAAAATTTAGTTAACTTCTTAAAAGCTTCCAAGTTGAATTTAGGTTATTTATGAGTGTTGTGCCGGATGCCAAACCACTAAGAGTTACCAGTTACATTCACTCTGTTTTATACACTGTTTTGATTGAGGAGTTATTCTATTCTGGTTTCACGTGTTTGGAAACTGTAAATGTGTTGTGAGGATTTCCTTGGTATGAATGAATTGAGTTTTGTTTCCGAATGGCATGTGTTACGAAAATGAGAAAATGCTGAAAGTACTTGAGATACTGCTTGGTCCAGAGGGACAGGTGATGAACTGTGATGGGTTTTACATGATGTGGAATGAATGGTTTTTCTTTGATATTGGTATTGATATTATACGATGTTTTACTGTTTTGGTCTAGCTTGTCCCGGATCCAGATGTTTAAGCTTAGTAATGTGATGTTATTGTTGGTTGTTGGAATTGCATGGCCTTGTGTGTTGCCACGACCGGTGTAGAGCAACCAGAAACCCTGAGTAGGCCTGGTTGTCAATGCAGAAACCCGAGGAGTAGGCCTGCATTGGATGACGAAACCCTGAGTAGGCCGTCATTTCAGAGTTTCCGAAACCCTGAGTAGGCCGGAACTGTGTACATGGAGGTGTGGAGTGTCTACTTGGCATGTTTAATTTATCAACTAAACAATAGTCATGACATTGACCAATGTTGGTATTTGATTTTGTCTGACGTGATATGTTTTATTCGCTGGTTGTTGGTATTTATGGTTCATGGAATATTGTTTACCGATTATTGGGTATTGTACCTCCCGCCGGTGTAGAGCAGCCAGAAACCCTGAGTAGGCCTGGTTGTCAATGCAGAAACCCGGGGAGTAGGCCTGCATTGGATGACGCAGTAATTTCAATATCCGAAACCCTGAGTAGGCCGGATATACATTTGGAGGCGTGGGCATGGTTATGAGAAGACTTTGTGTTATATGATATTGGTATATCTAGAATTGTATCTTGAGATACGAAATTATGGTTAATTGCTATGTTGTTGTCAGTTAATCATTATTTTATCGATGGTTTCGGGATTGAAAACGGATTGTTATTGCTTGATTTACCTGATGGTTTTCCGCACTGATATGAATTGGATTATTGAAGTTTAGTCGGATTATTCGGAATATGTGTGTTATCATCATTGTATATGGTTTATAATCGTGGCATGTTTAGAACTGAAATAAATGTATTTGTGCATGCATGTGCTGCTCACTGGGATATTCGTATCTCATTCCGTATTGTTTTGTTTTGTTTTCAGCTGCTCCTGGAGAGGACGATACTTGCGGGTAGTTACTTGGTCATGTGAGTTTTATTTTAGTTTGGGGAATATTTTAGCGCACTCTGTTATATAGCTACTGTTGTATTCATGTTTTTCCTTCACTCTGATATTGCGATCCTGTGTTTTATAATAACCTCTGGAGACGAGTTACGGGTTTTTCATGTGACTCGGATCCGGGGCGTTACAAGTAGTGTCAGTGATCATGGCACCCCAGGCTATCTCCTTTTCTGCAGCAGACCTGCCACCTGAAGGATGCAATTACACCAAGCCGCTTTACATAACTGTGAAGTGTGCGGATCTTATCGTAAAGCGTGCCATGATCGACAATGGGCCAGCTTTGAACATATGCCCGATGTGGACATTCCACAGTTTACAGTTGAGCCCTACCATGATTAAGCCAAGTGGGCACAATGTCCGAGGGTTTAACAATGCCAGGAGAGAATTGCTCGAGGAGGTTACCTTGGTGGTCATAATTGCGGATAAGCCCTTCACCATGGATTTCGAGCTCATGGATATCAACTCATCCTTTCACTTGTTGATTAGGAGACCTTGGTTACATCAGGCGGGGGCCGTGTCCTCCTCATTGCATAGAATGGTCCGGTTCATATCGGGCAACGAGCTAGTAACGGTGTATCCTTAAGACCACCGGGAATTTGAAAGGGTCGGAGCACCCTATGTAGACTATGAATTGCCAACTACCCTCAATTTCCAAGCTGTGGAGATGGTGTAGGTGAATCATATCCCTGAATCTGAAAAGGGGCAATGACTCTCGAAGAGAAGAAGAAAGAACATGTTTAGCGCTGCTGACTCCTCAGACTGGGGTCTCAGAGCCGGCGAAGGACTGGGCAAATACAAGCAAGGCATCAAGGTAGCCGTCCAACCTTATGAGCAGACCACCGAGTTTGGACTGGGGTTCAAGCCGCAGCCAGAAGACTACTCCCAACTCTTTGGGAACCAGGTCGAGAGGAAAAGAGCCAGAACTGAAGGAAGAGACCCCCACTGGCCCATATGCATATACGAGAACTTGTACCACCGCTTCACCAACATGGAGCGTAGAGCAGCCCAAGCCATCGAGAACATAGTCCCCCAAGGGTGGGGAGATGAGTTTCTCGACACCCCAGCCATGGAAGAGGACTACCTGCAAGGCCATGCTCAGATGCTCTGGGAGGAGCCACCATCTATGGAAATGATCTGGAATGCAGTCGAGATAGATCCGCTGGCTCCTGAGGGGTCACTAGATAATCAGCCAGCGTTGGTCGCCTTGGAATCCGTCGACGACGTCACCATGGCTTTCGCTCCACCAGAAGAGCTGTTCATTCCTGAGGGGATCCCGATCCACCCTGCGACTGTCATAGAAGTGCCGCCACCTGCTCTCATTGAGGAATCCAAAGAAGAAGGTCCAATCATGTATGTCTGCATGATGGAAAGGCGGGACAGCTCAGGGACTCCAACCGGCAGGCCGAGGTCTCCTCTGCCACCCCTATATCCCGCACCCCGGAACTCACGACGGATTGAACAGAATGTTTCGTAGCATGCCTCAGGTGCTAGGGCTAGTACCCGAAGAGGTGTACCATGCAGCTTATGGCAAATGGGCACCACCAGCTTACTCTTTTACTGTGCTTGGGATACCGACCGGAATACCCATAGCCTTTGTACCACCCAGAGTTGACCTGGCCAATAAGGTCACCATCGCATACATGCCACCTGAGGACGAGATACCAATGGCAATTCCCATCAGTGGATCATGGGTAAGGGTATCATCAGACAGCGCTCCCCGATCAGAGAGAAGCCAGAACAAGCCGGCGGCGGACGTGGCAAATGATCCCATCTACATCTCATCTGACAATAGCACCAATGTGGTGCTGGCTGGAGAACCAGAGAAGACGATTGCTATCAACAAGGAAGACGGGGCACCAATGAAGAACTGTAGCGCCATGCCTTTTGCTATCAACAAAGCTACTATCCCAAAGGGGGTTTCTGCTACCTCTGAAATTTCTGTTGTAGCTACTGCTGAAATTTTCAATGGATATTTGAATGATTCCTACTACCTGAATCTATCTAAAAACAAAAACAACAAAAATTAACAACTTGAGCATCGCAATCTTAGTGTCAATCCCGACGCACACCTGGAAGATCCGGGGCACGGGATAGATAATAAGGTTGCCATAATTGAACAAAAGGAACAAAAATAAAGTGAAAAGCCAGTTCAGATGGCAGTAATAAATGAAAAGCATGAGCCAGTATCCAATCCTGAAAACGAGAAAGAACTCGACAAGTCAGATTGGTGCGCTTGCCCATTGCCGCTAGAGGATTTAGACATCGTCCCCTGTGAGCCTTTCGAGCATGAGGACGACAATGAATCATGGAAGACCCCGCTTGAAATCCAACTCGCACTGGAAAGGCATGAAAAGGGTCCCCATGCCAACATTGACGAAACGGAGCCAATTGACATAGGTGAAATAGCACAACCAAGGATACTCCAAATAGGTAAAAAGCTGTCACAATTATTGAGAAAACAGATGATTGATTTTCTTAAATCTTGTTCTGACGTGTTTGCATGGTCACACGAGGATATGCCCGAGTTAGACATGGACTTGGTTGTGCATTGGTTACTGACAAAGTTTGAGGCCATACCTGTGAAACAGAAGCTCAGGCACACGAAGCCGGAATGGGCCTTGAAGATCAAAGAAGAGGTCACCAAACAGTTGGATGCAGGATTCTTGCAAGTAACCCACTACCCAGAATGGTTAGCCAAAATGTGCCAGTTCCCAAGAAAGACGGGAAAGTCAGGATGTGTGTCGACTACAGAGATCTGAATAGAGCAAGCCCAAACGACGACTTCCCATTGCCGCACATTGATGTACTGGTGGACAATACGGCAACTCATTCGATGTTCTCTTTCATGGACGGCTTCTCTGGTTACAACCAGATAAGGATGGCACCTGAAGATATGGAGAAAACATCCTTTATCATGCATTGGGGCACTTATTGCTACCGCGTAATGCCATTCAGACTGAAGAATGCGGGTGCTACATATCAGCGTGCGATGACTCTGTTGTTTCACGACATGATGCACAAAGAAATGGAAGTGTATGTGGATGACATGATAGCAAAGTCAAAAGAAGAATAGGATCATTTGGTGAACCTCGGAAAGATTTTTGACAGACTCAGGGAGCACAAGCTTCAGGTCAACCCAAACAAGTGCGTGTTTGGAGTTACTTCAGGAAAACTGCTTGGGTTCATAGTAGGCAAGCGGGGGATTGAGGTGGACCCCATCAAAGCAAAGGCAATTCTGGAAATGCCTCCTCCATCCACAGAAAAGGAAGTGAGAGGGTTCCTGGGCAGGCTGCAGTACATTAGCCGATTCATCGCACAGATGACTCCTGTGTATGAGCCTATATTCAAGCTGCTAAAGAAAGACAACCCGGTGGTTTTGGAATGAAGACTGCCAAGTAGCATTTGATAAGATCAAGGCCTATCTGATGAGTCCACCGACATTGGTCCCACCTATCCCAGGACGACCTTTGATTATGTACCTAACAGTCTTTTAGACGGCTGTAGGATGTGTGTTAGGACAGCACGATGAGAAAGGATGGAAAGAACAAGCAATCTACTATTTGAGCAAGAAATTTACCAACTTCGAAGTCAGATACACCGTACTTGAGAAGACGTGTTGCGCCCTGGTCTGGGCAGCTCAGAAGCTTCGGCATTATTTGCTCAGTCACACAGTCTTGTTGATCTCAAATCTCGATCCCTTGAAGTACATCTTTGAGAAGCCGATCTCCACTGGCAGGGTCGCCAGGTGGCAAGTCCTTTTGTCCAAGTACGACATCGTGTATACAACTAGGAAGGCGATAAAATGACAAGCAGTGGCAGAGCATCCCCTGCCAGACTACCAACCGCTCTTGACTCACTTCCCAGACGAAGATGTGATGTGCGCAGAATCCGGGGAGGATACAAAGGGAACTAAGTGGCAAATGTTCTTTGACGGAGCAGTCAATGTGAATGGAAGGGGGATTTGAGCAGTGCTAATCTCCCCAGATGGTGTTCATCACCCGATATCGGCGAAACTCCTGTTTGATTGCACTAGCAACATGGCCGAATATGAAGCATGTGTGTGAGGTTTGCGAGCAGCAATCGAGATGCATATACAAGAACTAAAAGTGTTCGGTGACTCAAGTCTTATCATCTACCAAGTAATGGGAGACTGGAAAACCAAAGATGTGAAGTTAGTGCCATACCAAAAACTGGTCAAGGAATTAGAAGAGGAATTCGAGAGTGTGACATTCGACTACATGCCACGAGACGGGAACCGGTTTGCGGATGCACTAGCTACACTGGCATCAATGGCCACCATCACAGATGATACTTGGGTGCAACCATTGGAGATAGAAATTCGGTGCTACCCTGTTTATTGCTTCAGTGTC
The DNA here is from genome assembly GCA_947561395.2 of Buxus sempervirens. NCBI lineage: Eukaryota > Viridiplantae > Streptophyta > Magnoliopsida > Buxales > Buxaceae > Buxus > Buxus sempervirens. The sequence continues at coordinate 13,770,888 of OX387185.1, forward strand.
GAGAAAAGCACACCGGAAGAAGAGCCTTGGTACGCAGACATTGAGAGATACATAAGGAGTAAAATTCTACCAGAAGGTGCCTCGGCTGCAGAGAAGCGAACCATTCAGAGTTTGGTAGGGCAATATTTCTACAGTGGGGGAAGACTGTACAAGAAGTCATACAATGACTCCCTACTGCTATGTGCCAAAGACAATGAAGCGAAAAAGTTGATTGAGGAAATCCACGGAGGATTGTGAGGCGCACACATGAACGGGCATATGCTAGCAAGGAAAATTCTAAGAATGGGTTATTACTGGATGACCATGGAAGCGGACTGCTACGCTCACGTTAGGAAATGCCAGTTGTGCCAAATTTATGCAGATAACATCCATGCGCCACCAAATACGTTGTACTCCATGACATCACCTTGGCCGTTCGCCATCTAGGGGATCGACATGATAGGGCAAATTCATCCAAAGGCTTCGAACGGGCATCGGTTCATCTTAGTGGAAATTGACTATTTTACCAAGTGGGTAGAGGCCATGTCCTTTGTGGATGTGAAGAAATCTCATGTGCTCAGGTTTATCAGAACTAATATAGTCTGTTTCTATAGAGTGCCAAAAGCTATCATCACTGATAATGCAAAGAATCTGAATAATAAGGACATGGAAAAGATGTGTGAAGATCTGAAGATCAAACATCTGAACTCTACAGCGTACCGGCCCAAGATGAATGGGGCAGTAGAGGCCACCAATAAGAATCTGAAGAAGATACTCGAGAAAATGGTAGTCACCTACAGAGATTGGCATGAGAAACTGCCTTATGCATTTCACACCTACAGGACATCGATCAGAACATCGACCGGAGCAACCCCATTCTCCTTGGTATATGGAATGGAAGCAGTCCTCCCCGTGGAAGTGTAGCTCCTGTCACTAAAAATTCTGAAGGAAGTTGAAATCAGTGATGTGGAATGGGAAGAATCCAGATTCAACCAGCTACAGCTGTTGGATGAAAAAATGATCAAGGCTCTATGTCATGGCCAACTCTATCAACAGAGGGTGGCGCGAGCCTACAACAAGAAGGTGAAGCCACGACGTTTCAAGGTGGGAGATCTGGTACTGAAGAGAATCTTCCCCCATCAGGAAGACAACAGAGGGAAATTCAAGCCAAACTACGAAGAGCCATTCGTAGTCCACAAAGTTCTGTCCTGAGGAGCACTTATCCTACAAGAAATGGACGGGGCAATTTTTCCTGAGTCGATGAATGCAGACACAGTCAAGCTGTACTATGCCTAAGATCATTCTGATTGGGAAATGAAGAGAGGCCATCCTTGACTCTCCATTAGACTGTAAATTCTTCCAAATACCTTAAATTCTCCCCTAGTTAAACCATTTTGAACCTTAAAATTCTTCCAAACCATTGCAAGTGTTCTACGCAATCAAACGGGGCATTCCTGGCAAAGCAAAAAAGAAACAGGGCATTCTTGCCCAGAAAAACCTCAAAAAGGAAAAAAAATGCAATAGAAAAAGAAAGAAAAAAGAAAGAAACTGAGAAAATGGGGAAATGTTTACCCAACAAAAATAGAGATACAAATAAGCAAGGATGTAAGTCCCAACAACAATAAAAGTAGCACACCTTGCAAACCCAAATAAATAAGCTTTTTTGGGCCACTTATCCTTTCTTTCATAGCCAAGACCAAGCCTACATTTCGTCCTATTTCTAAGACCTCTCGGATCCCAAAAGGAATGATCAGGGTAAAACAGTTAAGTCTGCGTTCATCAGCAATGACAGAATTCAGAGCTTCCCAGAAAGGCTGGACATGGCGAAAACCCGAAAAAAGGGCGTTGTGTGGTTAGCCAAAAACAAAACAAAAACTGGTCGCATCTGGATTGAGCAATGCACGGTACAGAAGGGAGCAGTGACAGTGGAAGACAGTACACAGAGAAAGATGAACAAATCAAAGGGGTCCAAACTGGCAGGTTGTGCCCAAGCCGGAAATTTCACAGTAGCCAATGATGACAATGCCACTGAAAACACCAAGCACTCCAAGTCCTGTCTGACCTGGGAAATTTCTTTGATATTGCAGACACAGGCACACACTGACACACCTGTTTTCTCTGTAATTATTCTGCTTAACTATTTTTTAAGCTCCACATCGTGCTACTAACCTGAGTTGATAATCTCTTAACCTTGGCAGAGGCCGCTTTCAGCTGCAATGGGCAAAAGGCTCAGAGCAAGAAGAAAATAAGAAGAATGTTTTGCATTCCCCAGCTAGTCCACGACTAACATGATGTTCCTTTCACACCTTCACAGGTACAGCAAAAATGTGACTGTGCGCACCTAAAAATCTTGGATCCTAGATCGCACACCGGGCGCACCTTTGGTGCGTGCCTCGGGACATTCGGAGTCGCCACTGCCTGAGAGTGCAGTCAGACACGGTTTTGCCCTAACCGGGTCTAAGTCTGGTCTGCGACTTATTAAAGATCTAGCTAAGTCCTCGGTTACGATTCGGGGAAGACCTAAAGACACCCCGGTCCGCCCCGTCAGTCTGACGGGTCCCTCAGGTCTCCCTGGTTTCTGAGTCAAGTTCACCCTTTTCCTAGACCAGCATGCTACCTTGTTAGGTCTGGCGGGGCCCTCTGGAGGTGTGGGTCCCTTTTTATTTGATTTTATCTTTTTTATTTATTTTAAGTGAAGTGGGTCGGACCCGGGTTCCGTTGGAAGACCCGTGGGTTGCCATGGTTGGGCCTTGGGCCCAGTTGGGTTATTGGGTAACCCATTTTGGTTATTTATTTAAACTGTTTACACATGCCATGGGCTTAGTGGGCTTGGATTTGGCCCATTAGCCAAGGGTCAAAGGGCCTGGGCCTGTTTATTGAAAACAGGCCTGGTATAGGCCAGTCCAAGGTGGACCACTCATGTGGGCCAAAAGGAGGTCTTGGTGGGCCCATGGTCCAAAAATGGGCTTGAGATAGCCCAAGTTGTTAAAGGGGCCGGTTCAGGCCAGTTCAGGCCGGAATAGATCCAACCGGGCCAAAGATTAAGTTTTTTAAGTTATAGTTACTGTAGACACCTGATTTTTGCACCCCCAAAAATGCAGAAAATAAAATTTTCAATTAAAAAGTCAAGCCCTGAGGGGCCTGAAATTTGACTTTTTGATCCAAAGAGAATTGACCATCAAACTTCCTCTCATTGAAAAGAGCATTTCGACACGGTTCTAACGCAACTGAGTTTGCCAGAATCGGAGTCCGGATGAGGAAGTTTTGAGCCGGTCAAACTTTTGGGGGAGCGAAAGTTGACTTTTTGCTCGAGCCCAATTCAACTGCCCAATTTGATCCCAGTGGATAGTATGTTCCGAGCTGATTCCAACGTCACCAAATTTACTAAAATCGGACATCAGACGGAGAAGTTATGGGCAGTTGAAGTTTCAAAGAAAGCTGCCCATGTGGCAAAACAGCAGTAAAAAAGCAGAATAGATGAATTAAATAAATAAAAATAATCTTTTAATATTATTTTAATAAGAGAATCTCGTTTTATAATAAAATAATCAAAAAATCGGATAAAAATCTTTAAATAAACCAAATTGAATAAATGTTTGAAATCCAAACATTTTAAAAACGTGTTGGACCGTATTTGAAGTACGGGCGAGGCATGCCCGTACTTCAACTACGGGCACGCTTCTAGAAGAGGACGCGTGGCGGGACACGCGTCCCGTACGGAAGAATCTGCGATAATTGCAAATATTCGTTTTTCGCCCGTATTTGAATTACGGGCAAGGCACACCCGTACTTGAAGTACGGGCGAGGCATGCCCGTACTTCAAATACGGGCACGAAAATTTTGCCTATAAATAGAGAGGCCACCCCCCTCATTTGAACAAGCTGGTCCCCTAGGCCGTCCCCCCTCTCCTTCCTCGACGTTTCTGCATCCAATCCCTGCCCAAGTTCTGCCAGAACCTCACTAGTCCAAAATAATACCCAAAATACCCTTATGTTGTCAGTAAACTTTGCATAACCTCTCTTTCTTCCACTCTTTCAACCTGAAGCTAAGAGAACCCCTTTTCAAATTAATTTTGGAAATTCAAGGTGACGCGGAAGTGCTGCCGGAATTCTCGGAGGACCTCAATATCATCTAAACAAAGAGATAAGAGTGTGGTAATGTTTTCTTTTAAATTTCATTTCAATACATACATAAACTTCTTTATTTAAAGAGTATTAGATTTCTGTTGCTTTATTACATTGTCTACTAACCCTTTTGTTTGTTGTTGATAAGATTCCTCTATACAAGTTTTAATGTCCATATAAAAAGAGAAAGAGGAAATCCAAGAGAAAGAATGAAAATGTTATAAGATCCATTCAATGGATCCATTTGGAAGGACAAGAAGAATCCATCCTCCATGAACCATCCCTGTAATTGTCCCTTTTCCTTCCCTTAAGATTAATCATGAATCACTAGAGGAAGGTGTGGTTTTCCAATAACAAAAAAAGAAAGAGACCAAAGGAAGAAGAAAAATGACATTTTGAATCAAATGAAGCAAGTACGGAATCTGGAGAAGCTGGAAATCTCAACCTCAATTGCAGAAAGCTCCTAAGAAGGCTACGGGATTGATCCCGAAAAGAATCGGCTGCAAAAATGCAAAACAGGTTGCGCCCGTAAACTCAGGCCGGTCCACTCTGGACCGTGTTTGATTTACGGACGAGGCAGACCGTAATTCATTCACGGGCTCGGTGGACCGTATAGAAAACACGGGCGACTGTAAAATAACTTAAAAAATGTAATTTTTCGGCCTGGTTGAACTTGATTCGACCTAAACCGGCCTGAACCAGTCCCTAAAGTATTTTGGGCTATCTTGAGCCCATTTTTGGACCATGGGCCCACTAAGACTTCCCTTTGGCCCACTTGAGTGGTCCATCCTAGACTGGCCTATACCAGGCCTGTTTTCAATAAACAGGCCCAGGCCCTTTGATCTTTGGCTAATGGGCCAAATCCAAGCCCATCAAGCCCAGATAAAAGTGTAAATAAATAAAATTTAAATAACCAAAAAAAGGGTTACCCAATAGCCCTACTGGGCCCAAGGCCCAACCATGGCAGCCCACGGGTCTTCCAACGGGACCCGGATCCGACCCACTTCATTAACTTAATGGAAAGATAAAATCAAATAAAAAGGGGACTCACACCATCAACGGTCCCCACCAGACCAAATAAGTGTGCATGCTGGCTTAGGAATTGGGTGAGAATTAAGTTGACTCAAGACCAAAGAGACCCACGGGACCTGTCAATCGACAGGGCGAGCTAGGGTGTCTTCGGGCTTCCCTAGACGTAACTGAGAACTTACTTAGAACTCTAATAAGCCGCAGACCAGAATAATTAGGCCCGAATAAGTGCCCCTTTTGTGTCTGCCTGCACCTCTCAGGCAGTGGCGACTCCAAAACAGTCCCGAGGCGAGCATCACTTCTTCATGCACCTCGTCGTGCGAAACCGAAAAAGGGGGTGCGCACAGTTACACTGGCCCGTATTTGTTATACGGGTTGCCTTTGCCCGTGAATACAATACGGTTTGGGCTGCCCCTGAAGAAGACACGGTCCTCACCGGACCGCTCTGAGTTTACGGGCGCGGCTTATTTTGCATGTTTGCTGCCGATTCTGCTTGGGATCTGTTCCGTGACCTTTTGGGAGCTTTCTGTAACAACGGAGATGGTTCTGGCTCCTTCAATGCATTGCGTTTTCTTCTCTTGGTCCAAATGATCACCTTTTCCCTTCTTTTGTTCTTTGAGTAAGCAAAGTCCTTATGGTTTGTCCACCATCAACTCTTAGGAATGGGAAAGGGGTAATTTACAAGGGATATTAGAAATTCAAAAGGGACTTCAATCTTCTTCACATAATGGTGATGAAATGGGGTCAAGTTTTCCCTTTTTGAGACATTTATGATAACCCTTTGTTATCACCTCCCCTTTTTGCATGAGAAGGATTACTTTTGTATGCAATTCCTTATTACATACAACACTCAAAAACATGTTAGATATAACAAGAAGTAGGGAGTAAGAAAAGAATGAAATCAAAATTCACTTTAATTTAGAAAGAGAACATACTTACAATGTGATTAATTGTTTGATTGGTGTTTTGGTCCTCCGAAAATTTGAGCAGCGCTTCCGCGTCCTCCGGGAATCCTTAAAATGGTATGGAAAGGGTTTGGTTAGGTTCTTCAATCCAAGAAGATGAAAGGTCAAAATTTAGGCAAGGTTTTGGGTGTTTGGGCATGGTTTTAGGACATAGGGGCAATTTGGGCATTAAAAAGGTTTAGGGTGGTGGAGTGGTGGCATGATGGCAGGGTTTGGCCGTGGGTAGCTTCAAGAGGGCCAGGGTTATGGCCAGAGGAGAGGGCTTGTTGAAATGGGGGGGAGGCCTCTCTATTTATAGGCAAAAAGGGGCGTGCCCGTATTTGAAGTACGGGCATGCCTTGCCCGTACTTTAAGTACGGGCGTGCCTTGCCCGTAATTCAAATACGGGCGAAAAACGCACATTTGCAAATCTCGCGAATCGGCCGTACGGGACGCGTGTCCCGCCGTACAGCGACGCGTGTCTTCTTCCAGAATCTTCCCCGTACTTTAAATACGGGCATGCCCTGCCCGTAATTGAAATACGGTCCAGCACGTTTTTAAAATGTTTGGATTTCAAACCTTTATTCAATTTGGTTTTTTGCAAGATTCTTATTCGATTTTTCCGATTATATTATTAAAAAGCGAGATTCTCTTTATTAAAATATTATTAAACACATTTATATTATTTATTTTATTGGTTTATTCCATTTTTGCTGCCTTTTTTGCCACATGGGCAGTTTTTCTGAAACTTCAACTGCTCATAACTTCTTCATCCGGTGTCCGATTTCAGCAAACTTAGTGTCGTTGGAACCGGCTCGGAACCACCTGTCCACTGGGGTCAAGTTTCGTAGCTGAATTGGGGTCGAGCAAAAAGTCAACTTTTTGCTCCCCAAAAGTTTGACCAACTCATATCTTTCTCATCTGGACTCCGATTCCAGCAAATTCAGTTGCGTTGGAATCGTGTCGAAATGCTCTTTTCAATGAGATGAAGTTTGATGGCGAAATTTACTTGAATCAAAAAGTCAATTTTTGGACCCCCTCAGGGTTTGACTTTTAGTTTGACTTTTCATTTTTCTTTATTTTGAGGGTGCAAAAATCAGGTGTCTACAGCTGCCCCTCTTTGCTGGAGTCACCTTAGGGGATGAACGGCAAAGAAGAAAAAGAACCTTATTTTTGCACCTTGCATTTCTGTCGACATGGTCGACGAGCTCAATCATTGAATTTAGTGAAAGAGAAGTGTCAGATGTCTGGTATCACTTCCTGATTTTGGAATCCCCATACCCTCTCTCGGGTTTGAATAGGGCTGTTCCTTAGTTCTTTGTTTTTTGAAAAAGAAAGATAGGATTATTTTTGAGCTCATCAGCCTGTTTCGGCGTTGATGCAAGGTACTTAACAATGTTCTTTTCTTTTTATTTGTTCCATTAAAGCTTTTAGTGACTTCAGTTTTTTTTTTTTTTAATAGGCCAAGGTATGGGTTTAGGAGTGCAGGTGGGAGGACGGGAAGAAGCTTTCGCGCTGTTGTCCATCATCTCGGAGACCACAAACACCTATTCTAGCCTATGCTATTTACAAAAGTGAGAATCAAAATTTACAAGAAGGGGCGAATTGGCCCATTATTGCTTTTCCTTATTGCTTCTCCTTGCCCGGTTCTTTCTCTTGTTGAGGTATTAGAGCTTCTCTTCCCACTTATGAGTATCCACTGGGGATCTGGTGGGAGTATGATCTGTCTAGATGATTCTCTGGGGATTATTGTGATGTCTCTTTTTGCTCTCGAAGTTTTGTTGAAAGGTCTGAGGATCTTGACTATCTTCTTTCTTCTGAGCTCCACTGGGGATGAAAAGGAAGAAACCTCCGCTGGGGAATGAAGGATCAAAGTATCCTCCTCATGTTTATTTTTGCATCTTTCTTCCTTCTTTGAACCTGTACAAAGAACAAAATGTCAGTGCTTGTTCTGCTCCATTGGGGATATGCAGGGTTGGTTTATTCTAAGCTTTTGATTTATCACAATCAAAAATGGCTATTGATTAAGGCAATGAACCCTTCGTCACGGGTTAACAGCACAGCTGGGGAAATTCTAAGAGTAGTTAAGCAGAATAATTACAGAAAAACACAGACGTGTTAGTGTGTGCTTGTGCCTGCAATTATCATAAAAGTCAATCCTTAAGTTAGACACAGATTAGAGTGCTTGGTATCTTTAGCCTTGTCATCATAGGCTTTGGAGTGTTGACTCAAACACAGTCTGCCAATCTGGGCCCTTCAGGTCACTTGGCTGTCCCCATTCAGTGCACTATCCAACCTGTTTCTGTTTTTGCTGCATTTCCCCTTTTTAATCAAGGCATGACTAGCTCTCTCTCTCTTTTTTTTTTTTTAACCACGACTGACCCTTTTTGCACATAGCGCCCTTTTTTGGGTTTTCACTATGTCTGGTCCTTTCAGGGAGAATCCAATTCCGTCATTACCAGAAAATGCGGATTTGGCTGTTTTGCTTAAGATCCGAGAGGTCTTCGAGGTAGGACGAAATGTAGGCTAGGCCGGGGTTTTGAAAAAAAGACAAATGGCTCAAAAAGGTTGTAACTTTATAGGTTTGCACAGTGTTCCTTTTATTGCTGGGGCTTACATCCTGGCTTATTTCTTTGGTGTGGGGTTCATATTTTCCCCATCTTACTTTGTACTTGTTTTTCACAACTCTTTTCTTTTCTTCTTTTTCTTGATTTTCTTCGCAATTTTTTTTTTTTTTTTGGTTAGGGCCAGGAATGCCCTTTTTGGTGTGGAGGAACACCCGTACTAGGATTGAAAAGAAATTTTCAGGCTCAAAAGTGTTTAACTAAGGGAGAATTTTTTGGGTCTTTGGGAGGATTTACAGGCTTGAGGGAGAGTGAAGGATGGCCTCTCTTCATTTCCCAATTGGAACGATCTCATGGATAATACAGTTTGACTGCATCTGCATTTATTGGCTCAGGAAAGATAGTTCCATCCATCTCTTGTAGGATTAGTGCTCCTCTAGACAGAACTTTGTGTACTATGAATGGTCCTTCATAGTTTGGCTTGAATTTCCCTCTATTGTCTTCTTGGTGGGGGAATATCTTCTTCATAACAATCTTTCCCACCTTGAAGTGTCACGGTATCATTTTCTTGTTGTAAGCTCGTGCTATTCTTTGTTGATAGAGTTGTCCATGGCACAGAGCTTTGATTCTTTTTTCATCAAGTAACTGCAACTGATCAAACTTTGATTCTTCCCATTCAATGTCATCAACCTCTGCTTCCTTCAGGATTCTGAGTGAAGGGATCTGTACTTCCACGGGAAGGACTGCCTCCATTCCATATACAAGAGAGAAAGGAGTTGCTCCGGTTGAGACCCTGATTGAGGTTCGGTATGCATGCAAAGCATATGGCAGCTTCTCATGCCAGTCTTTGTAGGTGACTACCATCTTCTCCAATATCTTCTTCAGATTTTTGTTGGCAGCCTCTACTGCTCCATTCATCTTGGGCCGATACGCTGTGGAATTTAGATGTCTAATTTTCAAGTCACCACACATCTTGTCCATGTCCTTATTATTCAAATCTTTGGCATTGTCTGTGATGAGTGCTTCAGGCACACCATAGCGACAGACAATATTATTTCTGATGAATTTCAGTACATGGGACCCTTTGACATCTGCAAAGGACATGGCCTCTACCCACTTGGTAAAATAATCTATTGCAACCAAGATGAATCGATGCCCATTTGATGCCTTCGGATGGATTTCTCCAATCATGTCAATTCCCCAGATGGCGAAGGGCCAAGGAGAAGTCATTGAGTACAAGGTGTTGGGCGGTGCATGAATGTTGTCAGCATAAACTTGGCATAACCGGCATTTCCTTACATGGATATGGCAATCATGTTCCATAGTCAACCAGTAATAACCCATTCTCAAGATTTTTCTGGCTAGCATGTGCCCGCTCATATGTGCGCCGCATTGTCCCCCATGGACTTCATCAACCAGCTGGTGTGCTTCTTCTTCTGTTACGCATAGCAGCAATGAATCATTGTAGGACTTCTTGTATAGCTTATCTCCACTGAGGAAGAACTGTCCTGCCAGTTTCTGAACCGTGCGCCTTTCAGATGCTGTGGCATTCTCTGGCAAAGTTCTATTTCTCAGGTACCTCATTATTTCTGCATACCAGGGTTCCCCTTTTGGTGTGCTTTTCTCGACATTAAAACAGTAGACAGGAGAATGCCGCACTTCTATCTCCAACGGTTGTACCCAAGTATCACCAGTGATGGTTGCCATAGATGCCAGTGTTGCCAGGGCATCTGCAAACTGATTCCTATCTCGTGGCATATAATCAAATGTCACGCTTTTGAATTGTCCTTCCAATTCCTTAATCAGTTCCTGATATGGCACCAACTTTGGATCCTTAGTCCGCCAATCCCCCATTACTTGGTAGATGATTAGACAGGAATCACCATAAACTTTTAATTCTTGGATATTCATTTCGATTGCGGCTCGCAAGCCTAACACACATGCTTCGTATTCTGCCATGTTGTTTGTGCAATCGAACAAGAGTTTTGCTGCTATTGGATGATGGACTCCCTCTGGGGAAATGATTACTGCTCCAATCCCTTTTCCATTGATGTTGACGGCCCCATCGAAGAACATTTGCCATCCGGTTTCCTTTTCTACTGATTGGGCACACATAATTTCATCATCCGGCAACCCGGTGAGAAGTGGTTGATAATTGGGCACAGGGTGTTCTGCCAGGTGATCTGCCACTGCCTGTCCCTTTATTGCCTTTCTCGTGGTGTAGACAATGTCATACTGAGATAAGATAACCTGCCACTTGGCTATCCTTCCAGTGGAGATTGGCTTATCAAAAATGTACTTCAGGGGATCCGTATCTGAGATCAATAGGACAGTATGACTGAGCAGATAATGCCGGAGCTTCTGAGTTGCCCATACCAACGCGCCACAGGTCTTTTCAAGCAATGTGTATCTTACTTCATAATTGGTAAACTTCTTGCTCAGATAATAAATTGCTTGTTCCTTTCTTCCTGTATCATCATGTTGTCCTAGGACACATCCGGCCGCTGTTTCTGTGACTGACAAGTACATGATTAGGGGTCGTCCAGGTACAGGGGGAACCAAAGTTGGCGGACTCATTAAATAAGCCTTGATTTTTTCAAACGCTTCTTGGCAATCTTCATTCCAAACCACTGGATTATCCTTCTTTAGCAATTTGAATATTGGTTCGCACACGGGAGTCATCTGTGCTATGAACCGACTAATGTACTGTAATCTGCCAAGAAAACCTCTTACTTCCTTCTCTGTGAATGGGGGAGGCATTTCCAAAATTGCCTTCACTTTGACAGGGTCAACCTCAATTCCTCGTTTCCCAACGATGAATCCGAGTAGCTTCCCTGATGTAACACCGAATACACACTTATTCGGGTTCAGCCTGAGCTTGCATTCCCTGAGTCTGTCCAACACCTTTCCAAGGTTCACCAAATGACTTTCCTCTTCTTTTGATTTTGCAATCATGTCATCCACGTATACTTCCATTTCCTTGTGCATCAGATCGTGGAATAACAAAGTCATTGCCCGCTGATATGTGGCGCCTGCATTCTTCAACCCAAATGGCATCACTTTGTAGCAGTATGTGCCCCAATGTGTAATGAAGGAAGTCTTCTCCATGTCTTCAGGTCCCATTCGTATCTGGTTATACCCAGAGAATCCATCCATAAAGGAGAACATGGAATGAGTTGCAGTATTATCTACCAATATATCAATGTGTGGCAATGGAAAGTCATCTTTTGGGCTTGCCTTGTTTAGATCCCTGTAATCAACACACATCCTGACCCTTCCATCTTTCTTGGGGACTGGCACGATGTTTGCTAACCACTCTGGGTAATCTGTAACTTTCAAGAACCCTGCTTTCAATTGCTTGGCAACCTCTTCCTTGATCTTTAGGGCCCATTCTAGTTTCATGCGTCTGAGTTTTTGCTTCACTAGTGTGGCCTCAGACTTTATAGGTAACCGATGCACAACTAAATCCGTGTCTAACCCAGGCATATCCTCGTATGACCATGCAAACACATCAGTGTAGGATTTTAGAAAATCAGTTATCTGTGTTTTCTGTAACAATGTCAGCTTTTTACCAACTTGAAGAATCCTTGGTTGTGCTGTGTCACCTATGTTGATAGGTTCAGTTTCCTCAACGTTAGCCTGGAGACCTTTTTCGTGCTTGTCCAAGGCAAATTGGATTTCAGGTGTGGTCTCCCATGGTTCATCATTATCCTCAAGTTCAAAAGAAACACTGGGGATAATTTTTGAATCATCGGGTTGTGATGAGTAAGTGTCGCTATCTGGTTCATGCTCGACACTTTGGATTTCTTCTTGTTCTTTTTGACATTTTTGTTTTTGTTTGATTTTGGCAGCCTGATTATCTATCTCGTGCTCCGAATTTTTCGGGTGTGCGTCGAGATTGATACTAAGGTTGCGATTTTGAGTTTGCTTACTTGCAGGATTATTCACAGAAGCAGAAAAATAATCAAAAGACTTCACGCATTTATTAAAAAGTGCAGCAATATCTACAGGGGGAATTTCGGAAGTGGAAGAAACTCCCTGTGGTAGTTCGGCTTTGCGAGTGGCAAGTGGCGTCGAACTCCAGTTCTGCAATGCGTGCTTGTCCTTGGTTACAGCGGTCACCGCATTCACCTTCCCGGTTTGTATCATGCTGATGCTGCTGTCAGAGGAGATGCAGATGGGATCATCAGCTGTGCCCTTCTTTGGTTGATTCTGACTTGAATCTTCTGATGATACACTGATCCATACCCCATGGCGGACGATAGTCCCTGGTACCCGGATAGTGACTTCATTGGGTGATTCCACCTTAGGCAACGCCTTGGTTACAGATTTTCCTGATGATTCATCCTTCCTGCTGGAAGAATGTTCGTCAGGGGCCCAGTTACCATAAGTTTCATGATAAGCCAGCTCAATGGGCAGTCCCAGTACTTGGGGCATATTCTGGAACATCTAACCCAGACCATCCCTTGTACTTGGGTGTACAATGCAAATAGGAGGTGGGGGAGACCTTTGCCTTGGAGTGGGTTCTCCTAAACTATTCTGGCTTTCCATGATGTAGATGTACTGAGCTGGCTCTTCTTCTTCAGCCTCAGTTGGCGGTGCCTCGACATTATCTGATGGGTAGGCAAACGCCTCTTCTGGGATAGCTGGTTTTTCGGTGTCAACTGACTGCCAAGAGAATAGAGCAGACAGTTCTTCCATCATCCCACTGAGAGCCTCTGAGTTCTCTTCTGTAACTGTCTCCTGGGGCAAGGGAGGTTCATCCCATAACCTTTGCAGATAATCAGCTTCCGCTTGCTCGGCTGAATCATTGAATTCATCGCCCCACCCCTGGGGGACTATGTTCTGAATGGCCTGTGCAGCTTCCCTCTCCATATTGGTAAAGTGATGGTATAATTGGCCATGTACACAGATGGGCCAATGTGGGTCCCTTCCTTCTGCTCGTGCCCTCTTTCGTTCAGCTTTCCTGCCAAATAGCCTGGAATAGTCTTCAGGTTCAGGAATAAACCCCAATCCAAAGCCCACAGATTTGTCACAGGGCTGGATTGCAGACTTGATGCCTTGCTTGTATTTGCCCAAACCATCTCCTACTCGGAGGCCCCAGTCAGCGCATTCAGCAGCATCGAACATGCTCTTTCTCTTCCTTCTGCGAGACAAGTCTGATTGCAGAGGGGTAGGGATGCTGTTTACTTGCACCATTTCAATTGCTTGAAAGTTCAGGGAAGTAGGCAGCTCATAATCAATCACAGGTACCCCACCTTGTTCAAATTCTCTGTGATTTTCTGCATACACCGTGATCAATTGATTTCCCGAGATGAATCGGATCATTCGATGTAAAGTGGACGGGACTGCCCCTGCTTAATGTAACCAAGGTCTTCCAATCAGTAGATTAAAGGAGGCATTGATGTCCATCAACTCAAAGGTGATGAAGAAGGCTCTTTCAGCAATTGTAACTTTCAGAGTAACTTCCCCAAGGGAATCCTTCTTGGCATTGTCAAACCCGCGGACATTATTGGAGCTGGGTTTGATCAAATCAGCGTTCAGCTGCAGACTGTGGAAGGTCCTGACTGGGCAGATATTCAGAGCTGACCCGTTATCGATCATGACCCGTCTCACTATTAAGTCGGAGCACCTTACAGTGATAAACAGAGGTTCCGTGTGATTATAACCTTCAGGTGGCAAGTCTGTTGAGGAAAAAGAGATTGCTTCTGGCGTAGCAATTATAGACATTACTGTCTCCAGCTGCTCAGGGCTGATGTCGTCAGGCACATGAGTATCGCCCAGTATTTTCACAAGTACGTCCTTATGTTTGTCTGAATCCAACAAGAGACGCATAATGGATATCTGAGCTGGTGTCTTATTCAACTGTTGCACTAGATCATACTCCGGAGTGAAGGCACTATAGTGGAGTTTTTCAATCTCCTCTTCTGGGGCCTTCCCTTTCTTCTTATGGGTCTGTGGCAATTCAGTAGCCACATCCTTCCCTTTCTCTTTCCTTGTCCTTTCTTCACTAGTCCCTTCCTCTGGTGCAGGTGGAGGGTTAGGGTTTATGTATCGACCAGAACGGGTGATCCGATCGACTTCTCTTTCAGTGGAAGTGATGGTAGAATCATGGTACATGGGTAGGAATTGGTAAGGTGGAGGGACAGCGGAATAGGTTGGGTCAAGGTGAAGTTGGTGTAAGTTGAGGGTGGGTGGTTCCAGTAGGAAGTCCATAGGCTCATTGAATGGGTTCATCATGTCGAAGATGTTCAATGGGGGTGAGTTTGGGACAGGTGGAGGATAGAAAGGCTCTGGTTCGGGTAAGTTGAAATGCACCAGAGGGAACCCCATGAAGGTTTCTTCATTCTCCTCTTCATTAATGACATGTATCTGTTGACAGATTGCCCCTTCGTGGAGATGAATCTTGATAACTTGCCCCGGTCGTCCAATCAGTAAGGACGGGTCAACCTGTAGTTTACTGCCTTGATTACTGGTGATCTGATGCACTGTTCCGCTGCCAGAAGCCTTATTATGGTCTGGGAGGGGGTTAGTGGCTGTACCAGTAGGAGGAGTAGGTGCTGCTGGTGCTGGGGGATCTACAGAGATCTTCTTACTGTCTATCAGATCCTGTATGTCATGCCTCAAATCCCAGCATCGATTTGTTGAATGCCCGGGAGCTCCAGAATGATACTCACATCTCTCTGCTGCATTATAACTTCGTGAGTTGATCATTCTGGGATTGGGAGGCTTGATTTGAAGATACCCCTTCTTCAGCAGTGTGGCCAACAACTCAGCCGGTGCATAAGGTAAGGGGGTAAACACCCTCTTCATCCTTGCCTCTGTTTCTTCTCTCGTCCTTCTCAGAGGTTGCCCCTGACTTTCATTCCTCTGAGCAATGTGATAGGGCTGTGTTGGCTGTACATAATTAACAGCCTGGGCTTCCTGCCTCCTAGGCTCTTGCCCCTGACTTCTACTACTCTGTCCCGCTGCTGCCCTTCTCTATGTAGGGCCCTGGCCACTACCATCTATCTTACCAGCCCTTACAGCATCTTCAATCCTGTCTGCTGTCAGAATCAGGTCATTGAAATTGGAAGTACTTTGCCCTAGTAGCAGGGAAAAGAATGGCTGTCCAAGTGATGCAATGAACAAAGAGGTCATCTCCTGTTCAAGTAGTGGCGGTTGAACCAGTGTGGCCAATTCTTTCCAACGTTTGGCATACTCCCGTACAGATTCCTGATTCTTCTTTGTCAACCTTTGCAGTTCAGCCCTAGTTTGCACAATCTGACTGTTCAAACGGTACTGCTGAATGAATGCTGCGGCCAAATCATTCCAAGTCTTGATCTTGGCTTTGTCCAGACTCAAAAACCAAGTGTATGCTGCCCCAGTCAGTGATCTCTGAAAGAACTGTATCATAATTTTTTCATCTTTGGCATATTGACACATATCCCCAGAGTATGACCTCAAATGGTTTAACGGGCATCCAGTATCGTCAAACTGATGCAGATCTGGGCATTTGAACTTGGGAGGAAGTTGGACATTGGAGAAGAAGCAGAGGCTGTCTAAAGTAGCCTCCATGGGGACCGCACTGGGTCGTAGGCTTTTCAGTTCTTCACGCAAAGCATCTACTTTTGTCTTAGTGGCTGCCATCTTTTCATCAAATTGGGTCTGCTGTGTTATATACCAATCTTCCTCTTCTTGCCCCAGTTGGGCAGGTGCAATAATCTGTGGAAGAGGCACGGCTTGAGGAGGTGGAGGTGGTACCAACGGAGCTGGGTACGCAGGGTATGGTGGTGGAGCATCCATCTGTGGTTGAGCAATCGGTTGCTGCAGGGTCACTGGTGCAGCTGGTGGAGCCATCCTGAGTTCTCTTAATTCTGTCATTAACTCTTGAATAATAGTCCCCATGCTATCAATCCTCTGTTGTAAATCAGCCACTGTCTGTGTCTGGCTGGACTCTGCCTGGTCCTGTCCTGGCGAGGTTTATTCCCTTGGCTGCTCCATCTCAATTCTTCTTCTGGATCTTAACAGGTAAAGGCTTCGAGAAGCAATTTTGGTACCTGGGAAGGGCAACCAATGGGTATTAGTGCAACTTATATTAAAGGCATGATCAAAGATTAATTTATTTGGATTATTTTGAAAATGATAGGGACTCTCAAGCTTGATCTATTTTAGCCGAACGGCTGGGAAAGAGATCCCTGGTTTAGACTGGTCTATTTTGGCTGGGAGAGAGAACCCGGTTTAGACTAATCTCTTTTAACCAAACAGTTGGGAGAGAGAACCCGGTTTAGACTGGTCTGTTTTAGCCAAACGGCTGGGAAAGGGAACCCTAAACTGATCTGTTTTAACCAAGTGGTTGGGAGAGAGAACCCGGTTTAGACTGGTCTGTTTTAGCCAAACGGCTGGGAAAGGGAACCCTAAACTGATCTGTTTTAACCAAGTGGTTGGGAGAGAGAACCCGGTTTAAAAAGGTTAGTTTGAGCTCAGTATCACGAGGTTGGACTATGTTAAGTCTCCACAGGGGATGAGCTAAATAGCAACATCTAGGTGTACCTCAACCAATTTTCAGTTTAATCTCTGATGGTTTTAGCACTTGACTTCGGCTAGTAGTTCCCGGGCGTGTCTTAGCTAGTCGTTGGTTTAATCACCATTGACTTTGACGCCTCACAACGGGGAAGGTTATGCCAGGACGATCTTCCACCAATTTTCTGGTTTAATCACCAGTGGCTTCAGTGCCCTAAGAGTTCGGCTAGGGATACCTGAGCGTACCTTAGTTGTTAGCTTAGTTGCTTGACCTTGGTGCCACACAACGGGGTATGCTATGCCAGGACGATCCTCTGCCAATTTTCTGGCTTAAACACCAGTGGCTTCAGTGCCCTAAGAGTTCGGCTAGGGATACCCGAGCGTGCCTTAGCTAGTCGTTGGCTTAATTACCTTTGACTTTGGCGCTCTTCAACGGGGTATGCTATACCAGGACGATGCTCTGCCAATTTTCTGGTTTAAACACCAGTGGCATCAGTGCCCCATAGGCTGACCGTGTGATCTTATAAATCAGACGGGTGTGATCTGAGCTCAAGGGATTGGGTGTTCTTTATTCAGAACCCTGGGGTTTTAAGACTTAAACTTGAAACTTGAAAGTTTGAGAGTTGACAAGGATGGGGTGTTCTTTATTCAGAACCCTGGGGTTTTAAGACTTAAACTTGAAACTTGAAAGTTTGAGAGTTGACAAGGATGGGGTGTTCTTTACTCAGAACCCCTTGGGTTTAAGGATTTGGCGAGTTCTTTATTCAGATTGCCTGAAAGTTTTGAAGTTGATGGATTGGGGCCAGATTGCTTAAAAAAAGGAATTGGGGGGATGTCTTAATTGACTTTATTAAATTTAGCACAAAATTCTTCATTGACGGGAGTATGGCATGGCATGGGTCAAGCCTATCAAGGCTAGGCAATGTCTTTTCCTGAAAGCTATGACGGGAGTATATGTTTGGTCAAATTTGCCTCCCCATCTTATATCCGTTTCTCCTTTCAGTCGAAGAAAGTGGTCAAACCAGTCCTCTCTGGAGGGTAAGTCTGGTCTAATCTCTCTTCGGGCCATCAATGTGACATTGTCACGGACGTACCCATAACGTGGGCTGACAGGTTCAGCAACCACCAGGTGATCTTGAAGCCAAATGTGTAGGAGAGGAGCGCACCCCTGAAACCTCCTAGTTCCATTCTTAGTCGTGGCCAAAGCATGGTATAGCTGAGCAAGGATCAGTAGTGCAATTCGGAATTTCACTTGGAGTTGGTCTACAATTTCCATGAGGGCCAAGTTAATGGTGTCTCCCCCAGTAGGAAAGAAGAGTTGTGACAGAACCACGAGGGTGAAGGTGTCCCACCAAACACGGGGTCTTTCCTGCTTTTTTTCCCTTATCTTTTCAGCAATGAAGGTTTTAGAGACCCGAGTTAATGCTTGGTCACCTCCTAAAGTCTTGAATTCTCCTCTGGGTAGGCCAAAGAAAGTATAAGCTTCATTCTTGTAGCTATCTTTGAGGTTTGGCCTGGCTGGTTCTCCATGGTCACGGAATCGGAGGAATAGTTCAAATTCCTCAATTGTGGGAGTCAACTCATTAGTTCCAAACCTAAAAAGGGAAAGTTGGGGATCCCAGAAAGGTAGGGCCGCCTGAATCATGTCCCAATTAATGGGCACATTTAACAGGGACAGAGTTTGTCCCATATGGTATTTCTGTTCCCATTTAATTTGCTCATCTCCTTGCAATTGCCTTGTCCAAGAACGGATCCAAGGGGTATCAAAGGCACACTTCTCTATCCTAGGGAAGCGAACTCTCTCAGTCGAGGATGAAGATGCCATGCCGACTATCCGATTGAAATTCCAAGTCAATTTAGGGTTTTCCACCAAAAACTCTAAATTAGTCTAAGGCATGCAACAAGATATGCAAAAATTAAATTAATGCCTAAGCAGTTTATGCAGTTATCAATCACAAGAACCAAATCCAAGCACTCAAGTTATGGGGTTTTAAGAGTTAAAATGTTTGGAAAACGCATTCAGGTCTTAGCCGGCCTTTTCTTTCATCTGTTCTTTCATCTGCTCTTTCATCTGCCCCTAGTGTCGGACTGAAAACAATATTTACAACTTGCCTTCGAGGGTGAAATTTACAAAAATAAATCTGGAAAGAGAATCACCTCTAGGGTTGTTGAGAACCCAAAAGGAGGGTACAAATTTGTTACTCAACAGGTGGGCTGAAATCCTATCTCTAGGGTTTTTCTGCATCTGTTCTGACCCATTTCTGTCTGATCTGGCCGACTTTCGACTGAACCAAGACCGACTTGAATGCGCGGATTAAATCGAGTTAATTTATGGTTAGACCACCATAGGTGGGGGTTAATGCCCCAGATTGATTTTACCCTTATTTGTTCATTCATGTTCATGCTCACATCAGGGTTTATCAGAAGTAATAGGTGGGGAAGGATACCCAGCCCAAGGCACCTGCCTTCAAGGGTCTAAGCCAAGTACTAGACCCTTCGCGTACCATGGCAAGAAACCAATGGCGCTTGAAGAATCTAGAAACCTGGGGAGATGGGTTTACCCTGCTTTCCCCGGCAAGCCACGGGAGCGTAGGGCTAATACCATCCCAAAAGTAAGTTTCTCGATTAAAGAAGGGTGGCTGCTAGAGAGATCTAGGTTTTGGTTAAGAAGAGCATTCACATGGTGTAGACATTCAGTTCGGATCATTCATGCAAACTCCCTCGTGCATGTCACCCCACGCAGTTAAAAAATTCATTCACGGTGTAGTGAGGTGTTTGTATGTGCAGTGGGGTCAAGTGTTGTGTCTATTCGGGTGATTCTCGGATAAGGGCCAACAAAGGGTTCCTTAATGTCACATTTATAGTAAAAGTGCAGAACAGCATGTAATACAAGGTTTGGGTGGATCCCCAGGTAAGTGGGCGGGTCACATTGGTCCCTGTTAAAAACCACTTACCTTAGGCGATTATCATGTCCGATTGACAGGATCCCCCAATATCATGTAATTACATGAGTTCCATACCTTACTAAGGTTGGACAAAAAGTACTTCCTAAATTAGCCCATATCCTCCTAAGTTGACTCATTTGATAACCAGGGTCCGACTGGGTTGAGGGTGTCCCCAGCAGAGTCGCCAAGCTGTGCGCACCTAAAAATCTTGGATCCTAGATTGCACACTGGGCGCACCTTTGGTGCGTGCCTCGGGACATTCGGAGTCACCACTGCCTGAGAGTGCAGGCAGACACGGTTTTGCCCTAACCGGGTCTAAGTCTGGTCTGCGGCTTATTAAAGATCTAGCTAAGTCCTCGGTTACGGTTCGGGGAAGACCTAAAGACACCCCGGTCCGTCCCGTCGGTCTGACGGATCCCTCGGGTCTCCCTGGTTTCAGAGTCAAGTTCACCCTTTTCCTAGACCAGCATGCTACCTTGTTAGGTCTGGCGGGGCCCTCTGGAGGTGTGGGTCCCTTTTTATTTGATTTTATCTTTTTTATTTATTTTAAGTGAAGTGGGTCGGACCCGGGTCCCGTTGGAAGACCCATGGGTTGCCATGGTTGGGCCTTGGGCCCAGTTGGGTTATTGGGTAACCCATTTTGGTTATTTATTTAAACTATTTACACATGCCATGGGCTTAGTGGGCTTGGATTTGGCCCATTAGCCAAGGGTCAAAGGGCCTGGGCCTGTTTATTGAAAACATGCCTGGTATAGGCCACCAAAAGGAGGTCTTGGTGGGCCCATTTGGACCCATGGTCCAAAAATGGGCTTGAGATAGCCCAAGTTGTTAAAGGGGCCGGTTCAGGCCAGTTCAGGCCAGAATAGATCCAACCGGGCCAAAGATTAAGTTTTTTAAGTTATAGTTACACTGGCCTGTATTTGTTATACGGGTTGCCTTTGCCCGTGAATAGAATACGGTTTGGGCTGCCTGTGAAGAAGACACGGTCCTCACCGGACCGCTCTGAGTTTACGGGTGCGGCTTATTTTGCATGTTTGCTGCCGATTCTGCTTGGGATCTGTTCCGTGACCTTTTGGGAGCTTTCTGTAACAACGGAGATGGTTCTGGCTCCTTCAATGCATTGCGTTTTCTTCTCTTGGTCCAAATGATCACCTTTTCCCTTCTTTTGTTCTTTGAGTAAGCAAAGTCCTTATGGTTTGTCCACCATCAACTCTTAGGAATGGGAAAGGGGTAATTTACAAGGGATATTAGAAATTCAAAAGGGACTTCAATCTTCTTCACATAATGGTGATGAAATGGGGTCAAGTTTTCCCTTTTTGAGACATTTATGATAACCCTTTGTTATCACCTCCCCTTTTTGCATGAGAAGGATTACTTTTGTATGCAATTCCTTATTACATACAACACTCAAAAACATGTTAGATATAACAAGAAGTAGGGAGTAAGAAAAGAATGAAATCAAAATTCACTTTAATTTAGAAAGAGAACATACTTACAATGTGATTAATTGTTTGATTGGTGTTTTGGTCCTCCGAAAATTTGAGCAGCGCTTCCGCGTCCTCCGGGAATCCTTAAAATGGTATGGAAAGGGTTTGGTTAGGTTCTTCAATCCAAGAAGATGAAAGGTCAAAATTTAGGCAAGGTTTTGGGTGTTTGGGCATGGTTTTAGGACATAGGGGCAATTTGGGCATTAAAAAGGTTTAGGGTGGTGGAGTGGTGGCATGATGGCAGGGTTTGGCCGTGGGTAGCTTCAAGAGGGCCAGGGTTATGGCCAGAGGAGAGGGCTTGTTGAAATGGGGGGGAGGCCTCTCTATTTATAGGCAAAAAGGGGCGTGCCCGTATTTGAAGTACGGGCATGCCTTGCCCGTACTTTAAGTACGGGCGTGCCTTGCCCGTAATTCAAATACGGGCGAAAAACGCACATTTGCAAATCTCGCGAATCGGCCGTACGGGACGCGTGTCCCGCCGTACAGCGACGCGTGTCTTCTTCCAGAATCTTCCCCGTACTTTAAATACGGGCATGCCCTGCCCGTAATTGAAATACGGTCCAGCACGTTTTTAAAATGTTTGGATTTCAAACCTTTATTCAATTTGGTTTTTTGCAAGATTCTTATTCGATTTTTCCGATTATATTATTAAAAAGCGAGATTCTCTTTATTAAAATATTATTAAACACATTTATATTATTTATTTTATTGGTTTATTCCATTTTTGCTGCCTTTTTTGCCACATGGGCAGTTTTTCTGAAACTTCAACTGCTCATAACTTCTTCATCCGGTGTCCGATTTCAGCAAACTTAGTGTCGTTGGAACCGGCTCGGAACCACCTGTCCACTGGGGTCAAGTTTCGTAGCTGAATTGGGGTCGAGCAAAAAGTCAACTTTTTGCTCCCCAAAAGTTTGACCAACTCATATCTTTCTCATCTGGACTCCGATTCCAGCAAATTCAGTTGCGTTGGAATCGTGTCGAAATGCTCTTTTCAATGAGATGAAGTTTGATGGCCAAATTTACTTGAATCAAAAAGTCAATTTTTGGACCCCCTCAGGGTTTGACTTTTAGTTTGACTTTTCATTTTTCTTTATTTTGAGGGTGCAAAAATCAGGTGTCTACAGTGACGATGGACATCCCTCCCAAATCCCCAGTGGAGTTCCTTCAACCAGTGGAGGACGAGATCCTCTAATCCCTAGTGGAGTCGCCAGGCTGTGAGCGGGGTGAAATTGCGGCATGGTGGCTACTCCGAATTACCGTTTTACCCTCCCGGAGGCATGCACGAGAATCCGTGCGCCCCGCCGTGCCACGATTTCACCCCGCGCACACATGGTGTGTGGTGTTATACCAATATTCAGCCCAAGGAATAAACTCCCATTTAGTGTGCTCCTCATGGCATTAATGTAAAACCCCGAATTTTCCTTAAATAATAAATTAAATTAATAAATAATATTATTGGGAGTTATAATTGATTGAAATATTTTATTATTGTAGGGGATGATCTAATTAGTGGAGATCCAGAATTAGACGTAGATTTGACCATTCGATCATGAGATATCGAGGTACGTATTCTGATTGGGCGTGTGTATAGAGTTTTGTGTATGTGAGATACATGGGATCGGAGAGTATAAATACCTATTAAAATAAGCTAAAACTTATTCGTTGTATTTTCACACGTATTTAATAGCTGCAAGCGACAAACCGAGCGACCGAAGGAGAAGAAGAAGAGGAAGAAGGAAGGGTGCTGGTTTTGTGTTTTTCATCACCTAGGGAGTACCTCGCGCCTGTGTGAATCATTGTTTAGAGAGAGAAGGAGAAACAATTGTGGAAAAGAGGTAGGTGACACCGTTTTACCTTCGTGTTTGGATTTACATTCGTTTAATCGCAAAAGCATGTTTTTATGATATATAATGATGTATTTAGTTAGATAATCATGTTATAAATATGTTAGAATGAGTTTAGACGAGAAAAATCACATTTTGGAACTGATTCTGTTCGTTTTCGAACGACCACCGACCTCGATCATTTGGGTTGAGTTACTCCTATATGCGACGCGCTTCCTTTGCAAGTTAGTTTGTCTGGGAAGGTCCTATGTCTGGAAGGACACCCCGGTGAGCCGCTGGTGATTCCCTGTACATGTGGATAAGCGACCATCTCCATGTATTAATTCTGGTGCTACATGCTGGTGATACATGCCAACTCTGATGGGTACGTGTGCAATAAGTCGGTGACTACGACTTTTGTCTAAGCTGTGCTGCATGGGACTTGAGTATCATTAGTAGCATTGCTCCTAAGCCGCACGATGGTATAGCAATTGGTTGAGAATCATCTCAAAAGGTTTATCTATCTTTGTGAGTCTTACAAATGACACTGAAATCACAACACTTGTTATTATTATTGTATACATGCTGGAGTCATGTGATTGAGATATTGATCGGATGTGACTATTTAGTGCATCCTAGCAAAGTATGAATTATGTTATCGATTTTGATATTGGATTCTTATAATATAACTTGCTGAAATTCATCTTTAGAACTGTTTATCATATTGTTTTGTATTCATGAATGATACGAATGATTATACGAGCCTGCTTAGTCGATATTGCTTAATCGTGCATGAACTGTTATTTTACTTATATGAACTGTGTAATCATGCATATGTTACCTACTGGGATATTCGTATCTTACCCTACTTTCATTTCATTTTTCAGCTGATACGCGAGAGGGGGATCTTAGTGATTTCCAGGGGGAGGTAGCTGAGTATACACCGGAGGATTACTTTTATCCGGATCTTGTTTGAGGTGGATGATTGATTTAGACTTAGTCATATTTGATAGACTACGTTTCATTTGGATTTGATGTACTAGAGAGATGAGAGAGATAGTAACCATTTTATTTTACCAGACTTTGATATTAATGATTGATGATCAACTTAAATGTTTATTTGAGGATCTTAGACTACACTTCCGCACATACTTGTTTCCGCAACTCTAATAGTATAATAAAGTGAATGGATTTTAATTCTTTGGTCTGGTATATTATTGATGATGTATTTGATATGGGCCAGTAACACTTCGGATTTGGTTGTTGAACTAAATTCGGGTTGTTACAGTAGCGAACCGGGTTCGGTTCGGGTGCCGATTTGCACTGACCCCGGTTCGAGGCGTTACAGAGATGGTATAAGAGCAATGGTCCTAACCTTCGATAGCCAGCTTTAGGGGAATGGGATTGTGAGTACGCTTGATAGAACCCCTAGAATTATTGGATTCTACCAAGTGAAATTTGTATTTTGCAGATGGCTGGTAGAGGGAGACGTGCTAGAGCTGATCCTATTGAGGAGGAGCAGCAGGATGTTCCATTACCTCCACCACCTCCAGGGGGTGATGTGTGGGCAGTTGTTAGTAGCTTGGCAGAGCTTCTTGCCAAGGAAAGGAAGGAGAGACTGAGCCAACATGGCAATGGTGGAAACGGTGGCAATGGTCACGGGGATGAGCCTGTACATGAGAGGGCCATACATACGACCAAGGATCTAGAGCAGTTCAGGAAATTGGATCCACCTATCTTCAGTGGACGTCCAGATCCTATGGAGGCTGAGAGATGGCTGATGCAAGTCGAGTGGATTTTTGAGGCTATGGGATGCCCGATGGACCGGAGAATGCACTTGGCAGCATTCTTGTTTGAGGGAGAGGCAGTGCACTGGTGGACAGCCAGGAAGAGGCAGGATCCACAGGCTACGTACATGACATGGGATAGATTCCAAGAGGTCTTCTATGACCAATACTTTTCTGAGGAGGTCTGATTCAAGAAGGAGCGGGAATTCATGGAGATTACTCAGGGAAGCCAGACAGTGGCTCAGTACGAGGCTAGATTTGCAGCCTTGTCCCGATTTGCACCCCACATGACACAGGATGAGAGGAGGCTAACTTCACACTTTGAGCGGGGTCTGAAGCCTAAGATTAAGAGTATGCTGACAGTACTCTTGTGCACCAAACTGAAGGATGTGGTACATAGAGCCACCAGAGCTGAGAGTGACATAGAGGCTAGAGTGAGCCAGAGCAGAGCTAGACCACCCAAGAGGCCGGCAGATCAGAGAGGTTTCCTTGGTGGAAACAAGAGGCCCAGAGACTGGACTAGGGCGGAGCCTACAGGAGGACAGTATAGGCCAGCTCAGAGGGGATGTGCCAGTTGTGGCAGATATCTTGTACCTGGTCCGTGTGTCGCAGCACCGGGCACTTGTTATCGATGCGGAAAGGCGGGTCACAGGATCACCGATTGTCGATTCTCTCCGAGCTATCAGTCTTTAGAAATGCCACAACCAGCATTACCACAGCCAGAGACCGCACCTGCTTTCCCACAGAGGCCACAGTTTCAGCAACCAGCTCAGAGAGTACCGGTTGGGCAGAAGCCCCAGGGCAGAGGACCAGTTCAGAGAGGAGGCTAGAGGCAAGCAGTACCTGCTCAGCAGCCGCAGCTAGCGAGGGTATATGCCGAAGCCCCTGGTGCTTCCCATTCATTTATATCACTTGCTTGTGCACGACGGATTGGTTTGTCACCTACTGAATTTGATGTTGCATTGTCTGTACACACACCTTTGGGAGAGTCTACTAGAGTCGAACATATGTATAGAGACTGCATGATTAGATTGGGTAGATTGGAGTTGTCTGGCGATTTGATTGCCTTAGACATTGGAGGTTTTGATGTGATATTGGGGATGGACTGGTTATGTAGACACCATGTGACGTTGGATTGCTATGTGGGGACAGTGATAGTTAGAGGACCGGATCAAACCATTCATTGTTTCAAATGTGAGGGGTTGAAGTCACGGATTGGTCTGGTAGCATCTGTGATAGCAGAGGAGCTTAGGAGTGACACCCTTGTCATCTCCGATGTACCTGTAGTGCAGGAATTTGCGGATGTGTTTACAGAGGATTTACCTGGATTACCACATGCTAGAGGAGTAGAGTTTAGGATCCAGTTGATGCTTGGTACGGCTCCAGTTTCAAAGCCACCCTATAGGCTTGCGAAACCAGAACAGGAGGAACTTAAGAAGCAGTTAGATGAGCTTCAGGAGAAAGGCTTCATTAGACCGAGTATGTCGCCGTGGGGTGCACCAGTTCTGTTTGTGCAGAAAAAAGATGGTAGTTTGAGGATGTGTATCGATTATAGGCAACTGAATCAAGTGACAGTGAAGAACAAGTATCCGTTGCCTAGGATTGATGACCTGTTTGACCAGTTAGGAGGTGTATCTTGGTTCTCCAAGATAGACTTGAGGTCAGGATATCATCAGTTGAGAGTGGCAGAGGAGGACATAGAGAAGACAGCTTTCCGTACATGAGATCCTGTTCATGGATCTCATGAACAGGATTTTTCATGCATACTTAGATAGTTTTCTAGTGGTATTCATTGATGACATCCTAGTATACTCTAAGACCTGAGAAGCACATGTTGGGCATTTGAAGGTAGTATTGCACACTTTGAGAGACCACGGGTTGTATGGGAAATTCAGCAAGTGTCAGTTTTGGCTGAGACAGATTTCATTCTTAGGTCATGTTATCTCAGGTGAGGGTATATATGTGGACCCTGAGAAGGTTAAGGTAGTAGCAGAATGGCCTAGACTTACTACAATGATAGAGGTCAGGAGTTTCCTTGGTATGGCAGGGTACTATAGGAGATTCATCTTTCACGTATAGCTGCACCTTTGTCTAACCTAACCAAGAAGGCAGTGAAATTTCAATGGGATGAGAAATGTGATCAGAGTTTCCAGGAATTGAAGCAGAGATTGACTACTACACCAGTTTTGATTGTGCCATCCATGGATGAGGCATTTGCAGTATATTGTGATGCTTCTAGGATAGGCTTGGGATGTGTATTGATGCAGTAGGGTAGAGTTATAGCGTATGCTTCGAGATTGTTGAGGCCGCATGAGAAGAACTACCCTACTCACGATCTAGAGTTAGCAGCCATAGTCTTTGCACTGAAGCTATGGAGGCGTTACCTTTATGCCTCGGCTACTAGGTAATCCCTCGACAAAGTTCTTAATCAAACCCTCCCTGGTATTGGTAATGGCTGTAGTAACCCCATTGGTGCTTGCTGGTCATACTTCACTTTTTGACAAGTGTCACACTTCGCCTCCATAGTCTTCATTGCGTTCTTAAGCCCTTCCCAATAAAAGAAATGCTTAACCCTCACATATGTCATAGCCACCTTGAATGACCCCCTTCCTTGCTATTATGAAAATGAGCAAGGATCTCTTCTCTCAACCTTGGAACTCCCGGCACATAAACATAACTCTTTTAATAGAGCAGCCCATTTCTTACTTTGTACCTATTGATCCCTTCTTCCTGGCTGTGTAGCTTTTCACAAATTTCTTGGGCTTTGGCATCAAGCTTCGCTGCTTCCCTTAACTTATCCCAAATCCTCCATTCAGCTCCACTAAGAGCCATCAAGTACAACTCATCATTCCCATACACAGTCCATATCATCGGGCTACCCTCCTTTCTAGATAAGGCATCAGCTACCATGTTTCCTTCCCTGACAAATAAACTATGTCATACTCAAACCCAAGAAGCTTCACCATGAATGTAGAATCCCGAATTTTAGGAAATAATAATATTATTGTAAATCTAAATATTAGAAGAAATAAAATAAATAAATTTAAAATATCAAGAGATCAATTTTTCATCTAAGTGTTTGGGAGATTGAAAATATAATTCACACTCAGATGAGGAGCTTAAATTTGGAAATTTAGAAATAAATCTAATGGTCAAATATAGTATAATAATGAAAAGGGTATTTTAGTCTTTTCCCAATGGCTAAATATTAAATCAATAAAATAAATAATTATTAGAATTAAAATAATTAATTAGATTAAAGTTATATTCATTTTGGATTTAATTAGCTTGATTTATAGTTTAAAAGATGAGAAAATGGCTTAATTGTAATTATACTTAATTAGGGGTCTTAAATTTGAGTATAAGATGAGTTTTGAGATGTTTTAGTAATATTTTAAAATAGGGGAAATAATTAGCACCAAAATTTATTAAATTTGAAGTTTCTTATGAGTTAGATCTAAGAGAAAATTTTAGAAGGAGAGATAAGATAGGAAGTTCTCCAATTAGAATTAGGAATCTCGGTTGGAAAGTTTTCTAATCCAATTAGGATTTGTATTTGGGTGAGCATATAAAAGAGAGGCATTAGGGAAGTTTTAGGGTTTCCATTAATTCAATCGTGAGGGGAAAGGAGAGAGAAAATTCGTGCATAAGGCTGGAGAAATAGAGAAGATAATAAGAGACTTTAGAGAAAAAGTGAGTTGCAGAAAATTCCGACCAGTAACCTTCGAATGACAATCTAAAGAGATCCAACTGTTGGATTGGTCTCAAATTTGGAGGTTTTATTCTAAGCTGGTGGTTCTTCAATCTGAACGGTGGAGATCATGTTCCGAGATCCCTAGAGTTGTGTGAAAATTTCAGAAAATCGGCTATACTTTGAGGTTATTGGAAAAGAAAAAGGAATTTGCAATTTTAAAGCAAGTAGAAACCCTTTACCTTGGAAAACTTGCATGGTTTATTGTTAGACAATAGATATTGTGTTCTTTGGATTTGTGATCATTTAGAAACAAGTTTAGGTTGATTTGGAAGGTTTTGGTTGTGGTTTAAAGCATGAAAAAATTATATGTTCTTCTTCTTGATAGAATTTTGTGAAACCCCGTTCCAATATCCCTAGCATACCTTAATCATTGAGCTTGATGTGTAGGTGAAGCTGGAGCAGCTCAAGCCTAAAGCCAGCCAAAGTGGCTAAGCCCTGAGTTGTCAACAGCCTATTGAGGTGGGCAACCTCTAGTTGGGTAAATAAGTTTTCTTATGGTAAGACAAATGCCAAGTGTTAATATATTTGTGTGCAACTTAGGAGTAATGGCAAAACTGTAATAATTAGTGTCTTATGGAAGCCACTTAAGTGAAAATAGCCAAAGGAGAAGCCCAATTCGACCAAACCCTTGCTTGAACCCTTTCTTCCTCTCTTCTCTCTCCCACTCATCTTCTCCCCATTTCTTCTCTTCATCTTGTCCCATTTTCGTCCCCCTCTATTTCCAAACCCATTGGAGGAATCTATTTGCAAGAAAGGAAAGAAGAGAAACCAAGAAAACCCATTTTCGTTTAGGAAGAAAGCTTGGAGATTTGTAGAATCAAGCAAAAGGGAAGTAAGGAGTTGTTCGTGGCTTGCAATAGGAGCTAAGAAACTTGCTCAAGTGATTGCAAGAGGTAAGCAACACAACACTTCCCCTTGTTTTCAATTTTCGGCCAAAATAGCATGTTTAGATGAAGGTTAGGGTTGGGATGTGAAAACGAGTCTTAGGCCAAATGGGAGGGATTTCTTTGAGGGGTTTTGTCGGTAGTAGATTTCTACACATGCTAGGAGTGATTTCGAGCCCAAAAACACCTAAAACAAGTCAGATTTGAGAAAAATCAAAATCCCCAAAAGTTCGGATTTTGTGAACTGTCAAAGAGCCCAGCCGCCCGAGCAGTCGCTCGAGCGGGCATCGGGTGGTAGTCTAGATAGTTATTTAAGGAATGGCCACTCGAGCGACTGTTCTAGCGACTAGTTTAACAGAAGAACCGGAGAACTAAATGTTGGCCGCTCGAAGCAGGCTCGAGCGACCCATCGAGCGCCCCTACCAGACTTTCCTAAATTTACACTTTTAGCCCAGATTGAACCACCCTTTGTTTTTATTCAAATCCAACCTATGTATAGGTGAGAGTTAGGTGTCTAGGAGGTGTTCTAACTGGAAGTAACTTAAAATTCCAAATAACCAAGATTTTGGGTACGTTTTGCCCAAGAAGGTCTTAGAATGAGTTTCTGTCCCAGATTACTGTAGGAATAGAATAATTTGATTCCACCACGTCAAACACCTTCCAAATAACCCTTAGAAGTAGAAATCAAGAGCCAACCGAGATATACAAGTATCAAAGGAGTTGAGGCATAGATTGCCCAAATTGAGTCATGAAAGATAGAGAATTTCTGGAAACCTAACCTATACCATTGAATACCAATGTGAGTACACCACACTTGGAATTATGGGCTTCGGCCTAATAATTGGCCCATGAGATAAAGGGCATAGGGCCGTATTACATTGGCAACACCTCAAGGGCTTTGGCCCATTATTCGAAACATGAGACAAAGAGGGCAGTAGCCCTAGGGACATTGAGTGTTGTTGAACAGAGGGCTTTGGCCCCATATTTGACTTGAATGGTATGGAAGGCAGTAGCCTAGTAGTTCATGCGATGTATTTAGGGCATTGACCCATTTGTTTGGCATTCTACATGTGTAGTTCACCTCAATTTGGGGGTTGTGAACTAGCTTCTTTACAAAAGTAAATATTGGCAGATAATGTATGCAGTTCACCTCAATTAGGGGTAGTGAACGAGTGTTCACCTCAATTTGGGGGTAGTGAACTAGCTTCTTCACAAAAGTGAATATCGGTAAGCAATATATGCCGTTCACCTCAATTGGGGGTAGTGAACCGTTGCTTACCTCAATTTGGGAGTAGTGAATTGGCTTCATCATGACTGAGAATATTGATTGATAATGTATGCTGTTCACCTCAATTTTGGGGTAGTGAACAAGCTTTTCCACAGAAGTAAGTCTTGGTGGGTAGATGGATCAGTTCATCTTGGTTGGGGGTAGTGGACTTGTGTTCACCCTGGCCTGGAGATAGAGAACTTGTATCCTCCACGCAAGCTTGGGATTCGTTACATTATTATATTGTTTATTGATTGAAATTGATATAAATTGATGAACTATACACTAAAGCACATGCATGCACTACTGTATGACACATGAGATACCGTGGATTTTATAGTATTAGAACTACCCGCATGTCATGGTTTCATCGAGATATATTTGCATAAACTGTGTTTTACCAAATCATGCATGTGTTGCTTACTGAGACATTCGTCTCACAGTTGCTTCTTATCTTATTTTTCAGATCCATCGTCGTCCAGTGTGAAGGACCGGGCTGGGGATATAGGAAAGGAAAAGGCCATCGGATATCAAGAGGAAGACTACTACAGGCCTTAGGATTTCCTTTTGTTATATTTGTATAGTTTTGGACTGTAGTCTTTACATTCGAGAGGAGTGACTAGTCACCCAATCTTTTGTAACTAAACTGTTGTATCTCTTTTCCTTTCAAATATGTATAGATATAAACACTTTTGATATGCACATGTATGAACTTTTTGCACTTGCACTCGTTATGAAAAAGTTTAAAATCCATCGTGTTTTTGTTGAGTATAAAAGCCCACTTGCCACGGTCTGGGATGGGTCGTGCCTTGGAGGAGCAGACTTGGTTCCGGGTCATGATAGATTTTTGGTATCAGAGCATAAATGAGGGTCACAACCTAGGATAGAAGCCTTAGGTTGGTTTGGGGAGCGAGAGCACGCTAGCTAGAACCCCTAGGTTTCTTCTAGGGATTCGTTTCTTATTTTTGATTGAATAACTATTACTATTGCTGTATGTGATTGTGCATGATGAGCCAGATGTATCTGGTTATACTAAGGTATTACGAAGCATTAGCCAATGCTAAGTATATACCGAAGTGGCTAACCTTATACAAATGGGATAGCTTATTAGCTAAACTTGCATGAAATGAATCTGTATATACCTATATATTATTATGAAGAGATTAGTGAAGGGATTTTCGTGACAACCTCGACCTTCGTATAGCTGCAGATATACTAAAGGGAGTGGTAGTGATGAAGTGTTTCTTCATATTTCTTCTCCCTCCTGTAACCAAGGGAATGCATGTAAATACTTGTTTTAAATTGATTGTGGTGGTTGGTTGTGTTTGTTTAAACTGATTGACTATACTTGTTAAAATTTCAGTATTATGGCACCTAGACCAAGAGGCAAAGGCTATAGAGCAGCTGCCACATATATACCAGAGTATGATCCCGTGGATATTCCGGCGGAGGATCCAGTGATAAACCCAATAGAGGATCCCATGGCAGCTCCGGCTAGAGTTCCGGCTACTGCAGATGTTGTCCCACCTGATGTCCCAGTTACTAGGGGATAGATAGACCAGATTTGAAGAGTCTTGGGTGAGGTATCCACCCTGATCCAGCAGCAGGCTGCTATGAACCACAATAATGGGCAGAATCCGCCTGGTAGTGAGAGAGGCGACCAGACAGCAGACTCTATGAGACAGTTCAGGAGGATATCTCCTCCTCCCTTTCATGGGCATCCTAATCCCATGGAGGCGGAGAGGTGGTTGGTGAGGATCGAGAAGATCTTTGCAGCCACAGGATGTAGAGATAAGGACAAGGTAGGCTTGGCTACCTATGTGTTAGAGGGCGAGGTTGACTTCTGGTGGAGGTCAGTGATAGCCGAGATGGGCATAGATGGAGCACCACTCACGTAGGTAGAGTTCAAGGATCGGTTTTACGACCGATATTTTCTTGAGGAAGTCCGGATTTGGAAGGAGGCGAAGTTCCTCCATATATCCCAAGAGAACTAGACTGTGGCTCAGTATGTGGCGAGATTTACCGAGTTATCGAAGTTCGCCTCACATCTTGTAGATACAGAGGGTAAGAAGACCTGACATTTTGAGAGAGGTCTCAAACGAGATATCAGGGACCAAGTGGAGGTTTTCCTGAGTTGTAGTTTCTCTGAGTCAGTGAGGAGAGCTACTGTAATTGAGAGGACATAGTCCAGAGGGACTGAGGTGGTGAGAGCACAGAGGGTGCCGCCTAGGCCAACACAGAGTCAGAGGAGGTATTCTGGCAGAGACAGTAGGCAGAGATATGTGCCAAGTGATCAGAGGAGACCCAATGGAGGGGTCCAGGCTGGCGAAGAGTCTAGCCAAAGAGTTATTAGTGCTAGTTGCCAAAGATGCGGCTGATTCCACATGCCAGAACCATGTTCTGCGCCTATAGGAGCATGCTACCGCTGTGGGCAGCATGGTCATCTAATATACGAATGCCCACATCCTTCTACCTATTAGCCGCTACAGAGTAGACCTTATCAGTCGACTAAGGCAACTGCAGCCCCACCTAGGCATTAGAGCCCACACCCATACTGAGGAGGTCATGGAGGCCCGAGGCAGCTGGGCAGGCTTGCGGGTAGAGGCAGACCACAACCGGCAGAGGAGAGGTCTCAGCTTGCACCACTACAGCCGTAGCCTCTACAGTCTAGAGCCTTCGCAGATGCCCCACTCCTGCAGTCTAGACCAGATGCACCGGTAGTCGTCAGAGGTACCATATTTATTTCTGGTAGAACTGCCATGAGTTTATTTGATTCAGGAGCTACCCATTCTTTTATTATGCTTGATTGTGCATGCCATATTGGGTTAGTTCCTTCTTGTTTAGAAACTGCATTATCCATTTATACACCATTGGGTGAGACGAGTAATGTGGAGACCATCTATAGAGATTGTATGATTAGATTAGGCAAAATGGAGTTGCCTGGAGACTTGATTAGTCTAAATTTTTGTGGATATGATGTGATTCGAGGCATGGACTGGTTGTCAAGACACCACGTGATTATTTTTTTTTTTGGAAAAGGTAAGATGTATATAAAAAAAAAGAATAATTACAAAGGGAAAGGTGGGAGAAGAGGGGAAGTCATGCTATATGAGCATGAGGGTGGACGTGGACATAGCTCGATATGCTGCTACTGCAGCCAGGGGGGAGACAAAACTAGATGTTATCAATAGATAGCCATACATCAGATAGGGAGCTAGATGCAATTTCTGCTGGAGACGATTGCTTGCCTTTGAAGATTCTTCTATTTCTTTCACGCCAAATGTTGTAGAGTACTGACGCAAAGGACAGCTTGGTGAGATAGACTTGCCTGCCATTTCCAGTCCCGACATTGAGAAGCCATGAGACCTCTTGATGCCAATTCAGTGGAGACCTGAGGTGATTGATTTTCAGGAGTGTTGTGGACCAAACTTGGTTACTGAATGCACAATCGAAGAATAGATGATCACGAGATTCTGTACTTTGGAGACACAATGAGCAAGCTGAGCTGGCAATTATATTCTTGGCTTGTAGCCTATCACATGTGCTGAGTTTCCCATGAAGAGCCAGCCAAAGGATGAAGGTATGTCGAGGAATGTGTCCTTTAAACCAGAGAAGACGACTCCATTGAACAAAAGTTCCATTGCCTTTGAGAGATGTGTATCCTGCTTTGAGAGAGAACTTGCCATGCGGGAGATTGGCCCAGACTACATGATCATTCCTGCTTGGATCAGGGGAGGGAAGAGAGACAAGGCCTGCCCAGATTGATCCCAAGCCTGCATTAGGACGCCTGCTGCTGGTAGGTGGTGAAATCCATGAGTTTCCACTTATGATAGTACTAACCTTTGCTGTAGAAAGGATGCCTGATTCGATGATCAATCTTCTCCCAAAAGATTCCAAAAGAGGCCCATGAGGGTGCCAGTTGTCATGCCAAAAGCTTGTTCGATGACCATCATGGATTTTGTGGGTGATTAGATGGCGAACCTTACTTCTTGCTTTGAGAATTTTCTGCCAACTCCAAGAGGCATTGCTTGGAATTCTAAGCTCCCAGAAATTTTTTCTCTTGATAAGGTTCAAAGAGACCCAAGATCCCCATAAGGATGTCTGGTTGGAAACAATTAACCAGATATACCTTGCAATGGCTGCTGAGTTCCATGTTTGAAGGTCAATCAAGCCCAAACCACCTGCCTCCTTACTCAAGCAGGCAATATCCCAACTGACAGGCACTACCTTCTTGTGCATGGAAGGGCCAGACCATAGAAACCTTCTCATTAATTGATCGATGACTTGTGTGGTCTTCTTAGGCAGAATAAAAATTGAAAGCCAAAAGGTAGCAGTAGAAAAGAGGATTGATTTGACCATCTGGAGCCTCCCAGCATAGGATAAAAATTTGCCCTTCCAACTAGCAAGCTTTGCTCTAATCTTTGATAACAGTGGTTCGCATGCTACAGCCGAAAGCTTTGAAGAGACAAGTGGCAGCCCAAGATATTTCACAGGTAAGGTACCTTCATTGAATTCAGTGGCTTGAAGAATGTGGTCTTTAACCCTTTGGCTTGTTCCTGAGAAGAAAATAGAACTCTTGGAGTAGTTGATGTGGAGTCCAGATATAGTGGCAAAGGTTCCCATTGTATTCATCAAACATGTAACTGAAGAAATTTCAGCAGCAGAGAAGAGGAACAGGTCATCAGCAAAGCTAAGGAGCTTGATTGAAGGGTTGGAGCACTTTGGGTGATGTTTGAAGCCAATTTGAGTGTGGGTTTCAATGAGGCAAGAGAGGAGCTCCATCACTATTACAAATAGGAGAGGGGATAGAGGATCCCCTTGTCTAAGGCCTCGTTTGCTATGAAAGAAGCCATGAGTACTGCCATTGATGACAAGGGAGAAGGTTGGAGTGGTCACACAACACTTGATCCAGCTGATAAAGGTGCTGGGGAAGTTCATGGCTTCAAGACATTTCCATATACAAGGCCAATTGATTGTATCAAAAGCTTTCTTCAAGTCCACCTTTAGGGCACATCTAGCTTTTCCTCGATCCAAGTGATATTTACTGAGAAGTTCGTGGGTGAGGAGGATGTTTTCTGATATTCTTCTTCCATTGATGAAGGCTGATTGGTAAGGACTAAGGATCGACTTTTCGGCGATTCGTGGTGCGCCGCTAGGCGGCCGAAACGAAATTTGGGCGAAATTTCGGCGAAATTCAGTCGAAATGGTCCGAAATGGCCCAAAACAAGTTTTTAGCGAAATTGGCGGTGTGCCGGTGGCGTGCCACCGAGGTGCCGCCGAAATGCCATTTTTGAAAAAAAAAACATAAATAAATTAGACAAACACAACAATTAGCGAAATTTTCGGCGTGCCAGAATTTCTCCAGAATTAGCAAAATTCTGGAGAACTGTTGGCGAAATGTTGGCGAAATGGCGAAATTGGTGAAATTTAGCGGCGTGCCGGCGAAAAGCCAGCGAAACGCAGGCAGGACCATTTCGAGGCCATTTTTCGTGCCGCTGACCTAGCGAAATACGAAATTTCGGCGGCACCTCGCGAGGTGCCGCCGAAACAGCAAACCTTGGTAAGGACCCACCACATGTGTGATAACTTGCTTCATCCTGTTGGCAAGAATCTTGGCAATACATTTATAAACTGTGTTCACACAAGAAATGGGCCTGAAATCACTTACAGTAGTAGGGTTAGGACTCTTTGGGATCAATGTTACCAATGTAGTGTTGATTTGTTTGAGTAGAAACCCCGAGTGGAAAAAAGCTTGGACTGCCCTTGTGATATCAGCTCCAATAATGCTCCAAGAGACCTTAAAGAAGAGAGAAGTGAAGCCATCAGGTCCTGGTGCTTTATCATCTTTAAGAGAAAACATCGTCTTCTTAACTTCCTCCATGGATACAGGTTTTGCAAGGGCTGTCCTTTGATCAAATGTGAGAGTTTTGAACTTGGATAAGACATTTTGAGGCAGCTCAGTATCTTCTGCATCATGCTGGGACAGATTGTAGAGGGAGTGAAAATGATCCACGAGGTACTTGGCAACCTGATCAGGCTGAGAGATATGATCCCCAAGATCATTGTTAATGGAGAAGATGTGGTTGGTAGATTGCCTGCACTTTAGAGTAGAATGGAAGAACTTTGAGTTTCTATCCCCTGATTTCAGCCATTGGATCCTGGACCTTTGTCTAAGCTGGTCTTCTTCAGCGTGTGCAAGGTGGGCAAGGTTGGATGATAAGTCTCTTTCTTGGGTAGCAAGAGATGTATTTGTTGGATCAAGGAATAAGGCCTCTTGGCAAGCCTTGAGTTCATTTCTTATGCATTCAATTTGGCCATTCAGATTCTTGAAAGTATCTTTGCTCCAAGCTTTAAGGCTCTTTTTGACATTTTTCAGCTTACAAACTACCTTGTACATGCTTGAACCAGCAACTTGAGTACTTTCCCAGGCATCTTTAACTATTCCGAGAAAATCTGGGTGCTTGGTCCATCTGAGAGTAGACTGAAGCTGTTTGGGGATTCTATATTTCCTTTTTCTTATAGAGCATTGGGAGAGATACTCATTTCTGTTGAAACAGGGTCAGCATGGTAAGTCAGACCCTTAGTCACTTGCAAGGGAGATGGGGAATTAAGAGATGAGGAAACAGTAGCTGCGTTAGAAATAGATGAGGAAACAGTAGCTGTGTTAGCAGCAGATGAGGAATTAAGAGATCTGGTCTCAAGATCAGTAGCTGTGTTAGCAACAGATGAGGAAACAGGGGTTGCATCAATGGGGGAGGCACCATGGGAATGAACTGGCACAATGTCCAGAGAGTGAGAAGGAGATGTGGTTGGATTATGAGCATCAGAGTGATCAATGGGAGAGGACGATGGAGCAGAGGCTAAAAGAGGTTCAGTAGCACAAGAGTGCTCAGTAGAGGTAACCATTGGTTCAAGGCAGTCCTGCTGAAATCTCTTCCCAGTGGGCATCCATATGGGTGGAATGGTTAGGCATGTCTTAGCTTGGTGTCCGAACTTCTTACAAGCTGAGCATAGCTGGGGTTTCCATTCATATTCAACTTGCAATGAGATAATGTCAGGCTCCTCTCCTGGGGGGGCAGTGTTGACATCGATGCTGTTTGGGTATGAACAGTCAGCAGTAATTTCAACACACATCCTAGCAAATTGCATTCGAGCATGGGTTTCAGTTGCTTCATCAAGGTAGAGAGGTTTCCCAATGACACTCCCAATGTAACTCAGTCCATCAGGTGTTAATAACTCAGGAGGAACATTGAATAGCTTTGCCCAGATGGGGACCTTGGATAGGTGCTGTTTCTGCAGCTTCATACGAGGTTCCCATTCTGAGAGAAGGAGGAGTTTCCCTGCAAAGTGCCATGGTGATTGCTCCAGAATTTTATGCTTGGTAGCTGCATCCTGAAATCTGAAGAAGAAGAATCCATTTCCACTGGTGGAAACAAATAGGGAGCCATATCTGCCCCAAATCCTTTGAGCAAGAGATTTAACTGCAGAGAAGGGAAGTCTCTTGTCAAGGAAATAACCCACTAAGCTGTTGTTCCATAACTTACAGCCACTTTGGATAACAGATGCAGGAGGAGACACCACCACACGGCCATCAAGAGAGGAGGGAGGGAAGAAAGAAAGCTTTGACCGAGATGAAGAGGCCTGGGAGAAGAGAGAGGACCAAGAAGGAAGGGGCGGAGAGGAGGAGGGGCGAGAGTGCACACCAGGAGTGGGCGGAGAGGAGGAGGGGTGAGAATGCGAACCAGGAGGGGGCGGAGAGGAGGAGGAGGGATGAGAGGGCGAACCAAAAGGGGGCATGGAGGGCTGGGAAGAAGAAGAGAGAAGAGGCGGGAAGATTAAAAAACCCGTCCAGCAGCAGAGGCAGAGGAAGACGAGGGAACTCCGACGCCAGGGCGTCGGAGGGTGACACACCAGGCAGGCGCCGGTCGGAGGTCCCCGGAGGCGATGGATGTGAGAAACGAAGGGTCAGGGGGGAGACGAAGGGTCAGGGGGGAGACGATGGATGTGATTATTGACTGTCATAACAAGTCAATCACAATCAGTAAACCAGATAGTCCAATCCACTGTTTCATGAGCCAAGGGTTGAATACCTGTATTAGCTTGGTTGCTTCAATTGAAGTTGAACCAGCCAAGGGCAAGGAACTAAGTATTGAGGAAATGCCAGTAGTCCGTGAGTTTACGGATGATGATTTACCTGGATTACCACCCCAGAGGGAATTGGAATTCAAGATCCAACTTATTCCTGGTACACATCCGGTTTCTAAGCAACCGTACAGGATGTCTAGACCAAAGTATGATGAATTGAAGGTGCAGATTGATGATCTATTATCCAAGGGTTTTATTAGGCACAGTGCATTACCTTGGGGTGCACCAGTGTTATTTGTGAAGAAGAAGGATGGCAGCATGAGATTATGTATAGACAATAGACAGTTGAATCAAGTCAATTTCAAGAACAAGTATCCGTTGCTAAGGATAGATGATCTTTTTGATCAGTTGAAGGGAGCCTCCTGGTTTTCCAAGATAGACCTGAGATCAGGTTATCACCAGTTGAGAGTAGCTCCAGAAGATGTAGAGAAAACGGCGTTTCGTACAAGATACGGCCATCTTGAGTTCTTGGTGATGCCGTTTGGGTTGACTAATGCCCCAGCAATCTTTATGGATTTGATGAACCGAATCTTCCACGAGCACTTAGACCACTTTGTGGTAGTCTTCATAGATGATATTTTGGTCTATTCAAGGACAAGGGAAGAACATGAAGGTCATCTTAAGATAGTTTTGCACATTTTGCGCAGCCATCAGTTGTAACGCCCCGAATTCGGGTCATTTGTTTTTCCTTTTTTTTTCTTTTTTTGACTTGGATCAAGGCATTAACTTGTGGTACATTACAATCAGTTCAAGGAATAAAGAAATAAAGAACTAAGATTTATCAGAGTGTTAGGAAACTTAAATTATTCATTAGAAACTAAATCTTTCTATTACATCAATAAATCAAATGAAAGGCAACTACAAGTTTAACTAACTCTTAATATCCTACCAAATCATCTATTAGGATTCCAATAAAACAAATACAACTATATAAAAGGTCCTACACTTGTCTTAAGGATTTTCTAGACTTTAAGCCCACTATCAGTCTAACCCATGGTGTCCTCTCTAAGATGGCCTGAAAACAAACATTTAAAAGCAGGGGTGAGATACGAATATCTCAGTAGGTAACACTATGCATGAAAGGAAAACAATTTACACATAAGGAAAGTAACACAGATTTCATGCTCGGTAAGATAAGGGAGTAAACACGGTCGATAAGATAAACAAGTAATCACGGTACGAAAAGAACATCAATTCGTACTCAAAATAAAGAAGGCTTATTATGTACATTCATTTCAATTAGAATGACAATGAAATATAACTCATTTCCATAGGGTTTCCAATTTATTCCAATTATTGTCTTTCCAAGCATGCTTCCACCTTTTATCCATATTCCAATTCAAATTTAAAGTCATTCTAATCAAGTTACAGCTATACTGTTCAATCATGTCATTCATATTTAATTCATATGTAAGCTTCACCGTTCATTGGTTCAACTATAGGATGTTAATCAAATTCTCAACAATAATCTCCCATGTAGGATGCAATCACGTAGTAATCACATCTCCCCCACATGAGGTAAGCATCTCTCCCGCAGGAGGTAATCACATATCTCCCCTGTGGGATGCAATACAATCCAGACTACATCTCCCCCAATAGGATGTCACATCTCACTTGCAAGTGGTCACACACACATCTCCCTTGTGGGATGCAATCACCTTCTGATTACATCTTCCCCCCCCCCCCCAAGAGGTCTCTCTCGCAAGAGTTAACACAACTCACTCGTAGGTGGTAATCACATATCTTCCTTGTGGAATGCAATTACATCATGATTACATCTCCTCCACAAGAGGTCTCATCTCACCCACAGGTGGTCACATATCTCCCCTGTGGGATGCAATTCAATCTGGACCACATCTCCCCTAATAGGAGGTCACATCTCAGCCGCAGGTGGTCATTACATACATCTCCCCTGTGGGATGCAATCCAATCTGGACTACATCTCCCCCAACAAGAGGTCACATCTCACCCGCAGGTGGTAATCAAGTCTCATCCGCAGATGGTAATAATATTCCTTTTTGCCAACACGAAATCCACAATCCAACTTATATTCTTGTGTAAAACAATTTATTCTTAACTATTTGGTGTTCCCAAAATTAGTTCATAGTTTGTACGCATAATGACAGTTCCAGTTATGTGATAATTAAAGGTTATGTGAGGTCATTAAGTAATTTAGGGATAAGGTTTAGGGGTAATAAAATACTTGCCATTTATAAAGTAGTTTATGTAAAATTTAGGAGTGGTCACTTAGAATAATAAGGTACTTGCTATCTTAGTAGTGAGGAATTTAAGTAAGTCAATTTAAGTAGCTAAAGAGGCCTAAAGGTATATAGGGGTTCATTCTCCAATTTCTATAAGGTAGTTCATGTTCAATTATTAATCTGAAGTCCTAACCCAAAATCAGTTCCTTAGTTTATTTATCATAATATTTCACTCAATATAGACCAGCATGCCTATGTGATACCCGATTCAATGTTAAGCAAGTGTTTCATTTAGATTGGAGATTGGACCCTTAACACATGCTAAGGTGTGGGTCAATTAATGTATTAATTATATTAATATAAAACTCCAATTGATTAATGATGAGGTGGGGTCGCCTTAAAGTAATAGGAGTTAATTTAGGTTTGGTTAAAGTGTCAAGAGTTATTAAGGTTTGAATTTAGTGGTGGAGGATTTACATATATAAATTAAGTTACCATAGATTAGGCATTAGGAATTATTATGGTTTTGGCGATGGTCAAAA
Organism: Buxus sempervirens; assembly: GCA_947561395.2. Classification (NCBI taxonomy): domain Eukaryota; kingdom Viridiplantae; phylum Streptophyta; class Magnoliopsida; order Buxales; family Buxaceae; genus Buxus; species Buxus sempervirens. The sequence continues at coordinate 13,812,865 of OX387185.1, forward strand.
GACAATAGAGAGCTCTTAAGTTTTAGATTAATACACTAAAGAAAAAGTCAGTACAAGGAATTTCCCTAATAACCATCTCCGATTCCTAAACTTGCTTTTGCTAATATCTTCCTCAAATTGATGTAAATTATGATTATCTCCTAATCACTACCCTTAATTAGTTCCTCCATAGGTTTCTAACAATGTTTAGATGTTAATTAAACTTAGTTTAACTCAATTGAAGTCAAACAATAGGTTAAAATCCGAAAATACACTCAAAAAGGGCTTTGTTGCATGCTACTGCCCAGGTAGGCGGTCCTGAGCGGTCCTGAGCGCTCAGCAAAAATTAAAAAGAGCGCCTACCCTGGACAAGTAGGCGATCCTGGGCGCTCAGCAAAATTTTTAACAGAACGAACTTTGATCATGCGGCAACTTGGGATTTCAACTTCTGAATCACTTTCAACCTTTCAAAACACTTCTAACACATTGCAAACCAACTGTAAAAACATCCTATACTCACCCTAAATTAATCAAACAAAAACTGAATAGACATATAAATTAGACGCTCGAAGAATCAAACAGAGAAGTAGATTTTTGTTCCAACGGCAATCATGCATCAATCGATTAATCTTCGGCTAGAATTCAGTAAATCAGCGATAAAAGGGTGTGTTACCTACCTCTATACGCTTAAGATCCCTTCTTCCTCCAACCAACGACTTCTTCTCCTCTTCACAGACAAGAATCGCTCTGGGAATGATGAGGAATCAGAGATCCGCTACTTTTCTCTCTTCCTCCTTCTCCTTCTCCCCTCGGTTTCTCTCTTTCTCTCTCGTTCGTTGTCTCCTCCTCTCTGCAGCCTCCAAGCGCCAAAGCCGAAGTCACCCACGAATACCATTGCTAATATTAAACCCTATTTTTATTCTCTACAATCCCACGCATCACTCTACTATCAAGTTCAATACTTATTCACCAACTGGATTTAATAATGACCTTTAATCTACTCTTACCTCGATATCTCATGATCCAATGGTCAGACCTCCGTCATACTTCTAATCTCCTTTATTAGTGTGATTATCTAATAAATGAAATCCTCATCTCCTCAACTTAAGGCTCCAAATCAAACAAAATTACCAATATGCCATTATTCCAGTTGTTAAGCTATAAGTATCATTATTGATAGACAATCTAAACCCCAACTTAAATCTATTATTATTTCTCAAGTCTAATAACAATTTTGATTAATGTATTTAATTATTTACCGATAATTAATGTGAATTGACCGAAATATCCTTCTCTTAATATTTCCACATCTATGCATTCGATTTCCTCCAAAATTCCCAAATTTATTCTCTATTTTATTTTTGACAAATTTATTGACATTCCAAATATTTGTAATTAATTATTCTTTATTTATTTGCTGAAAATTCAAGGTTTTACATCAGTTGTATGCCAAGTTTAGTAAGTGCCAGTTCTGGTTGAAGCAGATTTCCTTCCTTGGGCACATTATGTCTGGAGATGGCATATCAGTGGATCCATCCAAGGTGAAGGCAGTGTCAGACTGGCCTAGACCTACTAATGTTTCAAAGATCAGCAGTTTCTTAGGGATGGCTGGATACTATCGTAGATTCATTGAGGGGTTCTAAGATTTCTGTCCCGTTGTCCAACTTGACAAAGAAGTCTATGACTTTCTATTGGGATCAGAAGTGTGAGGATAGTTTCCAAGAGTTGAAGAGTAGATTGACATCAGCCCCAGTTTCGGTGATACCATTTATGAATGAGGGATTTGCAGTATATTGTGATGCGTCTGGCATCGGATTGGGCTGTGTATTGATGCAGAGTGGTAGAGTAGTGGTTTATGCCTCTAGGCTACTGAGGCCACATGAGTGTAATTATCCTACGCACGATCTTAAGCTTGCAACCATAGTGTTTGCCTTGAAGATTTGGTGACACTACCTCTTTGGTGCACAATTCGTGATATACTCATATCACAAGAGTTTAAGGTACATCTTCTCCCAAAGTGATTTGAATATGAGGCAAAGAAGATGGTTAGACCTTTTGAAGGATTATAAATTTGATATTCAATACCACCTGGGGAAAGCTAATGTAGTAGCGGATGCACTGAGTCGCAGTGGAGTTTCAGATGAATTCATTGCCACCCTAGCATCATTTATGGCTAGCCAGTACAGTCTTGTAGCTACAGTTAGAGATTGGCCTAGAGAGTTTCGACTCGTTAGTTATGGGGTGAGTATGGCTCGTATGTAGATAGAGCCATATCTAGTGCGCAGAATCAGAGAGAGACAGTTATCAGATCTTGAATTGCAGAAAACCAGAGAATTGATGAGCAGAGGTTCAGAGAAGGCTAAAGACTTTAGTGTCAAGAATGATATCTTGAGATTTAGAGGCAGAATCTGTGTATCCAATGATGATGATATCAAGAGGGTAATCCTGGAAGAATAGCATAGATCACGATATGAAGTACATCCCGGAAGCACCAAGATGTACAAAAATCTAAGAGATTTATTGGTGGTCTGGAATGAAAAGAGAGATTGTTGAGTTCGTATCGAAGTGTTTGGTGTGTCAGCAAGTGAAGGCTGAGCACAAGAGGCCACCTGGATTATTGCAACCGCTTCCTATTCCCGAATGGAAGTGGGAGCATATAACGATGGATTTTGTCTCAGGTTTGCCTAAGACGGTGAGGCAGCAGAATTCCATTTGGGTTATTGTAGACAGATTGATTAAATCTGCACATTTCCTACTTGTTCGGAAGGATCAACCTCTACGTTCACTAGCTGAGCTGTATATACGTGAGATCGTTCGGTTGCATGGTATACCCGTATCCATTGTATCAAACCGAGATCCACGATTCACTTCCAAGTTTTGGGATAGTTTGCATGAAGCCTTAGGAACTCAGTTGAAGTTTAGTACCAGTTTCCACCCACAGACAGATGGACAATCAGAACATACAATACAGACCTTGGAAGATATGTTAAGGTGCTGTGTATTAGACTTTGGAAGTCACTAGAGTAAATATTTAGACTTGGTAAAGTTTGCCTATAACAATAGTTATCAAGCGAGCATCAAGATGGCTCCATTCAAGGCCTTATACGGGAGGACTAGTAGATCCCAATTATGTTGGGAAGAAGTAGGTGAAAGGCAATACTTGGGTCCACAGATCATTCAAGACAGTGTGGAAAAGGTGAATTTGATCAGAAAGTGGCTGAAAACAGCCCAAAGTAGACAAAAGAGCTATGCAGATGCAAGAAGGCGAGAATTGAAGTTCCGAGGTAGGAGATATGGTGTTTCTAAAGGTATCTCCCTACCGTGGCATATTGAGGTTCAATAAGCAAGGCAAGCTATCCCCTAGATTCATTGGTCCATTTCGTATTGTTGGGACAGTTGGGCCTATAGCTTATCGATTGGAGTTACCGCCTCAGCTAGCCCGTGTACACGACGTATTCCACGTATCCATGTTTCGTCGATGTAACGCCCCGGTTCCGGGTCCATTCCCAAACCCGAGGTGTTATGGTAAATAAACAAAGCAACTAAAGAAACGGGTAGTTTAAAACTTTTTCTAACTTTATAATCAGAGTAAATGCGGAAACTTAACTTCAAATTCTCTTTATTATTCAACAATTATAATTTACAAGGATTTTAGCTTTATGAGAATCCTAACTCTATATAGACTACCCAGCTACAACTAGCCCACAATATGATGTCCTCGCCATGAGTACCTGAAAAATGGGGAGAAACTGGAGTGAGAATAAATCTCAACAAGTAACAGATGCATGAAGTAAAAATAGTCCATAATGATTTACAAAGATATTCATGAGGTGAACGTTAAAACCAAACCACGATAATACGATAATATATCAATAACAATTAACAATCCAAAACAAACACGTGTGACATAATAGGACTCATGAATTGAAACCACTTAATAAGATATTCTTGTCCCCATAGTTCACCACATCACGACTTACATGATAGATGGAGCCCGCACCTGTAGTCACTACCATCTCCTCCGTCAACCATCAATGCAGACCACCCCTGAGATACACGGATAGGTTGGTGAGTACAATCCAGAGTCAAAATAAAATCTCATCATGGGTACTGCTTCCACGGAAGCCATATCAATCCGATCAAAGATAAACGGACCCACGACAACACGTCTAATACCAGTACATGTGCAAGTCACAAGTGATCCTCAAGCACGGCCAAATCATAGCTCCAACGTGTGAGTCACAAGTAACCTACCAACATGACCAATATAAAGCTCGTGAAAGTCGATATCTCATTGAAGCATGCGGATGATAACTTCAAAACAAAATAAACCATTTACCGATAGCAACCTCGGCTAAGACCAGGCTGCACCTACAATGATCAAGGATTGCTGCCTACGTCGCCCACACCTGCTAGTATGACGGACTACATACTGGGGAGTTCCAAACAAGAATAACTTACCAGCCAATTCCCTTTCACTTCCTAGCTAAGCTATGGATTCATACTAAGCATTGCCCACTAGACACAACTCACAATCAAAACTTTGAATAACTCAAAGATATCATATGCAATGATAAACCTCGGACCAATAAACATAAACATGTCCTAAGTGATGTGTCCAACAATAATTTCCAAAACCACGGTGTCCAACCAAGATATTCAAAATAACCATAAACAGCTCTTAAACAGAATTCCAGGTCATTTAATAAGAAAAGTACGAGTATACACAAATTCAAAATAAAAGGTTCAGATCTGAGTCGTGTTAGTGTGAGCATACTTAGTTTATATTTCTAATTCAATATTCAGGTTATTCTTTATTTCCTACAAAGTTTACTCAAATTCCTACACTTTGGTTCATCCTAAAATCCCTACTTTTAAGTCCTTGTTTATCCACTAATACCCTAAATCTCTTAAACCTTTTGGTTGTGCTATTGACTCTTTCCAGAAGTTTATTTAGGTCTATTGTGACTTGTTAGATTAGTTTTCATACCTAGAATCCTAGTGAAAATGGTTTGAGTGCATAGGTATACCTTAACTAGTCTTCTTTGATTCTTATTACATTCATTGTCCCAAATAATTATCCTTTTATCCGAATTTAATTCCGTCACTTCCTACATCTCAAATTACCCTATTTATATGTATTGTAACATTAAAATTTCAAGAAAAATCATTAGAAATTGAATCTGGGCATGAATCCCAAGTTTAGAAATTTCTGACAGTTGGTTGCTCGAAGGGTCGCTCGGGTGACTACTCTAGCGATTATGTTTTCCGGTTATATTATTTTTCAAAGGCCTATCGCCTGAATGAACGCTCGAGCGGTGTATCGAGTGCTCTGACTATTATCACCAGATTTCTTAATTGCGGAAATTTCCTAACTTTCTAATCCAATTATTAATTTATTTTGATTCAAAACATCTATTTTCCATCCTAAATTAGTTATGTAACGCCCCGGATCCGTGTTGTTCAATAAAGATATAACATGTCTCACGGAGTGTTAGGTAAGGATCTTAATCATTTGTGATTGCTGGATAATCACCTAACTAAATCAGATCAGAGTGCACAATCATACTTTATCTAAGAATTCAATGTTCAAACTTATCTAAGATTCAAGTGGTTCAACCTCAATGTACTTTATTACACCTCATAAATTCAATTAATTCAAAGTTCAATTCAAAAATAACCCACAGGTCTAAGTAATGTAATAGTAGTCTTCCTCCCTATATTTCTCAGTCGGATCTACCCCAGTAGTCGCCTCACCTTGAGTATCTGAAAAACAAAACAAAAACAAAAGAGTGAGATACGAATATCTTAGCGAGTAGCATATGCATGCAGGAAATAGTTAACACAGTTCAAATCATGCATCAATAAATAACCAGTACGAATAAGCAATCAATACAATCTCCAAGTTAAACCAAAACCAATAATTATTTCCAACCACATTTGAATTCAATACTGACAACACATCGATTGGTCAATGTCATGACTATTGTTAAGTTGATAAATTAAACATGCCAAGTAGACACTCCACACCTCCATGTACACAGTTCCGGCCTACTCAGGGTTTCGGAAACTCTGAAATGACGGTCTACTCAGGGTTTCGTCATCAAATGCCGGCCTACTCCCCGGGTTTTGGCATTGACAACTAGGCCTACTCAGGGTTTCTGACTGCTCCACACTGGTCGTGGCAACACACAAGGCCATGCAATTTCAACAACCAACAATAACATTACATTACTAAGCTTAAGCATGGATCTAAAACAAGCTAAACCAAAACAGTAAACCATCGTATAATCTTAACTCCGACATCACAATAAAACAATACATTCAACATCATGTATAACTCAACACAGCTCACCACATGTCCCTCTGGACCAGAACTGTACCTCATGTACTTTCAATCTTAAATCGAAGCTCATAACACAAGACCAATTGATATAATCCATTTACTCACACCAAAAGAAACATTGTAAATACATTTAAGAACTTTTAATCAAGGAAAACCAGGTCAATCAATTCTCAATCATGTACAGTGTATAAACAAAGGGAAACTAAATCAGGAACTCCTAGTGTTAGGAAAAATGCTATCACCTACCAATAGCTCTAAAATTCACCTTGGGAGCTCCTAAGAATTACCAGAAATTCCACTTAATATTCTCAGAGAAAATTGAATAGGTAATAATGTTTCTAAAGTCCTAAACAAGTCATTAGTTAAGTGCTTGAACCCTCAAATCATCAAAACCTAGCTTGGTTTGGTCAAAACTCCACTTCGGCAAACGATTGGGCCTTGCGCTAACCTCTGGCACTAGGCGCGAGGTCGGCGATAGGTCAATAGCTAAACTACACGTCGCGCTTACTTAAAGGATATTAGGCGCGAGCTAAGTGCACGATGAGCGCGAGAGTTGTGCGAGATCGGCGATAAGGAAAACCGCTCGACGCGAGCCAAGCGCGCGATGAGCACGAGCTCAGCGGTAAGAAACTTCGGCCTTGCGCCAACTCAACCCAGTTGGCGCTAGGTAGGTGCCAACCCGGCGGATGCTACCTTCGATTTCCAGGTCTCTGTTATTTCCAGATCTCTACGACTGAATGAAAATTTTCTCTCTGTAACAATTTTCTTAATCTCCTACTATCCCCACAAGATGTTTAAACCAGTTTTGGAATTAATCGAAACACTTTTATATTTATCTCTAACAATCTTAGAGAAACTCATGCTCGGACTGTATTTTTTTCCAGAAAACATATGCATCAAGATTTAAACCCACGATTCAATCCAAAACCCAGTTTTAAAACAATGCTACTCACCTCTTGCACGCTTAATCCCTGCAACAGCAACTACTCGAACCACGGCCGATCACCGACAGTCGTTCGTCTGATCGAAATCGACACCCCGCTGATCTTCTCTTCGCAAGAGTCTGTCTTTCAGTCTGCCTTTCTTCTAAAACCTTGATCATGAACACACCAATCGGCAAGAACTCTCACAGTTCTTCTTCTCTCCCAAAGAAAACCTAGATCAAGATCGCTTAGCCGCAATCGCCTTCAGTACGAGTATACGAGTATTCTGAAAACCTCAAACCTAATTTTCCTTAAATATTTATACCTTCCATAAGTACATTGCCACTCGACGAACTTTTGAAAACCCTTGATTTGGTGTGTGCTCGCCCACCAAAATTCCTACATATACACACAGCTCCTTAAGTTTATTCGCCCACATAAATAATAAATAAAAAAAATAATCCTTAGAAAATATCGAGGTTTTACAAGTTATGAGACAACCCTAAACTAATCCCATCATCTTTCTACATATCCTTAGTTTCTTTCTAAGTTAAAATCACCATGATCAACCTTTTCTTGATTTCTAAAAGAAAGTTAGAATACCAAAACAATTCTTCATAAACCAATAATCTTTTCCCATGAAATCCAACTTCAAAACAATACGATAAAACATCAAAATCACAAGAAAACGTGCAATTCCTCCAGTCTCAAGGGTTTGCTACTTGCCTTTTGATGAACCCAAATTTTTCATAAACTTCACCTGTGCCCGTTTTTGGAGCTCTACTGCACCCCTTTAGACTTCTCCAATTAAAATCTCCACCATTCAGTTTGAAGTCTTCCATGAGTAGAACAAAACCCTAAAATTACAGCCCATTCAAACGGTTGGATATTCCTAGCTCGCCGTTCGAAGTTGGCTGGTCTGTCATCTCTGCAACTCTCTTCTTTCTAATTCCCTCCTTCTAACTTATTTTCAAAACCTAAAACACTCTTTAAACCTTCCTTTTATAGCCTCCCTACTAGTCCAACTCTAATTAGGTTTAGCTTATTCTAATATACTTAGTGTATTCCCTCTTCTACTCTTCTCCTTAATTTAACTCCTTTAACTCCCTTTTAAGGAATCTCTTAATTAATTTTTGTGCTCAATCTTATTCTTAATTTTAAATTGAAATTATACTTTTATTATTCACTCAAATTACCTATATCTTGGACCCTAAATAGTATAATTACCATTAGGCTCTTTTTCCACCCTTTAAGCCTTAATTTCATTATTTTATATCCAACTAAGCTAAGATTTTGTCTAGTTGAATTTGTTGACTTAATAACTAATTATCTTATTTTCTTTCATGAATTTAACAAATTAAAATGACCAAATTACCCTTCCTCTTTAAATTCCTATTTAAACCTTTATATCTCTCTTTAATTCTCCTACTATTATATTCCTTAGTATTTTCCTTTATAATTTATCTTTTAATTATTTATTTTATATTTAAGAAAATCCAGGGTTTTACAGTCGATACGTACCGGATCCTAGCCACATTATTGATTTAGAGCCATTGAAGGTTCGTGAGGATGTGACGTTTGAAGAGCGTCCTATCCAAATCCCTGATAGAAGAGAACAAGTTCTCCGCACCAAGATTGTGCCACTGGTGAAAGTCTTGTGGCAACATCACAATGTAGAAGAAGCTACATGGGAGAACGAAGCCGAGATGAGAAAGAAGTATCCTACTCTCTTCGATGACTCACAAGGTAAATTTCGAGGAAGAAATTTTCTTTTTAGGAGGGTAGAATGTGAAACCCCGTTCCAATATCCCTAGCATACCTTAATCATTGAGCTTGATGTGTAGGTGAAGCTGGAGCAACTCAAGCCTAAAGCCAGCCAAAGTGGCTAAGCCCCAAGCTGTCAGCAGCCTATTGAGGTGAGCAACCTCTAGTTGGGTAAATAAGGTTTCTTATGGTAAGACAAACACTAAGTATTAATTTATTTGTGTTCAACTTAGGAGGAATGGCAAAACTGTAATAATTAGTGTCTTATGGAAGCCACTTAAGTGAAAATAGCCAAAGGAAAAGCCCAATTCGACCAAACCCTTGCTTGAACCCTTTGTTCCTCTATTCTCTCTCCCACACTCATCTTCTCCCCATTTCTTCTCTTCATCTTGTCCCATTTTCGTCCCCCTCTATTTCCAAACCCATTGGAGGAATCTATTTGCAAGAAAGGAAAGAAGAGAACCCAAGAAAACCCATTTTCGTTTGGGAAGAAAGCTTGGAGATTTGTGGAATCAAGCAAAAGGGAAGTAAGGAGCTGTTCGTGGCTTGCAATAGGAACTAAGAACTTGCTCAAGCGATTTCAAGACGTATGTAAGCACCTTATTTTTGCACCCCTAGAAGTGCTAAAAGTGAAAACCCTAGCAGAAAAGTCAAAACCTGAGCGGTCAAAATTTGACCTTTTGATAAAGTGATAATTGGCCGCCTTGCTTTATCTCAATGGATAGAGAATCCCGACACGAATCCAACGCAACTGAGTTTGCTGGAATCGGAGTCCGGATGAGGGTTCAGTGGGCGGTCAAACTTGAGGGAGAGCCGAAAGTTGACTTTTCCTCGAACCCTGTGCCAAATGCCTAGCCCTATGTCATTAAATAGAGGGCTCCGATACGAGTTTAACGTAATTGAGTTTGCTCAAATCGGAGTTTGGATGAAGGAGATATGATCTGTCGAAGTTTCCGAGTAGCAAAAACCGGAAACTGCACACGTGGCGCAGTAACTGCACACGTGGCAGCCAACGCAGCAAAATATCTCAGGGACTAAATCCTAAATATCAAAAATTCGTACGGGCGATCCGTAGATATCCAAAAGTGTCAAATCGGTCAAATCGGTCGAATCGGTCAAGTCGAAGGGCAAATCCGTAATTTTTCGATTTGTATCTGGTCCAATATACCGAATACACTAGCTACCCTTCATGACCGGACTTGAAGACCAGATACAAGAAGATTTTCGCGCGAGATTCGCGCCGATCGCCCGACAAATTCGCGGTGGCATTTAATTTTCAAATGATTATGTTTCGTATCCGGTCTTCAAGACCGGATACAAAGGAGCCTTAGTGTATCCGGCCATGGAGGCCGGATAAGGGGAGGCCTTAGTGTATCCGGCCTGAGTTGCCGGATACATTAAATTTTCTATAAATAGCCAACAGCAGCCCCATTTCTGGGGTTGGCTTCATTTTTGCTGTTCTCCCCTCTTCTGCCCCTTGGCACCTGCTCCGAAATCCCTTCCTTTTCACCCACCTTGCTCCCCCAAACCTAAGGAGACTTTGTCTAAGGTTCTCCCACTTTCTCTTCCTTTCTTCTTCTCCACTTTCCCCAAGCAAGGAGGAAGTTTGCTGCGGTGGGTGGCCAAAGGAAGAGCTCCAGCCACCTCATTTGCCTCAAGGAGGCTCAAATACATCTCTTCTGGGTTTGTAAACCCTAAGGTAATGTTTCCTATAACGTTTTATACAACATAAATCAAAATGGGCATGTTTCAAGCATGTTGATTGTTCTCTCTTCTTAGCATGTTGTTTCCTTCTATTCCTAGCATAAGTAGTGTTCTTTTCCCACCATTCCCCTCTCCATGTTGAATGTGGGAACTCCCGTGGTAAGGGAGTATGCGTACAGCTCCAAGGGAGGAAGAGGTCCCGTTTCACGTTTGTTTTCATGGCCTTTAGCGCATTACTTGGTTACCGGTTCCTCTTATTTGACTAGGGAGCATATTCCCTTTAACTTAGACTCTAATGTAACCCCTATGTAACCCCCCCTATTCCCTTCTGTAGACACTTTTTTGGCTAGGCGTGATTCGGTCTTGCATGGTTGTGGTTTGAGCAGCATGTGATGCATTTGTTTCTTTTTTTTTACTTTCGCGTACATGAGCATTGTTGTGACCATGCATGTTGGGCTGCTGTATGTGGCCGTGAACAACCGGAACAGAGGCACATGACCTCTGTTCCTTTGCTGGATTCTGCCCAAGGGATTGATCAAAGGGGGAAGCCCCCTTCGTTTTCCCCTTTGTCCTTGTTAAGGAACCCCGAAGAGTGACCAAGATGAGGTGATTCCTCATCACTCGAACCAATGTGGGCTCACACAGGAGCCCACACAACCCCTGAAACACCCTAGAGGACCCAGGAACTTAACCCCAATGCAAAAATCCGGAAAAAAGGCTTCTGTAGGTTGATTCGGCAACTCAGGCCGGATCAACAGGCACCCATGTGTAGCCGGCTAAAGATGCCGGATACACAGAGAATTGTGTGTAACCGGCATCTCAGGCCGGCTACACTGCCAGTATGCTATTTTTGCCATTTTTGGTGATCTTGTGGTGATTTTTGATGTGTTTGATCGATCCGGATGAACCAGAAGGGTTTCCGAGTCACCCGGAAACCCAAGATGGGCCATGGACCGATCCGGTCCAAATTGATTTCCGGTGGGCCTTCCAACGGGGCCCACCAAGCCCGACAAACGCATTTTGCTAAATAGGATAATTAAGCAAATCGAGTGGGCCAGACCCTTTGAGGCCCACCAAAGCCCAACTGGGGCAACATGCATGCTTAGATTTAGGCTTGGTTTGGCCGAGACCACGGGTAGGGCCGATCGGGCCCACTAAAGCCCATTAGATCGAACCAATTTCAGGGTTTCCAAACCCTAACTCAAGAAGCCTTGGGCCTTCGAGCCCAAGCCTAGGTTACGGGCCCCAAGCCCATTCCTAGCCCAAATTGGAGAATTTCAATCAAGATAACTTAAATCATTTGGCATCCCTTGTGAAGCCCACCTAGGGGCCCACAGACCAACCCACGCCCACTTTGGCATAAAAATCCACTTAAATAATCAAACTTGAATTTCAAATAAAATCAAATTCACTTGAACCAAAGCCCAAAGGGCCTCTCAGGCTAGATTGAGGCCCACCAAGGGAACACGTGGGCTTAACCAAACCCACCAAGGGATCCGTGGGCCTTCCAACGGGGCCCGCCCAATCAGACTCATCTCATCTTTAACTAAAAAGATAAAATCAAGTAAAGGGACCCACACCACTTTGGCGGTCCCGCCAGACTTAACCGAATCAAATGCTGGATTAGGAATCGGGTGAATGAGAGACCAACTGAGTTGACTCAAACCAGGGAATCCTATGGGACCCGTCACTTGACGGGGTGGACTGGGGTGTCCACGGACTTCCCCAGACCACAACTGAGAACCTACTTAGAATCTCAAGCCGCAGACCAAGCCTTAGTAGAAAAACTTAGGCACCCAGGTGTCTGCCTGCACCACAGCAGGCAGTGGCGACTCCAAACAAATCCTGAGCCACGCATCGTTTTGCGTGCGCCTCGTCGTGCGACCGAAATCAGGTGCGCACAACGTAAGCAACACAACACTTCCCCTTCTTTTAAATTTTCGGGCAAAATAGCATGTTTAGATGAATGTTAGGGTTGAGATGTGAAAACGAGTCCTAGGCCAAATGGGAGGGATTTCTTTGAGGGGTTTTGTTGGAAGTAGATTTCTACAAATGCTAGGAGTGATTTCAAGCCCAAAAACACCTAGAAAAAGTCAGATTTGAGAAAAATCGAAATCCCCAAAAGTTTAGATTTCGCGAACTGTCAAAGAACCCAGCCGCCTGAGCGGGCATCGGGCAGTAGTTTAGATAGTGATTTAAGGCATGGCCGCTCGAGCGACTGTTCTAGCAACTAGTTTAACAGAAGAACCCGAGAGCTAAATATTGGCTGCTCGAAGTAGGCTCGAGTGACCCATCGAGCGCCCCTACCAGATTTTGCTAAATTTACACTTTTAGCCCAGATTGAACCACCCTTTCTTTTTATTCAAATCCAACCTATGTATAGGTGAGAGTTAGGTGTCTAGGAGGTGGTCCAACAGGAAGTAACTCAAAATTCCAAATAACCAAGATTTTGGGTACGTTTTGCCTAAGAAGGTCTTAGAATGAGTTTCTGTCTCAGATTACTGTAGGAATAGAATAATTTGATTCCACCACCTCAAACACCTTCCAAATAACCCTTAGAAGTAGAAATCAAGAGCCAAATCGAGATATACAAGTATCAAAGGAGTTGAGGCATAGATTGCCCAAATTGAGAAATGAAAGGTAGAGAATTCCTGGAAACCTAACCTATACCATTGAATACCAATGTGAGTACACCACACCGGGAATTATGGGTTTTGGCCCAATAATTGACCCATGAGATAAAGGGCATAGGCTCGTATTACATTGGCACCACTTCAAGGGCTTTGGCCCATTATTCGAAACATGAGAAAAAGATGGCAGTGGCCCCAGGGACATTGAGTGTTGTTGAACAGAGGGCTTCGGCCCCACATTTGACTTGAATGGTATGGAAGGCAGTAGCCTAGTAGTTCATGAGATGTATTTAGGGCATTGACCCATTTGTTTGGCATTCTACATGTGCAGTTCACCTCAATTTGGGGGTTGTGAACTAGCTTCTTTACAAAAGTAAATATTGGCAGATAATGTATGCAGTTCACCTCAATTGGGGGTAGTGAACGAGTGTTCACCTCAATTTGGGGGTAGTGAACTAGCTTCTTCACAAAAGTGAATATTGGTAAGCAATATATGCCGTTCACCTCAATTGGGGGTAATAAACCGTTGTTCACCTCAATTTGGGAGTAGTGAACTGGCTTCATCATGACAAACAATATTGATTAGTAATGTGTGCTGTTCACCTCAATTGGGGGTAGTGAACCATTGTTCACCTCAATTTGGGGGTAGTGAACAAGCTTTTCCACAGCAGTAAGTCTTGGTGGGTAGATGGATTGGTTCATCTCAGTTGGGGGTAGTGGACTTGTGTTCACCCTGGCCTGGAGATAGAGAACTCGTATCCTCCACGCAAGCTTGGGATTTGTTAATTTATTATAATGTTTATTGATTGAAATTGATATAAATTGATGAACTGTACACTGAAGCACATGCATGCACTACTGTATGACACATGAGATGCCATGGATTTTATAGTATTAAAACTACCCGCATGTCATGGTTTCATCGAGATATATTTGCATAAACTGTGTTTTACCGAATCATGCATGTGTTGCTTACTGAGACATTCATCTCACAGTTGCTTCTTATGTTATTTTTTAGATCCATCGTCATCCGGTGTGAAGGACTTGGCTGGGGATAAAGGAAAGGAAAAGGCCATCAGGTATTGAAAGGAAGACTACTATAGGCCTTAGGATTTCCTTTTGTTATATTTGTATAGTTTTGGACTGTAGTCTTTAAATTCGAGAGGAGTGACTAGTCACCCAATCTTTTGTAACTGAACTTTTGTATCTCTTTTCCTTTCAAATATGTATAGATATAAACACTTTTGATATGCACATATATGAACTGTTTGCACTTGCACTCGTTATGAAAACGTTTTAAAATCCGTCGTGTTTTTGTTGAGCATAAAGGCCCACTTGCCACAGTCTGGGACGGGTCGTGCCTTGGAGGGTCAGACTTTGTTCCGGGTCATGACAAATTTTGTCTACTTTGATCTTTGGATGAAAAGCATGATTTTGGATGATTTTATTTGTTAAGAATTGTTTAAGAATGGTTTATTTCATTTAGAGAATGGTTTTAGATGTATTAGAAGTGATCTTGAATGATGGAAATAAATTTTAGAAAAAGAAATAGAAAATTTACAAAATTTCATAAAACCCAGAATTTTAAGAAAATCAACGAACGCCCACAATCACACTTGAGCGTCGTTGAAGGCACCCCCGCCTGGGTTTTTGTTAGAAAATTCAGAACTTGAAACCCATAAATTTTGATTAAACTGAGCACTTGAGATATCGCTCGAGTGCCACGCCAAGCAACCAAGACATTGCATTAGATTTTCTACGAGTGCCTGACATGCTGCCCGTCAGCGCTAGTGTAATGCCTCGGTTCCGGGTCAAAATGTTTCCAGACCCGAGGTGTTATGAGGAGTAACAAAGGCACCAAAAATCCAGATCAAATTAAAACCTTTATTAATTACATCATCAGAGTTATATACGGAAACATAAAATAATATTCACTAACAATTAATCTTTAACCTTTACAATTTCCTTAAGCTCATGAAACTACTCTACAACTAAACTGGCTACCCCTCTTAAATATAGCCCAATGCTTGTCATCTTCGCCAAGATTACCTGAAAAATTGGGAAAAACTGGAATGAGAATAAATCTCAACAAGTAGCAAGGTGCATGCATGAAATCAGTCCATGTTTATATAAAATAAGTCATGAGTTATGCGATTAAACCAAACAACAACAACAACCAGAAAACGTTAATATAGAAATCACGACAAATAGCGTACCACCCTGTAACATCACATAATGAGAAATAATTACAACCACCAAGAAGTATCTCGTCGAGTACACGGTCTGAGGATAAAAGGCACCAGCCTCAAACAAGTAACTAGCCACAAAACAACAAGTAATCATCTTCCCACCGAGTACACGGATATAGGAAATATCCTGCCGAGTACACGGACTAGGATAAACAAATAACCATCTTCCCACCGAGTACACGGATATAGGAAGTATCCCGCCGAGTACACGGACTTGGATAACCAAATAATCATCTTCTCACCGAGTACACGGATATAGGAAGTATCCCGCCGAGTACACGGACTAGGATAACCAAATAACCATCCTCCCACCAAGTGCACGGATATAGGAAGTATCCCGCCAAGTACACGGACTAGGATAACCAAATAAATACCAATAACCAAATCCACCCTGCGGAAATAATAAACCAGGCATCTGCCTTGTCACAACAGTGACCCAAAAACCCACACAAGTGGGTCAAATACATGCCTCAAGATCACGGTTTCAATGAATAAAATAATTCAGGTATATGTAAAATCATTTAGAACTTAAAACATATCCAGGTAGATCAAATACAGGTGTAGAAACTCTTAAAATCAAGTTTGGTTAAGAATAGAATAGTATGGAACGAAGGTATTAAGTTGAAAACCCTCTTTGGTAAAATCTACTCAAATTTATTATAAAAATGAATTTTTAACATTCTCCAATGCAAACTATCTCCAAATACTCTAGACTTGATGGTACATAGGTTAAAAATGGATAAAAACAATTCCGTAGCAAAAAACTAGGTTGGAAAGCAAAATTTTCAAACTCTGACAGACAGGGCGCTCGAGCGGCAAAGGGGCGCTCGAACGGCCTTATAATTTGGTTGTTTCAAGGGTGGTCGCTCGATGGGTTGCTCGAGCGACTGTTCAGGTGACAGTTCAATATGGGAAAATAGCTCTTGGGTTTTGAATAATCACATAGGGCACTCGAGCGACTGCTCAGGCGGCCTAATAAGTTACAAAAATCCGCAAGTTTATGAAATTCAATAAAAATTATACAACTCAATATCCAATGCATCAAATTCATTCTAAATCACTCTAAAACACTTTATAAACATATTAGAACAATTTAAACAAAATAAAACTTCATTTATAAATCAAATCGTATCAAAACTAATCATATAACCATACTTAAACAGTTTTAGAGAAAACCCCGAACAAACACATAACACCTACGAAAATCCTTGTCTAAACGAACATGGTTTGTTTCTAAATCATCTCATAATATATCTAAATAATAAAACACGAAAATCATGCAATTCCTCCAGTTTTCTAAGTGTTTGCTACTTGCCTCATTACATGAACTAAGTTTGTCCAGAAATCTGCTCGCCTAGCCACTTTCTGAGCTTGATCACACCACCTTAAACTCCTCAAAATCTAATCTCTACCATTCAGATTGAAGTCCCTCGTGTGTAGATAATAACCCCAAAATTCCAGCTCATTCCAATGGTTGGATCTTCCTATCTCGTCGACCGAAGTTGGCTGGTCGGCCATTTCTGCAACTCCTTTTTCTTTCTAAATCTCTCATTTTCTCTTCTCTCTTCTTTCCCTTATTTTTCTCCAAGGCCAAGCACGAATTCCCCTCTTCTTTCTCCTTATTTTTGACTTGCTAAAAACCCTAAACCTTCCCTAGACCTTCCCTTTTATAAGCTCACTTAATTAGAAGTCCTAATAGGTTTAGGAGACCTTCTAAATAAATTCCTACTTTTTCTCCACCTTCTAATTCTCTACTAATACTATTCCAATTAAATCTCTCACTATTTAAATTCTTCTTTCTAGCTAATTTTCGTGCATATTTAATTTCTTATTTTAAAATATTACTAAAACACCCCAAAGCTCCTCTTATCCTCAAATTTAAGGCTCCTTATCAACCATAATCGCCAATATACCCTTTTTCCTACTTTTAAGCCATAATTTGCTATTTAAATTTAAACCTAACCCAAATTAAGTCTAGTTAAATATTTTAAGTCTAATAATTATTTACTTACTCAATATATTAATTTGGCTGATTGGAAAATGACTAAAATACCCTTTCCTTGAAATTTCATATTTAACCTTAGGATCTTTTTCCAAAAATTCTCCTCTTTAATTTTCTAATTAATTTGGAGTTACTATTTAATTTCTATTTACTCAAAATTATTATTTATTCATTTACTTACTAATATCTCTTGGATTATGTTGTTATTCCTTCAATACCTAAATTAAATCTTAACTTCTCTATAAATTTAGGAATGTTTAATTTATTTTATTTTAGGAAAATCCAGGGTTTTATAGCTCGAGCGCTTCTTGACAGATTTTTAGAATTTTGACTTTCGACGTAGTTTTTTATTATAAAATTGCTTTTATTGAATTCCAACTCATGTATCAATAAGATTAGGGTATTTGATAGTATTTGCATTGGTCAATGATTTATTTAGATTTTATAAAGAATTTAGGTACGTTATACTAAAATGGTTTTTATTTGAGTTTATCGTTCCAAATCGTTTTCTTTTCAACTTGTTTTGATTTTATTGGTTCCTACACTTGTATTTAACCTACCTAAAAATGTTTCCAAAGTTGTTATGACAGAATTGTTATTATCTTCCTCCGTGTACCTCGGAGTACTTATTCTCACTAATGTAGTTTGGGTTTGAGACTTGGTTTTTCCTCTATTTATCTTAGAGTTGACTTGTAGATTTATGAAATATCGTCAACTTTTTAATGAAATTTAGAATATTTGTTATCTCCATAAGGGAGTATTTCTGCGAAGAGGACAATGTTTGTTAGTTTATATGCATGAAGGAATGATTTATGGAAAGTACTGATCTATGTTTTCCAATTATATAATTGTTTTTGGTTGACTTGTGTCTAGCGGGCTTTGTAATGACCCAGAACCAGGTCTGCCCATCCAAGGCGCTCACCTATCCTTGGTCATTATGGCTAGGCCTCTCGATCTAATAAAAACATGGGTAATTTAAAACCTTTTTTTTCTAAACAAATGATAGTGGAAGAACAGTTGATACATGTGCATATCAAAAGCATATAAAAAGATAACAAGTCCTATGGTGGACTACAAAGTTAAAAACATATTAGGTTATTACAAAAAGGTAGGTATCTAACCACTCATCTCAGTTACAAGGTTCTACAATCCTAAATACAACTAACAAATACAAGGAATGAAAACTCTAAGTAGGACGGTAGTAGTCCTCCTCTCTGTACCCTGGTGCTTTCTCCATTCCTTATCCTCAATCTGGTCCTTCACATCAGGAGTCGACGGCTCTAAAAACAAAACCGATAAAACAACTTATGAGACGAATGTCTCAATAAGCAACACATGCATGCTTGAGAAAACACAGTTCATGCCAATATCATTCGGAATAAATCATGACATGCGGGTGGTTGAAATAATAGTTAAATCACCAACAACTCAATATTAATAAAAGTGGTGCAAGTCCGTGCTTACATGTACAAGTCTAACAACCAAGGAGTATTCACACATCAATTCTTATCAATTTATTATCTAGGTAGTTTAATATATATTGCACATGACCACATCTAACTCCACCGATTCCTCATGTTGGGCTAGGCATCCAACACCGATTCCCCTTAGTGCTAGGCATCCATGCATACGCCGATTCCCCTTGACGTAGGGCATCCATGCCGATTTCCGTAACTATGGGCATCGGCCACCGATGTTGCTTGGGGCCGGGATGATACAAGATGAGAAAATATAAAACAATAGTAGCTAGGTCATGGCATTATACACAAACATACCTATCTAAGATTTATGGATCCATAACTTAAGATTGTTCATTATGCAATTATCCTTAAATTCCTTTATGTATTACATCTCATGCCATTAACGCATGTACAATTTCAAGGGTAGCTTCATAGCCTTACCCATATCAACTTGGGCCAATGCCCTTTTTACATCATCTCATAGAACCAAGCCATTGCCTTTCATATATATATCAAGTAATGGGGCAACGCCCTTCATATCATGCTAAACAAATGGGCCAATGCCCTTCATAATAGACCTCATGGAATACTATCACAAACAATAACAAGTAAATATCATGGTAATACCTCATGCCTTAATTCACACATCAATTCATATAGAATACTTCCACATTTCTTTTGGCTTTGTTTTTCCCACTCCCAAGAATCATTTGGAAGGTATTTATAATAAAGGTCAGGGTTAAGATCAACTAAAAATTGAAAAAGGAACAAATTCCCAAAAATACATGAAATGTGCATGGGACAATTTCCCAAAAATATGCGAAATGTGCATTGGCGCTCAACAAATCGCCTGGACAATCTAGTCGAGCACCCGGCTTCTTGTCATATGGGGTTGGGCGATTGGTTTTTCTCTAGGTCGCTTGACATGACCGCTTAACCCAAGGGTTGAGCGACCTATCATCGCTCCACCCAGCGCAAATCTCGCGCAACTCTTCACTCTCGGATTTTTGCACAAAATAAAAACACAGGCGAGTTGCTCAAGGGATCGTTCAAGCGATCCCGAGCGATTGTAAAATGTAAAGGCTACTGGACATGGTTGCCTAAGCGACCAAGTCGAGCACCCGACAATTTTTTCCAGGTCGCGACTGATTTTTGCTCGTTTTGGTCTGTGCTTCAACCCAAATCCCATTCTAAGGTCTCTAACGCTCTAATAACATCCCAATAACCCAACAATAACATTCTTTTAGACATTCATTCAAGGTTTCTACGTTTATAATTCAATTCAAAACCAAACGTGCCCTAATTCCGAAAATTCCATTTCCAATCAAGAAATCAAACAAAATGGGAGGTGGAAGGGTGTTGCTTACTTGGTTTGAGCAAGAATTAACCCCTTGCTCAAAAATGAAACTCACGAGCAACTCTTCCTTGAGCTTCCTTGAAGGTTCTTCACAAATCTCTCAATATTCCTCCAAACACAAGAGAGAACAACAACTCAAAACAAACCTTTCTTCTTTAGCAAGAGCTTCCCCGTACACTTGTCCAACAAAAGAGAAAAGGATGGGGAAAGAGAAGAGAGTGGAGAAAGAGATGAGAGCGGAGAGGAGAAATGGAAAGAAGAGAGGTTTTGGGTTTTTGGGTTCAATCGTATGGGACAACAAAACCCCCTTCTTTACTTAAACATATTTCTTCCCAAATGTTTTAAGGCAACTTCCAAGTTTGCCCTTCTCCTATCAAGACACTAATATTTACCACCTTGCCACTCTCCTTCTGCTGCACAAAAATTTACAACCATGCCATTCTCTCAATCAATGAAATTTATTTAACAACTTAGAGATTTCTCTAATAAAAGGGATGCCTTACCTTTATACATATTTGCTTAGCCACTTGGTTGGCTTCAAGTTTGGGCTTCTCCTACTTCACCTTCACAACACAGTAATGAATTTTAGAATTTGCTAAATACCCCTTGTTTAATCACTTCAGCAACTGATTTAAGAATCTGGGGTCTCACATTCCATCCTCCTACAAAAGAAATTTTGTCCTTGAAATTTTACCTTGTGATTCATCAAATAATGTAGGGTGTTTCCTTCTCATATCAGCTTCGTTCTCCCATGTAGCTTCCTTTATATTATGATGTAGCCACAAGACCTTCACCAACGAAATAGTCTTGGTGCGGAGAACTTGTTCTATTTTGTCTTGGATCTAAATGGGATGCTCTTCAAACGTCGCATCCTCATGCACTTCTAGTGGCTCAAGATCAATAACATGGCTAGGGTCTGGTACATATCGATGAAGCATAGATACATGGAATACGTCGTGTACACAGGCTAGCTGAGGCGGTAACTCCAATCTGTAAGCTATAAGTCTAACTGTCCCAAGGATATGGAATGGACCAATGAATCTGGGTGATAGCTTCCCTTGCTTACTGAACCTCACTATGCCACGGTAAGGAGATACCTTCAAAAACACCATATCCCCTACTTCAAACTTCAAGTCTCACCTTCTCACATTGGCGTAACTCTTTTGATGACTTTGGGCTGATTTTAGACGTTTTCTAATCAAATTCACTTTGTCAACACTATCTTGAATGATCTGTGGCCCCAAATACTGTCTTTCCCCTACTTCTTCCCAACACAAAGGATATCGGCAAGTCCCCCCATACAGGGCTTCAAATGGAGCCATCTTAATGCTCGCTTGGTAACTATTATTATACGTGAATTCCATCAAAACCAAGTGTTTGCTCCAATTACCTCCAAAGTCCAATACACAACATCTCAACTTGTCTTCTAAAGTTTGAATGGTACGCTCGGACTACCCATCAGTTTGTGGATGGAAACTGGTACTAAACCTCAGTTGAGTCCCTAAGGCCTCATGAAGGCTCTCCCAAAATTTGGAAGTGAATCGTGGATTGCAGTCAGATACAGGAACACCGTGCAATCTGGCGATCTCACACACATATAACTTAGCAAGTGATCGTAAGGGCTGATCCTTTCGAACAGGTAGGAAGTGAGCAGACTTAGTCAATCTATCAACAATGACCCAAATAGAATCCTGCTACTTCACTATCCTAAGTAGACCAGAAACGAAGTGCATGGTCACATGTTCCCACTTCCACTCAGAGATGGGAAGCGGTTGCAATAAGCCAGGTAACCTGTTGTGCTCAGCCTTTACTTGCTGACACACTAAACACTTCGACACATACTCAGTGACTTCCCTTTTCATTCCAGACCACCAATAAATATCTTTGAGATTTCTATACATCTTAGTGCTTCCGGGGTGAACAACATACCTTGACATGTGGCCTTCCTCAAGGATAACCCTCTTGATATCACCATCATTAGGTACACAGATCCTACCCCCGAATCTCAACATGCCATTACTAACGCTGAAATCATTAGCCTTCTCTAAACCTCTGTTCATCAAATCTCTTGTTTTCTGTAGTTTAGGATCTGACAACTTCATTTCTTTGATTCTCTACACAAGATCTAGCTCTATCTGCATACGAGTCATACTCACACCCTGACTAAAGAGTCGGAACTCTCCAGGCCAATCTCTAATCGTAACCACGAGACTGCACTAGCTAGCCATAAATGATGCTAGGGTGGCAATGGACTCATCTGAAACCCCACCACGGCTCAGTGCATGAGCTACCACATCAGCTTTCCCCAGGTGGTATTGAATATTAAATCTGTAATTGTAGACACCCCAAATTGCACTGTGAAAAATGATGAATAATTGGCCAAAAGCATAAAAAAATAGTTTTTCTTTTGTAGCCGAAATTAGAATTCGGATAAAAGCTCATTTCTCTGTATCCGAAAATAGTTTTCAGATGCAAACAATTTTCAATGTATCTGAAATATAATTTCGGATACAAAGATTATTGTTTGTATCCGACCTGAGTTGTCGGATACTAATGTTTTATTCCAAATGAAAAAATCCCAAGAGTTTTCACTTATTTACTTCTATGCCTCTGTCTAAGAAGTGGGAATTCACGAATTTAGCCTCTGAGATTAGCCAAATGCCTCTAAACTAATGCTTTAGGGTTAAGTTGGAAGGTTCTAGACACACTTTTATGTCTACCCTTAGGACTTTATTACCCTTGCTTTTGCCTATAAATAGAGGGCCTCTCCTCAAGCAAATGGCCAGAAAATTGGAGATTGAAGAGCTCCAAGTAAAGAAGGGAACCCCTACCTCATTGCTTTCAGAAATCCAGGTAAGCCTCTAACCCTTTTCTTTTCTATTTTTAAATTCTAGGGTTAGTATTTTCTTCTACATTTCTGTAGTGTAAAGCCTGTGTGTATTTGAAACCCCAAACTCATCTCAAAGTACCTCAAGACTTTCTCTAGCCGTAAAACGTGAAGAGAAAGCTAGGGGAAACGAGAATGGGAATGGAACCCTAGGTATAAAACCCCTTTTTGAATGATATACATTGAGATTCATATGTGTTGATTAATCTTTTGAGTTTGATTTCATTTTCTAGAGAGAATACCAAGATCAATGCTCTTTATAGTAGTGGATTTCTATTCTCCCCTAAAAATCTGATTTTTTACACAAACACACATCTCACTTGTTTTGGTGTAATATAGGCTTATATTTTGGATCTATCATGTTCAATATGAAAGATCTAAGATTAATGGCCTTAGATCAATCCTTTAGAATTCCTTGAATTGATTTCAAGTGATCTCATCTTCGAGAGGAGACTTTCATTGTCTAATCTCTCAAGTTGGGGTTTTTGTCTTAATATGGGTATATTCGGTTCATTCTCTTGAATCAATGAGATTTATGAACCGGATCCTCACCCTAAATCCTTCTTGGGTATTTTCTAACTGTTTTTAGGAGATTAATGACCTCATCTGCAAGAGGAGACTTTCATTGTCTAATCTCTCAAGTTGGGTTTTTTTTCTCAACACGGGGTATATTCAGTTCATTTTCTTGAATCAATGAGATTTATGAACCGGATCCTCACCCTAAATCTTTCTTGAGTATTTTCTAGCTATTTTTTAGAAGATTAAGGATCTCATCTTCGAGAGGAGACTTTCATGGTCTAATCTCTCAAGTGGGGGATTTTGTCTCAATGCGGGTAAATTCAGTTCATTTTCTTGAATTAATGAGATTTATGAACCGGATCCTCACCCTAAATCTTTCTTGAGTATTTTCTAATTATCTTTAGAAGATTTTAATTCATATCCATTTTATCAAGTGCACATACTCACGGTTTTAGTTAGGTTTTGCTCTAGGTTTTCAAAATAGATTATCTTTAGGTTAAACTCTTCAAATTTAATTTAGTTTGATTTTACCCAAATTTTCTTCTCATTTTTATTTGATTATTGAGTCTAGGTAGAGATGTATTCATAAAGAGAGCCCAAATTTAATTGGGTTACCCACATGAAAAATCTCACATGTCTTTGTCCTTTTCTTCAAACACTTTTTGTGCATCTTATTAGCAAGCCTTTTTCAAGCATGAGCAATACTTGGCAACCACCCTGTGTGGATGAATAGGGGTGCCTAACACCTTCCCTTATTCATAGTCTAATCCCCTTACCCATCTTTGGTTATTATTTTAAGTAGAGTTATTTTTACTCTAATTTAGCCTTTTGTATTTTTATTTGATGATTTTGGTATCCATTCACACCTAAAATTGAATGGTGGCGACTCCTCCTTTGTCTTAATCCCATGTGATGATAGGGAATCATTAGATTGATTTTCCTTGTCTCACAATAATACTTTAACAGATCTAGCCATCACCTTTGCCTTATATTCAAGTCTCTTCGGGAGAGAATATACCGCAGACTTTTGTGATCTGAGTATATCACAAATTGTGTGTCAAAGAGGTAGTGTCACCAAATCATCAAGGCAAACACTATAGTTGCAAGCTCAAGGTCATGTGTAGGGTAATTATGTTCATGTGGCCTCAATAGTCATGTAACGTCCCAAATTCGAATCTTTCTTTTTTTACTCAGATCAAGGCATTAACTTGTAGTACATCACAATCAGTTCAAAAGATAAGACTAAAAGATTTAAGAGTTTTCAAAGTGCTAGGAAGCTTAAATTATTCATTAGAATCTATATCTTATTACTACATTAATTAATCAAATGAAAGGCAACTACAATTTAACTAACTCTCAAACTCTACTAGATCATCTACTATTATTCTAAGAAAATAAAAAATCTACATCAATATGCTACTCTTGACTTCTGAATATTCTAAACTTCAAGCCCACTATCAAACTAACCCAAGGCGTCCTCTCCAAGATCACCTGAAAACATAACATTTAAAAGCAAGAATGAAATATAAAATCTTAGCAAGTAGCAACATGCATGAAAAAAAAACAATAGATATATATATCTATATATATATATATATATATATATACATATTAGTTACAAACCTTTTATGAGTTGCAAAACAATATCACAAGTATCAGTAAATCAAGAAGACAAAGCCGTATAAGTCAAATCTACAATTTTCTCCAAATTAATACAAATGCTTTTCCCAAAACAATTCATTATTTTAATCAGGTCATATTAATATTTCTTTCAAAACCATTATTGTCAAAACATGGCTAAACCGGTCAATCAATCTCTCTTTTTTTAAAAGAAAACAAATCATATATAATTAGTAATTAAAGCTCACCTTCAGGTTATAGCCTACCTCTATCGCAGGATGTAAACACATAGTATCCACGCCTCCTTCGTAGGAGAATGCACATCTCTAAACCACAGGCACCCCCCGCAGGAGATAGCATAACTCAACTGCAGAATATGAACACATAGCACCTTCATCTCCTCCTATAGGAGATAGCTTCCTCACCCTAAAGTGGTAACTCACACACCTATCTCCCATGTGGGATGTAACCACATAGTAATCACATCTCCTCCACATGAAGTAACACATTTCTGCCACCAAGCAGGTAAAACACATCTCTACCACCAAGTAGGAAAAACACATCTCTGCCACCAAGTAGGTAACAGTCTCTACCACCAAGCAGGTAATCAATAAATCTGGCAACCAAGCCATTGTACAAATAATCCACATTGTCATCCATGGCATATAAATCATTCCATGGTACATGGAAGAGCATAAATCTACAATCCAATTTTGTATATAAAACAATTTGTTCATGTTCAATCAATAATCCAAGACCTCTAGTCAATACTTATTATATTTCAAAACATAGGCTCAACGTACTCAAATCTGTTATAAAAGTATTTTGATAAATTCCAGGACGTGAATCACATTTAAAGCAATGTTTAACAGGTGTAGAAATCAACCAAATCAATTTTAAACAAATTCTAGAACCAAAACTTTTTTCCAAGTCAAAACAAGACATATTTCAATAGAATGTACTCAAAACTTCGTATAATTTTTATAAAATTAATCGACCACTGAAAACAACTCATAAACACCCAAATCTTATTTTTACATGTGTTTGATTTGTCTAAAAATCATTTTATAATAAAAATCTAGATATATTTCTCAAAATTAGAAAATCTGGGTTGGTGGCTCAACAGATCACTCAACCCCTTATGTCTAGTGATCTCATAAATCAGTTTTTCTAACAGGCACTCAACAGATCACTCAAATGATCCTGTCTAGCGGTCTTTGAAATAAAACAGAACAAAACAGATAAACAGGTGCTCAACAGATCACTCAAGCGATCCTGTCTAGCGGTCTCATAAATCAACTTTTCTAACAGGCGCTCAACAGATCACTCAAGTGATCGTGTTGAGCGATCAATAACAGAGAAAGTATAGGTGAATTGCTTGACATGGTCGATCAAGCGACCTGTTAGGCATTCACCCAATTGCTCAAAACCTGGAAATTTGATTTCTATAATTTTCCTCTTTTAATCCTTTAAATCATGATTCCAACAAATCAAACCACTTTTAGCACATCTAATATTATCTATAAATCATATTAAATCGTTCTAATCAAATCAAAGCACAGATTTACTAAAAATCTAAATCAAAATCTTAGAAAAACTACACTAGCGAGCATACTTAACAGATTTCATAAACCCCATCTAAGATCATTCAAACCCACGAAATCTACTGTATAAAAATACTTGGTGTCACAACTCGGAACCAAGTCTGCCCCTCCAAGGCACAAACCTGTCCCAGACCGTGGCAAGTGGGCCATTATACTTGATAAAATACGAAGGAATTTAAAAATTTTTCTTTCGCAAGTGGAAGTGCAAATAGTTCATACATGTGCATATTCAAAAGTGTGATCATATATATATATATATATTTGAAATGTAATGAGACACAAGAGTTGGTGACTAATCACTCCTCTAAAAAATAAAGGTTTCACGATTTAAAACTATACATGTACAACAAAAGAAAAGCCTAAGGCCTATAGAAATCCTCCTCTCTATACCCAATGGCTTTCTTCTTGCCTCTATCCCCAGCCCGGTCCTTCATACCAAACGACGATGGATCTGAAAAACAAGATAATAAATAACTGTGAGACAAATTTCTCAGTAAGCAATACATGCATGCACAGGAAAACATAGTTGATGTTGATAATCTCTGATGAAATCATGACATACGGGTATTTGAAATCGTAGTTATTATAATACAGCTCAGTGCCATACAATTGGTGCATGCTTGTGCATAAGTGTACAGTTCATCAAGTTATAACAGTC
Organism: Buxus sempervirens; assembly: GCA_947561395.2. Classification (NCBI taxonomy): domain Eukaryota; kingdom Viridiplantae; phylum Streptophyta; class Magnoliopsida; order Buxales; family Buxaceae; genus Buxus; species Buxus sempervirens. Next base: position 13,840,567 of record OX387185.1, read on the forward strand.
ACAATCAATAATCATCATATCAAATGTCACGGATCCCAAGCTTGCATGGAGGATACGAGTTCTCTATCTCTAGGTCAGTGTGAACAAAGGTCCACTACCCCCAACCGAGATGAACTGATCCATCTACCTACCAAGGTTTACTACTGTGGAGGAGCTAGTTCACTACCCCCAAATTGAGGTGAACAATGGTTCACTACCCCCAATTGAGGTAAACAGCACACACTACCCACCAATAATCATATAACCAGTTATTCATCATACCAGGTATCTCAATTTCCCATGCTTTTGTGGGGATGCTAATTCTCTATCTCCAAGTCAGGGTGAATAATGACTTTTTTCAATTGTTATTTTATGCGTAACATAGTAATTATCCTTTTTCAATTGGGAGAGATGGCTAAGTGGACTAAAGCGGCGGATTGCTAATCTGTTGTACGAGTTATTCGTACCGAGGGTTCGAATCCCTCTCTTTCCGTTTCCACCGATGATTTGGGATTCATCTTTCTAATTTGAAAACAAAAACCTCGAACCCCTATGATTTTCTCATAGTTAAAGGTGTGGCATAGATAAAATCATAAGAAACTTCAAAAAATAATCAAGCAAGGAAACCAAGAAACCAAACCCCTTATTTTATTCTTCACGTCCAGGATTACGCCCTGGAATGGTTCACTACCGCCAACCGAGATGAACCGCATACTCAACCCATTAAGACTTACTGTTGTGGAAGGGGCTAATCCACTACCCCCAATCGAGGTGAACAATGGTTCACTACCCCCAATTGAGGTGGACCGCAACATGCTATCCACTAATACCAATCATGCCACAATTTCTCAATAGTGGGCCAATGCCCTTCATATCATGCAATTCAATATGAGCCAATGCCCTTCTCATATCATGTTGACAATACATAGCATGATAAATTAGCATGGTAAACAAAACGGGCCAATGCCCAAAATAAATCGCATGCTAACACAGAAAACAAAGGCATGTGTTGTTTGTGATGTTCAATGTGTATTTCGAGCTTTACTTTGGCAACCCAGGCCTCAATTCTTTCGATACTTATACAACTTGGTATTGACTCTTGTCTTCTACATCTAAGGGCTATTTGGAAGGTGTTTGAAGTGGTAAACTCAATTCATCCTACTTCTACAGAAATTTGGGACAGAAACTTTCTCTAAGACCTTCTTTGGCAAAGCGTACCCAAAATCCTTGTTATTTGGAATTTTGGGATACTTCTAGTTGGAACACTACCTAGACACCTAACTCTCACTTACACATAGGTTGGATTTGAATGAAAACAATTGGTAATTCAATCTAGGCTAAAAACTCAAAATATCGAAAATCTGTAAGGGCGCTCGATAGGTCGCTCGGGCCTGCTTCGAGCGGCTAGAAATTTGCTCTCGGGTTGTCACAACCCAGAACCAAGCCTACCCCTCCAAGGCACGACCCGTCCCAGACCGTGGCAAGTGGGCCATTATACTTAACAAAACACGGGGGATTTTAAAAACTTTTCATAACGAGTGCAGGTGCAACAGTTTATACATGTGCATATCCAAAAGTGTGATCATATATATATTTTTGAATGAAATAAGACATGAATGTTTAGCTACAAAATGTTGGGTGACTATTCACTCCTCTCAAAGGTAAAGGTTGTAATTCAAAACTGTACAAGTATAACAAAAAGGAAATCCTAAGGCCTATAGTAGTCTTCCTCTCTATACCCGATGGCCTTTTCCTTTCCTTTATCCCCAGCCCGGTCCTTCACACCGGACGTCAATGGATCTGAAAAATAAGATAGATAACAACTATGAGACGAATGCCTCAGTAAGCAACACATGCATGAGTCGATGAAAACACAGTTTATGCATATATCTCTCGGTAAACCATGACATGCGGGTATATCTTCTATTACGAAATCCACGACATCTCATGTGACATACAACAGTGCATACATGTGCTTCAGTGTACAGATAATCCATTTAATAGCAATCATGTATTCAATTTATCACTTGTTATCTAGGATGTTTTCATATATACTCATGGCCCCATCTAGCGTCATCGATTCCACGTGGTGGCTAGGCATCTACGCCGATTCCCCTTGACGTAGGCATCCATACGCCGATTCCCCGTGGCGTACAGGCATCCACTGCCAATTCCCTGTAGCAAGTGGGCATTGGCCACCGATGATGCTGGTGCCGGGATGATATCACAAATAGGAGCAGAAACAGTACAAGAACAACTGGCCATGACATATACACAAACAATCCTAGTTAAGTGTATGGATCCATACCTTAAGGGTTCATTATGCGGTGTGTTCATTTATCAATTACACAACAAGTATAACAATCAAGTGCAGAAGAGTAACACATCAATATCCAAGCTTGAGTGGAGGATGCTAGTTCTCTATCTCCAAGTTGGGAGGAACAGGGGTCCACTAGCCCAACTGAGATGAACCGCTCATAACCTACCAAGACTTACCGGTCAATTACTCATGATCAATACCTCATGCCACTTGCATGGAAAATGGTCAAGGGTAGCCCATGGCCTTACCCGAGTCAATCTTGGGCCACTGCCCTCTGCTCAATGGTACTCAATGTCATTGGGGCCACTGCCCTCTTTACAATATCAATACAACGGGGCCACTGCCCCTTTCATTTATAATCAACAATTATGGATCACTACCCTTTTCATCTCATGTCAGAAGTGATGGGCCAAAGCCCTTGAGGTGGTGCTAGTAACATGGGCCTAAGCCCTAGTTGTCATGCATATGTAGTACGGGCCTATGCCCTCATGATCGTGCAACTTATGTCAAGTGTAATATGGGTCCAATACCCTTCATACTATGTGTATGATACTAAGCCGAAGCCCATCTGGTCATAGGTGGTTTACTCTTATTGATAACCAATGGTAAAGGTTTGGTTTTCTAGAAATTCTACGTTTCATGACTCCTTTTGGGGCAACCTATGCCTCAACTCTTATGGTACTTGTACAACTTGGTTTTGGCTCTTGACTTATACTTCTAAGGGTTATTTAGAAATTATTTGGGGTGGCAGAATCAAGTTATCCTATTTCTATAGTGATCTAGGATAGAAACTCTGTCTAAGGCCTTCTTTGGCAAAACGTACCCAAAATCCTTATTATTTGGAATTTTGAGATACTTCTAGTTGGAACACCTTCTAGACACCTAATTCTCACTTATACATAGGTTGGATTTGAACAAAATCAAGGGTGGTTCAATCTGGGCAAAAAGTGCAATTTATGGAAATTCTGGTAAGGTCGCTCGATAGGTCGCTCGAACCGGCTTCGAGCGGCTAGAAATTTCACTCTCGGGTTCTCTGTTTTGACATCTCACTAGAACAATAGCTCGAGCGTCGCAGTTGTGAGACATGGGAAAAAATCAATCTAATGATTTCCTCAATCATCACACGGGATTATATTAAACAAAGAGTCGCCACCATTCAATTTAGGTGTGAATGGACACCAAAATATTAAATGAGCACAAAAGGCAATTTTAGGGCAAAATATCCCTCCTAAAAAAAACAACCAGAGATGGGTAAGGGGATTAAGTTATGAACAGGGGAAGGTGTTAGGCACCCCTATTCATCCACACAAGGTGGTTGCCAGGTATTGTTCATGTTAAATTAAAGGAAAAAGCTTGCTATAAAAATCACACAAAATCACAAAAAAGGCAAAAATATATGGTTTTTTCATATGAATAGTCTGATTGATCCAGAGCTATTAAACATGATCATACCATTCCTAGGGTTTCATGATCAAAACAAAATTGAGATAAAATCAAATAAAATCAATTTAAAGTGAAAAATCCAAAAATCTGGCTTTAAGTCCAATTCTAGAAAGCTAGAAAAATATGATTTTCATAAAATATTTCAAAATTGAACTTGAATAGTCCAGGACATAGATAAAGCCCAAATTTCACATTAAATCTGAAAATCAAAACAAAAAAGACCCACGTTGATGAAAAACACCAAAAGGGGAGAATTGAGACCGTAGGGTCTTCTCTCAATAATGAAAAACAATTTAAAAATCATCTCATGAAACCCTAGAATTTATTTTCAGGCTTCTGGATTCAGATCTACCATATTGATCATGATAAATCCAAAATCCTAGCCTAAAATCACAAAAATCACGAAAACAGTGCTGTAGGTGCAAAAGTGGCAAAAATCCAAATTTTATCAAAAATAGGGGATCTCATGCTATAAACATCATAGATTCATGTTATTCATTCAGATATATCATAAAAAGCATTAAAACATGATCAAGATATTTAAAACAGCCACATCTCACAGATTAGAGCACATGGGGGTCTACCCTATGGATCCACCTATTCCCCTTTCCCCTAGTTCTCTCTTCACGTTTTACGGCTAGAGAGACTCTTGAGGTACTTAGAGATAGGTTTGGTTACACAAACACAATCACAAGCCTTATTCTATGAAAAAAACAAAAAAACAGATATGGGGTTTTATTCTAAGGATCCACCTGTTCCCCTTTCCCCTAGTTCTCTCTTCACGTTTTACGGCTAGAGAGACCCTTGAGGTACTTGGAGACAAGTTTAGGGATACAAAAACAGATATGGCCTTATTCTACAGCAATAGAGATGATCCTATTACATCTAGAATTGAAGACAGAAAATAAAAAGGGATAGGGGACTTACCTGGATTGAGCAGGCAGACAGCAGGGATTCTTCTCTTGGAGTTCCTTGTACTTCTTTGACTTCAAAATTTCGTGGCATTTTGCTAGAGGAGAGAGCCTCTATTTATAGACAAGCACAGGGGCAAGGCTGGTCCAGAAGGGTATATCCTGATTCTCAGGATAGAGTGAAAATTGGAGATAATGCCCATCCATATCCAATCAAGGATAAATGAGATAATTCAAACAGATAAATAAGAGAATTCGATTATCCAAGAGAGATATTTGGGTGCAGATAAGGCTCAAAATTAAAAAGGTAAAATTCGCACAAAGACCCCCGTGACCGTATATATATTACGGTCGCGCCCTGCCCGTATTACTAATACGGGCACGCCGTGACCGTATATCAACTGCAGGTATGACCAGTCCGTAAACAAAATACGGTCATGACCAGTTTGGCCAGATTTTACACTTTTTTTACCTGTTTCAAATCCCAATTAATATTTTCAATTATTTTCTCATTTTTAGTGCAATTTGGGGTGTCTACAGCTCGGGCGGCCATTCATTAAAACTCTACCTGAAGCTATCTACAACCACCGCCTGATGCCCGCTCGAGCGGCTGGGTCTTTCTCAACAGCTCGCGAAATCCGATTTTCGGGGATTTAGGGTTTTTCTCAAATCTCACTTGTTCTAGGTGTTTTTGGGCTCGAAATCACTCCTCGCATGTGTAGAAACTTACTACCTACAAAACCCCTCAAAGAAATATCTCCTATTGGCCCTAGAACTCGTTTTCACATCTCAACCCTAACATTCATCTAACATACGAAAAATGGCCGAAATCACGAAATAAGGGTTGGGGTAGTGTTGTTTACCTCTTGCAAACTCTCAAGCAAGTTTCTTAGCTCCTATTGCAACTCACGAACAGCTCCTTGCTTCTCTTTTGCTTCGTTCCACAAGTCTCCACACTCCAAACCTCAAACGAGAATGGGTTTCCTTGGGTTCTTTCTTTCCTTATGCTTTCCAACAACTCCTCTAGTTGTTTGAAATGAATGGGGGGACGAAATGGGGAAGGATGATGAGAATAAATGGGGATAAGATGAGTGTGGGAGAGAGAAGAGAGGAAGAAAGGGTTCAAGCAAGGGTTTTGGTCGTGAATGGCTCTTTCGGGCTATTTGTCTCCCTTAAGCAAAGACTCCTCCACCAATTTACAGTTTTGCCACTCTCCTCCTATATTGCACATATCACCAACACTTAGCATATTTTCTCTCCATACGAAATCCTATTTAACACAATAAAGGTTGCTCACCTTCATAGGCTGTTGACAGCCCGGAGCTTAGCCACTTTAACTGGCTTTAGGCTTGAGCTGCTCCAGCTTCACCTACACATCAAGCTCAATGATTAGGGTATGCTAGGGATATTTGAACGGGGTTTCACACGGGTTCTCTGTTCAGGCAGTGTAATGCCCCGGTTCTGGGCCAAAATTTTCGATCCCGAGGTGTTATGAGAAGTAACAAAATCAACTAAAATCCAGATCAAATTAAAACCTTTATTAATTACATCATCAGAGTTATATGCGGAAACATAAATAATATTCACTAACAATTAATCTTTAACCTTTACAATTTCCTTAAGCTCATGAAACTAACCTACAACTAAACTAGCTACCCCTTTTAAATACTAGCCCAATGCTTGTCATCCTCGCCAAGATTACCTAAAAAATTGGGGAAAACTGGAGTGAGAATAAATCTCAACAAGTAGCAAGGTGTATGCATGAAATCAGTTCATATTTATATAAAATGAGTCATGAGGTATGCGATTAAACCAAACAACAACAACAACTAGAAAACGATAATATAGAAATCACGATAAATAGCATAACACCCTGTAACATCATATAATGAGAAATAATTACAACCACCAAGAAGTATCCCGCCGAGTATACGAACTAGGATAACCAAATAACCATCTTCCCACCGAGTACACGGATTAGGAAGTATTCCGCCGAGTACACGAACTAAGATAACCAAACAAACATCTTCCTGCCGAGTACACGGATATAGGAAGTATCCCGCCGAGTACACGGATATAGGAAGTATCCCGCCGAGTACACGAACTAGGATAACCATCTTCTCACCGAGTACACAAATTAGGAAGTATCCCACCGAGTACACGAACTAGGATAACCAAACAACCATCTTCCCACCGAGTACACGGATTAGGAAGTATCCTGCCGAGTACACGAACTAGGATAGCCAAATAACCATCTTCCCACCGAGTACACGGATTATGAAGTATCCTACCGAGTACACGGACTAGGATAACCAAATTACCATCTTCCCACCGAATACACGGATTAGGCAGTATCCCACCGAGTACACGGATTTAAGATAAAAAAATTCCAATAACCAAATCCACCCTGCGGAAACAATAAATCAGGCACCAGCCTTGTCACACCAGTGACCAAAAAACCCACACAAGTTGAGTTAAATACATGCCTCAAGATCACAGTTTCAATAGGCAAAATAAACCATGTATACGTAAAATCATTTGGAACTCAAAACATGTCTAGATAAACCAAATACAGGTGTAGGAACTCTTAGGAATCAAGTTTGGTTAAGAATAGAATCATTTGGAAGAAAGGTATTAAGTAAAAGTGCATATTTGATAAAATTTACCCAAAATCTTTATAAAAATGAATTTTAAACATTTGCCAATGCATACAATCTCCAAATACCCTAAACTTGATGGTACATAGGTTAGAAATGGATAAAAACAATTCCGTGGTGAAAAACTATGCTGGTTGGTAAATTTCTAAAATCTGACAGAAGGGCGCTCGATTGGTCGCTTGAGCGGTCATTGGGCGCTCGTATGACTAAATAAAAACAGGGTATTTCAAGGGTGGTCGCTCGATATGTCACTCGAGCGACTGTTCGGGCGACAGTTCATCTGGGAAATATTGCTCTCGAGTTTTTAACAAGTACAAAAGGGCGCTCGAGCAACTGCTCAGGCGGCCCGATACGAAGAAATTCCAAATATTTACAAAATTCAATAAAAATTCCAAAACTAAATATCCAATGCGTCAAATCTATTCTAAATCATTCTAAGATACTTTATAAACATGTTAGAACAATTTAAACAAAATTAAACTTCGTTTATAAATCAAATCGTATCAAAACTAATCATATAACCATACTTTAACAATTTTAGAGAAAACCCCGAACAAACACATAACACCTACGAAAATCCTTGTCTAAACGAACATGATTTGTTTTTAAATCATGTCATAATATATCTAAATAATAAAACACGAAAATCATGCAATTCCTCCAGTTTTCTAAGTGTTTGCTACTTGCCTTTTTTATGAACCCAGATTTGTTGAAAACTCCTTCTGTGCCTATTTTATAATCTCGATATCACCTCTCTAGACTTATTCAATTCAAATCTCCACCGTTCAGTTTGAAGTCCTCCACGAGTAGATCAAAACCTTAAAATTTCAGCTCATTCCAACGGTTGGATCTTCCTATCTTGTCATTCGAAGTTTGCTAGTCGGCCATCGCTGCAACTCCTCTTTCTTTTTAAATCTGATTTTCTACCAACTTCTAGGTTAATTCACACCACCTTAGACTCTTCCAAATCCGATCTCCACCATTCAAATTAAAGTATCGCATGTATAGATCATAACCTCCAAATCTTATAATGATCCAACAACTGGATCTCTGGGGATCGTGGTTCAAAGTATGCTGGTCGGACCTCTGTAGCACCTCCCTTTTTCTTTTCTTCCCTCTCTTTTCTCTCCTCTCTTCTCCTTATTTTTCTCCAAGCCCAAGCACGAATTTACCTCTTCTTTCTCCTTATTTTTGAATTGCTAAAAACCCTAAACCTTCCCTAGACCTTCCCTTTAAATCTCTAGCTAATTAAATCTCTAGCCAATTAAATCTCTAGCCAATTAAATCTCTCACTATCTAAATTCTTTTTTCTAGCTAATTTTCGTGCATATTTAATTTCTTATTTTAAAATATTACTAAAACACCCCAAAGCTCCTCTTATCCTCAAATTTAAGGCTCCTTATCAACCATAATCGCCAATATACCCTTTTTCCTACTTTTAAGCCATAATTTGCTATTTAATTTCAAGCCTAACCCAAATTAAGTCTAGTTAAATATTTCAAACCTAAAAATTAGTTAATTACTCAAAATATTAATTCGGCTAATTAGAAAATGACTAAAATACCTTTTCCTTGTAATTCCATATTTAACCTTTGAATCTTTTTCCAAAAATTCTCCTATTTATTCCTCACATCAATCTTGACCATATAATGCACTTGGATTAATACTTATCTTCTCCAATCCTTTATATTTAATTTATTTTATTTTTAGGAAAATCCAGGGTTTTACAGGCAGGTCGCTAGAGCAGTCGCTCGAGTGGCCATGCCTTAAGTCTCTTCCTAAAACTATTTCCTGATGTCGCGCTCGAGCGGCTGCTCAGGCGGCTGGGATTTCTCTGCAATTCGTGAAATTCGAACCTTTGGGATTTGGGGATTTCCTTAAGTCTCATTCTAGGTGTTTTTGGGCTCTAAATTGCTCCTAGCATGTGTAGTTATCTACTACCAACAAAACCCTCAAAGAAATCCCTCCCATTTGTCCTAATACTCATTTTCACATCTCAACCCTCACTTATACACTTTACATATGAAAATGGCCAAAAAAGGAGAAATAAGGGTTGGGGTGGTGTTGCTTACCTCTTGCAATCACTTGAGCAAGTTGTCTAGCCCCCTTTGCAACTCACAAACCAGTACCTCCTTGGTTCTTGGTTGATTTCTCACAAAGCTCCAAGCAAAGCTCTCAAACAAAAATGGAAACTTGGGTTTCCTCTTTCTCTTTTCTTGCAACAAACTCCTCCAATGGGTTTGAAATGGGTGGAGGGATGAAATGGGGAGAAGATGAAGAAGAAATGGGAGAGTGGGAGAGAAAGTGAAGAGGAAAAGGGTTGGGAATAGGTGTTGGTCGTGAATGGCTTCTCCCCCTTGGGTTCCACCACTTAAGTAACTTCCCCCAAAACACTATATTTTACAAGTTAGCCACTCTTCTCCTATTGGCACATAACCAATCAACACTTAGCTATTTCTCACTTGAGATCAAACTTTATTCAACAATTAGAGGTTGCTCACCTCCCTAGGCACTGCCTAGCCGGGGCTTAGCCACTTTGATTGGCTTTAGGCTTGGACTTCTCCAGCTTCACCTACACATCAAGCTCACTGATTAGGATGTGCTAAGGGTATTAGAGTGTGGTTTCACACTTGGTTTGGTATCTCAAATCATAATATATTAATTCTAGATCAAACCCAAACTTTTAAACCTAAAACCATGCAATGATTAAACAAAATGGGGTGTTACTACTTGCCTTAAAACGCAAAATCCTTCTTTTCAAGTTACCGTCGAGATTCTACTACTATTGTACCCCTCTAGAAACCTCAAAACACCATCTCCACTGTTCAGATTGAAGCTCCACCTGTTTTGAACAAAACCCCCAAATTTGAGGCCAATCCAACGGTTGAATCTCTTCCGATCTAACTTTTATTAATGCTACTAAGAGGTTTCTACAACACCTTCTCTTTCTATATTCCCCAAACGTGATGTAAAACCCCAAATTTTCAGTAAATAAATAAATAATAATTAAATATGAATATCTTGAATGTCCATATATTTGTAAAAATAAACTAGAGAATAAACTTAGAAATCTTGGAAGAAATCAAGTGTGCAGATGTAAATTATCACGGGAATGGTATTTTGGCCAATTCATATTAATTATTGGTAAATAATTAATTATATTAATTAAGTTATTATTAGACTTGAGAAATAATGATAGATTTAAGTTAGGTTTAGACTGCCAATTAATAATGATATTTATAGCTTGATAAGTGGAACAAGGGCATAATGATAAATATAGTCGATTTGGAGTCTTAAGTCAAGGAGATGAGAATTTTATAGAAGGATGTCCATATATTTGTAAAAATAAACTAGAGAATAAACTTAGAAATCTTGGAAGAAATCAAGTGTGTAGATGTAAATTATCACGGGAATGGTATTTTGGCCAATTCATATTAATTATTGGTAAATAATTAATTATATTAATTAAGTTATTATTAGACTTGAGAAATAATGATAGATTTAAGTTAGGTTTAGACTGCCAATTAATAATGATATTTATAGCTTGATAAGTGGAACAAGGGCATAATGATAAATATAGTCGATTTGGAGTCTTAAGTCAAGGAGATGAGAATTTTATAGAAGGATATTAATTATAATCACACTGATAGAAGAGATCCGGAGTTTGACGCAGATCTGGCCGTTGGATCATGGTAGATCGAGGTAAGATTTAAGTAAATCCGAAACTATGTTCTAATTGGATGGTTGTCTAAAGGGATGATGCATGTGCATTGCGTAGGATCATGGGATATAAAAGAATAGGGTTTATACCCTAGAAAAATATGTTTTAGTATTTTGTGGGGTATTCGACGGCTGAAAGAGAAAAACGAAAGAGAGAGGGAGACCAGCGACTGGAAGAGAAGAAGAAGAAGGAGTTTTGTGTCTGTATAGAACAGAGGATCGTCATCAACACAAGGAGAAGGAGGAGGGATAAGGAACAGTTCGAAATAGAGGTAGGTGACATTGTTTTTGTTCGTTTTTGTATTTACGTTCGTTTAATCGTAAAAGCATGTTTTTATATGACCTATTGATGTATTTAGTTTAGTATCAATGTTATATGTATGACAGAATGAGATTGAACGAGAAAAATCACGATTTAAAACTGTTTCCGTTCGTTTTTGAGAGACCGCCGACCTCGACTGTGCTCGGCGATCCTCGGCGCTAGTTATAAAATTTAGACCGCTGGAAGACGTATCGTCGGCGTCCTATTTTACACTACCGCCGACCACAGACCGCCGAGGCGATCCTGAGCTATCCTAGGCGCTCTGTTCAGAATTTGCAGATTTTCATAATTTCAAACCCTGATTCAATTCCAAACTATTTTTAATCAATTTTAATGATTAATTAAGATGTTTTAAGACCAAAATAATTTATCTAATTTCCTGTTTTACAGAAAAATAAATAGGGAATTGTTTTAGGTAATTAGTTGCCTAACTTGATCTTAAATAAGAAATTCTAAGTCTAATGCAGATAAACCTTTATAAATTAGGTTAATTAACTAAGAGACATTGATTTATATATCAATAACCAGATTTCTACAAATAAAGACTTTAAATCAGAAACTACCTTATAGACATTGGAGAAAGGACCCTATATACCTTAGTTAATTGAATTGGTTTATATTCAGTTTCTCTACTAAAATAACACCTACCTTATTATATTATGTCACATCCCTAAATGTTACCGAACTACTTTATTAAATAGCAAGAACTATATTATCCCTAAACTTACGTAAATAGCAAGTATCTTGTTACCCCTAAACTTTATTTTCTAAATTACCTTATAACTTTATATAACCTTTAATTATCATATAACTAGACTGGGCATTATGATTACAAACTAATAAACTGAACATGAAATAAGACTTTGGATTACCGATTGAATATGAAAGAACTATGATGATAAACAATATTGGAATGTGAATGATTTGTACAATGGCTTGGTTGCCAGTTTTATTAATAACCTGCTTGGTGGCAGAGATGTATTGTATATTACCTGCTTGGTGGCAGAGATTATAACCTACTTGGTGGCGGAGACCCTAACCCGTTTGGTGACGGAGACCCAACCTGCTTGGTGGCAGAGAAAACCCGTTTGGTGACGGAGACCCAACCCGCTTGGTGGCGGAGACCCTAACCCGTTTGGTGACGGAGACCCAACCTGCTTAGTGGCAGAGAAAACCCGTTTGGTGACGGAGACGCAACCCGCTTGGTGGTGGAGACCCTAACCCGCTTGGTGACGGAGACCCAACCTGCTTGGTGGCAAAGAAAACCCATTTGGTGACGGAGACCCAACCCGCTTAGTGGCGGAGACCCTAACCCGTTTGGTTACGAAGACCCAACCTGCTTGGTGGCAGAGAAAACCCGTTTGGTGATGGAGACCCAACCCACTTGGTGGCGAAGACCCTAACCGGTTTGGTGACGGAGACATTACCCACTTGGTGGCGGAGATACCCGCTTGGTGGCGGAGACATTACCTCCTGCGCGAGAGATTCATTACCTCCTGTGGGGTAGATGTATTTCCGATGGATTGCATCCTACAGGAGAGATACCTCATGTAATGCCCCGAGTCCGGGTCATTTTTTTTTTCATTTTGACTCAGATCAAGGCATTAACTTGTGGTACATTACAATCAGTTCAAATATAAGGAAATAAAGAACTAAGATTTATCAGAGTGCTAGGAAGCTTAAATTATTCATTGGAACTATATCTTCCTATTACATCAATTTATCAAATTAAAGGCAACTACAAATTAGCTAACTCTTAATATCCTACCAAATCATCTATTATGATTCCAATAAAATAAATACAACTATATAAAATTATCCTACTCTTTTCATATGGAATTTCTAGACTTCAACCCACTATCTGTCTAACCCATGGCGTCCTCTCCAAGATGACCTGAAAAATAGAATATAAAGTAGGGGTGAGATACGAATATCTCAGTAGGTAACACATGCATGAGGAAACAACTTATACATATAGAAAATAACAGTGGTTTCATGCTCAGTAAAATAGACGACTAATTACGGTCAATAAGATGAACAAATAATCTCAATATAAAACAAACATTTACTCAGTGCCCGAAATAAAAGAAGTTAATCATGTGCACTTCCGTTCAATTTAAAGGAAAATGTACTATATTTCACATTCCTATGGTTTTTGGTTTATTTTCTTTAGTGTCTTCTTAAGAGCAGTTCCACATTTTATTCATGATTCCATAATATTCCATTTTAACAGTTCTCATTAACTCATAGCAATTCTATTAAGTTATGGCATTTCAATATTTCCTTTTTAAATAAACAATCCATCAACCTGAGAATCAATCATCATATCAGTAATAAAAGCCAACCTTCAGGTAGTAGCCTATCTCTACCATAAAACGCAAAAACGTAGTATCCACACAAGCTCCGCAGGAGAATGCACATCTCTAAGACTACAGGTACCCCCTACAGGAGACAGCATAACTCTACCGCAGGATGTGAACACCTAGCATCTACCTCTACCGTAGGAGATAGCTTCCTCACCTTCCAATGATAACTCACACACCCATCCTCCATGTGGGATGCAATCACGCATAATCACATCTCCCCCACATGAGGTATCTCTCCTGTAGGATGCAATCCATCGGAAATACATCTGCCCCACAGGAGGTAATGTCTCCGCCACCAAGCGGGTAATATCTCCGCCACCAAGCTGGTAATCTCTGCCACCAAGCAGGTTGGGTCTCCGCCACCAAGCGGGTTATCTCGGCCACCAAGCAGGTTGGGTCTCTGTCACCAAACGGGTTAGGGTCTCCACCACCAAGCGGGTTGGGTCTCCGCCACCAAACGGGTTATCTCTGCCACCAAGCAGGTTGGGTCTCCGTCACCAAACAAGTTAGGGTCTCTGCCACCAAGCGGGTTGGGTCTCCGCCACCAAGCAGGTTATCTCTGCCACCAAGCAGGTTAGGTCTCCGGCACCAAACGGGTTATCTCTACCACTAAGCAGGTTATAATCTCTGCCACCAAGCAGGTAATATACAATACATCTCTGCCACCAAGCAGGTATTAATAAAACTGGCCACCAAGCCAATACACAAATAATTCTCAATTCCATTATTATTTATAACATATTAGGTTCATGTTTAGTTGATAATTCAAAGTCTGGTTATAAACAGTTTCTCAGTTTATTAATTATAGTATTTTGTTCAGTAAATTCAAATAAGTTTAGCGTGACATCCTGATTTAGTGTTAGACAGGTATTTAATTACACCGGAAATTGAACGCATAACACGCATGCTAAACTGCGGTTCTAATAATGTATTAATTACATTAATATAAATTTTAATTGTTTAATAATATTTATGTGGGTCATTTTAAAGCATTAGGACTTAATTAATATTTGGTTAATTTATCAAAAGTTATTACAGTTTAGATTTAGTAGAAGAGTAGGTTACATATACAATCTAATTAGGTTTAGGTTAAGTTTTTCAAGTTATTTAAAGTTTGGTGAGGGTCAAAAAGGCATATGAAAGTATTTAGAGTTTAGTTTAATTCAATAAAGTAAGATGGAAGTATTTAAGTTTAAGTTTTAATTCATTAAAGTATATAAAAATATTTAAAGTTTAGGCTTGTAATGATTACAAGCATGAATTCGCTTTACATATTTGATCACCTAGGTACGTTGACCAAGTCGGCGCTATTGAGCGATAACGCGTTTCGTTTTAAATAAAGCGAGCACCGAGCGACTGTTAGTCGGCGATCACGGGCGCTCTAAATATTTCAACTAATGCCGAATAGCGCTGAGGAGCGCCAAGTGCAGGCACGGTCGGCGCTCTAACCAAAACGACGAACGGAGTTTCTAAAAATCATATTTTTGTGTTCTAATCGCTTCTAACATTCATATAAAATTAATATCAGACAATATACGTATATTTACAACATAAAAGATCATGCAACTCGAATCAAATAAACCACAGGAAACCAAAACGAACGAGTAAACGTTGCTACCTACCTCTGTTCGCTCAAGAACACCTTCTTCCACCTCTTTCTCTTTCGTGTGACTTTGATTTCTTCTTTCGCAGCAACCCAAGCCCCTTCGAGATGACGATCTCCTTGGCTGCTCCTTCTTCCTCTTCTCTCGGCCTCCCTCTCTCTTTTGTTCATTTTTCTCTCTTCAGCCGCCAGAACCCAAAAACTAAAACTCCCCTACGATCAACCCCACATAAAATATAAAAACCCTATTTTATTCTCCTCTGATCCCTCATATCTCCTTACAATCATGTTCCATACTTATCCACCCGTTAGATTTAATGAGGACCGTTAATTCACACTTACCTCGATATCTCGCGATCCAACGGGCAGATCTGCGTCAAACTCCGGATCTCCCCTTGTAACGATATCCCCTACAATAATAAATTATTTCCCATCCATAATAATCCTCAAGAATATTAATTATTATTTTATTTTAATATCTGGGAAAATTCGGGGTTTTACATCCTACCCACCTAACAAATAAATTTCGACCTCGAAATTTCAACATCCTCATCTCCTTATATCCACTACGCTTCTGCTGTGCTTATATTTACTACTATCAAATACCTAACTATTTATAATCATAAAATAATTTTGAAGAGTTTCATAATTTCACTACCATCAATCCTTTACATATATACGTGTCTATATGAAAGTTGACGGGAAAATCACGTGGCTCCCTTCTAACTTAACTTAAATCGAAGATAATACATCACAAAACATCTTTCACACACATATGTATATATATATTGTAGTTACACTACCTCACTTGCATCAAGTTTAATACCCGAGTAAATGTTTGGCATTGGCCAGATGCCTCACATCACTTTAGGTATGACTCAACACAAGTAGCTCATCATGCATCCTAATTTCTCCGGTCTTCCCAAATTGGGATTTACTATTTCATGCATCTTCCAATTCTCCTCGATTTGATCTCACAACTATATAAGTAATCATATTATATACATTCCACATCTCATACCAAACATCAAACAACAATATATTATAATACCATACACTTTAATCATACTATCTCATAATATCAAATATAATATCGTCACAACCACATAATGCAAATCAATAACGTAATATGATGCAGTATAAGGAAAATATAAGACATACCCCCAATATGCTCTAGATTCCTCTGCCTTGATGCATAGCTCCCATCTGCTGAGGATTTCTAATCCGCAATTGTTGGTAAGTTGCTGGGTGAAGGCATGCGGAAATCTTATGGTCAAACTTTCCACACCTGAATCAACCTCCTGGCAATGCATAACATGGACCAGGTACATGAAAACGCCCACATCCACTACAATTCCCATTAGTCCTCCTACCCTTATTTCCTTCCAGTGATACTCCATAATTCTCACTTCCCCCTTGACCTTCCAAATCACTACGTTGCCTTTTCTTTCCATCCAAATACTTCCTCAACTCATATCCTGGATCTGGAGAACTCTCTGTCCTGATTGGATATGGTTTCCTCAAATCTAATTCATTTCTCGAATTTATATCCCCTTCTGCTTTAGTGGCTCTTCGAACTATGTTGGTGTACTCGGTGCAGACAAAAACCGTCAACATACTCCTGATATCCTACCTTAGACCCTTCTCAAAGTGCCCAGTCTTCCTCTTTTCATCCTACACCATGTGAGGTGCAAACCTCGACAACTCAGAAAAGCGTGCCACATAATGAGCCACTGTTTGCTCCCCTTGAGATATATCCATAAACTCTCGCTCCTTTTGTAAGCGAATCTCATCGGAGAAGTATTGCCCATAGAATCTATCAACAAAACTATCCCATGACATGCGGACTGCCTGGGGGTCCTACCTCTTCACAGCTCTCCACCAATGAGCTGCCTCCCCCTCGAAAAGAAATGATGCCAATCTCACTCTCCTATCATCTGGGCAATCCATAGCCTCAAATATCCACTCTATCCTCATAATCCAACGCTCTGCCTCCATAGGATCTGGCAATCCTCTAAAGATCGGAGGATCCATCTTACAAAACTGCTCCAAGTCTCGTGCTACCCGTATCTCATCATGCTGTACTGGAGCATATCCATCTCTTCATCCATTACTACCTCCATTCTCCTTCTGACTCAATCTCTCCTCCCTCTCTTTGGCAAAGAGATCTGCCAAGGTGACCACCATGGCCCAAATGTTACCACCTGGTGGTGGGGCATTATACTGCTGCTCTCCGGCCTCAAACCTCTCATCAGGAATATCAGCTCGTGCTCGCCGTCCTCAACTAGTCATCTGCAAAATACCACAAACAATCAATTAGGAACTCTCCCTAATGATATTCCTAGGGGTTCTATCTAGCGTATCACTCCCCAAGACCCGCCTAAGGTTCTCTAAAACCTAGGGCGCATGAACCAAATGCTTTGATACCACCTGTAACGCCCCGAGTCCGGGTCATTTTTTTTTTCATTTTGACTCAGATCAAGGCATTAACTTGTGGTACATTACAATCAGTTCAAATATAATGAAATAAAGAATTAAGATTTATTAGAGTGCTAGGAAGCTTAAATTATTCATTGGAACTGTATCTTCTTATTACATCAATTTATCAAATTAAAGGCAACTACAAATTAGCTAACTCTTAATATCCTACCAAATCATCTATTATGATTCCAATAAAATAAATACAACTATATAAAATTATCCTACTCTTTTCATATGGAATTTCTAGAGTTCAACCCACTATCTGTCTAACCCGTGGCGTCCTCTCCAAGATGACCTGAAAACTAGAGTATAAAATAGGGGTGAGATACGAATATCTCAGTAGGTAACACATGCATGAGGAAACAGTTTATACATATAGAAAATAATAGTGGTTTCATGCTCAGTAAAATAGATGACTAATTACAGTCAATAAGATAAACGAATAATCTCAATATAAAACAAACATTTACTCAGTGCCCGAAATAAAAGAAGTTAATACTGTGTATTTCCGTTCAATTTAAAGGACAATGTACTATATTTCACATTCCCATGGTTTCTGGTTTATTTTCTTTAGTGTCTTCTTAAGAGCAGTTCCACATTTTATTCATGATTCCATAATATTCCATTTTAACAGTTCTCATTAACTCATAGTAATTCTATTCAGTTCTGACATTTCAATAATTCCTTTTTAAATAAACAATCCATCAACCTGAGAATCAATCATCATATCAGTAATAAAAGCCAATCTTCAGGTAGTAGCCTATCTCTACCATAAAACGCAAAAACGTAGTATCCACACAAGCTCCGCAGGAGAATGCACATCTCTAAGACTACAGGTACCCCCTGCAGGAGACAGCATAACTCTAACGCAGGATGTGAACACCTAGCATCTACCTCTACCGTAGCAGATAGCTTCCTCACCTTCCAGTGGTAACTCACACACCCATCCTCTATGTGGGATGCAATCACGCATAATCACATCTCCCCCACATGAGGTATCTCTCCTGTAGGATGCAATCCATCGGAAATACATCTGCCCCACAGGAGGTAATGTCTCCGCCACCAAGCGGGTAATCTCTGCCACCAAGCAGGTTGGGTCTCCGCCACCAAGTGGGTTATCTCTGCCACCAAGCAGGTTGGGTCTCCTTCACCAAACGGGTTAGGTTCTCCGCCACCAAGCGGGTTGGGTCTCCGCCACCAAGCGGGTTATCTCTGCCACCAAGCAAGTTAGGTCTCCGTCACCAAACGGGTTAGGGTCTCTGCCACCAAGCGGGTTGGGTCTCCGCCACCAAACGGGTTATCTCTGCCACCAAGCAGGTTAAGTCTCCGTCACCAAACGGGTTATCTCTGCCACCAAGCAGGTTATAATCTCTGCCACCAAGCAGGTAATATACAATACATCTCAGCCACCAAGCAGGTATTAATAAAACTGGCCACCAAGCCAATACATAAATAATTCTTAATTCCATTATTATTTATAACATATTAGGTCCATGTTTAGTTGATAATTCAAAGTCTGGTTATAAACAGTTTCTCAGTTTATTAATTATAGTATTTTGTTCAGTAAATTCAAATAAGTTTAGCGTGACATCCTAATTTAGTGTTAGACAGGTATTTAATTACACCGGAAATTGAACGCATAACACGCATGCTAAACTGCGGTTCTAATAATGTATTAAGTACATTAATATAAAATTTTAATTGTTTAATAATATATATGTGGGTCATTTTAAAGCATTAGGACATAATTAAGATTTGGTTAATTTATCAAAAGTTATTACAGTTTAGATTTAGTAGAAGAGTAGGTTACATATACAATCTAATTAGGTTTAGGTTAAGTTTTTCAAGTTATTTAAAGTTTGGTGAGGGTCAAAAAGGCATATGAAAGTATTTAGTGTTTAGTTTAATTCAATAAAGTAAGATGGAAGTATTTAAGTTTAAGTTTTAATTCATTAAAGTATATAAAAATATTTAAAGTTTAGGCTTGTAATGATTACAAGCATGAATTCGCTTTACATATTTGAACGAGTAAACAGTGCTACCTACCTCTGTTCGCTCAAGAACACCTTCTTCCACCTCTTTCTCTTTCATGTGACTTTGATTTCTTCTTTCGCAGCAACCCAAGCCCCTTCGAGATGACGATCTCCTTGGCTGCTCCTTCTTCCTCTTCTCTCGGCCTCCCTCTCTCTTTTGTTCTTTTTTCGCTCTTCAGCCGCCAGAACCCAAAAACTAAAACTCCCCTACGATCAACCCCACATAAAATATAAAAACCCTATTTTACTCTCCTCTGATCCCACTGTGCGCACCTGATTTCGGTCCTACGACGAGGCGCATGCAAAACGATGCGTGCCTCAGGATTGTTTGGAGTCGCCACTGCCTGATGGGGTGCTAGAGATTCTAAGCAAGTTCTCGGTTGTGGTCTGGGGAAGTCCGTAGACACCCCAGTCCACCCCGTCCAATGACGGGTCCCATGGTTTCCTGGTTTTGAGTCAACTTTTGGTCTCTCACTCACCCGTTCCTAATCCAGCATTCAATTCAGTTAAGTCTGGCGGGACCACCAAAGCGTTGTGTGTCCCTTTACTTGATTTTATCTTTTTAGTTAAAGATGATGTGAGTCGGATTAGGCAGGCCCCGTTGGAAGGCCTGCGGATCCCTTGGTGGGCTTGGTTAAGCCCCACGTATCCCCTGGTGGGCCTTAGTCTAGCCTGAGAGGCCCTTTGGGCTTTGGTTCAATGAATTGATTTTATTTTGAAATTCAAGTTTGATTGTTTAAGTGGATTCTCATGCCAAAGTGGGCCGGGATTGCTTTGTGGGCCCTTGAGTGGGCCACACAGTTGGTTGCCAAGTGATTTTGAGATTACCTCGATTAACTGTGCCAAAACAAGCTAGGTTTTGGGCTTGGGGCCCTTTACCTGTGCTTGGGCTTGAAAGCCCAAGGCTTCTTGAGTTAGGGTTTGGAAACCCTAAGTTGGTTCGATTTAATGGGTTTTAGCGGGCCCGATCGGCCCTACCCGCAGTCTCGGCCAAGCCAAGCCTAGATCTAAACATACATGCTGCCCCAGTTGGGCTTTGGTGGGCCTCCAATGGTATGGCCCACTCATTCGGTTAAATTTATCTTGATTTATCAAAAAAGTCTGTCGGGCTTGGTGGGCCCCGTTGGAAGGCCCACCGGGAATCAATTTGGACCGAGTCGGTCCATGGCCCATCTTGGGTTTCCGGGTGACCCGGAAACCCTTTTGGTTCATCCGGATTGATCAAACACCCCCAAAAATTAGCACAATATCACAAAATTAGCAAAAATGCAGTCTGGCAGTGTAGCCGGCCTAAGATGCCGGTTACACACGAGGCTCAGTGTATCCGGCATCTTTAGCCGGCTACGAATAAGGCTCTGTTGATCCGACCTGAGTTGTCGGATCAACCTAAAAACTTGGTTTTTTCGGATTTTTGCATTGGGCTTGGATTCCTAGGCCTCTTAGGGTGTTCCGGCATTGTGACAGGGACCTAAGTGTCCCTGTCTTGGTTCCTCATACTCTACATGTCAATAATCAAACAAGGATAACACAAATCCATCAACAAGGCCTAGCATGCATGCTCTTAAACCATGAAACTACATGCATTTGGACAGATTTTTATACATGAGACAAAAGTGTGTGTGTGTGAGTGAGCATGCTTCATGTGTGAGCATGTGTTAAAAGGTAAGCATGCATATTACTTACAAGTAGCTTAAAGGGATTAATATGAAAGCATCAAAGAGTATGAACCTAAAAAACATATACATATGATCTACCCTAAACATGCCAACAAGCCCTATCATTAATCCCATGCTAAAAACAAACACAAAGCCATCCAACCAAACCTATTTAAAGAAGGGAAAGAGGGGGGTTAACATGGGGGTACAAAAGATGAGAAGACAAGGGAACATGCTCCCTTGGAATAATGGTGGGACAAGCCAAAAGAAGCATGACAAGTGCTTCCAAATGGGATCCTAGACACACTTGTCAAGGCCTCTCCTCTTCCCATTCAGATATTAAACCCTCCCCTTACCATGGGAGTTAATATACAAAAAATAAAGTGAACCAACAAATCATATCATGAGAGAACAGTAGGCATATGGCATAAAAAAAGAATGGAAATGCTCATATTTCATTTATTTTTAAGTATGTTTAACAAAGGGTGCCAAGGAACTCACCTAGGGCTTCGGAACTTTCTTTGAGTTGTGCTAACCTCCTCTTGAAGCCAAGGCACGGCTGGAGCAGCTCCTCCTCCTCTCCAAATGACCTCCAAGACCTCCTCCAAGTGATGGGAGTGAAGAAAAGTGATTGAGAAATGGCTTGGGGGAAGAGGTTCAAGAGAGTGGGAGAGATGAAGAGAGCTTGGGGGAGATGGGAGAGAGGTTAGAGAAGAGAATGGAGAGACCAAAATGTGCTCCAACCCCTAATGCATCCCACCCCCTCCCCTTTTATAGGAGAGGTTGCTTAAGGGTTAAGAAAGACCAATTTTTAAATATTTTATCAAAAGTGACTTTTTTTATTGTTATTTCTTACTTGTGACTTATTACTTTTGCTTAATGGTTAAGAAAGACTCTTTTGTTAATATTTTTTACTTAGGGGTTAAGAAAGACTCTTTTTGTTAATATTTTTGTTTACTTAAGGGTTAAGCAAGGGGACGTCCACGTGGCGCAATTTGCCACGTGGACAGTTTATTTTTGACCAAGGATTGCCCATAACTCTCTCATTTGAGCTCCGATTCTGGCAAACTCAGTTGCGTTGGAACCGGGTCGACATCCTCTATCCACTGAGCTAGAGTTTGGCAGCAAATTCGGGGTTTAGCAGAAAGTCAACTTTCGGCTCCCCCTCAAGTTTGACCGCCCGCAGAACCTTGATTCGGACTCCGATTCCAGCAAACTCAGTTGCGTTGGAACCGTGTCGGGATTCTCTATCTACTGAGATAAAGCAAGGTGGCCAACTATCACCTGATCAAAAAGTCAACTTTTTGTCCCCTCGGGGTTTGACTTTCTGCCAGGGTTTTCATTTTCAGCACTTCCAGGGGTGCAAAAATAAGGTGCTTACACCCATGTATCTCCTTACGATCATGTTCCATACTTATCCACCTGTTAGATTTAATAAGGACCGTTAATTCACACTTACCTCGATATCTCGCGATCCAACGGGCAGATCTGCGTCAAACTCCGGATCTCCCCTTGTAACGATATCCCCTACAATAATAAATTATTTCCCATCCATAATAATCCTCAAGAATATTAATTATTATTTTATTTTAATATTTGGGAAATTTTGGGGTTTTACACCTCATGTGGGGGAGATGTGATTATGCGTGATTGCATCCCACGTGGAGGATGGGTGTGTGAATTACCACTGGAAGGTGAGGAAGCTATCTCCTATGGTAGAGGTAGATGTTAGGTGCTCACATCCTGCGGTAGAGTTATGCTGTCTCCTGCAGGGGTTATTGTAAGCACCTCATTTTTGCACCCCAGGAGTGTCGGAAATAAAAACCCTAGCTGAAAAATCAAACCCTGAGGGGGCGAAAATTGACTTTTTGATCAAGTGATAATTGACCACCTTGCTTTATCTCATTGGATATAGAATCCCGACACAGTTCCAACGCAACTGAGTTTGCTAGAATCGGAGTCCGGATGAAGGATTTATCAGCCGGTCAAACTTAACAGGGAGTAGAAATTGACTTTCTGCTAAACCCCAGATCAGGTGCCCAAACTTGTACCAGTGGACAAGTCATCCTGACATGATTCCAACGCAACTGAGTTTGCTCGAATCGGAGTCCCGGATAGTAAGTTATGGGCAAAACAAGAAACCCTAAAAACTGCCCACGTGGCAAAAACAGCAGAGAAAACAGCAGAAAAAGGTGTCTGGGGGCAAAACCGTAAAATATCATGACAGTCAAAAATATCTGATGGCATGTCTGTAATTACCTAGGGACGAATCTGTGAATATCAAGTTGATGTGAAAATGGTTCAGGGACTAATCTGCAATTACCAAGAAAATCACCCCCACATGCTTAATTCCCCACCACATCTTTCTCTCCCTCTCTCTCCTCCATAACTCATCCCCCCACATGCTTAATTCCCCACCACATCTTCTTTCCCTCTCTCTCTCCTTCATAAATGCATGTTCCCCATGTGCACCCCCATGCATCATGCATGCAAACACCTCTCTCTCTCTCTCTCTCCCCCCTCATGAATATCCATGCATACATCATGCATAACCTCTCTCTCTCTCTCCCATGATCACCCATGCATGCATCATGGATGCATCTCTCTCTCTCTTATGATTGGTGTTCCCCATGTGCATGCATGTGCATCATCCATGCATGCAACACCTCATGCATCTCTCTCTCTCTCTCCTCCAAGCATGCATCCCCCATGGGCATCCATCATGTACCATCCACATAATAAAGCCCCCCAAGTCCCATATGTAGGGGGGCTCTCTCATTTGGTGCAGATTTTTCTCTTGAAGAGATTTTCCCTCTCCAAAGCCTCCAAACCTCCCCATAACTCTATTCTTCTTCATTCTTTCTCCTTCCCTCTCCATTCAAGTTTGAAGGAAGACCAAGGGAGATCTTGGGAGGTGAACAAGGTACTATCCAGGTGCTGCCATGGTCTAGAAGAGGTGTAAGAATACTTTAAAACAAGTATTTGAACCTAAGGTGAGCCTCTTGTAGACTTTTTGTTGAACATATGTGAATATGAGTTAATTTGAAGCATCTGGAATTTCATACATGTGTTGATATTTCTGTCACATGGCATGTGTGTGTTTTTCTACTCTCTTTTTATGTCTCTTTAAAGATCCTACTCTCCTAAGGTAAGAAGAAGCAACCGGTTGAACTAAAGAGAGGATGAGGGTTTCTCTAGTTCGATTCTAAGTGTTTTAAGTCGTTGTTTTCCCTTAATACTATTGCTGTTTTTTTCTTCACTTATTAGGGGAGTGTGTTCCCCTTCATCTCTACCTCATGTAACCCACATGTAGCCCCCCCTTCTTCATCCTTTCTTTAGATATCTTCTTTTCTAGGCTAGGTGAATGAATATATGGTTATGATATGGAATATGCATGATATAGGTTTATTTTCTCACATGTGTATGTAGCAGATTTTCGACATGCACGGTAGTCCTTCACTATTTATCATCATTTAAAGCATGCATATTATTATTTAAGACTATGTGAGCATCCTCTTTATCTACTGTTTTGTGCATGTTTTATTATGGTTTTTTTTTAAGTCTAGTTGCTGATTTTTGACCACTTAAAATCACTCCACTTAGTTTCTCATATGCTCCATGTATATACTCATGTTTTTGCCTACTACGAACACACTTAGATGTTTTAGGGTATCTAATTATTTATTTTACTTTTGCATGCATGTATATAGATCTGTTTCTTCAGTTCTTAAGTATGGCAAACACACACATACACTTATTTTGGTATGAGATTTATTCATGGAATCTTTCTTTGGGTGATTGTTTTATATATATGTAAGCTATTGTTTCCTTTGATTGATGAAAACCAAAACAGGGACACTTCAGTCCCTGTTACCTTGATAAATCTGGTTCAAAAATCAAAGAAAGCAGGACCTAAGCTTTCTCCTTTGTTCTTGATTTTAAAAACCCCCAAAAAGAAGCCTTTTAAGTTCCATTTGAACCACTGTGGGCCCACACAATCATTGGAACACCCTAGAAGACCCAGGAACCCAAGCCCAATGCAAAAATCTGAAAAACTAAGTTTTTAGGTTGATCCGACAACTCAGGTCAGATCAACAGGGCCTTGTTCGTAACCGGCCAAAGATGTCAGATACACTGGTCCTTATGTGTAACCGGAATCTCAGGCCGGCTACACTGCCAGAATGCCATTTTTGCTATTTTATGATCTTGTGCTATTTTCTTGATTTGTTTGATCAATCCGAATGAACCAGAAGGGTTTCAGGGTCACCCGGAAACCCAAGATGAGCCATGGACCGACCCGGTCCAATTTGATTTCCAGTGGGCCTTCCAACGGGGCCCACCCAACCCAATAAACTTACTTTTTGCTCAAAATAAGGTTAATCAAGTTAATTGCGTGGGCTAGACCATTTGAGGCCCACTAAAGCCCACTTTGGAAGCATGCTAGCTTAGACTTAGGCATGGTTTGGCCGAGACCAAGGGTAGGGCCTGTCGGGCCCACTAAGCCCATTGAACCCAACAAAGATTAGGGCACCCAGGCCCTAACTCAGGAAGTCTTGGGCTTTCAAGCCCAAGCCTAGATAAAGGGCCCCAAGCCCAAGGCCTGGCCCGTTTTGGCACGAATTAAGCAAGATAAACTTAAATCATTTGGTAACCAACTGTGTGGCCCACTCAAGGGCCCACAAAGCAGTCCCGACCCACTTGTGCATAGCTTTCGAAAGAAAAAAAACTTCATGTCAGTCATATGCACTTGCACACACAATAAGTCAAGTGCCTACAGTTTGAATTTTAGATACTTCACCGCCCTGCGAGAATCTTGCAGACCCAGGTGAAGAAAAAGGATCAGAAGAGGTCCGGAAGCACCTTGAAGCTGAGAGCAGAAGAAAGGCAAAAACAGAAAAAAGCCGAGGCAGAAGCACACTGGCAGCGGAATGGCAAAGACTTCCGTTGTCCCCCAACAGATTCATTTCCTCAGCGGAACTTTCAAGAAACCAAAAGCAGCATGTCAAGACTAGTTTTGCACAAGAGTGAAAAATCCAAGAAGGCATCCACAAGCCCCCAATGGAGTAGTCACTTTTAAAGAAGTCCCAATACTGGCCTAAATGATGGCCTCCTCCCTGCAAGAACAAGAGCAGAAGTCAAAACCTCAGGAGAAAAGAACCTCGTAGAGAAAAGTCTGATCAAAATCAGACAGATGGTCCTGCCAAAAGAAGGAAACAGCGGAAGAAAGAAGAGCAGAATGAAGAACTTTTTGGGCAAGTTAGCCCCATTTGTAAATTTTTTATTTCCCACTTTTGTAAATAGAATAGGATAGGTGTGTGAGCTCCTTTGAGGCACCGAGCAGTGCTGAGAGCACCTCCTCGCCAAGAGCATCTCCTCCTTCCTCCTTCCTTCATGCCATCCCCTAATCAAACCCTAATTAAAAAAAAAAACTGTCCTCAAGAGTCCCAAG
Organism: Buxus sempervirens; assembly: GCA_947561395.2. Taxonomy (NCBI): domain Eukaryota; kingdom Viridiplantae; phylum Streptophyta; class Magnoliopsida; order Buxales; family Buxaceae; genus Buxus; species Buxus sempervirens. Next base: position 13,867,506 of record OX387185.1, read on the forward strand.
CCTGAAAAAAAAATGGGATAAAAAGAAATCAAATTTGAAAACACCTAAAAGCTTTAATGGAACAAATGAGAAAAGAAAATTGTTGAGTGCCTTACATCAACGTCGAAACAGGTTGGTGAGCTTAAGTCCAACCCCATCCTTTTAATTTGAATTAAAATCAGGAGTTTTTCCAAGAAGCCCGAAGTGGGCGAGCAAACTTTGAAATCTTAGTGGAAACCATTTGGTGTTTCCCTTCCATTGAAAAAAGATCAAAAGGACTAAGCTCGTCAATCATGTCGATAGAAATGTAAGGCGCAAAAACGAGGTTCTTCTTTTTTCTTTGCTGTTCATCCCCAAGGTGACTCCGGCAAAGAGGGACTGCTGTAAGCACCTCATTTTTGCACCCAAGGAGTGCCGGAAATAAAAACCCTAGCTGAAAAGTCAAACCCTGAGGGGGCAAAAATTGACTTTTTGATCAAGTGACAATTGACCACCTTGCTTTATCTCATTGGATAGAGAATCCCGACACGGATCCAACGCAACTGAGTTTGCTAGAATCGGAGTCCGGATGAAGGATTTATCAGCCGGTCAAACTTGACAGGGAGCAGAAATTGACTTTCTGCTAAACCTCAGATCAGGTGCCCAAACTTGTCCTAGTAGACAAGTCATCCTGACACGATTCCAATGCAACTGAGTTTGCTCCAATCGGAGTCCCGGATAGTAAGTTATGGGCAAAACAAGAAACCCTAAAAACTGCCCACGTGGCAAAAACAGCAGAGATCTGCTGAATTCCCTGTTTTTGATGGTTAATGGCGCTTAGAATTTAGTAGGATGGCCTATGATGGTCTACCTTCTGAGGTAGGCGCTAGTGCAAATTTTTGGGATGGCTCAGGATGGCCTACTTGAGGGAGGTAGGCGCTCATGCAAAAATTGTATAGCCTTGTGCGGCTATGTTCTCAGAAGCTGTATTTCATAGATTTAATGTTTAAAACACGTCCTATGATACCTAAATAGATGTTAGAAGTATCTGGTAAAGATTTTTAGCTGAGGTTTCATACAATGTTATTATGGAAGAATTAAAGTATAAGGATGTGAAGGAATTTTTGAAAAGAACCCAGCTCTTGCTCAAAAAATTCTTAACTGATTTAAGTTCTAATGGTGAGGAAATAATTAAGGAGATAACCGAGAGTATTAAGGGACTGTTGGGAAAGAAGTGAGGCTGGATTTGAGATATAATTCAGGTATTAAGGTTTGAAAAATAAATAAGTGAAGTGTTCTTATGAGTTCTAAAAATCTATTCAACACTTGCATTGTTGTAAATTGTAAAACCTCTTTGGAGATATTCTTAAGAGATAAATTAGAGATGGTGAGAGGGGTTTGGAGTGAAAAAATAGATGCTGAAATGAGTGTATAAAAGAGGGGTTTTTATTTCAATAAGCATGGTGTATGTTTTCAGATTTTTATATAGTTGAGCTATGAGCATGGAAGTTAAGATAAAGATCATTGTAAAGGTTCTGTTAGGTTTAGATTATATCTGAGTTTTTTGGAAATGCATTAGAAAATAACATTATAGTTTCAATTAACCAAAAGTAGAAAGATTGAGTTATCATAAGATGGAGTTAGGTGTGTTAGTAGAAGATATCATTGGCCTATGTTAAAGAGAGTGAGTTAGAGTAATACTCGTAGGGAAATTTTCCGGTTTAACCGAGATTTGGCAGTTTTACCAAATTTTGACTACAAACGGGAATTTTATGCAATATTTTGGGAAAGGAACTTTAAAACAAATTATTTTGGACAAATCTGATTATTTGGAATTCTCCATGCACTTGGAGGAGGGTTTTGTGATTTTGATGGTTTGATGGTTATCTTACCTCCTTGTACTCGGGGATGCCCATGTACTTGGGATGTTGATTCCTCTGTGTACTCAGAGATGCCCGTGTACTCGGGATGACATGTTTTGAGTTTGGAACAAGTTGATATTATCAGGATTACTGTTTTGGCTTTAGCTCAAGTCTAGATGGCATAGCTCAGTGTGGATCCACATTCGTCAAGTTAAGAGCTAGGTAGCGGAATAGATTGATCTTTGCTAGTTGTAATACCTTGTTTGCACACACGTTCCATCGTGTACCTCGATGAGGCCTTCTCTGTATCTGGTTGGCTGCGGCTATCCCTCATTTTATCATGTATCTCGGACTATGATTGGATTAGTTCTTGCCAACCCATTACTATATCGGATGGGTTCTCCTGCAATAATTCGATGACCGTGTAGCTCGGCTTCGCACATAAGCTGGGAGGTGGCATAGTGAGCTTGGTTTTTTTACACTAGTTAAAGGCAGTTTATTTCATGAGTCCACTGTGGACTTATTTATAATGATTACAGGTTATGAATTGCTATTATTCGGAGATTGTTGATATTTCCCTTTATCAGTGTATATGTTGGGTTTGAGTACTCGATTTACCCGTTAAGGTTGGTTATTGTTACTGATGCATGTTTTACTACTGATGCATATTTTAGAACTATTATAAATGTTTTGTGCATGCATGTGCTACTTGTTGGGATAATCGTATCTCATTCCGCTTTGTTTTGTTTTGTTTTCAGATCCTAGTGAGGACGATCTTGGTGGGGTTGAGCCTATCGCTGACTACCCTGAGTATAGGGGAGAGGACTATTTTGTTGAGTGATATTTGAGAGATACTTGTGTTTGTTGATACATTTGATATAGTGAGTAAGCATTTGAATTGTAATTCTTCCATTTCATTGTGGAATGGTGATTGGGTTTATTAGCAAACTTTGATCTTGTTGTTGATGATAATAAAATTCAATTTCCTGTCTTTTACAGTCTGATATAGATCCTGCGGTTTTTTATTTATCTGATACCTCGGGTACGAGTTACGGTTCCGATACGTAACCCGGATCCGGGGTGTTACAAAGATGGTATCAGAGAATCTGATAAGGGACATGAATGAACACCTATAGGATGGCCTTGGGGTTTGAGAGCATGTTAGATAGTACCCTAGGAATTGCTAGGGAGGACGACCTACTACCCGAGCCCACACCCTAGCAGCTAGGCTGGTGAAGGATCATCATGAGGAGGTACATGAGCAGCCTCCATTCCTTGCTGAGGACCAGCAGATACCACATCCCCAGGCACCACCAGAGGCCCCACCTCAGAGAGGTGATGACATTTGGGCAGCTGTTGAGACTCTTACTCAGCTCCTATCTATGGAGCGAGAGGAGCGGATGAGCCAAACCGGCAACGGGAATGGCCATCGGAATGGAGAGGGGCACGGAGATAATCATAGGGGGCAGCAGTAGTAGCACATGAGAGAGCTTGAGCAGTTTAGAAAGATGGGACCTCCTACCTTTACTGGAGTACCTGACCCATTAAAGGCTGAGAGATGGATCTAGAGGATAGAGAGGATCTTTGATGTCATGCAGTGCTCCGAGGGGAGCAGGGTGAGGGTGGCCACCTTTATGATGGAGGGCGAGGCATATCACTGGTGGCAGAGCGTATTGCGTTGAGAGGCCCCAGGGACTCGGATGACATGGGGACAGTTCAGGGAGCTGTTCTACAGCCGATACTTTTCATCAAACTTCCGCCTGTCTAAGGTGAGGGAGTTTATGCAGATATCTCAGGGGACTTTATCTGTGGCCCAATACGAGGCCAGATTTGAGGAGCTGTCCTGCTTTGCTCCACACATAGTAGCAGTCGAGGAGCAGCGTATTGAGCATTTTAAGGAGGGGCTAAGGCCCGAGATCAAGGACAAGGTGTTAGTATTTTTGTGTACCCACTTTGAGGAGCTAGTAAGGAGAGCCAAGAGGGCAGAGAGACTTATTCGTACTAGCAAAGGGGATGCCAGCAGGGCACGGTTACCTCTTAGGTTGGGTTATGATTAGAGGTGTCCCTGGTAGGGACAAGAGGCCGAGGATTGAGGGTGCAGGACTGAGGCAGATGGGTGATAGTTGCGACGGTTATGGGAGAGCACATGTCTCGGGTCCTTGCTTTGCACCATTTGGTGCATGTTTCCGTTGTGGTCAGCGGGGACATCCGGTAGCGGACTGTACTTATCCTACTACATATCAGCCTCTCCAGACAATGGGTAGACCGCAGGGATTAGTAGCGCCAGTCCCACCTAGATTTCAATCACAGAGGCCATGAGATGAGAGACCAGTTCTAGCAACACCTACAAACCAGAGGCAGTAGGGTAGTGCCCCGCGAGGCTGAGGTGCACCATCTAGGATTGGTCAGAGACAGCCAGCACCAGCACCTCAGGGGCAGCAGACCCGAGTTTATGCAGTAGGTGCTACTGAGGAGGAGGAGGAGCCTGAGCCTGATGCACCCCATCTGGTTGGAGGTATTATTTTTATTTCTGGTAGATCAGCAGTTTGTTTTTTTGATTCTGGAGCATCTATCTCTTTTATTACTCCACGTTGTGCATGTCGGATTGGATTAGTGCCTGACACACTAGAGACCACTATGACTGTGCACACACCATTGGGGGAGACTTCTAGATTACAGACCATATACCGAGATTGCATGATCAAATTGGGATTACTATAGTTACCCGAGAATTTGATGGCATTAGACTTTGGAGAGTTTGATGTCATTCTTGGGATTGACTGGTTGTTTCGGCATCATGTGAGCATTGATTGCTTCAGGGGTACCATTATAGTGAGTTCTCCAGGGCAGTCTGTTTACTGTTTCAAGTGTGATGGTTTGTCTAGCAGAGTAGAATTGGTGGCTTCAGTGTTGACAGAGGAACCGAAGGGAGACACTCCTAGTCTGACTGATGTGCCTATAGTCTACGAGTATGCGGATGTTTTTCCTGATGACTTGCTACGATTACCACCACCTAGGGAGGTTGATTTTAGGATTCGACTCTTACCTGGCACGGCACTAGTATCTAGACCTTCTTACAGGATGTCTCAGCCGGAATATATAGAGTTGAAGAAGCAAGTTGATGAGTTGCTTGAGAAAGGGTATATTAGACCGAGTGTTTCACCTTGGGGTGCACCAGTTATGTTTGTACAAAAGAAGGATGGGTCTATGAGGAAGTGTATAGACTACCGTCGCCTGAATCAAGTGGCGATCAAGAATAAGTACCCATTACCCCGAATAGATTATTTATTTGATCAGTTGAGGGGAGCATCGTGGTTCTCGAAGATTGATTTAAGATTGGGATACCATCAGTTGTGTGTTGCACCAGAGGATCTAGAGAAGACAGCATTCCGCACGAGATATGGACATTATGAGTTCTTAGTCACGCCATTTGGGCTGACTAATGCCCCAGCGTCTTCATGGATCTCATGAATCGAGTGTTCCATCCATACCTTGACAGTTTTGTAGTAATGTTCATAGATGATATTCCGATTTATTCTCGGAGTAGAGAGGAGCATGTCCAGCATCTCAGGACAGTGTTGCAGACACTGAGAGATCATCATTTGTATGTTAAATTCAGCAAGTGTCAGTTCTGGTTGCAGAAGATCTCATTTCTGGGACATGTTATTTCTAGAGAGGGTGTTGAGGTAGATCCATCTAAGGTGTAGGCAGTGACCGACTGACCGAGACCCACTACAGTTACTGAGGTGCGTAGTTTCTTGGGTATGGCCGGATATTATAGGAGATTCATTGAGAATTTCTCCAGATTAGCAGCTCCTATGTCAAATCTCACTAAGAAAGCAGTGAAGTTCACTTGGGATGATAGTTGTGAGCAGAGTTTTCTAGAGTTGAAGCGTTGATTGACTGAGGCTCATGTTTTGATTATACCTTCCATGAATGAAGATTTCTAGGTTTATTGTGATGGTTCTCGGGTTGGATTGGGTTGTGTACTGATGTAGTAGATGAGAGTCGTAGCTTATGCATCACGCTTGTTGCGTACTCATGAGAGGAACCACCCCACTCACGACTTAGAGTTGGCTACTATAGTGTTCGCACTTAAGATATGGCGGCATTATCTATATGGGGTTCAATTTGAGATTTTCTCTGATCATAAGAGCCTGAGATATATTTTCTCACAGAGAGATCTTAATATGAGACAGAGGAGGTGGATGGATCTTCTGAAGGATTATGATTTTACACTTCAGTACTATCTGGGCAAGGCAAATGTAGTTGCCGATGCCTTGAGTCGTAGAGGTGCATCTGAGGAGCAGATAGCCATGTTGGCTTCTTTTATGGCCAGTCAATGCAGTTTGGTGGATACTGTCAGAGATTGGCCGGGTGAGTTTGTATCTGAGGGTATTGGTCGGATTTTAGCCCGATTGCATGTAGAGCCGGATTTGATTTAGTGCATTCGAGAGAAGCAGTTATCTGATGCAGATCTGAAACATACCAGAGAGTTGATAGAGAAAGGTGATGAGACTGCCAGAGAGTTTGAGTTCCGAGATGGCTTATTGAGATTCAGGGGCAGGATTTGTGTACCTGATGATGCAGAAATTTGCAGAGTCATATTGGATGAGAGCCATAAGTCCAGATATGCAGTTCATCCCGGTAGTACCAAGATGTATAGAAATCTGAGGAATGTATATTGGTGGTCAGGGATGAAGAAGGATGTAGCCGAGTATGTATCTAGATGCTTGGTGTGTCAAAAAGTAAAAGCAGAGCACCGTAGACCTCCAGGATTGCTACACTCATTGCCTGTTCCTGAGTGGAAATGGGAACACATCACCATGGACTTCGTTTCTGGGTTGCTGGTTACACAGAAGAAGCAAGATGCGATATGGGTGATAGTAGATCGGTTAACGAAATCAGCCCATTTCTTGCCTTATTGCACCACACAGACCTTGGCATCCATGGTAGAGATGTATATGCGGGAGATAGTTCGGTTACATGGAGTTCTAGTATTGATTGTATCTGACCGAGATTCCCGTTTTATTTCACAGTTTTGGTAGAGTTTTCAAGAGGCCTTGGGCACTAAACTGTGTTTCAGCACCAGTTATCACCCGCAGACGGATGGTCAGTCAGAGCGGACCATACAGATTCTAGAGGATATGTTACGCTGTTGTGTATTGGATTGGGATGGTAGTTGGAGCAGCCACCTACACTTGGTGGAGTTCGCTTATAATAACAGCTACCAGACCAGTATACAGATGGCACCATTTGAGGCATTGTATGGTTGTACATGTAGATCACCTGTTTGCTGGGATGAGGTTGGTGAGAGACAGTATCTAGGCCCTCAGATCGTGCAGGATAGTGTTGAGAAAGTGAACCTGATCAGGCAGCGGTTATTGACTGCTCAAAGCCGTTAGAAGAGCTATGCGGATGATAGATGGCATGACTTAGAATTTGAGGTCGGGGTTCAGGAGTTTCTTAAGATATCGCCTTCGAAGGGTATTATGAGATTTGGTAAGAAGGGCAAGTTATCTCTGAGATTCATTGGGCCATTTGAGATAGTGAAGAAGGTGAGTCCAGTTGAATATCGTCTAGCATTGCCTACACAGTTGGGTAGAGTACATGATGTATTTCACATCTCTATGCTGCGACGATATGTGCCAGACCTGAGTCATGTGATTGATGTTGAGCCTTTGGTGATTCGGGAGGATTTATCCTATGAGGAGGTTCCGGTTTAGATTTTAGATCGACGTGATCAAGTTCTGTGAACCAAGGTGATACCCTTGGTGAAGGGGCTATGGCAGAATCACTCGACCAAGGAGGCTACATGGGAGCGAGAGGATGAGATGAAGCGGAAGTACCCGGATTTATTTATTGCATCATGAGGTAAATTTCGATGACGAAATTTATTTGTAGGAGGGGAGGATGTAAAATCCCTAATTTTTATGAAAAAATAAATTATTAGTTTAGTGACTAAAATAAAGCTAATTGGTGAATTTTTGCAGAAAAAGAGATCATATGGGATTAAATTAAGATCCGGGTGAACCAGATTGAAAAAAATTTCATTGGTGGAGGTGAGGTAATTTTATTTAATTTTATTTGGGAAACTAAGTTGGATGATGACGTGGCATTCATGGGTTAACTAATCAAACAAAACCGCTGGTGTAGGGAGCTTTGTAGTGTGGCACTATAGGAGATCTGATTCAAGTGGTTTATTGGCGACAACTATAAAAGGGTGGAGAATTGCAACTATTGGTTTTGTAATGCCCCGAACCCGGGTCAGTGCAAACCGGCACCCAACCTGAACCTGGTTCGCTACTGTAACAACCCAAGTCCAGTTCAACAACCAAACCCGAGGTGTTACCACGAAACTGGGGTCAGATACAAACTAAGATTCACAATAATTTTAAAAACTAATTAATTACATCAGAGTTCTGGTGGAAAATAAAACAATTCTTTATTTAATTTAATCAATTCAGTTTACAATAAAGTTTATCTAATCAACATGTGACATTAATACCAATTACAATTCTACCCATCAATTTAAAACCCCATCTTCGCGATCTCTCCAAGCAACCTGAAAAATAGGGGAAAACGGAGTGAGATTTACATCTCAGCAAGTAGCAGGTGCATGCAATTAGAAATAGTCTAATGTAAGCAAATAGTCATGAGGTATGCGATTAATCCCCGATTAAGCGATGAACTCAAGTTATCGATGGAAATTCCAAATAAAGCGATAAGACAGATAATCATGCATAAATACCAACAATTAGATGTTATCGAGGTAAAACCGACGAAGGCGATAAAACACGTGCCATTGCAGGACTCACAAAGATGATAAGTATTTGAAATGACACTAGAATAAATGCTATACCACCTGTGCGCACCTGATTTCGGTCGCACGATGAGGCGCATGCAAAATGATGCATGCCTCAGGATTGTTTGGAATCGCCACTGCCTGATGGGGTGCAGGCAAACACCTGGGTGCCTAAGTTTTTCTATTTAAGCTTGGTCTGCGGCTTGAGATTCTAAGCAAGTTCTCGGTTGCGGTCTAGGGAAGTCCGTAGACACCCCAGTCCACCTGTCGGATGACGGGTCCCATGGTTTCCTAGTTTTGAGTCAACTTTTGGTCTTTCATTCACCCGATTCCTAATCCAGCATTCAATTCGGTTAAGTTTGGCGGGACCGCCAAAGCGGTATGGGTCCCTTTACTTGATTTTATCTTTTTAGTTAAAGATGAAATGAGTCTGATTGGGCGGGCCCCGTTGGAAGGCCCGCGGATTCCTTGGTGGGCTCGGTTGAGCCCACGTGTCCCCTGGTGGGCCTCAGTCTAGCCTGAGAGGCCCTTTGGGCTTGGTTCAAATGAATTGATTTTATTTAAAGGTTCAAATTGAAAGGTTTAAGTGATTTCTATGCACAAGCGAGCCGGGACTTCTTTGTGGGCCCTTGAGTGGGCCACACAGTTGGTTGCCAAATGATTTAAGTTTATCTTGCTTAATTTGTGCCAAAACGGGCCAGGCCTTGGGCTTGGGGCCTTTTACCTGAGCTTGGGCTTGAAAGCCCAAGTCTTCATGAGTTTAGGGTTTGGAAACCCTAAAATTGGTTCGATTTAATGGGCTTTAGCGGGCCCGATCGGCCCTACCCGTGGTCTCGGCCAAACCATGCCTAAATCTAAGCAACATGCTACTGAAACTAGGCTTGGGTGGGCCTCCAATGGTCCGGCCCACTCAATTAATTTGATTGTTTACATTTAGCAAAAATGGGTTAGTCGGGCTTGGTGGGCCCCGTTGGAAGGCCCACCATAAATCAATTTGGATCGGGTCGGTCCATGGCCCATCTTGGGTCTCCGGTTGACCTGGAAATCCTTCTGGTTCGTCCGGATTGATCAACAAGGCACAAAAATAGCAAAAGATCACAAAATAGCAGCAATGGGCATTTCTGCAGTGTAGCCTGCCTGAGATGCCGGTTACACATAAGGACCAGTGTATCCGACATCTTTGGCTGGTTACGAACAAGGCCATGTTGATCCGACCTGAGTTGTCAGATCAACCAAAAAACTTGGTTTTTTGGATTTTTGGATTAGGCTTGGGTTCCTGGGTCTTCTAGGGTGTTCCAATGATTGTGTGGGCCCCTGTGTGGGCCCACAGTGGTTCAAATGGAGCTTAGAAGGCTTCTTTTTGGGAGGTTTAAAATCAAGATCAAAGGAGAAAGTTTAGGTCATGCTTTCTCTGATTTTTGGACCGGATTTATCAAGGTAACAGGGACCTAAGTGTCCCTGTTTTGGTTTTCATCAGTCAAAGGAAACAAATAGCTTACATATATACACGACAATCACCTAAAGAAAGATTCCATGAGTAAACCTCATACCAAAATAAGTGTATGTGTGTGTTTGCCATACTTAAGAATTGAAGAAACAGATCTATGTATATGCATGCAAAAGTAAAATAAATAACAAGGTACCCTAAAACATCTAAGTGTGTTCGTAGTAGGCACAAACATGAGTATATACATGGAGCATATGAGAAACTAAGTGGAGTGATTTTAAGTGGTAAAAAATCAGCAACTAGACTTTAAAGAAACCATAATAAAACATGCACCAAACAGTAGATCAAGAGGATGCTCACATAGTCTTAAATAACAATATGCATGCTTTAAATGATGATAAATAGTGGAGGGCTACTGTGGATGTCGAAAATCTACTACATACACATGCTAGAAAATAAACCTATATCATGCATATTCCATATCATAACCATATATTCATTCACCTAGCCTAGAGAAGAAGATATCTAAAGAAAGGATGAAGAAGGGGGGGGTTACATGTGGGTTACATGAGGTAGAGATGAAGGGGAACACACTCCCCTAATAAGTGAAGAAGAAAAACAGCAGTAGTATTAGGAGAAAACAACGACTCAAAACACTTAGAATCAAACTAACAGAAAACTCATCCTCTCTTTAGTTCAACCGGTTACTTCTTCTTACCTTAGGGGAATAGGGATCTTTAAAGAGACATAAAAAGAGAGTATAAAAACAAGAAAAACACACGCATACCATGTATTAGAAATATCAACACATGTATGAAATTTCGGGTGCTTCAAATTAACTCATATTCACATATGTTCAACAACATGTAGTAAGGAACATTACCTTGGGGCCAAATGACCTTTGAGTGGTATGCTTGCACTTCCTTGAGGCTTGGACGGCTGCTGGAGCATCGCCTTCAAAACACCACCAGCAACTCTCCTTTTGTCGGTTGGGTGAAGAATGAAGGAGAAGAGAGAAGAGGGTTTAGAGAGAGATGGAGAAGAAGGGTCTTGGGAGAGAGCAAGAGAGCTTAGGGGAGATGGGGGATCAAGACAAAATGAGCCAACCAAAATGTCCTCCAACCCCTAATGCATCCCACCCCCTCCCCTTTATAGGAGAGGTTGCTTAAGGGTTAAGAAAGACCAATTTTTAAATATTTTATCAAAAGTGACTTTTTTATTGTTATTTCTTACTTGTGACTTATTACTTTTACTTAATGGTTAAGAAAGACTCTTTTGTTAATATTTTTTACTTAGGGGTTAAGAAAGACTCTTTTTGTTAATATTTTTGTTTACTTAAGGGTTAAGCAAGGGGACGTCCACATGGCGCAGTTTGCCACGTGGACAGTTTATTTTTACCAAGGATTGCCCATAACTCTCTCATTTGAGCTCCGATTCTGGCAAACTCAGTTGCGTTGGAACCGGGTCGACATCCTCTATCTATTGAGCTAGAGTTTAGCAGCAAATTCAGGGTTTACCAGAAAGTCAACTTTCGGCTCCCCCTCAAGTTTGACCGCCCGCAGAACCTTCATCCGGACTCCGATTCCAGCAAACTCAATTGCGTTGGAACCGTGTCGGGATTCTCTATCTACTAAGATAAAGCAAGGTGGCCAACTATCACCTGATCAAAAAGTCAACTTTTTGTCCCCTCGGGGTTTGACTTTCTACCAGGGTTTTCATTTTTAGCACTTCCAGGGGTGCAAAAATAAGGTGCTTACACCACCGTACGGCTTAGGGGCAGTGCTACTAATGATACTCAAGCCCCATGCAGTGCAGCTATAGACAAGAGCCCTAGTCACCGACTTATTGCACACAAACTCAACCGACTTATTGTACCACCAGCATGCAGCACCGGAATAAATAAATGGAGATGGTCGCTTATCCACATGTACAGGGAATCACCAGCGGCTCACCGGGGTGTCCCTCCAGACATAGGACCTTCCCAGAGCAAACTAACTAGCAAGGGAAGTGCGCTCACATATAGGAGTAACTCAACCCAAACTAAATACCACTTAGCTAACCAGCCAAAACTATGGATCTATATACAGCTAAGCCCACTGACACAAACAACGATAAAACCACATACGGGAGGACACGCTACTGTAGGAGGTATACACACTTTTACCCATAAAGGATTACACATCTCTACACAGAGGATTACCTATCTCTGCCGTAAAAGTTAGTATCAACTCAACCACAGAAGCCATATCACCCAACCGTAAAAGAAAAGCTAATAACATCATACCACATACCAATCCACACCAAAGTATTCAATTCCAATAGAAAACCATGATTCCATCCTCGAAAACCCAAATACAGCCTTTTGCATGGTAACACATGCAATTCTTTAATTATATTTAAAATAAAACCCATGAATCATAAGTTCGATAAAACTCAAAGTTTATGCAATTCCAGTAGCCAATATTCATATTTAAAGCTCAAATAAAAGTAAATCAAATCTTGCTTAGGGGTTTCCTTATTAATCCCTTTATTATAAACCAAGTTCCCCTCTTTATACTTAGGATAGTTTCTTTTTAAGTTTTCTGTATTTTTATTCCCCAGCATGTCCTACAGACCTAAAATAAAGTTTAGAAGATGCTTTTAATCCATAAATACAAGCTGGTATCATTCCCATTGTTGTTACCTTCAATTTAGTCCCTTTCATATTCTATCCTATCCTTAGGATCTCCAATTACTTGGTTATTTTCAAAATATAATTTTATAAATTTTTATACTTTAATTAGGTCTTTACAAAGATGTTAGTATGCTTCACTTATTAGAAAAATTATTGGATATTTATTCATATTACAAAACTCACCAAAATCTACAAATTCTGCGTAGAGCGCCTACCTCTACAGGGCTAGGTGGTCCTGGGCGGTCCTAGGCGCTCGTAGAATTTTTCAACAAAAATTTCCAGATTTACCAAGTTCGGATTTTTATGCTTTTGCTCTGAGTTTAATTGCTCTAAATTAATCTACTAACATTCCAAATCATATCTAAAACCCTCTAGATTAATTCGTTTAAATTAAATACCATCCTACGATTATTTGCATGATCAAACCAAGTTTCCTTCATTACTTTAACAAAACCTTCAAGAATACCAATCACTAAAATGTAAACACTTTGATTCCATGTAAATACTGTTCCGACTAATCCATTCAAACCATATTAAATCACAGAAAATGAAATCATGCAGTTCCTCCAATTTTCAAGGGTTACTACTTGCCTTATACGCTAAAATCCATCTTCCTTTGGAGTCTCTAATTCTGGACCTGACTTTTGCTCCCAAACGCACCAAGCAAGAGTTCTCCAATTTAAATCTCCACCGTTCACATTGTAGTTCCATTAGTGAAGATTAAAACCTCCAAATTTGAAGTCGATCTGCGGTACGGAGCTTCCCCGATCGCGATTGGATGGAGACTTGTCAGACAACTCCATTAACAACCTTCTTCCTTTCTCTCCCTCTTTTCTCTCATTAATAAACCCACGAAAATCCTCTCTTGTCTCACCTTAATCTCCTATTTATATTTGGCTTTAGAAATCCTAAACCAACCCTAATAGGTTCCTTTAATTTGGGTTAACCCAACCAAGGTCTAATTAAAGTCTAACTCCTTCTAATTAATTCCTACTTTTTCTCCACCTTCTATTTTTCTACTAAAACAATACTAATCAATTCTCTTATTATCTAAACACTCTTTACAACCTATTTTTGTGCCTAATAATTACTTAAACACTAAATATCACCTAAAACCCAAATTAATTACTTTTTCTCCCAATTAAGACTTGAAATCCCCTAATTACCCTTTTTCCTCTTTTATGCTCTAATTATCACTATTGTATTTCTAACTTGACTTAATAAATTATTTCCTTCTATTTTATAATCCCAATTATTATTTAATGATTTATTTATTAATTACCCTTTTCTGAAAATTACCAAAATACCCTTTTTACGCTTTCAGGCTAATTTTCCTAAAAATTCTTTCTGTATTTATAACTTATTACTTATTCGAATTACTTATCTTCTAAATCTTCACTTATTATTTTAACTAGGACTTAACTCATATTTTCTTTTATTTCTTAATTATTTATTTATTATGTGAAAATTTGGGGTTTTACATCCTACCCACCTAATCAAAAATTTCGACCTCGAAATTTAAAACAATCATCTTCATTCTATATTTCAAAACAAAATTCCAATAGTTCAAAATAATTCAAAATTTTCCTCATTTCAATTCCATTTCTCAAAATATAATTTAACTTCGAAAACACTATAGAAGAATTCCACAAATTTCCTATCGTCAATCTGTACATATAAACGCATCCGCTTATATGCAAGCTTGAGAAGAAAATCACAGGTTTCTTCTAGTCTAACTTGTATTAAAATATTGCATCCACAATACATATTTACATACACCTATTTGTACTAATACATATCCCATCTTGCATAAGGTTGGTTTCATGCTCTAGTGCAGTTCCACATGGTACCCTGCTTCACCACACACTGGGCATGTTCTAGTGCAACTGGCTCAACAAACAACAAACAATATCCAGCAGTGATAATTTACTTATGCATCCATCCTCAATATAATCTTATGATTAAATATATTATTTATATGTCAATCAATTCTAATCAGGTATTTGTGAGACAGTATATATATCAAAAGTGTTGATTTGCAATTTCCAAATATTTCTGGATAATCTTTATACTTTGATTATTATTCCAGATAAAGTTTTAAATTTTTCTGTGTTCCCTAATAATTCAAATTTTAATTGTTTTCAAATATAATTATTTTACCATATTCCTTATAATCGTCGGCTATTATAAATTACTTTAGTTATTATACAATTACAATTTTCTCTATTATTTTATTAATTGCTAAAGAAGCTGGGTGCTCAGTGCCTCGATCAGAGGACGCTGAGGATGGCTGAAGATGGCTGACTTGGGTTTAAACCCTAAGCCATGCGCTCCTTAGCACTCGTTTTAAAGAAAGGTTTTATAAAAGAAAATTTTAAAACGCTCGCGACAGACTTTCGTAAGGCTATTGCTCAACTTCGCTAGGCCTATTCTCCTTGGCGCTCCTCTCTTCGTCTTCAACGCTCGACTCTTCTCCTGTGTTCGGCTTTAACAAGTATACATTCCATCATCCTCCTACTTCCAGTTTACTTATTAAAATTTTTCGTTCAACACCTTGCGGCTAGGGCTTTATTTTTCGAAAAATTTCCAATCAATGCTCGAATCTTAAAGGCATTTAGTCAAAATTGGTTCCTTTACCTCCTTAAGGTTTCATGGCATTGATTTAAACTGGTTTTAATTTGAGATTTAACCATTCGTTGAATTTAAATTTGAAAACCCCAATTTCTATTCATGGCAGAACACGAGCGCCGACAAGATCGCCCTGAGCGATCCTGAGCGGTCTTAGGCGCTCGGCCTGATTTTGCAATTTTGTTTCTCTTTTAATTTCTATCAAATGGTTTCAATTTAGGACCTGTTTTAGCACTTTCCTAGTCCATTATTGCACACTTTTATCCTATTTTGATTTCTTAATTTTTGTTAAATTATTTATGCAATTGTTCCTAACCCAATTTGTGTTTGTTCATGTTCTTATTTTCTTTGTTCCCTTTTATTTTCTTTATCTCTATTCCAATTCTTCTTTATTCCAAATCCTAGATGGCTAGAACCTCAGTAGGTAATCCTCCTAAGAGAGCTAGGGTGGACCAGAGAGATGTCAGGTTTTATTCTGATACAGAGAAGGAAAGATATGAGGAGTGTTTCCGTCTTAGGACGATCCTCTTAGAGAGGAGTATTGTATTTGAGGACTTTGCTCCTACCATCCTGAGTCTGATTGAGGCTAGAGGGTGGCTATCCCTCTTTAGTGGTTTTGCTCCCACATGCGAGGAGTTGGTTAGGGAGTTCTACAGCAATATCCATGAGATTGCTCCCGACCGATCCTATTTTTATTCCTATATTAGAGGCACTAGATTCATGGTTTCTCCTGACTTTATTTCCACTAGCCTTCATATTCCCAGGGTAGAGCACCCTGTCTACCCTTATTCAGGTGAGGCCACTCCGGACTTCTCTATTGTTGCCACTTCCCTGACAGGGGAGGCGACGGAGTATGATGGAGTGGGACCTCTCCGCACTTCCAGCTTCCCTGTCATTACTAGTGTTCTCTTGAGGATCGTTTTCACGAACCTTTAGCCTGTTTCTCACCTTTCCTCTCTTCCTAGTTCTCGTTCCCGCTTTCTTTATGCCCTTCTGAAGGGTGATTCCATAGACCTTCCCTCAGCGATCATTTCTACTATTCTTGGGGTTTACGAGGACCCTAAGAGATCTGTTGCTCTCCCCTACGGATGTCTGATTGTTAGACTTATATCGGCATCCTCAGCTCGGTATCCTCGGTTCCGACCCTTGGTCCAGAGTCAGCCTATTCGCAGAGCCACTATGGATATTACTCGTTCCAGGAGGCCTGCTAATAGTGATCCCGCTCCTTCAGCTGTTCCCTCTTCCTCTGCTGCTGCTCCTACTTCTACTGATGTTCCCCCTTCTTCTCCTGCTGCTCCCCCTTCTTCTCCTACTCCATCAGTTGATGTTCCTTCCTCTGCCCTTCCACCTTCTACTACAGCCGATGCTCCTCCTTCTTCAGCTGAGGCTCCTCCTTCTATTCCTGTTATAAATATCGCTTTCCTTCGCGATATAGCAGATGATGTGAGGCTCCTACACAAGCAGATGACTGTGATATCCACCCACATGCCCTTGGTATTTGGACAGATGGCGGCTATGGTGAGGACTCAGGAGGAGATGCAGCGCCGGATAGAGACCCTGTATGATTCCCAATGCAGACTGTTCCGGATTGTTCGATCATACATGCGGGCCGGAGGTTCTTCTTGCCCTAAGATTTGGGATTCTGGAGAGTCTGAGGGTACTACGGGTAGGGATGATGCTACTAGTGCTGGAGACCACGGAGGAGATGGTGATGGTAGTGGAGCTACGGGGTCTGGAGATGGAGACACTGGCACAGGGGAGGATGCTGGACATGGAGGAGATGGTGCTGGACCATCTAGCTGATTTTATTTTTCTTGTTTAGAGTCTTGTATTTTCTATTTGTTTCTTTTTCACTTTTGGGACAGATGTGTATACACATTTTGGTTCTTTTGATTGTCTTCAGTCCATACATCTTTTTATAGTTTTTCAGTTGTATACCAACTTTGTATTGGTTCACGTTACACATATATATTAGATCATTTTTGCTCATTTTCTGTCTACTTCAATTTTTCTATTCATTTTTCTTATGTAGGAATTTATTTGTTTATAATTACAGGATAATATTGCAAAATTTTAATTTAATTAGGTCAATAATATAGCATCCAATAATAATAATAACATCAATAGCATAATAATATTATCAAACAATATTATTCACAACATGCAAATAAATCAAAGTCTCTCATCCTAAATAATATGCTTCTAACTAACGTGCACTCAATCCCACTACCCACCTAAGAATTTATTTCCTAGGTTTAGACTTTGTTTCTCTGATACCATCTTTGTAACGCCCCGAACCCGGGTCAGTTCAAACCGGTACTGAACCAGAACCCGGTTCGCTATTATAACAACCCAAGTCCAGTTCAACAACCAAACCCGAGGTGTTACCACGAAACTGGGGTCAGATACAAACTAAGATTCACAATAATTTTAAAAACTAATTAATTACATCAGAGTTCTGGTGGAAAATAAAACAATTCTTTATTTAATTTAATCAATTCAGTTTATAATAAAGTTTATCTAATCAACATGTCACATTAATACCAATTACAATTCTACCAATCAATTTAAAACCCCATCTTCACGATCTCTCAAAGCAACCTGAAAAATAGGAGAAAACGGAGTGAGATTTACATCTCAGCAAGTAGTAGGTACATGCAAATAGAAATAGTCTAATGTAAGCAAATAGTCATGAGGTATGCGATTAATCCCCGATTAAGCGTTGAACTCAAGTTATCGATGGAAATTCCAAATAAAGCGATAAGACAGATAATCATGCATAAATACCAACAATTAGATGTTATCGAGGTAAAACCGACGAAGGCGATAAAACACGTGCCATTGCAGGACTCACAAAGATGATAAGTATTTGAGATGACACTCGACTAAATACTATACCACCGTACGGCTTAGGGGTAGTGCTACTAATTATACTCAAGCCCCATGCAGCGCAGCTGTAGACAAGAGCAGTAGTCACCGACTTATTGCGCACAAACTCAACAGAGTTAGCATGTACCACCAGCATGCAGCACCGGAATCAATACTGGAGATGGTCGTTTATCCACATGTACAGGGAATCACCAGTGGCTCACCGAGGTGTCCCTCTAGACATAGGACCTTCCCAGAGCAAACTAACTTGCAAGGGAAGCACGCTTGCATATAGGAGTAATTCAACCCAAACTAAATACCACTTAGCTAACCAGCCAAAACTATGGATCCATATACAACTAAGCCCACTGACACAAACAACGATAAAACCACATACGGGAGGACACGCTATTGTAAGAGGTATACACACTTTTACCCATAAAGGATTACACATCTCTACATAGAGGATTACCTATCTCTGCCGTAAAAGTTAGTATCAACTCAACCAAAGAAGCCATATCACCCAACCGTAAAAGAAAAGCTATTAACATCATACCACATACCAATCCACACCAAAGTATTCAATTCCAATAGAAAACCATGATTCCATCCTCGAAAACCCAAATACAGCCTTTTGCATGGTAACTCATGCAATTCTCTAATTATATTCAAAATAAAACCCATGAATCATAAGTTCGATAAAACTCAAAGTTTATGCAATTCCAGTAGCCAATATTCATATTTAAAGCTCAAATAAAAGTAAATCAAATCTTGCTTAAGGGTTTCCTTATTAATCCCTTTATTATAAACCAAGTTCCCCTCTTTATACTTAAGATAGTTTCTTTTTAAGTTTTCTGTATTTTTATTCTCCAGCATGTCCTATAGACCTAAAAGAAAGTTTAGAAGATGCTTTTAATCCATAAATACAAGCTGGTATCATTCCCATTGTTGTTACCTTCAATTTAGTCCCTTTTATATTCTATCATATCCTTAAGACCTCCAATTACTTGGTTATTTTCAAAATATAATTTTATAAATTTTTATATTTTAATTAGGTCTTTATAAAGATGCTAGTATGCTTCACTTATTAGAAAAATTATTGGATATTTATTCGTATTACAAAAATTACCAAAATCTACAAATTCTGCATAGAGCGCCTACCTCTGCGGTCCTGGGCGGTCCTAGGCGCTCGTGCAATTTTTCAACAGAAATTTCCAGATTTACCAAGTTCGAATTTTTATGTTTTTGCTCTGAGTTTAATTGCTCTAAATTAATCTACTAACATTCCAAATCAAATCTAAAACCCTCTAGATTAATTCGTTTAAATTAAATACCCTCCTACAATTATTTGCATAATCAAACCAAGTTTCCTTCACTACTTTAACAAAACCTTTAAGAATACCAATCACTAAAATATAAACACTTTGATTTCATGTAAATACTGTTCCGACTAATCCATTCAAACCATATTAAATTACAGAAAACGAAATCATGCAGTTCTTCCTGTTTTCAAGGGTTACTACTTACCTTATATGCTAAAATCCATCTTCCTTTGGAGTCTCTAATTCTGGACCTGACTTTTGCTCCCAAACGCACCAAGCAAGAGTTCTCCAATTTAAATCTCCACCGTTCACATTGTAGTTCCATTAGTGAAGATTAAAACCTCCAAATTTGAAGTCGATCTGCGGTACGGAACTTCCCCGATCGCGATTGGATGGAGACTTGTCAGACAACTCCATTAACAACCTTCTTCCTTTCTCTCCCTCTTTTCTCTCATTAATAAACCCACGAAAATCCTCTCTTGTCTCACCTTAATCTCCTATTTATATTTGGCTTTAGAAATCCTAAACCAACCCTAATAGGTTCCTTTAATTTGGGTTAACCCAACCAAGGTCTAATTAAAGTCTAACTCCTTCTAATTAATTCCTACTTTTTCTCCACCTTCTATTTTTCTACTAAAACAATACTAATCAATTCTCTTATTATCTAAACACTCTTTACAACCTATTTTCGTGCCTAATAATTACTTAAACACTAAATATCACCTAAAACCCAAATTAATTACTTTTTCTCCCAATTAAGACTTGAAATCCCCTAATTACCCTTTTTCCTCTTTTATGCTCTAATTATCACTATTGTATTTCTAACTTGACTTAATAAATTATTTCCTTCTATTTTATAATCCCAATTATTATTTAATGATTTATTTATTAATTACCCTTTTCTGAAAATTACCAAAATACCCTTTTTACGCTTTCAGGCTAATTTTCCTAAAAATTCTTTCTGTATTTATAACTTATTACTTATTCGAATTACTTATCTTCTAAATCTTCACTTATTATTTTAACTAGGACTTAACTCATATTTTCTTTTATTTCTTAATTATTTATTTATTATGTGAAAATTTGGGGTTTACAGGTTTCGTTTGGCATTCGAGCAACCGGAGAAGAGATCTCAAAGAGAAGAGAGGGTCAAAGCTAGGGTTTCTAGAGTTAGATTTTCAGACCTGGAACCAAGCCTGCCCTTCTAAGGCACGACCCGTCCCAGAACATGGCAAGTGGGCCATAATACTTAACAAAACACGGAGGATTTTAAAAACTTTTTCTCAAATGAGTGCAGGTGCAACAGTTCATACATGTGCATGTCAAAAGTGTGATCATATATATATATATATATATATATATATATATATATATCTTTGAAAGGAATTATAACATAAGAGTTTAGTTACAAATACGGGTGACTAATCACTCCTCTCAAAGGTAAAGCTTTTACATTCCAAAACTATACAAGCATAACAGAAGAAAATCCTAAGGCTTATAATAGTCTTCCTTTCTATACCCGATGGCCTTTTCCTTTTCTTTATTCCCAACTCGGTCCTTCACACCGGACATCGATGGATCTGAAAAACAAGATAGATAACAACTGTGAGACGAATGTCTCAGTAAGCAACACATGCATGATTCGATAAAACACAGTTTATGCAAATATATCTCGTTGAAACCATGACATGCGGGTAGTTTGAATATTATAAAATCCACGGCATCTCATGTGTCATACAATAGTGCATGCATGTGCGTCAGTGTACAGTTCATGAATTTATATCAATTGCAATCAATAAACATTATACTAAGTGTAATGGATCTCATGTAACCGATCTCAAGCTTGCGTGGAGGATACGAGTTCTCTATCTCCAGGCCAGGGTGAACACAAGTCCACAACCCCCAACCGAGATGAACCGATCCATCTACCCACCAAGACTTACTGATGTAGAAGAGCTTGTTCACTACCCCCAAATTGAGGTGAACCCTGGTTCACTACCCCCAATTGAGGTGAACAGCATACATTACCAATCAATATTCTCTGTCATAATGAAGTCAGTTCACTACCCCCAAATTGAGGTGAACAACAGTTCACTACCCCCAATTGAGGTAAACGGCATATACTACTTACCAATATTCCCTTTGTGAAGAGGCTAGTCCATTACCCCCAAATTGAGGTGAACAATGGTTCACTACCCCCAATTGAGGTGAACTGCACATGTTACTTACCAATAGTTACTCTTGTCAAGGAACTAGTTCACTACCTCCAAATTAAGGTGAACAATGGTTCACTACGCCCAATTGAGGTGAACTGCCCATGTAGAATGCCTACACATGGGCCAACGCCCTAATTGAATCCCGTGAACTTCTAGGTTATTGGCTCTCATATATTTCATGTTAAATGTGTAGAGCCGAAGCCTTTTTGCTTAATAACAAATGTTAGTGGGGCCACTGCCCTTTCATTCCTGGTGTCAATGACAATGGGCCACTGCCCTTCTCATCTCAGGGTGCAAGTATTGGGCCAAAGCCCTGGGTGGTGAAATGGTAATACGGGCCAATGCCCTTCACTCTAGGTGTAAAACACCAGGCCGAAGCCCATCTAGTGATAAGTAGGGTACTTTCGTTGATGGTTAATGGTATAGGTTAGGTTTTTAGGAATTCTCTGCCTTTCATGACTCTTTTGGGGCAACCTATGCCTCAACTCTCTTGATACTTGTATATCTCGGTTTTGGTTCTTGATTTCTACTTCCAATGGTTAATTGTAAAGTGTTTGAGGTGGTGGAATCAAGTTATCCTATTTCTATAGTATTTTGGGACAGAAACTCTCGGTAAGACCCTCTTTGGGAAAACGTACCCAAAATCTTTGATATTTGGAATTTTGAGTTACTTCCAGTTGGAACACCTAACTCTCACTTATCCATAGGTTGGCTTTGAATAAAAACAAATGGTGGTTCAATTTGGGCCAAAAGTGTAAGTTTTGAAAATTCTGGTAGGGGCGCTCGATAGGTCGCTCAAACCGGCTTTGAGTGGCTAGAAGTTTCACTCTCGGGTTCTCTATTAAAACAAGACGCTAGAACAGTCGCTCGGGCAGCCATTCCTTAAAACTCTACTTGAAGCTATCTACAACTGTCGCCTGATGCCCGCTCGAGCGACTAGGTTTTTCTCAACAGCTCGCGAAATCCGATTTTTCGAGAATTTAGGGGTTTTCTCAAATCTCACTTGTTGTAGGTGTTTTGGGCTCGAAATCACTCCTAGAATGTGTAGAAACTTACTACCTACAAAACCCCTCAAAGAAAACTCTCCTATTGGCCCTAGGACTCGAATTCACATCTCAACCCTAACATTCATCTAAGCATAATAAAATGGCCGAAATCTCGAAATAAGGTTGGGGTGGTGTTGCTTACCTCTTGCAATCAACTAAGCAAGTTGTGTAGCTCCTATTGCAAGCCATGAACAGAACTTTGCTTGCCTCTTGGATGATTCCTCCGAAAATCTCCACCAAAAACCCCAAACGAGAATGGCTTCTCTTGGGTTCTTCTTTTCCTTTCTTGCTAACAACTCCTCCAATGGATTGGAAAAGGATGGAGGACAAAAATGGGGAAAGATGGTGATGGAATGGGGAAGAAGATGAGAGTGTGGGAAAGAGAAGAGAGGAAAGGGTTTAGGTCGAATGGGGGAGTTAGTCGTGTATGGGTTTCCTCTTTGGTTTTGCTGACTTAAGGGCTTTTCCACAAGACACATTTATTACAAGTTTGCCACTCCTCCTCCTATTTGCACATAATACCAATGCTTAGCATATTTCTTACCATGGAAAATCTTATTTAACCAAATAGAGGTTGCTCACCTCAATAGGCTGCTGACAGCCTGGAGCTTAGCCACTTTGGCTAGCTTTAGGCTTGAGTTGCTCCAGCTTCACCTACACATCAAACTCATTGATTAGGGTATGCTAGCGATATTGGAATGGGGTTTCACATAGATTTGGAGAAATACTAGTGTTCGGAGAACCTTTGTGCTGGCCGGTTGTGTTCTATTCATGAGAATTGGAGAGTTCCTGGCGACAACACTACAAGTTGATCAGAACTGAATTTATAAATCAAATTGAGTTCGAATTCAGGTAAGTCTAGATAATTAGATTCAATTTAGCAGAATTTGATCAAGAATAATTCCGAGCTAAAGAGATCTGATTTGAAGTTGAAATTCAACAGAGATTTGCTCATTCAACCATTTCTGGAATCAATAGATTGGATTTTGTTCGAATAATTGAGGACGTTTCTAGCGAGGAATTGCTTTTATCAGGTAAGTAGCACAACCTGATTTTATCTTGGACAATTTAAACTGAAATGTGGTAGTGTTTGAGTAGAGATCTGCCGAATTCCCTATTTTTGATGGTTAATGGTGCTTAGAATTTAGTAGGATGATTTTGTACCTTAATTAAATCTGAGTGCATGTTATTTGAATGATTATACGATTAGAATTATGCTAAAAATAGTTTGAACGTGAATTATTAGATCAATCTTGGACAAATTTCAATTGCCGCAAGTCATGGGGTGAGAAATTGGAAGAGCGCCTAGGATGGCCTATGATGGCCTATAATGGCCTACCTTTTGAGGTAGGCGCTAGTGCAAATTTTTGAGATGGCTCAGGATGGCCTACCTGGGGGAGGTAGGCGCTCATGCAAAAATTGTATAGCCTTGTGCAGCTATGTTCTCAGATGCTATATTTCATAGATTTAATGTTTAAAACATGTCCTATGATACCTAAATAGATGTTAGAAGTATCTGGTAAAGATTTTTAGCTGAGGTTTCATACAATGCTATTATGGAAGAATTAAAGTATAAGGATGTGAAGGAATTTTCGAAAACAACCCAGCTCTTTGCTCAGTAAATTCTTAACTGATTTAAGTTCTAATGGTGAGGAAATAATTAAGGAGTTAACCGGGAGTATTAAGGGACTGTTGGGAAAGATATGAGGCTGGATTTGAGATATAATTCAGGTATTAAGGTTTGAAAAATCATCAAAATAAGTGAAGTGTTCTTATGAGTTCTAAAAATCTATTCAACACTTGCATTTTTGTAAACTGTAAAACCTCTTTGGAAATATTCTTAAGAGATAAATTAGAGATGGTGAAAGGGGTTTGGAGTGAAAAAATATATGCTAAAATGAGTGTATAAAAGAGAGGGGTTTTTATTTCAATAAGCATGGTGTATATTTTCAGGTTTTTATATAGTTGAGCTATGAGCATGGAAGTTAAGATAAAGATCATTGTGAAGGTTCTATTAGGTTTAGATTATATCTGAGTTTTTTGGAAATGCATGTAAAACCCCAGTTTTAGTGTGTTTTATTAACTAGTAGGATTAATTAAATAAATTGTGAGTGGAGACTTCGGGCTATCAAGTAGCAAAGAATAAATTTAGTTTTTCTTTGGAGAGTACTAAATTAAAATATTACTAGTGATTAGAAAGTAATAAACAAATATTTGATGTTATCCTTAACCTTAGGGGAGGGTAAATATGAGATTTCGAAGGTTAAGTCAAGGTGAGTAATAAATAAATTAGGTTAAGGGAGGAGTGTTGCGAAGCCTATAAATAGATTACTAAGTTGAGAATTTAGGGTTGGGGGAAAGAAACCAGAGGCCGAGTCAGACGTATTTAGATTGGGTGCGGCCTGGTACCTGAGGGCATCGGCCGAAAAACTTTGCGCTTCGGAGGAGATTATCAGAAGGGTTGGAAGCTGGAAGAAATCCTAAATACATGTGAGTAGCATCGTTTTAATCTGTGTTTTGATTTTTGATTTCTGAGTTTAGCTGTAATGCATGGTTATGGAAGATTTTAGTTTCGGAGTTGGTTTTCGAAAGGTTTAAAGTCGTAACCTATGAAGTATTAAGATTAATTTGGAGTCATGTTTAATCGTGTTTTGTGGATGGTAGAAGCCTAGGAAAATTGTATAGAGGTCTAAAAATTGGTCATTTATGGAGTTTTTGAAGTTACAGAGAGTCGTAAATCGTAATGGGTATCCGCTAGGCTGCCGCCCACTATTTTCTCTTAGCGGCAGCTTGGCGCAAGTAAACTTTTGGGTCCGCCGAGCTACCGTCCACCCCTTTACTCTTAGCAGCAGTTTGGCACAAGGCAATGGTTGGATCCGCTAAGTTGGCGCCAAGTGGCAGAGGTCAGCGCACCCATAAATTTTCCAGGGGTTGTGCGACTGACCTATTTGAACTTAATTTTGACACTTTAAGGCTTAAATGTAAAACCCCGACCCGGATTATATCTTAATTATTAAGATTAATTATCTAAAGTGTGATTATTAGACTAATTAGGTATTTGTATTATGAAGATGAGGTAAATGTGGATTATACTTGAGGGCTTAGGCAAATCAATTGAACTTTATTGAAGTTATTAAGGTAAGCTTAGTTAGTGTTATGTCTTAATTATAATTGGCTAAGGTATCTTTCAATTAGATCTAGTGAATTGGATATCAAATTCGGAAAAATTGGAGTTAAGTGTACCACAAAGTATCTCCCGAGTATACTTAAAGTACCTTTTAAGTGTACCCAAATTACCCTATAAGAATACTCAAAGTAACTCTTAAGAATGCCCAAGGTACCTCTCAAGTGTACTTTAAGTATCTCCAAAGAATACCCAAATAACACCTAAGTATTACCCAAGGTACCCCCATTGTATGCCTAAGGTACGCCTAAGTATTACCCAAGATACCACCCAAGTGTTACTTATAGTACCCCTCAATATACCTAAGGTATCCCCTTGTGTTTACCTAAGGTATCCTCTTGTGTTTGCTTAAGGTACCCCACATGTATACCTAAAGTACCCCCTTAAATTACCTAAGGCACCTCACTCATATTGGTTAAGGTACCCACTGTTTTGCCTAAGGTACCCCACATGTATACTTAAAGTACCCCTTATATTACCTAAGACACCTTACTCATATTGGCTAAAGTACCCCATTGTTTTGCCAAAGGTACCCCATTCGAATACCTAAAGTACCTCCTAATTATACCCAAAGTACCTCACTTGTATTTCCTAAGGTATCCCTTTATTTTAACTAAGGTACCCTACTGTCTTACTTGAAGTACCCCCTTGTTTAACTAAGGTACATTCCCTTATACAGCTAAGGTACCCCCTTTATATCACTAAAGTACCTCCAATATACCTAAGGTACATCCCTTATGTTACCTAGGGTATACCCTCCTTGTATTACTTAAAGGCACCCCCTTTATATCACTAAAGTACTTCCAACATACCTAACGTACATCCTTTATATTACCTAGGGTACATCCTCCTCGTATTACTTAGATGTACCTCCTCATATAACAAAGGTACACCCCTTCTATAGCTAAGTACCCCTCCTCAATATAACTGAGGTACACCCCCTAAGCTTATCTAAAGTTTACCCCTTAGAATGACTAAGGTAAATCCCTTGAAACACTAAGGTACCCTCTTAATAGTACTAAGGTACCCCCACTTCACACCAGGGTATCCCATCTGGTATAACTAAGGTACCCCCAAGCATCCCTAGAGTATGTCTTTAAAATAGCTAAGGAAAACCCCTTAAAACACTTGGGTAACCCTTCAAATAACACTAAGGTACCCTCTACTTATCACTAAGGTACACCCATACTTAACACTAAGATACCCCTAAGGGTTTTAGTTGAATAAAAGCCTTGTTTAGGGGCAGATTTGAAAGACCCAAAACTTGGGCATATAAAATGATGCCCTAATTTCAATTCAAAGTATTTTTAGAACACTCCTTCTTGTCTTGGACGTATAGAACAAGAGAGAAAGTTGTGGGAGCTTGCTTGAAGGCTTGGAGAAGAATAAGAAGGAGGAGAAGAAGAAGAAAGCTTGAAGGGAAGTTGTGCTTCTCCATTAAACAAGTAAGTAGCAAACCCTTCAAACAAAATGTATTACAAAATTCGTATACTCTCTCTAGGGTTGGGTTGATTTGATGAAATGATCATGCATGTTGGTTTTTATTGCTAAAATTCGTAGGGTTTTGGTTGTATGATAATCTTGTTTAGTTTTCTATTGATTTGCCATGGATTTCCAGCTCTATTGATTGTATTTCAGATTAGGGTTTAAGATTTGTGTTCATGCGGATTCGGGATGAATCTTTGTTTTGGAAAGTGTTGTGCGCACCTGATTTCGGTCGCACGACGAGGCGCATGTAAAACGATGCGTGCCTCGAGATTGTTTGGAGTTGCCACTGCCTGATGGGGTGCAGGCAGACACCTGGGTGCCTAAGTTTTTCTATTAAGGCTTGGTCTACGGCTTGAGATTCTAAGCAAGTTCTCGGTTACGATCCGGGGAAGTCTGTAGACACCCCGGTCCGCCCCGTCGAAAGACGGGTCACATGGTTTCCCTGGTTTGAGTCAACTTTGGTTTTATCTCACCCGATTTCTAATCCAACATTCAATTTGGTTAAGTTTGGCGGGATCGCCAAAGTGGTGTGGGTCCCTTTACTTGATTTTATCTTCTTAGCTTAGAGTGATCTGAGTCGGATCGAGCAGGCCCCGTTGGAAGGCCTGTGGATCCTTTGGTGGGCTCGGCTAAGCCTACATGTCCCCTGGTGGGCCTCAGTCTAGCCTGAGAGGCCCTTTGGGCTTTGGATCAAGTGAATTTGATTTTATTTGATGTTCGAGTTGTAAATTATGTGATTTTCAAGCAAAGTCGACCAGGATTGCTTTGTGGGCCCCTGAGCAGGCCACACCATTGGTTGCCAAGTGATTTTGATTATCTTTCTTAATCTGTGCCAAAATGGGCCAGGATTTGGGCTTGGGGCCCTTTACCTGGGCTTGGGCTTGAAAGCCCAAGACTTCATGAGTTAGGGTTTGGGAACCCTAATCTTTGTTGGGTTCAATGGGCTTAGTGGGCCCGACAGGCCTTGCCCTGGGTCTCGGCCAAACCACGACATTATCTGAGCATGCATATCCAAACTGGGCTTTGGCGGGCCTCAAAGGGTCTGGCCCACTCAATTCTTTTAATTATCTTATTTAAGCACAATTGAATGGTTCGGGCTGGGTGGGCCCCGTTGGAAGGCCCACTGAAAATCAAATTGGACCGGGTCGGTCCATGGCCCATCTTGGGTTTCCGGGTCACCCGGAAACCTTTCTGGTTCATTCGGATTGAATCAAACAAGTCAAGAAAATAGCACAAGATCATAAAATAGCAAAAATGGCATTCTCACAGTGTAGCCGGCCTGAAATGCCGGTTACACATAAGGACCAGTGTATCCGGCATCTTTGGCCGACTACAATCAAGGCCTTGTTGATCCGACCTGAGTTGTCGGATCAACCAAAAAACATGGTTTTTTCGGATTTTTGCATTGGGCTTGGGTTCCTAGGTCTTCTAGGGTGTTCCAGCAATGATGTGGGCCCCCTGGGTGGGCCCACAGTGGTTCAGATGAGAGCCACTTGGCTTCTCTTGAAGGGATTTTGAGAACCAAAGGGAAAAGATGGGGCTGGGATAGCAAATGAGCTAGCTGGACAGCAAGCTACTGCAGGGGGTTAATGGGAACTGCTAGTGGCTCAACTCAATGGTGGAACAAGGACCAAATAGAGTCCTTGCTGTGGTTCCTTTCTTACCACGAGAACCAATGACCCAAACACCCACATAAATTGGACTCATTATAGAATTTAAAGCACAAACTACCTACCAAAGTGTATGTGAGAGTGCACCTGCCATTCCTACCTAAAGTGGACTTGGGAATCATGGTAAACGCACAAAAACAGCAAACAAAAGGGGATGGTAAGGTTATATGGCAATGACATGTGGCTCCCAAATGTAGATGGATGCTGGAGGTTCTCATGGATGTCCAAAGTAGCAGCTAAGTCATGTGCAAGTGAAGTGGAAACAACCAAATCAGCATGCTCACCTCATTCTAACTCCACCAATCAATCTAAAAAGCTCTTAAAGAAAGGAAGAGAAGGGGGTTACTCGTAGGGTACATCAGATTAGATGAGAGGAACATGCTCCTCTATCAAATAAAAGGACAATCATGGCCAAACAGAAATTCCAGCAGCTCAAATGACTTGATAGGGTGTCGAAAATCTATCACCCTCTTCGGTGGAACCACACCTGTGAATCCTCTCACCTTGGAGAACTCCATGGGATACCAAGGGAAAGAAAATACATGGAGATCATGCAAGAAAATAACTCAAAAGAAAGGAGAGAACATACTTTTTCTAAAAATCATGCTAGAGGCTCATTTTCATATATATGGTGTAAATGGTTATGGGGAATAATACCTTGGGGCTTTGAAGCCCTTGTACCCTTTGAAGCAAATACAGTTGCTGGAGCAGCTTCTTCCCAAGATCACCAAGTTCCTCTTCCAAGCTTTTGTTTAATGGAGATGAAGAAGAAGAGGCAAGGAAGGGGTAGAACGGTCCTAGAAGGTTGTTTGGGTGGCTTTGGAGGCAAGGAGAGGTGAGAGGGAAGGGTTTCGTACCAGGAACAATGGGGAAGAAAAGGGGAAAACAGCAAAAAAGAAGCCAACCAACGAAATGGGGCTGCAGTTGCTTTTTTATAGATAAATTTTTCTATTCGGAATTTAATGTCGGATACACTACACTTCCTTTGTATCCGGCATTTTATGTCGGATACACTGCACTTCCTTTGTATCCGGCATATTATGTCGGATACAAACACAATTATTTCCAAAATTTAATTTTCTGCGCGTATCTGTCAGTGAATCCGGGCGAATCTCGAGGGCAAATCTCTTGTATCCAGCAATATATGTCGGATATGAATAAAAGCATGTGTATCCGACATATTTGATCGGATACAAATTGAAAAAATTACAGATTTGCCCCTCGACTTGACCGATTTGACACTTTTGGATATCTGCAGATTGCCCCCTGCGAATTTTGGTTTAGTCCCTGAGATCTTTTACAAAGTTTGGATATTTGAGATTTAGTCCCTGAGATATTTTGCTGCGTTTGCTGCCACGTGTGCAGTTTCTTTGCCATGTGTGCAGTTTCTGGGTTTGTTGCGTGGAAACTTCGACAGCTCATATCTTCTTCATCCGGACTCCGATCTGGGCAAACTCAGTTGCGTTAGGACCGTATCAGAGCCCTCTATCCAATGGCATGGGGGTAAGCACCTGGTTCGGGGTTTATTAGAAAGTCAACTTTCAGCTCCCCCTCAAGTTTGACCGGCCTGCAGAACCTTTATCCGGACTCCGATTCCAGCAAACTCAGTTGCGTAGGGAACGTGTCGGGATTCTCTATCCATTGAGACAAAGCAAGGTGGCCAATTATCACTTGATCAAAAAGTCAATTTTCGTCTCCTCGGGGTTTGACTTTTCTCCCAGGGTTTTAATTTTCAGCACTTCCAGGGGTGCAAAAATAAGGTGCTTACAAGTGTTTTAAAGCATGTTGGGATATTTTAGGATCATCCTATTTGATGTTGGATGAGTTGGAAATGATTTACATGAGTTTTGTGTTGAAAATAGTCAAAATATTTCAAAATCCCGACCTTGCAATTAATCCTTAAATTTGGCGATTACTCCTGAGCCAAACCCCCAAAAGACCAGTCTCTATTATTCTAATCGCGGCTCAGGATTAACCTGGGCGATTAATCTAGAGCCTTAGCGTGCGTACTTTAAACCTCAATGCGCGAACGTCCCTTGCCTTAGCGCGCTAACGCGCGTACGTACAACCTTTGCGCGCATGTCAACCTTGTTTTAAACCTGAGCGCGCGCACCTTAAGCCTCAACGCCCGAACTTTGCCATGTGTATTACCTCAATGCGCACATGTCCAACCTCAACGTCCGCGCTTTGACCCTATATTTTTTAGAATTCTTCACCCTTTTTCTCCTCAACTCTACTCCAAACAACCCAAGTGTAGCGCCCCAGGTTCGGGTCTGCCCTATCAATGCACCAACCCATACCCGAGACCTATTTATGGGCCCAAAAGAACCTGATAAGCATAATTAACGTGGGCAATTACAATGTAATCATCAGAGTGCATAAGATAAAGTAGCATGGAATTAAAAATTTTCCATATAATAAAAGGCATCTGTGTAATAACTCCAAAATACAACATTTAGGTATACAAAAAGGCAACTAAGATCTTTCAATCACTATTTCTCACATGAGCATTTCTACACAAAAATGATAATCTACAGATAGCTCCCAAGTTTACAAATCCCAAAAAGAATAACTATATTCCCATTGATAGTTTCTAGGAACTAAATACAATAATGTAAAGAGAACCCCTACTACGGATAGTAAAAGTCCTCGGGCCTGTGCTCAAGCTCACCCTCGATAGCTGCCCCAGTACGTGGCTCACCAAACTGATCTGAAAACAAATCCGGTAAAACAAAACGCGTGAGACTTAAAGTCCCGGCAAGTAGCAAACATGCGTGAATGGAAGTAGTTGATGCAATTCACATGATATCATGATTAGAACAGTTTAGGCAATTTATACAACATCATGAGTAGAAGCAGTTTATGCGATTCATATAACATTAAATGAATAAAAGCAGTTCGTGCAATTCATATTCTCAAGTCAAGCATCTAAATAATATAACCCATAAAAATTTAGTTAACAAACCTGTAGAGCTCACGATGTAGGACAAACCTTTATCAACAGTTACTAGAACCAATATCACATCCCACAAACCAATATATAGTACTAAATTCACAAACCAAGTGGAATTCCCCATCCACTACCATTTAACCAAGGCCAAGTGAGATCTACACCGTCACTGGCATTCAACAAAAGGGCAAGTGAGTTCTACACCGTCACTGCCAATCAACCACGACCAAGTGAGATCTACACTGTCACTTAAATCACATAAAAGAACTCATCACAGCTTTACCAAATCAAATTAATATTCCCAATGCGTAAGAAATAACCAATAAGCACTTCACATCCCAAGCCAATTCACAGTAGAGTACATACGCCATAAAGTCCACAATCACGTATTTGAGAAGTGGGATAGTCTTAGGATCCCCAATAAAGTCACCATACCAAAAATCAATGGATTCCGGGACAAAAAGTTTCGGACCTCAAAAATATTCTAAAGTCTGGATAAAAACGTTGACTTTTCGGTGTCGAATTTTTTTAAACAAATCTACGAGGAGTTTGGGGCTCAAATTCTGGTTGTAGTCTATTGGAGGGTATACAAATCATCTAGAATTTTCTGGGCTTCTGAATCCCTCATTTGGATATCAAACTCAAAAAGTGGCCATTTTCGAAAATCGGGAAAATTGGAAAATTAGGCACAAACTGAAAATTTGACTTTTTATTGGTTGGGAATTGGGCCTTGGAAGTATTTTTATTGGTTCCAAATGGGGGGTAAAACCTTATTTACATGTAAAGACTTAAGTAAATGGAGCAATAAATACACAGGACATTTACTTTAAGGGTGCTGTGTAGGAGGGTTAGCTTGTTTGGGAAAGGGTTGAGGAGAAAGAGGGCGAATAATTCTCCAAAAAATAGGGTCAACGTGCGGACGTTGAGGTTGGACGTGCGCGCCCTGAGGTATTACACAAGGCAACGCTCGTGCGTTGAAGGTGGACGTTCGTGCGCTAAGGTTTAAACCTTCCTGACGTGCGCGTGCTCCCTTTGAGCGTTCGCGCGCTAAGACTCTGGATTAATCGCCCAGGTTAATCCTGAGCCACAATTTGAATAACAGAGGCTGGGTTTTTAGGGTTTTGGCTCAGGATTAATCGCCAAGTTTCAGGATTAATCGCCACCTCGGGTTTTCTACTATTTTTGACTATTTTCAACTCAAAACTCATACCAACCCTATCCAACCTTCTCAATATCAAATGTGATGATTCCAAAACATCCCAACATACTCAAAAACCCTTCCCAACATAGGAATCCATACCAACTCCTCATGAACATGAATCCAACATATAAAGTATCATTCAATATACCCATCTCAAACCCTAACCAGAAATATAATCAGTAGAGGTTGCAAATCCATGGCAAATCGATAGAAAACTAAACAAGATAGTTAGATAAACCAAACCCTACGAATTTTTGAAACAAAACCCTACATGCAAGTGATTTTCCAATTTATTAAAACCCTAGGAAAGAGAGATATGAAAATCCAATAAATTCATTTTTGTTTAAAGGGTTTGCTACTTACTCGTTAATGGAGAAGCAAAACTTCTCTTCAAGCTCTCCTCTTCTTCTCCTTCTTCTTCTTCCTCTTGCTTTCAAGTGAGATCCTACTCCTTTCTCTCTTGTTCTATACGTCCAAGACAGGAGGGAGTGTTCTAAAAATACTTAGAATTGAAATTAGGGCATCCTTTTATATGCCCAAGTTTTGGGTCTTTCAAATCTGCCCCTAAACAAGGCTTTTATTCAACTAAAACCCTTAGGGGGTACTTTAGTGTTAAGTAGGGGTGTACCTTAGTGATAAGTAGAGGGTACCTTAGTGTTATTTGAAGGGTTACCCAAGTGTTTTAAGGGGTTTTCCTTAGCTATTTCAAAGGCATACTCTAGGGATGCTTGGGGGTACCTTAGTTATATTAGATGGGATACCCTGGCGTGAAGTGGGGGTACCTTTAAGTAATACAAGGAGGGTATACCCTAGGTGACATAAGAGATGTACCTTAGGTATGTTGGAGGTACTTTAGTTATATAAAGGGGGTACCTCTATTGTGTAAGGGAATGTACCTTAGCTAAACAAGGGGGTACTTCAAGTAAGACAGTAGGGTACCTTAGTCAAAATAAAAGGATACATTAGGCAATACAAGTGAGGTACCTTAGGTATAATTAGGGGATACTTTAAGTATTTGAATGGGGTACCTTGGGCAAAACAGTGGGGTACCTTAACCAATATGAGTGAGGTGCCTTAGATAATATAAGGGGGTACTTTAGGTATACATGTGGGGTACCTTGGGCAACCACAAGAGGATACCTTAGGCAAACACAGGGGTACCTTAGGCAAACACAAGAGGATACCTTAGACAAACACAGGGGTACCTTAGGCAATTAAAGTAGAGTACCTTAGGTGAAACAGTGGGATATCTTTGGTGTACCTTGGGCATACTGTAAGACCCTGATTTTTGGTGAGTTTTATTTTTTTTGTTTTTGTTTTATTATTATTATTATTATTAAAATATAGCTTGGGAGCTTGTTAACCTAAGTGGCCGGAACATGTAGGGTTTCCAGTGGGCAAGCGCGCATAGGATCAAGGAAATTGGAAAGTTATCAAGCGGCGTATGTCTCGCAAGGTAAGGATACCAAATAGGGAAAGTAGGGTTTTGGGTTTGTAGGAATACTCGTATCATACTTACGGAAATAATTTTTCGTTAGTCTCGTTATCTGGAGAGCTGGGCGATTTGGCGATTGCGGCTGAAATGGCGATTAGGGTTATTCCCGTGAAGAACAAGAATCGGAAGGATTGTTAGGAGTTTATTGGAGTCGGATTTCTGCGGGTTATCTCTCTCGCGAGCAGAGGAATTGTTCGGCTACCATTTCATCTTCGCGCGCAGCCGGAATCGTGCTCGGCCGATTGTGGAAGAAGCTGTTGTTCTGGGATTAAGCGCATACTTGTGAGTAGCACTGATTTAAAACCGAGGTTTTAGTTTATTTGTGATGTATTTTGAAATGCATGGTCGTATTGTGAGTTCTGGGTTTTTCTGGAATACCGCGAGTTATGAACGAAGATTGAAAATTAATGTGAAATTAAAGATGTTTAGATTAAATCCAAAATGGGTTGGGAAGTCTTCTGGGAGCATTAGGAGTGTAATGGAGCAATAACAGACCTAAACAAACCAGCCAGAGTTGGAGATCTCGAAATAACAGAGACTCGAAATTCGCAGTGGGTATCCGCCCACTTGGCGCCCACTTGCGCCCACTTCAGGAAGTAGGCGCCTAAGAAATTTGATCTGGCGCCGAGCTCGCGCCTACCTGGCGCTCAGCTCGCGCCTACTTAAAACCGATGCGCTTTTCTCGCGCCTATCCCGCGCTCTTCTTGCGCCTTTCTCCCGCTCAGCTCGCGCCTACTTAAAACCGATGCGCTTTTCTCGCGCCTATCCCGCGCTCTTCTCGCGCCTTTCTCCCGCTCAGCTCGCGCTCACTTAGCGTCGAGTGAGTGCATAGTCCATTTTCGCCTATTTTCTATCCGCCGACTGGCGCTCACCTGGCACTCACTTCAGGAAGTGAGCGCATACCCAATTTAACTTACCGAATTTGATTTCCGACTGAACCAAGGGGGATTTTGATGTCTTGGGGTTTATATCACTTCACCAATCACTTGTTGGTAACCTTGGAACCTGCATTTCTTATTTAATTCCTAGGAGAATGCTAGTGGCAAATTCTTAAAGATTCCTAAGGATGAGTGTGGGTTATTTTATATATGTTGTGCTGGATACCAAAACTCTAGGAGTTCTTAGTCGTTTTCTCCTCGAACTTATACACTGTTCTAATTGAGAAATTATTGACTTCTGGTTTCATTTGTTTTGGGAAATGCTGAAATGTATTGTCTTGTTATAAATAACTGTGTTTGTATTCAAATGGCATGGTTTTGTGGAAATGAGAAATACTGAAAGTATTGAGATACTGTTTGGTCCAGAGGGACAGGTGATGAACTATGATGAGATATACATGATGTGGAATGAATGATTTTTACTTTAAATGTTGGAATTGAGATTATACGATGTTTTACTGTTTTGGTCTAGCTTGTCCTGGATCCAGAGTCTAAGCTTAGTAATGTAATATTATTTGTTGGTTGTTGGAATTGCATGGCCTTGTGTGTTGCTACGACCGGTGTATAGCAGCCAGAAACCCTGAGTAGGCCTGGTTGTCAATGCAGAAAACCCGGGGAGTAGGCCTGCATTGGATGACGAAACCCTGAGTAGGCCGTCATTTCAAAGTTTCCGAAACCCTGAGTAGGCCGGAACTGTGTACATGGAGGTGTGGAGTGTCTACTTGGCATGTTTAATTTATCAACTAAACGATAGTCATGACATTGACCGATCGATGTGTTGTCGTACTTAACTGAGATGTGATTTGACCGATGAGATGGGTTTTGGTTTGAACTTGATATTGATATGAGTTGTTTAATCGTACGGAACGTTTATCGATGCATAGCTTTGAACTGTGATTAACTATTTCTGCATGCATGTGCTACTCGCTGAGATATTCGTATCTCACTCTGTTGTTTTGTTGTGATTTTCAGATACTCGTGGTGAGGCGACTACTGGGGTAGATCCTGCTGAGGCTTATAGGGAGGAAGATTACTATTACCTTCCTTAGACTTGTAGGTTATCTTGTTCCGAATTTGAGTACTTTGAATATTTGAGGTGTATTAAAGTCTATTTGGGGGTTGAACCATATGTTTCTAGTTAAGTCTAAACGTTACATTTCTTGGATGAATCAAATTGTGCACTCTGACAGGTTATAGTTAGATGATTATCCAGCGATCATATTTAATTATCGATCATTGCCTAACCTCCGTGAGACGTGTTATATCTTTATTGAACAACACGGATCCGGGGCGTTACACATACAATGGGAGTACCTTGGGTAATACTCAGGTGTACTTTAGGTATACAATGGGGTACCTTGGGTAATACTTGGGGTGTACTTTGGGCATACAATGGGGTACCTTAGGGATACAAGTGGGGTACCTTTGGTATAATTGGGGGGTACTTTAAGCAACACTTGTGTGGTACCTTGGGTAATACATGGGGGTACTTTAGGTATACTTTGGTGATACCTCGGGCAATACTTGGTTGTACTTTAGGTAATGCATGGGTGTACTCTAGGCCTATTTGGGTGGTACTTAGGGGTTACTTTAGGTATCCTTAGGAGATACTTTAAGTACCCTTGAGAGGTACCTTGAGTAATCGTAGGAGGTTCTTTAGGTACTCTTAGGAGTTACTTGAGGTACATGTGATAGGTACGTTGGGTAAACTTGGAAGGTACTTTAAGTATATTTGAGAGATACTTTGTGGTACACTTAACTCTATTTTTTTTCAGAATTTGATTTCCAATTCACTAAAGCTAATTGGAGAGTATCTTAGACAATTGGAATTGAAAAATAACATTAGTTAAACTTACCTTGATAACCTTCATAAAGTTCAATTGATTTCTCTAAATCCTCAAGAATAATCCACATTTACCTCATCTTCATAGCACAAATACTTAATTAGTCTAATAATCACACTTTAGGTAATTAAGCTTAATAATTAAAGTATAATCCGGGACGGGGTTTTACACCAAGCCTTCGGCAGAGCACCCTTATTACATGAAATACATTTAAGTAAATGGCCTGTGTATTTATTGCTCCATTTACTTAAGTCTTTACATGTAAATAAGGTTTTACCCCCCCATTTGGAACCAATAAAAATACTCCCAAGGCCCAATTCCCAACCAATAAAAAGTCAATTTTCCAGTTCATTCCTAAATTTCTAGTTTTCCCGATTTTCAAAAAAGGCCACTGTTTGAGTTTGACACCCAAATGAGTAATTCAGAAGCCTAGAAAATTCTAGGAGATTTGTTTACTCTCCAATAGACCACAACCAGAATTTGAGCCTGAAATTACTTGTAGATTGGTCTAGAAAAATTATACACCTAAAAGTCAACGTTTTTAACCAGAATTGGAATATTTTTGAGGTCCAAAACTTTTTGTCTCGGAATCCATTGATTTTTGGTATGGTGACTTATTTAGGGATCCTAAGACTACTCTACTCATCCAAAATGTGTTTTGAGGATTTTATGATATTCGTTTCAATTGATTTGAATTTATGAAAGCAAGGTTGAAAACTCTTTTGTGATTTGAATGATGAAGCTAAGGCTTCTTGTCGACTTGCAAAGGGGCTGAGAGCTCATGGTAACCCGAAAGGTAGTGAGGCCTAGGGATTTTAAGGAAAGTGAACATGAGGTTCTCTTGGTATGGTTTTGTACTACAGACAAATGGTACTTTTATGAGATTGGTTTTACATAAACTGTTTTACTGGTTTATCGTGAGTTTGTATTGAGTCCAGTGGGAACAGAGACAGTTATGGATCCATGGTCAATCTAGTTAATGTATTAGTGATGGCTTGTCAAGTTAACACCCGGGGCCACATGTGCGTACCACCGTGTGGGATCGGTGAGGCCTTCCTGTGGGATCGATGAGCTGCAGCGTGCCAGCCCATGCGTGGGTGCTCCACTCGTACGATGACCGTGCCCGGCTTTGACAACGGGTAGTGAGGTGGCAAACCGGCTAAGGGTGTTAACTCGATTTACAGACATGCTAATCCACAAGTCCTGCTAAGTCATGTTTGCAATATTTGAGTGTTTTATGGAATTGATTTCATGTGTGATTTGATTGAGATATTTGACTTTGAATTTCACTTTATATCCGATTGAATTGCTTTGTTTACATTCAGTACCTTATATTGCGATTATTGTCATGATATTATAAAACTGCATAAATTGTTTCTATGCATGCATGTTTGCTGCTTACTGGGACTTTATATCTCACGCTTGCTTTGTTTTACCGGATTTGTTTTCAGATCCTCCTGGTGAGCCACGCATTGGGGGTGAGTTTGAGGAAGACCCAGACTATAGACCCGAGGACTACTACTACTACCCACAGTAGGACTCTTTCTATGATGTTGTATTTTGTTAGGGAGTTGCAAATGGGATGTAATTATTATTTTTGGACTTATACTCTTGGGAGTTATCTTTTGTACATGTCTGTATATTTTGGAGAGATCATTGTGAATGGTTAGTTGCCTTAGTTGTATTTTGTATACACAGATATCATGTTTTGGAGATTATAGTACAGATGATCTTTTGATTATATGGAAAACTTTTATTCCATGCTTCTTTAGTCATGCACTCTGATAATTACATTGTAATTGCCCAGGAAATTGTGTTTATCAAGTTCTATTGGGCCCATAAGTAGGTCTCGGGGATGAGTCGGTGCCGTGATAAGGCAGACCTGGAACTGGGGCGCTACATTAAACCTCTTAGTCAAAGACTAGATTAGGATAGTAGAATTATTTGATCTTCTCCAAACCATCCACAGATCTTTGGGTCAAATTTTGGTATGGTTGTTGAGTCTCCATAAGTGAGGTTCGCATGAACGTAGAGAGTTAAATTTCTATTTGGACATCATGAATTAGTAAATTTTATTCTATCCATATTTTATAGCTGTTTCCAGTTTATGGATTTGTTAGACCTTAGTTTATATGGGTTTTCTTTTGTACCGAACAGAATTTGTAAAATTGTTTAAGTGAGTAAAAAGAATTGTATTGCTGATGGAATTTGTCTGTTTTGGGTTTTAAACATCTCTTGGTGTTCCATGAATTCTGTTCTGGTCCGGAGTGACCTGTTATGAGTTATGTTGGGATTATGCATGATGGTGACTAATGCTGGTTTATTGCTTTGCAAACGCGGAGTTTTATGTAATTATTAATCGGTTTTGGTTTAGCTTCACCTGGATCCTTGTCAAGCTTAGTAATATGATGGTATTGTTTGTTGGTGTAATTGCATGGCCTTGTGTGTTGCCACGACCGGTATAGAGTAGCCAGAAACCCTAAGTAGGCCTGGTTGTCAATGCCAAAACCTGGAGTAGGCCGGCATTGGATGACGAAACCTTGAGTAGGCCGTCATTTCAGAGTTCTGAAACCCTGAGTAGGCCGGAACTGTGTACATGGAGGTGTGGAGGTTTACTGGGCATATTAATTTACTAATTAAACAATAGGCATGAAATTGACCTTTCATTGTTTAATCAGCATTGTATTTATGGATGTGGAAATTGTGATTGGAACTTGGGATCTACAATTTTGAATTATCTTTATCGACTTATTTGTGTTCGTTATTTATCGTGGCATGTTTTAAAACTAATGATAACTATTCTGCATGCATATGCTACTTGATGAGATATTCATATCTCATTCCGTCGTTTTCATTTTGTTTTTCAGATACTCTTGGAGAGCTCGATACTTGCGGGTAGATACTTAGTCATATGAGTTATTTCAGTTGGGTATTTTAGCACATCCTATTATATAGTTATTGTTATATTCATGTTTTCCTTCACTCTGATATTGCGGTCCTGTGTTACATGCTAACCTCTGGAGACGTGTTACGGTTTAACTACGTAACTCGGATTTAGGGCGTTAAAATGCATTAGAAAATAACATTATAGTTTCAATTAACCAAAAGTAGAAAGATTGAGTTTTCATAAAATGGAGTTAGGTGTGTTAGTAGAAGATATCATTGTCCTATGTTAAAAAGAGTGAGTTAGAGTAATACTCGTCGGGAAATTTTACTGTTTGAGTATAAATTAAGTGTTTCACATCTAACTTAATAATACTACTAAATTCTGATATATATATGCAGATTTGCCGGTTTAACCGAGATTTGGTAGTTTTACCAAATTTTGACTATAAACGGGAATTTTATGCAATATTTTGGGAAAGGAACTTTAAAACAAATTATTTTAGACAAATCTGATTATTTGGAATTCTCCATGCACTTGGAGGATGGTTTTGTGATTTTGATGGTTTGATGGTTATCTTACCTCCATGTACTCGGGGATGCTCATGTACTTGGGATGTTGATTCCTTTGTGTACTCAGAGATGCCCATGTACTCGGGATGACATGTTTTGAGTTTGGAACAAGTTGATATTATCGGGATTACTGTTTTGGCTTTAGCTCAAGTCTAGATGGCATAGCTCAGTGTGGATCCACATTCGTTAAGTTAAGAGCTAGGTAGTGGAATAGATTGATCTTTGCTAGTTGTAATACCTTGTTCGCGCACGCGTTCCATCGTGTACCTCGATGAGGCCTTCTCTGTATTTGGTTGGCTGCGGCTATCTCTCATTTTATCGTGTATCTCGGACTATGATTGGATTCGTTCTTGCCAACCCATTACTGTATCTGGATGGGTTCTCCTGCAATAAGTCGATGATCGTGTAACTCGGCTTCGCACATAAGCCGGGAGGTGGCATAGTGAGCTTGGTTTTTTTACACTAGTTAAAGGCAGTTTATTTCATGAGTCCACCGTGGACTTATTTCTAATGATTACAGGTTATGAATTGCTATTATTCAGTGATTGTTGATATTTCCCTTTATCAGTGTATATGTTGGGTTTGATTACTTGATTTACCTGTTGAGGTTGGTTATTGTTACTGATGCATGTTTTACTACTGATGCATATTTTAGAACTGTTATAAATGTTTTGTGCATGCATGTGCTACTTGCTGGGATAATCGTATCTCATTCCGCTTTGTTTTGTTTTGTTTTGTTTTCAGATCCTGGTGAGGACGATCTTGGCGGGGTTGAGCCTATCGCTGACTACCCTGAGTATAGGGGAGAGGACTATTTTGTTGAGTGATATTTGAGAGATACTTGTGTTTGTTGATACATTTGATATAGTGCGTAAGCATTTGAATTGTAATTCTTTCATTTCATTGTGGAATGGTGATTGGGTTTATTAGCGAACTCTGATCTTGTTGTTGATGATAATAAAATGCAATTTCATGTCTTTTACACCTTGATATAGATCCTGCAGTTTTTTATTTATCTAACACCTCGGGTGTGCGCACCTCGAGCGCGCGGAAAACATGTTTTACATGTATTATGGAGTCGCCACTACCTGAAATGGTGCAGGTAGACACCTTGTTGATTTTCGGTCTGCACCAGTGATTCCAGATAAGTGACCCGATTACAACCCAGGGAAGTCCTTGAACACCCTGGGTTGCCCCACCGAAATGGGTTCCCTTAAATTAGTTGGATATTTAATGGGCTTTCTCATTTTTATTTATTTTTATTTTTTGTATCTTTTTTGTCACGCGTGCATGGGTTTTAAAGGCGTTAGGAAATTACTATGCTAAATTTTGTGAAAGGAAACTAAGTGAAATGAAAATTTTAAATAAGTTAGCACACATAAAATATATTACAAAAGTCCCACAATGAAAAGGCCTAAATAAAAAAAGAGTTAAACTTAAGTAAAAAAAAACGAAAGAATGAGAACTTTTTTTTTTATGTTGCCTTTTCATTTTCTATTAACTTTTGCATCATGCATGTGGCTACCATGTGTCCATTATGAACAAGAAAGAAAATAGAAACCTTGATTTTTCTAAATATCAACAGCACCACAACTTTTAAATTTACAAAACAAATACCCCATCCCTTGATCCACCGTATTGAATTTTGGAAATGAAATCCTATCAATTAAGCATCAAAAAAATAACCTTGAAAATGACTTAAAGACACATCCAAAACCTTTAGAAAATATAAAAAGGATTTTAGAATGATATGGAGAGACGAATTAAAACTATGATTCCTTTTATTTGCAAAATTCATAGAGAAAACAACATTGGTTCAGCTGGTATTTACTATCCTTAATGGCACCCATTTTCTTTTGTATTTTTCTTGTTTAACATCTTGACAAGGTGGCTTTGGTCCCTAAAATCAGGTGTGGGAAAAAGTATGCAATTTCATTGAGTTTTGAACCAACACCAATCGAACAATCTGTTGTCATCTGTAAAAAACAAATTGGGATAGCAGTTGCTTAACTTCCATTTCCTTGCTCAATTGTTGATGGTTTGTTCTCATTTTTGGCTCATCTAAGACATGAAGGTGTTAACTTAAATTGCTGAAAAATGGGTAAGAATGATTTCGAAGGAATTGGGAGAACATTGGTTTCCTTTCAATATGCATGATTTTCCATGAGCAAGAACAGAACACAATTTAGTAATTTAAACTAATCCATCTACATTTTTGTTGTTGTTGTCTTCCTTGTTTTCTTTGAGTTTTACAACTCTCTAGTCATTGAGCTTGAGAACCAAAAGAAGAAACAAACAAAATCAGCAAAAACTATAACCAAACATTACTTCAACGTCCATGCTCTTGTAAAGAAAAAAACAAAATTGCAAAATGTAAACCATAGTGATGCTGAAACAAGGTAACCAAATGACTGAACTCTCTTAGAATGATTTTATGAACTCTTTTCCATTTTCGTAAGGCAAATTAAATCAGCAAAAGAACAGCATGAGAGAAATATACCTATGTGCGCACGTCGGAAACGCGGCACGGGAAAGTTCGGAGTCGCCACCGCCTGATGGGGTGCAGGCGGACACCTGGGTGCCTAAGTTAGTCTATTTTGGGCTTTGGTCTGCGGCTTGAGATTCTAAGTAGGGTCTCGGTTGTGGTTTGGGGAAGTCCGTAGACAGCCCAAACCACCCCGCCAGATGACGGGTCCTGTGGGTTCCCTGGTTTGAGTCAGCTCACTTTGGTCTCACCCGATTTCTAATCCGATATGCAACTTGGTTAAGTCTAGCGGGACCACCTGAGTGGTGTGGGTCCCTTTAACTGGTTTTATCTTGCTTAGTTTAAGTGATTTGAGTCTGATCGGGTGGGCCCCATTGGAAGGCCCACGGAGTCCTTCGTGGACTTAAGTAAGCCCACATATCCCATGTGGGCCTCTGCCTAAGCCTAAGAGGCCCTTTGGGTTCAGGTTTAGTGGATTGATTTTATCTTAAGTTTTAATTTAAGACTTTGAGTGGCTTTCATGTGAAGGTGGGTCAGCCTTGGTTTGCGGGCCCCCATGATGGTTGCCAAAATGTTTTTTGAATTATCTTGTTTAAATTTGCCAAGGTGAGTTAGGCACTGGGCTTGGGGCCCGTAGTACGACTTTGGGCTTGGAAGCCCAATTCTTTGAAGTCTAGGGTTTGCACCCCAACTTGGTTGATTAGTGGGTTTTGTCGAGCCCGATAGGCCCTAGTCCTTGGTCTCAGCCAAACCACGCAATTCACATCATTCCACACATCAAGGTCAGGTGGGCCGCATTGGGTTTGGCCCGCCTGGTTCGACTAATTAATTTTGCTTAAGTTGTTTAATTGCATGCACAAGGGTTTGTTGGGCTTGGTGGACCCCGTTGGAAGGCCCACAAATGTACCAAGTTAGACCGGTGGTCCATGTCCCAAGCTGGGTTTCCGAGTGACCCGGAAATCCTATTGGATCACTTGGTTTGGTTAGAATTATCACAAAAATTTGGCAAGGATCAGAATTATACAAAAATGGCATTTCTGCCATGTATTCGGCCTTAGTTGCCAGATACACACAGGCCATAGGTGATCCGACCTGAGTTGCCGGATCACCTTGAAATGGCCTTTTTTGGGGTTTTGGCCTGGGGATGGCTCTTTTGGGCTTCCTAGGGCCTTCTACAAGTCATGTGGGCCCCTGAGAGGGCCCACATTGGTTCAGGTCATGGGGTGGCATCCCATTTGCTCCCTTTTGGGATTTC
Organism: Buxus sempervirens; assembly: GCA_947561395.2. Lineage (NCBI taxonomy): Eukaryota > Viridiplantae > Streptophyta > Magnoliopsida > Buxales > Buxaceae > Buxus > Buxus sempervirens. Next base: position 13,912,298 of record OX387185.1, read on the forward strand.
TCCATATGATCAAGAGGACAAGGGGAAAGGCATGGTGCTGCTGCCCCTCCTCCACTTTATCAAAAAAATGCAGCAAAGGGACAAGGGTTTCAACACCCTCATCCGAGTGTTTCCATGCTACCAACCAACAGGCAATCAAAGCTCCAAACAATCATGCATCTCCAGCTAAGAAGACCAATCATAAAACCACATATTGTGAAGCAGGGAACAGCAACAACAATAAAAAAATAGTAGCTAATACGCACGGATTAGACATTGCTAAGTAGGCTAGAGAGGCATGGGGTTTGTGGGGAGTGGCAGCTTTCATTAGGGCTGGCAATGGGTCGGATATATATCCGAATCCGACCTGAATCCGATCCGAAATTACCAAATTCGGATATAGGATTTAGATCCACGGTTCGGATACGGATCTCGAATTTCGGATCCGAATTTTTTCGGATTTGGATTCGGATATACATGTATCCGAACCGAAAACATACTTATAATATATATAAACATAGCCCAGACCATGGTTCAACCATAAGTTAAAAGGATTAAATCATCATTTGATCATTAGAAACTTGGATTTGTGTTAAAATTTATAGTTAAATTTACTTTAATTGTTAAAATTGTTTTTTAAAGTTTCAGGTTCAAACAGGCTCGAATTCGGATTTCTAATCGAATTCGGATTTCGGTTTTGAATTCGGATTTCGGATCGGATATCGGATTGAATTCAGATTTCGGATATTCATTGAATTTCGAATTCGGATTTAAGTATTAAAGATCCGTTGGATATTGGATCGAATTCGGATATCGGTAAATGTTTTTCGGATCGGATTCGGATCTTAGCAGATCCGTACCATATTCGACCGATTGCCACCCCTAGCTTTCATGCATGAGCTTGGGGGTCATCCTAGGGATGCAAAATTAGTAATAACCCTTGCTGGGACAGCTGTTGTCTCAAGTGGTTTTGGGGCATGCAAGCAATCAGCACCGGTAGAAGAAGATGGGATCATGCATCCTTGGGTTCATGGATAGCAAGTTGCTTGAGAAGGGAAGCATGCTGGATGCACAAAACTTCTGGGAGCAGCAGTAACCCAAGGGCTTGCTGCTGTTCCCAGCAGCAACCTACTTGAATATCATTGAAGGGGTCATAGGAGGTGGTGGGAGCATGCTTACATGGGTGGATGGGCTGAGCTTAGTCTTAAGCTCAAGGCTGCTGGGACAGCAGCAAATAGTGGAGGTTTGCTACTGTCTCCAGCAGCAACTTACTTTAGTCATGATAAAGGGGACATGGCAACAAGGTCTCATGTTCATGGTACATAAATTTAGGCATGATATGCTACCAAGAAAGGAGGTGCTGCTGCTGTCCCCAGCAGCAACTCAGATGGGCCATCACAGGTTATAAGGGGCAAGGGGAGCATGGTGTATATAGAAAAAAATACAGCAAGTTTATGGGAGGGAAAGGATCGTGTGTTCATACTCAATAATAGCAACAAACCAAGAGAGAAAGACACTAATAAGCAAAGGTTGCATGCATGGAAGAAGACAAGAAGAAAAGTGGACCTGTACCTTAACACCTGTAGCCTAAAAAAACAGATTTGTACCTAGGAACAGCAAGCAAAAGACACCCATGAAAAATCATAAAAAGTGAAGGAAGAGAGAAAGAAAAATATAGATCAAGAAAGGAAATGGGGGGGGGGGGGGGTTACTTTGGGGGTACATTAGATGAATGAGAGAGGAAACAGGCTTCCTTTTAATGGACGAATAGACTGCTGGAAACCAGAAAAAAAAGGACACAACAAAAAAAGACAGCAGCTCCTAGGTGACTTCTACACCTTCTTAGGCCTAGCCCATGCTCTCCTCTCCCTCATGTGAAGCCTCCGGGGCTTACCTCTCTTACCTTAGAAGGGTAGTATCCCATGGGAGACATGAAGAGACAATAAAAATGGGAAGAAACTCACAAGCCATGCACAAATGGGATCCTACAGCAAGTACGAGAGCCTACATGCTCTAAATAGATAAATGCTCATATATTTTAAACACCACCATGCAAAGTTACATACCTTGGGTTTACAAGCTGTTCTGGGGGTGTGCTTCACCTCCCCTTGGACTTGGTCAAGAGCTGGAGCAGCACTTTGAGCACCACCAGCAGCACTTAGTCACCTTGTTCTTTGGTAGGAAGGTGGAGAAGAAGAAGAAACAAGAGGTGGGGTGGGGTTGGAAGGCTTCCTTGGGGGTTGTAGACACCTCCTTGGAGCTTGTACAAGTGCTGAAGTCTTCTTCTCCAGCAACTACAGCAACCAACTCCTTGAGTTAGGATAGATAAGTGAAGAAGAAGAAGAGAAGAGAGAGTGAGGATGCAAGGTGGGCTATTTTGGGGGCTGTGGGAGCTGGGGAGAAGGGGGTTCAGGTGGGAACAGAATTGAAGTGGAGCCAATGGGAGCAAGGGGGGAGAGATTTCGTGCCAAGTGGAGGAGGAGGAAGAAGTGGGAAAAGGACAAAATGAAGCCAACCATGAGAAAGGGGGCTGCTGCCCCCTTTTATAAAGAAACTTAATGTATTCGGCATTATATGCCGGATACACTAATACTTATTCATAGCCGGCCTCCATGGCTGGCTACACACATGCCACTTTGTATCCGGCATTAAATGCCGGATACAAACACAATTATTTGAAATTTTAATGTCGCCGCGAGTTTGTCGGGGAATCGGCGCGAATCTTGCGGGCCGATCTCCTTGTATCCGATAAATAGTGTCGGTTATACACCGAGGTGTGTGTATCCGACATATTTGGTCGGATACAAATCGAAAAATTATGGATTTGCCCCTGGATATTTGCAGATTCATCCGATACTCTTAGATATTCACAGATTTGGTCCCTGCGAAATTTTGCTTTAAACCCTGGGATATTTTGCATGTTTGGATATTTACGGATTGCCCCTCGAGATATTTTCTTGCGCTACTCACCACGTGTGTGGCTTTTTGCCACGTCTGCAACTTTCTGGGTTTTGCAGCTCGGAAACTTCGACAGCTTATATCTCCTTCATCCGGACTCCGATTTGAGCAAACTCAGTTGCGTTGGACTCGTATCGAAGCCCTCTATCCAATGATATAGAGCTAAGCACCTGGCTTGGGGTTCAAAAAAAAGTCAACCTTCGGCTCACCCTCCAGTTTGACCGGCCCACAGAACCTTCATCCAGACTCCGATTCCAGCAAACTCAGTTGCGTTGGACTCATGTCGGGATTCTCTATCCATTGAGATAAAGTAAGGTGGCCAATTATTACTTGATCAAAAGGTCAAATTTCGACCCCTCAGGGTTTGACTTTTTAGCACGGTTTCGCATTTCCAGCTCTTCTATGAGCGCAAAAATGAGGTGCTTACAACCTACACAATCAATACCTGTCAAACAATCAAATTGGCCATGCTTTGGATTCTCATCTTACAGGTAAAAAATTACAGGTTCGGTCATAACAAATGGATTATAATATTTTTTTTATATTTACAATTCAACAACACTTAAAAAAAACTTCATTAAAGAATCAATAAGCAAAATAAAATAAAAACCTGATATGGAGTCGATTTCCTGGAAACTGGTGAGCACAACTCCGGATGTTTTCCCCCTTTTTCTTGCACAAACTCCTTCCACCTCTTTTCCTCACTTCTTTCTTTGATTTTTTTTAAAAGAACTCTCTTCTTTTTTTTTTTCCCAACTTCAAGCCCTTTTATAGAGGATTCTCACCCATTCAACTTCTTAACTTCTCCTCTTAAACACCTAAGCTCCTAACTCCTTTCTTAAACACCTAAACTCCTAACTCCTCTCTTAAACACCTAAACTCCTAACTCCTCCTCTTTTAAACATCTCATTTTCTTAGCTTCTCCTCTTAAACACCTAAACTCCTAACTCCTTCTATTCCTCTCTTAAACCCTTCATTCATTTAGGTTTGGTCAAAGTCTATATGGTCCCACATTTTTATTAGGCTTATATTTTTTAGGCTTAGTTCCAATATCTCAAGAGAATATGAATTGGACCAATTCGTCCAACTCATTTCTCTTTGTTTATTTTTATTATTTTTTTATTTTCTTTTAACTTTGTTATTAAATTTTTTATTTATTTGCATAATAAACCCCATTAGGAAACTTACTTATTTACTAAAACAACCCCACAAAATTTTAATTTATCATTGGTTACATGGCAACCACCATGGCGTACACATGGCTGCCATGTGGCATCCAATTTCGGTTTTGTAAAAATCCCCAAACTACCCTTTATTTCTTTTATTCATAACTTAGCCATTTGAGATCTGATTTGAGCACGGTTTGGTGCATCGGAATCGGCTCAGAATTCTCTTTATTATGAGCTTGTTATTTCAAAAAGACAGGTCCACTATAAAAACCTTGATTTACGTGCCCACATATATGCCGGTTTAAGATATGCTTCTTGAACAATTTTATGGTGCAAAAATGGGGTGCTGACAGCTGCCCCTCTTTGTCAGAGTCACCTTGGTGATGAATGACAAAGAATAAAAAGAAACCTATATTTGCACTTTGCATTTCTGTCGACATAATCGATGAGTCAAGTCCTTTAATGTTTTCAAAGATGCGGAAGCATCAGTGCAAGCTCTACGTTGCTTTAGCTCACTTCCAAGTTCTGGGGAATTTCCTTGCCATTGGGTGTTTGGAATTGTTCCCTTTTTTGGTTTAAGTTGCAAATGATGGGTTGGACTTAGACTCACCGACTTGTTTCGGCGTTGATGCAAAAGTGCTTCAACAATGCTCTTTTATTCTTCTTTGATCTTTTCAGACTTATTTACCTTTTTTATTTTATTTTATTTTATTTATTATTATTATTACTTTTATTTATTATTTATTATTTTTTTAAGTTTTAAGTTCTTTATCCCCCATGTAGGTGTACTACCCCTTAACTCTATTTGGCTAAGAGTCACTGCTGCTCAGCACACCGAGGAAATCCGAATCCTGGTTCGAATCCTATGATACAAAAGTGGGAAAATGAAAATTACATGAGGACCTTCTCTGCCCTTTAAATCTTCAAAACATGTCTCTCCTTTTGTTCTTGAGCTTGCCTGAGCTTTATTGTCCTTGATGATTCTCCACTGGGGATTGGTGGGACTCCCGTTTAAAAGAAAACTCTTCGAGGAATTTTATGAGAGCCTTCTCATCTGTCATTTTGTTTTACCCAGTGTGTCTCTATGGCACCATTCTTTTGCCTTTCTGAGGTTCTCATGTTCTGACAATGTCTCTCCCTTCAATTGGTACTCTTCTTCTATTGGGTAATCACTTCTTCTCGACGAGGAAACTCCACTGGGCATTTGTAGAAGAAGGCGTCACCTCCCTTGCTTTCTTTTCGGCATTCTCTGGTGGGCTTTTGGAAAAGAAGCTTGTGTGTCCTTTTGAGTGTACTCATTTTCTTTGTGGCGGATTCCCCTTGTTTGCTTCTCTTTCCCTTTGCCTGTTTGCTCTTTTTTTTGTTTTTGTTTTTTTTTTTTTTAGCTCTGGTATCAAAACCATTTGATTTCCCGCCTCGCATGGGCCTGCAAATTTCTCAAGATAATATTGAGGTATCTGAAATTCAAAATGTAACCACTTGTGGCTTACTTGGTTATTTTTGTGTGTGAATGCATAGGAATGAAATGAAAACAATTTTTCTTGTACTTTTTTTTTTTTCAAAAAAAATCTTTTTCTTAGAAACTTTGTGCAAGTGCTTAAAAGGGAAAGGCAAGACCAATGACCATGGTAAATTGCCTTATTAGCTTGAGGTGTTTTGAGATAGTGTGCCTGACACACTTTCTCATGAATTTCTTGACTTGTGCCGTCATTGACTCTTGGAGGTTCTACAAAGGCTTAAAATCAGGATCATCTCAAGGAATGCTTTCCCAGCCCTAGTTCTGATTTTTCTCACTTTGATCCAGTCTTAAGTGGTTTCAAGATTTTGCAATTGAAGGCTTTCTCTTTCTTTTTTTCCTCGAGGTTAGTGCCTGCCCCAGTTTAAGGGTTTAAACTGACTTTCATGCATCATGCCCTTTAGATCTAAGAGGTCTTTAAAATAGGACGAAACATTGGTCGAGTTTTAAGTCTTAAGAAATGATGGGATATGAATCTCAAGTTCTTGTGTTTCTTAGGTTAACGGTTTGTGTCTTGATAAAGCTGATTCTTCTTTTGAATTCCTTCATCACTGATCTACATAGATCCAAATGTCACATTTTCTGCAATCAAAAAGGACTTTCTCATCAGACGAAACGAAGTCTGAGGTCTTGGTTTTTGAAAGAAAGGGAAGATGGCTCAAAGTTTTACAAATGGGTTGAGTCATGTTTTGAACCTTTTCTTGACTGCTTGGGCCTTGTCAATGCCTTTTCATTTTCTTTCATTTTCTTTTGGGTCTTTTGTGACCTTCGCCTTTTCCTTGGCCTTTTCTTTCATTTGCTTTGGGTGCCAACCTTGATTGGTATGCCCTAGTGTGCTTTCTGTTTTATTTTCTTTTTTTCTTTTTTTTTTTATTTTTGCACATCCATGTCCTTTCTTCTTGTTTTCTTTCATACCAAGCATTGTATTTAGGGCTCATGACTCAATGGGTTAGAAGAAAGAAATTAGGCTCAACTGATTTGACCAGGGATTTTGTTTTGAAGATTTGACAGATTAAAGCAAGGATGGCCTTTCATCATTTTGCAAAAGTTGTGGCAACTTGGTTTAGATTTTTTTATGCAAATTTAGTTCGGGAATTGTTTTCTTCCTTTTGTTCTTATTCTTTTTGGCTCTGCCCCAGTGTAGGGTGACTAGACACAACACGGGTATTTGAATAACACGAACAAGCCCAAAGTGTTTGACTAGTGATTCTTGATTCAGGATGTATGAAGGATGGCCTCTCTGTAAAATCCTGAATTGGCCTTAAATAATAAATTAAATTAATAAATGATATTAGTGAGAGTTATAATTGATAGAAATAATTTATTTTTGTAGGGGATGATTTAATTAGTGGAGATCTAGAATTGGACGCAGATCTGACCTTCCGATCATGAGATATCGAGGTATGTATTCTGATTGGGCGTGTGTATGGAATTTGGTGTATGTGAGATACATGGGATCAGAGAGTATAAGTATTAGTTTAATAACCTAAATCATATATGCTCGTATTTCGTTTGTCTTCGACAGCCGCAAGCGACAAACCCGACTAAAGGAGAAGAAGAAGAAGAGGAGGAGGAAAGGTCTGGTTTTGAGTTCTACATCGTCCAGAGTGTTGCTGGTTGATAGAGAATCGTTGTTGAGAGAAGAGAGGAAGAGGAACGTTCGTTCAAGAGGTAGGTGACACCGTTTACCTTCGTTTTTGTATTTGCATGTGATTAATCGACAAAAGCATGTTTTTATGATATATAATGATGTATATATGTTGATAATCATGTTATATATATATATATGTTAGAATGAGTTTAGACGAGAAAAATCATTATTTGGAACTGATTCTGATCGTTTTCGAACGACCGCCGACCTCGACTGTTCTCGGCGATCTTAGGCGCTCGTTATAAATTTCAGACCGCCGTAGACCGCTTGAAGACATATTGTCAGCGTTCGAATTTGAACTACCGCCGACCACAGACCGCCGGGGCGATCCTGAGCGATCCTAGGCGCTCTGTTCAGATTTTGCAGATTTTCATAATTTCACACCCTGATTCAATTCCAAACTATTTTTAGACAATTTTAATGATTAAATAAGATGTTTTAAGACCAAAATAAATTATCTAATTCCCTGTTTTACAGAAAAATAAATTAGGAAGGTATTTATGATATTAGTTGCCAAACTTTGAAAGAAATGGAGAAACCTAGTTTTTGGAAAACCTAACTTGTATTTAATTACTAGAACATATTCTAAATGACACTATAAACCAGAAAACTGTATATAGAGAATTCAGAACTCAGATGATCGAATATTGAAGTAATTGACAGATTTAACCTTTATATGCCGCTAGGCACCAACCCTTATAGAAATATTATATTTTAGGGAATTTTGGAGTCTAGTGGGCATAGCTGGTTATGGATCCATAGTTGTAGCTAGATAGCTGAGGGATATGTCATTTGGGTTGAGTTACTCCTATATGCGACGCGCTTCCTTTGCAAGTTAGTTTGTCTGAAAAGGTCCTATGTCTGGAGGGACACCCCGGTGAGCCGCTGGTGATTCCCTGTACATGTGGATAAGCGATCATCTCCATGTATTGATTCTGGTGCTGCATGCTGGTGGTACATGCCAACTCTGATGGGTACGTGTGCAATAAGTCAGTGACTACGGCTCTTGTCTAAGCTACGCTGCATGGGACTTGAGTATCATTAGTAGCATTGCTCCTAAGTCGCACGGTGGTATAGCAATTGATTGAGAATCATCTCAAAAGGTTTATCTATCTTTGTGAGTCCTACAATGATACTGAAATCACAATACTTGATATTATTATTGAATACATGCTGGAGGCATGTGATTGGGATATTGATCGGATGTTACTGCTTAGTGCATCCTAGCAAAGTGTGAATCATGTTATTGATCTTGATATTGGATTCTTATATTAAAACTTGCTGAAATTCATTTCTAGAACTGTTTATCAAACTGTTTTGTATTCATGAATGATATGAATGATTATACGAGCCTGATTAGTCGATATTGCTTAATCGTGCATGAACTGTTACTTTACTTATATGAACAATTTAATCATGCATGTGTTACCTACTGGGATATTCGTATCTCACCCTACTTTTATTTCATTTTTAGCTGATACGCGAGAGGGGGATCTTAGTGATTTCCAGGGAGAGATAGCTGAGTATACACCGGAGGATTACTATTATCCGGATCTTGTTTGAGGTGGATGAAGGACATAGACTTAGCACTTTTGATTAGATTATTATTATTCATTTGGATTTGATGTATTAGAGAGATGAGAGAGAGATAGTAACCAGTTTATTTTACCAGACTTTGATATTAATGATTGATGATCAAACTATATGTTATTTGAGGATTTTAAACTCCACTTCCGCACATACTTGTTTCCGCAACTCTGATAATATAATAAGTTGAATGGATTTTAATTCTTTGGTCTGGTATATTATTGATGATGTATTTGATATGGGCCAGTAACACCTCGGATTTGGTTGTTGAACTAAATGCGGGTTGTTACAGTAGCGAACCGGGTTCGGGTCGGGTGCCGGTTTGCGCTGACCCGGGTTCAGGGCATTACACTCTCATCCTTTCTCAAAGACATGATGCTAAAGCCAACCTTGACCCTTAGCTAGTTTAGGCACTTTTTGTTTCTTTTTCTTTTCCTCTCTTTGCTCTCAAGGATCGCTCTAGCCCAATGTAAGGATAGGTGTGGAAGGAAAATCAGGGTCTGGATCAAGAAAGGATGGCCACTGGCTCAGTAAAGGTTCTCATGGGAGCAATATCTTGCACCCAGCTGAAGACACCTTTGAGCAACTTGGTATCTTTCCATGATCATGGTCATACCAGAAGGGTGGTGGTCTCAGAGCGATGTCATCATCGACCAAACACTTGCCAAGTTTTTTCTTTTCTTACTTATTTATTTATTTTTCAAAAGTTTTTAAAGTTTGCATGAAAGTAAAGGTATGCAAAAACACTTACAAAATGACTGAGCCTGCTCAGGATGGTCGGTGCAAAAAAATAAAATTTAACTTAGCCTAGAAATGGTGGACTTGGAGGAGAACCGTGTCCGGGAGTTGGTTGCGCCTTGCAACCTTGCTTGATTTCTTCAACTTGTCCCGCTTGAAGATGCCCCCTTGTGATCTGGAAGAGGGTTTTGAGTCACAGCAGTGGCTGGTGTGTTGGTTGGAGTAGGAAGGTCCACGGTGAGGCGTTTCTGATCAATCAAGTCTTGGATATCATGCCTTAGATCCCAACATCTGTTGGTGTCATGTCCTGGTGCCCCTAAGTGGTACTTACATCTCTCATTAGGATTGTAATTCTTGCCGATGAATGTTCTAGGATTTGGCAGCTTGATTTGTAAATACCCTCCTTTCAGTAGTGTGGGTAGTAACTCAGCTGGTGTGTAGGGGAGTGGAGTGAATACTCTTCTCAGCCTTGCCTCCATTTCTTCTCTTGTCCTTCTTGGTGGACCCTGATATGGTACGGCCATTTGTCCCTGATTCTATGCAGCTGTTGTTATGGACCTTTGGGAGATGTGATAAGGTTGAGTAGGTTGAACATAGTTCACTGCCTGCCCTTCAGTTCTCCATGGTTGCTCTTGCCCCTGGCTTCTATTGCTTTGATTCGCCATTGGTCTCCTCTGAGTGGCATTTTTCCCACTGCTATCTATCTTTCCTGACCTTACTGCATCTTCAATTCTGTCAGCTATCAAAATCAAGTCATTGAAACTTGCAAAACTTTGCCCCAGTAATAGAGTGAAGAAAGGTTGACCAAGTGATGCTATAAACAAAGATGCCATCTCTTGTTCTAACAGTGGTGGCTGGACCAGTGTTGCCAACTCTTTCCATCTCTTAGCATAGTCCCGAACTGATTCATGACTCTTCTTTGCTAACCTTTGCAGCTCTGCCCTTGTTTGAACCATCTGGCTATTCAAACGATATTGTTGAATGAACACCGCAGCGAGATCATTCCAAGTCTTTATCTTGGCTTTGTCTAAGCTCAAAAACCAATAATAAGCAAACCCAGTTAAAGACCGTTGAAAGAACTGTACCATGATTTTCTCATTTTTTGCGTATTGGCACATGTCGCCAAAATACGACATTAAGTGGTTTAATGGACAACCAGTGCCATTAAACTGGTGCAACTCAGGACATTTGAACTTGGCAGGGAGTTGTATGTCTGAGAAAAAACAGAGGTTTTCCAAAGTAGCCTCACTCTGAACCGTGTTTGGCTGTAGCTGCTTCAGCGGATCTTCCTTCATGGCTGCCAGACGGGCCTCGAATTGAGCTTCTTGCATTCTATACCAGTCTTCTTCATCCTGCCCCAGTTGGACAGGCGCGAATTGTTCTTGTTGCTGTATCGGGTGGACAAGATCTACCACAGGAGGTGGGAATAGAACAACTTGCGTTGGCGGATGTGGCGGTGCCATAGGTAGAGGTTGTGTTGGTTGTGGCGGAAGCGGTACTGCTGGCACTTCTGCCCGTGGTGGGAGTGGTGGTTGGTGTTGTTAAGTGATTGGAACAGTTGATTGAACTTGTTTCAGATCCCTGATCTCTGCCATGAGGGACTGAATAACCATAGCCATGTTTTCGACCTTTTGGGTTAGGTCATTAACCACTTGGGTTTCACTAGATTCCGCTTGGTACTGAGCTGGCGGAGTCTGATTTCCTTGTGCATCCATATCCAGTCTTTTGTGAGATCGAAGATTGTATGGGCTTCTGGGAGCAATTTTGGATACCTGTTGATCATTTTGCAGAAGTTAGAGCATTTTTTTTTGGCAATTAATCATTTTTACATATATATATATATATATATATTTTTTTTTTTTTGCTTTTGGAATCTATTTGCATATTCTTAATTTTTTTTTCTTTGCCATGGTCAATCTAGGTCAAATTTGTGATTTGATTTAGCTATGTGGAAGCAACTTAGGGGGAATCTTTGAAAATGTATCTTTTTAGTTACACAAAGGCAACTGGGAGAGAAAACTTGAAGGAATGATCTGTTTTTGTAAGAACCTGATTTTTGGTGAGTTTATTTATTTATTTAGTTATTTATTTTGATATATAAACTGTGTTTATCAGGTGATTTTTGTGGTTTGAGGGCTTAGCCCATACTCGTATGTACAGGCGTTATATAGCCGTTTTTCTGAAAAATTATATTATTATTATTATTAATATTAAAAATATATAGCTTGGGCACTTGTTAACCAAAGTGGCCGGAACATGTAGGGTTTTTCAGTGGGCCAGCGTGCATGGGATCAAGGAAATGGGAGAGTGATCGAGCGGCGTATGTATCAAGGTAAGTATACTAAAAAGGGAAAGTAGGGTTTTGGGGTTTATGGGAATACGCGTATCATACTTACGGAAATATTTTTCGTTAGTCTGGATATCAGGAGAACTGAGCGATTTCGGCTGGAGTGGCGATTAGGGTTCTGCTCGTGAAGAACAAGAATCGCAAGGGCTAAGGGAAGGATTTTGGAGTTGAAGTTCAGTGGGTTATTTCTCTCTGCTCGAGAGGATTTGTTTGGCTAGATTTTGCATTCGCGTGCGTGGCCGGAGTAGTGATCGGCCGAGGTTTTACTATTCTGGAATAAGCGCATTCAGGTGAGTAGCACTGATTTACAACTGGGGTTTTGTGTTCTATGTTTTCGTGAGCTTATTCTGATGCATGGTTGTATTTTAAGTGATCTCTGAGTTTTTTCTAGTTTTCTGGAATGACATGAAACAGAGTCGGAGATTGAAATTTATCTTGAAATTAAATGTGTTTAGATTAAATCCAAAAGTGATTGGGAAGTCTTCTGGGAGTATTAGGAGTGTATTGGAGCAATAACAGACCTAAAAAAACCAGCCAGAATTGGAGATCTCGAAATAACAGAGAACTGAAAATCGCAGTGGGTATCCGCCCACCTGGCGCCCACTTGCGATCACCTAGGAGGTAGGCGCCCAGTTAAAATTATACTTACCGCCGAGCTGGCGCTCAGCTCGCACGCACTCGAAAACCCGGCGCTCAGCTCGCGCGAACCCGGCGCTCAGCTCGCGCCCATCTCGCGCTCACTTAGCTTCGAGTGAGCACAAGGTACATTTTACCCTGTTTTTCTTACTGCCGACCGGTGTTCACCTGGCGCCCACTTCAGGAAGTGAGCGCATACCCTATTATACTTACTGAAATGGAAATTTTGATTTAACCAAGAGTAATTGGGTGACTTGAGGGTTAAACCACTTCACTATTCACTTGTTTGAGAACTTTGGAATCTACTTTGCCTATGAAATTATTAGAGGAAAATTTAGTGAACTTCTTAAAAGCTTCCAAGTTGAGTTTAGGTTATTTATGAGTGTTGTGCCGGATACCAAACCACTAAGAGTTACTAGTTACATTTCCTCTGTTTTATACACTGTTTTGATTGAGGAATTATTATATTCTGGTTTCACTTGTTTGGAAACTTTAAATGTATTGTAAAGATTTCCCTGTTATGAATGAATTGAGTTTTGTTTCCAAATGGCATGTGTTACGGAAATGAGAAAATACTGAAAGTACTTGAGGTACTGCTTGGTCCAGAGGGACAGGTGATGAACTGTGATGAGTTTTACATGATGTGGAATGAATGGTTTTACTTTGATATTGGAATTGAGATTATACGATGTTTTACTGTTTTGGTTTAGCTTGTCCTGGATCCAGATGTTTAAGCTTAGTAATGTGATGTTATTGTTGGTTGTTGGAATTGCATGGCCTTGTGTGTTGCCACGACCGGTGTAGAGCAGCCAGAAACCCTGAGTAGGCCTGGTTGTCAATGCAGAAACCCGGGGAGTAGGCCTGCATTGGATGACGAAACCCTGAGTAGGCCGTCATTTCAGAGTTTCCGAAACCCTGAGTAGGCCGGAACTGTGTACATGGAGGTGTGGAGTGTCTACTTGGCATGTTTAATTTATCAACTAAACGATAGTCATGACATTGACCAATCGATGTGTTGCCGTACTTAACTGAGATGTGATTTGTTTGATTAGAACAAGTTTTGATTTGAACTTGGAAATTGATTTTGGTTGTTTAACCGTATGGAGTGTTTGTCGATGCATAGTTTTAAATTGTGGTCAACTATTTCTGCATGCATGTGCTACTCGCTGAGATATTCGTATCTCACTCCGTTGTTTTGTTTTGTTTTTCAGATACTCGTGGTGAGGCGATTACTGGGGTAGATCCTGCTGAGGCTTATAGGGAGGAAGATTACTATTACCTTCCTTAGACTTGTAGGTTATCTTGTTCTGAATTTGAGAACTTTGAATAATTGAGATGTATTAAATTTTAATTGGGGTTGAACCATATGATTCTAGTTCAGTTTTAAATGTTACAATTTTGGATAAATGAAATTGTGCACTCTGTCAGGTTATAGCTAGATGATTATCCAGCGATCATAATTGATAAACGATCCTTGCCTAACCTCTGTGAGACGTGTTATATCTTTATTGAACAACACGGATCCGGGGCGTTACAGTTTTAGCTGCGCAAAGACAACTGGGAGAGAGAACCCTATGTATACTTGTAAGTGTGAAAACTCACACTCCTGTTATGGCAAATGTTTGACAAATTATGTCTTCTAATGAAGCTTCAAGATGTGCAGATTAAACAATGAAAATTCAGTGAATTTAGTAAAGAAGAAGAAGTTGATGCCACCACACTGCTACCACGCCGCTGCCACCCCGCTGGCAGCGCATAAGGGAATTAGTGTTTTGAAAGAAAGGTCCGTGCACATGCCGCATACTCTCCCGCTAGCAGCTCGCTAGCAGCGCGCTTTTAACTGATTCAACTTACTCTGAGCGGGACTTGAGTTCGCTTCCAGCCGTCTACATCGATCGCTTCACGACGCCACCAGCGCTCGACGCAATCTGAGTTTTATTCTTTAAATAGACGTGTTGTAATTTTTAATTGTGACTTTTGTCTTTGGATCATTTTGATTTCGAATCTTGAGGTGTTTGAGATTCGATCAAATCTTCTTTAGAGAGTCGGCGATCGAGTGAGGGGGAGATCTGAGATAGATCACCTGGAATTGAAGATAGAGGATTCTTCTTCAATTCGGAACTTCATCTGATCGTGTGATCGCCTGGACTGGTGATCAGCCTTGATTGATGCGTAGGTGGATTCCTACTGCATTGGATCGTCTCAGTGGATTCTGAGGGGATTGCTGCGATCTGGATTGATCGTGTTCTGCAGCTTGTGGATTCAAGCTGTGTTGCAGTTCGTGGATTCGAACTATGGATCACTGGTGAGTGATTGTTTGCGATATGGACTGATCGTGTTCTGCAGCTTGTGGATTCAAGCTGTGTTGCAGTTCGTGGATTCGAACTGTGGATTGCTGTTGAGTGAGTCAAATTGTAAAGGTTAAGTATGTACTCCTTTGTAATTGTCTTTTCATTCAACAGTGGATTTCGAAGGGTTAGTCGCCTCATATAGACTCGAGGTTTTTCCTGGATCTGGATCCAGGTTTCCTCGTATAATTCTCTGTGTATTGTTTCCGCATTGTTCAATTCTGAATTGTTATAGATCGTGGACCTATAGAGTAGTCCTCTACTCTTTCAATACTGGTCTGTTTTAGTCGTCTGTGGACAACTGGGAGAGAGAACCCAAGGTAGTGATCTATTTTAGTTACATAAAGGCGACTGGGAGAGAGAACCCAAAGTCTAGAGGTCTATTTTAGTCGTTTTGTGGATGACTGGGAAAGAGAACCCAAGGAATTGATCTGCTTTAGCTGCGTCAAGTCAGCAAGGAAAGAGAACCTATAGAATTTGATCTATTTTAGTCACTTGTGACAAGGAAAGATAACCTCTTGGTTCATGCCCTAATGAACCAGAGCTTGTTTATAATGAATTGAACTCAATATCACGGGATTGGACTTATGTTTCCGCAGGGGGTGAGCTAAAAAACAACACCCGGGCTCACCCAGCTGGTCTTAGATTTAAGAATCGGTCGCCAGGCACCACAATTTTTGGACTCAAGTCGAGTCTCCGTAGGGGAAGGGCTAAAAATAGCCACCTTCGAGTTCACCCAGGTGGTCTCTTATTTAAAAATCGGTCACCAGGCACCACAATTTTTGGACTTATGTCTCCACAAGGGGTAAGCTAAAAAGCAAATACCCGGGTTCACCCAGTTGGTCTCCGATTTAAGAATCGGTCACCAGGCACCACAATTTTTGGACTTATATCTCCATAGGGGAAGGGCTAAAAAATAGCCGCCTCTGGACTCATCTGAACGGTTGGTCTTGACGGGGCCATCTTCAAATGCCACTAATTTGGATCGTTGGATCCAGGGCAAAAACCGAGTGATCTTATGAGTAAGATGCATTCGGGTGTGATCTAAGTTCAATCCATGAGCGCTTTAAGAAACGCCTATAGGTATTAATATTAGAATAATTAAAGAGCAGGATTAGAAGGAAGGGGTCTAATGTGACCAAATATTGCGGTTTTGCATAACCGAAAATTGGGGTTTTTCCAACAAGCATCTACAAATTGATTTACTGTTTTTTTTTTTATTTTTTATGCTTTTGTTCTGTCCATTCAAAATTAGAATTAAAGCATTAAACTGAAATAAAAAGTGTGTGATCCTAAGGGTTTGTGCCTGTCAAGGCACGACTTCTAAACATACTTGTGTAAGGAAGCACACCCAAGTCCTGACCAGCCTTATCCTTTTATCTGCTCTTTTATCTGCTGATGTAAAACTTACAACTTGTCAGCTAGGGCGAAAATTACATGATGTTCAAAAAAAACTGAAAGAGAATGCAATCTTAGGGTTTTTGAGAACTCTAAGAAAGGATACATAAGGTTGAAAAGGCCTAATTCTAGGGTTCAACTTTCTTTGTTCTGATCTGGCATGCTTTCATCTGCTTAAAGACTGATCCGGACTCAAGAAACTTCCTATGGACTCAATGGGTCGAGGCCCACGGCTCTCAGGACTCAATGCATGGATCTGGGGTGGTTCCCCTAATCAAAGTTTAGGTAAGCTCCCTAATTTAGGGCTGAGGTAGTCCGAAATCTAGGGTCCACTCAATTTGATGCAAAAGGAGGCAAGGGTTGCTGTCCCTGATGGACTCTTGGGTTTTAGACTTATTTCAACTCCTCTTCATTCACCATTCACATTCACATTCACATAGTAGGGTGTATCAGAACATTAGGTGGGAAAAGGGTACCCAGCCCAAGACAAA
This sequence comes from Buxus sempervirens, assembly GCA_947561395.2. Taxonomy (NCBI): domain Eukaryota; kingdom Viridiplantae; phylum Streptophyta; class Magnoliopsida; order Buxales; family Buxaceae; genus Buxus; species Buxus sempervirens. The sequence continues at coordinate 13,929,116 of OX387185.1, forward strand.
TGCCTACAAGGGTCTGAGCCAAGTACTAGACCCTCGCATACCACGGCAAGAAACCAGTGGCGCTATAGGAATCCAAATACCTAGGGGGATGTTTTACCTCGCTTTCCATGGCAAGCCAAGGGCGCGTGAGGCTAATACCATCCCAAAATTTGTTTATACGATAAAGAAGGGTGGCTGCTAGAGAGATCTAGGTTTGTTAATCATTCAATCAGATCACCCACACAGGCTCCCTCGTGCGTGTCACCCCACACAATTTATATCAAAGCATGTAAAGAAACCACAGTGTGCGTGAGTGCACATGTGTGCATGGGAAGGAATTTTCACTATCTCATATAGTAAAGTGATGAATTAGTACACAAAACAATGTTCCGGGAGAGTTCCCAGGTAATTGGAGGGGTCACAATGGTCCTGCTTAAAAACCAATTTCCTTAGGCAATTATCTCGTCCTTTATGACAGAACTCCCCAGAATATTTTTTTGCGTATATTCAACACTTACTAAGTAAGGTTGCAAATCTTCCTTGACCCATTTGTGCAAGTGTGTGCATGTGTACAAAAAGAGTGTGCGTGCATGTGCAAGTGTGTGCACATGTGCAAAGAATAAACCCATTATAATCCAACTAATCAAACCGGGTTAGGTCGGTCCCCAGCGGAGTCGCCAAGTTGTGCGCACCTCGAGTGCGCGGAAAACTTGTTTTTCATGTATTATGGAGTCGCCACTACCTGAAATGGTGCAAGTAGACACCTTGTTGATTTTCGATCTGCACCAGTGATTCCAGATAAGTGACCCGATTACAACCCAGGGAAGTCCTTGAACACCCTGGGTTGCCCCACCGAAATGGGTTCCCTTAAATTAGTTGGATATTTAATGGGCTTTCTCATTTTTATTAATTTTTATTTTTATTTTTATTTTTTGTATCTTTTTTGTCACGCATGCATGGGTTATAAAGGGGTTAGGAAATTACTATGCTAAATTTTGTGAAAAGAAACTAAGTGAAATGAAAATTTTAAATAAGTTAGCACACATAAAATATATTACAAAAGTCCCACAATGAAAAGGCCTAAATAAGAAAAGAGTTAAACCTAAGTAAAAAAAAAACGAAAGACTGAGAACTTTTTTTTTTTTATGTTGCCTTTTCATTTTCTATTAACTTTTGCATCATTCATGTGGCTGCCATGTGTCCATTATGAACAAGAAAGAAAATCGACACCTTGATTTTTCTAAATATCAACAGCACCACAACTTTTAAATTTACAAAACAAATACCCCATCCCGTGATCCACCGTATTGAATTTTGGAAATGAAATCCTATCAATTAAGCATCAAAAAATAACCTTGAAAATGACTTAAAGACACATCCAAAACCTTTAGAAAATATAAAAAGGATTTTAGAATGATATGGAGAGACTAATTAAAACTATGATTCCTTTTATTTGCAAAATTCATAGAGAAAACAACATTGATTCAGCTGGTATTTACTATCCTTAATGGCACCCATTTTCTTTTGTATTTTTTTTGTTTAACATCTTGACAAGGTGGCTTTGGTCCCTAAAATCAGGTGTGGGAAAAAGTATGCAATTTCATTGAGTTTTGAACCAACACCAATCGAACAATCTACTGTCATATGTAAAAAACGAATTGGGACAGCAGTTGCTCAACTTCCATTTCCTTGCTCAATTGTTGATGGTTTGTTCTCATTTTTGGCTCATCTAAGACATGAAGATGTTAACTTAAATTGCTGAAAAATGGGTAAGAATGATTTCGAATGAATTGGGAGAACATTGGTTTCCTTTCAATATGCATGATTTTCCATGAGCAAGAACAGAACACGATTTAGTAATTTACACTAATCCATCTACATTTTTTGTTGTTGTTGTCTTCCTTGTTTTCTTTGAGTTTTACAACTCTCTAGTCATTGAGCTTGAGAACCAAAAACAAACAAAATCAGCAAAAACTATAACCAAACATTACTTCAACGTGCATGCTCTTGTAAAGAAAAAAACAAAATTGGAAAATGTAAACCATAGTGATGTTGAAATAGGGTAACCAAATGATTGAACTCTCTTAGAATGATTTTATGAACTCTTTTCCATTTTCGTAAGGCAAATTAAATCAGCAAAAGAACAGCATGAGAGAAATATACCTAGCCTACACAATCAATACCTGTCAAACAATCAAATCATCCATGCTTTGGATTCTCATCTTACAGGTAAAAAATTACAGGTTCGGTCATAACAAATGGATTATCATTTTTTTTCATTTACAATTCAACAACACTTAAGAAAAACTTGATTAAAGAATCAATAAACAAAATAAAATAAAATAAAAACCTGATATGGAGTCAATTTCCTGGAAACAGGTGAGCACAACTTCGGATGTATTCCCCCTATTTTCTTACACAAACTCCTTCCACCTCTTTTCCTCACTTCCTTCTTTGATTTTTTTTAAAAGAACTCTCTTCTTTTTTTTCTTCTTTTTTTTTTTCCCAACTTCAAGCCCTTTTATAGAGGATTCTCACCCATTCAACTTCTTAACTTCTCCTCTTAAACACCTAAGCCCCTAACTCCTTTCTTAAGCACCTAAACTCCTAATTCCTTCTATTCCTCTCTTAAACCCTTCATTCATTTAAGTTTGGTCAAAGTCTATATTGTCCCACATTTTTATTAGGCTTATATTTTTTAGGCTTAGTTTCAATATCTCAAGAGAATATGAGTTGGACCAATTCGTCCAACTCATTTCTCTTTGTTTATTTTTATTATTTTTTTATTTTCTTTTAACTTTGTTATTAAATTTTTTAATTATTTGCATAATAAACCCCATTAGGAAACTTACTTATTTACAAAAACAATCCCACAAAATTTTAATTTATCATTGGTTACATGGCAGCCACCATAGCGTACACATAGCTGCTATGTGGCATCCAATTTCGGTTTTGTAAAAATCCCCAAACTACCCTTTATTTCTTTTATTCATAACTTAGCCATTTGAGATCCGATTTGAGCACGATTTGGTGCATCGGAATCGGCTCAGAATTCTCTTTATTATGAGCTTGTTATTTCAAAAATACGGTTCCACTATAAAACCATATTTACGTGCCCACATATATGCCGGTTTAAGATATGCTTCTCGAATAATTTTATGGTGCAAAAATGAGGTGCTAACATTGGGTACGATTTACGGATTTCGATACATAACTCGGATCCGGGTCGTTACACTAATCTTCATATCTTCATTCTAAATTAATTCTAAGACAACCCTAACCTATTCTCAGTAATTATAAGTTGATCTAAAGTTTCCTACTTAATTAATTCTCTTGAGATCATCACTTTTCTTGATTTCTTGAAATGTGTATGAAAGCAAAACCATCTAATAAAACTCTCAACTTTTGAAAACAAGGGCTGAATCAAAACAAACCACGATAAAACTTCTAAACCATACGAAAATCATGCAATTTCTCCAGTTTTTCAGAGTGTTTGCTACTTGCCTCAACATGTAAAATCATTCTTCCAAGAAACCCGAATGTCCACCAAATTTCTATGCTTATTCGCACCACTCTAGACTTCTCCAAATCAAATCTCCACCGTTCAGATTGAAGTGCTATGAGTCAATAACATAACCTCCAAATTGGAGGTCGATCCAATGGCTGGATCTTTCTAGATCTTAATTTTAACATAGCTGGTTGGACATCTGCAGCACTCCTTCTTTATAAAACACCTTTTTCTCCTCTCTATCTCTCTTTCTCTTTTTCTTCAGCCCTATGCACAATTTTTTGCCTTTTCTTTTCTCCTCATGATTGACTTAATGGAAACCCAAAACCTTCCCTAAAGCCTTCCTTTTATATGCTCACTTAATTAGGAGTCCTATTAGGTTTAGGAGACTTTCAACTAGGATTCCTATTCTATTTGGAAACATTTCCTATCTTATCCCTCCTAATTATTTCCCTTAAATCTAACTCATAAGAGACTTCTAATCTAATTAAATTTCGTGCTAATTCTCATCCCTATTTTTAAATATTTGCTAAACACTTAATTTTCCTCCCATATTACTAAAATTAAGGCCCCTAAATAACATAATTACAATTAGGCCCTTTTTCCTTCTTTTAAACTTTATATTCATTATTTTAAATCCAACTAAACTAAAATTTGGTCTAATTAAGTTTCTTAACTTAATAATTAATTATTTTATTCTTTCATAGATTTAACTAATTATAATTGACCAAAATACCCTTTCTTTAATTTTCACACTTAATCATTGAATTTCTCCACAATTCTTCAAATTCTATTTTTTTTTTATTATTTCTCTTCCTAATTTGAAATTTAAAACCTAAATATTAATTCTACTAAATCTCACTTATGATATAAATTAGATTCCTATACTTAATTCATGTTTTTCCTTTTAAAATTTATTTATACTTCCAAATATCTCTAGTTTATTTATTGATTATTTATTTATATTATATAAGGAAATCCCAAGGTTTTACACCAGGAGTTAGCCTCTTCCTCTAGAACGTAGGTATCCAAGCCTACCTTGTCTTCCTCTTTGCATCTGATGGCTGCGAAGATTTTCGCGATCCTCAACACCCATCTCTCCACTTCCATGGGATCAGGATACCCATGAAAGGGAGGAGGAGACATCCTCCTAAACTGTCTCATAGCATCTGCTATCTAATCCCCTCTCTTGTATCTAGGCTGATTTTGCTTGTACTGGTGGTTCGCAACAGCTTGCTGCTGGAACAAAGTGGACACCTCGCCCAAAACTCTCCAAAGCTGATCTATCTGTCCCCTAGTAACTGGGACATCGGGTGGGGCATCATCTGGAATCTCTGCAGTAGCTGGAACACCAGTCGGGGCTGCAATAGGTTCATCAGTTGGGACATCAACTGGATCAATAACCGGGTCATCCACCGGAATACCTGTGGGATCATATATAGGATCATAGGTGGCTGTGCTGCCGTTCTACGGGGTCTACCCCTCAGTCTAGGAGCCATAACAACTGAAAATTAAAAACACACGCAATCAACACAAGAGAATCCATATGTATCATTAATTGAAAAAAGAAAATAATTTAGAGGATACTATGACTTCATCACTACCACTCCCTTCAATATATCTGCACCTATATGAAGGTTGGGGTGATTGTCATGAAAATTTCCCCTCTCTAATTACTTCATCATAATATATATGTATATATATCTTATACATCATTTCATAGTTTAACTACTATACTATCTCGCTTGCATAGTTTAATCACTTGGGTATATATTTAGCATTGGCCGATGCTTCACATTACCTCAGTATAACCAAATACATTTGGCTCATCACACACAATCACATAAGGTAATAGTAATAATTACTTAATCAAAATAAGGAAACGAATTCCTAAAAACAACGTAAGGATTCTAGCTATCGTGCACTCAGTTTCCCCAAAACCAACCTAAGGCTTCTATTTCTAGGTTTAGGATCTTATGCTCTAATACCAAAAATTGTAACGACCCAGAACCAGGTCTGCCTATCCAAGGCACTCACGTGTCCCTGGTCATTATGGGTAGGCCTCTCAACCTAATAAAAACATGTGTAATTTAAAACCTTTTGTAACGCCTCGAACCCGGGTCAGTGCAAACCAACACCCAACCCGAACTCGGTTCGCTACTGTAACAACCCGAATTCAGTTCAACAACCAAATCCGAGGTGTTACTGGCCCATATCAAATACATCATCAATAATATACCAGACAATAGAATTAAATAATCCATTCACTTTATTATACTATCAGAGTGCGGAACAAGTATGTGCGGAAGTGTAGTCTAAAATCCTCAATAACCAATATAGTTAATGATCAACATTAATATCAAAGTCTAGTAAAAATAAAAGGTCACTATCTCTCTCATCTCTCTAATACATCAAACCAAATGAATAATAGTCTAATCAAAGAAACTAAGTCTATATCAATCATCCACCTCAGACAATATCCGGGTAAAAGTAATCCTCTGGTGAATACTCAGCTACCTCTCCCTGGAAATCACTATGATCCCCCTCTCGCGTATCAGCTGAAAAATGAAATAAAATTAGGGTGAGATACGAATATCCCAGTAGGTAACACATGTATGATTGAACAGTTAATATAAGTAAAATAACAGTTCATGCACGATTAAGCAATATCGACTAATCAGGCTCGTATAATCATTCGTATCATTCATGAATACAAAACAGTATAATAAACAGTTCTAAAGATGAATTTCAGCAAGTTTTATTATAAGAATCCAATATCAGAATCAATAACATAATTCATACTTTGCTAGGATGCACTAAACAGTCACATCTGACCAATAGCTCAATCACATGCCTCCAGCATGTATACAATAATAATAACAAGTGTTTATGATTTCAGTGTCATTGTAGGACTCACAAAGATAGATAAACCTTTTGAGATGACTCTCGACCATTTGCTATACCACCGTGCGGCTTAGGAGCAATGCTACTAATGATACTCAAGTCCCATGTAGCGCAGCTTAGACAAGAGCCGTAGTCACTGACTTATTGCACACGTACCCATCAGAGTTGGCATGTACCACCAACATGCAGCACTAGAATCAATACATGGAGATGGTTGCTTATCCACATGTACAGGGAATCACCAGCGGCTCACCGGGGTGTCCCTCCAGACATAGGACCTTCCCAGACAAACTAACTTGCAAAGGAAGTGCGTCGCACAAGGGAGAAATTCAACCCAAATGACATATCCCTTAGCTATCTAGCAACAACTATGGATCCATAACCAGCTATGCCCACTAGACTCCAAAATTCCCTAAAATATAATATTTCTGTAAGGGTTGGTGCCTAGCGGCATATAAAGGTTAAATCTATCAATTACTTCAATATTCGGGTCATCTGAGTTCTGAATTCTCTTTATGAAATTTTCTGGTTTATAGTGTAGTTTAAAAGATGTTCTAGTAATTAAATAATAGTTAGGTTTTCCAAAAACTAGATTTCTCAATTACTTTCAAAGTTTGGAAACTAATGTCCTAAATATCTTCCTAATTTATTTTTTTGTAAAACAGGGAATTAGATAATTTATTTTGGTCTTAAAACATCCTAATTAATCATTAAAATTGTCTAAAAATAGTTTGGAATTGAATCAGGTTCGAAATTACGAAAATCTGCAAATTCTGCACAGAGCACCTAGGATCGCTCAGGATCACCTCGGCAGTCTAAGGTTGGCGGTAGTGCAAAACAGGTCGCCGACGATAAGTCTTCCAGCAATCGTCAGCGGTCTAAAATTTATAACTAGCGCCGAGGATTGCCGAGCACAGTCAAGGTCGGCAGTCCCCCAAAAACGAACAGAAACACTTTAAACACGTGATTTTTCTCATCCAATATCATTCTAACATACATATAACATTGATATCTAACTAAATACATCAATATATCATGTAAAAACATGTTTTTGTGATTAAACAAACGCAAATACAAAAACGAACGTAAACAGTGTCACCTACTTTTATTCATGCGTTGTTTCTCCTTCTCTCTCTAAGCAATGATACTCACAGACGTGAGATACCCCTTGGATGATGGAGAACACAAACTAGCCGTTCTCCCTTCTTCCTCTTCTTCTCTTCTTCCTTAATTGTTCTCGGTCGAGCGACTATTGCTTGCGGCTGACAATACCAACGAGAATACAAACGTATACGTTTAAGTTATTAAACTATTATATATACTCCTTGATCCCATGTATCTCACATACAAAAGATTCCATACACACGCCCAATCATAGCTCTTAAAATTATAGTGTTAATCATACCTTGATACCTCATGATCGGACGGTCGGATCTGCGTCCAACTCTAGATCTCCACTAATTATATCATCACCTACATTAATAAAATATTTCCATCAGTTATAACTCTCCTGGATTTTATTTATTAATTTATTTTATTATTTAAGGAAAATTCGGGGTTTTAAACCTTTTTTTTTCTAAACAAATGATAGTGGAAGAACAGTTGATACATGTGCATATCAAAAGTGTATATAAAGATAGCAAGCCCTGTGGTGGACTACAAACTTAAAACACATGCTATTAGGTTATTATAAAAAGGTGGGTATCTAACCACTCATCTCAGTTACAAGGCTCTACAATCCAAAATACAACTAACACATACAAGGAATGAAAACTCTAAGTAGGACGGTAATAGTCCTCCTCTCTATACCCTGGTGCTTTCTCTTTTCCTTTATCCCCAATTCAGTCCTTCACATCGAAAGTCAACGGCTCTAAAAACAAAATTGATAAAACAACCTATCAAATGAATGCCTCAGTAAGCAACACGTGCATGTTCGAGAAAACACAGTTCATGCAAATATCATTCGGAATAAATCATGACATGTGAGTAGTTGAAATAATTGTTAAATCACCGACAACTCAATATTAATAAAAGTGGTGCAAGTCCGTGCTTACGTGTACAAGTCTAACAACCAAGGAGTATTCACACATTAAGCCTTATCAATTTATTATCTAGGTAGTTTAATATATATTGCACATGACCACATCTAACTCCACCGATTTCTCATAGTGGGCTAGGCATCCAACACCGATTCCCCTTAGTGTTAGGCATCCATACGACGATTCCTCTTGACGTAGGGCATCCATGCCAATTCCCCGTAGCTATGGGCATCAGCCACTGATGTTGCATGGTGTCGGGATGATACAAGATGACACAATTCAAACAATAGTAACTCGGTCATGGCATTATACACAAACATACCTACTTAACATTTATGGATCCATAACTTAAGATTGTTCATTATGAAATTATCCTTAAATTCCGTTATGTATTACATTTCATGCCATTCACGCATGTATAATTTCAAGGGTAGCTTCATAGCCTTACCCATATAAACTTGGGCCAGTGCCCTTTTTACATCATCTCATGTAACCGGGCCACTGCCATTCATAGATATATCAAGTAACGAGGCAACACCCATCATATCATGCTAAACAAATGGGCCAATGCCCTTCATAATAGACCTCATGCAATACTATCACAAATAACAAGTAAATATCATGGTAATACCTCATGCCTTAATTCACACATCAATTCATTTAGAATACTTCCACATTTCTTTTGGCTCTATTTTTCCCACTCCCAAGAATCATTTGGAAGGTATTTATAATAAGGGTCTAGGTTAAGATCAACTAAAAATTGAAAAATGAACAAATTCCAAAAAATACATGAAATGTGCATGGGCGCTGAACAAATTTCTTAGGTGATCTGGTCAAGCACCCGGCTTCTGGGCTCACCTCTAGGTCGCTTGACATAACCACTTGTCATATGGGGTTGGGCAATTGGTTTTTCTCTAGGTCACTTGACACGACCACTTAACCCAAGTGTTGAACGACCTATCATCGCTCCACCCGATGTAAATCTCGTGCAACTCTTCACTCTTGGATTTTTGCACAAAATTAAAACACAGGTGAGTCACTCAAGGGATCATTCAAGCGATCCTGAATGATTGTAAAATGTAAGGGCTGTAAAACCTCGAATTTTCACCTAATAAATAAATAAATAATAAATAAAAGAAAATATGAGTTAAGTGAAGATTTAGAGGTAAGTAATTCAAATAGGTCATAAATTGTAAATAAAGAAAGAATTTTAATGAAATTAACCTAAAAGAGTAAAAAGGGTATTTTGGTAATTTTCAGAAAAAGGTAATTAGTAAATAGATCATCAAATAATAATTAGAATTGGAAAATAGAAGAAAATAAATTATTTTGACAAGTTAGAAATTAAAAGAAATTAATAAAAGCCTAAAAGTGGGAAAAAGGGTAATTAGGAGATTTCACGTCTTAATTTGGAGAAAATAAGGTTTTAGGTGATAATAATGTTTAATTAAATATTTTGCACGAAAATAGGTTATAATTAGGAGTTTAGATAATAAGAAACTTAATTAGGATTGTTAAGTAGAAAAATAGAAGTGGAGAAAAAGTGAGAATTAAATTAGAGTGTTAGACATTAATTAGACCATGGTTGGGTTAGCCCAAATTAAATTAGCCAATTAGGGTTGGTTTAGGACTTCTAAAGCCTAATATAAATAGGAAACTAAGGTTAGACAAGAGGGAAATTTTCGTGGTTTTATTATTGAGAGAAAAGAGAGAGAGAAAGGAAGAAGGTGGCTAATGGAGGTGTCTGACCAGCCATCATCAAAACATGATCGGAGAAGATCCGTATGGTGGATCGCCTTCAAATTTGGAGGTTTTGTTCTTCACTGATGGAACTACATTGTGTACAGTGGAGATCTGAATTGGGAGAGTCTAGCTTGGTGCGTTTGGGAGCAAAATTCAGGTCCAGAATTAGAAGTTTCAATGGAAGAAGGATTTGGCGTATAAGGCAAGTAGTAACCCTTGGAAAACGTGAGAAACTGCATGATTTTGTTTTCTGGGATTTCATATGGTTTGAATGGATTAGTCGGAACTGTATTTACATGGAATCAAAGTGTTTATAGTTTCATGATTATTATTCTTGATGGATTTGTTAAAATAATAAGGAAAACTTCGTTTGATTATGTAAATAATTGTAGGAGGGTATTTAATTAACAAGAATTAATCTAGAAGGCTTTGGGAATGTTTTAGAATGTTATTAGATTAATTTAGGCCAAAGAAACATATAGCAAGAGCATAAAAATCCAAACTTTAAAAATCTGGAAAATCCTGTTTAATTTTGCACGAGCGCCTAGGATCGCCCAGGATCGCCTAGCCCTGTAGAGGTAGGCGCTCTAAGTAAAATTTGCAGATTTTGGGGATTTTGTAATTTGAATAAATGTACAATGATTTTTCTGATTAGTTGAACATGTTAGCATCATTATAAGGACCTAATTAAGGTATAAAAATTATAAAATTAAATGGGAAAGATAATCCAATAAATTGAAGGTTTCAATGAAAGGATTGTCTATAAAAAGGGTCAAAGGGTATGGATATTGCTAGAAATAATACCACTAGTACTTATAGCTTATAAACATCTTCTAAACTTTATTTTAGGCCTGTAGAACATGCTGGAGAAATAAAATACAGAAAATTCAAATAGAAACTAGCTTAGGTGTTAAGGTAGGAAATTGGATTCTAATAAAAGGGATTAATAAAGAAAACTCTAAGTAAGATTGGATTTACTTTATTTTGAGCTTTAAATAGGAATATTGGCTACTAGAATTGCATAAACTCAGATTTTATCGGATTTATGATACTTGAGTTTTATTTTGAATATAATTGGAAGAATTGCATATGTTATTCTGAAAAAGCCTATAATTGAATTTGTAATGATTGAATCATGATTTTCACATGGAATGGAATACTTGGTATGGTTTGGTATGTGGTATGATGTTGTTCACTTTACTTTTACGGTTGGGTGATACGGCTTCTGTGGTTGAGTTGATATTAACTTTTACAGCAGAGATGGGTAATCCTCTGTGTAGGGATGTGTAATCCTTTACAGGTAAAAGTGTGTATGCCTCCTACATTAGCGTGTCCTCCCGTATGTAGTTTTTATCATGGTTTGTGCCAGTGGGCTTAGCTGTATATGGATCCATAGTTTTGGCTGGTTACCTAAGTGGTATTTGGTTTGGGTTGAGTTATTCCTATATGCGAGTGCGCTTCCCTTGCAAGTTAGTTTGCTTTGGGAAGGTCCTATGTCTGGAGGGACACCCCAGTGAACCACTGGTGATTCCCTGTACATGTGGATAAGTGACCACACTCCATGTATTGATTCTGGTGCTGCATGCTGGTGGTACATCCAACTCTGCGGAGTTCGTGCGCAATAAGTCGGTGACTACGGCTCTTGTCTAAGCTGGCTGCATGGGGCTTGAGTATCATTAAGTAGCACTGCCCCTAAGCCGCACGGTGGTATAGCAGTTAGTGAGTGTCATCTCAAATACTTATCATCTTTGTGAGTCCTGCAATGGCACATGTTTTATCGTTTTTGTCGATTTTACCCCGTTAACATCAGTTACTGGTATTTATACATGATCATCTGTTTTATCACTTTATTTGTAATTGTTATGGATAACTTGGATTTCTCGTCTTATCGTTGGTTAATCGAATACCTCATGACTATTTGCTTACATTGGACTGTTCTTATTGCATGCACCTGCTACTTGCTGAGATGTAAATCTCACTCTGTTTTCCCCTATTTTTCAGGTTGCTTGGAGAGATCGCGAAGATGGGGTTTTAATTTGATGGGTAGAATTGTAATTGGTACTAATGTCACATGTTGATTAAATAAACCTTATTGTAAACTGAATGGATATTATTGAATAAAGAATTGTTTTTTTATTGGCCACCATAACTCTAATATATTTAGTTAAAGCTTTAAAATTATTGTGAATCTTGGTTTGTATCTGACCCCAGCTTCGTGGTAACACATGTAGTTTGGTTGTTGAACCGGACTTGGGTTGTTACAGTAGCGAACCGGGTTCGGGTTGGGTGCCAGTTTGCACTGACCCGGGTTCGGGGTGTTACAAGGGCCGCTGGACATGGTCACCTTAGCGACCAAGTCGAGCGCCCGACGATATTTTCCAAGTCACGGCTGATTTTCGCTTGTTTTGGTCTGTGCTTCAACCCTAATCCCATTCTAAGGTCTCTAACACTCTAATAACATCCCAATAACCCAACAATAACATTCTTTTAACATGCATTCAAGGTTTCTACTTTTATAATTCAATTCAAAACCAAACGTGCCCTAATTCCAAAAATTCCATTTCAAATCAAGAAGTCAAACAAAATGGGAGGTGGACGGGTGTTGCTTACTTGGTTTGAGCAAGAATTAACCCCTTACTCACAAATGAAACTCACGAGCAGCTCTTCCTTGAGCTTCCTTGAAAGTTCTTCACAAATCTCTCAATCTTCCTCCAAACACAAGAGAGAACAGCAACTCAAAACAAACCTTTCTTCTTTAGCACGAGCTTCCCCGCACACTTGTCCAACAAAAGAGAAGAGGATGGGGAAAGAGAAGAGAGTGGAGAAAGAGATGAGAGAGGAGAGGAGAAATGGAGAGAAGAGAGGTTTTGGGTTTTTGGGTTCAATCGTATGGGACAACAAAACCCCCTTCTTTACTTAAACATATTTCTTCCCAAATGTTTTAAGGCAACTTCCAAGTTTGCCCTTCTCCCATCAAGACACTAATATTTATCACCTTGCCACTCTCCTTCTAGTACACACAAAATTTACAACCATGCCATTCTCTCAATAAATGAAATTTATTTAACAACTTAAAGATTTCTCTAATAAAAGGGATACCTTACCTTTATACAAATTTGATAAGCCTTGCCTTAGCCACTTGGTTGGCTTCAAGTTTGGGCTTCTCCTACTTCACCTTCACAACACAATAAAGAATTTTAGAATTTGCTAAATACCCCTTGTTTAATCACTTAAGCAACTAATTTAAGAATTTGGGCTCTCATAGGCGTAGCTCATTATGGGTCCATAGTTTAGCTAGATGGTGTAAAATCCTGAATTTTAAATAAATTTAAAATTGTATTTTATATAATATGAATTGAACAAGTGGTTTAATATTGTAGGTGTAAGTGTAAAGGTTCAAAATTGTGGAGTTTGATCAAGTCTAAGGGTGAGAATTGAATTATTTAAGTTAAGCTAATTAGTTTAATAATGGTTGAATTAGTAATTTTAGTCGTTAAATTGAAGAATTATAGATTTCAATGAAATAAAGTGCGTTATATTATTTAAATTTTTGAATTAATTAAGTGGTTTAGAGGTGATTTTGTAGGAGGGTTAGGTGGAGTAGCATTGCAACATATCATGAAACTTTAATGCTAGTTTGGCAGTGAGTATACATAAGAGTAGTAGGTTGGTTAATTCGTTTAGTCATTTGGAGACTTGGAATTTTTTAGAGGAACTAAGAAATCTGAGGAAAAGAGAGAAAGAATTGGAAGTTGCCGATCAATTTAAGAAGAAGATGAGACGAAATGAATCTGATGCTGTAGTTGCTGAATAGATCTAAGAGAACTAGAGCTGAGATCAGTTTCAGTTGTGTAATTTGGTGAGAACCTGGAGGATTGGTTCAATTCAGATCTGAATTAGGTAAGTTATGTTGTACATTCAAAATTGGTGCTCTATACAGTGATTATATTGGAATTTGTTCAACATTTATTAGATCTGTACAGATCTGAGTGAGTTTGATTGTACCTTTGAATTTTCAGTTGATTAAAAGAGATCTAATTGTAGAAGCTCAGATCTAGAAGAAATGATGTAAGAGGAGTTGAATTAGAGCTTGAATCAGGTAACACCCTTAAACATCGATTTATTGCTGGATTTCATTGGATGATGCTTGATCATGATTTTAAGAGAAACAAACCTTGTTTCATATGTTTATTCGGAGATGAAATTGGAATCTTATGTAATTCTGTTTTAATTAAACCTATGAATGTGTAAAGGTGTTATTGAGTTGCTATAGAAGATAAATGAAGTGATTTGGAGGATTGAATTTAGGTCAAAGATTATGATCTTCAAGTTATAGAAAAGAAATTTTACGAGTTTTGTATCTCTAGGGATCGCTCAACCCGAGCGCCAAAGCAAGCAAGACAAGTGCCCAATTAAACTGTTTTATAACATGGGCGCCTAACACATTGCTTGAGCAATGTGCCAGGTGACCTGTTCAGTAGATTATCAAGAAGGTCGCCCAACCCAGTGCCTAAGCACCTAGGTCAAGCATCCACTATATAAAATGGTAATTGTTGATTTTGGCATATGTTTATTATCAAATTTATCTTTAATAAAATCTAGGAAATGTATCAATAATGTTGAGAAGATTAAGAGGTCTTTCCTTTGGAAGTAATTTGGAATTCATTTTAATAAGTAATTTGTTCATATTTTACAAGAACGAGTTTATTAAAGATATTGGGTTACAAATTACAAAATAATATGATTTATGGAAAAACTTGCATTGATTTGGTTTTATAAGATAATTCTATGGATTCGGGTTTTATAATGATGGCAGAAGATTGGGATTTGGATTTGATTTGGTTTTTGTCCATGTACATGGAGAGATGGATTGCAATGCCTATGTACTTAGGTAGATGCTATAACTCCGTGTACTCAGGGATCCCCTATGTACATGGGATGATGATGCCTCTGTATACTCAGGGATGCTCTGTGTACTCAGGATGATATGATTGAGATTGATATGAGTTGTGCTTGCTGGACATCGTGTTTGGTTTTGTTTTAGAGTCTAGTGGGCATAGCTCGATATGGATATATTTAGGAGTTAGATAGTGAGAAGGATTGTTCTTTGTTAGTTGTAATTATTTGTTCGCGCACGCGTTTCTATTGTGTACTCAATGAGGCCTTCTCTGTACTTGTGGGCTTCGGCTTTCCCTCATTTTATCATGTACTCAGACTGTGACTGGTTAGTACATGCCAACCCTTCGTTATACTGGTTGGGTTCTCCCGCAATAAGACGATGATCATGCACTCAGCTTCGCACATAAGCCAGGAGGTGGTATAGTGGACATAGATATTTCTCTTATTAAAGGCAGTCTTATTTCATGAGTCCTGCTATGACTTATTAACTTCTGATTGATACTATTGTTTTGGCTAGTAAATGAAGTATGTCTAATTTGTTAGGATTAAGGTTAGTCTTCTTAATGCGTTTCCTCCATAATAGAGAAGCCTTCCATGAGAGAGTGGCTGCAGCAACTCCATTTCCACCATGAGGGTGATGAAATTGGTATCAAATATGTTGCAGTTGTTCTTTGACTGGATTGTTTGGAGCTAGGTCTTAACCTCTCAAAATACTCAAATTTCATTATTATTATTATTTTTTTGGCATACATATATATTATTGTTTGGTTACATGATGGATTCAGATTATTCGTGTTATCATCACTATATAAAATGTATTTGAGCACACATGTGCTACTTTCTGGGATATTCGTATCACATTACGTTTTGTTTTGTTTTTCAGATCTTGGAGAGGACGATATCAGAGGCTAAATGCTTGTATAATGTGAGTTAGACTTGAGATATGATATTTTTGTATCTAGTTTGGGGATTGTAGTTGACTCTAATTTAGTATACTATTGCTTATTTCATGTTCTCCTTCACTCTGATATATCGATCTTGTGTGAAAAAATAACCCTTTGGAGATGAGTTACGGTTTCGCTACGTAACTCAGATCCGGGGCATTATAGATAGTGAGGTCTGTCTATCTTTGTTTGCATTAAGTTTAGTTCAATTTATGCGTTTCCTCCAAGAAGGAGAGGCTATTACAAGAGGGTATGAGCTGCAGCGATTCGTTTCCTTCAAGATGGTGAGGCCTTTTGTTGAATATATTGTAGCGTTGTTCTTTGACTAAATTGTAATCTCCAACTTAATACCTGTATCAAGTTTAAGTGATCCGTTGTGTAAAGCGAAGTCTGAAACCTAGAGTAGGCCGGCTTCGTGGTGACCGAAACCCAAAGTAGGCCGGCTCATCACATGTAAGAACGTGAGTAGGCGATTGGAACTGGATCTAACCTCTCAAAATGGTCATATTTTATGAGTCCTATAATGTCACAATTGTGTGGATTGTTGTGTGAATACTATGTTGGTTTTGGATTATAACTTGTTAGATTTTGGACTTTATATTGTATTTGCATGTTATGAGCTTTGATTAAATCATTGTACCTCATGAAAATGTTTTCTAAAATTATATGGATTGTTCTATAGCATGCATGTAAAATCCCAGATTTTATTAATAAAATAAATAGGATAACATAAATAAATTAATCAATATTATTAATATTGCAGGGAATGAGGATGTAACACCCCGGTTCCGGGTCAATTTCCCTAGACCCGAGGAGTTATGGTAAGTAACAAAAGCAACTAAAAATCTGAATCAATTTAAACTTTTAATTAATTGCATCATCAGAGTTATATGTGGAAACATGAAATAATATCCAATAACAATTAAACTTTAACAATTACAATTTCCTCAATCTCATGAAACTAATTTACAACTAAACTGACTACCCCTTTTACATACTAGCCCAAACTCATAGTCCTCGCCAAAAGTACCTGAAAAATAGGGAAAACTGGAGTGAGATAAAAATCTCAGTAAGTAGCAAGATGCATGCATTAAAACAGTCCATGTTTATATAAAATAAGTTATGAGGTATATGATTAATCTAGAACAACAACAATAAAGATGATAATATAAAATCACGGCAATCAGTAATCCACCTTGTGACATCACAGGACTAACGAAATTTTTAAACAGAGTTTTCTATAGACATGTGCCAATATGCTACCTAACCGAATTACGGGTGGACTAAACGCAACTGCAGACTGGCTATTTGACACCAACGGAAGAACCCAACTGACAACCAAAGTCAGTTAGCATGTACGATCCAACCTATCCAGGAGTGGGTAACGTAGTGATCGACCTATCCAAGAGTGGTACCATCCTCGAGATGATGGAATGCCTATGACACAAAATAAGGAACTCCAGAAAGCTAAGCCTGCTAGACACCACTCTCAATCAAAAACTCTAAATAACTTAATAACATATATGTAATTGCTAAGCCCACTCAATGGTGGAAAACCAAACCAGGTGATAGACATATCTCTCAATAACACCCGCACACACGGAGACACAACTATGTCAATAACAAACTCGCAATTGCGGAATAACAAACCAGGCAACTGCCTATGAAAATAACACGCTTCCCACCGAGTACACGGATTGAGGAAGTATTCTGCTGAGTACACGGACTGAGGATAGAAAGGCAACTGCCAATGAAAATAACACGCTTCCCACCGAGTACATGGATTAAGGAAATATCCCGCCGAGTACACGGACTGATGATAGAAAGGCAACTGCCAATGAAATAACACGCTTCCCACCAAGTACACAGATTGAGGAAGTGTAACGCCCCGGATCCGGGTTACGTATTGAAACTGTAACTCATACCCAAGGTGTTAGCTAAGTAAACCACAGGATCTATATCAGAGTGTAAGACGACATAAAGGAAACATTTATATTAACATCAACAACCATATCTCAGTTCTTTATTAATCCAAATCACCTATCCATCATGAAAAGAACAAAATACTATTCAATACTTACTCACAATATCAAAATGAATTCAACAACTAAAGTATATCTCAAAGGTCACTCTACAAAATAATCCTCTCCCCTATACTCGGGGTTATCCACAACTGGCTCAACCCTGCCAATATCATCCTCACCAGGATCTGAAAACAAAACGAAACGGAATGAGATACGAATATCCCAGAAAGTAGCACATGCATGCATAAAACATTTAACAACAGTTCTAAATCATGCTTCCAAAATAAACATGCATCAATAACGATAGCAAACTTTACTAGATAAACCGAATCATCTAAATCCATCATGTACATATATATATATATAAACTCATAAAAGAAATATAAACCAACACCATGTACTGGAAATATAAACCCATCCAGTACAGTGATGAGTTGGCATGTACTAATCCAGTCACAGTCCGAGTATACGATAAAATGAGGGATAGCCGCTGTAAAACCCCGAATTTTCACCTAATAAATAAAAGAAAATATGAGTTGAGTCCTGGTTAAAATAAAAAGTGAAGATTTAGAGGATAATTAATTCGAATAAGTCATAAGTTGAAAATAAAGAAAGAATTTTAATGAAATTAGCCTAAAAGAATAAAAAGGGTATTTTGGTAATTTTCAGAAAAGGGTAATTAATAAATAGATCATTAAATAATAACTAGAATTAGAAGATAGAAGAAAATAATTTATTATGACAAGTTAGAAATTAAAAGAAGTTAATAAAAGCCTAAAAGTGGGAAAAAGGGTAATTAGGAGATTTCACATCTTAATTTGGAGAAAATAAGGTTTTAGGTGATATTAAATTTTAATTAAATATTATGCACGAAAATAGGTTGTAAATAGGAGTTTAGATGATAAGAGATTAAATTATTAATGTTTAAGTAGAAAAATAAAAGGTGGAGAAAAAGTAAGAATTAATTAGAATGGGTTAGACTTTAATTAGACCATGATTGGGTTAGCCCAAATTAATGTAGTCTATTAGGGTTGGTTTAGGACTTCTAAAGCCAAATATAAATAGGAGATTAAGGTTAGACAAGAGAGAATTTTCGTAGGTTTGTTATTGAGAGAAAAGAGGGAAAGAAAGGAAGAAGGTTGTTAATGGAGATGTCTGACCAGCCATCATCAAATCATGATCGGGGAAGATCCGTACGGTGGATCGCCTTCAAATTTGGGGTTTTGTTCATCACTAATGTAACTACGTTGTGTACGGTGGAGATTTGAATTGGGAGACTCTAGCTTGGTGGGTTTGGGAGCAAAAGTAAGGTCAAGAATTAGGAGCTTCAATGGAAGAAGGATTTTAGCGTATAAGGCAAGTAGTAACCTTGGAATGATTGGATTTGTAATGATTGAATCATGATTTTCACATGGAATGGAATACTTGGGTATGGTTTGGTATGTGGTATGATGTTGTTCACTTTACTTTTACGGTTGGGTGATACGACTTTTGTGGTTGAGTTGATACTAACTTTTACGGTAGAGATGGGTAATCCTCTGTGTAGAGACATGTAATCCTTTACTGGTAAAAGTGTGTATGCCTCCTACATTAGCGTGTCCTCCCATATGTGGTTTTATCGTGTTTTGTGTCAGTGGGCTTAGCTGTATATGGATCCATAGTTTTGGTTGGTTAGCTAAGTGGTATTTAGTTTGGGTTGAGTTACTCCTATATGCGAGCGCGCTTCCCTTGCAAGTTAGTTTGCTCTGGGAAGGTCCTATGTCTGGAGGGACACCCCGGTGCGCCGCTGGTAATTCCCTGTACATGTGGATAAGCGACCATCTCCATGTATTGATTCTGGTGCTGCATGCTGGTGGTACATGCCAACTCTATTGAGTTTGTGTGCAATAAGTCGGTGACTACGGCTCTTGTCTATAGCTGCAATGCATGGGGCTTGAGTATCATTAAGTAGCACTGCCTCTAAGCCGCACGATGGTATAGCAGTTAGTTGAGTGTCATCTCAAATACTTATCATCTTTGTGAGTCCTGCAATGGCACATGTTTTATCGCTTTTCTCGGTTTTACCCCATTAACATCAAGTTACTGGTATTTATACATGATCATCTGTTTTATCGCTTTATTTGTAATTGCCATAGATAATTTAGATTTCTTGTCTTATCGTGGATTAATCGAATACCTCATGACTATTTGCTTACACTGGATTGTTTCAAATTGCATGCACCTGCTACTTGCTGAGATGTAAATCTCACTCCGTTTCCCCTATTTTTCAGGTTGCTTGGAGAGATCGCGAAGATGGGGTTTTAATTTGATGGGTAGAATTGTAATTTGTATTAATGGCACATGTTGATTAGATAAACTTTATTGTAAACTGAATTGATATTATTGAAATAAGAATTGTTTTATTGGCCACCATAACTCTGATGTAATTAATTAGTGAAGTTTAAATTTATTGTGAATCTTGGTTTGTATCTGATCCCAGCTTCGTGGTAATACCTCGAGTTTGGTTGTTGAACCGGACTTGGGTTGTTACAGTAGCAAACCGGGTTCAGGGCGTTACAGCCGCAGCCAGCCGAGTACACGATCAGGCCTCACCGAGTACACGGTGGAAACGCGTGCATGAACGACATGTAACGCCCCGAACCCGGGTCAATGCAAACCGGCACCCGACCCGAACCCAGTTCGCTACTGTAACAACTCGAATTCAGTTCAACAACCAAATCCGAGGTGGTACTGGCCCATATCAAATATACAGCAAGAATATACCAAACTAAAGAATTAAATAATCCATTCAATTAATTAACTATCAGAGTGCAGAACAAGTATGTGCGGAAGTGTAGTCTAAAATCCTCAATAACAACATTTAGTTAATCATCAATAATAGTATCAAAGTCTGGTAAAATAAAATGGTTACTATCTCTCTTATCTCTCTAGTACATCAAACCAAATGAATAATAGTCTAATAAAAAATACTAAGTCTATATCAATCCCCCTCAGACAATATCCGGGTAAAAGTAACCCTCCGATGAATACTCAGCTACCTTTCCCTGGAAATCACTATGATCCCCCTCTCGCGTATCAGCTGAAAAATGAAATAAAAGTAGGGTGAGATACGAATATCCCAGTAGGTAACACATGCATGATTAAACAGTTAATATAAGTAAAATAATAGTTCATGCACGATTAAGCAATATCGACTAATCAGGCTCGTATAATCATTCGTATCATTCATGAATACAAAACAATATGATAAACAGTTCTAGAGATGAATTTCAGCAAGTTCTATTATAAGAATCCAATATCAAAATCAATAACATATTTCATACTTTGCTAGGATGCACTAAACAGTCACATCCGATCAATATCTCAATCACATGCCTCCAGCATATATACAATAATAATATCAAGTGTTTATGATTTTTAGTGTCATTGTAGAACTCACAAAGATAGATAAATCTTTTGAGATGATTCTCGACCAATCGCTATACCACCGTGCGGCTTAGGAGCAATGCTACTAATGATACTCAAGTCCCATGCAGCGCAGCTTAGACAAGAGCCGTAGTCACTGACTTATTGCACACGTACCCATCAGAGTTGGCATGTACCACCAGCATGCAGCACCAGAATCAATACATTGAAATGGTTGCTTATCCACATGTACAGGGAATCACTAGCGGCTCACCGGGGTGTCTTTCCAGACATAGGACCTTCCCAGACAAACTAATTTGTAAAGGAAGTGCGTCGCACAAGGGAGAAACTCAACCCAAATGACATATCCCTTAGCTATCTAGCAACAACTATGGATCCATAACCAGCTATGCCCACTAGACTCCAAAATTCCCTAAAATATAATATTTCTGTAAGGGTTGGTGCCTAGCGGCATATTAAGGTTAAATCTATCAATTACTTCAATATTCGGGTCATCTGAGTTCTGAATTCTCTTTATGAAATTTTCTGGTTTATAGTGTAGTTTAAAAGATGTTCTAGTAATTAAATAATAGTTAGGTTTTCCAAAAACTAGATTTCTCAATTACTTTCAAAGTTTGGAAACTAACGTCCTAAATATCTTCCTAATTTATTTTTTTGTAAAACAGGGAATTAGATAATTTATTTTGGTCTTAAAACATCCTAATTAATAATTAAAATTGTCTAAAAATAGTTTGGAATTGAATCAGGTTCGAAATTACGAAAATCTGTAAATTCTGCACAGAGCGCCTAGGATCGCCTCGGCGGTCTGTGGTTGGCGGTAGTGCAAAACAGGACGCCGACGATAAGTCTTCCAGCGGTCTTCGACGGTCTAAGATTTATAACTAGTGCCGAGGATCGCCGAGCACAGTCGAGGTCAGCAGTCTCCCAAAAACGAACAGAAACAGTTTCAAAACATGATTTTTCTCGTCCAATATCATTCTAACATACATATAACATGGTTATCAAACTAAATACATCAATATATCTCATAAAAACATGCTTTTGCAATTAAACGAACGTAAATATCAAAAACGAACGAAAACAGTGTCACCTACCTCTTCAACGATGGTTTCTCCTTCTCTTCTCTAGACAATGACTAGAATAGCAAGAGACACTGCCTAGAATAACGAAAACGAGCAACACCCTCTCCCTTTTCCTTCTTCTTCTTCTTCTCCTTCGGTCATTCACGGCTTGTTCACGTTTGTCGCTTGCGGCTGAAGTATACGAGTGAAATACAAACGTATGTGTTTTAGGTTATTAAACTATTATATATACTTTTTGATCCCATGTATCTCACATGCAAACTTTCCTATACACATTGCCCAATCAGAACACATACATCGATATCTCATGATCGGATGGTCGGATTTGCGTCCAACTCTGGATCTCCACTAATTATATCATCCCCTACATTAATAAAATATTTCCATCAATTATAACTCTCAAGAATATTATTTATTAATTTATTTTATTATTTAAGGAAAATTTGGGGTTTTACACGATGCATTACAACTAGCAAGAAACAATCTATTCCACTACCTAGCTCTTTAACTTGACAAATGTGGATCCACACCGAGCTATGCCATCTAGACTCGAGCTAAAGCCCAAAACAGAAATCTCAACAATATCAACTTGTTCCAAAACTCAAACACATCATCCCGAGTACACGGGCATCTCTGAGTACACAGAGGAACCAACCCCAAGTACATGGGCATCCCCGAGTACACGGAGGTAAGATGACCATCAATCCATCAACAAATTCCAAAACATCATTCAAGTGTATGGAGAAAACCAAATAATTGCATTTATCCAAAATAATTTGATTTCAAGTCCTTTTTCGAAGTATTTCATAGAATTTCCTTTTATAGTCAAAGTTTGGTGAAATTGCTCAATTTCGGTTAAACCGGCAAATCCGAGTATTGAAACCAAGATTTAACTATGCTACTCAAGTCCACCTTATATTGCTTGCTTAAATCCTAAACAGTAAGTTACAGGTAGAATTTATACTCATATCCCTCTAAACAGGTTTCAGGTTTCACTCCTTAATACTCTAGTGTTTTCCCAAATTTCCAGCATCTATATTTCATCCAAAACCCTCTGATCATATGCATTTAAGTTACCTAAGAATAATTCATTAGTTGAAACTAATGACAACCACATATGCAGAATTAAGAGAGCTAGCGCCAACCTTTGGACCTCAACTCCCTTCCACTAATTGATGAAATGATGTCTATA
The DNA here is from genome assembly GCA_947561395.2 of Buxus sempervirens. NCBI lineage: Eukaryota > Viridiplantae > Streptophyta > Magnoliopsida > Buxales > Buxaceae > Buxus > Buxus sempervirens. Next base: position 13,952,856 of record OX387185.1, read on the forward strand.
CATTTTGGAACATCTTATTATACTTCTAACACATTAATCCAACTCCTAGAAAAGTGCTTGAAGAGTTAGAGTGGAGAAAATAACCCAGAAGGATCAGCCGCACATCTCTTGGAGTTTGGGTGGGTGTGCTGACTTCAAATTAGTTGGTGGCAAGTAGGCGCCAAGTCAGCGCACCAAAATAAAAGGTTCCGCTGAGCAAATTCAGTCAGCGGCAACTCAGCGCATACTCCAATATTTTACGAAGTCTCTATTAGTTCTAGTTCAACACGACTGACCGATTAGCTTCTAAGAGGACAAAATTAAACTCCTGACACCTCAAATAGACTTATACAACCAATTTGGAATTAATCTACTTAACTTCATATGCCGAGATGATCATATGCCCTTAAAACCACTTCGTATGGATAATCGCAGCTTGCCTCTCATGGATTCAGGTTAAAGCATACAATCGGTTGCAAAACTACGATAAAACCAGTGCTACTTACTTGATTATAGGCTAATCCACACTTTCCGAATCTCTGAATCCTCCCAAACTTGCTTCCCAATTTGAAGTCGCAACAAACCACGAACAGGTCTCTGCAAAAATTCAAGCTCTGATTAGATTTACTTGGATTTGCATTTCATTTAAGACTTCACTAAACCTCACCTAAAATAACTAAACCTTACCTGAACTTTGGATTAGATCGCCGAATTTCTTCCACTCCAGAACAGATCTGAACTGCTGCAAGAGTGCTTCGATCCTCCTTGATCCAGGATCAAACAACCAGCAACAATTCTCGCTGATCTCTTGAAAGCCTCCACTTCGATTCCCCAAACCCTAGCTCTCACTCCTCCCTTCTCCTTCTGAGATTTAATCCAGTCGCTCAATTGCTCAAACGAACCAGCGAAATTCTCTTAACATGTATTTATAGTTGCCGCTCCCTTGCTACCTAAAAACACATTCACCTGTTGTGCCACTCTACCAAGAATCCTACACCAACGACTTGTTTGGTTAATAAAGCCCTACATTTCCACCTCATTAACTTACTTAAATTTCCCACATAAATAAATAATGTTTTCTCACCTTCATACTGAAATTATCTGATTTGCTTCACCTGGATCTTAAATTAATCCCATACAACCTCCAGTTCTGCAAAATCACCATTTAACTTTATTTTAATCACTAAAATAAATAATAAAAAATTTTGGGATTTTACAGGAAGTATCCCGCTGAGTACATGGACTGAGGATAAAGGCAACAATCACAAAATAACACACTTCCCACCAAGTACACAGATTGAGGAAGTATCCCGCCGAGTACACGGACTGAGGATAAAACATTGAAACAGCCGCAATAGCGGAGACACAATTGTGCTAGTAACATACTCGTAATAGCGGAATAACAATATGGCAATAGCCAAAACCCATCCGCAATGGCGGAATAAATCAATTGAGGCAATAGCCTAATCTCATCCACAATGGCAAAAATAAATAGTAAAACTAAACTGCGAATGAATGAAGAATAAATCAAGATAGTAAATACACCCCAAGGTCAAGTTCTTTTAAGAAAACACCCCCAAAATCTGCCAATAAATCCTTTATTCATATGTTACAATTGTTGTGGTGCATGAGTCATTATTATTCAAGTTTTTGTCAAGTTTTAGTTCCCATTTATAAGCAATAATTGTAACGCCCCGGATCCAAGTTACGTAGAGAAAACCGTAACTTATCTCCGAAGGTTAATATATAACCCAGGATAGCAAAATCAGAGTGAAGGAAGGACATGAATAAAACAATAACTGGATAACATAGTGCACTATAACCCAAGCTCAACAATAAAAACAAATACCAAGGCTAACTCACATGAACCTCGCATATACCCGCAGGTGTCGACCTTACCAAAATCTGAAAACAAAACAAAACAAACGGTCTGAGATACGAATATCCCAGTAAGTAGTCTATGCATGCTCATAAACATTTTGCCATTTCTAAAATATGATTCGGATTAAAATATGCATCAATCGAAAATAAACAAATAACCAGAATAATTCCACAATAATATATCAATAAACACAAAGTAACCAGAATAAATTAATAAACCATAGCAGGACTCATGACGTAAGACTGTCTTTAACCAGGGTAATCACAATGTCCACTATGCCACCTCCCGGCTTAGGTGCGAAGCCGAGTACACGATCATCGTCTTATTGCGGGAGAACCCACCCAGTACAGTGATGGGTTGGCAAGAACTACCCAAACATGGTCTGAGTACACGATAAAATGAGTGAATAGCCGCAGCCAGCCGAGTACACGATCAGGCCTCACTGAGTACACAGTGGAACACGCGTGCGTGGACAGGGAATTACAACTAGCAAAGAACAATCCCTTCCACTACCTAGCTCCTACATGGATCCATATAGCGCTATGCCTACTAGGTTCTAAAATCGAAACCAATCATGAAAATGTAATTAACACAACTCGTTCTAATCTCAACTAGAACAGCCCAAGTACACGGGGCCTCTCAGAGTACACAGAAATAAAGCATCTACCCAATACATGGGCATCTCAATTTGACTCTCTAAGTACATGGAGAAAAATAAATCAAAACCAAAATTCTAACCCTTTTTATTTCAACTATTATTTTTCCTAAAATTTTGTTCATGCAATATGCTAGATTTCATATCAACTATTTCTTTCTCTTTACTATTATTAAATTGTCAATATCTTACTTTTAAATTAAGTTACAAATCTTAAAATCCATTTTTAAACACTTTTTCTTTGAATTTTGATTTTTCTTTCAAAATATAACTAAAATGTAATTATTTATTTGGGGTTTGAACTTATTTGTTGAATCTAACTCAAATCTAAACTAAAAATTAATTATTTACATTCAGTGTACTAAGTTATTAATACAGTAAAAGTTTTACACTAAAATGTAATTATTTTCTAAAATAATACATCAATTTGTATTTACTATTGCTGTTTTGCACCAAAATTTAAATATTTTAGAATATTCTAAATTTTCAAACCCATTCCATGCTCAACACATCATACTAAATGGTTTTAAAACACTTCCAATCATTTAATATCATATTACACTAGATTTTAAGCATACCAATTGTAAATTTTGTTAATAATAGTTTTTTTCTCTAACACACCCATTATTCATTTTTGCAAAGAATTCATGGAGTAACTATCAATTCAAGAACAGAAAATATTGATCTGAAACAACCGAAATAGAGATAACAAAGTGATATTTCTGATACAATATTTCGAAAATGTAGGAACCCAAAAGATATACACAGGCGTTCAAAGAACTTCAAGATCAGAAATACGAGAAGGGATCAACCCTTAACGGAAAAATGCTAAAAAAACAAAAAAAAGGAATCAACCATATTCACGGCCAAAATAAACAAAACTACTTACTTCATCTTCTTTTCTTCCCCTTCTCTTCTCTCCTTTCGCCCCTCTTCCCCTTCTCTCCCTTCGCCCCTCTTCCTCTTCCTTCAACGAAGTGAAAATAGAACCCTTCCGGTTCTCCTCAAGGAGGGTTTCATCTATATATAACCCGGTTAAACCGAACCGATCAAACCGACCAAACCGATCCAATTAAACCTATTACACTAATTAAATCAAATGTACACCTAAACCAACCAAACCAACCCACTTAAATAAACCATATGAACCCAACTAAACCCACTTAAACCAAATCAACTTAAACCCACTTAAACCAAATCAACTTACTAACTAAACCCACTTAAATAAACCACTTCAATTTATATAATATTTTTAAATGAACCGAACCCAAGCAAGTTAATTGATTAACCCATTAACCTTTAAATCAAACCCAACTAAATAAAATAATTCTTTTCTTCCAATAAAATAATTCAATATAAACCCATTACAACTAAACCAACTAAATCGAACTCTAACACCTAAGTTGGTTCACTTGAATGAACCAAACCACAAAAACCTAACCTTATCAATTTAACCAGTTTACTCAAAGCAAACCCACTCAATTAAGCCTTTTCTTTAAAATTGGATTAAGTAACCTCATTAAATCCTTTAACCCCCTATTTACCCTTAATTAACATTTCTTAAAAATTCCGGGTTTTACAATAACAATGATCCTAACTGTTGATTAAAACTTCACTATTTCTATTATCTATTAATATCCATCTTTCCCTCATTTAGAACCTACGGAGTCAAAATTTAGTAAATCTGTTATTTAGTTCATCCAGAAGGTAGCTTAAGTCTGTATTGAAGTTTAAGAATATGTTAGGTTACCCAAAATCAGATCTGAATAATTTGTGATCTCTTTCTACTTAAAACATCTCTAAAAATTTCATCTTTACAATCATCATTGTAACGCCCCGAACCCAAGTCAGTGCAAATCGGCACCCAACCCGAACCTGGTTCGCTACTGTAACAACCCAAGTCCAGTTCAACAACCAAACCCGAGGTGTTACCACGAAGCTGGGGTCAGATACAAACTAAGATTCACAATAATTTTAAAACTAATTAATTACATCAGAGTTCTGGTGGAAAATAAAATTATTCTTTATTTAATTTATTCAATTCAGTTTACAATAAAGTTTATCTAATCAACATGTGACATTAATACCAATTACAATTCTACCCATCAATTTAAAACCCCATCTTCGCGATCTCTCCAAGCAACCTGAAATATAGGGGAAAACGGAGTGAGATTTACATCTCAGCAAGTAGCAGGTGCATACAATTAGAAACAGTCTAATGTAAGCAAATAGTCATGAGTTATGCGATTAATCTACGATTAAGCGATGAACTCAAGTTATCGATGGAAATTCCAAATAAAGCGATAAGACAGATAATCATGCATAAATACCAACAATTAGATGTTATCGAGTAAAACCGATGAAGGCGATAAAACACGTGCCATTACAGGACTCACAAAGATGATAAGTATTTGAGATGACACTCGACTAAATGCTATACACCCATACGGGTTAAAGGCAGTGCTACTAATGATACTCAAGCCCCATGTAGCGCAGCTATAGACAAGAGCCGTAGTCACCGACTTATTGCGCACGAACTCAACAAAGTTGGCATGTACCACCAGCATGCAGCACCGGAATCAATACATGGAAATGGTTGCTTATCTACATGTACAGGGAATCACCAGCGGCTCACCGGAGTGTCCCTCCAAACATAGGACCTTCCCAGAGTAAACTAACTTGCAAGGGAAGCGCGCTTGCATATATGAGTAACTCAACCCAAGCTAAATACCACTTAGCTAACCAGCCAAAACTACGGATCCATATACAGCTAAGCCCACTGACACAAACCACGATAAAACCACATACGGGAGAACACGCTACTATAGGAGGCATACACACTTTTACCCGTAAAGGATTACACATCTCTACACAGAGGATTACCCATCTCTGCCATAAAAGCTAGTATCAACTCAACCACAAAAACCATACCACTCAACCGTAAAAGAAAAGCGAATAACATCATACCACATACCAATCCATACCAAAATATTCAATTCCAAGAGAAAACCATGATTCAATCCTTAAAAATCCAAATAAAGCCTTTTTCGGAATAACATATGCAATTTCCCAATTATATTCAAAATAAAACTCATGTATCTTAATTTCGATAAAAATAAGAGTTTATGCAATTCCAAAAACCAATACTCATATTTAAAGTACAAACCAGAAGTAATTCAATTCTTGATTAGAGTTTTCCCTATTAATTCCTTTATTGTAATCCAAGTTCTCATATTGTTACGTAAGATAGTATTTATTCCAATTTTCTGTATTTACAATTTCCAGCATACTTTACAAAAATCAAGTTTAGAAGATGCTTTTAATCCATAAATACAAGCTGGTATCATTCTCATTGTTGTTACCTTCAATTTAGTCACTTTCATATTTTATCCTATCCTTAGGACCTCCAATTACTTGGTTATTTTCAAAATATAATTTTATAAATTTTTATACTTTAATTAGGTCTTTATAAAGATGCTAGTATGCTTCACTTATTAGAAAAATTATTGGATATTTATTCGTATTACAAAAATCACCAAAATCTACAAATTCTACATAGAGTGCCCACCTCTACAAGGCTGGCAGTCTTGGGTGGTCCTAGGCGCTCGTGCAATTTTTCAACAGAAATTTCCAGATTTACTAAGTTCATATTTTTATGCTTTTGCTCTGAGTTTAATTGCTCTAAATTAATCTACTAACATTCCAAATAATATCCAAAACCCTCTAGATTAATTCGTTTAAATTAAATACCCTCCTACGATTATTTGCATGATCAAACCAAATTTCCTTCATTACTTTAACAAAACCTTCAAGAATACCAATCACTAAAATATAAACACTTTGATTCCATGTAAATACTGTTCCGACTAATCCATTCAAACCATATTAAATCACAGAAAATGAAATCATGTAGTTCCTCCAGTTTTCAAGGGTTACTGCTTGCCTTATACGCTAAAATCCATCTTCCTTTGGAGTCTCTAATTCTGGACCTGACTTTTGCTCCCAAACGCACCAAGCTAGAGTTCCCCAATTTACATCTCTAGCATTCACATTGTAGTTCCATTAGTGAAGATCAAAACCTCCAAATTTGAAATCGATCCACCGTACGGATTTTCCCCGATCGCAATTTGATGGAGACTAGTCGGACAACTCCATTAACAACCTTCTTCCTTTCTCTCCCTCTTTTCTCTCATTAATAAACCCACGAAAATCCTCTCTTATCTCACCTTAATCTCCTATTTATATTTGGCTTTAGAAGTCCTAAACCAACCCTAACAGGTTCCTTTAATTTGGGCTAACCCAACCAAGGTCTAATTAAAGTCTAACTCATCCTAATTAATTCCTACTTTTTCTCTACCTTCTATTTTTCTATTAAAACGTTACTAATTAAATCTCTTATCATCTAAACCCCTACTTACAACCTATTTTCGTGCATAATAATTAATTAAACCTTAATATCACCTAAAACCTTATTACGTTACTTTTTCTCCAAATTAAGACTTGAAATCTCCTAATTACCCTTTCTCCACATTTGGGCTTTTATTAATTCCTTTTAAATTCTAACCTGTCTAAATAAATTATTTTCTTCTATTTTCTAGTCCTAGTTTTTATTTAATGATCTATTTATTAATTACCCTTTTCTGAAAATTACCAAAATACCCTTTTTACCCCTTTCAGGCTAATTTCCTCAAGATTCCTTCTTTATTTACAACTTACTACTTATTTGAATTACTTATCCTTTAAGCTTCACTTTTTATTTCAACTAGGACTTAAACTCATATTTCCTTTATTTATTATTTATTTATTTATTATGTGAAAATTCGGGGTTTTACAATCATCCCAAATTACTATTCTTTAATCCAAATTTAATTCCGCCACTTCCTACATTTCAAATTATCTTAATTACAGGTGTTACAACTTTAAAATTCCAAGAAAATCATTAAAATTAAATCTGGGCTCAAATTCCAAAATTTGGAAATTTTGATAGAGGCCGCTCGACTGGGCGCTCGAGCAGTCACTTGGGAGACCTCTACTGGTAAGTTTCTTCTTGAGCCGCTCGCTAGGGCGCTTGAGCGGTTGTTCGGGCATTGGGTTTTTAGGTTCTGTTTCGAAATACACAGGCGGGGCGCTCGAGCCACTGCTCGAGCGCTTGGCAAATTTCACTATTTCTGAGTTTTTCCTAATTTTTGAAACTTTTACATATCACATGATTTTAGATTGTTTCTAACCACTTTAATTTCATTCTAAATTACTTCTGTGACAAACCTAAACTACTTCCATTAATTATAGGTTGATCTAGAATTTTTATATCTAATTGAATCTCTAAAATCAACACTTTTCTAGGTTTCTAAATATAATATACAAGCGAAATCAAATCTATATCTTCCCAACATTTCAAACCCAAATTAGAATCAAACAAACCACAATTCATCAACTAAAACGTTCGAGAAAAACATGCAGTGTCACGACTCGGAACCAAGTCTGCCCCTCCAAGGCACAACCAGTTCCAGACCGTGGCAAGTGGGCCATTTCTCTTAACAAAACACTGTGAGACATGGAAAATCAATTTAACGACTTCCTAATCATCACACGGAATTCATTAAAAACAAAGAGTCGCCACCATTCTGTTTAGGTGTGAATGGACACCAAAAATATCAAATTAAAATAAAGGAGACAGAAATTAGAGTAAAATAACTCTAATTTAAAATACAAAACAAAAACAACCAGAGATAGGTAAGGGGATTAGGTTATGAACAAGGGACGGTGTTAGGCACCCCTATTCATCCACACAAGGTCGTTGCTAGGTATTGTTCATGTTAAAAATAAAAAAGGCTTGCTTAATAAAGGAAAAAACATAAAAATAACAAAAGTGTATGGCTTTTCATATGAATATCCCGATTAATTCAGAACTTTCACTATGATCACCATTCTAAGGGTTTCATGACTGAAATAAAATTGAGATAAAATCAAAGAAAACCAATCTAAAGAGAAACCTAAAAAACTAGCTTTAGGTTAAACCATTATAAAGTTGAAAAACTAGATTGAAATCTCTTGATTAAAACATTGAAGAATAAAGTTACTTGGAGTACAGATCTGATCCGGATCTCTCAATAGTGGAGAAATAGAACCACCACTCAACCCATGTTGATGAAAAAAACATCAAAAGGGAGAGTTTAGACCATATGATCCTTTCTCCAAGAATAAAACAATTTCAAAATCACATTATGAAACCCTATAGGTTATTTTCAGGCTTTTGGTCTTTTAGATCTACCATATAGATCATGGTAGATCTAGAATCCTAGCCAAATATCACCAAAATCAAGAAAACAGTTTTGTAGGTGCAAAGGTGTGAAAAATCCAAACTGTAGAAAGAAGTGGGGATATCATGCTATAAACATCATGGATTCATAGAATCCTTCCAGATTTAGAATAAAACCATTAAAACATTAACAGGATAGTAAAAGCAACCATATCTCACAGATTATAGCACTTGGGGGTCTATCCTACGGATCCACCTGTTCTCTTTTCCCCTAGCTCTCTCTTCACGTTTTACGGCTAGAGAGGAGTCTTGAGGTACTTGGAGATAGGTTTGGGGATACAAACACAATCAATGGCCCTTCACCTCCTTGGATTTCGTTCAAAGCATCCACCAACATCGGATATCCTTTGTGGGTGAGCTCGAATCTTCAATCTTTACCTTGCAGATTTCTCATTTCGACATAAACAGTATGCCGAAAAGTCATTTCATTTTTCTTGACTGAATGCTTTGCAATTTATCTATTCTTGAATGCATTATTTTCTGTTTTTGAATGCTGAGCAATTCCTCCAGATTGAATGCTGTTCAATTTCTGTTCTTGAATGCATTAGATGATTATTTCAAGCTACAGAGCTAGTAGAATAGATCTTTGGTTCCAAATTTTTGAGTTTTCTGACACCCTTGATTTTCTGCTCTTTGACCTCTGAGTGTATTTGTCTGCCATGCCATCTGACCTTGCACTGTTGACATGCTGATTTTGCTTTCCTTGTTCTGTATGATTGCTTGCATGAATTTGATGTCCAATTCTGATTTTTCTGCCAATGCATATTTCATGAATCTGATTTTTTCCTACCAATGGATGCTTTCACAATTATTTGAATGTCATAGCAGACTTTTGTATGTTCAATTCTCTTAGACATTTGCTACTTCAGGATTGTTGGTTTAGGTCTTCTTGAAATTTTACTTTGATCATGGGATGTTAGATGATTGGATTCAACACTAGCAGAACTTTGATTATCTTGTTGCCCACCTATGCACCTTAGAAAATTGGTTTGACCTGCTTGAACCTGCACTTGAAAGGCTGCTAGTCAAGTGATCTTGACTTCATCCGATTTGAGAGCTGAACACTTGTATGGCTTGATATGAACTGATTCTTGACTCAATTTGATGTTAAACATCTTGTCCAACTGTCTTGGCACGAACACAATAGATTTCCAACTTTGCATTTCTTCTGTTACCCCAGTATCAACACAAGTAGGCTTGAACTTCTATCCTGAAACCACATTTTTTTTTCATATAAAGAGAATATACAAGAAGCCTAAACTTCCTATATATAATTTTTATATATTTTCTTGGTTGAAGCAAAGACAAGTAAATAAAACAATAAAATTTCTTCAAACAAAAAAATAAACTCCTTCAGTTGACTCCTGATTTGGTTGGGAGTTTCTGAAGCCTTTTCTTCCATTCTCCATTTTTTTTTCCTGCAAATCAATTAAACTCAATTAAAAACAATTATAAGAATAAATCATCTCCCTGATTTGAACTCGCAGATGGCCCGCATCCGCTCACCTCCTAGGGATCCTGCAGATGAGCCCTCCTCTTCGAGGGTTCGGAGGGATCATGCTGATGTGGCCTCATCTTCGAGAGCCGAGAGGGATTCTGATTCGGATGTCCCTGATCTTCCTTTTGGGGACTCGCGTGAGGTGACTCCAGAGGTATACTCTAACCTTTCTAAAATTCAAATTCTCTTTCAAAATCCTTCACCCTGATTTTTTCTCTTTTGACTTGTTTCCTTAGCCTGTTGCTGAGGCTCCTGGCTGAGGCAGGGGCCATGGCGAGCACTGAGGTAGAGGCCAAGATGGAGGCCACAGGGGTAGAGGCCGTGGATGAGAGGAGGCTCAAACTAGGGTGGATATCCCTGAGACGAGTGCAGCCCAGATTAGGGATACTGACCTTTTGCATGGCTTGAGGACTCATCCCTCAGCTTGTATTAGGGCAGACATCCCTTTGGTGTATCCTATGTCTCATTATCGAGGGAGTTGGGCTAGTTTCACCCGATTTCTTGGAGGTTGTAGTTCATCTTTCCGCCGGGAGTTAGGCCTATTTGGTTTCGGCCTCTTCATCACCATCCCGGTCGTTCGCTTGGATCGAGCTCTTATTGCGGTGATGCTCGAGAGGTTCTTCCCAGAGACACTGAGCTTTCATATCCCAGATATAGAGATTGGGATTCGGCCGTCCGACTTCACGCTTATCACTGGGATTAGGATGACTGGAGATATTATCCCTGAGATGGTGATGCTAGATGATGCAAATATTGTTGCCCTTCTTGGATATGGGGCAGTGCCTTCGGAGGCCTGGGATAGAGGGAGACCTACATTGTCTCTGACTTGGTTGAGAGAGACCTTCCGGGGGAGAGGGTTCAACCAGATTGCCACCAGCCATACAAACTTCCCCTTTGCTTTTCGCTTTGTCTTCCTCTACATGATGGGCTCTTGCTTTTTCCCAGAGGACACGACCTCTGTCAACCCACATTTTTTGAGTTTATTGGGATATTTACAGCGGGCGAGGAGGTACGCTTGGGGGCCACTTATTTTTAGCACCATTTTGGCTGGCCTGCGCAGAGCCATTAGTGGCCTTTCTACCTCTCGGGGTGCCGAAGTCGGGTGCAGATTTTTCTGGCCCTTCTTGTAGGTGAAATACTTATTTCTCTATTCTTTCTTTCTCTTCTTCTCCTTTTTTATTCTTCTGACCCTTTTTTCTTCTTTTGCAGTTTTTTGCTAGGGTGTATATTCCCTACTTCCGCCCTACCTCTACGATGCCAGAGGAGACGTATAAGACCGAGGTAAGCCTTTCTCCGTTCTTCCTTCTTTCTTTCCTGAATCACATGCCTAATATTCCTTTTTTGTTTCTCAGCTATTCGTTCCCCGATTAGAGGACATTCATGAGGTACTAGCCTTGCATGCTACTAGGGATGATGCGTTTTCCCCTGATCAGAGGCGTCAGTGCTATTAGTTCTTTATCGGTCAGATGGGTAGCATCTGATATTGCGGTGAGCGCTTCTTTTATCAGCACACTGGAGAGCCTCGGATTCCTGTCATCCCTCCCGATACTACCCCTTTTTTTCCTCCCACGCCTATCGAGCCTGCTCAGTTCTTAGATTGGACAGAGGCAGAGACTTTGTTGGAGGAGGGTGACTATGATGCCTGGTTTAGGCAGGCTTCAGTTGGGTGCCTCATGCCACCCATGCCTGTCCGTGGCGGAGTCACGGAGATAGGAGGGATAGTGATCAGAGCCTACAATACCACGGTATGCCTTTCCCTCTTTGGTCTTCCTTTCTTATATTCAATTTTGACTTGGTATTTCTGACATCCTTTCTTCTATTTCAGGAGGCTCAGTTGGCAGAGATTCGAGCTCGATATGTTGACATAGAGCACTAGCGAGATGCCGCTATTACTGAGCAGGACGCCCTCCTGGTCACCGTTGCCGAGCTCCAGGGACAACTTGCTAGGGCACAGGGCCAGGCGGGTCCTTCTGGTGTACAAGACCAGGCGGGTCCATCTCATACTCAGGTTAATTCTTTCACCCCTTTCAATTTCTACTTCTTATATTTGCTTATCCTGTTCTGATTAGAATTCTTCTTCTTATTTTCAGGATGACACAGCCGGTCCTTCTTCACCTTATTTTACACATCCTCGCGGCAAGGTCTTTTCCGTGTCATTGATGCAGCTCGTGACTTCTCCTTGAGCCACAGAGGTGCCAGCAATAGAGGTTGACACTGCATGTGACGTTGCTTCCACTGCTGAGGACCTTCCAGAGTCTGGCCCAGCATCAGAGACTGTTCCCGATGCACCTGCTGAGATGGATATGGAGTCGGCTGGGGGTACCGCTGTGATGGAGCCTACCGAGGAGGCTGTGGTGACAGAGGAGGCCTTTATTGAGCCTGTGGAGCCGAGGCCTGATGCTGATGCTGATGCTCCTGAGGCGTCTGTTCCTACCTCTGAGCCTGTGGCCAGTGGGAGTGTAGAGCCTGTCGCCGAGCCTGTGACTGAGCCCGTCCCTGCTGACCCTGATGCGGAGCCTACCGGAGATGTAGATACCTCGGGGTACGTTCCTCCTGATCATCCAACTGACGGCCTTGTGCCTTTATATATGATGTATGATATTCAGTGTATTTTGGGCAGGATGACCCGTAGTACCGCCTGTCGTCTTGTGGCACATGTTTTTGAGCGCCGGCGATCTCAAGGCAGTGGATGAGGTAGAGGACATGGCCATGGGGATGGACCTGGAGAGGTAGATTAGATTAGGATACTTCATGTACACTGTGAGACATGGGAAAAAATCAATTCAATGACTTCCTGATCATCACACTGGATTGGTTAAAAAACACAGAGTCGCCACCATTCTGTTTAGGTGTGAATGGACACCAAAATTATCAAATAAGCACAAAAAGGCAAATTTAGGGTAAAAATAACCCTATAAAAAAACAACCTGAGATGGGTAAGGGGATTAGGTTATGAACAGGAGAAGGTGTTAGGCACCCCTATTCATCCACACAAGGTGGTTGCCAGGTATTGTCCATGTTAAAATAAAGGAAAAAAAGCTTGCTATAAAAATCATAAAAAATCATAAAAATCACAAAAAAGACAAAGTGTATGGTTTTTTCATACGAATAGTCTGATTCCAGAACATTCAAATATGATCAGACCATTCCTGGGGTTTCATGATTAAAATAAAATTGAGATAAAATCAAATAAAATTGAGATAAAACCAATCTAAAGTGAAAACTTCAAAAATTTGGCTTCAAGTTAAATTCTAGAAATCTAGAAAAATATGATTTTTATAAAATATTGCAGAATTGAACTTGAATAATCCAGGACATAGATATAGCTCAAATTTCACATTAAATCAAGAAATCAAAACCAAAAATACCCACGTTGATGAAGAACATCAAAAGGGGAGAACTTAGACCGTAGGGTCTTCTCTCAATAATGAAAAAGGACTCAAAAACCATCTCATGAAACCCTAGAAGTTACTTTTAGGCTTCTGGATCCAGATCTATAATATGGATCATGATAGATCCAGGATCTTAGCCTAATATCACAAAAATCACGAAAACAGGCTGTAGGTGCAAAAGTGTGAAAAATCCAAATTTTAGGAAAAAGTGGGGATTTCATGCTATAAACATCATGGATTCATATGATTCATTCAGATTCAACATAAAAACCATTAAAATATGAACAAGATATTCAAGGCAGCCACATCTCATAGATTAGAGCACATGGGGGTCTACCCTACGGATCCACCTGTTCTCTTTTCCCCTAGCTCTCTCTTCACGTTTTACGGCTAAAGAGGATTCTTGAGGTACTTAGAGATAGGTTTGGTGATACAAACACAATCAAAGGCCTTATTCTAGAAAAGAAGAAAAACATATTATGGGGTTCTATTCTAGGGATCCACTTGTTCCCCTTTACCCTAGCTCTCTCTTCACGTTTTACGGCTAGAGAGACTCTTGAGGTACTTAGAGACAAGTTTAGGAATACAGAATAAAAGAAGGGCTTATTCTACAGCAATGGAGAAGATCCTATTACTTCTAGAATTGAAGACAGAAAATAAAAGGGAAAAGGGACTTACCTGGATTGAGCAAGCAGAGCAGCAGGGATTCCTCTCTTCTCTTGGAGCTCCTTGGACTTCAAAATTTTTTGGCCTTTTGCTTAAGGAGAGACCCTCTATTTATAGGCAAACCCAGGGGCATGGTTGGTCCAGAGGGATATACTATGATCTCCCCAGATTGGGTTAAAAATAAGGATAATGCCAATCCTTGGCCAACTAGGATAAATAGGATAATTTGGACGAATAAATAAGATAATTCGCATATCCCAGAGATATATTTGGATGTAGATAAGGCTCAGAAATCAAGAAAGGATAAATTCGCACAAAAACCCCCGTGCCCGTATATATATTACGGGCGCGCCCTGCCCGTATTATTAATACGGGCACGCCGTGCCCGTATATCAACTGCGGGCATGACCAGACCGTAAACAAAATACGGCATGACCAGTTTGCCAGATTTTATACTTTTTTCACCTGTTTCAAATCCCAATTAATATTTTCAATTATTTTCTCATTTTAGTGCAATTTGGGGTGTCTACATACACTTGTATTTAACAAATGATGTACACTTCCATATAAATATAAAAAGAAATTTGATTCATTTTTCTTCATTTATGCTCTATTCTCTTTTATTTCTTGCTTCTATTGCATAATATATGTTTAAGCAGGGATAGGTGAAGCTTGAGAAAGCATTAAATTTGAAATTCCCCATTTTTTGCATTTTCCCAAAAAACCGTATTTCTATTGCAGACACACCGTGCCCGTAATTTCTATGCGGGCACGCGGTGCCCGTAATTTCTATACGGGCAGGCGGTGCCCACACTTTCTATACGGGCACGCGGTGCCCGCATTTTCTATATGGGTACACGGTGCCCGTATTATAAATACGGGTTTTACTGTATTTTTGATTTTTCTATATAAACCCATGGGGAACGTCATTGTGACATTTTTAATAGCTCGAAAACTCCCTGAGCCCTCCGTTTTTTGTTTTTCTTGGCTTCTTTGGTGATTCCATGGCTTCCTTCGCACCGTTCTCTTCTGCCGATGAAGCTCCTCCTGCAAGACAACCTGTTAGATCAAAACCTCCTAATCTCACCAGGTATAATGTTGTGGACTCTTTCTATGATAGGTGGGTTAACTCTATGACCCTTGAAGAGGAGATTCGCTGGGATCACATCCACCTATGTCATATCCTACACATCTCTAAAATCCCTTTTAAATGGGAAATCATTGAGGCTATGATTGGACACTGGGAACCTCAATTGAATCTCTTTCGCTTTGATGACAAAGAGATGACTCTTACCATTGAAGAAATTGAAACAATCCTTGGCCTAAGGTTTTCTGAAAAAGTAGTAAACCCGCCCCTTAAGCTTAGCTACAAAAAGGAAGCATCCACCTTTTTGGGTATAGGGAAGAAGGACCTAGGGGATTCTGATACATTTCTGACCTTGTCCAAGACCTTTCTGACTGAAAAGATTATAAGGGGTGAGGACAAACAGGCTAGGTTTAATGCCTTGACCTTGATAATGGTCAACCAGCTGCTCTTTCCACGGGTGACGACCAGGTTGACTTGGCTCTCATCTCAGTTGTCTACCAGGTTAGGGAACGTAAGAGATTGGCCCCTATGATCTTGGCAGAGATATACCAAGCCCTGACTGACTGCTATTTCAGGAAAAAGAAGCGTTTCCTTGCATGTGCCCCTATCCTATAGGTAAAAAAAAATATATTTTTTTTTTTGCAACTTACATGTGAAGTTGGATTTATTGGAATTAAATTGAAATACTTCCCCTTTTGTGCAGCTTTGGTTACTTGACCACCTAAGTCAGATTAAGGAGATAGATCGCCGCTTTTCTACAAGAATGAAAGTTCTTGTTTTGATGAGCAACAGGGGGTGTCCTAACATCCAAGGCGGCAAGCAAGGCTGGTTCACTTTCTTGGGTACTCTCCAGGATGATCTGGTGAGATGGCCTGGCACTTATTAGCCCAATGCAGAGACAGTGATCAGCTTCAAAGATAGGAACTTCTTGGTTCTAGTAGGCTTGAGATCTGCCGTTCTCTATCTTCCTTTGAGGGTTCTTCGGCAGTTTGGAGTGACCCAGGGGATTACGATCCCAGATGGATATGGGGACTTCCTTGGGCCACTTACACCAGCCACCATGGGGCTGAATGCTCGATTGATGAAGGAGTGGTCCTATGCTCGTTTTCTGCGGGGCCCAGTTTTCTCTGAGTCACATGTGAAAGATTATATTTTCTGGATCAGGGAGCAGGTTCAGAGTCATGCCCCAATACCAGAGGACCCTCCTGCAGTTCTTCCACTTACTTATGAAGATTTCCTGGAGTCTGAAAGAGCATCTCACAAGCGGCTTCAACAAATATGGGTACGAGAGGCCCGGGAACTTAGGATAAAAGGTGTTGATCTGGAGAGGCAACTTGAAGTGCAGGTGTCTTGCCGCATTGCTATGGAGAAGAAACTTGAGGAACAAAGACAGGCTCGTCGCTTTGAAGTCCGAGTGATGTGGAAGAAATATCAGGATGCTTTAGCCAGCCTTAGGGGCATGAAGATCCAACAACTTGAGGGGTAAGTGTCACGCCATACTGCTTTGGAGGAGGAACTTAGGGAGCAGAGGCAGGCCCATCGCTTTGAGGCCCGAGTGATGAAGAAGAAATATCAAGACGCCTTAGCTAGCCTTAACGCCATGAGGATCAGGCAGACACTTTTAGATGAAGTCATATCTTTTCTGAGCGATCCGGCTGCAGAGGGAGCATCTGGGATCATTGCAACTCAGGCGGCTCGGATTCGGGAGAGGATAGGGATTAGCTTCTTTTTATTGCATTTTTTTCTTTTTTTTCTTTTTTTTATACCTTTATACAAAAGCAAACTCCAATAGTGGAAAAACAAAGGATTTGATTCAAAAATAGGTTTTATATTATTGGCTTCAGAATTCTCAGATGCTTATAAAAGCAAAAGTTTTATGAAAAGTATTTGATTTTTCATCACTGGCCAAAGTATAGTTTTTTTTTCTTTTTTGAAATTTGATCCAAAACACTTAATCACATATAATTAAAGGAATTAAAATCAGGTTGCATAATGCAAAGGGTAACCCAAGCAATAGGGACAGACCAAATCTGTCTATCCTGTGACCTTTAGAATCATCCCCAAATGGCTTTTCCTCCATGACTGATCCTGCTATTCCCAATCTGCTCAGTTTCTGTGCTCATGCTGATTTCAAACTTGGACCACATGATCAACTCAACCTTTGATTCTTCTCTTTTTTTTTTCTTTTCTTCTTTTTTTTCCTTTTGCCAATATTGCCCCTAGCGCCAATTACGATTTTCACTAAGGCCGGCTTCTGCATTCCGTCATCACCCATCTTACTCTGAAAGTTGAATGAATATACTAAAATCACCGAGGGCTTAAGAATAGGACCAAATAAAGGCTAAACTCGGTTTATGAAAGAAAAGGTATTAAAGGTTCAAAAGTTTCCAAATGTGAAAATAGGTCAACCGGACTTACAATCGTGATGAATTTGATCCTATTCCCCAAAGTGCATTCTTTTCTTTACTTGGCTTTCATTTGCCACTATTCTTTGCCTTTTTGTTTTTTTGTTTTTTGTTTTGTTTTTTTTCTTTGTTCCAATTGGCTTTGCCCCAGTTTGTTCTGCCCCAGTATAAGACTGTAAGTCCAGTTTAGGTTTATCAAAAAGACGAACAGGCTCGAATTGGCTTGACTAGGGATGAAAATTTTGAGAAATAAAGAAAAATGGCCTCAGATCATTTCCTAGTAATATTCAATTAAGGAAAATACCTCTTTATTGCATCAGAGTTAATTGGTTCAGGAAAATCTTTCCCATCCATTTCTGTTAAGATAAGAACACCCCTGATAGGACCTTTTTTACAACATAAGGTCCTTCCCAATTTGGTTTGAAATTTCCACGAGGGTCTTCCAAAAACGGTAAGATTTTCTTTAATACTAAATTTCCTTCTTGGAAAGTTCTGGGCTTTACCTTCTTATTGTAAGCCCTGGCCATTCTCTTCTGATACAATTGGCCATGACAAAGCGCTTTCAAACGCTTTTCCTCTATCAGATTGAGTTGATCATGTCTTGACTGTATCCATTCAGCTTCTTCTAATTCAGCTTCCATCAGCACTCTCAGTGAAGGGATTTCCACTTCCATTGGTAAAACTGCTTCCATCCCATAGACTAAGGAATACGGGGTTGCCCCAGTAGAAGTCCGGATTGAGGTTCTGTAGGCATGTAGAGCAAGCGACAGCATTTCATGCCAATCTCTGAAACTCACTACCATCTTCTGAATGATTTTCTTTATATTTTTATTCGCTGCTTCTACTGCCCCATTCATCTTTGGTCTGTACGAAGCTGACTTGTGATGGGTAATCCGAAACTGCTCACACATCTTCCTCATATCTTTGTTCTTAATATTCGAAGCATTGTCTAATACTATGGCACTTGGCAAACCATAGTGACAAACGATGTTGTGCTTTAAAAACTTAAGAACGTGGCTACTTGTGATGTTTGCATATGAAGCTGTTGCTACCCATTTGGTGAAATAATCGATTGCTACAAGTATAAACCTGTGTCCATTCGATGCCTTTGGAGAGATCATTCCAATGACGTCTATGCCCCACATAGAGAAGGGCCACGGTGATGTCATATTGTGCAACTCATTTGGAGGTGCATTCTTGTTATCCGCATATACTTGGCACAGATGACACCTTTTGACATGTGTATAGCAATTTTGCTCCATCATCGACCAGTAGTATCCCAATCGCAAAATCTTCTTTGCAAGCATATGCCCATTCATATGGGGCCCACAGACTCCTCTATGTACAGTTTCAATTAATCATTCTAACTAAGTCTTAGCAACACATCTGAGTAGAATATCATTATGTGATCTCTTGTACAACTGTCCACCACTTAGTAGGAACTGTCCTGCTAATCTCTGTATTGTCATTTTCTCTGTAGAAGTGACATTTTCTGGCAAACTCCGATCGTTCAAGAAATTCTTAATGTCTTGAAACCATGGTGTTTCTTCTTCTGGTGTTCCTTCTAGAACAAGGCAATAAGCAGGTTCATCTCTGACTTCAATTTTCAGTGGTTTAATATCTACACCTTCTGGCATGCTGACCATTGAAGCCAATGTTGCTAGAGCATCCGCAAACTGATTTTTGGCCCTTGGCATATAGTAGAAGGAAATTCGAGTAAATTTAGTGCTTATTTCTTCCAAATACTGGTGATAGGGGATCAACTTGTGATCCTTGGTTTTCCATTCACCAGTTGTTTGGAAGATGATAAGACTTGAATCTCCATATACGTCAAGTTCCTTCACTTCATGGTCTAAGGCGGCTTGCAACCCAATTATGCATGCTTCATACTCTGCAATATTGTTTGTGCATTGGAATCTTAACTTCACTGCGATTGGGATATGTAACCCATCTAGCTTGACCAAAACTGCCCCTATTCCCTTTCCATTCATGTTGGCAGCCCCATCGAAAAACATTTTCCAAGAGCTTTCACTTTTTTCTTCTTCAGTAAAGAGTATTGCCTCATCAGGGAAATTTGTCTTAAGAGGTTGGTATTCTGGTAAAGGATGTGCAGCTAGGTGATCGGCAATGGCTTGACCTTTAATCGCCTTCTGTATGTGAGGTCAAATTCAAAGAGTAACAGCTGCCACTTTGCCATTCTGCCAGTTAGTGCTGGTTTCTCAAATAAATACTTCAAAGGATCCATTCGGGATATCAGTAATGTGGAATGGCTAAGGAAATAATGCCTCAGTCTCTGAGTTGCCCACACTAAAGCACAACAGGTCTTTTCCAAAGGGGAATACTTTGCTTCATATTCTGTGAAATTTTTACTTAGATAGTAAATCGCTCTTTCTTTTCTGCTTGTTTCGTCATACTGTCCCAAGACACACCCCATTGATGTATCCAAAACTGACAAATATAGAATCAGTGGTCTTCTTGGAGTTGGTGGCACTAGCACAGGTGGGTTCAATAGATATTCTTTTATTGTATTAAAGGCTTGTTGGCAATCATCGTTCCAGATCGTCAGGTTATTCTTTCTCAGAAGCTTGAAGATCGGTTCACAGATAGCAATGAGCTGTGCTATGAACTGGCTTATGTACTAAATCCTTCCAAGAAAACCACGAACCTCCTTCTCCATTCTAGGTGATGGCATTTCAATGATTGCTTTTGCTTTAGCTGGGTCAATCTCAATTCCTCTTCTGCTCACTATAAATCCCAGCAATTTCCCTGATGTAGCCCCAAAAACGTATTTTGCTGGGTTAAGCCGTAAACAGTATTTCCTGAGTCTGTCAAATACCTTTTTCAAGTTGATCAAGTGGTCTTCTTCTTCACATGATTTGGCTATCATATCATCTACATAGACCTCCATCTCCTTATGGATCATATCGTGGAATAATGCCGTTATGGCCCGCTGATAGGTTGCCCCAGCGTTCTTAAGCCCAAATGGCATGACTGTGTAGTGGAAAGTACCCCAAGGTGTAATGAAGGCTGTTTTCTCTTGATCTTCCTTAGACATCTTAATCTGATTGTACCCAGAGAAGCCATCCATGAATGAGAACAGGCTATGTACAGCAATGTTGTCAACCAGAATGTCGATATGTGGAAGCGGAAAATCATCTTTTGGCCTTGCTTTATTCAGATCTCTGTAGTCTACGCACATTCTGACCTTTCCATCCTTCTTTTGTACTGGCACTATATTGGTGAGCCATTCATGGTACGTGGAGACTGCCAAAAATCCTGCTTGGAATTGTTTGACCACTTCATCTTTGACCTTCAATGTCCATTCCGGTTTCAACCTTCTCAATTTCTGCTTAACCTCTGGTAGAATTGGTAACATGTGTACAACCATATCAGTGTCCAATCCTGGCATATCTCGATACGACCAAGTGAACACATCTTTGTAGTTTGCCAAGAACCGTGACATTTCATCGCACTACACCTCAGATAGGCATGCCCCAATATTCACTACTTTTGGGTCATCTTCGGTCCCTAGATTTATTGAGATGGTCTCCTCAACATTAGGTTGAACACCCTTTTCATGACGCTCCAATTGATATGTGATTTCTTTTGGAGGGTCTTCTTCTTCGATCTCAGTCTCTTTTTCAACCTCCATTAGGTCAAAGTCAAGCTCAAGGTCGAAGTCATAATCAACCTGATCCAATTCCGTTTGCTTAAATGGTTCATAAGTGGTTTGGACTTTTTTGAAAAATTTAACTTTTCTAGAAAAAATGGGAAAATCTTATTTTGTTTTTTGAGAGCCTTCAAAAAAATCTTTTCCTGAAGATGAAGGCTCATTAAAACCTTCAGAAAAAGGGCATTCCATTAATGGAGTTTTTTTTTGTATGCCGTGTCTGTTTGCCAAACAAACGCAGCTTCAAAAGTAAGGGGAGTTTCCTCCCAATTGTTCAAAATAAAACATTATGGAGCAGGGGTGATAACACAAGCCTGCTCCCCAAATTCAGAGTCTGCATCCGAGATCACCATTACTGGGTAAGTTGTATCATCCGTCTCTGCTGTAGGGCTCGACCCAGATATGATTTCATCCGGAACTTTTATTGCAGCCCAGTCAATGAATGGTATCTCATATGCTCCTTCTCTTTTGCCTCCAGTCATGGCAAAGAAGGCTCCAACATCTTCAGAAAAATCCTGCTTCTGTTCTGACCGCGGCCCAAGCTCACCCAATGCCTGTGAAGGTGAAGGTGGAACATATGGTTGCAAGGTTGGGATGTTGGGTTTCTGGAATGGGTTAATGTTATAGTATGGAGGTTTGGATTGATCTTGAGGAGGAGACAGTTGAATCGTATGAGAAAGCTTAGGAAAAGTTTCCCTTAAATGAGGGAATTTCTTGTAACTTTTTCTCTCTTCTTCCATCTGCTTTTGTCTTCTCCAACCTATTGGTTTGGACCCCAATCCTGCTCTAGGGACCAGCTTCTTAACCCTTACCGGTTCCGACCTTCCTTGCAGGTTAACCCCTAAACCTTTTCCTGGGTGGAAATTGTACTTTCTCAGCACTTTCTTGATCATCTTCTCAGCACAAGTCATTTTCTCTCCCTTTTCTTGATACCCTCCAGGTATAAAATTGACAATTTCAAACTAGAAATAGTGAAAAGCAATCTTGTCTACAGTCATCTCAATATTTATGGTGGGTATATCAGGGGACACCATAGGAGGAACCAAATTCTCAGCTAGGACCGTAATCACTTTTTGCCTTCGGATGTATTTCACTCTTTGGTGGAGGGTTGATGGTATGGCCCTAGCCGTATGAATCCACGGCCTTCCTAGGAGTAGATTGAAGGCCGCCAGTATATCCATCACTTCGAATGTGATATTAAAGATATGCGGTCCAATAGTGACATGCAGTTCAACCTCCCCTAAGGAGTGTGTTTTAGAGCTATCAAAGGTTCTTATGATTCTCCCATTTTGCTTAATCTTATTTTGCCCTAGACCGAGCTTTACAAATGTTATTAACGGGCAGACATTCAGAGCCGACCCATTATCAATTAAAACCCGCGCCACCATGCAACCCTTGCTAAGCACAGTTATGTGCAAAGGATCAACATGGTGGTATCCAGCTGGGCTGATCTCAGTTTCAGAAAAAGATATGACATTATGAGATAGAATTTGCCCAACCATCCTACCAAGTTGGTCTGGTTCAATATTTTTAGGCACATGTGCGCCCTGAAGTACCCTTAACAGAGAGTCCCTATGTTTTTCAGAATTTAACAATAATCCCAGTATTGAAATATGGGCTGTGACTTTGTTTAACTGCTCGACAACATTAAATTCACTCTTTCTGATTATTTTGATGAGGTCAGTAGCCTCACTATCAATTACCTGAGGGGTATCTTCCCCTACCTTGGACTTTCCCTTTACTTCTTCACCTTCCTTCTTTTCCTTTCCGATTTCTTTCTGTTTCTCTTCCTCCCCTATACACTTTCCTGACCTCATCATGAGGTTCACTTCTTTCTTGCTTTCTCCCTCAACTGTCGGAAATGTGGTGGTGAAGCCTTCGCTGTAGTTCCATGGTACAGCTGATTCAGAGTAGGAAGGCTTTAGGACATTTATCATTAGTGGGGGAAGTTTGGACTTGGATAAAAGAGTCTGAGTAGAAGGAACATCTACAACCAATGGTGGAAGTTGTTTTGGTTGAGGGGTTACAGAAGTAACAGATTCAGTGAGGTGGTCACAATTTATGACCAATGGCGGTTTTGATGGAGTAGGTAAAGAATAGGTGGATGGATTGCAATTGATAACCAGAGGTGGTTTTGCAATATTCAATTGGGCCATGAGAGAGGAGGCCCTGTCCAAAGAAGTGCTAATGTTCTCAGTAGCATGCTCGTTCTTTTTTTGAATCATGTTTACTTCTTTATCCCCATTTCCTCTGTCAAAATAAACTTTGACCGTTGTCCATATAGAAACAATTAACTGGGATAGGTCAAAGGTTATTTTATCAAAAGAAATGGCTCCTATGACATTAGATGGGCCTGCCCCATGATGCTGAGGCAAAAGGTTTTGTCCAATGTCCGTTCTGGGAGGATTGTGAGCCCCTGTATTGAAAGACAGGGTATTTTGGTCAATCAAGTCCTGAATGGAGTGTTTCAACGGCCAACACTTGTTAGTAGGGTGCCCAGGTGCACCCATGTGGAAATCGCAAGTGGTGGAGTGGTCAAAATTTCTCCCCTTGGATGCATTCAGATTTGGCTCTCTTAAGGTAATGTACCCTGCTTGCAATAGAGTTGGTAGCAACTGAGACGGAGACATTGGAATAGGGGTGAAAACCTATTTCTCCTTGCTACGAACCAAACATCCCTTTCCTCATTAAAAGCCCTCTTTTGGTCTGAGGGTACTGCTGGAACATTAACCCTCATGGGGGCCTGCTGGGTAGGTGGAGTGGGCACATTGATTTGTATAGGCTTATTGGGGATAGATGGTTGCTGTACCATGTTCACCTCCCCCTCTTTCTTGTTCCCATTCTTCCTCATGCCATTCCCTCTCTTCATATTGGGGTCCTGCTGACTGACCATGGCAGAATAGTCAATTATTTTACCCGACTTGATCCCGTCCTCAATTCGGTCGGCCACTTGTACCAAGGCAGCAAAATTAGTGGTGGTCTGACCCACATAGTGGCTATAGAACGGTTGACCCAGTGTACTGATGAAAGTAGAAAACATCTCTTGCTCCAACATAGGTGATCTGACTTGAGAGGCCGTCTCCCTCCACCTTTTAGCATACTGCCTTACCGACTCATCCCCTCCTTTACTCATCCTCATCACATCGTACCTATCTGGCACGATCTCTGAGTTGAACTTATATTGGGCTAGGAAAGCATCTGCTAAGTCCTTCCACCTTCTGATCCTTCCATGTTCTAAGGTGGCGAACCACCTCAAAGCAGTTCCAGTTAAGCTCCTTTGGAAGAGCTGAATCAAAATGCCATCATCATGACCGAATTGGCATAGGGCCCCGCAGTACAACTTCAGATGGCTCATGGGGCAGCTAGTGCCATCGTATTTTTCCAGGTCCGGGCACTTGAACTTAGCCGGTAGGTTAACATCCGGGTACAGGCATAGGTCTTCAAAGTTGGTGCCCCCATAGTTACTTACTCCTTTCACCTCCCTCAGTTCATCTTGGATCATTTCCATCCTGTGCATGAGTTTCTTTTCGATCTCATCCCTCATCCTCTCTCTTTCCTTTTCTTTCTGGGATTCAACTGTCTCTTCCCTGATCAGTATAGGTTCAGGGGTGTGTTCAAAAATGGGTTCCGGAATAGGTTGAACCGGAGGTGGGATATTGGTTTGAGGTGGTGGTGCATGGTTGGAAGTGGAGGCTTGGTTCTGGGCTTGGACTTGTTGGGCCTGCACCGCCAGTAAGTTCTCTAGTATTCGGGCAAGTTCTGCCACTTGTTCCTATAGCAGGGCAAAGTCTGGGTTAGGAACATCGACTTCATTTTCAATGGGATTCATGGTGCGAGCTCTTGATCTGGTCACAGGAGCTATGGTAGTAAGTGTATTGGTACCTGGAAAAATAATAAAAAAGAAATATCAGTACCAATTCAATTTCAGTTTCCTACCTATAAATGCATGTACGCAGGTTAGGTGAACACGAGCTTGGATTTTTTCTTTTTTTTTCATTTTATTTGGGTTAAAAGAATTGTTTGAATATTTTAGGGCTTCCAACGGTCCCACAAAAAGAATGGAATATTTTAGGGCTTCCAAAGGGCCCACAAAATGAATGGAATATTCTAGGGCTTCCAAAGGGCCCATAATCAAATTCTGAAATTCAAAGGCTTTCAGAAGCCCAGGAATATTTTTGGAAAAAGTTTGAAATTCAAAGGCTTTTAGAGGCCCAGGGGTATTTTTGAAAAAGGTCTGAAATTCAAAGGCTTTCAGAGGCCCAGGGGTATTTTTGAAAATGGTCTGAAATTCAAAGGCTTTCAGAGGCCCAGGAATATTTTTGGAAAAAGTTTAAAATTCAAAGGCTTTCAGAGGCCCAAGGTCTGAAATTCAAAGGCTTTCAGAGGCCCAGGAATATTTTTGGAAAAAGTCTGAAATTCAAAGGCTTTTAGAGGCCCAAGGGTATTTTTGAAAAAGGTATGAAATTCAAAGGCTTTCAAAGGACCAGGAATATTTTTAAAATAGGTCTGAAATTCAAAGGCTTTTAGAGGCCCAGGAATATTTTTGAAAATGGTTTGAAATTCAAAGGCTTTCAGAGGCCCAGGGATATTTTAAAAAAGGTCTGAAATTCAAAGGCTTTCAGAGGCCCGGTGTAACGCCCCGAACTCGGGTCAGTGCAAACCGGCACCCGACCCAAACCCGGTTCGCTACTATAACAACCCGCATTTAGTTCAACAACCAAATCCGAGGTGTTACTGGCCCATATCAAATACATCATCAATAATATACCAGACCAAAGAATTCAAATCCATTCAACTTATTATACTATCAGAGTTGCAGAAACAAGTATGTGCGGAAGTGGAGTTTAAAATCCTCAAATAATATATAGTTTGATCATCAATCATTAATATCAAAGTCTGGTAAAATAAACTGGTTACTATCTCTCTCTCATCTCTCTAATATATCAAATCCAAATGAATAATAATAATCTAATCAAAAGTGCTAAGTCTATATCATTCATCCACCTCAAACAAGATCCGGATAATAGTAATCCTCCGGTGTATACTCAGCTATCTCTCCCTGGAAATCACTAAGATCCCCCTCTCGCGTATCAGCTGAAAAAATGAAATAAAAGTAGGGTGAGATACGAATATCCCAGTAGGTAACACATGCATGATTAAACAGTTCATATAAGTAAAGTAACAGTTCATGCACGATTAAGCAATATCGACTAATCAGGCTCGTATAATCATTCATATCATTCATGAATACAAAACAGTTTGATAAACAGTTCTAGAAATGAATTTCAGCAAGTTTTAATATAAGAATCCAATATCAAGATCAATAACATGATTCACACTTTGCTAGGATGCACTAAGCAGTAACATCCAATCAATATCCCAATCACATGCCTCCAGCATGTATTCAATAATAATATCAAGTGTTGTGATTTCAGTGTCATTGTAGGACTCACAAAGATAGATAAACCTTTTGAGATGATTCTCAACCAATTGCTATACCACCGTGCGACTTAGGAGCAATGCTACTAATGATACTCAAGTCCCACGCAGCGCAGCTTAGACAAGAGCCGTAGTCACTGACTTATTGCACACGTACCCATCAGAGTTGGCATGTACCACCAGCATGCAGCACCAGAATCAATACATGGAGATGGTCGCTTATCCACATGTACAGGGAATCACCAGCGGCTCACCGGGGTGTCCCTCCAGACGTAGGACCTTCCCAGACAAACTAACTTGCAAAGGAAGCGCGTCGCATATAGGAGTAACTCAACCCAAATGACATATCCTTCAGCTATCTAGCTACAACTATGGATCCATAACCAACTATGCCCACTAGACTCCAAAATTCCCTAAAATATAAGATTTCTATAAGGGTTGGTGCCTAGCGGCATATAAAGGTTAAATCTGTCAATTACTTCAATATTCGGTCATCTGAGTTCTGAATTCTCTATATACAGTTTTCTAGTTTATAGTGTCATTTAGAAGATGTTCTAGTAATTAAATACAAGTTAGGTTTTCCAAAAACTAGGTTTCTCCATTTCTTTCAAAGTTTGGCAACTAATGTCATAAATACCTTCCTAATTTATTTTTCTGTAAAACAGGTAATTAGATAATTTATTTTGGTCTTAAAACATCTTATTTAATCATTAAAATTGTCTAAAAATAGTTTGGAATTGAATCAGGGTGTGAAATTATGAAAATCTGCAAAATCTGAACAGAGCGCCTAGGATCGCTCAGGATCGCCCCGGCGGTCTGTGGTCGGCGGTAGTTCAAAATCGAACGCTGATGATATGTCTTCAAGCGGTCTGAAATTTATAACGAGTGCCTAAGATCGCCGAGAACAGTCGAGGTCGGCAGTCATTCGAAAACGATCAGAATCAGTTCCAAATCATGATTTTTCTCGTCTAAACTCATTCTAACATATATATAACATGATTATCAACATATATACATCATTATATATCATAAAAACATGCTTTTGTCGATTAATCACATGTAAATACAAAAACGAAGGTAAACGGTGTCACCTACCTCTTGAACGAACGTTCCTCTTCCTCTTTTCTCTCAACAACGATTCTCTATCACCCAACAACACTCTAGACGATGAAGAACTCAAAACCAGACCTTTCCTCCTCCTCTTCTTCTTCTTCTCCTTCAGTCGGGTTTGTCGCTTGCGGCTGTCGAAGACAAACGAAATACGAGCGTATGTGATTTAGGTTATTAAACTAATACTTATACTCTCCGATCCCATGTATCTCACATACACCAAATTCCATACACACGCCCAATCAAAATACATACCTCAATATCTCATGATCGGACGGTCAGATCTGTGTCCAATTCTAGATCTCCACTAATTAGATCATCCCCTACAAAAATAAATTATTTCTATCAATTATAACTCTCACTAATATTATTTATTAATTTAATTTATTATTTAAGGAAAATTCGGGGTTTTACACCTGGGGATATATTTGGAAAATGTATGAATTCAAAGGCTTTCAGAGGCCCAAGGATTTTTTTGAAAAAGGTCTGAAATTCAAAGGCTTTCAGAGGCCCAGGGATTTTTTTTTTCAATCTTCAAGAAATTTTATTTCCCATTTCTATTTTATTTATTTATTTATTTTTGAAACATTTTATTCAAACTCATTTACCTTTATAATTACTTAAAGGTTAAAGGAACAAGATTTGGTGGGAAAAAACCATTAAAATTGAATTTTCTGTGAAGCCCGTATATATACTACGGTCCAGCCATGCCCGTACTTAAATTGCGGGCGAGGCCTACCCGCATAAAAAATGCGGGCTAGGGTTGCCCGTATAGTACATATGAGTTCGGAGTTTTTTCATTTTTTTCCATTTTTACATGATTTGATCACTTGGATTGCTCATCCAAACATACGATTCACCCTTGCAAGGCTTCTAAACTGTCCCAAAGTGAACTTTGACCCTATTTACAAAAATGTATGCTCAGGAGGGCACATGTTCCCTCCAAATTGGACACCCTATTCAGGGATTTTGTACCTTTGGTTGCCTCTTATATGGACTTTGGGTAGGATCAATTCTGATAAGAGTTAAAACCTCTTCCTATGCGTTACACCAATTTTAAGATACATACCTCATTGGGAACAATTTCATCCCAAACAGATGGACAACTTGACACCCACATGACATGAAAATAATGCTAAATTTAAGGCTACCTTGTTACCTTGTTTTCCTTCAATATGGCATCCACATTATGCCTAGGCTTGTGAACCATGCAAACGGCCTTCCCTCAATTACAAACCCATATCCCCACGTAATTGTGTACTTTAGCCAAAAACATGTATCTCCACCTTCAAGCGTTGGGGTTTTGGGTTTTGGCTTAGTGGAAACTTAGAACTCAAGCCTAGTGATGACTAGAATCGAATCACAGATCCACATTGTCATCACATCATTAGCCTAAAGTTCTAAGGTGAATGTTTTCACTTTCGCTTTCTGAAGTATCGACCTCGTTGCGCCAAGCTATACACATTCGGGTTCAACTTCCTATAGGTTATGGGTAGGCTGTGTAAAAAAATAAAATGTGCGCAGTGCATTTGTAAAATTTAGGTGCATTCACAATGTCCTAGCCCCTTTGCCACTCTTTTTCGCAGCCATGCATTATACAAACCAAGGCATAATAAGAAGCATATTTGAAGCAAATAAACATAAGTAAACAAGGCAATCCTATAGCACCTAAACATGCTCACAAAAATCACCTCAAACATGCCAACATATGCTTATGTTATACAACCAAAATACATCGTGGAGAACGTGCTAAAAATTAAAACATGCTATTATTAAAATACAGCAAGAAATAAGCATGGTTTATCAAAGCAAACCCCCTACACACGCATCTAGAAACAATCCTATAAATAAAAATTAAACATGTTTCTACCCCCATGAACTTTTAAGCAATAATTCAGATTTAAAACATATCAAGCATGCTTAAGAACACAAAATAGCAAGCAAAACAATAATTCAGATTTTAAAACATATCAAACATGCTAAAAAACACAAAATAGCAAGCAAAACAAAAACATCAAAAACATGAACAAATAAACCAAAAGGCTGAAATCCACAAATCCCCAGCAAAGTCGCCAGTTGTGAGACATGGAAAATCTTTTTAATGACTTCATAATCATCACACGGGATTCATTAAAAACAAAGAGTCGCCACCTGTGAGACATGGGAAAAAATCAATCTTTAATGATTTCCTCAATCATCACACGGGATTAAATAAAACAAAGAGTCGCCACCATTCAATCTAGGTGTGAATGGACACCAAAATATTAAATAAGCACAAAAGGCAAATTTTTAGGGCAAAATATCCCTCCTAAAAAAACAACCAGAGATGGGTAAGGGGATTAAGTTATGAACAGGGGAAGGTGTTAGGCACCCCCATTCATCCACACAAGGTGGTTGCCAGGCATTGTTCATGTTAAAATAAAGGAAAAAGCTTGCTATAAAAAATCAGGAAAATCACAAAAAAGGCACACTTGTATGGTTTTTTTCATGTGAATAGTCTGATTGATCCAGAACTATCAAATATGATCATACCATTCCTAGGGTTTCATGATCAAAACAAAATTGAGATAAAATCAAATAAAATCAATTTAAAGTGAAAAATCCAAAAATCTGGCTTCAAGTCAAATTCTAGAAGTCTAGAAAAATATGATTTTTATAAAATATTTCAAAATTGAACTTGAATAATCCAGGACATAGATAAAGCCCAAATTTCACATTAAATCCAAAAATAAAAACCAAAAAGACCCACGTTGATGAAAAACACCAAAAGGGGAGAACTTAGACCGTAGGGTCTTCTCTCAATAATGAAAAAACAATTTAAAAACCATCTCATGAAACCCTAGAATTTATTTTCAGGCTTCTGGATTCAGATCTACCATATTGATCATGATAGATCCAAGATCATAGCCTAAAACCACAAAATTCACGAAACCAGTGCTGTAGGTGCAAAAGTGGCAAAAATCCAAATTTTGGAAAAAAGTGGGGATCTCATGCTATAAACATCATAGATTCATGTGATTCATTCAGATATATCATAAAAAGCATTAAAACATGATCAAGATATTCAAAATAGCCACATCTCACAAATTAGAGCACATGGGGTCTACCCTACGGATCCACCTGGTCTCTTTTCCCCTAGTTCTCTCTTCACGTTTTACGGCTAGAGAGACCCTTGAGGTACTTAGAGGCAGGTTTAGGAATATGAAAACAGATATGGCCTTATTCTACAGCAATAGAGATGATCCTATTACATCTAGAATTGAAGACAGAAAATAAAAAGGGATAGGGGACTTACCTGGATTGAACAGGCAGAGCAGCAGGGATTCCTTTCTCTTCTCTTGGAGCTTCTTAGAATTCCTTGACTTCAAAATTTCGTGGCCTTTAGCGAGAGGAGAGAGCCTCTATTTATAGACACACCCAGGGGTATGGTTGGTCCAAGGTTTGGCAAGATAGAGTTTCAGTTTGAGTTAAACACAAGATCATGCCAATCCTTTATCCACAAGGATAAATGAGATAATTCGAACAGATAAATAAGAGAATTCGCTTATCCAAGAGAGATATTTGGGTGCAGATAAGGCTCAAAAATAAAAAAGGTAAAATTCGCACAAAGACCCCCGTGCCCGTATATATATTACGGTCGCGCCCTGCCCGTATTATTAATACGGGCACGCCGTGACCGTATATCAACTGCAGGTATGACCAGTCCGTAAACAAAATACGGTCATGACCAGTTTGGCCAGATTTTATACTTTTTTGACCTGTTTCAAATCCCAATTAATATTTTCAATTATTTTCTCATTTTTAGTGCAATTTGGGGTGTCTACAGCTGCCCCCTCTTTGCTGGTGATTGGAACCAATTACTAGCAGAGAGTAAAAAGACCCACCAATTGCACTTTCTAAGATTTTTGTCTAATCAATTGCACTTTGCAAAGATTAAATGGATGATTTTTGAAAAAAAAAGAATTGATTGTGGAAGATTTGCTAAGAAATCCCTCAGCTTAAGGGCCAAATCCTCCTCTCTCCTCTCACTAAGCACTTGTGGGCTATGAAGTAAGATTTGAGACAAAATTTTTAAACAAAAATGGGTAAGGTGGCAATCCTTGCAACTTACAACTAATATAAACATTGATCTCCTGAAAAGTGTGGAGAAAATGATGAAAAAGGCAATTTTTCTGGGTGGCCTGCAGTTGTAGCACAATGAACAGCAAAGAACAGACACAACTCAAAATTACACATTTGAAAAACATCTCATTAATTGAACTTGCTTTGGTCAAACAATGAAATGATAAAAACATGGATTCGAAGATAGCCAATGAAACCCCTGTTTGAAGTCTGATGGGATGGCGTCTCTTCCTTATCTCAGATTTCTTGGAGCTCTCGTGGCTATGAAAAGAAATCTGTGACAAGCAAATTTTGAAAAGAATGTGGATTTAAAATTGACCACTGCAAACTCAATTGATTTTGATGTTTTTCACTTTTTGAATTTTCCTGATTAATTTTCTTATTTGATATACCTGGGTGCCATTTGATGCCCAAACCTGTGCTTGAATATTCTGCAACTTGCTTTTGCTTCTTTATCTTCTTGCTCTCTCAATAACGATGTATGTGCCATTACTGCACATAACCTGTCTTCATGCTTTTTAATTGCCCAAGTGAATGCCCTCATCTTGATTGATGGATCATGATCTGTTGATCTAACCTCATGCCCTTCTTGTTGCCCCAGTAAAATCTTTCTTCATGATTGAAGAATTGGGAACCCTTGTTTAATGAAGAAAACATGCCATTGCTTCGAAGCCTTTTTCTTTTTTTTTTTTTTTTTTTTCAAATTCGAAGACTAAAGCTTGATTGCTTCTTTCAGATGTTGATTCATTCCAATGAAAACCCAGAAGGAAAGACACTGAACATGCCCCGGTTTTGATTATTTAAAGAAGTATTTGCCCCTCAGTAGAGATGATCATCTTTTTTCATTTTTCTCTTTTTTTTCACTTTTTTTTCTCTTTTTTTTTCTTTTTTCTTTTTTTTAACCTTTGCCAAAAAGAAACCCTAATAGAAGAATGCAAATTCAAATGCAAATATAAGAAAATATGTTTTATACTAGTGGCCTCAGAATTCTCTAATGCTTGCAAAACCAATGTTTTATGAAAAGATATAGATTCTCATCATAGGCCAAAAATATATTTTTTTGCTTTTTTGTGTTTTTATATTTTTTTTTGAAAAAATGATCCAATCACTTATTAGCATATAGTCCAAAAGAATTAAAATCAAGTTGAATAATGAGAAGATTATTTCAGAAAATGAAGAAAGACCAAAATAAGCCTTCGGAACCTTTAGAATCATTCCCATGACCATCGGTTTGTCAATTGATGCTCCAAATATGACGACTCTTTCAATCTGACTATTTTGCTCCAGTTTAGAAAGACATTTTCCTTCATCCAATTGAAGAGCAATTGTTTTTCCATTGTATCCATGATATAGGAATTTATGACTTTAACTTCAGCAATAATTTCCTAATGACAATTTTGATGGCCATCAACTTGTTCATAGATGATTCATATCATAGTTCTGATTATGTTGCTTCAGTCTTGAAAAGAAGACTTTCCTCAATCACTTGAAGAGTGACTATATCTCAAAAGTAACCACCAACAGGAGGACTTCACCTGGACCTATGCCAATTCTGGACTTTCCTCTCTGACGATTTCCTTCTTGTAGATAGCTGATTATTTGCCATGTAGCGCCCTTTCGGGTTTTCACTACATTTTCTCCATTTTTTCCTTTTTCTTTTTCTTTATTTTTTTTCTTTTTTTTTTCTTCTTTTTTTTTTCTTTTTTTTTTTTATCCTTCATCACCAGCAACCATGTAGTCAAAACTGCCTTAATTCAAAATTTCTTAATCAAAGAGGACTTATGAATGGGACGAAACGAAGGCTTGGTGTTAGTTTAGAAAGAAAAGGAATAAAAGGCTCAAATACCCTATGATCAAATGGGTTAACTGAAATTGTAATTTTTAAGGCATTTCTTCCCTTGGAATGAATACAAAATTGCCCCCAGTAATGAAGTTCTTCCCTCAATTTGATTTCTTCATTTGAAACTTATTCTCCAGTATTGAACTTCTTTTTTCCATTCTTTTCTTCACAATTTTGAAGACATTCTCCAAATAGCATTTGATTATCTTTTTTTTTTTCTTTTTTTCTTTCTTTTTTTTTTCTTTGCCCCATTTTCTGAAAACATATTCAAAATCCCTTTTGAACTTCAATAATTGTCCCTTCATTCCCTTTTTTTTTATGCCTTAATAAATTTGCCCCAGTGTGGGGTTACAATTCTCAGTTTAGGTTACTTGGAAAAACGTATCAAGCTCAAAGGGTCTAACTAGGGATTTCAAAATTTTTGAGGATATAAGAAAGAAAGGCCTCTTATCATTTTAAGAAAAGTTTGAATTTTAGACTTGGTAGAGTTGCACTACATGACTGGCTCAGGATTTTTTCTTCTCTTTTTTTTTTTCTTAATCACCTTCTGTCAAGATAAAAACATCTTCAAATAGAACCTCTGTTATGAACAAGCTCTTCACCTTTTGATCAATCTTTTGAATTTGGATTCTTTCCATCAAATGATGCCCAATTCTATTTCCAACGAAAATGTCAAATCTTCTCCCATATTTTCAAGTGCAAAGCCCTAAAATTTCTTCAAACAATATTATCAACCTCTTTGAACGAATCAGCAAGTGGTGTGATCCATTCTGTATTCGAATGAAGAAACTTCAAATCTTCTTCTATCTTTTCTGTTGAAGACGGTAGGTCATCTTTGGTTCCAAAGGCCATAAAATTGGTCATTTTATAATTTTACAGAATATTCTTCTTATGACACTTAGAAAGATTTGAATTTTCATATAAAATGTCTTTTTCTTTGATTTTGGTCTCAAAATTGAGCCCAATGTCAAAGTCATATTCAACTCAATGAAATTCAATAAGAGATATGATTCATAAGTAAAAGGACCTTGCGGAAAACTCTTTTTTTTTTTTTCTAGAAAAATGTTAAAGGGAAAAATCTTTTTTTTTTTTTTTGAAGAGCCTTTATTAAAATCACTTCCTGAGAACAAGGCTCCTTAGGATCCTCAGGAAATGTGCATTCTTCTTATGGGAGTTTCTTTTCAAAGAACATGGGAGTTCGAAAACTGCCCCTGTTCTTAAAGGCAAAAGTTGACTTTTCTCCATTTTTCAGATAATTTCTTTCTCTTGCTGAGTGAGGCAAGCCTTCCTGCTCATAACCAGGAGCATTTCTTTCAAGATAAACCCTGACTGTTGAACCAATAGGAGCGATAAGCTGGGAAGGGTCAAATCTTCTTTCTCCAGAGAAAATTGCCCCTATTGCATTTGAGCTGCCTGCCCCATTGTTATCGGTAGGTGGGATGGGAGTGACTGAATTGAATGATAAGGAGTTATTATCCAACAAATCCTGGATTGCATGCTTTAGGGCCAAGCAACGATCTGTGGTATGCCCTGGAGTGCTCATATGATAATCACAGATTGCAGATGAATCATAATTCTTCCCCTTGCTTGCATGAGGATTTGGCAACCTCAACTTCACATAACCCTTCTGAAGTAAGGTAGGCAAAAGTTCAGATGGTCTCATAGGCAGTTTAGAAAATTCCCTTCTCTTCCTTACTTCTGTTTCCTCCTTCACAGGCTGTACAGAAGGGACATTAATTTGAATAGGCAGCAAAGGAAATTGATGGGTTGGCTTGATAGGAGGTGGATGGACATTGATTTGAAAGGGTTCCCTAGGAAGTTGCACCATATTCACTTCTGCTTCTCCCCTTTCTTCATTCTTTCTTCTTCCATTACCATTCTCCTTTTTCTGTGTAGAGAAAGTGGTGGAAGCTTCCTGGTTCAACACTGCAGAGTAATCAGTTATTTTCCCAGACTTGATCCCATCTTCAATTCTGTCTGCCACTTGCACTAGGGCAGCAAAGTTGGTGGTAGTTTGACCCACCAAGTGACTGTAAAATGGTTGCCCCAATGTCATGATGAAAGTTGAAATCATTTCTGGTTCTCCCACGGGTGGCTTGACTTGTGCAGCCAACTCCCTCCACCTTTCAGCATATTGCCTTATGGTCTCATCATTTCTCTTCGTCATCCTCATCATGTCATACCTATCTGGTATAATCTCAGAGTTGAACCTGTATTGTGCCAAAAAGGAATCTGCTAAATCCTTCCACCTTCTTATTTTCCCATGATCCAAAGTGGTAAACCACTTCAAAGCAGCTCCAGTTAAACTCATCTGGAAGAGTTGAATTAGTATGCCGTCATCCCGGCCAAACTGGCATAAAGCCCCGCAGTATAACTTCAAATGGCTCATTGGGCAGCCAGTGCCATCATATTTATCAAAATCTGGACACTTGAATTTGGTCGGTAAGCATACATTGGGGTATATGCACAGATCTTCAAAATTGGTGCCCCCAAAGTTACGTATCCCTTTCACCTCCCTCATTTCATCCTGGATCATCTCCAGCCTGTGCATGAATTTTCTTTCTATTTCATCCCTCATCTTTTCTTTTTCATTCTCTTTCTCAGACTCAACCATCTCCTCCCTGATCAGTATAGGTTCAGGGGTAGGTTCAGAAATGGGTTCAGGAATATGTTGAATCGGAGGTGGGATATTGATTGGAGGTGGAGGTGCTTGGTTGGAAGTGGAGGCTTTGTTCTGGGCTTGGACTTGTTGGGCCTGCACCGATAGTATGTTCTCTAGCATTCGGGCTAGTCCTGCCACTTGCTCCTGAAGCAGGACAAGATCTGGGTGAGGAGCATCAGCTTCAGTCTCAATGGGATTCATGGTGTGAGCTCTTGATTTGATTACAGGAGCTATGGTTGCAAGTGTACTTGGTACCTGGAAAAATAAAGAGAAAATATCAGTGCCAATTTAATCTCATTCACATGCCTATGTGCAAGCTGGGTGAACACGAGTTTGGATTTGTTTCTTTATTTGCTTCTTTTTTTTAGAATTGTTGGAATATTCTAGGGCTTCCAACGGGTCCCACAAAAAGAGAAAAGGATCTGAATTTCAAAGGCTTTCAGAGGCCCAAAGAAATTTTTGGAAAAAGTCTGAAATTCAAAGGCTTTCAGAGGCCCAAGGATATTTTTGAAAAAAGTCTGAAATTCAAAGGCTTTCAGAGGCCCAGGGATATTTTTGAAAAAAGTCTGAAATTCAAAGGCTTTCAGAGGCCCAAAGAAATTTTTGAAAAAAGTCTGAAATTCAAAGGCTTTCAGAGGCCCAGGGATATTTTTGAAAAAAGTCTGAAATTCAAAGGCTTTCAGAGGCCCAGGGGGTTTTTTGAAAAAGGTCTGAAATTCAAAGGCTTTCAGAGGCCCAGGGGTATTTTTGAAAAAGGTCTAAAATTCAAAGGCTTTCAGAGGCCCAGAGATTTTTGAAAAAGGTCTGAAATTCAAAGGCTTTCAGAGGCCTGAGGAAAAAGATCTGAAATTCAAAGGCTTTCAGAGGCCCAAAGGAAAAAGATCTGAAATTCAAAGGCTTTCAGAGGCCCAAAGGATATGTGTCTATAATTCAAAGGCTTATAGACGGCCCAAAGGAAATGATTTGTTTAAAATTTAGAGGCTTTTAGACGGCCCAAGAAGGATATGTGTCTATAATTCAAAGGCTTATAGACGGCCTAAAAAATCTGTGTCTAAAATTCAGAGGCTTTTAGATGGCCCAAAGAAATGATTGTCTAAAATTCAGAGGCTTTTAGACGGCCCAAAGAAATGATTTGTCTAAAATTCAGAGGCTTTTAGACGACCCAAAGATATGTGTCTATAATTCAGAGGCTTATAAACGGCCCAAAAAAATGATTTGTCTAAAATTCAGAGGCTTTTAGACGGCCCAAAAAGGTATGTGTCTATAATTCAGAGGCTTATAGACGGCCTAAAAAAAAGATTGTCTAAAATTCAGAGGCTTTTGGACGGCCCAAAAAAATGATTTGTCTAAAATTCAGAGGCTTTTAGACGGCCCAAAGAAATATGTGTCTATAATTCAGAGGCTTATAGACGGCCCAAAGAAATATGTGTCTATAATTCAGAGGCTTATAGACGGCCCAAAAAGGTTTGTTGGAATATTCTAGAGCTTCCAACAGGTCCCGAAAAGGAAAAAGGATCTGAAATTCAAAGGCTTTCAGAGGCCCAAAGAGTTTTTGAGAAAAAGTCTGAAATTCAAAGGCTTTCAGAGGCCCAAAGGATTTTTTGAGAAAAAGTCTGAAATTCAAAGGCTTTCAGAGGCCCAAAGAGTTTTTGAGAAAAAGTCTGAAATTCAAAGGCTTTCAGAGGCCCAAAAGATCTGAAATTCAAAGGCTTTCAGAAGCCCAAGGACATTTTGAGAAAAGGTCTGAAATTCAAAGGCTTTCAGAGGCCCAAGGATTTTTGATAAAAAGTCTGAAATTCGAAGGCTTTCAAAAGCCCAAGGAACCTTTCTCTCACATTTTTTTTATTCAATTATTTGGTTTTTTTTTTTGAAGCATTTTATTCAAACTTGTTTCCCTTTATCATTATTTAAAGGTTAAAGGAAGATTTTAGCGGGAAAAACTGATTAAAGTTGCATATTCCGAAAAAACCGTATACACAGTACGGTCCAGCCCTGCCCGTATTCAAATTACGAGCAAGCCGTGACCGTATGGAAAACACGGGCGAGCCTAGCCCGTATAACTAATACGGGCGAGCCCAGCCCGTGTACTAAATGCGGTTTTACGGAACCCTGTTATGTTTTTCCAGTTTTTACATGGTCTGATCACTTTCATTGTTCATCCAAACGTACGGTTCACTCATTGCAGAGCTTCTAAACTGTCCCAAAGTGGACCTTGGCCTTGTTGCTAAAACACATGCTTAGGAAGGCACATGCACCCTCCAAATTGACACCATACTCAAGAATTTGGTACCCTTTTGTTGACTCTTACATGAACATTGGGTAGGATTGATTCTAAACAGAGTTGGAGACTCTTCCAATGGGCTACACCATGCTTAAGAACAGCCATATTTGGGACCAATTTTGTCCCCAACCAATGGGCACCATGACACCCCTATGACATGAAAATAATGCATAACAATAGGATTACCTTGTTGGCATCCACATTATGCCCTGGTTTGTAAGCCATGCATACGGCCTTCCCACAATCATACAAACCCATATCCCCACGTAATTGTGTAATTTAGCCAAAAACGTGTAACTCCACCTTCAAGCGTAGGGGTTTTGGGTTTTGGCTTAATGGCAACTTAGCACTCAAGCCTAGTGATGACCAGAATCCCAGATCCACGTTATCATCACATCATTAGCTCAAAGTTCTAAGGTGAATGTTTTCACTTTCGCTTTCCGAAGTATCGACCTCGTTGCGCCAAGCTACACACATTCGGGTTCAACTTCCTATAGGTTAAGGGTAGGCTGTGTAAAAAAATAAAAGGTGCACAGTGCATTGTAAAAAATAGGGTGTATTCACAACGTCCCAAACCCTTGCCACTCTTTTCGCAGCCATGCATAAACAAACCAAGGCATAATAGGAAAGCTTATTTAAAATAAACAAGTAAATAAAGCAACCCTATAGCACCCAAAACATGCTCATAAAAAAAATCATCTAACATGCAAACATATGATCATGTTATACACCCAAAATCATCATGGAGATCATGCTGAAATTTAAAACATGCTATCATAAAAATATAGCAAGAAATAAGCATGGTTCATCAAAACGGACCTCCCCTACGCATGTTTGTAGAAACAATCCTATAAATCAAAATTAAACATGTTTCTACCCCCATGAATTCTTAAACACTAATTCAGATTTAAAACATACTCAACATGCTTAAGAACACAAAATAGCAAGCAAATCAAAAAATCAAAAACATGAACTAAAACACCAAAAGGCTCAAATCCATAATTCCCCAGCAGAGTCGCCAGTTGTGAGACATGGGAAAAAATCAATCTTTAATGATTTCCTCAATCATCACACGGGATTAAATAAAACAAAGAGTCGCCACCATTCAATCTAGGTGTGAATGGACACCAAAATATTAAATAAGCACAAAAGGCAAATTTTTAGGGCAAAATATCCCTCCTAAAAAAAACAACCAGAGATGGGTAAGGGGATTAAGTTATGAACAGGGGAAGGTGTTAGGCACCCCCATTCATCCACACAAGGTGGTTGCCAGGCATTGTTCATGTTAAAATAAAGGAAAAAGCTTGCTATAAAAAATCAGGAAAATCACAAAAAAGGCACACTTGTATGGTTTTTTTCATGTGAATAGTCTGATTGATCCAGAACTATCAAATATGATCATACCATTCCTAGGGTTTCATGATCAAAACAAAATTGAGATAAAATCAAATAAAATCAATTTAAAGTGAAAAATCCAAAAATCTGGCTTCAAGTCAAATTCTAGAAGTCTAGAAAAATATGATTTTTATAAAATATTTCAAAATTGAACTTGAATAATCCAGGACATAGATAAAGCCCAAATTTCACATTAAATCCAAAAATAAAAACCAAAAAGACCCACGTTGATGAAAAACACCAAAAGGGGAGAACTTAGACCGTAGGGTCTTCTCTCAATAATGAAAAAACAATTTAAAAACCATCTCATGAAACCCTAGAATTTATTTTCAGGCTTCTGGATTCAGATCTACCATATTGATCATGATAGATCCAAGATCATAGCCTAAAACCACAAAATTCACGAAACCAGTGCTGTAGGTGCAAAAGTGGCAAAAATCCAAATTTTGGAAAAAAGTGGGGATCTCATGCTATAAACATCATAGATTCATGTGATTCATTCAGATATATCATAAAAAGCATTAAAACAGATCAAGATATTCAAAATAGCCACATCTCACAAATTAGAGCACATGGGGTCTACCCTACGGATCCACCTGGTCTCTTTTCCCCTAGTTCTCTCTTCACGTTTTACGGCTAGAGAGACCCTTGAGGTACTTAGAGGCAGGTTTAGGAATATGAAAACAGATATGGCCTTATTCTACAGCAATAGAGATGATCCTATTACATCTAGAATTGAAGACAGAAAATAAAAAGGGATAGGGGAC
Organism: Buxus sempervirens; assembly: GCA_947561395.2. Taxonomy (NCBI): domain Eukaryota; kingdom Viridiplantae; phylum Streptophyta; class Magnoliopsida; order Buxales; family Buxaceae; genus Buxus; species Buxus sempervirens. The sequence goes on from OX387185.1 coordinate 13,994,025, forward strand.
TTACCTGGATTGAGCAGGCAGAGCAGCAGGGATTCCTTTCTCTTCTCTTGGAGCTTCTTAGAATTCCTTGACTTCAAAATTTCGTGGCCTTTAGCGAGAGGAGAGAGCCTCTATTTATAGACACACCCAGGGGTATGGTTGGTCCAAGGTTTGGCAAGATAGAGTTTCAGTTTGAGTTAAACACAAGATCATGCCAATCCTTTATCCACAAGGATAAATGAGATAATTCGAACAGATAAATAAGAGAATTCGCTTATCCAAGAGAGATATTTGGGTGCAGATAAGGCTCAAAAATAAAAAAGGTAAAATTCGCACAAAGACCCCCGTGCCCGTATATATATTACGGTCGCGCCCTGCCCGTATTATTAATACGGGCACGCCGTGACCGTATATCAACTGCAGGTATGACCAGTCCGTAAACAAAATACGGTCATGACCAGTTTGGCCAGATTTTATACTTTTTTGACCTGTTTCAAATCCCAATTAATATTTTCAATTATTTTCTCATTTTTAGTGCAATTTGGGGTGTCTACACCACCATTCTGTTTAGGTGTGAATGGACACCAAAAATATCAAATCAAAATAAAGGAGACAGAAATTAGAGTAAAATAACTCTAATTTAAAATGCAAAACAAAACCAACCAGAGATAGGTAAGGGGATTAGGTTATGAATAGGAGAAGGTGTTAGGCACCCCTATTCATCCACACAAGGTGGTTGCCAGGTATTGTTCATGTTAAAAATAAAAAAGGCTTGCTTAATAAAGGAAAAAACATAAAAATAACAAAAGTTTATGGTTTTTCATATGCATATCCCGATTAATTCAGAACTTTCAATATGATCACCATTCTAAGGGTTTCATGACTAAAATAAAATTCAATAAAATCAAAGAAAACCAATCTAAAGAGAAACCTGAAAAACTAGCTTTAGGTTAAACCATTAAAAAGTTGAAAAACTAGATTGAAATCTCTTGATTAAAACATTGAAGAATAAAGTTACTTGGAGTACAGATCTGATCCAGATCTCTCAATAGTGGAGAAATAGAACCCCCACTCAACCCATGTTGATGAAAAAAACATCAAAAGGGAGAGTTTAGACCATAGGATCCTTTCTCCAAGATTAAAACAATTTCAAAATCACATTATAAAACCCTATAGGTTATTTTCAGGCTTTTGGTCTGAGATCTACCATATCGATCATGGTAGATCTAGAATCCTAGCCAAATATCACCAAAATCAAGAAAATAGTGCTGTAGGTGCAAAGGTGTGAAAAATCCAAACTGTAGAAAGAAGTGGGGATCTCATGCTATAAACATCATGGATTCATAGAATCCCTCCAGATTTAGAATAAAACCATTAAAACATTTACAGGATAGTAAAAGCAACCATATCTCACAGATTATAGCACATAGGGGTCTACCCTACGGATCCACCTGTTCTCTTTTCCCCTAGCTCTCTCTTCATGTTTTATGGCTAGAGAGGAGTCTTGAGTTACTTGGAGATATGTTTGGGGATACAAACACAATCAATAGCCTTATTCTATAAAAAAAAAGAGAAGAACAGATTACAGGGTTCTATTCTAAGAATCCACTTGTTCCCCTCTCTCCTAGCTCTCTCTTCACGTTTTACGGCTAGAGAGGAGTCTTGAGGTACTTGGAGGCTGGTTTGGGAATACAAGTATAAACTAGGCCTTATTCTACAGCAATGGAGAAAATTAGATTATTTCTAGAATTGAAAACAGAAAATAAAAGAGAAAAGGGACATACTTGGATTGAGAAAGTAGAAAAGCAAGGATTGCCTTCTTCACTTGGAGCTCTTCAGACTTCAAATTAATGGCCATTTGCTTGAGGAGAGGCCCTCTATTTATAGGCAAATCCAAGGGCATGGTTGGTCCAAGGGATATGCCAAAATAGAGTTCCAGAAGATTCCAGATTGAGTTAAAAATAGAGATAATGCCAATCCATTGAACCATAGAGGATAAACAAGAGGATTCGAATGGATAAACAAGAGGATTCAAATTTCCCAGAGAGAGATTTGGGTGCAGATAAGGCTCAAAAATCGAAAAAGGCTAAATTCGCACAAAAACCCCCGTGCCCGTATATATAATACGGGCGTGTGTTGCCCTCATTCTCAATACAGGCACTGCATGCCCGTATATCAATTGTGGGCACAACAAGCTCGCAGATACAATACAGGCACAGCCTGTTTGATGAAATTTTATGCATTTTTGACTTGTTTCAAATCCCAATTACATATTTTCAATTATTTTCTCATTTTGTAATGCAATTTGGGGTGTCTAAAAACACCGAGGAATTTAAAACTTTTTCATAACGAGTGCTAGTGCAATACAATTCATGCTGTGCATATCAAACGTGTGTTTTATATATAAAAGAAATGTATTAATACACGAGAGTTAGTTACAAAAAGACGGGTTACTATATCACTCCTCTCAAAGTACAAGGGTTTACAATCCAAAACTATACATGTATAACAAATAAAATCCTAAGGCCTACAGAAGTCTTCTCAATACCCAAGGTTTTCTCTTTGCCTCTATCCCCCGGCCCGGTCCTTCACACCGGATGTCGATGGATCTGAAAAATAAGAAGTAAAGCAACTGTGAGACGAATGTCTCAGTAAGCAACACATGCATGCACAAGAAAACATAGTTTATGCAAATATATCTCGATGAAACCATGACATGCGGTTTATTTGAAATCATAAATCAAGTATTTCAATTTAGTGCCATACAATTTGGTGCTTGCTTGTGCTTCAGTGTACAGTTAATGCGTTTAACACAAGCATTCATCCAATCTCACAATTGAGCATACAGGTGATTTGGTATCATATTATACATCATCAATACCTCTCATCTAGCGTCACCGATTACATGCGGTGGCTAGGCATCTACACCGATCTTACGTGATGTAGGCATCTACTACTATAGTTACATATGCCATATGAATATCCATATATTATTACTCACTATTACTTGGGGTGGTATCCCAATACCATCGATAACATTAATCACAATTATTCATCTAGCTTCACCGTCTACACATGGTGGCTAGGCATCAAGTACAACAATAACCACGATTATTCATCTATCTTCACCGTGTACACATGGTGGCTAGGCATACATTACACATCCATTGCTGTCTACACATAGCCAATGGGCATCGGCCACCGAATACACAGGGTGCTGGAAGAACATATACCTCCATTGCTCTCTACACATAGCCAATGGGCATCAGCCACCGAATACACAAGGTGCCGGAAGAACATATACCTCTATTGTTGTCTACACATAGCCAATGGGCATCGGCCACCGAATACACAGGGTGCCGGAATAATACTCATCCATTGCTGATTACACATAGCGAATGGGCATCGGCCACCAATCACATGGTGCCGGAAGATACGGTATAGCAGGAACAGTAGCAATGGCCCTTGGCCATGGAGCATGTATATAAACAACCCTACTCATAAGGTATGAACAATGGTAGTGTTACTATAAAGGTATCAGGTTGTTCATACACTTAGGCATGCCAGATCTCAAGGGTAGCCTTTGGCCTTACCCGAGTCATTCTTGGGCCAAGCCCTTATTCATTACTCAAGGATTCTGGGCCATTGCCCTCCATTCACTTTCAATAACCAGGGGCTACTGCCCTCTGTTCAATATATATATATATACCATGGGGCCACAACCCCCTTTCACTTCATGCCACAAGTAGTGGGTCATTGCCTCTAAGGTCATAACTCAATATGGGTCAATGCCCTTGGTATCTTACAATTCACTACGGGCTAATGCCCTCTATTTCTTGTGCCAAATTCCAGGCCGAAGCCCGACATATCCAATGGGGTGTACTCACCATAAGGATTAATGGAAAAGGGTTGGCTTTTCCGGAAATTCCACCTTTCGGGTCTCACTCAGGCAACCTATGCCTTAATTCTTTGATACTTGCACAACTGGGTCTTGGATCTTGATTTCTACTTCTAAAGGTCACTTGAAAAGTGCTTGAAAGGGTAGAATCAAGTTACCCTAATTTTGTAGTAATCTAGGACGGCAACTCTTTATAAGATCTCCCTTGGTAACACATACCCATAGTCCTTATTACTTGGACTTTTGAGACACCACTGATTGGGACACTTCCTTGTCATGAAATTCTAGCTTATACAGCTGTTGGATTTGAATAAAGACCATCGGTGGTTCGATCTGGGCTAAAGTCCTCTTTTTGGAACTTTTCTTACACTTGGAAATCTATGCCTCAATCCTCTCGAAACTCATACAACTTGTGTTTGGTACTTGTATTCAACTTACATAGGTTATTTGAAAGGTATTTGAAGTGGTGGAATCACTCTATCCCACTTCTATAAAAGTCTGGAACACAACTCTCTATGAGACCTATTTTAGCAAAACGTACCCAAAATCTTTACTATTTGCAATTTAGTGACAACTCCAGTTGGAACACCTCCTAAACACTTAACTTTTACTTATACATGGGTTGACTTTGAATAAAATCAAATGGTAGTTCAATCTGGGTTGAAACCTCAAAATTTGGGAAAACAAGGCAGGGCGCTCGAACCGGCTTCGAGCGGCCATAATTTAACTCTCGGGTTCTTCTATTAAAACAAGGCTCTAGAACAGTCACTCGAGCAATGCTCGAGCAGCCATGACTTAAAACTCTATCTAAGGCTACTTGACACTACCGCCTGATGACCGCTCGAGTGGCTGGGTTTTCTCAGCAGCTCGCGAAATCCAATTTTTCGGGGATTTAGGGTTTTTCTCAAATCTCACTGTTTCTAGGTGTTTTTGGGCTCGAAATCACTCCTAGCATGTGTAGAAACTTGCTACCTACAAAACCCCTCAAAGAAAACTCTTCTAATGGCCCTAGAACTCGTTTTCACATCTCAACCCTAACATTCACATTCCACATACGAAAATGGCCGAAATTGCAAAGATAGGTCGGGGTGGTGTTGCTTACCTCTTGCAAACTCTTTATTAAGTCTTATTGCTTCCTTTGCAACCCACGAACAGCACATTTGGTTACTCTTGGTTGGTTTCACCACAAATCTCACCAAATGCTCCGAAACGAAAATGGCTCCCCTTGGTGTTCTTCTTTTCTTGCAAGCATACACTTCCAAAGGGTTTAGAATGAATGGGGAAACGAAATGGGGTGATGAGAAGGAGAAGATGAAGGAGAAATGGGAGTGGGAAAGGAGAAGGGACAAAGGAGAGAAAGAGAGAGGGGTCGGGTGTGTTGTGTTTTGGTCGTATGGGTTTTTGGGTTTATATATATCTATATATATATATATATATATATTTCCACTTAACAACTTCCCACAACTCATAAATTACAAGTTTGCCACTCTCCTCCTATTTGCACATTACTAACCACACTTAGCATATTTTATCTCACTTAGGGAAACTAATTCATCCAATTAGAAGTTACTCACCTTCAAGGTCACTGACTAGCCAGGGCTTAGTCACTTTGACTAGCTTTAGGCTTTGGGCTTCATCAGCTTTATCTATACATCACACTCACTGGTTAGGGTGTGCTAAGAGTATTGGGACAGGGTTTCACATGCAGATCTCCAGTTTTCAAAGGGGGTTTGCTACTTGCCTCAATACATGAACTCAGCCTGTCAAAAAATCTGCTCTCCCACCAATTTTATGTGCTTGATCGCACCACCTTAGACTCCTCCAAATCCAATCTCCATCGTTCAAATTGAAGTTCCTCGAGTGAAGATTATAACCTCAAAATTTCAGGTCAATCCAAAGGCTAGATCTCCGTGGATCGCTGTTCGAAGTTTGCTGGTCGGACCTCTGCAACACTGCTTCTCTTCATAAAATCCCCTCTTTTCTTTTCTCTCTTCTTTCCCTATTTTTCTCCAGGCCCAACCACGAATTCCCCTCTCTCCTTCCTCTCTTTTTAGTTTATTTAGAAACCCTAGACCCTCTCTAAACTTCCCTTTTTATAAGCTCAATAAGGTGCAACCCTAATTAGATCATCTTCACCTTAAACTCTAGAACTATTTCCTCCTTTACCCCTCTTCCTAGTTATTTCCCTTAATTTTTCTTTTAATGAATTTTCAAAATAAATTTTCGTGCTAAATCTTATTCTAAAATTTGAATTATAACTAAACATTTAATATTCTACTATATTACTAAAATTGTGGACCCTAAATAGTATAATTACCATTAAGTCATTATTTCTTTCTTTTAAACCTTAAATTCCTTATTTTAAATTTATCTAAACTAAAATTTGATCAAATTTAGTTTATTAATTTAATAATTAATTATTTTATTTCTTGCATGAATTTGACTAATTGGAAATGACCAAAATACCCTTCTCTTATAATTCCATGTCTATCCTTTGAATTATTTCCAAAATTCTCATCTTCACTTCTAAATTTCTCTAGTTTATTCATTAATTATCTATTTATTTATTTATTTTATTTTAGGAAAATCTAGGGTTCTTTAGAGGAATTGGTTCAATCCGGAGAGTTTCAGGGTGACCCAGAGAACTTGGAGAATTAAAAATAAGGTGAGTTGTATTTTAGTTTTGAGATTATTATTATTATTATTATTGGTATTACTATTATTAATATCATTGTTGAAATTATTAAGTTTGTCTATTAAATAGTTAATTATTAGTTAATGGAAATAAGAAGAAGAAAAGAAAATATTTTTAGAGTTGGCCGAATCCCACTCTAAGGAGGGAGCGTAGTCGACTAGGTGTTATTGGGAATTAAAACACTTGAGATATTATAGGAAGTATTTAAGGAAGGATTATTAGGGTTACAATTGTGTTGGATGAAAATATTAAAAGAAAATAAAAACTCATATGGAAGTTGCTATTCATGTACAAAAAGAGAGAGAGAGAGACAAAACAGCCGCATAGTTCTCTTCAATACGTGAATCTCTGAAGACTGTATTTTCCCTGGCTTTGGATTTATTCATATGAAGAGAAGAGGAAGAAAGGATTTCATGAGGATTCCAAGTAAGAAAAACCAAGATCAAACTATCTATTTGTAAGACCCGAATATTTGCAGAAACTTTCAATTAAATAATAATCAGTATTTATTTGAGGATTTCACTTATGGATTGTAATTATAAATATAGGTGATCACGTTGATAGAGGAGATCTGGAGATTGAAGCAAATCTGACCGTTGGATCATGAAATAAATAAGTATTAATGTAAGGCTATTAATTAATCTAATTGGTTAGTAGCATAGGAGTTGATGGTAGTGAGATAAATGGGATCACGAGATTAAAAAAATAGGGTTAATACTTAATAGAATACTTTTTAGAATACTAATCGTATTTTAGACTTTGTATTCTCTGACGACTGAAGGAAACCAGAGACCGAGAGAGAAGAGAAGGAGTTTTCATTCATTCGTTCTTCATCCTGGAAGAAGTTCTGTGTTGCTATAGAAGGTTCATCATCTACGCTTGAGGAAGAAGAAGGGAACTTGGTCGAACAGAGGTAGGTAGCACACCTGTTTAGTCGAATAGTTAGTTTTCTTACGGTTTGATCTTTCTCTATGATCTGAAAGTATTGTATATATATGTTTCTACATGATTTAGAAGTATGATCTATATGTTTTGAAGTTATTAGAGTTGATTTGAATACGTAGATCGTCGTTTTGATGCATAAAAAGTAGTTTTTGGAAGTCAAATTAGCCACTGTTGGTCGAACGCTTGGCACGATCACCTGGGCGATCTGGACGAGCGTCTCGCCTGTGTATTTTTAGAATTAAGTTAGGTAGGTCGCCCAACCAAATCGCCTGAGCGGTGGGTTGAGCGACTGTTGAAGTTTTATTTTTGGGTAGGTCGCTCAGGGGGATCGCCTAGGCGCCCACCCTGAGCACCCATTGTTCGAAAGTTTTGTTTTAAAAATCATGGTCACCTGAGCGACAGGGATGAACGACCATTAAAGTAACTTGATTTTGCCTATTTTTAAGAGTTATTCTGTCACGACCCGGAACCAAGTCTGCCCCTCCAAGGCACAAACCCGTCCCAGACCATCACAAGTGGGACATTGTACTTGATAAAATGCAATGGTTTTAAAAATGTTCCCTAACAAGTGCAAGTGATAAACAATTCATACTTGTGCATATCAAAAGTGTATTTGTATAAAAGAGATATAAAAAGTTATGTGAGTTGATTACAAGGTGGTGGGTGACTAATCACTCCTCTCAAAATGTAAGATATACAATCCAAAAGAAACTATACATGTAAGACAGAAATAAAACCTAAGGCCTATAGAAATATTTCTCTCTATACCCAATGGCCTTTTCCTTGCCTCTATCCCCAATCCGGTCCTTCACACTGAACGTCGATGGATCTGAAAAATAAGATAATAAACAACTGTGAGATGGGTGTCTCAATAAGCAACACATGCATGATCGGTGAAAACACAGTTGATACAAATATCCTTCAATAAAACTATGGCATGCAGGTAGTTCTAATACTACAAAATCCACGGCATCTTAGTGTCATACAAATAGTGCATGCATGTTCCTCGGTGTACAGATAATCCATTTAATAACAATCCTCCATTCAAGTCTTATCACTTGTTATCTAGGTTGTTTAGTATATACTACACATTGCCTCATCTAGCTTCACCAATTCCACATGGTGGCTAGGCATCTATGCCGGTTCCCCTTGACGTAGGCATCCATACGCCGATTCCCTTTGACGTACAGGCATCCATTGCCGATTCCCCGTAGCAAATGGGCATCGGCTGGTGTCGAGATAATATCACAGTAGAGCACAATAATAGTAACAACAACACTTGGCCATAGCATATATATACAAACAATCCTATTTAAATTTATGGATCCATAACTTAAGGTTTCATTATATTGATGTGTTCATTCATCAATCAAATTTCACAATAATACAACATGCACACTTGCATGGAAAGTGCTCAAGGGTAGCTCATGGCCTTACCTGAGTCAATCTTGGGCCAAGCCCTCTTTCATTTCTCATGGAATCTAGGCCACTACCCTTCATACAATATGTCAATGATCAATGGACCATTGCCCTTTTATTCATATATCAATATCACTGGGCCACTGCCCTTTCATCTCATATTAACAAGTAATGGGCCAATGCCCTTCATCTTATATGCCAAATGTGGGGCCGAAGCCCTTCATATCATGTATTGTGTACTCATAATGAAAGTCAATGATAAAGGATAGGTTTTCCAGAAATTTCTACATTTCATGACTCATTTGGGCAACCTATGCCTCAACTCTTTTGATACCGATTCAACTTAGTTTTGGCTCTTTTTTTTTATACTTCTAAGGGTTATTTGGAAGGTTCTCAAAGTGACGGAATCAAATTATCCTACTTCTATAGAAATCTGGGACAGAAACTCTCTATAAGACCTTCTTTGGTAAAATGTACCCAAAATCCTTGTTATTTAGAATTTTGAGATACTTCCAATTGGAACACTTCCTAGACACCTAACTCTCACCTATACATAGGTTGGATTTGAATAAAAACAACTGGTAGTTTAATCTGAGCTAAAAACTCAAAAATTGGAAAATCTGTATAGGGCGCTCGATAGGTCGCTCGAGCTTGCTTCGAGCAGCTAGAAAATAGCTCTAGGGTTCTCTGTTTCAAGCAAGCCACTCGAACAGTCGCTCAAGCGGTCATGCCTTAAGTCTTTACCTAAAAAGGGCGCCCAATACCATGCTCGAGCAATATCTCAGGCAACTGGGTTTCTCAGCAATTCTCAAAATCCGAACTTTTGGAATTTAGGGGTTTTCTCAAATATCACTTGTTTTTTGTGTTTTTGGGCTCTAAATAGCTCCTAGCATGTGGGGAAATATATTTCCTACAAAACCCCCAAGAAATTTCTCTCCTATTTGCACTAACAATGATTTTCACATTTAAACCCTAACATTCCCACATGGCATATGAATTTGGCCAAAACAAGAAATACAGGTAAGGGTGGTGTTGCTTACATCTTGCAATCACTCAAGCAAGTCTTCTTGCTTAATTTGCAACCCACAAACAGCACTTGATGTGCTCCAAGCTTCAGCTTCTCCAAGCTTGCCTCACAAATCCTCTAAGAAAACCCAATGAAAATGGCTTTCTTTGTGTTCTTCTTCAAGTGGACTTTAATAAGAAAGGGGAAGGGAATGTGATGGAAATAAAATGAGAAGAGAAAGAGATGAAGAATGGGAATGAGAGTGGGAGAAGAGAAGGAAGATGAAGAAAAGGGTTTTTGCTCACAAAAGGGCATACAAATGGGGCTTCTACCTTGGGTTTCCTTCACTTAAGCAAAATTTCTCCACAAGAAACATTTTACAAGTTTGCCACTCTCTCCTCCTATTACACACAACACCAACACTTAGCCATTTTCTCACTTAATATCCAACCTTATTCAACCAACTAGAGATTGCTCACCTTCATAAGCCACTATCAAGCCGGGCTTAGCCACTTTGTTGGCTTCAAGCTTGGGCTTCTCCAGCTTCACCTACACAACACATTCATTGTTTAGGGTGTGCTAATGGTATAGGTAGTTGGGGTTTCACATATTCAATTCCAAAATAATTTTAAAGAAATTTTAAATACCTAAACCTACAAATAGTGAGTGTTTACAACTATTTTCAATGATTTTGTGTATTTAAAAAAAAATGATGAGTGATTTAGAGTGTTTGCTAAAAGAGTTGTCTTACTTTGAAATTCAAAGGATTTTTCGATTATTTCACTTTCTGATTTGATTTGATTTGGAAAATTATTACTCAGCAAAAGTATATTTTAAAGTATCTTGATTTCAGAACTTTAAAAAAAATCTTCACTTCAGAACTATTTTGTAAAATCATATTTGGAAAGAGTTTAAGCTCTGGAAAATCCCTATATGCCGCTAGGCACTATTATTGTATCATGTACGTTTGAGAAAAATTGTTATTGTTGGTGTCTAATAGGCATAGCTGCATGTGGATCCACAGGGTTAAGCTTGAGAGTGAAGAGGTTTTTCCTTGTTTGGGTACTCTTAGTTTGCATTCGCACTTCCTTTGCAAGTTAGTTTGCATTGGGGGGTCTTCATGTCTGTAAATGTATTGATTTAGGTGCTGCATGCTGGTGGTACGTGCAGAACTTCATAAGTTTCGTGCGCAATAAGTCAGTGACTACGCCTCTTGTCTTAGTGATATACAGGTTTGAGGATCCTAATAGCTTCGCTCATAAGACGCATGGTGGCATGGTGAATGGAGAGTTTCTTTTCAAAGACCTACTTGTCTTCATGAGTCCTACAATGATGTATGATGAATTACGATGGATTGGATTTGCACTTGTTTATTTATACTCTTGTGTTGGAATTTATGTTGATGGAAACGATTATACTTGTTGAACTATTTTGATTTGATTACTATTTATTCTGTTGAGATTGTATCGTATCCTGCTTATCTCATTTATTTACTGAGCATGAAAGTAACTATCTTCTATATATAAATTGTTTATTCATGCATGTTGTTACCTATTGAGATATTCGTATCTCATTCCTATTTGTTTTGTTTTCAGCTGATACGCGTGAGAGAGACGTGGGGTTTGCTTCTGGGGGCGAGTTTGCTGATTTCCTTGCAGAGGACTATTATTATCCAGAGTAGTTAGGATTTTGACGTTGATATTGTTATTGAGACATTTGAATTATTTATTTGATATTTTAAGGATTTGATGTTATGAGAATGAGAGTGGTAGAACCTTTCTTTAGCAGACTTGATTTATTTTGATGAGATGGTTTGGATGACTTTAATCCACTATTATTATTGGTTTTATATTAATGATAATACTTCCGCACTCTGATATTATTTGTTAATCGAATTTAATTTAATTGTCTGGTATTTAGATGTTTTGGGCTCGTAGCACTTCGGATTTGGGTTGAGTGCCAGTTTTGCATTGACCTGAGTTCGGGGCATTACAAAGATGGTATCAGAACAAATAGATCCTAACCCTAAGTAGTAAGCCATAGGATGGTATGGGATTGTGTTCTCGCTAGATAGTACCTTTAAATAGGAAATCTAGGTTGAGAGTTCCTTCTAAGAATTTGGTTGCAATCAGTATTGAAAAAGGTATGATTCTTGCTCCTCTATTGTATAATTAGTTGTTATGATATGGTTTCTTAATTCTGGTGTATAGTTTCTTAATATTATTGCATGATTAGATTAAAAATTAATAAGGTTCGATTTGGATGGTAATTGAAGATCTTGAGAAGCAGTTGATTCTGAAAAAAACAGTAAGATGAATGTTTGAGGTTGGTAATAGAATTTTAATGGTTTAAATGCCTATATCTGAAGTTTGAAATTGGTGATGGTTGAATAAGTATGTATGGTATTTCATACTTACTAAATGATGAGCCAGTTGTATATAGTCATATTTCGGTTGTGTGAGGCATCGGCCAATGCTGAACACATACTTTAGTATTAAGCCTTATACAATTGGGGTAAAATAATACTTATGTATGTATATGTGAGTAGATAGGTGTATATGATATCTTGGTTTAGTTTAAGCCAAAAGTGAATCTGCATGATTTCTTCCCATCTTTTATATAGGTGCACATATATTGAAAGGATTGGTGGTAGCAAGTCATAGCGTTCTTGTAACGCCCCAGATCCGGGTTTATTTAAAAACATAAACCCGAACCTAGTACGTTAGGATAAAGGCCCGGAACTACTAATCCAAATTTAAACAATTTCAATAAATAATCAGAGTGCGGAAATAAAAGAATATTATCTTCATTAAAGCACAGAATATAAAATTAAAACATCCAATACCAATCCATCAAACAAAGTCTGGATTTGGATCAACTAAAATAAAATGAATCAACATCCACCAAGGTCATCTAAATAAATAAATCAATAATAAGCCCTCAAAATACTAAATCAATCACAATATGATCCCTAGACCTACACAGGAATAAAATAGTTGTCTTCCTGGTAGACAATAAAATCCCCTAGAGTATCTACCCCTACAGCGTCCTCACCAGGAATATCTGAAAACAAAACCAATAAAACAAATATGTGAGAAACAACGCCTCAGTAAGTAGTCAGGCAAATAATTTGTAACAATAAAATATGCAACGATTAATCAGACTAATCTCAATAATACAGAACAACAATAATCAAATGAAAATAGAAATAACCACAAACCATTCAACCTCATGGGACTCATGAAATAAAAAACCAGAGAAAGAAAGTAGACATGTGCCAATATGCTACCTAACCGAATTACAGGTGGACCAGACGCAACTGCAAACTAGCTATTTAACACCAACGGAAGAACCCAACCGACAGCCAGAATGAGTTAGCATGTATGGTCCAACCTATCTAGGAATGGGGTAACTTAGTAACCGACCTATCCAGGAACGGTACCATCCTCGAGATGATGGAATGCCTATGACACAGAATTCAAACCCCTCAAGAAGACATTTCACTTACTAGCTAATCTATGGATCCATGCAATTGCTAATCCCACTCAATGGTGGAAAACAAACCAGGTTGTCACGACCCAGAACCAGGTCTGCCCCTCCAAGGCACAAACCCGTCCCATATCGTGGCAAGTGGGCCAATTACTTGTTAAAAATACGAAGGATTTAAAAACTTTTTCCTAACAAGTGCAAGTGATAAAGCAGTTCATACATGTGCATATCAAAGTGTGTTTATATATATAAGAAATGTAATAAGACACGAAAGTTGATTACAAAATGACGGTTGACTATATCATTCCTCTCAAAAGTAAGGTGTACAATCTAAAATAAACTATACATGTACAATAAAGAAAAAGCCTAAGTTCTATAAAAGTCTTCCTCTCTATACCCAATGGCTTTCTCTTTGCCTCTATCCCCAGCCCGGTCCTTCACACCGGACGTCGATGGATATGAAAAATAAGAAGTAAAGCAATTGTGAGACGGGTGTCTCAGTAAGCAACACATGCATGCACGAGAAAACACAGTTTAGGCATATATCAATCGGTTAATCATGACATGCGGTTATTGAAATCATAAATCAATTATCACAGTTTAGTGCCATACAAGTTGGGTGCATGCTTGTGCGCCAGTGTATAGTTAATTCATTTAATACAATCTTTCCTTCAATCTCACCAATTGTTATGTGGGAGGTTTAGTGTCATACTATACAGAATTTCCATCTAGCTTCACCGATTACACGCAGTGGCTAGGCATCTACGCCGATTACCCATGACGTAGGCATCTAGTACACCGATTTCACAGGACATATAAGTATCCATGTCTGATTACCCATAACAAGTGGAGTGGTGTAACATTATCATAAAAAACATCAACAATAACACATATCCATCTAGCTTCACCCATTACACGTGGTGGCTAGGCATCCACACCGATTACCGATGAGATAGGCATCTAATACGCTGATTACACATGACGTTTAGGCATCCATTGCTAATTACACATAGCACATCGGCATCGGCCACCGATTACACATGGTGTAAGAATAATACACATCCATTGCTGATTACATATAGCAAATAGGCATCTAGCTTCACTGATTACATGTGATGGCTAGGCATCTACACCGATTACCCATGATGTAGGCATCCATACGCCGATTACCCTTGACGTATAGACATCCATTGCTGATTACACGTTGCACATGGGCATTAGCCACTAATGTTGCTTGGTGCCGGAATAACACGGTATAGCATGAACAGTAACAATGGCACTTGGCCATGAAGCATGTGTATGAACAATCCTATTTATATAGCATGGACAATGGTAATGTTACTTCAAATATCATGTGGGTCATGCACTCAGGCATGACAGATCTCAAGGGTAGCCTATGGCCTTACTTGAGTCATTATTGGGCCAAGCCCTTATTCATTACTCATGGATTCTTGGCCATGAAGCATGTGTATGAACAATCCTATTTATATAGCATGGACAATGGTAATGTTACTTCAAATATCATGTGGGTCATGCACTCAGGCATGCCAGATCTTAAGGGTAGCCTATGGCCTTACTTGAGTCATTATTGGGCCAAGCCCTTATTCATTACTCATGGATTCTGGGCCACTGCCCTCCATTCACTATCAATAACCATGGGCCACTGCCCTCTTTTCAATGTATATATACCAATTCCATGGGGCCACTGCCCTTTCATTCATGGATTCATTATCCATGGGATACAGCCCTTTCCATCTCATATTACAAGTAACGGGCCAATGCCCTTAAGGTCATGCAAATCAATATGGGCCAATGCCTTGCGTATCTTGTAATTCACTACGGGCTAATGCCCTTCAAGTCTTGTGCCAAATTCCAGGCCGAAGCCCATCATATCAAGTGGGGTGTACTCACCGTGAAGGTCAATGGTAAGGGGTTGGTTTTTCCGGTAATTCCATTTTTCAGGACTCATTTGGGCAACCTATGCCTTGATTCTTTGATACTTGTACAACTGGGTCATGGTTCTTGATTTCTATCTCTAAGGATTATTTGGAAGGTGCTCGAAGTGACGGAATCAAATTTATCCTACTTCTATGGAAATCTAGGACAGAAACTTTCTATAAAGCCTTCCTTGGTAACACGTACCCAAAATCTTTGTTATTTGGAATTTTGAGATACATCTAGTTGGGACACTTCCTAGACATGAAATTCTAGCTTATACCTAGGTTGGATTTGAATAAAAACCATCGGTGGTTCGATCTGGGCTAAAATCCTCTTTTTGGGAATTTTCCACATTCCATGACTCAACTTGGCAATCTATGCCTCAATCCTTTTGAAACTTATGCAACTTGGGTTTGGTCCTTGTATTCTACTTCAATAGGTTATTTGGAAGATATTTGAAGTGGTGGAATCAATTTATCCCACTTTTATAAAAATCTGGGACATGAATCCTTTATAAGACTTATTCTAGCAAAACGTACCCAAAATCTTTACTATTTGGAATTTAGTAACAACTCCAGTTGGAGCACCTCCTAAACACCTAGCTCTCACTTATACATGGGTTGGATTCACACAAAATCAATCCTTAGTTCAATTTGGACAAAATTGGGAAAATTGGGAAAACAAGGCAGGGCGCTCGATAGGTCGCTCGAGCCTACTTCGAGCGGCTAAGAATTTGCTCTTGGGTTCTCTCTATTCAGGCAGGTCGCTAGAGCAGTCGCTTGAGTGGCCATGCCTTAGGTCTCTACCTAAAGCCATCGCCCGATGCCGCTCTCTAGCGACTGTTCAGGCTGCAGTGCTTCTCGACAGTTCGTGAAAATCCGAACTTTTGGGAATTTGTGGTTTTTCTCAAATCTCACTCATTTTGGGCTCTAAATTGCTCCTAGAATGTGTAGTTATCTACTACCAACAAAAACCCCAAGAAAAATCCCTCCTATTTGTACAAATAAACTATTTTACATCTTAACCATAACTCATGCATTTCACATACGAAAATGGCCGAAATTAGAAAAATAGGTTGGGGTGGTGTTGCTTACCTCTTGTAATCACTTAACCAAGTTTTCTTGCTTCCAAATCAACCCACGAACAGTGTCTTTGCTCCCTTTTGGTTGCTCTTTCAAAAGCCTCCAAGCTTCCAAACGAGAATCACCCTTAGGTTCTTCTTCTTTCCTTACAACAAGGTTCCTTCAGGTGGACTTTTATGAAGGGAAGGGAATGTGATGGAGAGTAGGAAATGAGGAGAAGAAGATGAAGAAGATTTGGGGGAGGAGAAGGGGACGAAGGAGAGAAGGAAAGAAAGGGAGGTCGGGTGTGGGCTTTTGGTCATATGGGGTTTTTGTGTTTTGTTTTTCTTTTCTTTTTCTATTTCACTTAAGCAACTCCCTCACATGCAAAAATCACCCTTTTGCCACTCCACCTCCTATTGCACAATACCAACCAACACTTAGTCATTTTTTTGCACGACAGGAAATCTTATTTAACCAAATATAAATTACTCACCTTCATAGGCCACTGACGAGCCAAGGCCTAGCCACTTTGACTGGCTTTAGGCTTGGGCTTCTCCAGCTTTAGCAACACATCGCACTCACTGGTTAGGGTGTGCTAGGTGTATTGGAACGGGGTTTCACGCAAATGATAGACATATCTCCCAATAACACCCGCATACACAGAAACACAACTGTGCCAATAACAAACCCGCAACTGCGGAATAACAAACCAGGCAACAGTCTTGTCACAACTGTGACCCAAAAACCCACACAAATGGAACCAAGTCATATGTCCTGGATGTGTATCAAATCCTTCGATGCGCAAAATACGCTCAAATAACCCCAATACAGGTGTAGGAACTCTTAAAATCAAGTTTTGTTTAAAAGGAAATTGTTTGGAACAATGGTAATAAGTTAAAAGGCCTCTTTAGGAAAATATACCCAAAATCTTTATAAAAATTAATTTTAAACATCCGCTAATGCAAACTATCTCTAAACACTCCAATATTAATGGTACATAGTGTGAGACATGGGAAAAAAATCAATTTTTCAATTGACTTCCTCTCAATCATCACACGGGATTAAATAAAACAAAGAGTCGCCACCATTCAATTTAGGTGTGAATGGACACCAAAATATTAAATAAGCACAAAAGGCAATTTTAGGGTAAAAATAACACTCCTAAAAAAAACAACCAGAGATGGGTAAGGGGATTAGGTTATGAACAGGGGAAGGTGTTAGGCACCCCTATTCATCCACACAAGGTGGTTACCAGGTATTGTTCATGTTTTTCAAAGAAAAAAGGCTTGCTATAAAAATCAGGAAAAAACAAAATTGTATGGTTTTTTCATACGAATAGTCTGATTGATCCAGAACTTTCAAATATGATCATACCATTCCTAGGGTTTCATGATCAAAATAAGATTGAGATAAGATCCAATAAAATCAATTTAAAGTGAAAAATCCAAAAATCTGGCTTCAAGTCAAATTCTAGAAATCTAGAAAAATATGATTTTTATAAAATATTTCAAAATTGAACTTGAATAGTCCAGGACACAGATATAGCCCAAATTTCACATTAAATCTGAAAATCAAAACCAAAAATACCCACGTTGATGAAGAACATCAAAAGGGGAGAACTTAGACTGTAGGGTCTTCTCTCAAAAAAGGAAAAAGGACTCAAAAATAACATCATGAAACCCTAGAATTTACTTTCAGGCTTCTGGATTCAGATCTACCATATTGATCATGATAAATCCAAGATCTTAGCCTAAAACCACAAAAATCACGAAAACAGTGCTGTAGGTGCAAATATGTGGAAAATCCAAATTTTAAAAAAGTGGGGATCTCATGCTATAAACATCATGGATTCATGTTATTCATTCAGATTCATCATAAAAAGCATTAAAACATGATCAAGATATTCAAAGCAGCCACATCTCACAGATTTGAGCACATGGGGGTCTACCCTACGAATCCACCTGTTCTCTTTTCCCCTAGCTCTCTCTTCACGTTTTACGGCTAGAGAGGATTCTTGAGGTACTTGGAGATAGGTTTGGGTATACAAACACAATCACAGGCTTTATTCTAGAAAAAAAGAGAAAAACAGATATGGGGTTCTATTCTAGGGATCCACCTGTTCTCTTTTCCCCTAGCTCTCTCTTCACGTTTTACAGCTAGAGAGACTCTTGAGGTACTTGGAGACAAGTTTAGGAATACTAGATAAAAGATGGCCTTATTCTACAGCAATAGAGATGATCCTATTACTTCTAGAATTGAAGACAGAAAATAAAAGGGAAAAGGGACTTACCTGGATTGACCAAGCAAAGCAGCAGGGGTTCCTTTTCTTCTCTTGGAGCTCTTGATTCTTCAAAATTTTGTGGCCCTTTGCTTGAGGAAAGGCCCTCTATTTATAGGCAAACACAGGGGTATGGTTGGTCCAAGGTTTGGTAAGATAGAGTTTCAGTTTGAGTTAAACACAAGATCATGCCAATCCTTTATCCACAAGGATAAATGAGATAATTCGAACAGATAAATAAGAGAATTCGCTTATCCAAGAGAGATATTTGGGTGCAGATAAGGCTCAAAAATCAAAAAGGTAAAATTCGCACAAAGACCCCGTGCCCGTGTATATATTACGGTCGCGCCCTGCCCGTATTATTAATACGGGCACGCTGTGACCGTATATCAACTGCAGGTATGACCAGTCCGTAAACAAAATACGGTCATGACCAGTTTGGCTAGATTTTACACTTTTTTGACCTGTTTCAAATCCCAATTAATATTTTCAATTATTTTCTCATTTTTAGTGCAATTTGGGGTGTCTACACATAGGTTTAAATTGAATAAAAACAATTTCATGGTGGAAAACTAGGCTAGTTGGAAAAATTCTAAAAATCTAACAAAGGGCGCTCGAGTGACATCGGGCGCTCGAAGGGGCGGTGTGTAATCTAGGTGACTTCAGGCTTGGTCACTCGAGCAACGCTTCGGGCGTTCGCCCTCTGAGTTTTGATCACTTTCGGGTTTTCTGAAAAATAAAAAGCACAGGCGGGGCGCCTTCGATATCGCTCGAGCGGCATCGAGCGCCCGCGAACTCCAACTTGATGCCCATAGGGGCGCTTGAGCGGCGGTTCGAGTGGCATGTCACAAACTAAATTTTCTGCAACTTCCGAAAAGTTGTGAAAATCAAATAAAAATATGAAACTTCAAATCTAAAACACCAAAACCATTCTAGAATGTTGTATAATCATGTTAGAACAATTTTGAGCAATTAAAACTCAATATCAAACACAAAAAAATCATCAAACATGCTAATAATCATGGTTATCGTATAAACAACGAAGTTCTGTTAATGCAACTTTTAAAGGGACTACTTACCTCGTTTGGGAACTAATAACTCCTCTAACAGCACTAAAATATCACCCCAAAGATGATCCAACAATCACAACAAGCCTTGATCTCGTCTGATTCAAAATCACTGTCACGACCCTGAACCAGGTATGCCTCTCCAAGGGATCCCCCTGTCCCTGGCTGTGATTGGTTGGTCATTCGACCTAATAAAATGTGGATAAATAAAAACTTTTTCCAAAGACAAGTGAAAGTGATATACAGTTCTTGCTTGTGCATAATAGAAGAGTACAAGATATGAAATATCTATGGACTACAAAATAAATTATGTAACTGTTTGGGTATTACAAAATAAAGGGTTCTAGTCACTCCTCTCAAATAGAAGGGTTACAACAAAAGTATAACAGAAAACAAGTCCTAGGTGGGTCTATAGTAGTCTTCCTCTCAGTACCCAATTGCTTTTTCCTTTCCTCTATCCCCGGTCCGTTCCTTCACACCAGACGTCGACGAATCTGAAAAATAAAATGTAAAGCAACTGTGAGACGAATGTCTCAGTAAGCAACATATGCACGCTCAGTGAAAACACAGTTCATGCTGATATTATTTGATGAAATCATGACATGCGGATAGTTAAAATACTATGATCAAGAACAGCAACTTAGTGTCATACAATAAGTGCATACATGTGCATGGGTGTACAAGTCATCCATTTATAAACAATCATATATCATTTGTTCATCATACTAGATACCTCAAATTCCCAAGCTTGTGTGGAGGATGCTAGTTCTCTATCTCCAAGTTAGGGTGAACAATGGTCCACTACCCCCAACTGAGATGAATCGCACACACTACCCACCAAGACTTACTGTTGTGGAGGGGCTAGTTCACTACCCCTAAATTAAGGTGAACAATGGTTCACTACCCCCAATTGAGGTGAACCGCACACACTACCCACCAATACTCATATACTCAGATGTTAATCATACCAGGTATCTCAAATTCCTAGGCTTTTGTGGGGATGCTAGTTCTCTATCTCCAAGTTAAGGTGAACAATGGTCCACTACCCCCAATTGAGATGAACCGCATACACTACCCACCAAGACTTATTTTTGTGGAAGGGGCTAGTTCACTACCCCCAAATTGAGGTGAACAATTATAAGATCCTGGATTTTAGGAAATTTTAATTAAGAGTGAATATTTTAATTAAGGGTAAATAGAGGGTTAAAGGATGTAATGAGATTAATTTAAATCAAATTTTTTACAATACTTAATCGGTTTGGTTTGGTTCAGGTTGGTTTACTATAAGTGAACACGATTAAATTGATATGGGTTGGTTAGTTGGTTTACTTTGGTTCGGCTTATTCAATTAATTTAGTTGGTTTAGGTGTAAATTGAAATTTATTGGGTTAGTTTAATTTAGTAAATTGGTTTTGTTTAGTTGGGTTCGGGTTATTTAAATGGGTTTAAGTGGTTTAATGAAATTTTCTTTATATATATATATATATATGTCATTAGAAAAGAGAACTCGTGGGTTCGGGTTCTCTTCTGTTCGTGAAGGGCTGGAGCGAGTGTAGAGGAGAAAAAGGAGAAGAAGGGAAGAAGAAGAAAAGAGAGCTTTGGGCATTGGATTTGCAATCTCCAGGTAAGTAGCACCCTTCAACTTGTTGTTTTCATCGAACTCGAAACTTATATGAGAAAGATGTGTTGGTGTTTTCATGTGAACTTGGGGTTTGATCGTTTGATTTGCATGAATCATGTTGTAAATGGTTAGATGTTTATTCTTGTGTGTTCTTGGTAATTTCGAGCTTAAAATTGTGGGGAAATTGAACTCTAGGGTGAAATTTTCAGATTTGGGCGTTTTGAGGTCACTTGATGAACACCCCTAGATTGTCACGATTTTGTGAGTTATATTGTTCTAGAATCGTGTAAGAAATATCCCCCAATGATTTAGAAGTGATTCCCAAAGTTTTGGTATCAGAGCCTGCCCTGACCGGAAAGTGTGAGGGTTCGGCCCAACGCAAGGACGCATTGTCCCATGGAGGGAAGTATGTGACATCCTGGCTGTCTAAGTGGGTGGGTGAATGGGTAATCTCATTGGGCAAGCTACCAGGCAAGGATGTGCATATGGTTGGGATCCCACAACGCTCAGGGATGCTATAAGTAGTCTTGAGATCCCTTACAAAGCAAGAGGTCTTTTAAGGTATAACACGAGACTAAATCCCCTTGGAACCCTGAAGTTAAGCGTGCTCGGGTAAGAGCAGTGCTAGGATGGGTGACCACTGGGAAGTTTTCTCTAGTTATCCCTTGAGCTGGTATGAGTCTGGGACGTTACAAAGGGTAAGTGAGGTTATATTATAATTACAATGGTCAAGAAATATTAATCAGGAAATTTTATTAGAAATAATTAAGTGGTGTTGTTGTATGTGGTTGAGTGGCAAATCAATGAATCAAGGTTTAATAGAATGTTGGTGTAGGAATTCGATGGAGTGGCACTACAGTGGATTATGAAGGAAGAAGTTGAAGAGGTTTTGAGTGCAAATATAAATTTGCTTCTCCGTGCGCGCGAATAGTTTCGACTGTTCAATTGCCGGAGAAGTCTAAGAAGCAAGAGTTGGATCTGAGAGCTTGAGAAGAGTAATTCGGATCATTGGAGGTGAGATTTGAGTATGTAACACCCCGGATCCGTGTTGTTCAATAAAGGTATAACACGTCTCATGGAGTGTTAGGTAAGGATCTAAAATAGGTGTGATCGTTGGATAATCACCTAAATATTATACCATATCAGAGTGCACAACCATTTATTAACTAAGAATTCAAAGTTCAGTTTTATTATAATCAAACGGTTCAACCTCAAACTACTTTATTACACTTCCAAATTAAAGTAATCAAAAGAATCAAAGTTTCCAATCAAAAATTATAGAACCTACGAATCTAGGGATTATAGTAATAGTCTTCCTCCCTATATGTGTCAGTCGGATCTACCCCAGTAGGCGCCTCACCACGAGTATCTAAAAACAAAACAAAAACAAAGGAGTGAGATACGAATATCTCAGCGAGTAGTACATGCATGCAGAAATAGTTATCAACAGTTATAAGTAGGCATCGATAAATAACTAGCACGATTAATCAACAAAGATAATTCTGAAGGTTTAAAATCCAATCCCATTAACAATTTTTCACAAAAGACCAATCACAATTTCCGATTACACATCGAATGGTCAATGTCACGACTATTATTTGAATTGATTAATTGACATGCCAAGGAGACATCTACACCTCCATGTACATAGTTCCAGCCTACTCAGGGTTTCGGAACTCTGAAATGACGGCCTACTTAGGGTTTCATCATCCAATGCCGGCCTACTCCTCGGGTTTCGGCATTGACAACCAGGCCTACTCAGGGTTTCTAGCTGCTCTACACCAATCGTAGCAACACACAAGGCCATGCAATTATATCAATAAACAGTACCATCACATTACTAAGCTTAACAAGGATCCAGGAGAAGCTAAACCAAAATAGTAAAACAAAATTCACAACTCACATTGTCAACACATTAAACCAATATGTCCATCATCACAAGACCAGACCAGAACAATACTCATGATATCTCAGAAAATAATCCAACCCCAAATACACTGGTAGTACACCCCTTTTACTCACACCAAATAATTTTACAAATCACATTTCAGCACTCTAAATCAAATAAAACCAGGTTAAACAATTTCTCAATCGGAAAACAAGTGTAGAACATAAAGGAAAACTAATTCATTAACCCATGGTGTCATGAATAGCAAATAACCTCTGTAACAATTTTCCTAAGCTTCTACCATTCCCAAAAGACATTTAAATATGTTTCGAAATTAATCTAACATACTTCCAAAATCACACCTCAAGATCTCATTGAAAACCCAAGTCCGAAACTAAGATACCCCATAACATGCAATTTGGTTAATCTCCAAGATAAAAATCCAAAACATGGATTAAAACTATACTACTCACCTATTATACGCCCAAATCCCTGCAACCGAAACTCCTTTAACAGCAAATTCACCGATCGATCTCCACCTAGTTCTTCTTCTGTTCGCAAGAGGTATTCTGAACACTCTGATCCGGAACACGCTGATCGGCAGGAACCACACGTTTAATTCTCTCCAAAACCCTAGAACTCCAGCCGAAGTCTCCTTCAACTCAAAGTATGCGAAAACCTATGAAACTAAATACCTTAAGTATTTATACTTACCCTATATACTTTGCCGCTCGACAAATTTTAAAACCCATGATTCAGTGCATGCTCGCCCACCAAGTTTCCCTACATACACAGCTTATTAATTATAGCTCAAACCCTCTTGATTAAAATTACAACCTGAAATAGTAGTTAATATACAATTTAAACCTACATAACTTTAAAAATAACAAACAGTACAATTACAACAACAAATACTCTAACAAATACTTTTAACTCGTTGATCTGCTGGGCTTGTAAGGACCGAAGCTCGTGCATGTGCTCATCAATCCCGATCAATCACGAACTAATTTCATGAATTGATGCTGCAGTATCTTCATGACCCCCACCGCTGGTAATGAAGCTGACGACTGCAATTAAACAATTTATTAGCATGTATTGTAACGCCCCGGATCCGAGTCACGAAATAACACTGTAACTCATCCCCGGAGGTTAATTTAAAACACAGGATCGCAATATCAGAGTGAAGGAAAAACATGAATACAACAATAGCTATATAACAGAGTGTGCTAAAATATTCCCAAACTAAAATAAAACTCACATGTCCAAGTAACTACCCGCAATTATCGAGCTCTCCAAGAGTATCTGAAAACAAAACGAAAGCAACGGGGTGAGATACGAATATCCCAGTGAGCAGCACATGCATGCACAAATACATCTAGTTCAGTTCTAAAACATGTCATGATTTCAAACCATATACAATGATGATAACACGTATAACCCAACAAAACTTCAACGATCCAATTTACGTCCGTGAGGAAAACCATCGTATAAACCAAGCAGTAAAGACGATATCAATCATGCATATAGCCGTAAAGTCACGTATAACCAGGTAGCAACATATCGAAGAAAACATAGTTCAACAACTCAGGTTTTCGAAATACTAGAGTGTTTATCATGGGCCATTCCGCACCAATAGAGTATTTTATCATGGGCTACTCTGCACCAATAGATTATTTTATCATGGGCTACTCCGCACCAATAGAGTATTTTATCATGGGCTACTCCGCACCAATAGACTAGCGAATAAAACATATCACGTCAAACAAAAACAAATCCCCATAGTGGTCAATGTCATGTAGTTGTTTACATTGGTTAATCAACATGCCAGAGCGACCTCCACACCTCCATGGACACAATTTCGGCCTACTCAGGGTTTCAGATACTCCGAAATGACGGCCTACTCAGGGTTTCGTCATCCAATGCCGGCCTACTCAGGGTTTCGACATTGACAACCAGGCCTACTCAGGGTTTCTGGCTGCTCTACACCGGTCGTGGCAACACTCCATGGCCATGCCATTACTCCAATAAAACAAAAGCATCACATTACTAAGCTTAGACTCTGGATCCAGGACAAGCTAAACCAAAACAGTAAAACATCGTATAATCTCAATTTCAACATCAAAATAAAACCATTCATTCCACATCATGTATAACTCATCACAGTTCATCACCTGTCCCTCTGGACCAAACAGTATCTCAAATACTTTCAGTATTTTCTCATTTCCGCAACACATGCCATTTGAATACAAAACACAGTTATTCATACCAAGAAAAACCTTACAATACATTCAGAATTTTCCAAACAAGTGAAACCAGAAGTTAATAATTTCTCAATCAAAACAGTGTATAAATTTAAGGGAAAACTAATTAGGTACTCCCATTGTTTTGGTATCCAGCACAACACATACAAATAACCTAAACTCAACCTGAGAAGTCTTTAAGAATTTGCCACTAGATTTTCCTCTAGTAATTGAATAGGTAATGCAGGTTCCAAGGTTCCCGAACAAGTTATTGGTTAAGTGGTATAAACCTCAAGTCATCAAAATCCCCTTGGTTCAGTCAAGAATCAAATTCGGCAAGTATAATTGGGTATGCGCTCACTTCCTGAAGTGAGCGCCAGTCGGCGGATAGGAATCAGGTGAACTTTAGACTATGCGCTCACTCGATACTAAGTGAGCGAGAGATGGGCGGGGAATGGGCGCGAGATGGGCACCGGCTTCGCGCGAGATTCGCGCATAATTTTAAGTGAGCGCGAGCTGAGCGCCAAGTGGGCGCCAGCTCGGCGGATAGTGTGATTTTAACGGGCGCCTACTTCCTAAGTGAGCGCAAGTGAGCGCCAAGTCGGCGGATACTCACTGCGATTTTTGACTCTCTGCTATTTCGAGATCTCCATCTCTGGCCGATCTTTTTCGGTCTGTAATTGTTCCAATACACTCCTAATATTCCCAGAATACTTCCCAACCAGTTTTGGATTTAATCTAAACACATTTTATTTCAAGTTGTAATTCCCTCTCATGCTCGGACTCATGATATTCAGAAAACCCAGAAAACTCAGAATACAACCATGCAATCAGAATACTATCACGAATAAACTAAAACCTCAGTTGTAAATCAATGCTACTCACTCTTATACGCTTATCCCAGAATAACAGCCTTATTCCACAACCACGGTCGATCGCCGACTCCGACTGCGCACGTGGATGCGAAGGTAGCCGAACTGATCCCCTATTCGCGAGAGGAAAAACCCACTGAAATCTGGATCTCCGACTGCACTAATCTAGTCGGATCTCTCACTGTTCTCATCTCTTCCCAGTGAAACCCTAATCGCCACACCAGTAGCCGCAAAACACCAAACGTCTTCAGTTACAAAAATACGATGCGAGCATTCGAAGAACCAAAAACCTAATTTCCCCTTTAGTATATATACCTTCCACACGCTCCCATACGTATTGCCGCACGACAACCTTTTAAAAGCCTTGATCCTGTGCATGCTCGCCCACTGAAAACCTTACATTTTCCCGCATCCACTTAAGCTTATTCTCTTCTGAGTTATTTGGTAGAGTGTATAAAATTTAGAGTAACAATTTGGAAGTGATTAAATTTATAAGGAGTATTAAGGATGAGATATTTATCATGAGAAAAATTTCTCTAGCAAGAATTTGTGTTGGTAATCATGATGTAAAAAAAAACTCCTTAGAAAATATCGGGGTTTTACATGTATAAATAAAGTACTAAAATTTCAATCAACATAAAAAGTGTGATACCGACCACGGCCTTCCTTGCACATGTATAAAATAGCCTATTTGGATTGTAAGCACCTCATTTTTGCGCTCCCAGAAGAGCCGGAAATGCAAACCCTGGACAAAAAGTCAAACCCTGAGGGGTCAAAAGTTGACTTTTTGATCAAGTGAAAATTGGCCATCTCGCTTTATATCATTGGATAGAGAATCTCGACACGGTTCCAACGCAACTGAGTTTGCAGGAATCGGAGTCCGGATGAAGGTTCTGCAGGCTGTCAAACTTGATGGGAGCCAAAAGTTGACTTTCTGCTAAAATCCGATCCAGATGCCTACCCCTTGGTCATTGGATAGAGGGCTCCGATATGATTCTAACGCAACTGAGTTTGCAGGAATCGGAGTCCAGATAAGGATTTTGCGGGCGATCAAACTTGAAGGGAGCCAAAAGTTGACTTTCTGCTAAAATCCGATCCAGATGCCTACCCCTAGGTCATTGGATAGAGAATCCTGACATGGTTCCAACACAACTGAGTTTGTAGGAATCGGAGTCCGGATGAAGGTTCTGCGGGCGGTCAAACTTGAGGGGGAGCCGAAAGTTGACTTTTTACTAAACCCCGATCCAGGCGCTTACCCCCATGCCATTAGATAGAGGGCTCCGATACGGTTCTAACGCAACTGAGTTTGCCTAGATCAGAGCCCGGATGAAGAAGATATGAGCTAACAAAGTTTCCGAGCAGCAAAACCGGCAAACTGCGCACCTGGCAGAGAGCGGCACACGTGGCGAGTTGCGCAGGAAAATATCTCGGGGATCAAATCCGTAAATATCCAAACATTCAAAAGATCCCAGGGACCAATCTGAAAATATCTAAATAAAATAATATTAAATCAAAATATCCCAGGGACTATATCTTAATTTTCAGATTTTTTAAGCAAACTCGCGGCTGCATTAAATGAGTTAATCATTTCGTCGCTCGCGCCGAGCGACAGCTACTCGGCGCCAAACTCGGCGGATACCCATACTCCCTCCTATAAATACAACAGCCTCGTTCATGTTCAGGGTTCGGCTTTTCTTCTTCAGAGGCTCTTGTAGGGTTTGGGCTTCTCTGGGTTGTTGGCTCCCGTTGCTCGAGCCTTCTTCCCCATTCCTCCTTGCTCGAAACCCTCCCGGCATAGCTCTCCTGGCCTCCACAAACAAACCCTCTGACATCACCTGAAGCCCCTCCGACCCCGTTCCCTCTTTTCCTCTTCTTCCTCGTCAAACCCGAAGGAGATCGTGCCGTTGGTGGGGAGAGGTGTTGCTCCGGCGGCTACTCGCGCGATCCAAGGAGGCTTCACCCACTTCGGAGAGGTGTTGAAACACCCAGGTAATGTTCCCGACGACCTCTTGTCCAAAATAAATAAATTCATTGCGATATTTTCTTTTCTGTTATTTTGTTTAGTAATAGTGCTTGTATGATTCGAAGGGGGACATGTTCTCCTTGATCTTTGCATCCCGTGTATCCCGATAAAACCCCCCCTGTTCCCTTCTTCATTATTCATGTTCTATGTGGTTGGTTTTCGGATTTGGGGTGTGTGCGAGGGGATCTCGAGTTGTGATGTTGAAGTACCTTAATTTAATTTCAAGTTGTGTTCGAAGGTCTCCGAGGAGTCTAAGGATCCCCAGAAAGCATTTACAGAGCTTAGGAACCAGTCAGTAATGGAGTTCGAGCAAAAAACCAGAGAGTCGCATTTCGTCAAGGGTATGCGCTGAGCTCGCACCTAGCTTGCGCTGAGCTCGTGCTAAGCTCACGCCTAGCTCGCGCGAAGCATTTTTGCTTGCGCTGAGCTCGCGCCTAGCTCATGTGAAGCATTTTTGCTTGCGCTAAGCTCGCGCCTACCTCGCACGCGGGCGCTTTTTCGTTGTTTTTGGTCGCGCTAAGCTCGTGCTGACCTCGCGCCTAGCGCCTGAGGTCAGCGCACCCCCTTTTTAGGCCGAATTGCTTATATATATATTTTTTAACCCGAAAATACCCTTGCCTGGACCCAGGGTATGCGCTTTTTGTGATTGGTTGATTTTCGTGATTTCTATGATTTTTCTAGCTGTGGGTGATATTTTCAAACCGAACCAAATGAACCTGTAAGCACCTCTTTTTTGCGCTCCCGGAAGAGCCGGAAATGCAAACCCTAGATAAAAAGTCAAGCCCTAAGGGGTGGAAAATTGACTTTTTGATCACGGGAAAATTGGCCACCTTGCTTTATCCCATTGGATAGAAAATCTCGACACGGTTCCAACGCAACTGAGTTTGCAGGAATCGGAGTCCGGATGAGGGTTCGGTAGGCCGGTCAAACTTAAAGGAGAGCCGAAAGTTGACTCTTCCTCAAACCTCGTGCCAAGTGCTTAGCCCTATGTCATTGGATAGAGGGCTCCGATACGAGTCTAACTCAATTGAGTTTGCTCAAATCGGGGTCCGGATGAAGGAGATATGAGCTGTCGAAGTTTCCGAGCAGCAAAACCGGAAATTGCACACGTGGCACAGGAACTGCACACGTGGCAGCCAACGCAGCAAAATATCTCGGGGACTAAATCTTAAATATCCAAAAGTTGCTAAAAATCTCAGGGACTAAACCAAAATTCGCAGGGGGCAATCCGTAGATATCCAAAAGTGTCAAATCGGTTGAATCGGTCAAGTCGAAGGGCAAATCCGTAATTTTTCGATTTGTATCCGACCAAATTTGTCAGATACACATACCCTTGTATATATCCGACACTATTCATCGGATACAAGAAGATCGATCGGCGAGATTCGCGCCGATCACCCGACAAATTCACGGCGGCATTTAATTTTCGAATAATTATGTTTTGTATCCGACATTGAATGCCGGATACAAAGAGACACCTGTGTAACCGGCCATGGAGGCCGGCTATGAAGAAGGCTTAGTGTATCCGGCCTGAGTTGCCGGATACATTAAGTTGGCCTATAAAAGGCCAACAGCAGCCCATTTCCGGGGGTTGGCTTTTTTGGCTGTTTCTCAGCTTTCTTCCACCACTCTTTTCCACCCAAATCCTCCCTTCTTCAACTCTCTTTGCCCCCCATAGCCCCCACAACACCACTCCAAGGCACTTCACCCTCCTCCCACCTTCCTTCTCATCACTTGCACCCCAACATAAGAAGTAGCCACTACTGTTGTTGTCAAGGAGGAAGGTCTCCAGCTGCTGTACCACCTCAAGGGAACATCTCCACCTTGCTCAAGGGTTCAAGAACCCCCAGGTAATGTTCTCCATTAGATTCTACATCACATATATGAAAATGGTGTTTTTCTAAGCAAGTTGATGAGCATGTTCTTTTCTTTGCTGCAAATCTGTTAAAAATGCTTGCATGGCATGAGCTTGCCCTTCATTTCATCACATGGGAGTCTCTGAAGGTAAGAGAGTCCCCACGTTTAGTTCTATAAGAGAATGGGAGGAAGTCCACCCCATTTGGAGTCTCTTTAACCCACTGTTTTTTTTCTTTTCTTTTGCTTTCCTTATGGAGGTTTCTGGCAATATTTTTTGTCCATTAAAAGAGAGCATGTTCTCCCTAAATCTCCATCCAATGTACCCCAAAGTAACCCCCCCCCCCCCATTTCCCTTCTTAATCCTTCTTCTTTCCTCTCATTTTGTGGGTGTCATTTTACTGTTGGCTGTACCCCCTTGGGTTGCTATCCTGGACCATAATCGCAGCAGGCATGCCTCTCACATGCCTCTGTTTTTGTGTGGACTTGTTTGTTAATTTGTGGGCATGTTTAGGTATAAGCTGGGTTCCCTATTCATGCTAGTCTTCTTGCTTCTAGATAGGAACAATTTCCTAATAACATGTGCAGTAACGTGCTTTCTTTGCCTTAGATAACTTGCTGTTTTTTTCTCTTCTATCCATGTCAACTTGTTTATGTGCATGCACAACAACCTCAACACTCATGTTCTTAGGCTGAGGATGCTGTTTTTTTGCTGTTGGAACACACATGACCATGATCAATTCCCCATGAGCTTGCTGTGTGTTGTGATGTGTTTATGTGAATACCCTGCTCCCCCAATCCCTCCACCACTTGCCGTATTTGTGTATTCAAATGAGCATGACCCCCCTTTCCCCCCCACCATTCTTTGTTCTCAATGGGTTCAAGTTGCACGCATGCCTAAATTTATGTACCATGAACACGAGACCTTGCTGCCATGTCCCCTTTACCCTCACTAAGGTAAGTTGCTGCTGGAGACAGCAGCAAACCTTCACTGTTTGCTGCTGTCCCAGCAAACCTAAAGCCCAAGACCAGGCCCAGCCTTTCAACCCTTGCATGCACGTTGCCCTAGCCCCAATATCCATGTGCTGATCAGCCCTTTCTTTTTGCATGCCCAAAGCCCATACGAAATCCCATTGTCAGCTGCTGTTTTCTCTTGCCACAGCCGGTTAGTTGTCTGGGATTTGTTTAGCTTGAAATGTATGATTCGTTTGCTTTAAATTGTTTGTTGATTGATGATAGGAAATCATGGAAATTGGGGTACTTAGACCCCCACCTTGTTGCTGTAATTGTCCGAAAAGAAGTAAGAGGGGCAGCAAGCCCCGTGCCTTCCGATGTCCTCTCGCCTTGTTGGAAAATCCAAAAGAGAAGCCAAATGAGGCTTCTCCCCTGAACCTGAACCAATGTGGTCCCACACAGGGGCCCACACAGGTTGTAGAAGACCCCTAGTAGCCCCTGGAAACAACCCCAACTACCAAAATCCGAAAAAGGCCATTTTGGTGTGATCTAGCAACTCAGGCCGGATCACCTATGGCCTGTGTGTGTCCGGCAACTAAGGCCGGATACACACAGAAATACCATTTTTATGTTTTTTGGGGTTCCTTGCCGAATTTTGTGATGGTTTGAACCAAACCAAGTGAACCAATAGGGTTTCCGGGTCACCCGGAAACCCAACATGGGACCTGGACGCCGGTCCAATTGGAGACACTTGTGGGCCTTCGAACGGGGCCCACCAAGCCCGATAAACCCTAAAGCATGCAAAATGAACAAGTTAAGCAAAATAAATTGATCGAACCGGGTGGGCATAACCAAATGCGGCCCACCCGAACCTTGATGTGTGGAATGATGTTTAAATTGCGTGGTTTGGCTGAGACCCAGGGCAAGGGCCTATCGGGCCCACCAAAGTCCACAAACCAAACCAAGTGAGGGTTTAACCCTAACTTCATGGAATTTGGGTTTTCAAGCCCAAAGCTAGATTATGGGCCCCAAGCCCGATGTCCAGAACACCTTGGCAAATTTTAAGAAGATAAATTGAAAATGCTTTGGCATCCACCATGGGGGCCCACTCAGGGCCCGCAAATCAATGCAGACCAACCTTTTTACATGTAAAATACTTAAACTTCAAATTGAACGATTAAGTAAAATCAACTCATTTACCCAAGGCCCAAAGGGCCTCCCAGGCTTAGATGGAGGCCCACCAGAGGCACGTGGGTTTAGTCAAGCCCACCAAGGACACCGTGGGCCTTCCAACAGGGCCCACCCAACCCGACTCAGATCACCTAAATTAAGCAAGATAAAATCAATTGAAGGGACCCACACCACTCAAGTGGTCCCGATAGACTTAACCGATTTGCATATCGGATAAGGAATCGGGTGAGAAACCAGAGTAAGCTGACTCAAACCAGGGAACCCACGGGACCCGTCATCCGACGGGGTGGACTGGGGTGTCTACGGACTTCCCCAGACCACAACCGAGATCCGACTTAGAATCTCAAGCCGCAGACCAAAGCCCAAAATAGACTAACTTAGGGACCCAGGTGTCCGCCTGCACCCCATCAGGCAGTGGTGACTCCGAAACTTTCCCGTGCTGCGTTTCCGACGAGCGCACAGCCTGGCGACTCCGCTGGGGATTCTCAGCCCAGTAGGACCCTGGTTAGATTGAGTCAGCGTAAGAGGGATTTAGTTGATATTTTAGGACTCTTACTATCTTTCTTAGTAAGACGTAGAATACACGTAAATACGCGTTCTGGGAAGTCCTGTCAAAGGGACACGATAATTGCCTAAGGCAAGTGGGATTTAAGCGGTCCCTTGCGACCCCCCACTTACCTGGGGACTCTCCCAGAGCTTCGTATTGCGTGCCAATTCTGCACCTTACTATACGAGACGGTAACAATCCCTTTATCAACAAAATCCAGACAAAACTCACCCGTGTAGACACAGCACGCAACCCAACTGCACACATGGGCACACCACCATACCGTGGATGGATTTTTTATTTCCCCGTTCTTGTGTGATAAACTGCGTGGGGTGACACGCACGAGGGAGACTGCATGGATGATCCGACCCCGAATGAATGAGTGAATCGGATATTGCACTTCTTTACCAAAACTTAGACCTCTCTAGCAGCCTACCCTTCTTATTCCT
Source organism: Buxus sempervirens (assembly GCA_947561395.2). Lineage (NCBI taxonomy): Eukaryota > Viridiplantae > Streptophyta > Magnoliopsida > Buxales > Buxaceae > Buxus > Buxus sempervirens. The sequence continues at coordinate 14,027,442 of OX387185.1, forward strand.
ATGAACTGATCTTTGGGATGGTATTAGCACCTACGCTTCCGTGGCTTGCCGGGTAAAGCAGGGTAAACCCATCCCCCCAGTTTTCTGGAGTCCATTAGCACCACTGGTTTCTTGCCATGCCACGCGAGGATCCAGTACTGGTCCAGACCCTTGTAGGCTTATGTCTCGGGCTGGGTATCCTTCCCCACCTAACGTTTCTGAATAAACTATGCGTTGAGCATGCGAGGGTGAGAATGTTGTGAATGATGAATGTAAGAGGAGTAAAATCGGAATAAAACCCAGAGTCCATTAGGGGCAGCAACCCCCGCTTTTTGCATCAAATTGAGTAAACCCTAGTTCACGGGCGACTTCAGCCCTAATTTAGGAAGCTCACCTAATTTTGATCAGGGGAACCACCCCAGATCCATGCATGGAGTCCTGTATGCTATGGGTCTTGACCCATTAGAGTCCGCTGGGAGCACTTTAAGTCCAGATTGGTCTTTTAGAGCAGATGAAAGCATGCCAGATCAGAACATGGGCACTACACCCTAGATCTAGGAATTTTTAGCCTACCCACTTTGAAAGCAATTTGTATCCTCCCTTTTGGCTCCCAACAGCCTTAAGGATGAATTCTTTGCAGCTTTTGTAAATATCTTGTAAAAATTCGCCCTCGATGGCAAGTTGTAATTTTTGCTGTGGTTCGGCACCCAAAGCAGATGAAAGAACAGATGAAAGACAGAAGACTGATCAGGACTTGAATGTGCTCCTCTACACAAGTATGTCTAGGAGTCGCGCCTTCATTGGCGCCAACCCTTAGGACCACACACCATGTGTGCCTGAGTTAAATTCCGCACTGTTTTTTGCTTATCCCGTGAAGCATGTTAGAACTGCTAGTGGTTAGTTCTTTTGTTTAAGATTATGCATGTCTTAGGACTGATTAAGAATTTGGTGTGGAACCTTAAACTGATTTGGAATTTCGATCGGATAGTTGGCATGGCATCCTCATCTGAGAGAACCCGTTTCCCTAGGATAGAGAAGTGTGCCTGGGATACCCCCTGGATCCGTTCTTGGACAAGGCAGCTCCAAGGGAGTGAGCAGATTGAATGGGAGCACAAATACCGTATGGGACAGACTTTGTCCTTGTTAAATGTGCCGATCAACTGGGATATGATCCAAGCAGCCCTGCTTTTCTGGGATCCCCAGCTTTCAGTGTTCCGATTCGGGATCAACGAGTTGACTCCCACAATTGAGGAACTTGACCTGTTCCTCCGATTTCGCGACTTAGGAGAACCTGCTAGGCCAAGTCTTAAAGAAAGCTACAAGAATGAAGCTTGTGTTTTCTTCGGCCTCTCAAGGGGAGAATTCCAGACCTTAGGAGGTGACAAATCATTTACTCGGGTCTCCAAAACATTCCTAGCTGAGAAAATAAGAAACAAAAAGCAGGAAAGACCCCGGGCTTGGTTTGACACCTTCACCCTTGTGGTTCTGTCGCAAATCTTCTTCCCAACTGGGGGAGACACCATTAATTTGGCCCTCATGGAAATTGTGGATCAACTCAGGGCAGGGTACCGAATCATGCCACTGAACCTAGCTCAACTATTCCATTCCTTGACTTTGGCCAAAAATGGAATCCGGAGGTTTCAAGGGTGCGCTCCCCTTCTCCACATTTGGCTGCAAGACCACCTGATGGTGTCATCACCTGTCAGTGCATATTACAAGGAAGCCAGCGACAACATCCATTGGTTGGCTCGAAGAGAGATCAAACCAGACCTACCCGCTCGTGAGGATTGGTTTAACCACTCTCTACACCTGAAGGGAGAAACAGACATTAGATGGTGGGGTACATACAACATCCCCTACACCCCCATCATAGCTTTCAAGAAAAGAGAGGGCCTTGCCTTAATAGGCCTTACCCATGCTGTGCCATACTATCCGATCCAGGTTCTGAGACAGTTTGGGAAACCGCAGGGGATCCCGGTCAAGGATGACATGAGCAATTTGATTGGTCCACTCACTAAGGGACTAAGGACGCAACTGCAGATGGAGTGGAAGACGGTGTGTGTGTATCGGGAAAACTTCTTCACCAAATTACACTTTCAAGATTACGAGCAGTGGATAGCTCGGGAATTTGGCCACGACGGCCCCCCGCCTCTTCAGCCTGTCGCTTTAAGCGACATTCCAGTTCCACCCCCTAATACATATAGGGACAGGGTGGCCGAACTGCAGGAGACCCACTCCCATATCCATTTAGCTTATGTGGATTCGGAACGGGAGAGTAGGCAGGCCAATACGGCCTTACAACATGAAATGGAATTAGTGTGCAAGCACGCTGAGGAGGACCGACGTCTGCGGAACAAGCTTCTGCGAGCCTTGAGGAGGCAAGACGTGTCCTCCCACTATGATGACGACCAACCTAGCTAGACTTTGGCTTTGTTGTATTTTGATGAGCATAATGATGTACTGTGTGCCACGGTGGCCCTTTTCTAAAGCATGAATTTATTTTCATTTTGCTATGTATTGTTCAAACTTAACAAGACAAGAGTTTGAAATAAAAGAATTAATTCCCTTCAATAGGGCAACTCGGTCTCCGACAGACCACCTCTTCTCAGATAATTGCAATACCCCTGGTTGCTGTGACCACCTAATTTCCTTTGATTGCATCTCTCTCATTGAGATCGCAAAACCCAGCAAGTGTTAAAGAACACCCAAGGCCTTGAGCTCAGATCACACCCGTCTGCATCTTTTCAAGATCATTCGGTCTAACCTGTAGGGCACCGAAGCCTCCGACGGATGAGTCGGATATTGGTGGAGGAGCGTCCTGGCATAGCCTACCCCTTTTAGTGACACCAAAGCCGCCGGTGATTGAATTGGATATTGGTTGCGGAGCGTCCAGGTACTACTAGCTGAAATCTTAGGGCACCGAAGCCACCGACGGATGAGTCGGATATTGGTGGAGGAGCATCCTCGCATAGCCTACCCCTTTTAATGACACCAAAGCCGCCAGTGAGTGAATCGGATATTGGTTGCGGAGCGTCCGGGTACTACTAGCTGAAATCTTAGGGCACCAAAGCCGCCGACGGATGAGTCGGATATTGGTGGAGGAGCGTCCTGGCATAGCCTACCCCTTTTACTGACACCAAAGCCGCCGGTGAGTGAATCGGATATTGGCTGTGGAGCGTCCGGGTACTACTAGCTGAAATCTTAGGGCACCAAAGCCGCCGACGGATGAGCCGGATATTGGTGGAGGAGCGTCTTGGCATAGCCTACCCCTTTTAGTGACACCAAAGCCACCGGTGAGTGAATCCGATATTGGCTGCGGAGCATCCGGGTACTACTAGCCGAAATCTTGGGGCACCGAAACCGCCGACGGATGAGTCGGAGATTGGTGGAGGAGCGTCTTGGCATAGCCTACCCCTTTTAGTGACACCAAAGCCACCGGTGAGTGAATCCGATATTGGCTGCGGAGCATCCGGGTACTACTAGCCGAAATCTTGGGGCACCGAAACCGCCGACGGATGAGTCGGAGATTGGTGGAGGAGCGTCCTGGCATATCCTTCCCCTTTGTGAGGTGCCGAAGTCAATGGTGATTAAACCAATGACTAGCTAAGGCACGCCCGGGAACTACTAGCCGAAATTAGGCGCCGGCGCCCCCAGTGAGTGAACTGGAGATTGGTTGAGGTACGCCTGGGTGCTGCTTTTCAGCTCACCCCCTGCGGAGACCCTGCATTGGTCCAACCCTGTGATTCTGAGCTCAAACAAAACCCCTTAAATTGAAGGTTCTCTTTCCATGCCTAAACGGCTAAAATAGATCAGCTTGACCCTAGGTTCTCTTCCCTTGCCAAGTGGCTAAAATAGATCAGTGATGTAGTTCTCTTCCCCAGTTGCTCAAGAGCGGCTAAAATAGACCAGTTGAATCGGGTTCTCTTTCCCAGTCGCTCCCAAGCGACTAAAATAGATCAGCTTTCAAAAATTAGTCTTCAAGGTTCATTAGGGTTCTCTCTCCCGGTTACCTTAGGGTAGCTAAAATAGATCAGTATTCAAATTCATTAAGGTTCTCTTCCCTTGTTACCTACGGGTAGCTAAAATAGATCAGTTGATTCAAAATCAGGTTCTCTTCCCTTGTTGCCTTAGGGTAGCTAAAATAGATTAGTTAGTCAAATCATATCAGAAAACAAAAAAATATATAATAAATAAATGAATAAATTCAATCAGATAAAGTTGTGTAAACAATTTGTGTAAAAATGCACTAATGCCTGCTAATTGTTCCACCAGATACCAAAAATTGCTTTCAGAAGTCCGTACCTGTTAAGATCGAGGAGAAGGCTCGATATGGAACAGCAAGGAGAACAGACGCCGCCAGGGCAGCATCCGGCAGAGTCTAGTCATGCGCAGGTAGTCAATGAGATGCAACAGAAGATGGACAGCATGAGTTCCATCATCCAGGAACTCATGACAGAGCTGAGAGAATTGAGGCAGGCCCCTCCAGTGGTACCAGTCGCCCAGCAGCCGCAGCCACAGTTCCCGCCACAAGCAGAAGCGGCGCCACCGCCGCGTCCGATAAATCCCCCTCCCCTAGCACCACCACCACCACCACCAGCAACACCATTTCACGTTGCCCAACAAGATCAGTTTCTACCTATCCATCTGAGGCAAGGCGATGAGGACTGGTACAAAACCCAGGAGATGCAGTTTGAGGAGAAACTGACAACAGTAAGGGAGGAGAACCGAACAGAAATGGCCGCCCTGAAGGAGCAGCTCAAACAGCTCCAACCTAGCACAGTGCAGAGCGAGGCTTCCCTGGAAAGCCTATGCTTCTTTTCGGACATCCAACTCCCTGCTAAGTTCAAATGCCCTGAGTTGCGCCAGTTCGATGGCACCGAGTGCCCCCTGAACCATCTGAGGTCCTATTCTGGCGACATGTGCCAATACGCCAAGGAAGAGCGGATCATGGTGCAGTTCTTCCAGAAGTCATTAACTGGGGCCGCTTACTCCTGGTTTCTGAGTTTGGACAAGGCCAAGATCAAGACATGGAATGACCTGGCAACAGTCTTCATCCAGCAGTACCACCTAAATAGTCAGATTGTACAGACTAGGGCAGAATTGCAGAGGCTGGCTAAGAAGAGCCAAGTGTCAGAAAGGGAGTACGCCAAGCGCTGGAAGGAGTTGGCAGCATTGGTACAGTCGCCACTATTAGAACAGGAGATGACATCTCTGTTTATTGCGTCATTGGGATAGCCGTTCTTCACTTTGCTGCTGGGGCAAAGTACATCGAACTTCAATGACCTAATTTTGACTGCGGACCAGATTGAGGATGCAGTAAGAGCAGGGAAAATAGATGGCAGTGGGCAGAGTGCTGCACCAAGGAGGCCGGTAACAGGGCAAGCTAGCAAAAACCAGGGGCAAGAGCCCAGGAGGCAAGAGCAGTAGGCAGTGAACCATCTGTACCCAGCACAGTCCCACCACTTCTCCTAAGGACCGGAGGCAGTAGCACCTCAAGGGACTGGGCAGGCAGCTTACCAAGGGGTAAGAAGAACGAGGGAAGAGATGGAGGCCAGAATGAAGCAGGTTTTTCACTACACTCCCGTATGCACCGGCAGAGTTGCTGCCTACTTTGTTGAAGAAGGGGTACGTACAGGTCAAGCCCCCGAACCCTCGTTTGGTCAACGCCAGAAGCTATAACGCGGTAGAGCAGTGCGAGTACCACTCTAGTGCTCCAGGGCACCACACCAATCGGTGCTGGGATCTAAGGCACGACATCCAAGACCTGATTGACAATAAGCGCATCACGGTCAACCCGCCAGCACCACCCGCTCAGACTCCAGCAGCCAGCATAACTACCAACCCTCTCCCAGATCACTCAAAGGCCTCCGCTAGTAGAACGGGTGCCTCCCCAGTTATCTACCAAGTGGCCGCCAGAGGGCATGTCTGCGACATCAGAACCGCACCCCTATCGGGCATACTCTGCCGACTCCTCATCACTTGAGTCTAATCCCGCCCCCCTCCCATACAATATGCATGAGTGGTTCGCCCCCCTCACGCTGCAGAAGGGGAGGAACCACCATCCACTCCTGAACTCGCAAACCTGCCTAATCTGTATGAGAGCTCGGACGAGTTCGCTGATATAGACTCGGAAGACACATCAGCAGAGGAAAGTGAGACAGTGAACGTTATCGAAGGAGATGGTAGTGACTTCCCTACTGATCTCCCTCTGGTGCATTTCCACCCACCCACAGACCAAGAGTTTTTCTACCCCACCCCTCTCACCAACCCCTCTGCCCTCAACATCCCCGACATCATGGACTCACCTCCACAAGACCCCTTCTCCCTTTCATTCGAACCACCTACCTTGAACCTTTCCAAGCTTAACCTGGAACCACCCTCGTACCATGTCGTACCACCACCCTACCCTCAATCCCCTTTCCATTCATCCACCTCGACCACCGTTGAAGCAGAAATCGATCGAATCACCCGATCCGGTCGATACGTAAACACCGATCAACCACCCGCACCAGAGGGAGGGGCGGAGGCAGAAGCAAAGAGGAAAGAAAAAGGGAAGGATGTGGTTACTGAATTGCCACAGACCCTCAAGAGAAAGGGGAGGGCCACGGAAGAAGAAATCATAGATTTGCACCATAGTGTGTTCACTCTAGAGTACGATCTCCTCCAACAGTTGAACAAAGTGCCTGCCCAAATTTCCATAATGCGGCTCTTGATTGACTCGGAGAAGCACCGGGCAGTGCTAATGAAGGTCTTGGGGGATGCGCATGTCCCAGAAAGCATCGATCCTGAGCAGCTAGGGGCAGTGGTGTCAGTGATCATGGCACCCCAGGCCATCTCCTTCTCTGCAGCAGATCTGCCACCTGAGGGTTGTGACCACACTGAGCCACTCTACATCACAGTGAAGTGCATCGACCTCATCGTAAAACGTGCCATGATCGACAATGGATCAGCACTGAATATATGTCCAATGAGGACATTCCATAGCCTACAGCTAAATCCTTCGATGATCAAGCCAAGCGCTCATAATGTCAGAGGCTTTGACACTGCCAGGAGAGAATCGCTGGGGGAGGTTACCTTGGTGGTCATGATTGCGGATAGGCCCTTCACCGTGGATTTTTAGCTCATGGATATCAACGCCTCATTTAACTTTCTAATCAGGAGGCCTTGGCTGCATCAGGCAGGAGCAGTATCTTCCACACTGCACAGGATGGTCTGATTTGTATCGAGTAATGAGCTAATCACGGTACATGCGGAAGACCACCGGGAGTTCGAAAGGGTCGGAGTACCCTATGTGGACTATGAGTTGCCCACCACACTCAATTTCCAGGCAGTGGAGATGGTGCAAGTGAATCATATCCCCGAATCTGAAAGGGGGCAACGGCTCTCGAAGAGGAGAAGAAAGTACATGTTTAGCGCTACTGACTGTGCAGACTGGGGTCTCAGAGCCGGTGATGGACTGGGTAGGTATAAGTAGGGAATTAAGGTAGCCATCCAACCTTATGAGTAGACCACTGGGTTTGGACTGGGATTCAGGCCATAGCCGGAAGACTACTCCCGACTCCTTGGGAACCGTGCCGAGAGGAAAAGAGCCAGAATTGAAGGAAGAGACCCCCACTGGCCCATATGCGTGCACGAGAACTTGTACCACCGCTTCACTAACATGGAGCGTGAAGCAGCCCAGGCCATTGAGAATATAGTTCTCCAAGGATGGGGAGATGAGTTTTTGGACACCCCGGCCGGGGAAGAGGACTACCTACAAGGCCTAGCTCAGATGCTCTAGGAGGAACCACCATCTATGGAAATGATTGGAGACATAGTGGAAGTAGACCCATTGGCTCCTGAGGGGTCGCCAGATGGCTTGCCAGCACTGGTCGCCCTGGACTCTGTTGACGAAGTCACCATGGCTTTCACCCCACCAGATGAACAGTTCATCCCTGATGGGATCCCAGTCAACTCTGCGATTATGATGGAAGTGCCACCACCTGCTCCCTTGGAAGAATCCAAAGAAGAAGGTCCGATCATGTATGTCTGCATGATGGAAGGGCGAGACAGCTCAGGAGCGCCAACCCGCAGGCCAAGGTCGCCTCCTCCGCCTCCCTATATCCAGCACCTAGGGACTCGTGACGGTCTGAACCGGATGTTCCGCAGCATGCCTCAGGTCCTAGGGCCAGTGCCCGAAGAGGTGTACCATGCAGCTTATGGCAAATGAGCACCACCAGCCTACTCTTCTACGGTGTCCGGGATACCAACTGGAATACCCATAATGTTTGCACCCCCTAGAGTTGACCCGGCTAATGGAGTGACCATCGCATACGCGCCACCCGAGGACGAGATACCAATAGCAATCCCTCTCAGTGGATCATGGGTAAGGGTATCATCAGAGTCTGGCCCCAGATCAGAGAGAAGGCAGAACAAGCCGGTAGGAGGCGCAGCACAGGATCCCATCTACATCTCGTCTGAAGAGAGCGCTAACATGGTGCTGGCAGGAGGACCAGAAAAGACGATTACTATCAACAAGGAAGACGGGGCACCACTGAAGAACTGGAGCGCCACGCCGTTTGCGATCAACAAAGCTACTATCCCAAAGGGGGTTTCTATCACCTCTGAAATTTCTGTTGTAGCTATTGCCGAAATTTTCAATGAATATCTGAATGCTTCCTACTACTTGCATCTGTTTGAAAAAGAAAATAACAAAAATAAGCAACTTGAACATCGCAATCTTAGTGTCAATCCCGATGCACACCTGGAAAATCTGGGGCACGGGATAGGTAATGAGATTGCCATAATTGAACAAAAAGAACAAAAAGAAATTGAAAAGCCAGTGCAAATGGCAATCATAAATGAAATGCATGAGCCAGTGTCCAATCCTGAAAATGAGCAAGAACTTGACAAGTTAGATTGCGGCACTTGCCCATCGCAGCAAGTAGATTCAAACATCGTCCCCTGTGAGCCTTTCGAGCATGAGGATGACGATGAATCATGGGAGACCCCGCTTGAATTCCAGCTTGCATTGGAAAGGCATGAAAAGGGTCCCCAGGCCAACATTGAGGAAACAGAGCCAATTGAAATAGGTGAAATAGCACAACCAAGGATCCTCCAAATTGGTAAAAAGCTGTCACCATTATTGAGAAAACAGATGTTTGATTTTCTTAAATCTTATTCTGACGTATTTGCATGGTCATACGAGGATATGCCCAGGTTAGACATGGACTTGGTTGTGCATCGGTTACCAACAAAGTCTGAGGCCGTACCTGTGAAACAGAAGCTCAGGCGCACGAAGCCGAAATGGCCTCAAAAATGCGGGTGCTACGTATCAGCGTGCAATGACCTCAATATTCCACGACATGATGCACAAAGAGATGGAAGTGTATGTGGATGACATGATAGCAAAGTCTACGGAAGAAGAAGACCACTTGGTGAACCTTGGAAAGATTTTCGACAGACTCAGAGAGCACAAACTTCGGCTCAACCCAAACAAGTGTGTGTTTGGAGTGACTTCGGGAAAGCTGCTCGGCTTCATAGTGGGCAAGCGAGGCATTGAGGTTGATCCCGTCAAAGCAAAGGCAATTCTGGAGATGCCTCCTCCGTCGACAGAAAAGGAAGTGAGAGGATTCCTGGGCAGATTGCAGTATATCAGTAGGTTCATTGCGCAGATGACTCCTGTGTGTGAGCCTATATTAAAGCTGCTAAAGAAAGACAACCCTGTGGTTTGGAATGACGACTGTCAAGTAGCGTTTGATAAGATCAAGGCCTATCTGATGAGTCCACCGACATTGGTCCCGCCTGTCCCAGGATGACCCTTGATTATGTATCTGACAGTCTCTGAGACGGCTATAGGATGTGTGTTAGGGCAACACGATGAGAAAGGGTGGAAAGAACAAGCAATCTATTACCTGAGCAAGAAATTTACCAACATCGAAGTCAGATACACAGTGCTTGAAAAGACGTGTTGCGCTCTGGTCTGGGCAGCTCAGAAGCTCCGACACTATTTGCTTAGTCACACAGTCTTACTGATCTCCAATCTGGATCCATTGAAATACATCTTTGAAAAGCCGATCTCCACTGGTAGGGTTGCCAGGTGGCAAGTCCTTTTATCTGAGTATGACATTGTCTACACGACTAGAAAGGCGATAAAAGGACAAGCTGTGGCGGATCACTTGGCAGAGCACCCCCTACCAGACTACCAGCCGCTCCTGACTCACTTTCCCGATGAAGATGTGATGTGTACAGAGTCTGCAAATGATACAGAGGAAACTAAGTGGCAAATGTTCTTTGACGGGGCAGTCAATGTAAATGGAAAGGGGATCGGAGCAGTGCTGATCTCCCTAGATGGTGTTCATCACCCGATAGAAGTTCCATTTACCATCTCTAGTCTAATTTCTAGTTTGAATGAGACCCGAAATCTATTTCTTTCTCAGATGACATAACCTTTATATTCTGAAAGAAAAGAAATCTGATGGTCGATGGGAGCCTCACACTGAATCCCCAAACATGCAAACATTTGCACTAGAAATCTAAAGTCATTATATATATATATATATATATATTTTTTTTTAACAAAAAAAAAATTCCTGATGCATTTCCGTCCATCTTGACTATATCAATTCAAATAGTTAAATTTCTAATTTTACATAATTTTGGCTTATGATTATTTTTTAGAATCGTTTTGCTTTTGATATTTCTAATTTAGTTTAACATTGACATTGATATCTATATGGCATTGAATTTAGTTTAAGGTAAGCATGGTGCCATATAACTTGTAGTGCATCCAATCAGAATTTAGTTTAAGGTAAGCATGGTGCCATAACATTTAACATTGATATTATTTCCACTTATAGCTCTTGAAGAGAACCCACATGTTTCTTCTTACAAGACTTATTCCATCTTGTGCAGGTGGTCAATAATAGCTGCTCAGCTGCCAGGAAGCAAGTTGCAATTCTTCTGATGGGAGGTGCAACCAAATCAGCTATGGAAAAGATAATATGAAAATTGTGGTGGCAACAGTGGTGCTGGTGCTCATAGTACACAGATTGATTTTGAGAGCTATTTCTGTACTGGGGTTGTAGAGGACTAGAAATTCTTGTTTGGCACTGGTGGTAATGGTGTTAATGGCTGGAGTTCTAAGAAGCCAAGTGGTTTGTGAGGAGAAACAATAATGGAGTATGGTCTTGAGGAGATTAAGCAATTGGTTAATGTGCATTTCTTTTTGGGAACTGATGTATGTGTTAATGGGCTGATATAAGTTTAGCTCATTGCAAACACTGACCATGTTTTAGCTTGAGAACAGTCTTAAGAGGGAGAAGAGGGATTCTGTTTAGTGTGTGTTAGAGTTTCCTACTGAGTTGTCTTTGATTTACCTTTGCATTTTGCATTCTTTTTCAGGCTATGGAAGCTACAAATACTGTTATTTATTTTAAGTAGATATCGCTTAAATTATTGGATACAAATTTTCATATTAGATACAAATTATTCTTCATTTTTGTAACGATGTTTAATATTTGACTAGTTACAAATCCCCTGGAAGCTCTGTTCTTAATAGTATGTAGTGTTCTGGAAACAGAGTTCTTTGTTGGAGAGTTCTCACACAAGGTTTTCAAATTGCAGCAGAGATGCACTTTAAGTCCAAATAAATAATCGATTACAACCTCTGAACCTTTCCTTAGGAATATATTAATCTGATGGCTTTATATAGGCAGCAAATATTCCTTTTCATTTACTCCAAAAAATGGCAGCCATTATAATTTAAACTTTTGACACTATGGATTTGCATCGGAGTTGCTCAGACCAACTTGGCATCTGTCTGTAATTTCCACTGGTTTTTCTGAGTTCATATTCAAATGCAAGCCCAAGCTGTTAGGATTTCTTTATCTGGCTTGGTTCATGAGCCTAATTATTCAACTGAAGCTTTCTAGTGCAAACCTACAATAAGCCTGAGATAGTACAATTACAACAGCCAATAACTAGCTCAAGCAAATATAAATTATAGCTCAAACCCTCTTGATTAAAATTACAACCTGAAATAGTAGTTAATATACAATTTAAACCTACATAACTTTAAAAATAAAAAACAGTACAATTACAACAACAAATACTTTTAACTCGTTGATCTGCTGGGCTTGTAAGGACCGAAGCTCGTGCATGTGCTCATCAATCCCGATCAATCGCGAACTAATTTCATGAATTGATGCTGCAGTATCTTCATGACCCCCACTGCTGTCGAATGCCCTCCTTGATGTTGGCCTATTGTCAATCGAACCGCTATCAGCTGTGGATGCAATAGGACGACACCACTGAAAAAAATCACACGCTGGTAATGAAGCTGACGATTGCAATTGAACAATTTATTAGCATGTATAAATAAAGTATTAAAATTTCAATCAACATAAAAAGTGTGATACCGACCATGGCCTTCCTTGCACATGTATAAAATAGCCTATTCGGATTGTAAGCACCTCATTTTTGTGCTCTCAGAAGAGCCGGAAATGCAAACCCTGGACAAAAAGTCAAACCTGTGGGGTCAAAAGTTGACTTTTTGATCAAGTGAAAATTGGCCACCTCGCTTTATATCATTGGCTAGAGAATCTCGACACGGTTCCAACTCAACTGAGTTTGCATGAATCGGAGTCCGGAAGAAGGTTCTGCGGGCGGTCAAACTTGATGGGAGCCAAAAGTTGACTTTCTGCTAAAATCCGATCCAGATGCCTACCCTTAGGTCATTCGATAGAGGGCTCTGATATGATTCTAACGCAACTGAGTTTGTAGGAATTGGAGTCCGGATAAGGGTTTTGCGGGCGGTCAAACTTGAAGGGAGCCAAAAGTTGACTTTCTGCTAAGATCTGATCCAGATGCCTACCCCTAGGTCATTGGATAGAGAATCCCGACATGGTTCCAACGCAACTGAGTTTGCAGGAATCGGAGTCCAGATGAAGGTTCTGCGGGCGGTCAAACTTGAGGGCGAGCCGAAAGTTGACTTTCTGCTAAACCCCGATCCAGGCACTTACCCCCATGCCATTAGATAGAGGGCTCCGATACGGTTCTAATGCAACTGAGTTTGCCCAGATCGTTGCCCGGATGAAGAAGATATGAGCTAACAAAGTTTCCGAGCAGCAAAACCGGCAAACTGCGCACGTGGCAGAGAGTGGCACACGTGGCGAGTTGCGCAGGAAAATATCTCGGGGATCAAATCCATAAATATCCAAACATTCAAAAGATCCCAGGGACCAATCTGAAAATATCTGAAAATATCTAAATAAAATAATATTAAATCAAAATATCCCAGGGACTATATCTTAATTTTCAGATTTTTTAAGCAAACCCGCGGCTGCATTAAATGAGTTAATCATTTCGTCGCTCGCGCCGAGCTACAGCTACTCGGTGCGAGCTTGGCTCTAAACTTGGCGGATACCCATACTCCCTCCTATAAATACAGCAGCCTCGTTCATGTTCAGGGTTCGGATTTTCTTCTTCGGAGGCTCTTGCAGGGTTTGGGCTTCTCTGGGTTGTTGGCTCCCGTTGCTCGAGCCTTCTTCCCCATTCCTCCTTGCTAGAAACCCTCTCGGCATACCTCTCCTGGCCTCCACAAACAAACCCTCTGACATCACCTGAAGCCCCTCCGACCCCGTTCCCTCTCTTCCTCTTCTTCCTCGTCAAACCCGAAGGAGATCGTGTCGTTGGTGGGGAGAGGTGTTGCTCCGGCGGCTCCTCGCACGCTCCAAGGAGGCTTCACCAACTTCGGAGAGGTGTTGAAACACCCAGGTAATGTTCCCGACGACCTCTTGTCCAAAATAAATAAATTCATTGCGATATTTCCTTTTCTGTTATTTTGTTTAGTAATAGTGCTTGTATGATTCGAAGGGGGAGCATGTTCTCCTTGATCTTTGCATCCCGTGTATCCCGATAAAACCCCCCCTGTTCCCTTCTTCCTTATTCATGTTCTGTGTGGTTGGTTTTCGGATTTGGGGTGTGTGCGAGGGGATCTCGAGTTGTGATGTTGAAATACCTTAATTTAATTTCAAGTTGTGTTCGAAGGTCTTCGGGGAGTCTAAGGATCCCCAGAAAACAGTTACAGAGCTTAGGAACCAGTCAGTAATGGAGTTCGAGCAAAAAAACAGAGAGTCACATTTCGTCAAGCGTATGCACTGAGCTTGCGCGAAGCATTTTTGCTTGCGCTGAGCTCACGCCTAGCTCGCGCGAAGCATTTTTGCTTGCGCTGAGCTCGCGCCTAGCTCACATGAAGCATTTTTGCTTGCGCTGAGCTCGCGCGAAGCATTTTTGCGTGCGCTGAGCTCGGGCCTACCTCGCACGTGGGCGTTTTTTTCGCTGTTTTTGGTCGCGCTAAGCTCGCGCTGACCTCGCGCCTAGTGCCTGAGGTCAGCGCACCCCCTTTTTAGGCCGAATTGCTTATATATATATATATATTTTAACCCGAAAATACCCTTGCCTGGACCCAGGGTATGCGCTTTTTGTGATTGGTTGATTTTCGTGATTTCTATGATTTTTCTAGCTGTGGGTGATATTTTCAAACCGAACCAAATGAACCTGTAAGCACCTCATTTTTGCGCTCCCGGAAGAACCGGAAATGCAAACCCTAGACAGAAAGTCAAGCCCTAAGGGGTGGAAAATTGACTTTTTGATCACGGGAAAATTTGCCACCTTGCTTTATCCCATTGGATAGAAAATCTCGACACGGTTCCAACGCAACTGAGTTTGCAGGAATCAAAGTTCGGATGAGGGTTCGGCAAGCCGGTCAAACTTAAAGGAGAGCCGAAAGTTGACTCTTCCTCGAACCCCATGCCAAGTGCTTAGCCCTATGTCATTGGATAGAGGGCTCCGATACGAGTCTAACGCAATTGAGTTTTCTCAAATCGGGGTCCGGATGAAGGAGATATGAGTTGTCGAAGTTTCCGAGCAGAAAAACCGGAAACTGCACACGTGGCAGCCAACGCTGCAAAATATCTCAGGGACTAAATCTTAAATATCCAAAAGTTGCTAAAAATCTCAGGGACTAAACCAAAATTCGCAGGGGGCAATCCGTAGATATCCAAAAGTGTCAAATCGGTTGAATCGGTCAAGTCGAAGGGCAAATCCGTAATTTTTCGATTTGTATCGGACCAAATATGTCGGATACACATACCCTTGTGTATATCCGACACTTTTCATCGGATACAAGAGGATCGATAGGCGAGATTCGCGCCGATCGCCCGACAAATTTGCGGCGGCATTTAATTTTCGAATAATTATGTTTTGTATCCGCCATTAAATGCCGGATACAAAGAGACACCTGTGTAACCGGCCATGGAGGCCGGCTATGAAGAAGGCTTAGTGTATCCGGCCTGAGTTGCCGGATACATTAAGTTGGTGAGCATGTTCTTTTCTTTGCTGCAAATCTGTTAAAAATGCTTGCATGGCATGAGCTTGCCCTTCATTTCATCACATGGGAGTCTCTGAAGGTAAGAGAGTCCCCACGTTTAGTTCTATAAGAGAATGGGAGGAAGTCCACCCCATTTGGAGTCTCTTTAACCCATTGTTTTTTTTCTTTTCTTTTGCTTTCCTTATGGTGGTTTCTGGCAATATTTTTTGTCCATTAAAAGAGAGCATGTTCTCCCTAAATCTCCATCCAATGTACCCCAAAGTAACCCCCCCCCCCCCATTTCCCTTCTTAATCCTTCTTCTTTCCTCTCATTTTGTGGGTGTCATTTTACTGTTGGCCGTACCCCCTTGGGTTGCTGTCCTGGACCATAATCGCAGCAGGCATGCCTCTCACATGCCTCTGTTTTTGTGTGGACTTGTTTGTTAATTTGTGGGCATGTTTAGGTATAAGCTGGGTTCCCTATTCATGCTAGTCTTCTTGCTTCTAGATAGGAACAATTTCCTAATAACATGTGCAGTAACGTGCTTTCTTTGCTTTAGATAACTTGCTGTTTTTTTCTCTTCCATCCATGTCAACTTGTTTATGTGCATGCACAACAACCTCAACACTCATGTTCTTAGGCTGAGGATGCTGTTTTTTTGCTGTTGGAACACACGTGACCATGATCAATTCCCCATGAGCTTGCTGTGTGTTGTAATGTGTTTATGTGAATACCCTGCTCCCCCAATCCCTCCACCACTTGCCGTATTTGTGTATTCAAATGAGCATGACCCCCCTTTCCCCCCCCCCCCCCCCCCCCCACCATTCTTTGTTCTCAATGGGTTCAAGTTGCACGCATGCCTAAATTTATGTACCATGAACACGAGACCTTGCTGCCATGTCCCCTTTACCCTCACTAAGGTAAGTTGCTGCTAGAGACAGCAGCAAACCTTCATTGTTTGCTGCTGTCCCAGCAAGCCTAAAGCCCAAGACCAGGCCCAGCCTTTCAACCCTTGCATGCATGTTGCCCTAGCCCCAATATCCATGTTCTGATCAGCCCTTTCTTTATGCATGCCCAAAGCCCATCCGAAATCCCATTGTCAGCTGTTGTTTTCTCTTGCCACAGCCGGTTAGTTTGCTGGGATTTGTTTAGCTTGAAATGTATGATTCGTTTGCTTTAAATTGTTTGTTGATTGATGATAGGAAATCATGGAAATTGGGGTACTTAGACCCCCACCTTGTTGCTGTAATTATCCGAAAAGAAGTAAGAGGGGCAGCAAGCCCCGTGCCTTCCGATGTCCTCTCGCCTTGTTGGAAAATCCAAAAGAGAAGCCAAATGAGGCTTCTCCCCTGAACCTGAACCAATATGGGCCCACACAGGTTGTAGAAGACCCCTAGTAGCCCCTGGAAACAACCCCAACTGCGAAAATCCGAAAAAGGCCATTTTGGTGTGATCTGGCAACTCAGGCCGGATCACCTATGGCCTGCGTGTGTCCGGCAACTAAGGTCGGATACACACAGAAATACAATTTTTATGTTTTTTGGGGTTCCTTGCCGAATTTTGTGATGGTTTGAACCAAACCAAGTGAACCAATAGGGTTTCCGGGTCACCCGGAAACCCAACATGGGACCTGGACGCCGGTCCAATTGGAGACACTCGTGGGCCTTCCAACGGGGCCCACCAAGCCCGATAAACCCTAAAGCATGCAAAATGAACAAGTTAAGCAAAATAAATTGATCGAACCGGGTGGGCCAAACCCAATGCGGCCCACCCGAACCTTGATGTGTGGAATGATGTTTAAATTGCGTGGTTTGGCCGAGACCCAGGGCAAGGGCCTATCGGGCCCACCAAAGTCCACTAACCAAACCAAGTGAGGGTTTAACCCTAACTTCCTGGAATTTGGGTTTTCAAGCCCAAAGCTGGATTATGGGCCCCAAGCCCGATGTCCAGAACACCTTGGCCAATTTTAAGAAGATAAATTGAAAATGCTTTGGAATCCACCATGGGGGCCCACTCAGGGCCCGCAAATCAATGCAGACCAACCCTTTTACATGTAAAATACTTAAACTTCAAATTGAACGATTAAGTAAAATCAACTCATTTACCCAAGGCCCAAAGGGCCTCCCAGGCTTAGATGGAGGCCCACCAGAGGCACGTGGGTTTATTCAAGCCCACCAAGGACACAGTGGGCCTTCCAACAGGGCCCACCCAACCCGACTCAGATCACCTAAATTAAGCAAGATAAAATCAATTGAAGGGACCCACACCACTCAAGTGGTCCCGACAGACTTAACCGATTTGTATATCGGATTAGGAATCGGGTGAGAAACCAGAGTAAGCTGACTCAAACCAGGGAACCCACGGGACCCGTCATCCGACGGGGTGGACTGGGGTGTCTACGGACTTCCCCAGACCACAACCGAGATCCGACTTAGAATCTCAAGCCGCAGACCAAAGCCCAAAATAGACTAACTTAGGCACCCAGGTGTCCGCCTACACCACATCAGGTAGTGGCGACTCCGAAACTTTCCCGTGCCGCGTTTCAGACGAGCGCACAGAACCAATAGGGTTTCCGGGTCATCCGGAAACCCAACATGGGACTTGGACCTCCGGTCCAATTTGATCTCCAGTGGGCCTTCCAACGGGGCCCACCCAGCCCGAACCATTCAATTGTGCTTAAATAAGATAATTAAAAGATTTGAGTGGGCCAGACCACTTGAGGCCCAGCCAAGCCCTATGTGGGGCACGCATGCTTAAATTATGTTGTGGTTTGGCCGATGTGCGCACCCGATTTCGGTCGCACGACGAGGCGCACGCGTAACGACGCGTGCCTCGGGATTTGTTTGGAGTCGCCACTGCCTGATGGGGTGCAGGCAGACACCTGGGTACCTAAGTTTTTCTACTAAGGCTTTTGGTCTGCGGCTTTGAGATTCTAAGTAGGGGCTCGGTTGCGGTCTGGGGAAGTCCGTAGACACCCCAGTCCACCCCGTCAAGTGACGGGTCCCATAGGTTTCCCTGGTTTGAGTCAACTTTGGTCTCTCACTCACCCGATTCCTATTCCAGCATGCAATTTTGATTAAGTCTGGCGGGACCGCCAAAATGGTGTGGGTCCCTTTACTTGATTTTATCTTTTTAATTTAAGATGATTTGGGCCTGGTGGGGTGGGCCCCGTTGGAAGGCCCACGGTATCCCTTGGTGGGCCAAGTGTGGCCCACATGTTCCTTGGTGGGCCAAGTGTGGCCCTTTGGACTTTGGCCCACTTTGAATTGATTTTATTTTAGAGCTCAAGTTGGATTAGTTAAGTGGATTTCAGGCCAAAAGTGGGCCGGGATTGCTTTGTGGGCCCTTGAGTGGGCCCTACAATTGGTTGCCAAGTGATTTTGATTTTATCTTTCTTATCTGTGCCAAAATGGGCCAAGCATTGGGCTTGGGGCCCTTTACCTGGGCTTGGGCTTGAAAGCCCAAGGCTTCCTGAATTAGGGTTTGGAAACCCTAAGTTGGTCGGGTTCATGGGCTTAGTGGGCCCGATAGGGCCTACCCGTGGTCTCGGCCAAACCACATCCTACTTTAATCATGCATGGCCCAATTAGGGCTTGGGTGGGCCTCAATTGGTCTGGCCCACTCAAATCTCTTATTTATCTTATTTAAGCATGAATGGGTTGGTCGGGCTTGGTGGGCCCCGTTGGAAGGCCCACCGGAAATCAATTTGGACCGGGTTGGTCCATGGCCCATGTTGGGTTTCCGGGAACCCTATTGGTTCATCCGGTTCGGTTTGGAAATAAAGCCCACATTCAGCAATAATCACATAAGAAAATGCACAAAATTGACACCCTATCAAGAAAAAAATTGGCTCATTGTGCTGGGTCCAAGGGGGTGCGGGGGGCGAAGCCCCCCGCGGTATGGTAAAGGGTATTTTTGGAATTTTCAAAAAAAATAACAATTCGGCCTGTTTTGGACCTGGCGCTCACCTCCTGAAGTGAGCACCAGGTAGGCGCCAGATGGGCGCCAGAATCCGGGCGAAATTTTGACCTGGCGCTCACCCGATACCAGGTGAGCGCGAGCTGGGCGGGAGGTGAGCGCGAGATGGGCGCGAGGTGGGCGCCAGAATTTCACTTGGTTTTTAGGTGGGCGCGAGCTGAGCGCCAGGTGGGTGCCAGCTCGGCGGGAAGTGAGATGAAAGGGGCGCCCACCTCCTAGGTGAGCGCCAGGTGGGCGCCAGATGAGCGGCAGGTCACTGCAATTTTCAACTCTCTGTTTTTTTGAGATCTCCAACTCTGGCCGATTTTTTTAGGTCTGTAACTGTTCCACTAGCCTCCTAACATGCCCAGAACCCTTCCCAACTAGTTTTGGATTTAATCTAAACACATTTTTTATGAAAATCAAACCTCCTTGTAAACCTGCAAATCCGAACACCTAAACACTAACA
This sequence comes from Buxus sempervirens, assembly GCA_947561395.2. NCBI lineage: Eukaryota > Viridiplantae > Streptophyta > Magnoliopsida > Buxales > Buxaceae > Buxus > Buxus sempervirens. Next base: position 14,047,197 of record OX387185.1, read on the forward strand.
GAACATGCAAGGAAGGGGACTGGGGCTTTATGGGATACAGAAGATGCAAACATCAGGGAGAACATGCTCCCCCCTCGAATCACACAATCACTGCTACTATACGAAATAACAGAAAAGAACAGATAGCAATGGACTTATTTATTTTGGAACAGGGGCCATTGAGAACATTACCTGGGTGTTCCTAACACCTCTCCGAAGTGGGTGAAGCCTCCTTGGAGCGCGCGAGCGGCCGCCGGAGCAACCTTCTTCTCACACCAAGAGCGCGGCCTCCTTCGGATTTGACGAGGAAGAAGAGGAAGGGAGGGGACCTGTGTGTCTGGTCTTTATCTTCAAAACCCCGAGCCCAGAAAAATGATGCCGAACCCTAGAATCCCAGAACCAGAGAATGCCCGGCCAAAGAAAAATCTCCCAACAAAAAAATCCAAACCCCCGAATGCTGAAGAACAGCAAACCCTCAAATTACCGATCCCAGAAAACCCAACCAAAAATTTCCCAACCCGAAATCAGCCAACCTCTGCGCAAGAGAGAACCAAAAAAATGCAGAACCCCTTTTGCCCTGAATCCTCGCGCGGCTTTTATAGATGAAGGGAGAAAGGGGTACGCGCTCAGCGCGTACCCGCATGCCACGTCCGCTCGCGAGACAAAATCATGACGGAAAAATTAATGCGGCCGCTCATTTGTTTTAAAAATCCGAAAATTAGGATATGGTCCCTGGTAATTTTCAATTCAATCCGATATTCTCGGCTTTTTACAGATTTAATCCCTGGGATATTTCGTATATTTGGATATTTACGGATTTAATCCCTGAGATCTTTTCCTGCGCAACTCGCCACGTGTGCAGTTTTTTGCCACATGCGCAGATTGCTGGTTTTGCTGCTCGGGAACTTCGCCAGCTCATATTTTCTTCACCCGGGCTCCGATCTGGACAAACTCAGTGGCGTTAGAATCGTATCGGAGCCCTCTATCCCATGACCTAGGGGTAGGCCTTTGGATCGGATTTTAGCAGAAAGTCAACTTTTGGCTTCGCCCAAGTTTGACCGCCCGCAGAACCCTCCTCCGGACTCCGATTCTTGCAAACTCAGTTGCGTTGGAATCGTGTCGAGATTCTCTATCCAATGACATAAAGCAAGGTGGCCAAATATCACTTAATGAAAAAGTCAACTTTTTGTCCCCTTAGGGGTTTGACTTTTTGCCAGGGTTTTCATTTTCAGCAATTCCAGGGGTGCAAAAATAAGGTGCTTACAGCCGAGACCAAGGGCAGGGCCTGTCGGGCCCACCAAGCCCATTGAACCAGATCAGGATAGGGTTTCAAAACCCTAACCCAGGAAGTCTTGGGCTTTCAAGCCCAAGCCCAGGTAAAGGGCCCCAAGCCCAAGGCCTGGCCCATTTTGGAAACTTAAGCAAGATAAATCTAATAAATCCCTTGGCTGCCATGTATGGCCCACCCAATGGGCCCACAAACCAAACCGGCCCACTTTTTACATGAAAATCACTTAAAATCAATTTGAACCCCAAAGTAAAATCAATTGAACTAACCAAAGTCCAAAAGGCCTCGCAGGCTTAGACCGTGGCCTGCCAAGGGAACATGTGGGCCACCTTTGGCCCACCAAGGGATCCGTGGGCCCTCCAACGGGGCCCGCCCACTCAGACTCATCTCACTATAAGCTAAACAAGATAAAATCAAGTAAAGGGACCCACACCACTTCAACGGTCCTGCTAGACTTAATCAAATTGCATGATGGATTAGGAATCGGGTGAGTGAGAGACCAAAGTTGACTCAAACCAGGGAAACCTATGGGACCCGTCACTTGACGGGGCGGACCAGGGTGTCAACGGACTTCCCCGGACCGTAACCGAGAACTTACTTAGAATCTCTAAGCCGCAGACCAGTCTAATAGAAAATCTAGGCACCCAGGTGTTCGCCTGCACCCCATCAGGCGGTGGCGACTCCAATTTCCCATTTTTACCCAGTGCAACACACCGAGGTCAGGCGCGCACAGCCTGGCGACTCCACTGGGACTTCTCAGCCCAATAGACCCCCTGGTTAGATTAAGTCAACCCAAGAGGGATTAGTTGGTTTTAGGGTTTTACTACCTCACTTAGTAAGACATGGAATACACACAACTGGGTATTCTGGGGAGTCCTGTCACAAGGATGAGATAATTGCCTAAGGAAAGTGGAATTTAAGTGGTCCCCTGTGACCCTCCACTTACCTGGGGACTCTTCCGGAACCTCATATTGCGTGCCAATTCTGCACCTTACTATACGAGACGGTAAAAATTCCTTTATCAACAAAATCCAGTCAAATCTCACCCGATTAGACACAACACGCAGCCCCACAGCACACACGGGCACACCACCACACCGTGGATGGATTTTTTATTTCCCCGTTCTTGTGTGATAAACTGCGTGGGGTGACACGCACGAGGGAGACTGCGTGGATGATCCAACCCCAAATGAATGAGTGAATCGGATATTGCAACTTATTTACCAAAACTTAGACCTCTTTAGCAGCCTACCCTTCTTATTCCTATGAACTGATCTTTGGGATGGTATTAGCACCTACGCTCCCGTGGCTTGCCAGGGAAAGCAGGGTAAACCCATCCCCCCAGTTTTCTGGAGTCCATTAGCACCACTGGTTTCTTGCCGTGGCACGCAAGGATCCAGTACTGGTCCAGACCCTTGTAGGCTTATGTCTCGGGCTGGGTATCCTTCCCCACCTAATGTTTCTGAGTAAACTATGCGTTGAGCATGTGAGGGTGAGTATGTTGTGAATGATGAATATAAGAGGAGTAAAATTGGAATAAAATCCAGAGTCCATTAGGGGCAGCAACCCCCGCTTTTTGCATCAAATGGAGTAAACCCTAGATTCTGGGCTACCTCAGCCTTAATTTAGGAAGCTAACCTAACTTCGATCAGGGGAACCACCCCAGATCCATGCATTGAGTCCTGTATGCAATGGGTCTTGACCCATTAGAGTCCGCTGGGAGCACTTTAAGTCCAGATTGGTCTTTTAGAGCAGATGAAAGCCGGCCAGATCAGACAAACAGATGAAAGCAGGCCAGATCAGAACATGGGCACTAAACCCTAGATCTAGGAATTTTCAGCCTACCCGCTTTGAAAGCAATTTGTATCCGTCCTTTTGGCTCCCAACAGCCTTAAGGATGAATTCTTTGCAGTTTTGTAAATATCCTGTAAAATTTCGCCCTCGCTGGCAAGTTGTGATTTTTGCCATGGTCCGACACCGAAAGCAAACGAAAGCAGATGAAAGACGGAATGCTGATCAGGACTTGAATGTGCTCCTCTTCACAAATATGTCTAGGAGTCGTGCATTGATAGGCACCAACCTTTTTTAGGACTGTGCACACACTTTTGGGTGTTTTTTTTTTATGATTGTTTGCTAACATAAATTTTCTGGGCGGTAATAATATTTGAATCCACTTTACTTATGTAAATGCCTATCTCTATGCTGAGTGCACGCACTTCAAGATCGTTGACACAAATGCTTTTAGCCAAACCACTTTCAAAGATACACAAAAGAATTTCCAAAATCAAATCGCCTCCGGGCGTACATTAAATCGCCTTCGAGCGTACATCAAGCCACCTTTCGGGGCGCACATCAATGTCGCTTTTTCAAAGCACACAATAAAATGGCCTCCGGGCCTACATTGAAGTGTCTTCCATGACATCAACATCGTCTCTTGCGATGCGCAATAAACCGTCATCTGTGGTTATATTGAGCTAGCCATATAGATGAAAAATTAAATTGCCCATCTTGGGGCATACATTCTCCATGCCATTCATGGCACAGTGCGAACTACCTAGAATGCGTTTCCTGATTCTTATAATTCACTTGCCGCTGCATGATATGAAAGGATTTTACAATCACTGTCGATCAGGGCACAGATTTTAAGGTTCCATCGTCGCAACAGGTTTTTCAAGGATTTCTGCTCATGAAGCACACATTACACAATTTTTGAAAATCGCTAAATACGGCATGGCCCCTAGAGTTTCAGATCTCTGGAAGACCTTGTCACAAGGTTTCAAACTTCACAAGTCTTAGGGGCTTTTTGGTCAACCAGGGCACTGTCACATTCTCTTTGCAGTGTTGTTTGGTTAGGTCGTGATTTTCATGCATGAACAACCTCGTATTTGTTTTGCCAGTCATGGTGCAAGAGTATCACTCACGGTGTAATGGTCTCGTCACACACGGCACCCCATTCATAATTAGAAAAGGGACTGATCAAAATTTTTGATAACCAGGTACAGTTCGGACATTTCGTATTTAGAGTACCATTCATAACTCTACCTTCACAGTGAGAGAGGACTGCAATGGATTCTTCTGAGGCCCCAATTCCATCATCATCAGAACAAAGGGCTGAAGAGCAGATAGTCATAACGGATCTAAGCCAACAAGTGGCCATGATGCATGCCACGGAGATTCGAATGCCAGGATTCCAGCATGGGCAACCACCTCAGCCTGCACCCATGGCGGCACATCCGCCAGCATAGGACGCTCCGTTCCGGCATCCAGCGGCAATTCCCATCCATCCTGCACAACAAGAACCATTTGTACCTGTTCAACTGGGGCAGGAAGAGCGAGACCAGAATAAGGCACGGGAGACCCAGCTTGAGGAAATTCTGGGAGCAATGAAGGAAGATAATAAAGTACAAATGGCCGCAATGAAGGAAGACCTTCTGAAGCTACTCCAGCCCAACCCAGTGGAACATGAAACCACTTTGGAAAGTCTGTGTCTCTTCCCAGACATCCAACTACCAGCAAAGTCTGTGTCTCGTATGCTGGCGACATGTGCCAATACGTGAAGGATGAGAAGATTATGGTTCAGTTCTTCCAGAGATCTCTAACTGGGGTAGCATACGGTTGGTTCCTAAGTCTGGATAAGCAGAAGGTCAAGACGTGGAATGACCTAGCCGCTGTGTTCATCCAGCAGTATCGCTTGAATAGCCAAATGGTTCAAACCAGAACCAAATTGCAGAGGCTGTCAAAAAAAGAACAGCGAGTCTGTGAGAGACTATGCTAAAAGGTGGATGGAACTAGCCAACGCGGTGCAACCCCCTCTTCTTAAACAAGAGCGGACTTCCTTGTTCATATCTTCACTGGGACAACCATACTTCACAATGCTAGTGGGATAGTGCACTGCAAATTTCACTGACCTAATCATGGCGGCAGACAGAATTGAGGGTGTGGTTAAGATGGAGAAACTCGGGGGCTCCATGACGAGCTTGTTGCATGGAACAACATCAAGTAGCAAGAGGCAAGAGAATGACGGTGGCGCAAGTACAGTCAACTATGTAACACTTATGTGCCGTTTCACATCCCTTCCTCAAGGAGCGCAAGCCGCCCCTCCACTAAGAATGCCGTGTCTTGCCTCAGGAACCGTCTCACCAAGGAGGAAAGAAGGAACCGGGAGTTCACGCCACTTCTGTACATGCTGGCTGAGTTGTTACCAACGCTCCTGAGAGAGGGACACCTGCAACTGGCGACGCCGAATCCTAAGGTGCCAAAAATGGAGGGCTATGATCCAAACAATAGCTGTGAGTACCACATGGGCGTATAAGGCCACGATACTGATGGATGTTGGAAACTTCGTCACGCAGTCCAAGATCTTCTGGAAGCTGGGGAACTCAAAATAGATCCTCCACCAAATTGAAAAAAAAAAAAAGAAAAAATAGAGAAAAAAAAATATATGATAAAAGAAAAGAAAAAAAAAGAGAGAAAGAGAAAAAGAAGAAAAAAATCATCATGCATCTTATTATATTATTTTATATACTTTGATTTCTAATGTTTGTTTCTCCTGGCAAGAACTCCCTTCAACAATCAGCATGGACCGTACCTCCGGGGCAAATCATGATGTAACCCAGCAAATAACCAGCATAGTGGCCTCTCTACAGAGCCTACTACGGACAATAACAATCAAGGAAGAAACGATGAACAAATGCTGGGAAGCATTAGGGAAAGAAAATTTTGAGCTGCGTTCCCGAGTGAAGGTCCTTGAAGAAGAGATCAAAAGCATGAAGGGAAAGATACCCCTAAGTAGACAAGAAGTGGGCCGTCCCCTAACCATAGCAAATGGTCGAATGCAAAGGGAGAAAGGGAAAGCCGCCGCAGCAGATGTTCACCAGCTCACGAAGAAGCTGACTATCTACCGTGGCAGAGGGCAGCATGACAGAACGATGGATCGTTCGGAGGGTCCCCCAAGGAGAACAAAAGAAGAAATGGAGGCTAGGATAAAGAGGGTTTTTACCCCACTACCATATACACCGGCAGAGTTACTATTGATGCTATTGAAGGAGGGGTATGTGCAGATTAAGCCCCCAAACCCTCGGTTGGTTAATGCCAGAAGCTACAACGCCGCAGAACGGTGCAATTACCATTCTAGTGCTCCGGGCACCACACAAGCCGGTGTTGGGATCTGCGGCACGACATTCAAGATCTGATCGATCAAGGATTCTTAAAGGAAATGCTCGAGAAACCAAGGTCCATCGAAGGACGAGACATCTCTGATGTGTTAGCGCAGATTCAGACGTCCGAACCAGCCATCTCCTTGGAAGAAGGAGAGGATGATGATGAGAAGAGCACTTGAGAGCTCCCTTCTGTGGCATGCGACTAAGTTCCAAGAACGCCAATTATATCGGCTACCATTTTGCATAGTTTGATGTTCTGTTTTGCTTATGCTTTCTTTTCTTTTAAATTCTGAACTTGATAGCATGTTTCTTTTTGCAAGCCTATAAAATATTTTGGGAAATCACTGAAGTGTTGGACCACACCAAGGCATGACCGTAATTTCGGGACAAACCTGAACAATCAAATTGGACAAATGAAATGTGCTAAACGGCACAAACTGTATGGGGTGACATGGCCAGAAGATCCCTTGCCAGCACCGCATTTGAACCCTCCCAAACACAAGGGGCAAGTTGTGATATGAGAAAAAAAAAAGAAAGGGCAAGGTGCCCCATACCAGTCGAAGGTCACTAACATGATCCAGGATCAATGATCTCGATGAAATGATGAGAGGCCATTTTTCGGTTGATATACTTCAAATAAATTCCGCTAGTTAAACGTGTTGAGCTTGATCGTCTCATTTCTGACCCACGTTATGTCTAGCCACCCCAAACTGGGGTAAAGTCAAAAAGCAAAAAAAAAAAAAGAAAAAGAAAAAAAAAACAACAAAATGAACAAAGAAGAAAATGGTTCTTGAACCAGTTAATCGTGCAAAAAATAATTAAGTGTTACATTCTCTGTGATAGGATGGAAGGCCATCCTTGATCTCCTCCAAAAGTCATCTGACACAAGATGAAACCCTTGCAAAACACTTTGAGCTTAAAAATTCCTTCATTAACCCTACCATGTCTTGTCTTCATAATTGGGGAATAAAGCTTCGTGCAATTGGAAGACACGAAAAGGATGAAGGTGAAGATAGGGCAAAGCGAAAAGCACTCTAAGAACAAAAGGGGACAGAAAGGAGGAATGGGGAGAACCCCAGAAAGCAAGAATTCGAAGAAAGAACTGGCGCAATCCCTCAAAAGAAAAGAGAAAAAGAAGAAAACAAAAGCCGGGGCAAACCCCGAGAACAAAAATCAAGAATTGGGGCAAAATACCCGAGAAAGAAGGGAAAGAAAGGAAAGAACAAAGATGGAAAAAGGAGAAGAAGCTAAGTAAAGTTGAGTGTAAAGTTGCAGGAACAAAAGTGAAGCAAGCCCAAACAAAAAAGGGTGGACAGGACATGGCTCATACCCTATTCATCAATTTTGAGCCTTCATATCATTTCTTCTGGACCCTTGAACCCAGCCTACATTTCGTCCTACTGTGAAGCCCTTTCTGATTACAGGGAATGTAACATTGAATCTTGGACGAACTGGCAATGACAGAACCAACAAAAAAAAAAGATAGAGAAGAACTTTGGCTAGACATAATGGTTACCCATAGAGTGAAGATATATAGGGTTTGAGCTTGTTTATCCTTCATTTCTAAACATTGGAACCAAAGCCTACATTTCGTCCTACTGCTAAGTCCTCTTTGATCATTGGATCATGATCCGTGGAAATTGATAGGGCCCTCAAACTGGGGCAAGGTACCGAACCCAAATGAGGGAGCCAGTGAAAATAAAAATAAAAAAAAACATTCCACAACCCCTAACCAAGGGTGGGAAAAAGGAAAAAGAGAGAGATCAAGGAAAAGCCAGGGCGGGGCAGTGCCAGAGAAACCACCCTGAACCAAAACAATCCCCTTCGTCCCTACATGGGGCATGCTATTTGAAGGCAAAAAAATGTTGGAACCCTTACAAGGAGTGCCAGGAGGCATAACTTCCTAAGTCTAAATGAGAGTGTCAGGTAACTGACCCAAAGATTACTGGTCCTGCCAATGGACCCACCTGAGAGGGAAAAATCCAAACACTTGAGGAATCCCCAAGAGATTTCAATCAAAGAAAAATTGCTTGAGCTTGCATATAATTTTGATAAATAAATTCAAATTGAATGAATTCTACATGAATTTTTCCAGGTACCAACCAAAACCTGAAATAGACAGAAGAAGGCATCACAGAGAATCTCACACGTCGGATGGAGAAAAGAATCGTCACCATGTATTCTCACATAGGGGACGTAGAAAGAGTCATCACAGTGTATTCACATACTGATTGACCAAGTTTGTGAAGCCAAAGCCACCGGTGAATAAGTCAGAGATTGGTGGAGGCAACTTTGAATGCAATCTAGAAAGAAAAAGAAATAACCAAGTCAGAATAAGTAATGGACGAAGACAGAATGGAGCAAAGAGCCTCCAAGAATTGAAGAATTAAGGAGCAAGGCGTCTCCCCAAAAATTGAATTGAAGAAAGAATGCAGCAAAAAGCCTCCAAGAGTGAAGAATTAAGGAGCAAGGTGCCTTCCAACCCTAACAGAGCAAGAAGACTCCAAAATTTAAAGACAGAATGGAGCAAGGAGCCTCCAAGACTTGAAGACAGCAGGAGCAAGGTGTCTCCCAACCTTAAGGAAAAAGAAGCCTCCAAAATTTGAAGATAGAATAGAGCAAAGAGCCTCCAAGAATTAGAGACAGAAGGAGAAAGGTGTCTCCCAACTAGAATGGAGCAAGAAGCCTTCAAAATTTGAAGACAGAAGGAGCAAGGTGCCTCCCAATCCTAACAGAGCAAGAAGCCTCCAAAATTTAAAGACAAAATGGAGCAAGAAGCCTCCAAAAATTGAAGACAGAATGGAGCAAGAAGCCTCCCAACCCTAATGGAGCAAGGTGCCTCCAAGAATTAAAGACAGCAGGAGCAAGGTGTCTCCCAACCTTAAGGAGCAAGAAGCCTTCAAAATTTGAAGATAGAATGGAGCAAAGAGCCTCCAAGAATTTGAAGACAGAAGGAGCAAGGTGCCTCCCAACCATGACAGAGCAAGAAGCCTCCAAAATTTAAAGACAGAATGGAGCAAGAAGCCTCCCAACCCTAATGGAGCAAGGTGCCTCCAAGAATTAAAGGCAGCAGGAGCAAGGTGTCTCCCAACCACAGAGGGCAAGGCGTCTCTTAAGACTGAAAGGGCAAGGCGTCCCTGGAGTAAGGCGACTCCAAAACTAATGGAGCAAGGTGTTTCCCAACCACAGAGAGCAAGGCGTCTCTCAAGACTGAAAGGGCAAGGCGTCCCTGGAGCAAGGCGACTCCAAAACTAATGGAGCAAGGTGTCTCCCAACCATAGAGAGCAAGGCGTCTCTCAAGACTGAAAGGGCAAGGCGTCCCTGGAGCAAGGCGACTCCAAAACTAATGGAGCAAGATGTCTCCCAACCACAGAGAGCAAGGCGTCTCTCAAGACTGAAAGGGCAAGGCGTCCCTGGAGCAAGGCGACTCCAAAACTAATGGAGCAAGGTATCTCCCAACCACAGAGAGCAAGGCGTGTAAAACCCCGAATTTTCCCAAATATTAAAATAAAATAATAATTAATATTTTTGAGGATTATTATGGATGGAAATAATATCTTATTGTAGGTGATATTATAATTAGTGGGGATCAGGAGTTTGGCGTAGATTAGACCATTTGATCGTGAGTCATTGCGGTAAGATTAAAATTTTAAAATAGTTGTATTTTGATTGGGTGAGTGCGTTGTGTTTGATGCAAGTGTGTTGTGTGGAATCATATATATAAATAAGTATGGTATTAGCCCTAACAGAGACGCTGGGAATACTTTGTGTATTCGTTTGGTATTCAACAACCGCAAGACCAAAGAGCGACTGGGAACGACTGAAAGAAGAAGAGAAGAAGAAGAAGAAGAAGAAGGGTGAGAGAGAAAGGCTTGAGTTTTCATCTCCTGAGCATTGCTTGGCGTCTGTGTTAGTCGCTGTTCGGAGGAGAAAGAGTGAAACGCACGAACAGAGGTAGGTAGCACCGATTTTCGTTTCGTTTTGTGTTCTGGAGGTTAATCGATTGTGTTGCATGTTTTAGTGTTGTATATACATGCATTTAGCTTGATATCAATCATATAATTATGTTAGAATCATTCTGGACATGAAAAATCAGATTTTTAAACATTGTATGTTCGTTTTTGGGAGATCGCCTACCTCTCTGCGCTCGGCAATCCTCAGCGCTAGTGTAAAATTTGAGACCGCCGAAGATCGCTTGAAGACGTATCGTCGGCGATCAAAAACTAACTACCGCCGACCTTTGACCGCCTAGGCGATCCTGAGCGATCCTAGGCGCTCTAACAAAAAAATGCAATTTCGACAGTTTTTCATCCCCTTTTCTTCTCCAACCCTTTTCCAAATAACCTGAGCCTCCTACACAGCACCCTTATTTACCTGAATGACATTTAAGTAAATGTCCTGTGTATTTATTGCTCCATTTACTTTAAGTCTTTACATGTAAATAAGGTTTTACCCCCCATTTGGAACCAATAAAAATACTTCCAAGGTCCAATTCCCAACCAATAAAAAGTCAACTTTCCAGCTCATGCCTAAATTTCCAGTTTTCCCGGTTTTTATCAAAAAGCCCGTTTTGGGTTTGATACCCAGATGAGTGATTCAGGAGCCCATAAAATTCTAGGAGATGTGTTTACCCTTCAATAGACTACAACCAAAATTTGAGCCCGAAACTCCTCGTAGATTTGTCTAGAAAAATTATATACAAAAAGTCAACGTTTTTATCCAGACTTAGAATATTTTTGGGGTCCGAAACTTTTTATTTCAGAATCGATTGATTTTTGGTATGGTGACCTTATTAGGGATCCTAGACTATTCCACTCATCCAAAATGTATTTTGAGAACTTTATGACATTCTTAGTCCCAAATCATTATAAAATAGGATATTTGATTTCCACCATTTGTAACACTTCTCTAAGATTATTCTTAAGGTGTCTCTGAAGGCCAATTACACTAAAAAGTTCATATTAGATATTTAACCACCTTGTTCTATGATTTAGTACAATTTGGGGTTTAAAGAGGATCAAATTCACTTGAAATGATTACAAGGATTCTATATAGGTAATTTTCTTCTCAAAATATAATTGAACTGTGGACTGAATGCCATGATGGCTATAAGAGATTGTACCATCTGCGGATGAGATATGAGACCACCTGCGGGTGAGATGTGTAACTCCTGCGGGAGAGACCTCTTGTGGGGGAGATGTATTCATGATGTGATTGCATCCCACAAGGGAGATGTATATGTGACCACCTGCGGGTGAGATGAGACCTCCTGTTGGGGGAGATGTGATCCTGATTGGATTGCATCCCACAGGGGAGATATGTGACCACCTGCGGGTGAGATGAGACCTCCTGTTGGGGAAGATGTGATCCTGATTGGATTGCATCCCACAGGGGAGATATGTGACCTCCTGCGGGAGAGATGCGACCTCTTGTGGGGGAGATGTAATCACGATGTGATTGCATCCCACAAGGGAGAGATATGTGATTACCACCTGCGGGTGAGATGTGACCACCTGCGGGTGAGATGTGATGACTCCTGCGGGAGAGACCCCATGTAGGGTAGATGTGATTACTACGTGATTGCATCCTACATGTGAGAATGTTGTTATCAGATTGAGATTTACTATTAATTATGAATGACATGATCTACATTTGAATCAGAAGAGTTTGATTAAACGGTTTAGCTGTGACTTGATTTGATTGACTCTAAAATAGAATATAAATGAGCCATGAATTAATTATAGAATTATTGTAGGAAAACAATACTTGCAGTGAATTAGAAAATCCTTTAGATGAGATCTATAATATGTTGCCTTTCTAATTGAAACGAAGGTTACATAATAAACTCTCTTTATCTCAAGCACTGAATAAATGTTGGTTTCATATGGTGATTATTCATTCTTATTATCGACCGTGACTACCCGATTGTTTTATCGTGCATGAATGATTACTTTTATATATATAAACTGTTTCTAGCATGCATGTGTTACCTACTGAGATAGTTGTATCTCACCCTAGTTCCTTATCTTATTTTTCAGCTGTTCCACGTGAGAGCGTCCTTGGGGTTGACTCGAGGGGAAGTTGCAGATTACTGAGTTGAGGATCTTTCTTATTTAGTTTAGATCTTTCTATTAGAGGTTGATATAGATGTAACTTGATAGATAGTTTATGATTTAATTGAATATGAGAGAAAGTGTGTTAGAAAACCCATTTACCAGATTTATGAATTTATATTGATCAGTTAGTTTGATGGTTATAGTTAGCCACGCATATTGATGAAATTAATGTTTTAATTTTCCGCACTCTGATAATTAATGGAATTTGTTGAATTTAAATGTTTGGTAATTAGTAGCTTTGGGCCCAGTATCACTTCGGATTTGGGTTTGGTGCTTGTTTTGCATAAACTCGGGTTCGGGGCGTTGCAAGGCGTCTCTCAAGACTGAAAGGGCAAGGCGTCCCTGGAGCAAAACGACTCCAAAACTAATGGAGCAAGGTGTCTCCCAACCACAGAGAGCAAGGCATCTCTCAAGACTGAAAGGGCAAGGCGTCCTTGGAGCAAGGCGACTCCAAAACTAAATGGAGCAAGGCAACTCCCAACCACCGAGAGCAAGGCGTCTCTCAAAACTGAAAGGGCAAGGCGTCCCTGGAGCAAGGCGACTCCGAAACTAATGGAGTAAGGCGACTCCCAACCATCGAGAGCAAAGCGTCTCTCAAAACTGAAAGGGCAAAGCGTCCCTGGAGCAAGGCGACTCCGACCATTCGAATGACACGGAAATGTGTCCCTAAGGAGCAAGACGTCTCCCACCATTTGAATGACACGGAAATGTGTCCCTAAGGAGCAAGACGTCTCCCACCATTTGAATGACACCGAAATGTGTCCCTTAGAAGCAAGGCGTCTCCCACCAATTGAAATACTGAGAAGCAAGGTGTCTCCCACCACTTAATGACACGGAAATGTGTCCCTAAGGAGCAAGACGTTTCCCACCATTTGAATGACACGGAAATGTGTCCCTCAGGAGCAAGGCGTCTCCCACCACTTGAAATACTAAGGAGCAAGGCGACTCCTACTTTTGAAATCCCTAAAGAGCAAGGCACCTCCCACATCTAAATGACACAAGAATGTGTCCTCAAGGAGTAAAGCATCTCCCGATGCTGAAGGACACGGAGTCCCCAGAGCAAAGTGTCTCCACAAAGCCGAACAAGTTGTTCCCTTTCCTGGAAATGATAGAGAATCAAGACATGAAGAAGAAGGAAAAATGACAAACCATCGGGCAAGATGACCCTTTTGTAATTTTTGATTTCACACTTTTGTAAATAGAATAGAGCAGGTGTGTGAGTTCCCTTGAGGCACTGGATAGCGCTGGAAGCACCTCCTCACCAACAGTAGCTCCTTCTCCGCTCTTCCTTCCTCCTTTCTCCATTCGGTCCACATCCTAACCCAACCCTTGGCCATCAAATCCTAAAAAAAAAAAAAGATGCAGGAAAGCTTCAAGTAAAAGACACAAAATGGATCAGAAGTCTGAAGTCATCTAAAAGCTTTAATGAAACAAACAAGAAAAAAAGAATATTGTCAAGTGTCTGGCATCAACGCCGAAACAGGTTGGCGAGCTTAAATCCAATCAAATCTCTTTCAAACTTAAATCAAACACTGAAGAGTTGCCCTACAAAAACCCGAAAAGCAAAGGGTAAGGAAACTCTGAAGCCAGGAAGTGACGCCACATTTGGCCGCTTCCCTCTCAAAATCAAAACCTCAAAGGACTAAACTTGTCGACCATGTCGACAGAAATGCCAAGCGCAAAAATAAGATTCTTTTTTTTCTTTGCCATTCATCCGCAAGGTGACTTCGGCAAAGAGGGGCAGTTGTAAGCACCTCATTTTTGCGCTCCCAGAAGAGCCGGAAATGCAAACCCTGGACCAAAAGTCAAACCCTGAGGGGTCAAAAGTTGACTTTTTGATCAAGTGAAAATTGGCCACCTCACTTTATATCATTGGATAGAGAATCTCGACACGGTTCCAACGCAACTGAGTTTGCAGGAATCGGAGTCCGGATGAAGGTTCTACAGGCGGTCAAACTTAATAGGAGCCGAAAGTTGACTTTCTGCTAAAATCCGATCCAGATGCCTACCCCTAGGTCATTGGATAGAGGGCTCCGATACGATTCTAACGCAACTGAGTTTGCAGGAATCAGAGTTCGGATAAGGGTTCTGCGGGCGGTCAAACTTGAAGGGAGCCAAAAGTTGACTTTCTGCTAAAATCCGATCCAGATGCCTACCCCTAGGTCATTGGATGGAGAATCCTGACATGGTTCCAACGCAACTGAGTTTGCAGGAATCGGAGTTCGGATGAAGGTTCTGCGGGCGGGTAAACTTGAGGGGGAGCCGAAAGTTGACTTTCTGCTAAACCCCGATCCAGGTGTTTACCCCCATGCCATTAGATAGAGGGCTCCGATACGGTTCTAACGCAACTGAGTTTGCCCAGATCAGAGCCCGGATGAAGAAGATATGAGATAACAAAGTTTCCGAGCAGCAAAACCGGCAAACTGCGAACGTGGCAGAAAGCGGCACACGTGGCGAGTTGCGCAGGAAAATATTTCGGGGATCAAATCCGTAAATATCCAAACATTCAAAAGATCCCAGGGACCAATCTGAAAATATCTAAATAAAATAATATTAAATCAAAATATCCCAGGGACTATATCTTAATTTTCAGATTTTTTAAGCAAACCCGCGGCTGCATTAAATGAGTTAATCATTTCATCACTCGCGCCGAGCGACAGCTACTCGACGCGAGCTTGGCGCCAAACTCGGCGGATACCCATACTCCCTCCTATAAATACAGCAGCCTCGTTCATGTTCAAGTTTCGGCTTTTCTTCTTCGGAGGCTCTTGTAGGGTTTGGGCTTCTCTAGGTTGTTGGCTCCTGTTGCTCGAGCCTTCTTCCCCATTCCTCCTTTCTCGAAACCCTCTCGGCATACCTCTCCTGGCCTCCACAAACAAACCCTCTGACATCACCTGAAGCTCCTCCGACCCCGTTCCCTCTCTTCCTCTTCTTCCTCGTCAAACCCGAAGGAGATCGTGCCGTTGGTGGGGAGAGGTGTTGCTCCGGCGGCTGCTCGCGTGCTCCAAGGAGGCTTCACCCACTTCGGAGAGGTGTTGAAACACCCAGTTAATGTTCCCGACGACCTCTTGTCCAAAATAAATAAATTCATTGCGATACTTTCTTTTCTGTTATTTTGTTTAGTAATAGTGCTTGTATGATTCGAAGGGGGAGCATGTTCTCCTTGATCTTTGCATCCCGTGTATCCCGATAAAACCCCCCCTGTTCCCTTCTTCATTATTCATGTTCTGTCTGGTTGGTTTTCGGATTTGGGGTGTGTGCGAGGGGATCTCGAGTTGTGATGTTGAAGTACCTTAATTTAATTTCAAGTTGTGTTCGAAGGTCTCCGGGGAGTCTAAGGATCCCCAGAAAGCAGTTACAGAGCTTAGGAACCAATCAGTAATGGAGTTCAAGCAAAAAAACAGAGAGTTGCATTTCGTCAAGGGTATGCGCTGAGCTCGCGCCTAGCTCGTGCAAAGCATTTTTGCATGCGCTGAGCTCGCACTGAGTTCGTGCGCGGGCCCTTTTTCGTTGTTTTTGGTCGCACTAAGCTCGCGCTGACCTCGCGCCTAGCACCTGAGGTCAGCGCACCCCCTTTTTAGGCTGAATTGCTTGTATATTTTTTTGAACCGGAAAATACCCTTGCCTGGACCCAGGGTATGCGCTTTTTGTGATTGGTTGATTTTCATGATTTCTATGATTTTGCTAGCTGTGGGTGATATTTTCAAACCGAACCAAATGAACCAATAGGGTTTTCGGATCATCCGGAAACCCAACATGGGACTTGGACCCCCAGTCCAATTTGATCTCCAGTGGGCCTTCCAACGGGGCCCACCCAGCCCGAACCATTCAATTGTGCTTAAATAAGATAATTAAAAGATTTGAGCGGGCCAGACCACTTGAGGCCCAGCCAAGCCCTATGTGGGGCACACATGCTTAAATTATGTTGTGGTTTGGCCGAGACCAAGGGCAGGGCCTGTCGGGCCCACCAAGCCCATTGAACCAGACCAGGATAGGGTTTCAAAACCCTAACCCAGGAAGTCTTGGGCTTTCAAGCCCAAGCCCAAGGCCTGGCCCATTTTGGAAACTTAAGCAAGATAAATCCAATAAATCACTTGGCTGCCATGTACGGCCCACCCAATGGGCCCACAAACCAAACTGGCCCACTTTTTACATGGAAATCACTTAAAATCAATTTGAACCCCAAAGTAAAATCAATTGAACTAACCAAAGTCCAAAAGGCCTCGCAGGCTTAGACCGTGGCCCGCCAAGGGAACATGTGGGCCACCTTTGGCCCACCAAGGGATCCGTGGGCCCTCCAACGGGGCCTGCCCACTCAGACTCATCTCACTATAAGCTAAACAAGATAAAATCAAGTCAAGGGACCCACACCACTTCGGCGATCCCGCCAGACTTAATCAAATTGCATGATGGATTAGGAATCAGGTGAGTGAGAGACCAAAGTTGACTCAAACAAGGGAAACCTATGGGACCCGTCACTCGACGGGACAGACCAGGGTGTCTACGAACTTCCCCGGACCGTAACCGAGAACTTACTTAGAATCTCTAAGCTGCAGACCAGTCTAATAGAAAATCTAGGCACCCAGGTGTCCGCTTGCACCCCATCAGGTGGTGGCGACTCCAATTTCCCATTTTTACCCAGTGTGACACACCGAAGTCAGGCGCGCACACGGATGATTAGCTGTCTCCGAAACTCTTATAATACTATTCCGTCCACATCGGCATTTGACATTGGTATATAAACCCTCACTTTCCCAATTGGCACTTGATGAAGATATATATACCTAAAGTCCAAAAAAAAAAAAAAATCAAATCAAATCAAATAAGCATGCAAGGAATTAATCAACAATCAAACAAAAAATCACTGAAATCAAGCTTATGAGCCATAATATGAAATAAGAAAAGGAGGCAAGAATCTGAAGGGAATATTCCCTCTCTTTGCTTTATTAATGGTATAGATAGATAGATTAGCATGTTTTTAAGCTGAGTTTGGTTCAGTTTAACCAAAACAATGAACCTAAGTTCATTCGATTACAGATTCTAAAACCAAAACTGAACTGTTCAGATTTGGAAACCGTTCCTGCTTGGTTTTAGCCGAACCAAGTTGCCGACATACGATGCAATCGTTTTTTTTTTCTCTTTTGAGACTAAAACAAAAAAGTATAAACATATTCGTTTTCTTCGGGTCAAGGGACCTGTTACCATCTAATGATCCAATTAATCATGTATTTAAACCATTAAATTAATCAATTAAATTTTAAACCAATCTAAACAGAAATTTGGATCACAATGTTCAATTAAGTTATTAAGATATTAGGCACCAACCTCCAATACAATGAACTAAATACCCTCGTCTACTCTTTCCACTAAGAAAAATGGTTAACAATTTATAAGCAATTTGCAATAATTCCCAAAACCAGTAAATTCATACAAGTGTTTTGACAAGAAACTAAATTTTTTTTTTCATTTTAATGAAACTCATGGCATTATTGATCAAATCTAACAATTTATTAATGCAATACAAGACAAATGAAACCAAGCAAACATTCAGCAGAATAAATCAACATTTGAAGCACAAGGTTTACAGACCTAAATTAATAACCCTTATTAAATTAATTCTTCAAAGGTTGTATCATGCAGTTCTACAGGATTTCATACTCACTAACGGTGTCACATTGTATCCATCTCCATGCTAGGTACTAAATAGTTGAGATAAATTTCTCTTTTCCCATTTTATGCCAGTGAGTAAGCAAAAGAATAAGGGGAGCTTCAACAAGAAAGTCATACAAAGTTGATACTCCAGAGACTCTTCAAAAGGTGACATCTTGGTTGACTATTCTTCTGATTTACAATCCAGGAAGAAACTATTGTGGATAACAGTAACAATAGGGATCCTATTACTGAGTCAAGGAAACAAGATTCAGGGACAAAGGCATACCAACTCGAAGTACCAGAAGCTCCTTAAATAAATCCTACGTGATTGCCATTAGTTATATTGTGAGCAATGTTCCGAAAATCAGGTAAAAAAAAAAAGGCATGGCAGGTTTAAAGTGAAAATAATGAACCATAGCACTTTGTGTTCATGAAAACCTAGAAAAAGCAAAATATTTTCAACTTGGACCCAAACTATGAAGATAGTGAACCAAAGCCTTATCTAGATCAGTGTCCACAATGTCTAAATGAACACCTGCTGCTGGGGAAACATGGTAATACATGCAGAAAAATGCAACATCACTGAATGGATGACAGACATTGGTCCTTTACAACCTAATAATAAGTGCTGTAACTCCAACAAAAGACATTCTAGTCAATCATGTAACCAAGAAGGTCAACAGACTGCATGAGTCTCAATGAAGGAATTGACCATTTAAACGCCATCAAAATTGTTGTTGTTGTTGTTTTTTTTTTTTTGGGTAGAATAAAAGAGTAAGGAAGGGGGCTATGGCTGACCCCTGGCCGTGACCACGGTGGCTTCCACCCCTCCCTCTGTGGAATGTTCAGATTGAGCCAAAGTTAAATGTTTGTTATTTGTTTTATCAAACTAGACAATATATAAGATCTCTCAAATGGTCTTGCATATGTAGATGTACACATGAACAAGAGGTATATAACACATTTGGGTAAGTAATATTCCTGCAAGCTCACTTTGGGCTCAGGTAAATAAGGTCACAGAAACAGAGAGTCTCTTGAACTCCCCCAACATCAGCCCATGCTACCCTTCTGTAGACACCCCAAATTGCACTAAAAATGAGAAAATAATTGAAAATATTAATTGGGATTTAAAACTGGTCAAAAAAGTGTAAAATCTTGCCAAGCTGGTAATGACCGTATTTTGTTTACGGTCTGGTCATACCTACAATTGATATACGGTCATGGCGTGCCCGTATCTATAATACGGGCAGGGCGCGACCGTAATATATATACGGGCACGGAGCTCTTTCTGCGAATTTTACCTTTTTGATTTTTGAGCCTTATCTGCACCCAAATATCTCTCTTGGATAAGCGAATTCTCTTATTTATCTGTTCGAATTATCTCATTTATCCTTGTGGATAAAGGATTGGCATGATCTTGTGTTTAACTCAAACTGAAACTCTATCTTGCCAAACCTTGGACCAACCATACCCCTATGTTTGCCTATAAATAGAAGGCCTCTCCTCAAGCAAAAGGCCACGAAATTTTGAAGACTCAAGAGCTCCAAGAGAGAAGAGGAACCCCTACTGCTCTGCTTGCTCAATCCAGGTAAGTCCAATTTCCCTTTTATTTTCTGTCTTCAATTCTAGATGTAATAGTATCATCTCTATTGCTGTAGAATAAGGCCATCTTTTGTATCTAGTATTCCTAAACTTGTCTCTAAGTACCTCAAGAGTCTCTCTAGCCGTAAAACGTGAAGAGAGAGCTAGGGGAAAGGGGAACAGGTGGATCCCTAGAATAGAACCCCATATCTGTTTTTCTCCTTTTTATATAATAAAGCCTGTAATTGTGTTTGTATAACCAAACCTATCTCTAAGTACCTCAAGAATCCTCTCTAGCCGTAAAACGTGAAGAGAGAGCTAGGGGAAAAGAGAACAGGTGGATCCGTAGGGTAGACCCCTATATGCTCTAATCTGTGAGATGTGGCTGCTTTAAATATCTTGATCATGTTTTAATTGTTTTTATGATATATCTGAATGAATAACATGAATCCATGATGTTTATAGCATGAGATCCGCGCTTTTTGATAAAATTTGGATTTTCACCACTTTTGCACCTACAGCACTGTTTTCGTGATTTTTGTGGTTTTAGGCTAAGATCGATTTATCATGATCAATATGATAGATCTGGATCCAAAAGCCTGAAAGTAAATTCTAGGGTTTCATGATGTTGTTTTTGAGTCCTTTTTCCTTTTTGAGAGAAGACCCTACGGTCTAAGTTCTCCCCTTTTGATGTTCTTCATCAACGTGGGTATTTTTGGTTTTGATTTTCATATTTAATGTGAAATTTGGGCTTTACCTATATCCTGGACTATTCAAGTTCAATTTTGAAATATTTTATAAAAATCATATTTTTCTAGATTTCTAGAATTTGACTTGAAGCCAGATCTTTGGATTTTTTACTTTAAATTGATTTTATCTTGATTTTATTTTGATCATGAAACCCTAGGAATGGTATGATCATATTTGAAAGTTCTGGATCAATCAGACTATTCATATGAAAAAAACCATATATTTTTGTTTTTTTTGTGATTTTTGTGATTTTTATATCAAGCTTTTTCCTTTATTTTAACATGAACAATACCTGGCAACCACCTTGTGTGGATGAATAGGGGTGCCTAACACCTTCCCCTGTTCATAACCTAATCCCCTTACCCATCTCTGGTTGTTTTTTTAGGAGGGTTATTTTTACCCTAAAATTGCCTTTTGTGCTTATTTAATATTTTGGTGTCCATTCACACCTAAATTGAATGGTGGCGACTCTTTGTTTTATTCAATCCCATGTGATGATTGAGGAAGTCAATGGAAATTGATTTTTTCCCATGTCTCACAACTGGCGACTCTGCTGGGGACTTGTGGATTTGAGCCTTTTGGTGTTTGTTCATGTTTTTGATGTTTTGGATTTGCTTGCTATTTTGTGTTTGTAGCATGTCTTTGTTTTACTTGCTGTTTGGTGATCTTAAGCGTATGGGGTATGTTTTAAATCTGATTTATTGCTTAAGAGTTCATGGGGGTAGAAACATGCTTAATTCTGATTTATAGGATTGTTTCTAGAAACATGCGTAGGGGAGGTTTATTTTGATAAACCATGCTTATTCCTTGCTGTATTTTAATATGCATGTTCTAATTTTCAGCATGCTTTCTATGATGAATTTTGGATATATAACATGAGCATATGTTGACATGATTTGGATGATTTTTATGAGCATGTTTAGGTGCTATAGGATTGTTTTGTGTATTTGTTTACTTTAAATATGCTTTCCTATTATGCATTGATTTGTATTTGCATGGCTACGAAAAGAGTGGCAAGGGTTTGGGACGTTGTGAATGCACCCTATTTTTACAATGCACTGTGCACATTTTATTTCTTTACACAGCCTACCTATAACCTATAGAAAGTTGAACCCGAATGTGTGTAGCTTGGCGCACCGAGGTCGTTACTTCGGAAAGCGAAAGTGAAAACATTCACCTTAGAACTTTGGGCCAATGATGTGATGATAATGTGGATCTGGGATTTTGGTCATCATTAGGCTTGAGTTCTAAGTTGCCATTAAGCCAAAACCCAAAACCCCTACGCTTGAAGGTGGAGATACACGTTTTTGGCTAAAGTACACAATTACGTGGGGATATGGGTTTGTAATTGAGGGAAGGCCGTTCGCATGGCTCACAAACTAGGGCATAATGTGGATGCCATATTGAAGGTAAACAAGGTAACCTTAATTTTTGCATTATTTTCATGTCATAGGGGTGTCATGGTGCCCATTGGTTTGGGGATAAAATTGGTCCCAAATATGCATGTTTCCTAAAAATGGTGTAGTCCATAGGAAGAGTTTTCAACTCTTATCATAATTGATCCTACCCAATGTTCATACAAGAGGCAACAAAAGGGTACCAAAGTCTTGATATGGTGTCAATTTGGAGGGTACATGTGCCCTCCTAAACATGTATTTTTGCAAATAGGTCAAAGTCCACTTTGGGACAGTTTAGAGGCCTAGCATGGGTGAACCGTATGTTTGGATGAGCAATCAAAGTGATCAAACCATGAAAAACTGAAGAAACATTAAGCAGCTCCGTAAAACCGTAGTTTTAATACGGACTGGGCTCGCCCGTAGTAACTATACGGTTTGGGCTCGCCCGTATTAATCATACGGTCACGGCTTGCTCGTAATTTAAATACGGGCACAGCCGAACCCTACTGTATATACGGTCTTAGCGGAGGATTCAATTATAATCAGTTTTTCTCAACTAAATCCGGTTCCTTTAACCTTTAAATGATGAAAGGGAGATGAGTTTGAACAAAATGCTTCAAAAAAAAAGATGTAAATAAATAAATAAATAAAAAATCGTTAGGCCCCTGAAAGCCTTTGAATTTCAGATCTTTTTTCAAAAACTCCTTGGGCCTCTGAAAGCCTTTGAATTTCAGACTTTTTCTCAAAACACCCCTGGGCCTCTGAAAGCCTTTGAATTTCAGACTTTTTCCAAAAAATCCTTGGGCCTCTGAAAGCCTTTGAATTTCAGACCTTGGTCCTTGGGCCGTCTAAAAGCCTCTGAATTTTAGACAAATCATTTCTTTGGGCCGTCTAAAAGCCTCTGAATTTTAGACAAATCATTTCTTTGGGCCGTCTAAAAGCCTCTGAATTTTAGACAATAATTTCTTTTGGGCCGTCTATAAGCCTCTGAATTATAGACACATATCCTTTGGGCCGTCTAAAAGCCTCTGAATTTTAGACAAATCATTTCTTTGGGCCATCTAAAAGCCTTTGAATTTTAGACACAACTCCTTTGGGCCGTCTATAAGCCTCTGAATTATAGACACATATCCTTTGGGCCTCTGAAAGGCTTTGAATTTCAGATCTTTTTCCTCGGGCCTCTGAAAGCCTTTGAATTTCAGACCTTTCTCAAAAATCTCTGGGCCTCTGAAAGCCTTTGAATTTCAGACCTTTCTCAAAAATCTCTGGGCCTCTGAAAGCCTTTGAATTTCAGACCTTTTGCAAAAATATCCCTGGGCCTCTGAAAGCCTTTGAATTTCATATCATTTTCTCTTTTTGTGGGACCTGTTGGAAGCCCTAGAATATTCCAACAATTCTAAAAAAAAAAAAAAAGAAGCAAATAAAGAAAAAAAATCCAAACTCGTGTTCACCCAGCTTGCACATAGGCATTCATAGGTATATGAATGAGATTAATTGGGCACTGATATTTTTCCTTTATCTTTTTGCCAGGTACCAATACACTTGCAACCATAGCTCCTGTAACCAAATCAAGAGCTTGCACCATGAATCCCATTGAAAATGAAGCTGATGCTCCTCACCCAGATATTGTCCTGCTACAGGAGCAAGTGGCAGGACTAGCTCGAATGCTAGAGAACATACTATCGGTGCAGGCCCAACAAGTTCAAGCCCAGAACCAAGCATCCACTTCCAACCAAGCACCTCCACCTCCAATCAATATCCCACCTCCGGTTCAACCTATTCCTGAACCCATTTCTGAACCTATATTGATCAGGGAGGAGATGGTTGAGTCTGAGAAAGAGAATGAAAAAGAAAAGATGAGGGATGAAATAGAAAGAAAATTCATGCACAGGCTAGAGATGATCCAGGATGAAATGAGGGAGGTGAAAGGGATACGTAACTTTGGGGGCACTAATTTTGAAGATTTGTGCCTATACTCCGATGTATGTCTACCGGCCAAGTTTAAATGCCCAGATTTTGATAAATATGATGGCACTGGCTGCCCAATGAGCCATTTGAAGTTATACTGCGGGGCTTTATGCCAGTTTGGCCGGGATGACGGCATACTAATTCAACTCTTCCAGAGGAGTTTAACTGGAGCTGCTTTGAGGTGGTTCACCACTTTGGATCATGGGAAAATAAGGTGGAAGGATTTAGCAGATTCCTTTTTGGCACAATACAGGTTCAACTCTGAGATTATACCAGATAGGTATGACATGATGAGGATGACAAAGAGAAATGATAAGACCATAAGGCAATATGCTAAAAGGTGGAGGGAGTTGGCTGCACAAGTTAAGCCACCAGTGGAAGAACCAGAAATGATTTCAACTTTCATCAGCACATTGGGGCAACCATTTTATAGTCACTTGGTGGGTCAAACTACCACCAACTTTGCTGCCCTAGTGCAAGTGGCAGACATAATTGAAGATGGGATCAAGTCTGGGAAAATAACTGATTACTCTGCAGTGTTGAACCAGGAAGCTTCCACCACTTTCTCTACACAGAAAAAAGATAATGGTAATGGAAGAATAAAGAATGAAGAAAGGAGAGAAGGAGAAGTGAATATGGTACAACTTCCCAGGGAACCGTTTCAAATCAATGCCCATCCACCTCCTATCAAGCCAACCCATCAAGTTCCTTTGCTGCATATCCAAATTAATGTCCCTTCTACACAGCCTGTGAAGGAGGAAACAGAAGTAAGGAAGAGAAGGGAATTTTCTAAACTGCCTATGAGACCATCTGAGCTTTTGCCTACTTTACTTCAAAAGGGTTATGTGTTTTTGAGGTTGCCAAATCCTCATATAAGTCAGGGGAAGGGTTATGATTTATCTGCAATCTGTGAGTATCATATGAGCACTCCAGGGCATACCACTGATCGTTGCTTGGCCCTAAAGCATGCAATTCAGGATTTGTTGGATAATAATTCCTTATCATTCAATTCAGTTACACCCATCCCACCTACCGATAACAATGGGGCAGGTAGCTCAAATGCAATAGGGTCAATTTTTTCAGGAAAAAAAAGATTTGACCCTTCTCAACTTATTGCTCCGGTTGGTACCACAATCCGAGTTTACTTTGAAAAAGAAGATGAATGGGGCCATGTGGAGAAAGAGACTCACACAGGGGCAGATTTTAAGCTGAAGTTGAAAGAAAATGAAATGACAGGTGAAAGGGCAGAGGAGGTGCAAACAATTCCCTTTGAGCAGTCTGAGCAAACAAATGACCTAGCACTAGATGTTGAACAGGAATTCAGTATGGACGATAATGATTGTCCGAAGGGTATGGAATCACTCTTCATACAAGAAGAAAATGAAGCAGGGGCAATTGAAAAAGGAAAATCCCAAGAAAAGAAAAAAGAAGATTCAAATGAAAAGATTGAGGCTAGGTTTAAGTTTCCATTGATTGATTGGGCTGCTATCCAAATTCCATATCAAGGAATGTCACTTCTTTCAGAGACTGAGCACAACGCCCCAGGGAAGGAGATCATCCCAAATCATGATGGTTTGCCTCACTTAGTAGGAGAAAGATATTTTCTAAAAAAGAAAGAAAAGTCAGCTTTTGCCTTTGAGAACAGGGGCAGTTTTCGAACTCCCATGTTCTCTGAAAAGAAACCTGCATAAGAAGAATGCACATTTCCTGAGGATCCTAAGGAGCCTTGTTCTCAGGAAGTGATTTTAATAAAGGCTCTTCAAAAAAAAAAAAAAGATTTTTCCCTTTAACATTTTTCTAGAAAAAAAAAAAGTTTTCAGCAAGGTCCTTTTACTTATGAATCATATCTCTTATTGAATTTCATTGAGTTGAATATGAGTTTAACATTGGGCTCAATTTTGAGACCAAAATCGAAGAAAAAGACATTTTATGTGAAAATTCAAATCTTTTTAAGTGTCATGAGAAGAATATTCTGCAAAATTATGAAGTGACCAATTTTATGGCCTTTTGAACCAAAGATGACCCACAGTCTTCAACAGAAAAGATAGAAGAAGATTTGAAGTTTCTTCATTAGAATACAGAAAGGATCGTACCACTTGCTGATTCGTTCAAAGGGAAGTTGATAATATTATTTGAAGAAATTTTGGGGCTTTGCACTTGAAAATATGGGAGAATCTGACCTTTTCGTTGGAAATAGAATTGGGCATCATCCAAATTCATAAGATTGATCAAAAGGTGAAGAACTTGTTCATAATAGAGATCCCATTTGAAGAGGCTTTTATCTTGATAGAAGTTGATTTAAAAAGAAGAAGAAAAAATCCTGAGCCGATCATGCAGTGCAACTCTTCCAAGTCTAAAATTCAAACTTTTCTTAAAATGATAAGAGGCCTTTCTTTCTTATATCCCCAAAAATTTTGAAATCCCTAGTTAGACCCTTTGAGCTTGATACATTTTTCCAAGTAACCTATACCAAGAATTGTAACCCCACACTGGAGCAAATTTATTAAGGCATAAAAAAAAGGAATGAAGGGACAATTATTGAAGTTCAAAAGGAATTTTGAATATGTTTTTAGAAAATGGGGCAAAGAAATGAAAAAAAAAGAAGAAAAAGAAAGAAAAAAAAAGGAAGAAAAAAAGATAATCAAATGCTATTTGGAGAATGTCTTCAAAATTGTGAAGAAAAGAATGGAAAAAAGAAGGTCAATATTAGAGAATAAGTTTCAAATGAAGAAATCAAATTGAGGGAAGAACTTCATTACTGGGGCAATTTTGTATTCATTTCAAGGGAAGAAATGCCTTAAAAATTACAATTTCAGTTAACCCATTTGATTATAAGGTATTTGAGCCTTTTATTCCTTTTCTTTCTAAACTAACACCAAGCCTTCGTTTCGTCCCATTCGTAAGTCCTCTTTGATTAAGATATTTTGAATTAAGGCAGTTTTGACTACATGGTTGTTGGTGATGAAGGATAAAAAGAAAAAAAGAAAAAAAAGAAAAAAAAGAAAAAAAAAGAAAGAAAAAGAAAAAGGAAAAAATGGAGAAAATGTAGTGAAAACCTGGAAGGGTGCTACATGGCAAATAATCAGCTATCTACAAAAAGGAAATCGTCAGAGAGGAAAGTCCAGAATTGGCATAGATCCAAGTGAAGTCCTCATGTTGGTGGTTATTTTGAGATACATCCACTCTTCAAGTGATTGAGAAAATTCTCTTTTCAAGACTGAAGCAACATAATCAGAACTATAATATGAATCATCTGTGAACAAGTTAATGGCCATCAAAATTGCCTTTAGAAAATTATTGCTGAAGTTGAAGTCATAAATTCACATATCATGGATACAATGGAGAAACAATTGCTCTTCAATTGGATGAAGGAAAATGTCTTTCTAGACTGGGGCAAAATAGTCAGATTGAAAGAGTTGTCATATCTGGAGCATCAATTGACAAACCGATGGTCATGGGAATGATTCTAAAGGTTCCGAAGGCTTATTTTGGTCTTTCTGCATTTTCTGAAATAATCTTCTCATTATTTAACTTGATTTTAATTCTTTTGGACTATATGCTAATAAGTGATTGGATCATTTTTTTTAAAAAATATATAAAAACACAAAAAAGCAAAAATTATATTTTTGGCCTATGATGAGAATCTATATCTTTTCATAAAACATTGATTTTGCAAGCATTAAAGAATTCTGAGGCCACTAGTATAAAACATATTTTCTTATGTTTGCATTTGCATTCTTCTATTAGGGTTTCTTTTTGGCAAAGGTTAAAAAAAATAAAAAATAAAAAAAAGAGAGAAAAAGAAAAAAAGAAAAAAGAAAAAAAAGAGAAAAAGGAAAAAAGACGATCATCTCTACTGAGGGGCAAATACTTCTTCAAACAATCAAAACCGGGGCATGCTCGGTGTCTTTCCTTCTGGGTTTTCATTGGAATGAATTCCAACATCTAGAAGAAGCAATCAAGCTTTAGTCTTCGAATTTGAAAGAAAAAAAAGGCTTCAAAGCAATGGCATATTTTCTTCATTAAACAAGGGTTCCCAATTCTTCAATCATGAAGAAGGATTTTACTGGGGCAGCAAGAAGGCATGAAAGACAGATCATAGGTTGTAAGGGCATGAGATTAGATCATCAGATTATGGTTCTCAAATCCATCAATCAAGAAGAGGGCATTCACTTGGGCAATTAAAAAGCATGAAGACAGGTTATGGGCAGTAAGGGCACATACATCGTTATTGAGAGAGCAAGAAGATAAAGAAGCAAAAGCAAGTTGCAAAATATTCAAGCACAGGTTCGGGCATCAAATGGCGCCCAGGTATATTAAATAAGAAAATCAATCAGGAAAATTCAAAAGGTGAAAAACATTAAAATCAATTGAGTTTGCAGTGGTCAATTTTAAATCCACATTCTTTTCAAAATTTGCTTGTCTCAGATTTCTTTTCATAGCCACGAGAGCTCCAAGAAATCTGAGATAAGGAAGAGACGCTACTCCATCAGACTTCAAGCAGGGGTTTCATTGGCTATCTTCGAATCCATGTTTTTATCATTTCTTTGTTTGACCAAAGCAAGTTCAATTAATGAGATGTCTTTCAAATGTGCAATTTTGAGTTGTGTCTGTTATTTGCTGTTCATTGTGCTACAACTGCAGGCCACCCAGAAAAATTGTCTTTTTCATCATTTTCTCCACACTTTTCAGGAGATCAATGTTTATATTAGTTGTAAGTTGCAAGGATTCCCACCTTACCCACTTTTGGTTAAAAATTTTTGTCTCAAATCTCACTTCATAGCCACGAGTGCTCAGTGAAAGGAGAGAGGAGGATTTGCCCCTTAAGCTGAGGGACTTTTAGCAAATCTTCCGCAATGAATTCTATTTTCCCAGCATCATCCTTTTAATCCTTGCAAAGTGCAATTAGTAAGACAAAGATCTCAAAAAGTGCAATTGGTGGGTCTTTTTACTCTCCGCTGGTAATTGTTCCAATCACCAGCAAAGAGGGGGCAGCTGTAGACACCCCAAATTGCACTAAAAATGAGAAAATAATTGAAAATATTAATTGGGATTTAAAACTGGTCAAAAAAGTGTAAAATTTGGCCAAGCTGGTTGTAACGCCCCGGATCCGTGTTTTTCATTAAAGATATAACACGTCTCCTAGGGGTTAGTTAAGGATCTCAATAATGGTGATCGCTGGATAATCACCCGCCTTTTATATCCTGTCAGAGTGCACAATTCAACATTTCTATCCAGGCAAGTTATGAAATCATCAAATGGTCCCAAGTTTACTATCTTATTACAATCCTCAAAATTCAACTTAACAGTTTAAGACCGAACAACCTGCTGGACTAAGGTCGGTAGTAATAATCCTCCTCCCTATATGTATCAGCCGGATCTACCCCTGTAGGCACCTCACCACGAATATCTGAAAAACAAGTAACAACGAGGGAATGATATACGAATATCCCAGCGAGTGACACATGCATGCATAAAATAGTTAACACAGTTATAAGACATGCTTCGACAAATAACCAATGATAATAACAACGTAAATTTCGATAACAACTCAAACCAGGTCAATGCCATGCATATGGTTACATTGATTAATTTACATGCCAAGTAGACACTCCACACCTCCATGTACACAGTTCCGGCCTACTCAGGGTATCGGAAACTCTGAAATGACGGCCTACTCAGGGTATCGTCATCCAGTGCCGGCCTACTCCGGGTATCAGCACTGACAACCAGGCCTACTCAGGGTATCTGGCTGCTCTACACTGGTCGTGGCAACACACGTGGCCATGCAATTACACCAACAAACACATACCATCACATTACTAAGCTTAACAAGGATCCATGGGAAGCTAAACCCAAACCGATAATTAACTGTTTAAAATTCTGCATTAGTACACATCACCCGTGGTTCCAACCAGAACATCAACTCACACAAGTGTTCCAACCAGAACATCAACTCACACAAGTGTTCCAACCAGAACAGAAACTCACAAGTGTTCCAACCAGAACAGAAACTAACACAAGAAATCAAATAAATAATAATTACAACCTCATTCAAAACTTGCCATCAAAACGGGGTTCAATAAACCAAATCAGGTACCAAACAATGCATATTTCAAGAGGACTAGAATAAAGCCCTAGTATGTGAACATCCTGAGCATCCTCGAAATATTTCTCCACACCTACCTCATAAGCTTGTACTAAAACTAGTACCTATCTCCATTGTTCTTACCAGCAAGATTTATTACCTCTAATGTCGAAATCTATTTGTTGGTTAAGTGGTTGAAGAACCCCTATTATCCAGAACACCCTTGGTTCTTGCGAAATTTTAGGATTCTGCATGAAAACCACTGGGCGCTCACTTCCCTGAGGTGGGCGCCAGGTGGGCGCCAGGTGGGCGGTAAGTCCCTTCGTTTAACATGAAGCTTGCGCTCACCCGTGGACGAGTGGGCGCTAGCTAGACGCCAGACGGGCGAGAGAAAAGCGCGAGAAAGGCGCGAGAGTTTGAGGTAGGCGCGAGCTAGGCGCGAGGTGGGCGCTAGCTCGACGCCGGGTCTTCTTTTCTTGGCGCTCACCTCCTAGGTGGGCGCTAGGTAAGCGCCAGCTAGGCGGTAAGTCATTCTCGGTTCCAGGTCTCTGTTAATCCCAGAAATCCATCTCTGGCTGCAATTTTTCAGTCTGTAACCACTTATATAGCCTCCTAATATTCCCAGGATACATCCAAACCTAATTTGAATTTAATCTACATGATTTCCCAGTTATCCCCAATTTCACTGTGCAAAACCAAAACCCTCCGTAACTGTGTTGCCCAGAAACCTCAATATCAATGCAATTCAACACCATGATATCATTCAATGAATATACGAAATAATCCGAAACCTCGGTTGTAAAACAATGCCACTCACCAGTGTGCGATTAATCCTAGAATGATAGCCTTTCTCGAAATCGGCCGATCACGATCCCGAATGCGCGAAGATGAAATGGTAGCCTAAATGGTAGTCGAACTGTTCGCTGCTCACGAGAGAGAAAACCCGCCTAAATCCAACTCGAATGAGCTTCTAGTAGTCCCTCAGACTCTTTCTCTTCCTGAGAATAACCCCAATCGCCATTTCCGCCGCAGTCGCCAAATCGCCCAGCTCTAACTCTAACGAAGATTACCTCCGTAAGTTACGCAAGTTACGCGTATTCCTACAACCCAAACCCTACTTTCCCCCTTGGGTATTTTTACCCCGCGAGACATACGCCGTTTGATGCATTTCCTTTTTTTCTCTTATCCGATGCGCGCTCGCCCACTAAAACCCCACATACTCGGCATCGACATATTAAATAAATTAATTAATACGTAGACACTATACAATAATAATCATACGATAATACTAAATATTTTTCCGAAAAATGGCTATATAACGCCTGTACATACGAGCATGGGCTAAGCCCTCAAACCACACTAAACACCTGATAAACACAGTTTATGTATATCAACTGAATAATTAAATAATGGATAACCTCACAAAAAAAAATCAGGGTCTTACATCCTCCCCTCCTACAAAAATTTCATCCTCGAAATTTACTTCAAGAAGGAACAATTAAGTCCGGATACTTCTTCTTCATCTCTTCCTCGCTTTCCCAAGTGCATTCCTCAGTGGAATGGTTTTGCCACAACACTTTCACCAAAGGTATAACCTTGGTGCGAAGGATCTGCTCACGTCGATCCAAAATCTGCATTGGCTTTTCTTCATACGACAAATCCTCCCGAATCGCTAAAGGCTCGGAATCTATCACATGACTAGGATCAGATATGTACTTTCGTAGCATGGAAATGTGAAACACGTCATGCACCCCTTCCAAGTGGCCCGGTAAAGCCAACCGATATGCTGCTGGGTTAATTTCTTTCACTATCTCATATGGACCAATAAACCGGGGTGATAGTTTTCCTTTCTTCCCAAATCTCCTAATTCCCTTGGATGGTGAAACTTTCAAAAAGACCATATCTCCCACTTCGAATCTCAATTCTCGGCGTCTAGTATCTGCATAACTTTTCTGACGGCTTTGTGCAGTTAATATCCGCTGTCTGATGAGTTTTACTTTTTCCATACTGTCTTGAATGATTTCTGGCCCAAAATACTGTTTCTCCCCAATCTCAACCCAACATACTGGTGATCTGCATGTTCTACCATACAAAGCCTCATACGGTGCCATCTGGATGCTAGCTTGATAGCTATTATTGTAGGCGAATTCCACCAGATGCAAATACTTACTCCAGCCGCCACCCCAATCCAAAACACAACACCTTAACATATATTCTAAAGTCTGGATAGTCCTTTCGGACTGTCCATCGGTCTGTGGGTGGAAACTAGTACTGAAACTCAGCTGGGTACCCATGGCCTCTTGGAAACATTGCCAAAAGTGAGATGTGAACTGGGAATCCCTATCTGACACAATAGACACTGGGACCCCATGTAACCTGACTATCTCCCGTGTATATAATTCAACCAATGATGCTAGATTTTGAGTAGTCGAATAAGGCAAGAAATGAGCGGATTTGGTCAACCTATCGACAATTACCCATATGCCATTGTGATTCTTAGCTGTAGGTGGTAACCCATTCACAAAGTCCATTGTGACATGTTCCCATTTCCACTCAGGCACCGGTAGTGGTCTCATCAATCCTGGAGGCCTACGATGTTCTGCTTTTACTTGCTGACATATGAGACACTTAGCTACAAATCCCGCAATGTCTTTCTTCATACCCGACCACCAATATACCCCCTTCAAATTCCGATACATCTTGGTGCCCCCCGGGTGAACTGCATATTTAGACCTGTGACTCTCATTAAGTATCACTCCTTTGATCTCCTCGTCATTTGGAACACACATACGACCCTTAAACTTTAGTAGTCCATCCCTGATCTCAAAGTCTCTAGCTGCTTCATCCCCCTTGGATACTAACTCTCGGGTACGTGTCAACTCCGCATCAGTCAACTGCCTATCACGAATCTGCTGTATCAACTCAGGCTCCACCTGAACTCGTGACAAGATCAACCCATGACCGTGGGTGCTGAACTCTCCTGGCCAGTCTACCACTGTATCAACTAGAGTGCACTGGCTAACCATAAAGCTAGCTAATGTGGCCACCTCCCCTTGGGAAACGCTCTTACGGCTCAGAGCATCTGCCACTACATTAGCTTTACCAGGGTGGTAATGAAGGGTAAAATCATAGTCCTTTAGGAAGTCCATCCATCTCCTCTGTCTCATATTCAACTCCCTCTGAGAAAATATATACCTCAAGCTTTTGTGATCTGAGAATATCTCAAATGAAGCTCCCATCAGATAATGCCTCCATAACTTGAGTGCAAACACGATCGCTGCCAATTCCAGATCATGGGTAGGATAATTCTTCTCATGGGAACGTAGTAACCTCGAAGCATACGTTACTACTCGCCTCTGCTGCATCAAAACACAGCCCAGCCCCACTCGTGAAGCATCACAATATATAGAAAATCCTTCGCTCACTGATGGAACAATCAGAACTGGAGCTGTAGACAGTTTACTCTTCAATTCCTGAAAACTGGTCTCACACTTCTCACTCCATTCAAACTTCACTGCCTTTTTAGTGAGATTGGATAAAGGTGATGCCACTCGTGAGAAATTTTCTATGAATCTCCTGTAATACCCAGCCATCCCCAAGAAACTCCGAATCTCTGTCACAGATGAAGGTCTAGGCCACTCTGCAACAGCCTGCACTTTAGCTGGATCCACTGCTATACCATTCCCAGAAATCACATGCCCTAAGAAACTCACCTCCCTCAACCAGAACTGACATTTACTGAATTTTGCATACAGTCGGTGCTCTCTCAATGTCTGTAGCACTGCCCTGAGGTGTTGCATGTGATCCTCTCTACTCTGGGAATACACCAAAATATCGTCAATAAACACGACCACAAAACTGTCTAGGTAAGGGTGAAATACACGATTCATAAGATTCATGAAGACAGCCGGGGCATTAGTCAGCCCAAATGGCATAACCAAAAACTCATAATGCCCATATCGGGTGCGGAAGGCCGTCTTCTCTATATCATCCGGCGCTACTCTCAACTGATGGTATCCCGATCTGAGGTCAATCTTAGAAAACCATGACGCTCCCCTCAATTGATCGAACAAATCGTCGATCCGAGGCAAAGGATACTTATTCTTAATGGTGACCTGATTCAACTGGCGGTAATCTATACACATCCGCATCGACCCGTCCTTCTTTTGGACAAACAGGACCGGTGCACCCCATGGTGACACACTGGGCCTAATGAAACCCTTTGCTTCCAGTTCCTCTAACTGCTTCTTCATTTCTTGGTTCTCAGGTTGTGACATTCGGTAT
The DNA here is from genome assembly GCA_947561395.2 of Buxus sempervirens. Classification (NCBI taxonomy): domain Eukaryota; kingdom Viridiplantae; phylum Streptophyta; class Magnoliopsida; order Buxales; family Buxaceae; genus Buxus; species Buxus sempervirens. Next base: position 14,081,459 of record OX387185.1, read on the forward strand.
GGAGGCTTGGACACCGGTGCCGTACCAGGTAAGAGTCGTATACTGAACTCAACCTCTCTAGATGGCGGTAAGCCCGGCAAGTCCTCAGGAAAAAGGTCCTCAAACTCTAATGCCACAGGCACACTAGAGAGACTAGGTGCCCCAGACTCTGCCTCCTCAACTTCAATGGAAGCAACCAAACTGATCCGTGCTCTTAGTCCGTCACATCGGAAACAGTGTATAGGCTGATCGGGTCGACATACCATAACAGTACCCCGATGGCAATCTATATTAACATGATGCCTAAACAGCCAATCAATGCCCAAAATCACATCAAACTCCCCAAAGCTCAACTCCGCTAAGTCCCCTGGCAACTCTAAGGAACCTAGTCGGATCATGCAGTCTCTAAACACAGTCTGTACTCTAGTTGTCTCCCCCAATGGTGTGTGTACAAGCAACTCAGACTCAAGTGTGGCAGGAACCAAACCAATACGAAACGCACAAGGTGGAGCAATAAAAGATCTAGAGGCACCCGAATCAAACAAACATATGGCCGATCTACCATGTATAAAAAGAATACCTCCGACAAGCTGGGGTGCGCTCGGCTCCTCCTCCCGAGCCTCCTCTGTAAGTCCCCTCTCTGCCTCCTCCTCATGGGCTGCCACAGCATACACTCTCGTCTGCTGCTGCTGTGGGTGCATAGGTGGTGCATGCGGCCCCTGAGGTGCCTGCCTGCCCTGATGTCCGCCGCTACTCTGACCCTGAAATCTCGGCGGTGCCGGTAATGCTGGTGCAGGCCTGGGATACTGGAATCGGGGAGCAGTATCTGACCGGTTGTACCCCGGAACTGTGTTAACGGTCTTAAGCAGTTGGTACGAGGCCGGGTGTGGGCATCCTGCCACGCGGTGACCGTGCTGACCACATCTGAAACAGGTTCCGGGTGGTGCTACACAGGGACCCGGAATATGGAATCTGCCACAGTTAAAACAACCTCCATAACTCCTCCTATCTCTATCTCCATAAGACCCAGAACCTCCAGTATCAAGCCTCGGCCTTTTGTCCCTGTCAGGCATCCTTCGTGGCTCTGGAACGCTAGGCTGCGCTCTCCCTCTGCTCTGCTCTGGTCCTGAATTGCGGATCTCCCTCTCAACTCGTAGTGCTCTCCCGACTAGGTCAGAATACCTAATGCACATCAATACTGAGACCATACGCCTGATATCGGCCCTCAACCCCCTCTCGAAGTGCTGAGTGCGTCTCTGCTCATCGTGGACGATGTGGTGCGCAAATCGAGAAAGTACCACAAATCGGGACTCATACTGTGCCACGGTCAACGAACCCTGAGAGATGTCCATAAACTCTCTCTCCTTCTGTAGCCTCACCTCAACTGAGAAATACTGCTCGTAGAAAACCTGCCTAAACTGATCCCATGTCATCTGGATCCCCTCTGCTGTCCGCCTCCTCAAAGACTGCCACCAGTGTTGGGCCTCGCCCTCTAGTGTGAAAGTGGCTAATCGCACCTTCCGGTCCTCTGGGCAGTCCATGGTATCAAACATACGCTCAACCCTGGCCACCCAGCTCTCTGCCTCCAAGGGATCGGGGACTCCATGGAAGGGTGGGGCGGTCAACTTCTGAAACTGATCAATGTCCCTCAAGGACAACTCATCTCCTCTTCGCTGCTGCTCTACATCTGCTCCCTGACCATTCCTGTGGCCATTCCCATTCCCATTTCCCGTGTGACTCATCCTTTCCTCCCTCTCCAAGGCAAGGAGGTTGGCAAGGGAGCCAACTGCAGCCCAGATATCCTCAACGACAGGTGGAGCTCCTCGCGGAGGTGCAGTGGGCTGCTCCTGCGGTATATCCTCCTCCTGAGCTCTCGGGGGTCGGCCTCTGCCTCTGCCAGCCATGATTTCCTGAAATCAACAAACACCATATTAGTTAGGAGCTCTCTTCTATACCTCATGGTTCACCCTAGCGTACACACAGTAATTTCCCCGGGTTTCCTAAGGTCGTACTACCTAGGAATCTCTAATTCCAGCTTTAAGTCTCTGATACCATCTCTGTAACGCCCCGGATCCGTGTTCTTCATTAAAGATATAACACGTCTCCTAGGGGTTAGTTAAGGATCTCAATAATGGTGATCGCTGGATAATCACCCGCCTTTTATATCCTGTCAGAGTGCACAATTCAACATTTCTATCCAGGCAAGTTATGAAATCATCAAATGGTCCCAAGTTTACTATCTTATTACAATCCTCAAAATTCAACTTAACAGTTTAAGACCGAACAACCTGCTGGACTAAGGTCGGTAGTAATAATCCTCCTCCCTATATGTATCAGCCGGATCTACCCCTGTAGGCACCTCACCACGAATATCTGAAAAACAAGTAACAACGAGGGAATGATATACGAATATCCCAACGAGTGACACATGCATGCATAAAATAGTTAACACAGTTATAAGACATGCTTCGACAAATAACCAATGATAATAACAACGTAAATTTCGATAACAACTCAAACCAGGTCAATGCCATGCATATGGTTACATTGATTAATTTACATGCCAAGTAGACACTCCACACCTCCATGTACACAGTTCCGGCCTACTCAGGGTATCGGAAACTCTGAAATGACGGCCTACTCAGGGTATCGTCATCCAGTGCCGGCCTACTCCGGGTATCGGCACTGACAACCAGGCCTACTCAGGGTATCTGGCTGCTCTACACTGGTCGTGGCAACACACGTGGCCATGCAATTACACCAACAAACACATACCATCACATTACTAAGCTTAACAAGGATCCATGGGAAGCTAAACCCAAACCGATAATTAACTGTTTAAAATTCTGCATTAGTACACATCACCCGTGGTTCCAACCAGAACATCAACTCACACAAGTGTTCCAACCAGAACATCAACTCACACAAGTGTTCCAACCAGAACAGAAACTCACAAGTGTTCCAACCAGAACAGAAACTAACACAAGAAATCAAATAAATAATAATTACAACCTCATTCAAAACTTGCCATCAAAACGGGGTTCAATAAACCAAATCAGGTACCAAACAATGCATATTTCAAGAGGACTAGAATAAAGCCCTAGTATGTGAACATCCTGAGCATCCTCGAAATATTTCTCCACACCTACCACATAAGCTTGTACTAAAACTAGTACCTATCTCCATTGTTCTTACCAGCAAGATTTATTACCTCTAATGTCGAAATCTATTTGTTGGTTAAGTGGTTGAAGAACCCCTATTATCCAGAACACCCTTGGTTCTTGCGAAATTTTAGGATTCTGCATGAAAACCACTGGGCGCTCACTTCCCTGAGGTGGGCGCCAGGTGGGTGCCAGGTGGGCGGTAAGTCCCTTCGTTTAACATGAAGCTTGCGCTCACCCGTGGACGAGTGGGCGCTAGCTAGGCGCCAGACGGGCGAGAGAAAAGCGCGAGAAAGGCGCGAGAGTTTGAGGTAGGTGCGAGCTAGGCGCGAGGTGGGCGCTAGCTCGACGCCGGGTCTTCTTTTCTTGGCGCTCACCTCCTAGGTGGGCGCTAGGTAAGCGCCAGCTAGGCGGTAAGTCATTCTCGGTTCCAGGTCTCTGTTAATCCCAAAAATCCATCTCTGGCTGCAATTTTTCAGTCTGTAACCACTTATATAGCCTCCTAATATTCCCAGGATACATCCAAACCTAATTTGAATTTAATCTACATGATTTCCCAGTTATCCCCAATTTCACTGTGCAAAACCAAAACCCTCCGTAACTGTGTTGCCCAGAAACCTCAATATCAATGCAATTCAACACCATGATATCATTCAATGAATATACGAAATAATCCGAAACCTCGGTTGTAAAACAATGCCACTCACCAGTGTGCGATTAATCCTAGAATGATAGCCTTTCTCGAAATCGGCCGATCACGATCCCGAATGCGCGAAGATGAAATGGTAGCCTAAATGGTAGTCGAACTGTTCGCTGCTCACGAGAGAGAAAACCCGCCTAAATCCAACTCGAATGAGCTTCTAGTAGTCCCTCAGACTCTTTCTCTTCCTGAGAATAACCCCAATCGCCATTTCCGCCGCAGTCGCCAAATCGCCCAGTTCTAACTCTAACGAAGATTACCTCCGTAAGTTACGCAAGTTACGTGTATTCCTACAACCCAAACCCTACTTTCCCCCTTGGGTATTTTTACCCCGCGAGACATATGCCGTTTGATGCATTTCCTTTTTTTCTCTTATCCGATGCGCGCTCGCCCACTAAAACCCCACATACTCGGCATCGACATATTAAATAAATTAATTAATACGTAGACACTATACAATAATAATCATACGATAATACTAAATATTTTTCCGAAAAATGGCTATATAACGCCTGTACATACGAGCATGGGCTAAGCCCTCAAACCACACTAAACACCTGATAAACACAGTTTATGTATATCAACTGAATAAATATATAATGGATAACCTCACAAAAAAAAAATCAGGGTCTTACACTGGTAATGACCGTATTTTGTTTACGGTCTGGTCATACCTACAGTTGATATACGGTCATGGCGTGCCCGTATCAATAATACGGGCAGGGCGCGACCGTAATATATATACGGGCACGGAGGTCTTTGTGCGAATTTTACCTTTTTGATTTTTGAGCCTTATCTGCACCCAAATATCTCTCTTGGATAAGCGAATTCTCTTATTTATCTGTTCGAATTATCTCATTTATCCTTGTGGATAAAGGATTGGCATGATCTTGTGTTTAACTCAAACTGAAACTCTATCTTGCCAAACCTTGGACCAACCATACCCCTGTGTTTGCCTATAAATAGAAGGCCTCTCCTCAAGCAAAAGGCCACGAAATTTTGAAGACTCAAGAGCTCCAAGAGAGAAGAGGAACCCCTGCTGCTCTGCTTGCTCAATCCAGGTAAGTCCAATTTCCCTTTTATTTTCTGTCTTCAATTCTAGATGTAATAGGATCATCTCTATTGCTGTAGAATAAGGCCATCTTTTGTATCTAGTATTCCTAAACTTGTCTCTAAGTACCTCAAGAGTCTCTCTAGCCGTAAAACGTGAAGAGAGAGCTAGGGGAAAGGGGAACAGGTGGATCCCTAGAATAGAACCCCATATCTGTTTTTCTCCTTTTTATAGAATAAATCCTGTAATTGTGTTTGTATAACCAAACCTATCTCTAAGTACCTCAAGAATCCTCTCTAGCCGTAAAACGTGAAGAGAGAGCTAGGGGAAAAGAGAACAGGTGGATCCGTAGGGTAGACCCCCATATGCTCTAATCTGTGAGTTGTGGCTGCTTTAAATATCTTGATCATGTTTTAATTATTTTTATGATATATCTGAATGAATAACATGAATCCATTATGTTTATAGCATGAGATCCGCGCTTTTTGATAAAATTTGGATTTTCACCACTTTTGCACCTACAGCACTGTTTTCGTGATTTTTGTGGTTTTAGGCTAAGATCGATTTATCATGATCAATATGATAGATCTGGATCCAAAAGCCTGAAAGTAAATTCTAGGGTTTCATGATGTTGTTTTTGAGTCCTTTTTCCTTTTTGAGAGAAGACCCTACGGTCTAAGTTCTCCCCTTTTGATGTTCTTCATCAACGTGGGTATTTTTGGTTTTGATTTTCAGATTTAATGTGAAATTTGGGCTTTACCTATATCCTGGACTATTCAAGTTCAATTTTGAAATATTTTATAAAAATCATATTTTTCTAGATTTCTAGAATTTGACTTGAAGCCAGATCTTTGGATTTTTTACTTTAAATTGATTTTATCTTGATTTTATTTTGATCATGAAACCCTAGGAATGGTATGATCATATTTGAAAGTTCTGGATCAATCAGACTATTCATATGAAAAAAACCATATATTTTTGTTTTTTTGTGATTTTTGTGATTTTTATAGCAAGCTTTTTCCTTTATTTTAACATGAACAATACCTGGCAACCACCTTGTGTGGATGAATAGGGGTGCCTAACACCTTCCCCTGTTCATAACCTAATCCCCTTACCCATCTCTGGTTGTTTTTTTAGGAGGGTTATTTTTATCCTAAAATTGCCTTTTGTGCTTATTTAATATTTTGGTGTCCATTCACACCTAAATTGAATGGTGGCGACTCTTTGTTTTATTCAATCCCGTGTGATGATTGAGGAAGTCAATGGAAATTGAGTTTTTCCCATGTCTCACACCTTCAAACATTCTGCAACATACCTCGTCCTCCCATACTATTTTTGCTCCTTTATCATTGTCATTATTTTTGCTACTTGTGCCACCGGAATGACATAAGCAACCATTAAAATTGGTAGATCAGATTTTGTGACCGAATATTAAGCTCTTCATTTAAAACTCTCGCTATTACTCTATAAATAGACTTGTCCAAAAAATAGTAGCAACAATAAATCCAACCCACCCCAAACCTAAAATTGCTTGTATGAATAGAAACCCAAGTATTCAAAACCATAATATGAGTCCTACATTTTAAGGATGGATGGATTATAATCTTCTCCACATTCATAGTAATTAAAGTGAAAAAAACAGAAAATACTGAAATGCATTTAACAGAAGAAAATCCAACAGAACCTACTTCAAAGAAGCTTAAATGAAAATATAAAGAAGGAACATAAAAAGAAAAAAAAAACAACGACTGCTTGAAAAGGGTAAAATGAGCCAATGACTGATTTATGCTAGCCTCATGTTCTAAATCACTCCCCATATCTATTATTCAGAACCCTTCGTAACAGTGTTTCTATGCTGGAGAAATGTTTAATAACCTGGACAACATATCATCGAACACCAATAACCCCGATTCCACCACAGTCACTTACAGCCAAAAAAATAAATAAATAAATAATGAAATGAAGAAATACCTTGCCAAGATTTGCGACCAGGAGAAGAGAAAGATTTAATAGCAGACAGTATAACTGATAAGCTTCGACAATGATTTCGTTGTGGTGAGTTGGGGAAGATGACTTCGATGTGGTGATTTGGGGAAGAGCTAGATCCCAAATGGGGAAGATGACTTCGCTGTGGGCGCCAAAATGAGGAAGACGATTTGCAGGAGATTGGGAGAGCGATGGGGAAGACAATTTGCTGCGGGCACCAAAATGGGAAAGACGAAGACGACAGGAGCGCCAAAATGGGGAAGACGAAGACAGAAGCGAGCGCCAAAATGTGGAAACCTATTTCGTCGATTTGGGAGAATAGAGCACTAAAATGGGGAAGACAAAGACAAAAGCGAGCGCAAAAATTTTTGGGGATTTGCTGTTCGATTTGGGAGAATAGAGCGTTTGGCTATGGGCATAGTGCTAAGCCATTCTCTCCACGCGTCGCACATCGGCGCGGTACCTACACAACGGATACAGATAAAGGATCCACCAGAGTTGCCCGTGGCCGTGGTTGTTGGGAGAGAGAAACTTTATTTTTTTGACATTTTCTATATTTAAAGGCAACTTCAAGGAATGGTAGACTTGGAATTTTATTAATCTCGATTACTTCAAAAACGTTTCGGAACTCTTAACAGAACTTCAACCAAAAAATAAAACTCTTAACAGAACTCTGCGGCTTTTTAGCAAGGGATTTATTATTATAAATTAATCATACCCCGCGGAGACAGAGAGACGGTCCGTGTTTTGCTTAATCAATTTGCAATTTAGGAATCTTCTTTCTGCCTCCATTTTGCTCATTGCTCTTCAGCTGAATCCAGTTCCCAGCTTTAAAGGATTCAGTAGCCATTGTCGCTATGTTTCTAGATATCCGAAAAATTTCAGACGGGATTACTGTAGAATTTAGAAAGACTGAGATCTTAGAAACCAGATAAGGAGTGATTATTGAATAGAATTCAAAGAGAGAAAAAAAATTCTGATCGCTGCAACTGTGTAGGTTATTTTTTGCCCAGTATGGTTTAGAGCGGCCGAATGCACAAAATGGGAACAGAAGACCGGAGAGGAGCATATCCCGTACATCATTCCGACACGGAGAGTGTCGGAAGCGAAAGAAGCTCTTTTAGTGGTCCTTTGAGCGGTCCTCTCGCAGAAAGAGGAGGGCCAAAAAGTGCCAGATTGAACATATCGGAAAGGACAACTACAGTCGGCGATGGCTGCAGCAGCGACATCAAATCTCAAGAGGAAGCCTATGTCGAGATCACGCTCGACTTATGTGACGACTCTGTCGCCGTTTACAGCGTTCCAACTGCCGGAGGTGCAGATGGCGAAGATCTGGAGCTGAGATGTCGTTCTTCACCGGAGCTGAGACGTCTTGCTTCAACTTCATATCGGCGGTCTGGAAACCGCTTCGATCGGACTGCTTCAACAGCATATCGGCCGTCTAGAAACCGCTTCGATCGGACGAAATCGGCCGCAGCTCAAGCTTTGAAGGGTCTCAAGTTCATTAGCGAGGCAGACGGCGATGCTGGATGGCCGGTCGTCGAGAAACGATTCAACGAATTAACGGCTTCAACTAACGGACTTCTCCCTCGTTCTCTCTTCGGCGCATGCATTGGTAACACTCCATAAACCTAAAATCTAGGTTTCTGGAATTAAAGATCAATCTCCTTGCAAACGTGTTTAGTTTCAGGATTCGTGTGATAAAAATAACGGTGGCAGGTATGACCGGGGAATCGGAGGATTTCGCGGGTGTGCTTTTCGATTCACTGGCTCGAAGGCGGAACATTGCCGACTCTTCGATTAACAAGGTGCAGCTAGAGGAGTTCTGGGAGCAGATCTCCGACCAGAGCTTCGACTCCAGGCTGCAAACTTTCTTTGATATGTAATAACAGACCTCATGAGCTGGATTGATAAATACAGTTTCCTCTCCCTTTTGGCATCCTTAAGATTTAATTAATATAATTAAATCTTACAAAACAGAATCAAATGCTAATTGATGTTTGAAGTAGTGCAGGGTCGACAAAGACGCAGATGGCAGAATAACCGAAGAAGAAATCGGAGAGGTTAGAAATTAGTAAATATTATCGAGTTAAATTAGGCTTATTCATGCATCTTCTTTATTTATACGGTTACTGAGCTAAGAGAAAATTTTACATATTGCAGATTATCCGTCTTAGTGCTTCCGCAAATAGACTGTCGAATATCAAGCAACAGGCCGCGGAATATGCAGCTCTTATCATGGAAGAGTTAGACCCGGATAATCGCGGATATATGTTTGTAAGTGGATGAAATTAATAATACCCTTCTCTATGTGTTCTAAAGTGGTGGAGTGGAAATTCTTCTCTCATCCCCGTGAACCTATTGTGCTTGAGATGATAATAGGATTGAACTTTATATATTTAATTATATTCATGCGAATTATTTTCAACTGGTTTGAGTCAAGGTTTCAACCCAAGACCTTTAGTCTATGCTCTGATACCATATTGAACACCAATCAGCCAAAAGCTTAAGCTGATACTAGGGCCGAACTTTATACACCTAATTATATTTGTAACAGTGTTTAAATTTGATGGTTAACAGCTTGACTACCTGGAGTTCCTGCTGTTGGAAGCGGCCTCTGACCAGTCTATAAGAGGAGACAGCCGAAACCTGAGTCAGATGCTGAGCCGGGAGCTTGAGCCTACACCACAAGAAAAAAACCCGTTATGGAGATGGTACAGCAGAAGTAAATATTTCTTGATGGATAACTCGCAGAGAGTGTGGGTAATGGCACTGTGGTTGGGGATAGTATCCGGTCTGTTCGGATACAAGTTCGTTCAGTACCGGCACAGAACCGTGTTTGACATAATGGGCTATTGTGTGTGCACCGCCAAGGGGGCGGCGGAGACACTCAAGTTCAACATGGCACTGGTTTTGCTCCTGGTGTGCCGGAACACCATAACGTGGCTGAGGAACCGGACCAAAGTGGCGCTGGTTATCCCATACGATTACCAACTCAATTTCCATAAGGTGATTGCAGTGGGAATCGTCATGGCGGTGGGACTTCATGCAGGTGCTCATTTGACCTGTGATTTTCCCCGCCTTCTTCATGCCAAGGAAGAGGAGTACGAGCCCATGAAGCCTTTCTTCGGGGATAAACAACCTAAAACATACTGGTGGTTTATCAAAGGAGTAGAAGGGGTGACTGGTATTATAATGTTGGTGTTGATGGCCATAGCCTTTACTCTAGCCACTTCGTGGTTCAGACGGAACAAGCTCAACCTTCCCGGTCCGTTGAAAAGGATTACCGGATTTAATGCCTTCTGGTACTCACACCACCTCTTCGTCATTGTCTATATACTCCTCATTGTCCATGGCATCTGCCTTTATCTTAGCAAGAAATGGTACCAGAAAACGGTTAGCATCTACTCTTACTTCAATCTGAACCAGCAAATTATTGCTTATATACACTTCTAGCTCTATCTGGCAATTTGAATATCGTTCAACATTAATGTTTTGTGACTAGATCTATTGTGACTGCGATTGCAGACATGGATGTATTTGGCAATTCCTGTAGTCATGTTTGCATGTGAAAGGCTGATTAGAGCATTCCGATCAAGCGTCAAGCCGGTTAAGATACACAAGGTTTAATCATGCACAAAGCAACCCGTGACACGTTATTTCTTTTTAGTTGATTTAACTTAATTACTATACAAGTATTCTAATAGGCGTCTCTGCCTTGCTCCAAGGTTGCTGTTTATCCAGGAAATGTCTTAGCGCTTCACATGTCTAAACCGCATGGTTTCAAATATAAGAGTGGGCAATACATGTTCCTCAACTGTGCTGCTGTTTCACCATTCGAATGGTAAGTCGTTACAAGGCTCTTAACTTAAATTGAAGCGCCGAGTACAACCCCCTCCCTCCCTTTTATATTCGAAAATTGAATGAGAACAAAATTGCAAATTGATTAAGCTAGAAAAATGTTTCTTCTTTCTCATTCTTATTGTAATAATGATGACAATTTTTATATGTAAACACAGGCACCCATTCTTCATGACTTCAGCTCCGGGAGACGACTACCTCAGTGTTCACATTCGAACTGTGGGCGATTGGACACGACAGCTGAGAATCGTTTTCTCCGAGGTGTGTTAATCTACTTTTAGTAGTAGCTAGATATTCTTGACAATTAATTATATAGCGACAAAAATGATTATATATATCTCCTAATTAATTTCTAAAATTAATTCCTCTTGCTTAATGCTAATTAGTTAATAATAACTGTAAATGGTGACAGAAATCTTTGTTTTGATTACGATATCCTTGTGTGCTTGTGTGTCAATTAGGCATGTCAGCCACCAACCAGCGAGAATACAGGACTGAAAAACCCGAGGTAAGAATCCTTTTGAAGCTATCTAGATGGGAAGTGAAATATATATATATATATATATATATATATATATATATATAACTCCTTTAATACTTTTGTTTGGTCATGCATGATTATATAAATAGGTCAGGATCTCATGCTGTATATATGAAAGTTGAAAAAGATATACTTGGAGAACAGATCTGAAACCGGCAATAGATTCTAATTAATGACCCATTCTAATTAGAACATCAATTGGCAATATAAAATAAAAAGCACTTTTTTTAAGTTTGTAATTTAAAAATTATTCAAGCAATTAATAAAATTAACATGCAACATGCCATTCTCTAGCTGTCTATAAACTATGACTCATAACCTAATATTTTTTTTTTTGTATCGTAAAAAATGGTTTCATATATCCTACTAATATCGTACATGTTATTGTATCATGCATGCTACTAATATCCTACTAATATCCCACATGTTACTGTGTTATGGTATGTTATGTAACAGAATTAATTCAATAGTCTAAATGAAAATGGTGCAGCGCATATGGGATTCAAATCCTCACAAATATCTATATATATATATATATCAATCAGGTGAGCCACACCATGTTTAATATGTTTGTGTGTAAAGCTGGAACATATACACATGTTTTTTATTTTTTTTGGTAATAGAAACATATACACATGTTCCACTGCTGGAACAGCCTATCAAACATTAATTGATTAATTTCAGCGGATATCTAGTCTCCTTTTTTTTTTTTTTTTGTTTGTGATAAGGCAGCCGACTTCATGTAACATTAATTCATTGATGGGTGGAAAACAGTTTACCAAGGTTGTTGATAGACGGTCCATATGGGACCTCAGAAGTAGACTACAAGAAATACGAAGTGTTACTACTGGTAGCGCTAGGAATCGGGGCCACACCCATGGTTAGCATCGTCAAGGACATGGTGAACATCATGAAGGCCATGAAAGAGAAAGAGGGTTCAACCATGTTAGAGACCACCAAGGTCTACTACTATTGGATCACTAGGGAGCAGGGTTCCTTCGAGTGGTTCAAAGAGGTGATGAATGAGGTAGTGGAAATGGATCAAAAGGGTGTCATCGAGCTCCACAACTACATCACCAGTGTGTACGAAGAAGGTGACGCCAGGTCTGCCCTCATTGCCATGCTTCAGTCTCTCAACCACGCCAAGAACGGCGTCGATGTCGTCTCCGAGACACGTGTCAAATCGCACTTCGGCAGGCCAAAATGGCGCAAGGCCTACAAGCGAATCGCTATCAATCACAGAGATGCCAGGGTTGGTGAGTTTTACATCGTTTAGTTTCTTTTGAGTTCTACCATGGATGGTACCCAAAATTACCCATTATAATTGATTTTTGATGCACTAACTTTTTTGTTACATACAGCATAGGACACATGATTTAGATAAATGATGCTTATTTGTTATAGAATGCACATACGTGTTAGCTAGCTAATTAATTGCCTAAATGTTGGTGTGCTTAACAGCTAGATAACCTAATTTTTTCCTTTATTATTAAGATCAAATCAAACATCCAAATCTTTTCTTAAGACTAATTAGTTTATTTATATTTTGTAGGAGTATTTTATTGCGGGCCAGCGGTGCTAGTCAAGGAACTTCGACAGCTAGCGTTGCATTTCTCTCACAACACCTCCACCAAGTTTGACTTCCACAAGGAGAATTTTTAAATGAGCGTCGGTCCCCGAGGCCCGCATCCGATATTCGTCTCTCATGTGCACATTCAGTCCTCCTCTACTCTTGCCATTTTTGTGGAATTTTTTTTTCCGTTTTCTTTAATTTTTGAATATTCTTGTTCCAAGGATAATCAAGGTGAGTGGTTCGCCGATTGTTGTGAATAGGGTTAATCTGCGTCAGCTATAAAATCTATACTCTATATAACGCAAGGAGCCCCTTGGGAAGCGCGCCAACCAAAATGTATACCTTCCCAAAAAGTCATTACACAGCATTATTAAGATTTATTAATAAAAAGGGGTATAATAATCATAACTGTCTCAATTCATTTAAAACTTACAAAGATGTTCCCTCCCTTTTCTTTCTACATACATGCAGTACTACGCATGCACCTTGCTAGACTATTAAATGTCTACAATCCACCTATTGATTAATTGATTAATGTAGATTAGGTTTTTGTTGGCTCTGGGAGACTAGCTGTGGAAGACCAGCCACTACCAAACATTGATGTTTTTTGTCACGCCCCAAAATCTTTATATACAAAACTAAGATACATGTGAATGATTGAACCGAAACGTTGTAGATGAGCTCAAACATGCAGTTAAAACACAAGACAATTAGTTCATTGAAATAAATAAAGCAACCATTCTCTTTAAAATAGTATCAAAGACAAATAATAAAAGTTTACATATTAAATTATCAAATGAAATGATCTAAAATAACTAATTCAATTTTCCAAAACAAGTCCTTCATCATAACAGAATAAAATCAAGAAGGCTAGATTCAATTGAGTATTTTTCTTGCCTTGGAGTGTTGTAAACACCTCAAAATTGCACGATTTTAGACAAATCATAGAGGAATGAAATATTTTGTTGAAAATTTTCAATTCCTAGCATTGGGCTTGAAATACATAACCCATTTGAATTCAAAATCATAAAGGAAAAAGGCCTGAAATCAACCTTTTGCACAAAGTTAAAACTTTCATGTTGAAATTTTGTTGTTTTGTGACCACAAAATGAAATATGACAAGAATTCAAGATAATATTTCACTGAAAATCAAGGCTTTAGCAATGTTTTGGTATAATTGAATTTTTGAACCTTAAATTTTGACAAAATACCTCAGCATTAAGGTGATGAAATTTTTCACCGGGCTTTTCTAGACACCCCAAAATTGCACTGGGAAAATGATGAATAATTGAAAAAAATCATTCCTTCCTTTGAAAACAACACAAAATTTCAGATTTATGCATTTCTTCTTGTATCCGACAACTCAGGTTGGATACAAGCATATCTCCTTATATCCGACAACTTATGTCGGATACAAGCAGCTATTAATGTATCCGATGACATATGTCGGATACAAATATGTGCTCTTGTATCCGACTTGATATGTCGGATACAAGCTTTTTGCTCAAAATTAGGATTTTGTGAGAGTTTTCACTTTTTACCATCATATCCTTCATTAAAAGAGTGGAAATCTCAGAAATAGCCTTCGGGTTAAGGTTGGTGGACTCTAGACATCATTTTGTGTTTAGGATCATGCAAACCCTAACCCTAGCCTTTGCCTATAAATAGGAGGCTCCTCCTCAAGCAAATGCCCAATAAGTTGGAGATTGAAGAGCTCCAAGTGAAGAAGGAAACCGCTGCTGCATTGCTTCCAGAAGCCCAGGTAAGCCTAAACCCCTCTTTATTTTTCTGTCTTTACATTCTAGAGTTTGTTCTTTTCTTCTACCCTTCTGTAGAATAAGACCTACTCTTTGTGTATGCAAATCCTTCCTTTACTCAAAGTACCTCAAGACTCCCCCTAGCCGTAAAACGTGAAAGCGGGATCAAGGGGAAACGAGACTGAGGATTCATCCTTAGTGTTAGAACCCTTTTAAAAAGCCTTTTGATTCTATGAAAACCGTTTCATATTCAAAGCACCCCAAGATTATCTCGAAGAACCGTTAAACGGGGAGAGAGAACTAAGTGAAACGAGAATGGAACGGAACCCTAGGTATAGCCCCAAGCAGTTCTGGAATATATCTCAATGATTTTTAAATTGATTTCAAACGAGTTTATCCTGAGTCTTGAAGACCTCTAGGTCTAACCTCTCGGTTTTGGGCATTTTTGCTCACTTTTGGGGTTTTTTGGCATATTCTTTCCAATCGGAGAGAATGGTGAGCAAAGCTTGTGCCATATTTCTTCCTAGAGGTTCTCCAACACTTTTTCAAGTGGTTTTGGTTTACATTGCACGGATCACACACACCTTATCACTGTTTTAAGTTGATTTTCTTTAAAAAAGTTGAAACTGGACAGTAGCTGTACCCCAACTTCGGACACTCGTAATTTCATAGTCCGGATGAATTTTGGAGTGATTCCAAATCCAGGGGAAAGGTGAGGCTGTCTAGTTTATGCCTGTAAAATTTCATAAATTTTTATAGAGTGGATTTTTGACACCACTCAGTCGAAGTTGATAGGTCAGTTTAGGCCAGATTGCGGAACCTGTCACTTTGACTGAGCGCCATGTGTTCGTTTTAAGTCCAATTCGAGGGATTTTTGTTTCTGTGTTTTCCATCAGACGTCTAATTTCAGATCCAGTTGGTTTCATAATTTTTTGATTCCATTTGTGTTGTGGGTGACCGATTTACTCAGAACTGCTCAACAACACTTTTCTGGTTTAATCTGTGATCCTCGGCCTGTTCGGGAGGTCACCCAAGGCACATCCGAATGAATTTTTGTATGAGGCTTGTTTCATTTGAAAGATGGCCATACATACTTTATTCACACCAAATTTCATGGATTTATATGGAGCCGATTTTTCCAATGAATTTCCAAAGTTGCCTACTTGTCACTTTTAACTATCTCCAGCAGCAGATTTCAAAGGAGCATAACTCCTAGGATTTTAACCGGATTTGATTGAAAATTTGCATGAGTCTTCTATTTATCATAATCTTTCAAATGGATTTTGTTTGATTCAATTTAAATAGGATTTGAATGATTTCAAGACAAATGGCACTATCCTTTGCCGAATTTTTCGGATTTGTCTCAACTTGGTTTTATTCAAGTTTTGCTTTGATTTCCATCTAATGGTGATATCCCAGAAGTGATAATGACATAAAAGAGAATCTGGAATTTATTGGATTTCTCAGGTGGAAGTATCACACATTTGTTTAATACTTTTTCGAGGTTTTTGATTATTTTAGCAAACTTTCTTATCTTTGGGCATGAACAACACTTGGCACCCACCTTGTGTGGGTGAATGGGGGGGGGGGGGGGGCCTAACACCTTCCCCCATTCATAATCTAATCCCCTTACCCATCTCTGGATTTGATTTTCAAGTAGAGTTTTTTTACTCTAGATTTGTCTTTTTGCTAATTTTAAATCTTTTGGTGTCCATTCACACCTAAAAATTGAATGGTGGCGACTCTCCCATATTTCGTTGAGCCTGCGTGACGACGGAGGGAATCATCCCGGTGATTTTTCCATGTCTCATAACTGGCGACTCCGCTGGGGACCTTTGGATTTAAGCCATTTTGTGTATTTGTTCATGTTTTTTCTTTACTTTTGACTGCTTGCTATTTTGCCTACTTTACTTGTGTATATTGAATCTCAAATTTGATTTGTATGATTAGAAAAATCACATGGATAAAAGCGTGGGTATGTTGCTTGATTGTGTTTAGGAATGTGTTTAAGGGAAAGCCCATCTTTTAATAGGACTTTGCTATATTATGTGGGAGCATGTGTTATTTTGGGTTTCAATGCCATGAGTTGAACATGAAAAATTTTTTTACCTGAAATCTGGAAATTCATTGTAACTTTTGGGGTATTCAAACATGATTCCCATGAACAGTGCTTTCTAGTGCTTAAATATTTTTTTTGGTGGCATGCCTTTGATTTCGGGTAGCGGATGACATGATTTGAGCAAGAAAGCAAGAAAAAAAATCTGGAAATTCAGTAGCCATTTTGGGGGTTTTCAAGCATGTTTTCCCCAACAAAGCTTCTTGTACAATACATATAGTTGCTGTATTTTTAGGCTTACATTTGGGCATGAATAAGGCATTTTGAGCATGAGAAAAAAAACATGAAATCTGGAAATTTAGGTAATGCTTTTGGGGTTTCAAGCATGCTTTCCATGTTTTAATTGTTGTTTGTACAATGTGATAACTTGTTTGGGTGCCACTTTTGTGTATATGATGGTCATGAGCATGTTTGGGTGTTTATTATCTTGTGCTTGTGTTTTTAATTCCAATATGATTGTCATATTTTCCTTGGCTTGAAATGGTATGCATGGCTACGAAAAAGAGTGGCAAGGGGCTGGGACGTTGTGAATATACCTCAAAATTCAAAATGCACTTGAGAACTATAAACACTTTGCACAGCCTACCCATTACCTATAGGAAGTTGAACCCGAAAGTGTGTAGCTTGGCGCACCGAGGTCGATACTTCGGAAAGCGAAAGTGAAAACATTTACCTTAGAATTTGAGTCAATGATGTGATGACAATGGGATCTGTGATTCGATTCCGGACATCACTAGACTTGAGTTCTAAGTTGCCAATTAAGCCAAAACCCAAAAACCATACGCTTGAAGGTGGAGAAACACGTTTTCAGCTAAAAGTACACAATTACGTTTAGGGAATTGGGTGTAAATGTGGGAAGGCCGCTTGCATATTTCACAGGCCAAGGTATAATATGAATACCATATTGAAGGTAATACAAGGTGGCAAGGTAAAGCCATGTTTTTATTTATCTTCATGAAAATTAAAGGCCATGGTGTCCATATGCTTGGGATGAAATTTTTCCCAAAAGTGTCTATAGCCTAAGGTTGGTGTAACCCATAGGATGAGTTTCCAACTCAATTTAAAAGTCATCCTACCCAAAGTCCATGTAGGAGGCAACTAAGTGTACAAAATCCAACAATTGGTGTATAATTTCGGAGGGTACAAGTACCCTCATGAATTTGTGAATTTTAGCAAGTATGATGTCAAAGCCCAATTTGGGGCAGGGTTTAAAGGCCAAGTCAAGGTGAATATCAAGTGGGAATGAAAATAACATGATCTGGTGAAAAAATGAGTCAAAAAGGGCCATTTCGGCATTAACCGACAACTCAGGTCGGTTAAATGGAGTTTTCTTCTTATCCGACATATTTCATCGGTTACAAAAGGTTATGCATGTATCTGATTATTTATATCGGATACAATAAGGCATAGCCTTAGCCGACACATCATGTCGGATATAGCCCGAAAATTGGCAAATTGGTTTTTTCATCCCAAATTTTTAGAATAAAATGCCTAAAACATTGTGAATAATCCTTAGGCACCCCAAGGAGAATATAAAAATGTTTCAAAAAAAATAAAAATTTTTTTTTTAAGGATTTAACCTAATTTTGAAACTCAAATTTACCCTTTCCACAAGCTTAAAGAAGATACATAAAAATGGAACCAAGGTGTCATATTTCTTGATACCAACTCACCTCAAACAAGTTTCAATCAAACTTTTGAACTTAAAACTGAGAAAATTCAGCAATTAAAAAAAAGGGAAAACCTTTGGTTGGTTATTTTTTCCAATCAAATCAAAACATTTGTAGGACACTTGGAAGCCCTAGAATATTTCAAAAAAAAAAAAACCTTTGGTTGATTATTTTTTCCAATCAAATCAAAGCATTTGTGGGACACTTGGAAGCCCTAGAATATTCCAAAAAACCTTTGGTTGGTTATTTTTTCCAATCAAATCAAAATATTTGTGGGACACTTGGAAGCCCTAGAATTTTCCAAAAAACCTTTGGTTGGTTATTTTTTCCAATCAAATCAAAACATTTGTGGGACACTTGGAAGCTCTAGAATATTCCAAGAAACATTTGATTGGTTATTTTTTCCAATCAAATCAAAAAATTTGTAAGACACTTGGAAGCCCTAGAATATTCCAAGAAACCTTTGGTTGGTTATTTTTTCCAACCAAATCAAAACATTTGTGGGACGCTTGGAAGCCCTAGAATATTCCAACAATCAAAAAACCAAAAAAACAAATAAATCCGGACTTGTGTTCACCTAACCTACTTATCTACATTTATAGGGGTGTGACTCAGGTTAAATGGAAGCTGACATGTTTCTTTGCTTTTCCTTCTCCAGGTACACTTACTTGCAATCATTGCTCCCGTAACTAGATCGAAAGCCTGCACCATGAATCCTGAAGTGAACCAAGCCCAAGCTACTATCCCTGTTCAAGACTTCGCTCAGCTGCAAGAGCAAGTGGCTGGACTAGCCAAGATGCTGGGAGACTTACTGGCGGCTCAGGCCCAACAGGCCCAGGCCCAAAACCAAGCCTCAACTTCCCATCAAGCACCGTCACCTCAAGCCTACATTCCACCTCCCACTTAACCCATGCCTGAGCCCATTTCTGAACCTATCCCTAAACCTATCCTGATCAGGGAAAACACTGTGGAATTTGAAAAGGAGATGGAGAAAGAAAAAGCTAGGGAGGAAATGGAAAGGAAACTCTTGCACAAGATAGAGAGGATCCAGGAAGAACTTAAGGAGGCAAAGGGGGGAAACAGCTACGGAGGCACCACCTTCGACGACCTGTGCATATACCTTGATGCATGCCTACTGGCCAAGTTCAAGTGCCGAGACTTCGACAAATATGATGGCACGAGCTGCCCTATGAGCCACTTGAAACTATACTGCGGGGCTTTGTGCCAGTTTGGCCGGGATGACGGCATACTGATACAACTCTTTCAGAGGAGTTTGACAGGATCAGCTTTAAGGTGGTTTGCCATCGTGGACCATGGCAGGATCAGAAGATAGAAGGACTTGGCCGCCTTCTTGGACCAGTATAAATTTAACTCGGAGATCGTGCCAGACCGGTACGACATGATGAGGATGAGAAAGGGAGAGGAGGAGTCTGTAAGGCAGTATGCCAAGAGGTGGAGAGAGGCCGCCTCTCAGGTCAGGCCGCCGATGTTGGAACCTGAGATGATCTCAACCTTTGTAAGCACACTGGGCCAACCCTTTTATAACCATCTGGTGGGTCAGATTACCACCAATTTTGCAGCCCTGGTGCAGGTGGCAGACCGAATCGAGGAAGGGGTCAGGTCAGGAAAACTTATTGACTACTCTACTTTGGTCGGGCAATCTGATTCCTCCGCTTCCTTGGCACAGAAGAAGGGGACTGGGTTTAAGAAGAACAGGGCCAGAAAAGAAGGAGAAGTAAACCTGGTACAAGCTCCTCCCTCCAAAAAACAGCTCCATGTCAATATTTCCGCACCCCAACAGGCCCAGCCGGCCCAGCAGTCATACCAAACCCCGCTTAATGTCAATTTCTCCCCCTCCGTGCCTACAAATCAGATGAAGGCTTTTACTAAGGAAGAGAGGGAGGCCTGGATAGCGGCAAGGAGGAGCAGAGTTTTTACGCCTTTCCCTGTGTCTATTTCCCAACTGTTACCAACCCTGCTGAAAGGGGAATATGTAACCTTGAAGGAGCCTAGACCGAATGCCACAAAGGGAAGGAATATCGATCTAGCAGCCACTTGTGACTTCCACATGGGTGCACCAGGGCACTCTACAGATACTTGCTGGGTTCTGAAGCATGCGGTCCAGGATCTGTTAGATCAGAAGCCCCTGGTTTTTAATACTGTTGTGCCAGCTCCCTCCGGAAATGATATCGGGCAAAACCCCCTGCCGTACCACAATGGGGCAGGCCCGTCCAATTCCATCACTGCCATATCTGCCAAGAGAAGGGCCTTTGACCCATCTCAACTTATAGCACCCGTGGGGACCTTGGTCAAGGTCCATTTTTTCCAAGAGAAAGAAGAAGATGAGGTCAATGTTGTCTCCTAGAAAAATGATCATGCTACTGAGGACATTAGCTCCTCTTTGAACTGGGTCTCCTCTCTTATGGCCCAAATAAACATTGCAATGCCTCCTTTGGTCTTCAATTGCAATCCACCCACTTGTTCACTAGCCAAGACATCAAAAGCTCAACTGGTCATCAACCTTGACCCCACCACTGCATCCATCTCCTATTATGTTCCATCAGCCACATCCGGAGCCAAGCTCCAAACCTTGGTTGTAAATGTTCCTTCATCCTATAATATCCCTAAACCGGCCCATACATCCCGGTCCAAACTCCAGCCGTTGGTGGTTAATGTCCCTAAACTGGCCTATTCTGAGGCAGCTGTACCATGGAATTACAGCGAGGGGGTCACGGCTACGGTTCCGGTGGTCAGAAACCAGAACCAGGAAGAGGTAAACCTCATGACGAGGTCAGGGAAATATGTGGAAGGAGCAAAAAAAGAAAAAGAAACAGAGGTAGAGAGAGAGAAAAAAGAAGCAGAAGAGAAGAAAATTAAAAGAAAAAACAAAAATAGGAGAAGACACCCCCCAGGGTGCAGAAAATGAGGCATCAGACCTCATAAAATTTATAAAAAATGTGAATTTAATCTTGTGGATCAGCTAAACAAGGTCCCGGCCTAGATTTCAATACTGGGACTTTTGCTGAATTCTGAAAAGCACAGGGACGCATTGTTAAGGGTGCTATAAGGTGCACATGTATCCCAGACTATCGATCTGGACCAACTAGGCAAAATGGTTGGTCAAATCTTGTCATATAATGTGATAAGTTTCTCCGAAGGTGAGATAAGCCCAGGTGGGTGTTACCACATTGACCCTTTGCACATCACAGTGCTTTGTAAGGGCAGCATGGTGGCACGGGTTCTAATTGACAATGGGTCGGCATTAAATGTCTGGCCACTAATCACTTTTGCCAAGCTTGGTCTGGATCAGTCGAAGATCAAGTAGAATGGGAGGATTGTGAGGGCTTTTGATAGCTCTAAGACACACTCCATAGAGGAGATTGAACTGCCGGTCACAATTAGACCGAATATTTTCAACATCACATTTAAAGTGATGGATATTCCAGCAGCCTTCAATTTGCTCCTAGGGAGGCCGTTGATACATTCGGCTAGGACAATACCATCCATGCTCCACCAAAGGGTGAAATACATAAGAGGGCAAAGGGTGATAACATTCCTAGCTGAGAACTTGGTGCCTCCCATTGTGTCGCCTGATGTACCCTTGATAAATGTGGATTTGACTGTCGACAAGATTTCGTTCCACTTGTTTCAGTTTGAGACGGTCAATTTCATACCTGGGGGGTGTGAGAAAATAGAAAAGAAAGGGACTACTGCTGGTAAAATGGTGAAGAAAGTGATAGAAAAATACCACTTTCACCCGGGGAAAGGCCTGGGAATAAATTTGCAGGGAATGGTGGAGCCAATCAGGGCCAAGAAGCTGATCCCTAAAGTAGGGTTGGGATTTAAACCCTGAGGATGGAGAAGGGTGAAGCATGAAGAAGGAGAGAAAAGAAGCAGAGGAACAATCCCTCATCTAAGGGAAAATTTTCCAAAACCCTCTTGCATCATCCAACTGTTTCCTCCCATGGACCAATCCAAACCCCCTTACCGAAATGTCAATCCTTACCAAAGGCTTTCTGTTCCAACCCTGCAACCCTACAACCCATCTCCTATACTGGAAATAGTGGACGGGCCTGGGGCACAGCCAGAGCAAGGGACAAACTTCTCCGAAGAGGTTGGGGCTTTCTTCCCCATGACTGAGGGCGATGAGACAGAAGCAGATAAGGAGCTGCCGTTCATTGACTGGGCAGCAGTGAAAATTCCAGAAGAGCTCATATCCGGACTGGGCCCGTGGTAAAAAAGGGCAGTACAACTCATCCAGTGATGATGGCATCGGATTCTAGGCTTGAGGAGCAGGCTTTCCCTATTTCCCCCGCTCCTGAAAATTTTATATTGAACAATTGGGAGGAAACTCCCCTTACCTTTGAAGCAGCGTTTGTTTGGCAAACTGACGTGGCTTCCAAAAAAAAACTCCATTAGTGGAATGCCATTTCCCTGAAGGTTTTAATGAGCCTTCGTCTTCAGGGAGAGTTTTTGCAGGAGGCTCACAAAAAAACCAAAAAGATTTTTCTATTTTTTCTAGAAAATTTAATTTTTTTTAAAAAGGTCCAAACCACGTATGAACCCTATAAGCAAACCGAATTAGACCAGGTTGAATATGACTTCAACCTTGAGCTCGACTTTGACCTCATGGGGATCGAAGAAGAGACCGAGGTTGAAGAAGAATACCTTCCAAAAGAAATTGAATATCAATTGGGACGTCATCAAAAGTGGGTCCAACCTAATATTGAGGAGACCATTTCAATAAATCTTAGGACCAAAGATGACCCGAAAATAGTTAAGATTGGGGCTTGCCTATCTAGTGTACAACAAAATGAAATGTCACGGTTTTTGGCAGACTACAAGGATGTGTTCGCTTGGTTGTATCTGGACATGCCAGGGCTGGACACTGACATGGTGGTGCACAAGTTACCAATTTTGCCAGGGATTAAGCCAATTAAGCAGAAGCTGAGAAGATTGAAACCTGAGTGGACCTTGAAGGTCAAGGACGAAGTGGTCAAACAATTTCAAGCCGGATTTTTGGCAGTCTCTACGTACCCCGAGTGGCTCGCAAACATAGTGCCGGTACCAAAGAAGGACGGGAAGGTCAGAATGTGTGTAGACTATAGAGATCTGAACAAGGCAAGCCCAAAGGATGATTTTCCACTTCCACATATCGACATTCTGGTCGATAATACTGCGGTACATAGCATATTTTCGTTCATGGATGGCTTCTCTGGGTACAATCAGATCAAGATGGCTAAGGAAGATCAAGAGAAAACAGCATTCATCACACCTTGGGGCACCTTCCACTATACAGTCATGCCATTCGGGCTCAAGAATGCTGGGGCAACATACCAGCGGGCCATGACAGCACTATTCTATGACATGATCCACAAGGAGATGGAGGTATATGTGGACGATATGATTTCCAAATCATGCAAAGAAGAGGACCACTTGATCAATCTGAAGAAAGTGTTTGACCGACTCAGGAAGTATAGTCTACGTCTTAACTCGGCTAAATGCGTCTTTGGGGCTACATCAGGGAAGTTACTGGGATTTATCGTGAGCCAAAGAGGAATTGAAATCGACCTGGTTAAAGCAAAGGCCATAATTGAAATGCCATCACCCAGAACAGAGAAGGAGGTTAGGGGTTTTCTTGGAAGAATTCAATATATAAGCCGGTTCATAGCACAACTCATAGCTATCTGTGAACCTATTTTCAATCTTCTAAGAAAGGATAACCCGACGATCTGGAATGAGGATTGCTAGCAGGCCTTTGCTACAATAAAGAAATATTTGCTGAATCCACCTGTGCTAGTGCCACCAACTCCAGGAAGATCACTGATCCTGTACTTGTCAGTGTTGGAAACATCGATGGGATGTGTCTTGGGGCAGCATGATGAGACTGGTAGAAAAGAAAGGGCAATTTACTATCTGAGTAAAAAATTCACAGAATATGAAGCCAAGTACTCACCGTTGGAAAAGACTTGTTGTGCTCTAGTGTGGGCAACTCAGAGGCTAAGGCATTACTTCCTTAGTCACTCCACATTATTGATTTCCCGGATGGACCCTCTGAAGTATTTATTTGAGAAACCGGCACTAACTGGCAGAACGGTAAAGTGGCAGCTGCTACTATCCGAGTTTGACCTTATGTACATCACTCAGAAGGCGATTAAGGGTCAAGCCATTGCTGATCACTTGGCTACACATCCTTTACCAGAATATTAATCTTTGAAGACCAACTTTCCTGATGAGGCAATTTTGATTACTAAAGAAGAGGAAAGTGAAAGTTCTTGGCAGATGTTCTTCGATGGGGCCACCAACATGAATGGAAATGGAATAGGGGCAGTCTTGGTCAAACTAGATGGTTCACACGTCCCGATCGCAGTGAAGTTGAGATTCCAGTGCACCAATAATATCGCAGAATATGAAGCATGCATAATTGGGTTGCAAGCCGCCATAGATCATGAAGTGGAGGAACTTAACGTATACGGAGATTCGAGTCTTATCTTCTTCCAAACAACTGGTGAATGGAAAACCAAGGATCACAAATTCATCCCCTATCACCAGTATCTGGAAGAAATAAGCACAAACTTTACTCGAATTTCCTTCAACTATATGCCAAGGGCCAAGAATAAGTTTGCGGATGTTTTAGCAACATTGGCTTCAATGGTCAGCATGCCAGAAGGGGTAGACATCAAACCACTAGAGATTAAGGTCAGAGATGAACCAGCTTATTGTCTTGTTCTAGAGGGAGCACCAGAAGAGGAAGCACCATGGTTTCAAGACATCAAAAATTTCTTGAACAATCGGAGTTTGCCGGAAAATGCCACTTCTACTGAGAAAAGGACAATACAGAGATTAGCCGGTCAATTCCTGCTAAGTGGTGGACATTTGTACAAGAGATCACATAATGACATTCTGCTTAGATGTGTTGCTAAGGTTGAATCAGAAAGGTTAATCAAGACTGTACATGCCAGAGTCTGTGGACCCCATATGAATGGACCATGCTTGCAAAGAAGATTCTAAGGTTGGGATATTACTGGTCGACGATGGAGCACGATTGCTGTATACATGTCAGGAGGTGTTATCAATGTCAGATATATGCAGATAACAAGCATGCACCCCCAAGTGAGTTGCACAACATGACATCACCATGGCCCTTTTCCATGTGGGGCATAGATGTCATTGGCATGATTTCCCCTAAGGCATCGAACGGGCATAGATTTATCTTGGTAGCGATCGATTATTTCACTAAGTGGGTCGAAGCAGCTTCATATGCGAATATCACAAGCAACCATGTTATTAAATTTTTGAAGCACAATATTATTTGTCGCTATGGACTGCCAAGTGCCATAGTATCAGACAATGCTTCAAATATTAAGAACAATGACATGAAGAAGATGTGTGAGCAGTTTCAGATCACCCACCACAAGTCAGCTCCATACAGGTCAAAGATGAATGGGGCAGTAGAAGCAGCAAACAAAAACATAAAGAAAATCATTCAGAAAATGGTAGTGAGTTAGAAGGATTGGCATGAAATGCTACCACTTGCTCTAAATGCCTACAGAATCTCAATCTGGACTTCAACTGGGGCAACCCCGTATTCCCTAGTCTATGGGATGGAAGCAGTCTTGCCAGTGGAAGTAGAAATCCCATCACTTAGAGTGCTCATGGAGGCTGAATTGGAAGAAGTTGAATGGATACAGTCAAGAAGTGATCAACTCAACCTGATAGAAGAGAAGCGTTTGAAGGCGCTTTGTCATGCCAATTGTACCAGAGGAGAATAGCCCGGGCCTACAATAAGAAGGTGAAGCCCAGAACTTTCTAAGAAGGAAACTTGGTGCTGAAGAAAATCTTACCATTTTTGGAAGATCCTCGTGGTAAGTTCAAGCCAAATTGAGAAGGGCCTTATGTCGTCAAGAAGGTCTTATCAGGGGGTACACTCATCTTGACAGAAATGGATGGGACAGATTTTCCTGAGCCAATTAACTTTGATGCAGTAAAAATGTATTTTCCTTGATTGAATATTACTAGGAAGTGATCCGAGGCCATTTTTCTTTATTTCCCTTAAATTTTAATCCCTAGTCTAGCCAAGTTGAGCCGGTTCGTTTCTTTGATAAACCTAAACCGAACTTACAGTCTTATACTGGGGCAAAACAAATTGAGGCAAAGCCAATTGGGGCAAAAGAAAAAAGAAAAAAGAAAAAAGAGAGAAAAAGCAAAGAAAAATGGTAAATGAAAGCCAAATGTGAAAAGAGAGGCAAAGGATACATTTTGGGGAAATGGGGCAAAATTCATCATGACTGTAAGTCTGATCGACCTATTTCCACATTTGAAAAATTTTGAGCCTTTAATACCTTTTTTTTCATAAACCAAGCCTAGCCTTTGTTTCGTCCTATTTCTAAGCCCTCGGTGATCTTAGTATGTTCATTCAAATTTCAGAGTAAGATTGATGATGACGGAATGTAGAAGCCAGCCCTAGTAAAAACCGTAACTGGCACTAGGGGCAATATTGGCAAGAAGAAAAGAAAGAAAAAAAAAGAAAGAAAAAATCAGAGGTTAAGTTGATCATGGAGATCTAAGCCTGAAGTAAAATCAGCATGAATATTGAGACTGAGCAGATTGAGAACAATGGGGTCTGTTTTGGAAGAAAAAGCATTTGGGGATGACTCTAAAGGTCTTAAGATAGACAAATTTGATCCCTCCTTATTTTTGGATTACCCTTTTCATTATTTAACCTGGTTTTAATTCCTTTAATTATGGGTGATTAAGTATATGGACCAAATTTTAAAAAAAAACAAAAACAAAAAAATAATAAAAAAGAAAAACTATACTTTGGCCAGTGATGATAAATCAAATACTTATCATAAAACCTTTGTTTTTACAAGCATCTGAGCATTCTGAGGCCAATAATATAAAAAATTTATTTTTTGAATTAAATCCTTTGTCTTTCCACTATTGGAGTTTAATTTCGTACAAAGGTATGAAAAGAAAAAAAAAGGAAAAAAATGTGCAGGAAAGAAGGCTAGTCTCTATCCCCTAGCCACTCCTCAAGCTCCTGAATCCGAGCTGCTTGAGCTACAATAACCCCAGAAGCCCCCTCTGCAGTGGGATCACTCAAGAAGGAAATGACCTCATCCGAAAGAGTCTGCCTGATCCTCATGCTCCTAAGGCTGGCTAAAGCATCCTGGTGCTCCTGCCGCAGTACTCGGACTTCAAAGGGCGAGCCTGCTTCTGCTCCTCAAGTTGCTTTTCCATAGCAAGACGGTGGGATACCTGCTCTTCAAGTTGCCTCTCCATATCAAGGCCTCGTATCCTAAGCTCCTGGGCCTCTCGTACCCATATCTGTTGAAGTCGCTTGTGAGAGGCTGTCTCAGACTCCAAGATGTCTTCATAAGTAGGAGCCAAAACTGTAGGAAGATCTTTGGGTACTGGGGCCTGACTCTGTATCTGCTCCTTGATCCAAAAGAGATAGTCCTTCACATGGGACTCTGAGAAGACTGGGCTCCACATGAAACGAACATAGGACCACTCCCTCATCAACCAAGCGTCCAGCTTCATGGTGATTGGTGAAAGTGGCCCAAGATGGTCCTCGTATCCACTTGGGATTATAATCCCCTGGGTCGCTCTAAACTGACGAAGAACCCGCAAAGGGAGGTAAAGCATAGCATGTCCCAAGTCAGCCAGGACCAAAAAGTTGCGGTCTCGAAAGTTGATCACGGTCTCGGCATTGGGCTGATAAGTACCAAGCCACCTCACCTGATCATCCTGGAGTGTAGCCAAGAAAGTAAACCAGCCCTGTTTACCTCCTGGAATGTCAGGACACCCCCGGTTGCTCATCAAGATGGGAACCTTCAAGCTCGGGAAGAAGTGTCGATTGATCTCCTCAATCTGACTCAGGTGGTCAAGTAACCAAAGCTGCAAAGGAGGAGGGATATTTCAGTGTATAGTGAAGAAAAAGAAAAAAAAAGGAAACAAAAGAAAAAAAAACAAGCAAAGAAAAAAAAAAGAGGGAATTTTACCTGCAGGATAGGGGCACATGATAGAAAGCGCTTCTTCTTCTTGTTATAACAGTCACTCAAAGCCTGGTACATCCCTGCCAAAATCATAGGGGCCCATCTCTCCTGCTCCCTAACCTGGCATACAACTGAGATAAGGGCCAAGTCGACCTCATTGTCATCCCGTGGAAAAAGCAGTTGGTTAACCACTATCAGGGTTAGGGCATTGAACCTGGCTTCCTTGTTCTCTCCCTCAAGAGCTTCTCAATCAGAAAAGACTTGGACAAAGTCAAAAGGGTGTCAGAATCCCCTAAATCCTTCTTCCCTGTACCCAGAAAAGTAGAAGCCTCTTTCTTGTAGCTAGGCCTAGGGGATGGGTTCACTACCTTCTCTACAAACCTCAAGCCTAGGATGGTTTCAACCTCTTCAATGGTTGGGGTCATCTCATGGTCTCCAAAACGGAAAAGGTTTAGGTCAGGTACCCAATGACCAATCATAGCTTCAATTATTTCCCACTTGAAGGGAATCTTTGGGATAAGCAGAACATGACCTAGATGGGTGGAATCCCATTTCCTCTCTTCATCAAGAGTCATGGAATTAACCCACCTAGTGTAGAATGAATCTACATGGTTATACCTAGTGAGGTTAGGGGGTTTTGATCTAAAAGGTTGTTTTGTAGGGGAGGCTGCGTGGACAAACAACAATGGGGCAGAAGTTGATCCGGAATCCATTGGAGATGATGGGAGCGTGCTAAGAATCAATGGGAGGAAGAAAAAGGTGAAAAAGGGGTTTTCTAAACTCAAAAACTCATAAAAAAAAGACTCAAATCCCAAGGCTGGTTGCATTTATAGCATGTTTTAATGTATCCGATATATCAGAACGGATACAAAGGATTCCATTCATATCCGACGAATAATGCCGGTTACAAAAGGAACTCTGTGTATCCGATATAATATGCGGGATATGATAAAATTTCAGTGTATCCGATCTGATATATCGGATACAAGGAAAAAAGCCAAAAAAAGAGAGAAGGAAGAAAATTTCAAAATTTTCACTTGTTTACCTGTGTACAAGTTATAATTGCATAAAAATGAGAAGGAAAAAAGAGCAGAACAAGAGAAAATAAATAAAACAGTTTTTTTTCATATATAAGCAGGTCTCTTTGTACAAAGTATGATATAAAGCAATCCTAATCTACTACTCCTGTACAGGATCACCCCGGCGTCCTCTACCCCGCGCTCCTCTACGGCCTCTACCTCGAGAGGATCGGCCCCTAGAATATGCCAGAAGGTGCTCGGCCATATAGCGTGGTCTCCGGCCCACAATCTGATACTCCAAGCAGTAGTCCGAAATGTCAGGAGGAGGGTTAGGAGCAGAATCTAGTGAGGAAGCCTCAGACTCAGCAGGAATAGGCTCGACTAGGCCCTCAACCACAGCAGTCTCGACTTTCGCAACTCCAAAAGGCTCGGCAGTGGTAGAAGAAGTACCAGGAACAGAAACATCTGGGTCAATGGAAATAAAGTTAGAAATTGAAGCACCAAAATGAACCAAGGAGGGGAAATTAAAGAAAGCTTACCAAGGATGTCTGCAACAGGAACTAGGGGATCCGGAACGATTGGGTCAGCAGCAGGGATGTCCTCCAGCTTAGGAACCATCACCGGAGTGGGGGCCCACAGGATCAGCTATAGCAGCAGCTACAACCGGGTCAGCAGCCGGGGTATACTCGGGATTAGCATCCCGAACAGGAGACGGATCAGGAACAGAAAGATCTGGCTCAAAGGCTGCATCATCATCTGAGACTGGACCCTGCAAAAGTCAAAAAAGTTTATATCAGAATAGCAGAAAGACATAGAAATGAAAGAGATGAAATCATAAAGAATCGGATACCTGTCTAGCCCTAAGCTCGGCAACCAAAGCCTCCAGCTCACTGATTCAGGCGTCTCACTAGGCCACAACCATATTGTGCTCAGCAATCAGATCATCGATTGCGGCCCGTTGACTCTGGAACCGATCCCTAAGAGCATTCAACTCCTCTACCTGCCAATAAGAATGGGATTAGATTCACAAATACTGAATTGAAGGAAATAAGATGAAAAATGAACTTACAGTGTCATCATGGACCCGGATGTAAATCCCGCCAATCTTTGTCACCCCGGCACGAGTGGGTTGATCCATCAGGCACCCAATGGACACCCTCCTGATCCACTCGTCGTAATCCCCAGCGACTGTAAGCCCCTCCACATCCTGATACTGATCAAATTGGCCAATGTCAAAACCAGGCAGGAGTGTGTCTGGACCCACAGGAGGAGGGGGAACTGGGATACGAAGTACGCCTATGTGCTGATAGTACAGGCGCTCTCCTAAGTACATCACCTTACCAAGCCTCCCAAGGAAGCACTGGTAGGGCTTGCGTCGGAGGTCTCGGTCAAAAGCATCCTGCACTATCATCTCACGGGCAACCCCAATATCCACATCATCGAAGCATGCCAGGAGGAGCTGCAAAGAAGAAAAAGATGGTCAGATACAAGCAAGGTACAGGAAAAGAAATAAAAGAGAAAGGGGCGAAGAATTTACATCAGATTGTTGAGCACGATCCAAGTGAACCCGAGCAGTACGGGGCTGACTCCTATCTGCATCTCGGACCTAGGCCGACCGCCGTAAGGCAATAGGGAACTCGGCAACACCAGGCACTGGGGACGGGTGGAAGAAAGTCATGTAAGTGTACATGAATACCTGGCAAAAGAGAAATCAGTCAAGGATAAAGAAGATAAAGCCTAGGGAATAAGACAAGGCAGATGAGGACTAACACTGTTGGGTCTGGTGGAGATCTCTCAAAGCATCCAAAAAGAGAGGACTAACACTGGTCGTGTCCTCCTGGAAGAAGCAACTCCCAAGCATCAGCAAGAACACATGCCGGAAGATGGAAGCAAAAGCTGCGTCCTCCCCAACAATGGTCTCATGTCTCCCCTCAAAGTGTCGGGTAAGGCTCTCACACAGCCAGCTAATGGAGATACGACCGCTCCACCCGTCCCAAGCAGCATCAGGCAAGTCCTAGTATCCCAAGAGAAGGCCGATGCCGCCGCTGAAGGCCGATCCAACACTATAGTCCGCCCCATCAGAGGAATGCCGGTGATCATGACAAAATCGGAGGGATGGATCCCAAGCTCCACGTCCGGCAGATGAAAGGACTGCGTCTCCAGAAAATATCGCTCCATCATGGCAAAAATAAGGGGGTGGTCAGCTCGGAACGAAGGAAGAAGAAAGTAGTCAAGATGGCACTGACCAAACTCGCACCTGAGTGCCGGGGAAAGTGTCAGAACCAACTCACTGAATCTCCCCCAACTGCCTCACAGATGGGAAGGAGCATACAGAAGAGGAACATCGGCCCGGATGCACATGGAGGGGTGGCTATCCAAACCACTAAGGAGCTCTGTATCATGAACAGACGCTCTCAGCTCCGCGGAGATCCCTAGGCGGAAAACTGAAGCAACTCCCTCCTGACCTGAAGCACCGGCCCGGCCTCAGCCCCTCTCTCTGACTCGGCCTTGGCCCCTCTCTCCAGCTCTACCTCCGCCTCTCTCTAGGCCTCTACCACGACCTCGAGCAGGAGCAACAACATGCTAAAAGCATAAATGAATAGGTGAAGTCGGTTTCACGGGAAGCAAGAAAAGAAAAAAAAGGAATTTGAAGACCTACCTCAGCAGAGCCCTCTCCAAAACTCTCTCTGGGATCATCCAGTGACTCCGACAAGGTAGCACAAGAACTCGCCTCTGTCCAAGCCCGCGAAGTGGAGAGCTGATCAGCAGGGTCAGCCTCCTCTATAACACGGGAACGACTCCTAGCCATCTACAAGCCACAGGGAAGTGTTTTATGAATTTTAGTTCAAAGTTACCTTGCTTTTGGTCTATATTTCAGTTCAAATTCATCAGAAATCTCATTATGAATTGTGTCTTGAAGGAATTTTATATTACTTTTATTTCTCTATTTGTGGTGAATTCAGGATATATTCAAGAAGGCAGAACCAATATACAGCGTAAAAGGCAAAGAGAAAAAGGGCTAGATGGGCCAAAGGATCAAAACAGGAATTGCAGAAAGAACTGCAGAATTCAGATCAGGAATTGGCAAGCCAAAGCAGATTGCAGAAAAAGAACAAGAAAAAATCCCAACATGGTATTTAAGCGCCGGAAATTCAGGGATTAGAGGCTTTTGAACCAAAAATCATGCAATCAACAATGCGGTGAGAAAATATCACCGGCAGGCAATTGCAGAAAATTAGATCAAGATTGGGAGGTCAAAGCAAAGAACAACATGGCATAATTCAGAAGCAGGAGAAATGGGCAATTCGGTCAGAAATTACTACTGTCAGAAAATCCAGGGGTCTTAGTAAGGATACCGGTTGGCAAGCATCATTAAAACTATATTCAGTCGAGATTTATAAAACATGCATTCAGGGATTGATCACAACAAGCAAAAGAAAAATTGCATCTGATCATACTAAATTCAAGACAATGCACCATTTGATTTGGAATCATAGTGTCACAAGCATTGCAATTTTTAAACTAGCATGGAGCATCAATAATTGGAATAGCTAGAACATGCTATTAGGAGATCAATTGTTCATAGCAAAAGGTAATTCAAAAGCTTACCTGAAGTAGGAAGTAGCTATAGGAAGAAAAGTTGCTGCCAAAGAGAGAAAACCAGTCACTGTGGCAAGCAAGCAGGAAATTAGGAGCAAGGAGTGCTGCTCAGGTCACCAGGATTTGGAAGCAATTGCCGAAGAACAGTGCCCCAACGCCGAGTTGTGAAATCAGCAGAAATTAGAAACCGAGCTAGGGCTCAGCCACTACCGTGGATGGGCGTTCACCAGAAAATTGTCAGAGTTGAAGGCGGTTGCCGATGTCAATAGGAGCCGCTGGAATCCGGAGAAGTCGCTGGAGAAGAAAATAAGATCGACAGTTGGCGAAGAAGAGGAGGCTTGTGTCCGCTGTTTGCAATCGGAGAAGAAAGAAAGGAAGGGGAACAGTCGCGGTCGCGCGTGACTTATATAAACTAATGTATTTGACAAATCATGTCAGATACAAGTGAAGCTTCTCTTATCCGACTAATTACGTCAGATACAAAAGAAAAACAGAAAAAAAAAAAGAGAAAAAAATAAAAAGAAAAAAAAGAGAGAAAAAAGAGAAAAAAAAAAAGAAAAAGAAAAGAAAAAAGAGAAAAAGAAAAAATGTGTGTGCTACAAAATCTGCTATTTTGGCTTAAAATCCACGTCATAGCCACGAGAGCTCAGTGGAGTTTAGGACAACTTGGGGAAATGTGTTGGTCAAGAGGAAAATATTAATTCAATTTTTAACTTGGTTTGATGAAAAAATCAGTTTTCAAAAATCTTATTTTGGGCTTAAAATCCATTTCATAGCCACGAGAGCTCAGTGGAATTTAAGATATCTTGAAGAAATGCCCCCCCTTAAAGTTAGGGTTTTTTAGCAAATCTTCACCCAAAATTATTTTGCAAAATTAATTTGAACCAAGCAAATCATGGTCAAGAGAGCGCAATTTGGGCTTGTCTAATCTTTGCAGTTCATTGCTATGCAATTCTCGCAAAGAGGGGCAGTTGTAGACACCCCAAAATTGCACTGGGAAAATGATGAATAATTGGAAAAAATCATTCTTTCCTTTGAAAACAGCACAAAAATTCAGATTTATGCATTTCTTCTTGTATCTGAGAACTCAGGTCGGATACAAGCATATCTCCTTATATCCAACAACTTATGTCGGATACAAGCAACTATTAATGTATCCGACGACATGTGTTGGATACATATATGTGCTCTTGTATCCGACCTGATATGTCGGATACAAGCTTTTTGCTCAAAATTAGGGTTTTCCGAGAGTTTTCACTTTTTACCATCATATCCTTCATTAAAGGAGTGGAAATCTCGGAAATAGCCTTAGGGTTAAGGTTGGTGGACTCTAGACATCATTTTGTGTCTAGCATCATGCAAACCCTAACCCTAGCCTTTGCCTATAAATAGGAGGCTCCTCCTCAAGCAAATGGCCAATAAGTTGGAGACTGAAGAGCTCCTAGTGAAGAAAGGAACCGCTGCCGCATTGCTTCCAAAAGCCCAGGTAAGCCTAAACCCCTCTTTATTTTTCTGTCTTTACATTCTAGAGTTAGTTCTTTTCTTCTACCCTTCTGTAGAATAAGGCCTACTCTTTGTGTATGCAAACCCTTCCTCTACTCAAAGTACCTTAAGACTCCCCCTAGCCGTAAAACTTGAAGGTGGGATCTAGGGGAAACGAGACTGAGGATTGATCCTTAGTGTTAGAACCCTTTTGAAAAGCCTTTTGATTCTATGAAAATCGTTTCATATTCAAAGTACCCCAAGATTATCTCGAAGAACCGTTAAACGGGGAGAGAGAACTAAAGGAAACGAGAATGGAACGGAACCCTAGGTTGTTTTAGAACCCCATTTGATTGATATGAATGCATGCTATATGTTGTTATGTTGTAGAAGAGTGTATTTTTACACATACACACATAGCACCTGTTTTTGTCGGAATCGGCTTATATTTCGGATTTATCGCATTCATTGTGATAGATCTGAAATAAATAGCCCCAAGCAGTTCTAGAATATATCTCAATGATTTTTAAATTGATTTCAAATGAGTTTATCTTGAGTCTTGAAGACCTCTAGGTCTAACCTCTCGATTTTGGGCATTTTTGCTCACTTTTAGGGTTTTTGGCATATTCTTTCCAATCGGAGAGAATGGTGAGCCAAGCTTGTGCCCTATTTTTCCTAGAGGTTCTTCAACACTTTTTCAAGTGATTTTGATTCATCTTGTATGGAACACACGCACTTGATCACTGTTTTAAATTGATTTTACTCAAAAGTGGCAAAATTGGACAGCATCTGTACCCCAACTTCGGACACTCGTAACTTCATCGTCCGGATGAATTTTATAGTGATTCTAGAGCCATGGGAAAGGTGAGACTGTTTAGTTTATGCCTGTAAAATTTCATTAATTTCTATCAAGCGGATTTTTGACACCTCTCTGTCGAAGTTGATAGGTCACTTCAAGTCTGATTACGGAACCTGTCACTTCTACTAAGCGCCATGTGTTCATTTTAAGTCCGATTCGAGTGATTCTTGTTTCTGTGTTTTTCTTTGGGAGTATAATTTTAAATCCAGTTGATTTTATAATTTTTTGACTCCATTTGTGTCGTGGGTAGCAGATTTACTCAGAACTGCTCAACAGCACTTTTCTAGGCAAACCTGTGATCCTCGGGGCCTATTCAGGAGATCACCCAAGGCACATCCGAATGAATTTTTGTATGAAGCTAGTTTCATTTGAAATATGGCCATACAGACTTCATTCACACCAAATTTCATGGATTTATATGGAGCCAATTTTTCTAAATAATTTTCCAAACTTGCCCACTTGTCACTTTTTATTATCTCCAGCAGCAGATTTCAAAGGAGAATAACTCCTAGGATTTTAACCGGATTTGATTGAAAATTTGTATGAGTCTTCTATTTATCATAATCTTTCAAATGGATTTGGTTTGACTCAATTTAAATTGGATTTGAATGATTTCAAGACAAATGGCATTATCCTTTACCGAATTTTCCGGATTTGTCTCAACTTGGTTTTATTCAAGTTTTGCTTTGATTTCCATCTAATGGTGATATCCCATAAGTGATAATGATATAAAATAGAATCTAGAATTTATTGGATTTCTCAGGTGGAAGTATCACACATTTGTTTAATACTTTTTCAAGGTTTTTGATTATTTTAGCTAGCTTTCTTATCTTTGGGCATGAACAACACTTGGCAACCACCTTGTGTGGGTGAATGGGGGTGCCTAACACCTTCCCCCATTCATAATATTATCCCCTTACCCATCTCTGGATTTGATTTTCAGGTAGAGTTATTTTTACTCTAGATTTGTCTTTTTGCTAATTTTGAATCTTTTGGTGTCCATTCACACCTAAAAATTGAATGGTGGCGACTCTCCCATATTTCGTTGAGCCCGCATGATGACGGAGGGAATCATCTCGGTGATTTTTCCATGTCTCACAGCTTTAAAAAATCTGATTTTGGTCTTAAATTGGAAATTTGACTTTTTATTCCTTTGGAATTTGGGTCTAAAACTATTTTTAAAAGATTGAAATGGAAGGGCATTTGCTTATTTACATGTAATATCTTAAGTAAATAGAGATTACAAAATACGATGACATTTATTTAAATGATATTTGTTAGGTCTAGCATGTTCTTACATGTGTCACTACAAAAAATGCCACTTTTACCAGCGGTAAGCTACCACCAGACAAAACCGCATTTTCGTTGGTAAAAGCATCATCGGCGGTAGACCCGAGAGTTGTTGACAATCCCGTTGCTGATTGAATTAGCGGCGGCAATAGCGGCGGTAAAATATAACCGACGGTAATGATAATGAAAGGATGAAGCCTCTGTTCCCCCAATGCAAAATAACCATATTTATTGGCGGTAATTTTGTGTTGCCGCCTATTTTTCTGTCAATACCAATGGTAGTATCATGCCACCGCATATATATTTTGTAAATACCGACAGTAATTTCGCACTACCGATAAACATTGAGACCTATTATAGGCGGCGATTGTTCTGCCTTTGAAACTCATGTATTTAGCGGCGGTGAACTTTTTGCCGGTAAAAGTTGATTTATAACAACAGACGCCTATTTAGCGTCGGTTGTTACTGCTGATTATTTATACATATACTGGCGGTAAGGTTACTGCTGCTAAAAGTAACACTTGCAGAAAACAATAATTCGTTAGTTTATTATAAATTCCATTCATATTACAAATGCACCTGTAGTACCTATGGCCAATAAGACAATCACTACAGTAAATAAAAGTGTAGAAAGCAAAAACTAAATAACGAAGAGTAATCCAACTTTATACAAATCTAAAAATAAAAAACACAAAATATAAATATCATCCAAAATGTCAAAACAATCAATATGTCCAATTAGGCACATCATCTAGCATTCCTGCATGAAATAGAAAATTCATTAGTATTTAATCATACTTTGAATTTACACACCTTAAAAACACTAAAAGAAAAGAAAAAATAAAATATAAACATTCAATTTACTAGTTACAAACCTTAAATAACAAAATCTAGCAATGATCAGGAGGGTTGTCTAGCGTTTGGTGTGGAGTATTGTCAGTTTCAGATGATTGCCCAGCCTATAGTATAAGTAACAAAGATTCATCATTAAATGTACATAATAAGAAAATGTAAAAAAGTGAAAACTATTTTAGTTATTGTATGCGTACTACCTGCCCTACAAATGAATGGAATAAGCGTCGAAGCTCTGCTTTCTCTGTGTTCGCCAGCTCCATATGTTCCTGTCGTAGTCGCCTCTCCTCTTCCAATTGTTCCTTCACTCTATTTAATTCTTGTGAATCAGCTAGACGGCTTGAGGAGGAGCCCCACATTCTAGTGGGAGTGACGTCCATCCCACAACATCTTACCCGACCATGGGTGTCAGGTCCCATGACCTGTGTGTAGATGTCGTCACGAGAGGTACCATCTGGAGTGCCAGCAACCATAAGATTTCTCATTTGCTCCTGCCAAAAATATGTGAATAATTTTAAGAACATGCTTTTCATAAAATTATTGCATATAATTAACTCTTAATTTTAATTCAACTTACAAACTTATTTGCAGCATCCTCATTAACCGAGGTACCGTCCTTCCGTAGATGAGTATGGATAAAGGTCTCTACTCGCCCCGACAATTCCTACATGAAAATGATGCAAAATTAAAACTATGCATCCCTAGTTACCTTGAAGTCCTTAACATTGTATTGTGTCTGCCCCTTTCAATTGCAATTTAAAATTAAATTTTCCATTTAGATCAGGCATAGCACCTCTTGAATAGAAAAACCTAGAAAATAAATATGACAGGAAAAAAAGAAGAAAGAGATAGCAAATTTAATACAAAGCATACCCTAGGATGAGATGAAATTTCGACAACATCTCCCCTAAAAATGGAGGGTTGACCAAACCCCAAATGGTCCAAAATCTATATAACCTGCAAAATCTAGCAATCACACAATCCATTCCATATCCATCCAGCCATAATCATATAATTGAAACAAAATTCATCCATTCCCATTCATAATGTTGAATCCAAATTTAAAAAATCTAACACAACTAATCTATATTCAACACTTCACATTTCTTATCTTTTTCAATATAAGTCCCCATCATCACTTCTATTTCACCTTAAAGCATGGAATTTTAGAAAAAAGGGCTGCCGAAGATGAAGTGAAACCAAGAGAGAAACCAATGCTACAGGACCAACTGCAAGCTGCCGTGATGACCCAAAGATAGCATACACAAACAAGGGTACGGTTGTTCGGTTATGAGGAACAATAAGTTCTTTTAGAATGAGAATAAAAATAGTTTTCTATCGCTCAATTGCAATCTCAAATCCCATTTTCAGATTTTAGTAATGAGTTTTTATTTATACGTAAACTTGTAATTATAATTTTTTTTTTTTTTTTTTTGCTTTATGCAACCATACATGCTACCAATCACTTTTTTGTTTTTAGATTGGAATTGGAGCAAAGTTGCAAGTATGTAAATTTTTTTAATCTATTTTGGTAATGTTTTGTTTTAGAAAAAAACAATTTGAAAACCAAAAGCTTTTCAAATGACTTTTGTGTTTTGAAAGTAGTTGAAGAGAAACCCGTTTAGTAACATTTAAGTTAAAAATCATTTAAAATTTTGAAAATCTAAAAAATTCCGTTTGGTTATAAGTAATTAAATCCTTATAGTACCTCACACCATGTGATGCATACATCCTTCTATAATGGCCATAAGAAAAGTCCCATTGTCGACACAATTAATGTAAGACAATACTCTAACCATATTACTAAATAAAGGAAGAAATTGATAGTGAATCTAAATTTTATAAATTTAGTGCTTACCTTTATTAAGCACAATTGAATGGTTGGATGAACAATATATGTATGTATATATATATATATATATATAATTTCGTTTCTTATAATCCAAACCCCAAAGTACCAACCAAAACCCAGAAACATGACTAGAAGATAGATGATAATGAGTGAAACTATTTAAATACTCAAAACCATGGCTTCCTCAAATTGCAGATTTTACTATATAAACATCAAAACATTCAAGAGAGTGATTCATAGCCAAGATATAGCAATAAGGAGTGAAACTATTACAAAACCATGGCTTCCTCAAATTGCATATTTTACTATATAAACATCAAAACATTCAAGAGAGTGATTCATAGGCAAGATATAGCAATAAGGAGTGAAACTATTTAAATACTCAAAACCATGGCTTCCATACTACTTATCACAAACAGTTTAAATTACAAGACTATTGCTTATAACAGCATCCCTCTAGTCAGATTTGTTGACAGAAATTGAATAGAACTAAATACCATCAAATTTGAATGCTGTGGGACGCAATCTGCGGTAATCTAATACACCAAGTCTTTCACACAGTATCAAATAATAATACCAAACCTATGGGCCGCTTAGAAAACAATTCATAATGATGCTTGTAAAGGAAAAATATATATATTGGCAAGAGCTATTTGCAACCTTGCAAAAGTACTAAATCAACATCAGAAGATACCAATCATACAAAGAAAGTGTTTTTGGCTTGAATGAAAAAGTTGTTGAAATCTAGTAGTAAGAGTTTTGTTTTAGGCTTTGCAGGAGAACCATTTCTGTTATGTAATTCTCCAAGTAAATAATACTATATTCATTCCTATTCTCTCCATAATTCGATGCTCCATGTTTAGTAATGCTAATTCAAATACAAAACGTGAGCTATATTCATACATAGCCTTGTAGTTGTCATCCCAACGTGGATCTTAATACGAAGTGGTAGAAGAAGAAACCACCCCATCTTGGATCTCAAAACATGAGCTATACTCATACATATTAATCTGAAACATACTAAATGAAGAATACATATGGGGAAATGAAAAGGATCCAAGCCACAAGTGCAATGAAATCAGGGGGGAAAAACTCATGAAATAATTTTTGGGGAAAAAAGATAGACAATCATGTAAAGGAAATGGATTGAGCATTAGCAAAGCATTCTATTTCAAATTAAATGATAGCTTAAATGACTCGGAACCGGCAATCGCACTATCATCAACATTTCTTACAGGTCGGTTTGTTTTGGATTCCACATTTGAAAGGTATCGAGAACAAAATATAAGACACTCTTCTGCAATTGACCCTTCCGGTTGAGCTGTGTTTCGTACATATGACTTCAAAGTAGATAAATACCTAAAATTTAAAAGACATATTTTGTAACACCCCGGATCCGAGTTACGTAGTGAAAACTGCAACTCATCTCGAAAGGGTTAATATTTCACACAAGATCGATATATCAGAGTGAAGGAAAACATGAATAAAACAATAACTACATAATCAGAGTCAACTATAATCCCAATCTCAATTATAAAATACCATATCTCAAGTCTAACTCACATGATACAAGCATCTACCCTCTGGTATCGTCCTCTCCAAGATCTGAAAACAAAACAAAACAAAACGGATGAGATACAAATATCTCAGCAAGTAGCACATGCATGCATAAATAAATTTGTCATAGTTATAAAACATGGATTGGATATAGAACATATATCGGTGGCGATGACACGAATAATCCAGATAATCCAGCAAATATAAATCCAAACAACAATATCGATTTCAAATAATATATTATGGTGGGACTTGTGAGATTTGACCACTTTGAAAGTTAAGATCTAGCTCCAAACAATCCAGTCCCAGAACATCTTAAACAGCAGATTTGAGTTGTTCTTCAATTTGACCAAATTTAGCTTAACTTAATGTTTTGGGACATATTTGAATAAATTGTTTATTTCACGAACGAGTTGTTTTGGATATTATTCTGCTATTGGAATTTTGCTTTGAAAACGTGTATTTGAGATCTTCCTTGATAGAGATGTTTTGGTCATGATTGACCTATGAGTATATGTCGTGTACTTTGGTTTTCATGTTGTGTTTGTTTTAAGCTAATTTGGGCAAAGCTTAATATGGATCCATAGTCTGGCTAGAAAGTGAAGCTTGTCTAACTTTGTTGGATTAAGTCTAGTTTCCTTAATGCGTTTCCTCTATGATAGATAGGCCTTCCATGAGGGAAGTGCTGCAGCAACTCCGTTTCCACCCTGAGGGTGAGGTCTTATGTATTTCCACCATGAGGGTGATGACGTTGGTATTAGATATGGCAGTGGTTCTCAGACTGGATTTTATTCGTTTCCACCATGATGGTGAGGTCTTGCGTATACCACCATGAGGGTGATGATATTGGAATCAGATATGGCAGTAGTACAGATTTGGCAGATGTTCTTGGACTGGATTGTTTGGCGCTAGATCTTAACTTTCAAAGTGGTCAAATCTCACGAGTCCCACCATAATATATTGTTTGAAATTGATACTGTTGTTTGGATTTATATTTGCTGGATTATCCGGATTATTCGTATCATTGCTGTGCGCACCCGATTTAGGTCGCACGACGAGGCGCACACAAAACAATGTGTGCCTCGGGATTGTTTGGAGTCGCCACTGCCTGATGGGGTGCAGGCAGACACTTGGGTGCCTAAGTTCTTCTACTAAGGCTTGGTCTGCTGCTTGAGATTCTAAGTAGGTTCTCGGTTGCGGTCTGAGGAAGTCCGTAGACACCCCAGTCCACCCCGTCAAGTGACGGGTCCCATAGGATTCCCTAGTTTGAGTCAACTTTTGGTCTCTCACTCTCCCGATTCCTAATCTAGCATTCAATCTTGGTTTCAGTCTGGCGGGACCGCCAAAGTGGTGTGGGTCCCTTTACTTGATTTTATCTTTTTAGTTAAAGTGATGTGAGTCGGATTAGGTGGGCCCCGTTGGAAGGCCCGCGGATTCCTTGGTGGGCTTAGTTGAGCCCACGTGTCCCTTGGTGGGCCTCGGTCTAACCTGAGAGGCCCTTTGGGCTTGGTTCAAATGGATTTGATTTTATTTTGAAATTCAAGTTTGATTAAATTTGATTTCCATGGAAAGAATGAGTCTGGATTGCTTTGTGGGCCCGTAAGTGGGACCCACTATTGATTGCCAAGTGATTTAATTTATCTTTGATTATCCGTGCCAAAATGGGCCAGGCCTTGGGCTTGGGGCCCTTTACCTGGGCTTGGGTTTGAAAGCCCAAGACTTCTTGAGTTAGGGTTTTGAAACCCTAACCTTGGTTGGTTAATGGGCTTGGTGGGCCCGATAGGCCCTGCCCTTTGCCTCGGCCAAACCATGCCTAGATCTAAGCATCATGCTTCCCAAGTTGGGCTTTGGAGGGCCTCCCAAGGTTTGGCCCACTCAATCAGGTTGACTTTATCTTTGTTTAACAAAACGAGTTTGTCGGGCTTAGTGGGCCCCGTTGGAAGGCCCATTGGGAATCAATTTGGACCGGGTCGGTCCATGGCCCATCTTGGGTTTCTGGGTGACCCAGAAACCCTATTGGTTCATCCGGTTTGATTTAAACAATTAGGAAATGACATAGGATCACAAAAACAGCAAAATTAACATTCAGACAGTGTAGACGGCCTGAGATGCCGGTTACACACAGGACACAGCGTATCCGGCACCTTTGGCCGGTTACGAATGGGTTTCTGTTGATCCGGCCTGAGTTACCGGATCAACATACAGAGGCCTCTATTTCGGATTTTTGCATGGGATTGAGGTTTCTAGGCCCCCTAAGGTGTTCCTGTGGTGGTGTGGGCCCCTATGTGGGCCCACAGTGGTTCAGATGAATCTGATTAGCTCTATATTTTTTTTTGGGTTTTGAGGACTAAGAGGAAAAGAAGGAGGAGGGGACCTGACTTCTCCTCTTCTAAACCAAACCAGAAGATAACAGGGACTCAAGTGTCCCTGTTTTGGTTTCCTTTGCTCCAAAAATCAACAAGCAACAGGCATAAGTACAAGTCAACTAAAAAGACCTCAATAAAGAGGTTCCATGCTCAAGCCTATATGTTCATACCTGCAATATTCAAGATATGGAAACAAATTTACATGCATGCATAGCTAAACTAAATAATATTTAGATACTTCTCTAAGATAAGTATGCATATGGAGCATGTTCAAAACTAAATGGATTGAATTTTTATGGTTGAAGACAATAACCAAAATGAAACAAGAATCATGATAACACACACAAGAACGGTAAAAAATATTCACATGATCCTAACATACATAATCTTAAGATGGAAGAATCTCATGCATACATGGAATAACAATCATATGCAAATAAAGATAACAAGGTACTACCTAGCATGCTCCACACATAACTTATAACATGATCCTAATAACCAAATCTGAATCCTAAAAAAACTAATGAAGGGAAGAGGGGGGTTATGTATGGTTTA
This sequence comes from Buxus sempervirens, assembly GCA_947561395.2. Taxonomy (NCBI): domain Eukaryota; kingdom Viridiplantae; phylum Streptophyta; class Magnoliopsida; order Buxales; family Buxaceae; genus Buxus; species Buxus sempervirens. Next base: position 14,125,287 of record OX387185.1, read on the forward strand.
CATTAGATAGAACAAAGGGGAACACACTCCCCTATTGAATGGAAAGAAACTAATGACAACAAAAAAAGAAGGAAACATTAGTTCTACAGCAATCCTATGACCCTTTTTGAACCAACCAATAAAGTCCCTCTTCCTCCCTTTAAACTTATGGAATTTCACCTCTCTTACCATGAGGTCTTCCTCCCTTCAAAACTTCTGGAATTTCACCTCTCTTACCATGAGGTTGTTTATGCCAAAAGTGAGTGGGGGAGAAAGAAAAAGTGAACAAATACACCATAATGAGAAGAAGACAATAGACATAATAAAACATGCTTCTTATATTTCTCTCATACTCAAGTATGTTAAATAAAAAATGAAGAGAAGCTCACCTAGGATACTTATAACCTCTTTAGAGATGTTGAACTCCTTAGGGTACACCAACAGCACCTTCAAAGCACTCCAAGGTCTTCTCTTCCAAGCTTCAAAGGATACTAAGTAGCTTCTTTGGGTTGGAAATCAAGGATGTAGAGGGTAGGAGGCCTTGAGATCAATTTGAGTGAGCTTTGGGGTGAGTGGAGGTGACCAATGGAGGTGCACAAGAGGGGTCAGCCATGGGAGAGCTTGGGAGAGATGGGAGAGAGTGAGAGAGGTGAGAGAGATGTCCCAAAAAATGAGCCGATCCCTTTCAAAATGGGCTAAAGTGCCTTTTATATTGCTTGACCAAAATGCAATTACTTTTGCACTTCATGACCAAAGCCTTTATCTTTTCAATTCATGCCCCTTTTTTAAACAAAACCAATGATGGCTTTAAAACTTAACCTCCAAGTAAACTTAGCCCCCAAGCTTGCTTGAACGAATTCTCCACATGGGAGAATTCGTTCAATTATATTTTTTCATTTTCATTTTTTTTTTGTTTATTTAATTCATTAGATATTTTGCTTTTGTTATTATTTTATTAAGATTTTGTTTTGGGTTTTGGATGCACATGCATCTTTTATTTTTATTTTCTTTTTCTTTTATTTTAAATACTTTAATTAGATTTTTAGCAAAAATATTATTTTTTAATTCAAAACTTTTTACTTTGCTGCTCTTTCTTCACTGTTTGCCACGTGTGCAGATTTTCAGAAACTTTAACAGCCCACAACTCACTCGTCTGACATCCGATTTTAACAAACTTAGTGGCGTTGGAATCAGTGCGAGATTCCCTATCCACTGAACTTCAGTTTAGCAGCAAATTCAAGTTTTTTAGCAGAAGTGTCGGGCCACGTCCCGGAGCCAATTTTGCTCATATTTCCTCATCCGGGACTCCGATTCCAACATACTCAGTTGCGTTGGAATCGTGTTGAGATGCTCTTTCTGCTGGTATCAAATGGGGTAGCTGATCTGGGGTTTGGCAGAAAGTCAATTTCTGCTTTTCTCAGATTTGACCAGTCCATAACTTCTTTATTTGGACTCCGATTTGAGCAAACTCTGTTCCATTAGAATCATATCGGAATCCTCTTTCCAATGGTGGGAAGCATGGTGACTGATTTGCACCAGATAAAAAAGTCAACATTTTTACTTTCTCAAGTTTGACTTTTCAATTAAAATATCATTTTCTGCATTTTGGGAGGTGCAAAAATGAGGTGCTTACAATCGCCACCGATATATGTTTTATATCCAATCCATGTTTTATAACTATGACAAATGTATTTGTGCATGCATGTGCTACTTTCTGAGATATTCGTATTTCATCCATTTTGTTTTCAGATCTTAGAGAGGATGATACCAAAGGGTAGATACTTGTATCATGTGAGTTAGACTTGAGATATGGTATTTTATAATTGAGCTTGGGATTATAGTTGACTCTGATTATGTAGTTATTTTTTATTCATGTTTTCCTTCACTTTGATATATCGATCTTGTGTGAAATATCAACCCTTCGGAGATGAGTTACGGTTTTCACTACGTAACTCGGATCTGGGGTTTTACAGATGGTATCAGAGCATATCAGAGTTTTGAAAGGAAACATAACATAATAATAGGAAACCTTAGGATGACCTTGGGGATTGTGTGCTCGCTAGATAGCACCATTAAATAGGAAATTTAGGTTCAGTGTAGCACCCTAAAACCAGGTCCACCCGGTTAAGGTTCATATTGGCTTCCGAGCGCTAATTTAGGGCCCAAAGCATGATAAATCACCCTAAGAAACAATCGAAGACAATTATAAACCTAAATTAATATAAAAACAGCTATATAACGGCTGTAATAGTAAGGTTGTGGGAAGACTCTAACACCTTATTTATCATAGTTATATATCAACATCATTTTATCCACCAAAAGCATGAACAAAAGGGGTTATCTAACTCTCACTCTCTATCACAGCATTCATATACAGATATCCAAAATATATATGTACAACGACACCAAAATACATCCATGACATCAAAAGAAAATAACAAACTGAACTACAGACCCTCAAGGACGATAATAGTCCTCTGGTCTATATGCCTGATCTACCTCATGTATATCCCTAGGTCACTCTCCTAGTGCTGAAAACAAAACACCGAATAAACAAGAAAAAACACATGTGAGAAATAATCTCAATAGGAAGTAACATGCGAAATACAGTATTATGCTAAACCATGTTGTGCAGTTGGAAATACAACAAGATATAAGTTTTATTAAATCCACAAGTGAGCATCCTTATCATAAGCATGATATATAGAATAAAAACAGGCAATTAAAATAACATATAAACCATGCTTGCAATTCAAAGAAATGCAAATAAGGCAAGAATAGTCTAACATAGCAAGTAGGACTCATGTCTTTGGCAAGTCTATAAATCAGATTAAGATATAAGTCCAGCTTTTGCCACCTCATGATTTACTAGAAGAAAGCCTCGCAATCTTCCTACGGAGTAGCCCTTCCCTGGGGTTGGCAAGTACAACCCAAATACAACACTGATCCAGTACCAATCTCCTGTCAAACTTGATGAGGGAACCACGCCAGGTCTATGTACCTCATTCCAATATCATATCCGATGAGGGAGCCACACTGGGCCTGTGTTACCTCATCCTAACAAGGTTGCCGCTTATAGCGATTGGACTTAACTGTTAACCTGACAAGCCAATACCATAACATTTGCTAGCCTAGGAATTGATCCAAACCCCGTTTATGCCTACTAGACCACAATAGACCAAAGACACTAAGAAAACCATAACAAGGACAGGAAAATACTGATTACTGTTGTCTCATTCATCATATCACAACTAATGGAATTCCACATTCACAGTAACATAGAAAGTCACAAGCATATCTCATAGGCTTCAGCCTCATCATTCTAATATCATGCCAATCACATGGCCAATATATATATATAGCCATATAGATCACAAAGGATCCATTTCCATAATTGAATGATCATATTATATGGTAGAAACAAAAGTATTTATCATTATCATATGTTTAAGAATCTCTTTAAAATCAAATACAATCATTTAGTTAGGTTAGAAATTCTTTGGAAAGAAAAGAAATTATTTAGCTATGTAAAATCTTGTTAAAATATATATCTAGGTAAGGGTTTAAAAGAGTCCACTATCTCGAAATACCAATGTTGTATGCAGTGTAGAAAACAAAGCAATTCTTTTATTTGGTTAAAATAAAAGAAAACCAAGCTATATTAAATTAAATTTACATTTGCTAAAAATGATGTCAACTAATGAAAATCTACCTTTTATATTAAATGATGAGATTCTATAGCACAAAACCAGAAAATCCACTTGAAATAATTACAAGAAATCCAATTCATTTGGTAAACCCAAAAGTATAATTTACTACAACCATTTGAAAATGATTTAAATAAAACACAGCTCCAAACACTTTAAATTCAATTTCAAGAATCTTAAACCACTTGTAAAATTTTAATGATAACATTTTCAAGTTTCTTAAGACATGATATATCTATCCCAAAAATCACTTTTTATATATTTTTAACTCAAATAGTAATGAACCATGATATGAAAAGAATATTTTGTTCAAAAACAAGAAATTCGTACACAAATAGTAATTTTAAACCACCTTTAGTAAAATTGTCATAACTTTTTCTAGAAAGCTCGAAATTAAGCATCGTTTGATGCATTGGAAACTAGATTCTTATAGTGGTATATAGCATGTAGGCTAATTCTATACAGTTTGGATCAGGTTTAGCTCGTTTTTGGAGGGTCCAAAATCGGATCTGTGTGATTAACAGTTATAACATGAGCTATATATTTTAATGCACAATCAACACTAATGTTTCTTAACAACCCAAAAGACTAAATTGCTTTATACATTAACTAAATTGCTTCATAAATAAAGCCAAATCATACCAAGATAAACTTTCAACATCAATATACCCAAAACAATTAAACATAACAACTTTACAATTAAACAATGGCTAAAACATCACCGTGCTTGAAACATGCTTTAAATAATTCACAACCCAACATTCATGGTTCTAAAAACTAGCATCTCAGATGCTAAATGAAACCATGCAACCAAGACATAAAACAGAAATTCGGATAAAAGGAAAATTTAGCCAAAACAACACTAAATCTTGACAAAACCAAAGTAATTTCAATAAAAATCTTTACCAAGGTTACTACCTACCTGAATCAATTTGTTTGAAACTCAATAAGCAAGAAACCACTATAGCTCAGCTGGATTTTGGCTTGGAGATCACCTAACAGCTTCAGCCTCCACCAATTTCAACACCCAACTCACCACACTATGCCCTTTAACCTCTCCTAACCATGAACTACGAAAGCCCTCATCTGAGGCTTCAATTCCCCTTCAATTTCTTCCCTTTCTACCTTGACTCACTTCAGCCATCAGCCATGAAACCCTTTTCATACGTATGGAGCAAAAAATGAAGAGAGACTAAGGGTTCAAAATATATATATTGAACCAAAACCAAGTGAACCATGGGTTCACTTAAACCAGACCATAAACCTTTGGGTTATTATTACAACCAGCATTTAACCCAATTCATTAGCCTTAATTAAATCCTCATTAAACCTCTTATTAGCCCTCTAAACATCCATCATTAACAATATATCCTTTCCCAATTAAATAGTGCAAGTGTTATACACTTAGACTACAAAATGAAACCTGGTTCATAGGCTTGCCTTAACTGAACCATAAGAATTCTAATTCACTAATCACCTCCAACATTCTAAAACAACACCACTTAATCCATAATTAACCCATCAAACTCAAATTTTATCATTGTATAAAGCCCCTAAACTGTACTTCTACAATTTTAATACAATCAACCCATAATATTGTCCCCTTTTAATTAAATTGGTTCAGCAAAAGTTATAATTGAACCATAATAAATGATGATCATTTCTCATCAGCTCACCTCATCAAATCTAGTTTATTTATTTACAATTATCACTCGATTAATTTCAAATACACAAATTTCTTACCATACAACAATGACATAAATAAGACTGTTGGCTTACCACTTCACCGGCTAAGCTGCCCTTTGCCATTCACTAGACCTCCTCTCCGACATATCAAAGGTTAACAGTTAGTGAATCCATTATAAGAAACAAGATTTCACAAACTAAGCCTTCTCTTCTATTTGTCTTTAGATTTCAGCCAACTAAAAATTCTAAAACCCTAAAAGCCTTTCACTTATATAGTTTCCTCTCTTAACCCAATGGCTAAACCCCCAAACCCAACCACTATGGGGAAAGGTTTCTAAAACATGCCATTCTATTTTAATATTTAACAAGTTTGTTTACTTATTAAATATATATCTATATCAAATAAATAAAAGTAAGTAATCACTAAATACATAATCTAACTTACATTTGATTCAATTCTCCACAAACATCGGGTCAACTCGCAGCTCTCCAGGTGGACCCATAACTCCATTTTCTACATAACATTATTAATTATATTCTTTCTGGTATTTATTTTATTTAATTATTTAATTTCTAAAATTTTGGGGTTTTACATTGAGAGTGTTCCTTCTACAAATACAGCAACAATCATTATTGTTAAAGGTAAGTTACTTGTTCCTTTACGATATATCTATCTGTGATGATATGGTTTGTTAATTGTGATGTAGAGTATTATTATTAATTTGCATGATTAGAGAAAAGTGATTGAAGTTCCATTCAGAAGGAAATTGAGAATTCTGAGAAGTAGTGATTTTGAGATAAACAGTAATATGAATATTTAGGGGTTATGGGATAATCTTAATTGTTTAATGACCATATTTGAAGCAAGAAATTGGTGATGATTGATTAAGCATGCATGTTATGGTGTGTTTAATTGGATGATGAGCTAGATGTATATAGCCATACTTTAGTAGTGTAAGGCATTGGCCAATGCTGAACACATACTTGAGTATTAAGCTTTATACAAATGGGGTATGTAATGTAGTACTTATATGTATATGAGTATTTGGGCGTATGTGCTATATTGCTTAATTTAAGCCAAAAGGGGATCTACATGATTTCTTCCCTATCCTTCATATAGGTGTAAATATATGGAAAGGATTGTGGTGGCAAGTCATGAACACTCTTTTGAGTTATTTTGTATTTTATTAGTAAGTATAGATATTGAGAATAAGAAGTTATAAGTGATTAAATTTAGGAGGATTAATGAGGATGGATTGATGATTTGGAAATTAATGAAAGTGTAGTGGAAGCGTAATGGAGTTAGAAGATTAAGGATGGGATTTCGTGAGGAGAATTTCCTTGTCAAGATTTAGTGTTGGTAACCATAACGCTTACATTTAAAATTATAGAAACATTAACATTTATGAGATAAAGCTGGAGGTACTATGATTATAAGAGTTTGAAGTGCATATTTTCACAAAGAAATCATAACGAGAGATTTATAAAGAATTTTCTTCTAGATGGTAATTTCTATTGATTCTTAGAATGAAGGCTGTGGAATTTATGTGGAGTGATAGATGTGAGAATAATTTCCAGGAATTGAAGCTACAATGGTGTACAGCTCTGGTTTTGGATGTGCTTTCAGTAGGTGAGAATCTCTCTATCTATTGAGGTGCTTTTCGAGTTAGTTTGGATTGTGGATGCAACAGGGAAGAGTACTATCTTGTGCCTCACGATTGTTGCATTCTCAAGAGAGGAAGTACCCACTTATGATTTTGAGTTGGCAACTATAGTGGTTGCATTTAAGTTTTGTTGACGTTATCTTATCGGGGTACAGTTTAAGATATATTCAAACCATAAGAGTTTGTAGATCTCTAGGTCATTGGATGGAGGTTGGTGAGAAGTAGTTTTTTGGACCCCAGGTTATATAGGACAGTGTGGAGAAAGGTGAATTTGATTAGACAGTGGTTGTTGACTGCTTAGAGCCGTCAAAAGAGTTATGTAGATAGTAGACGGCATGAAATAAATTTGAGGTTGGAGATTGCGTAATTCTGAAGATTTCACCTTCCAAGGGCGTTACGAGGTTTGAAAAGAAGGGAAAAATTATCTCCTAAATTTATTGAACCATTTGAGATTGTGAGGGAGATTAACCCAGTGGCATATCGACTAGCTTTACCAATCCATTTGTCGAGAGTGCATGATGTATTCCACATTTCTGTGCTACGCTAATATATTCCGGATCCGAACCATGTGATTGACCATGAGCCTTTGATTATTCGTGAGGATTTGTCATATGAGGAGCGACCGGTTCAGATTTTAGACCGTTGTGAGCAAATCCTGAGGACAAAGGTGATTCCCCTTGTGAAGATCTTATGGAAAAATCATTCTACTAAAGAAACCACTTGGGAAAGTGAAGAAGAGATGAAGAAAAAGTACGTGGAGTTATTTATAACTTCATGAGGTAAATTTTGAGGATGAAATTTATTTGTAGGGGGAAGAATATAAAACCCCAGATTCTGATTAGCATAATTTGAGAAATTATTTAATATTAGTAATAATTATTATTGGTGGATATTTCAAGGAAATGAAGAGCAAGGGTATTTTGGGAATTTCAGAAGTTAATTGAAGAGAGATATTATTATGGTAAGTGGCTGTTATATTTATAGTCTGAATACTTAATAATATTACAATTAAATTAATAAATTTATTTATAGTGCTAGTGTAAACAGCATTGGAGTGGCAAGCACACAATCAATATAAATTAAATACTATTGATTATGTAGGAAGTTAGGTGGGCGAGCATGCGGCATATCATGAGTTGTTTAAGTGGTTGGCGGCAATGACCAAATTATAAATAGGTCGAAGTCGCTTGAGCGAGTTTTGGTCGAATTGTTGCCGGAAAAACTCTAGAAGAACAGTGACTTGAATCAGATTATCAAATTTTTCGTATTTATTCGTGAGTTTAATCTGGATGATGCATGTGTGTTTTTTTGGAAGAAGTTCGTCGGAGCATGAGTTCCTTTAGAACTGAATGATGATAAATAAAAATGTGTTGGAATAATTTCAAAAGTAGTTTAAATGTCTTTTGGGGATATTAGGAGACTGGGAAAATTGTTACAGAGAGAAAAAGTCCGGCCAACCGTGTAGATCTGGAAATAACAGAGAGTCGAAAATCGAGATTTGTATCTGCTGAGTTGGCGCTAACTGGCGCCAACTACAGGTGGTGGGCGCAAGGTTTATTTTTCCTATCCGCCGAGCTCGCGCTCACTCGAGTTAAGTAAGGGCATACTAAAAATTTTTACCAGCGACCTATCCGCCGACCTCGCGCCTAGCGCAGGAGGTCAGCGCATGGTCCAAACATTTGCCTAATGTAGAGTTTTGACCCAATTAAGTTGGTTTTGATGATTCTTAGGGTACGAGCACTTGAATAATGATTTGTTTAGGACTTTAGACACATTATTCCCTATTAAATTTTCTTTGAGAATAGAAGTGGAAATTCTGGAAATCTTTAGAAGCATCCAAGATTATTTCGAAAGGGCTAATGATAGATGATCTCATTGTACCTAACCCTAGGAATCCCTGACTTAGTTCCTGTTATTATATATTGTACTTGAATGCGAATTTACTTCATCTGATCTTTACTTGATTGCAAGTTTCTGAAATGTATTGCAAAGAATTCTTTTGGTGTGAGTAAAGGGTTTTATTACCAATGAACATGTGTTGTGAGTTGTGGTTAACTGCTAGAGATACTTGAGGTACTGTTTTGGTCCAGAGGGACATGAGGTGAACTGGTTGAGTTATACATGATGATTTAACGTGTTGTTTAGTTTTACGTTGGTTTACTGTTTTGGTTTAGCTTGTCCTGGATCCATGCTTAAGCTTAGTAACGTAATGTTATTGTTGGTTGTTGAAGTTGCATGGCCTTGTGTGTTGCCACGACCAGTGTAGAGCAACCAGAAACCCTGAGTAGGCTTCGTTGTCAATGCCGAAACCCGGGGAGTAGGCCGGCATTGGATGACGAAACCCTGAGTAGGCCGTCATTTCAGAGTTTCCAAAACCCTAAGTAGGCCGGAACTATGTACATGGAGGTGTGGAGTGTCTACTTGGCATGTTTAATTTATCAACTTAACAATAGTCATGACATTGACCAATCGATGTGTTGCCGTATTGAATTGAAATGTGATTAGAAATGATTATTGGTTTTGGTTTTGAACTTGGAAATTGTATTAGTTGCTTAATCATACGGGATGTTTATCGATGCATAATTTGAACTGCGGTTAACTATTTCTGCATGCATATGCTACTCGCTGAGATATTCGTATCTCACTCTATTTTTTGTGTTTTGTTTTTCAGATAATCGAGGTGAGGCGACTATTGGGGTAGATCTGACTGAGACTTATAGGGAGGAAGACTACTATTACATCCCTTAGACTTGTAGGTTATTTCGAATTGAACTTTGAATAAATTGAATGATTGAGGTGAAATAAAGACCATTGTGGTTATGCCATTTGAATCTTAGTTAAGTTTTGAATATTGAATTCTTAGATAAAGTATGTTTGTGCACTCTGATATGTTTTAGTTAGGTGATTATCCAGCGATCACAAATTATTAAGATCCTTACCTAACACTCCGTGAGACGTGTTATATCTTTATTGAACAACACGGATCCGGGGCGTTACAAACTGTGAGACGAATGTCTCAATAAGCAACACATGCATGATTCGATAAAACACAGTTCATGCAAATATATCTCAATGAAAACCATGACATGCGGACAGTTTGAATATTATAAAATCCACGGCATCTCATGTGTCATATAATAAGTGCATGCATGTGCTTTAGTGTACAGTTCATGAATTTATATCAATTGCAATCAATACACATTATAATAAGTATAACGGATCCCAAGCTTGCGTGGAGGATACGAGTTCTCTATCTCCAGGCCAGGGTGAACAAAGGTCCACTATCCCTAACTGAGATGAACCGATCCATCTACGCACCAAGACTTACTGTTGGAAGGCTTGTTCACTACCCCCAAATTGAGGTGAACCCTGGTTCACTACCCCCAATTGAGGTGAACAGCACGGATTACCATTCAATGTCCTCTGTCATGATGAAGCCAGTTCACTACCCCCAATTGAGGGGAACGGCATATATTGCTTACCAATATTCACTTTTGGTGATGGGGCCAGTTCACTACCCCCAAATTGAGGTGAACAATAGTTCACTACCCCCAATTGAGGTGAACTGCCCAAGTAGAATGTCAAACAAATGGGCCAATGCCCTCATTAAATGTTGTGAGCTTCCAAGCTACTGCCTCCTCTACAATTTATGTCAAGTGTGTAGGGCCGAAGCCCTCTATTCAATAATTCTCAATGTACTTGGGTCATTGCCTTTTGTGTCTCTTGTTTAAGATAATGAGCCCAAGCCCTTGACTTGAGGTAGTACAAATGTCACACGGGTCCAATACCCTTCATACTACGGGTATAATACCAGGCCGAAGCCCATCTGGTCATAGGTGGTGTACTCTTGTTAAGGGTCGATGGTATAGGGTTTGGTTTCCTACAAATTCTACATCTCATGGCTCTTTGGGGCAACCTATGCCTCAACTCTTTGATACTTGCATAACTCAGTTTTGGCTCTTGACTCTTACTTCTAAAGGTTATTTAGAAGGTGTTTGAAGTTGTGGATTCAAGTTATCCTACTTCTATCATGATCTGGGACAGAAACTCATTCTAGGTCCTTCTTGGACAAAACGTACCCAAAATCTTGGTTATTTGGAATTTTGAGTTACTTCCAGTTGGAACACCTCCTAGATACCTAACTCTCACTTATACATAGGTTGAATTTGAATAAAAACAAAGGGTGGTTCAATCTGGGCTAAAAGTGTAAATTTTAGAAATTCTGGTAAGGGTGCTCGATGGGTCGCTCAAACCGGCTTCGAGTGGCTAGGAATTTCACTCTCGGGTTCTCTGTTTTGACCTCTCGCTAGAACAATCGCTCGAGCGTTGCTGGAGCGGCCATGACTCAAATCACTTCCCGAACAGTCTAAAACTATCTCTTGATGCCCGCTCGAGCAACTGCTCGAGCGGCTGGGTTTTCTCAGCAGCTCGCGAAATCCAAACTTTTGGGGATTTCGATTTTTCTCAAATTTGACTTGTTCTAGGTGTTTCTAGGCTCGAAATCTCTCCTAACATGTGTAGAAACCTACTACCTACAAAACCCCTCAAAGAAAATTCTCCTATTGGCCCTAGGACTCGTTTTCACATCTCAAACCTAACATTCATCTAAACATACGAAAATGGCCGAAATCTTGAAATAAGCGTTGGGGTGGTGTTGCTTACCTCTTGCAATCCTTCAAGCAAGTTCCTTAGCTCCTAAATCAACCCACGAACAGCTCCTTGCTTGCTCCTTGGTTGATTTCCCACAAAACTTCCACCAAAGCACCCACACGAAAATGGTTTCTTGGGTTTCTTCCTTTTCTTTTCCTTGCTAAGAACTCCTCCAATGGCTTTAAATAAGTGGGAGATGAAAATGGGATGGAAAGTGATGAGAAGAAGATGAGTGGGAGAAGAGGAAGAGAAGAAAAAGGGTTTGAGCAATGGGTGTTGGTCGTATGGCACTCTTTTTGGGTTTCTTTGCTTAAGTGGCTTCTCCACGAGACACAAGTTATTACAAGTTTGCCACTTCCTCCTATATTGCACATTACTAACCATACTTAGCATATTTTATCTCACCATAATAAATCTCGTATAACCAAATAACAGATACTCACCTTCTTAGGCTGCTGACAGCCCTGGGCTTAGCCACTTTGGCTGGCTTTAGGCTTGAGCTGCTCCAACTTCACCTACACATCAAACTCACTGATTAGGGTATGCTAGGGATTCTGGAACGGGGTTTCATAGATTGATGCATATTTTGTTTTGAAGAGAAAAATGATCTACCGTATGTATACATGAGAATTGCTGTGATTTCTGAAACAATTGCATTTTAATTAAATCCAAATGTGTTTGAGCATGTTTTTAAATGGTTAGAGAAGAGGATCTGAGTGCTGTGAGTGATTAATTTTAAGTCAGAGGACCTAATTTCGAAGTTACAGAGAACGAAGCATAAACGAACATTGGAATTCCGCTGAACGCCTACTGAGTCGCCTAAGCGACTAGGAAAAATTTGTATGTTCACTCAGGCGACTAGGGCAACTTTTAAAGGGGCGCCCAGGCAACTAGGGAGGTTGCCCAGGCGACCCCTATTGTTATTTCTCTAGAGGTTTGCTTAATGTCAATATTTGATTAATAATTGTGTATATTGTTAGAAATTGCAGGAAATAATTCAACTAGTATTAATGAAATTCTTGAGTGATTAGAAGCAAATCCAGTAGGAGACTACATTTATTCAATCAGGTTTCAAAGGTTGAATTCATGCTTTAAGTTAGTCTTATTCGATGAACTTGGGGAATATATGATTTGTGTCAAACAGAAGCCCTATACTAGTTGTAGAAATAATTTCAAATGTAGAAATAAGTGTTAAAATTATCTAACAGTAACCTCCAGTAGGAGATTGTACCTGAAATTTATTTGTACAAATTAAGTATCTAATGAAGCATATTAGTTGGTGAAATTCATATAGGAGTCCTATCTTTTGATTTATATTTAATTGAAAGTTCTCCCACTGATTTGACTTCCTTATGAATGTATTTAACATCTGAAATAGCAGATTTGAGTTGTTCTTTTATTTGACCAGATTTAGCTTAACTTAATGTTTTGGGACAAATTTGAATAAATTGTTTATTTCACGAACGAGTTGTTTTGGATATTATTTTGTTATTGGAATGTAACGCCCCAGATCCAGGTTTATTTAAAAACATAAACCCAAAGCTAGTTTGTTAGGATAATGACCCAAAAACAACTAATTCCAGACTTAAACAATTTCAATAATACAATCAGAGTGCGGAAATAAAAGATAAATTCTTCCAAGAAGCGCGGAATAATAAAATAATAATCCTCTAATATTAAACCATCAATCAAAGTCTGGATTCGAGTCAACTAAAATAAAATAAATCTTCATCCACCAAGGTCATCTAATTAAATAATTCAATAATCCCTCCAAACACTAAATCAAAATTTATGTATGCTCCCTAGACCTACACAGGAATAAAAGTCTTCTTCCTGGTAGTCAAGATAATCCCCCGAAGTGTCTACCCCTGCAGCGTCCTCTCCAAGAATGCTAAAAACAAAACTGATAAAATGAAAATGTGAGAAACAACATCTCAGTAAGACGTCATGCAAATAGTTTGTAACAATAAAATATGCAACGAATAATCAGGTTAATTACAAAACAAAAATACAGAATAATAATTAAATGAAACTTTAACAAACAAAACAATTTAACCTCATGGGACTCATGAAATAGAAAACTAAAGAAAGAAAGTAGCCATGTGCCAATATGCTACCTAACCGAATTACAAGTGGACCAGACACAACTGTACAGACTGGCTATTCAACACCCAATGGAAGAACCCAACCGACAACCGGAATGAGTTAGCATGTACGGCCCAACCTATCCACGAGTGGGTAACGTAGCAACTGACCTATCCAGGAGCGGTACCATCCTTTAGATGTATAGACACCCCAAATTTGCACTGCATAAAAAGATAAATAATTGGCCAAAATCATAAAAAATAGTTCTTTCTCTTTTGTATCCAAAATAAAAGTTCGGATAAAAGCTTCTTTCTGTGTATCCGACAATAATTGTCGGATACAAATTATTTTTACTGTATCCGACCTGAGTTGTCGGATACTAATGTTTTGTTGCACATCCGACAATAATTGTCGGATACAAATTATTTTTACTGTATCCGACCTGAGTTGTCGGATACTAATGTTTTGCTGCAAATTTGAAAATTCGGAGAGTTTTCATCTTTTTTACTGTTTAAACTCTATCTAAGAGGTGGGAATTCCCGAAAATTGCCTTAGGGTTAAGTTGAAGGATTCTAGACATATGTTTATGTCCACCATTAGGGCTCCCCTTGCCCTAGCCTTTGCCTATAAATAGAAGGCTTCTCCTCAAGCAAATGGCCATAAAGTGGAGATTGAAAAGCTCCAAGTGAAGAAGGGAACCTCTGCCTCATTGCTTCCAAAAACCCAGATAAGCCTTAAACTTCCTTTTTCTTTTTCTGTTCTTAAAGTCTAGGGTTAGTTTCTTCTTCTTCATTTCTTTAGAGTAAGGCTTGATTGTGATTGGAACCCCATTCCTGTCTCAAAGTACCTCAAGACTCTCTCTAGCTGTAAAATGTGAAGAGGAGCTAGGGGAAATGAGAATGGGAATGGAACCCTAGTGATAGAACCCCCATTTGGATGATGAATATTGAGATTCCTATGTGTTGATTTTTCTTGTGAGATTGATTTCATTTTCTGGAGAGAATACCAAGGTCTATGCTCTTTATAGCATTGGATCTCCATTCCCTCCTAAAAATATGTTCTTTTCTTTTTACACATGCACACATCTCACTTGTTTTGATGAAATATAGGCTTGTATTTTGGATCTATGGTGTTCATTATGATAGATCTGAGATAAATAGCCTTAGATCAATCTTTTTGTGTTCCTTGAATGGATTTCAAGTAATCCCACCTTTGAGAGGAGACTTTCATAGTTTAATCTCTCAAGTTGAGATTTTTGTTTCAATACAGGTACATTTGATTCATTTTCTTCAATCCATAAGGTTCATGAATCGGATCCTTACCCTACATATTTCTTGAGTATTTTCTAACTGTTTTAGAAGATTTTCAAGTAATCCCACCTTTGAGAGGAGGCTTTCATAGTCTAATCTCTCAAGTTGGGATTTTTGTCTCAATACGGGTACATTCGATTCATTTTCTTCAATCCATAAGGTTCATGAATCGGACCCTTACCCTACATATTTCTTGAGTATTTTCTAACTGTTTTAGAAGATTTTCAAGTAGTCTCATCTTCGAGAGGGGACTTTCATAGTCTAATCTCTCAAGTTAGGATTTTTGTCTCAATACGGGTGCATTTGGTTCATTCTCTTCAATCAGTGAGATTTATGAACCGGATCATTGCCCTAAATCTTTCTGGGGTATTTTCCATTATTTTCAGTAGATTACAATCAAGTTCATCTTTGAGTAGAGAAGACCTCCTGGTCTAATCTCTATGTTTTGGGCATTTTTTGCTTTATTTTGGGTGTTTTGGTACTTTCTCTCCAATCAATGAGAGTTTTGAGCCAAATTTGTGCCCTACATCCTTCTGGAAGTTTTCCAACCTTTTTTCAAGTGATTTTAGTGCAGATCATATAAATCGTGCACACATCATCACTGTTTAGACTTGGTTTTAATCAGATTTTTCAAATCATGACAGCACATGTACCCTGTTTTAGAATACTCATAACTTCTTCATCTGGATGAATGTTTGAGTGATTCTAAAGACATGTGATAGGTGATATTGTCTAGTTTTTGTCTGTAAAATTTCAACAATTTCTATGAAGTGGATTTTTGATACCATCTGATCAAAGTTGATAGGTCAGATTACTGAACTTATCACTTTGACTGAGCACCATTTGTTCATTTTTAATCCGATTTAAGTGGTTTTGATCTCTATGTCTTTCTTTGTGAGTTTAATTTCAAATCCAATTGGTTTCAAGACTTTTCACTTCCATTTGTACCTTGTTCGTCTAATTGACTCAGAGCTGCTCAATAGCAGAATTCTGAGTTAATCTGTGATCCTCTAGGCATGTTCGAGAGGTCACACCAGTCACATACGAATGAAGTTTTGTGTGAGGCCTATTTCATTTTAAAGATGGCACCTCATACTTCATTCATGCAAGTTTTCAAAGTTGCCCACTTGTCACTTTTACCAACTTACAACAGTAGATTTCAAATAAGCACATCTCTTATGATTTTAATCGGATTCAATTGGATATTTTCCTGAGTCTTCTACTTAGCATAATTTTTCAAATGGCTTTGGTTTGATTCAATTTGAATTTGATTTGAATGATTTATGGTCGAATGAGATTTTCAAGCTCAAATGGCTCCATCCTCTACTGAATTTTCCGTATTTGTCCCAACTTGCTTGTATTCAGGTTTTACTTTGATTTTCATTAAATGGAGATGTCCTAGAAATGATACATCCATAGAGAGGGTCCAGAATTTACTGGACTACTCATGTGGAGGAATCGTACATATATTTGATTTTTTTCAAGCCTTTTTTATTGTATTAATTAGCAAGCATTTATTTAAACATGAAAAATACTTGGCAACCACCTTATGTGGATGAATAGGGGTGCCTAACACCTTCTTCTATTCATAATCTAATCCCCTTACCCATCTCTGGTTTATTTTGGAATAGGGTTATTTTTACTCTAATTTTTCTTTTTGTATTTTATTTAATTATTTTTTATGTCCATTCACACCTAAAAGAATGGTGGCAACTCCCTCTCTTTTTATGGAGCCCGTGTGGTGATAGGAAGTCATTGAGTTGATTTTCCATGTCTCACAACTGGCGACTCCGTTGGGGACTTGTGGATTTAAGCCATGTTTTGTGTATTTGTTCATATTTTTTTCTCTCGAATGTTTGCTATTTTGTTTATTTTATTTGGACATGTTTGATGTATCTTAGATTTGATTTGTATGTTCAAGAATTCATAAGGATGAAGGCATGTATGTATTGCTTGGTTATGGCTAGAATCATGTTTAGGAGCCTTGTCTTGTCACACATGCTTACTTGTTGTATTGTTATGAGAACATTGCTTTGCTTTGGGGGTTTAAGGATATGTTTTGATCATGTAAATTATGAGCATGAAATCTGGAAATTTAAGGTATGTTTTTGGGTTTTCAAGCATGTTTTTCATGATTAATTGTTTTTGTACAATAGGATAACATGCTTGTGTGATACTTTTTGTGTATATAATAATCATGTGCATATTTGGGTGTTTTTTATTATCTTGTTTGCCTGTGTTTATTTACTGCCAATATGATGTCATATTTGCCTTGGCTTGAGAATGTATATATGCATGGCTATGAAAAAGAGTGGCAAGGGGCTGGGACGTTGTGAATGCACATTGAACACTTTAAATCTTTTGCATAACCTACCTATTACCTATAGGAAGTTGAACCCGAATGTGTGTAGCTTGGCGCAACGAGGTCGTTACTTCGGAAAGCGAAAGTGAAAACATTCACCTTAGAACTTTGAGCTAATGATGTGATGACATTGTGGATCTTTGATTCTGGTCATCACTAGGCTTGAGATCTAAGTTGCCAATAAACCAAAACCCAACACCCATACGCTTGAAGGTGGAGAAACACTTTTTTTCAGTTAAAGTAAACAATTACGATGAGAAATTGGGTGTAATTGAGGGAAGGCCATTTGCATGTTTTACAGGCCAAGGTATAATATGAATACCATATTGAAGGTAACAAAAGGTAACAAGGTAATTTCATTTTTTTTTTTTAGAATTACCTTCATATCATGTAAAGTAAATGCCATGGTGTTCATATGTTTGGGATGAAATGTTTCCCAATGTGGTCTGCATCCTAGGATTGGTGTATCCTATAGGAAGAGTTTTTACTCTTCTCTGAAGTTATCTAACCCAAAATCCATGTAAGAGGCAACCAAAAGTACAAAATCCATGAATATGGTGTCTAACTTTGGAGGGAGCATGTACCCTCATGAGCATTCATACTTTTTTTGCAAGTATAGTGTCAAAAATCTTATTTTGGGACTGTATTTAGAAGCCAAATTAAGTTGTACATTAAGTGGGAATAAAGAAACATAATATGTAAAAACCTAGGGAACAGCTGAATCAAAAAAGGGCCATTTTGGCATTAATCGAAAACTCAGGTCGGTAAAACTGTGCTGTCCTTGTATCCGACATTTATTGTCAGCAAAAAGATATTATGTGTGTATTTGAACATTTATGTCGGATACAATAAATCATGCCTTTAGCCGACCTGATATGTCGGATACAACCCAGAAACTTCCAGATTGTTTTTTTATCCCAACTTTTTTGAATATAAAATGCACAAAACATTGTAAATAACCTATGGGCACCTCAAGGGGAGTATAGAAATATAATTTAAATGCTCAAATGATTTAACAAGGGATTTAACCTAATATTGGAACACAAATCCATCCTTTTCTCTAAGCTTAAACAGGATACATCAAAAAGGAAGCAAGGTGTCATATTTCTTGATACCAATTCATCTCAAACATGTTTCAATCAAATTTTTGAATTTGAAAACAGATGAAAATTTTCAAATAGAGTCAAATTTCTAACTTTGGGATATCTTTGTGGGACCTTTGGAAGCCCTAGAATATTCCAAAAAACCTTTTGGTTGGTCTTTTTCATACCAATCAATTCAAACTTTTGTGGGACCTTTGGAAGCCCTAGAATATTCCAAAAAACCTTTTGGTTGGTCTTTTTCGTACCAATCAATTCAAACTTTTTTAGGACCTTTGGAAGCCCTAGAATATTCCAAAAAACCTTTTGGTTGGTCTTTTTCGTACCAATCAATTCAAACTTTTATGGGTCCTTTGGAAGCCCTAGAATATTCCAAAAAACCTTTTGGTTGGTCTTTTTCATACCAATCAATTCAAACTTTTGTGGGACCTTTGGAAGCCTTAAATATTCCAAAAAAACCTATTGGTTGGTCTTTTTCGTACCAATCAATTCAAACTTTTGTGGGACCTTTGGAAGCTTTAGAATATTCCAAAAAACCTTTTGGTTGGTCTTTTTCGTATCAATTAATTCAAACTTTTGTGGGACCTTTGGAAGCCCTAGAATATTCCAAAAAAACCTTTTGGTTGGTCTTTTTCGTACCAATCAATTCAAACTTTTGTGGGACCTTTAGAAGCCCTAGAATATTTCAAAAAAACCTTTTGGTTGGTATTTTTCGTACCAATCAATTCAAATTTTTGTGGGAACTTTGGAAGCCTTAGAATATTCCAAAAAAAAAACTTTTTGGTTGGTCTTTTTCGTACCAATCAATTCAAACTTTTGCGGGATGTGTGGGAAGCCCTAAAATATTCCAACAATTCTTTTAACTCAAGAAAAATAAGACAAAAAAAAATCCAAACTTGTGTTCACCTAACTCGCATATATGCCTTTATGGGTGTGTGAATAAGCTATGAATTGGTACTGATATATCTCCTTCTTTTTCTTCCTTACCCAAGTATAAAATACTTGCAACCATTGCTCCCGTGACCAGATCAAAGGCTCGCACAATGAATCTTGTTGAGAATCAAGCCACTGTCCCTGCTCAAGACTTTGCCCAACTATAGGAGCAAGTGGCAGGACTTGCCAAACTGCTAAAAGACTTAATGGCGGCTCAGGCCCAACAAGCCCAAGCCCAGAACCAAGCCTCCACTTCCCATCAAGCACCTACACCTCAAACCAACATTCCACCTCCAGCTCAACCCATTCTTGAACCCATTTTTGACCCTGTCCTTGAACCTATACTAATCAGGGAAGATACTGTTGAATTTGAAAAAGAAAAGGAAAAAGAAAGAGTGAGAGAGGAAATGGAAAGAAAATTCCTGTACAGGCTGGAGAGCATCCAGGAGGATTTGAGGGAAGTAAAGGGGGTGAATAATTTCACAGGTACTAATTTCGAAAACTTGTGCATGTACCCCGATGTCTGCTTACTGGCCAAATTCAAGTGCCCAGACTTTGACAAATACGACGGTACTGGCTGCCCTATGCCAATTTGGTTGGGATGCTGGCATTCTGATCTAGCTATTCCAGAGAAGTTTGAAGGGAGCTGCTTTGAGGTGGTTTGCCACCATGGACCATGGAAGAATAAGGAGGTGGAAGGACTTGGCAGATGCCTTTCTGGCCCAGTACAAGTTCAATTCTGAGATCGTGCCAGATAGGTACGATGTGATGAGAATGAGCAAGGGAAATGATGAATCTATAAAGCAATATGCCAAGAGGTGGAGAGAGACTGCCTCCCAAGTCAGGCCACCTATGTTGGAGCCTGAGATGATCTCGAGATTCATAAGCACACTGGGGCATCCCTTCTACAATCACTTGGTGGGTGAGACTACCACCAACTTTGCGGCCTTAGTACATGTGGCCAACTAGATCGAGAACGGGATTAGATCAGGAAAAATAATTGATTACTCTGCTATGGCCGGTCAGTCAGATTCCTCCACCTCCTTTGCATAGAAGAAAGGGAATGGAGTTAAAAAGAATGGAGTGAGAAAAGAAGGAGAAGTAAACTTGGTACAAGCTCCTCCTCCCAAAAAACCACTCTACATCAATGTTTCTGCACCCAGCAGGCCCAGCAGCCACAGACCAACTATCAAACTCCGCTCAACATCAATTTCTCTCCATCCGTGCCTGCAAATCAAAAGAGGGTTTTCACTAAGGAAGAGAGAGATGCCTAGATGGCAGCAAGAAGGAATAGAGTTTTTGCTCCTCTTCCCATGTCTCTTTCCCAACTGCTACCAACCTTGTTGAAGGCAGGATATGTAACCCTGAAGGAGCCAAACCCAAATGCACCTAAGGGAAGGAACTTTGATCCTTCAGTCACACGTGACTTCCACATGGGTGCACCAGGGCACTCTACTAACAGTTGTTGGATTCTAAAGCACGCTGTTCAAGATCTATTGGACCAGAAAGCTTTGTCATTTAATACGGCTGCGTCCACCCCATCGAGAAATGATATTGGACAAAACCCCTTGCCTTATCACGATGGGGCAGGCCCATCTAACTCAGTTGCGGCCATCTCTTCCGTTCGAAGAACTTTTGACCCCTCTCAACTGATCGCTTCTGTAGGGACTTCGGTTAAGGTTGATTTCTTCTAAGGAAAAGAGGAGGATGAAATCAATGTGATCTCCAAAAGGAATGATCATGCTGCTGAGGATATTAGCTCCTCTTTGGACCGGGTCTCCTCTCTCATGGCCCAGATAAATATTGCGAGGCCTCCTTTGGTCATTAATTGCAGTTCACCCACGTTTTCTCCATCCAATCCATCAAAAACTTCCTTGGTCATCAACTATGACCCCACCACTGCATCCATTACTTCTTCTATTCCAACAACTCCTAAGCAGCTTCCACCTTTGGTCGTAAATGTTCCTACTGTCTATAATGCTCCTAAATCGATTCCTACATCCCGGTCCAAACTTCAACCGCTTGTAATCAATGTTTCAAAACTTTCCTATTCCGAGTCGGCTGTACCATGGAATTACAGCCAGGATGTCATGGCTACGGTTCCAGTGGTCAAGAAACAGAACCAAGAGGAGGTGAATCTCATGATGAAATCAGGGAAGTGTATAGGAGGAGAAGGAAAAGGACAAGAGACTAAGAGAGAAAAAGCTGAGGAAGAGAAGAAAGTAAAGAGAAAGGCAAAGGTAGGGGAGGACACCCCTCAAGCAATTTACAGTGAGGCTGCTGACCTCGTCAAAATCATAAAAAAGAGTGAATTTAATGTTGTCGAACAGTTAAACAAGGTCCCGGCCTAGATTTCAATACTGGGACTACTGCTGAATTTGGAAAAGCATATGGAATCTTTGTTAAGGGTACTTCAAGGTGCACATGTGCCTAAAATATTGAACCAGACCAACTTGGTAGGATAGTTGGGCAAATTCTGTCTCATAATGTCTTATCTTTTTCAGAAACCGAGATTAGCCCAGCTGGATACCACCATGTTGATCCTTTGCACATAACTGTGCTTTGTAAAGGTTGCATGGTGGCGCGGGTTTTATTGGATAACGGGTTGGCCTTAAATGTTTTCCCGTTAATAACATTTGTTAAACTTGGTTTGGAGCAAAATAAAATAAAGCAGAATGGGAGAATCATAAGAGATTTTGATAGCTCCAAAACACACTCCCTAGGGGAGGTTGAACTGCCGATCACGATTGGACCGTATATCTTTAACATCACATTTGAGGTGATGGATATACCAGCAGCTTTCAACCTACTCCTAAGAAGGCCGTGGATTTGCACGGCTAGGGCCATACCATGGTGTCACCTGATGTACCCTCCATTAATGTTGAATTAACTGTAGACAAAATTGCATTCCACTCTTTCCAATTTGAAACTGTCAATTTCATACTTGGGGGATGTGAGGATAAGAAGGGTAAGATGACCAGTGCTGAAAGGATAGTGGAGAAGGTATTAAAAAAATATCACTTCCACCCAGGGAAAGGTCTGGGAATTAATTTACAAGGGAGGTTGGAGCCGATAACGGTGAAGAAACTAGTCCCTACGGCAGGACTGGGGATGAAGCCAGGAAAATGGAGAAGGCAAAAGCAGATAGAAGAAGGAAGCACAGAAAGAAAATTCCCTCATTTAAGGGAAACCTTTCCAAAACCCTTTTGCACAATCCAACTGTCTCCTCCCACGGATTAGTCCAGGCCTCCATACCATAACACCAATCCTTTTCAAAAGCCATATATCCCAACCCTACAACTTTACAACCCACCTTCTATACTTGAGACAGTGGGCGAGCCTGGGCCACAGCCAGAGAAGCAGCAGGATTTCTCTGAAGACATTGGGGCTTTCTTTGCATGACTGAAGGTGAAAGAATTGAAGAAGTATGGAGCTACCTTTCATTGACTGGGCAGCAGTGAGAATTCCAAAGGAGATCATATTTGGATCGTGCCCCACCACAGAAAAGGGCAGTACAATTCATCCAGTGATGATGGCATCAGATTCTGACCTTGAGGAGCAGGCTTGCACAATTTCCCCTACTCTAGAAAAATTTATTTTGAATAATTGGGAGGAGACTCCCCTTACCTTTGAAGTTGCGTTTGATTGGCAAACAGATGTGGCCTCCAAAAAAACTCCATTAGTGGAATGCCCTTTTCCTGAAGGTTTTAATAAGCCTTCGTCTTTAGGAAAAGCTTTTTTAGAAGGCTCACAAAAAACCCAAAAAGATTTTTCTATTTTTTCTAGAAAATTTAAGTTTTTCAAAAAGGTTCAAACCATTTATGAACCATATAAGCAAACGGAATTAGATCAGGTTGAATATGACTTCGACCTTGAGCTTGACTTTGACCTAATGGGGATCGAAGAAGAGACTGAGGTCGAAGAAGACAACCCTCCTAAAGAAATTGCATATCAATTGCAGCGTCATGAAAAGGGTGTTCAACCTAATATTAAGGAGACCATTTTAATAAATCTAGGGACTGAAGATGACCCAAAAATAGTGAAGGTTGGGGCATGCCTATCTGATGTGCAGCGTGATGAAATGTCACAGTTCTTAGCTGATTATAAAAATGTATTTGCATGGTCGTATCAGGATATGCAAGGGTTGGATACTGACATGGTAGTGCACAGGCTACCAATTCTGCCAGGGTTAAGCCGACCAAGCAAAAGTTGAGAAGATTGAAACCTGAATGGACACTGAAGGTCAAAGATGAAGTGGTCAAACAATTCCAAGCTAGATTTTTTGCAGTCTCCACGTACCCCGAGTGGCTAGCAAATATAGTTCCAGTACCAAAGAAGGACGGAAAATTCAGGATGTGCGTGGACTACAGAGATCTGAACAAGGCAAGCCCAAAGGATGATTTCCACTTTCACATATCGACATTCTAGTCGATAATATTGCTACACATAGCCTATTCTCATTCATGGATGGCTTCTCGGGGTATAATCAAATCAAGATGGCAAAGGAAGATCAAGAAAAAACAGCTTTCATTACACCTTGGGGTACCTTCCACTACACTGTCATGCCATTTGGGCTTAAGAATGCTGGGGCAAACTATCAACGAGCCATGACAGCACTATTCCATGATATGATCCATAAGGAGATGGAGGTTTAAGTGGATGATATGATTGCCAAATCCTGTGAAGAAGAGGACCATTTGACCAACTTGAAGAAGGTGTTTGACCGACTCAGGAAGTACAGTTTACTACTTAACCCAGCAAAATACGTCTTTGGGGCCACATCAGGGAAATTGTTGGGATTTGTAGTGAGCAAAAGAGGGATAGAGATTGATCCTGCTAAAGCAAAGGCTGTAAGCACCTCATTTTTTGCGCTCCTAGAAGAGTCGAAAATGCAAAACCTGGACAAAAAGTCAAACCTTGAGGGGTCAAAAGTTGACTTTTTGATCAAGTGAAAATTGACCACCTCGCTTTATATCATTGGATAGAGAATCCCGACACGGTTCCAACGCAACTGAGTTTGCAGGAATCAGAGTCCGGATGAGGGTTCTGCGGGGCGGTCAAACTTGAGGGAAGCCAAAAGTTGACTTTCTGCTAAAATCCGATCCAGGTGCTTACCTCTATATCATTGGATAGAGAATCCCGACACTGTTCCAATGCAACTGAGTTTGCAGGAATCGGAGTCCGGATGAGGGTTCTGCTGGCGGTCAAACTTGAGCGGGGCCAAAAGTTGACTTTCTGCTAAAATCCGATCCAGATGCCTACCCCTGTGTCATTGGATAAAGGGCTCCGAAACAATTCTAACGCAAATAAGTTTGCCCAGATTGGAGCCTGGATGAAGAAAATATGAGCTAACGAAATTCCCGAGCAGCAAAACCGGCAAACTGCGCGAGTGGCAAAAAGCTACACACGTGGCGAGTTGCGCAGGAAAATATCTCGGGGATCAAATCCGTAAATATCCAAACATTCAAAATATCCCAGGGACCAATCTGAAAATATCTGAATAAAATAATATTAAACCCAAATATCCCAGGGACTATATCTTAATTTTCGGATTTTTTATACAAACGAGCGGCCGTATTAATTGATTTTTAATCATTTGGTCGCTCGCGCGAACGTGGCAAGCGGTATGCGCTCAGCGCAAGCTGAGCGGATACCCCTTTCTTCTCTCCTATAAAAACCGCGCGACCATTTGTTGCAGGGGTTTGGATTTTGAAGGTTGGGGGATTTTTTAGGGTTCGGATTTTTAAGGTTGGGGGATTTTTGGGGTTCGGAATTTGTTTTGGTTAGCTTTTCTTTCTGGGTTGGCACGACTCTGCCGGCTTTGATCTCCTTCTTCCCCACTCTACCTGGTTGGAGACCCGTTCCCTCTCTTCCTCTTCTTCCTCGTCAAACCCGAAGGAGATCTTGCTGTGGGCATGGGGAGGTGCTGCTCCGACAGTCGCTCGAGCTCCAAGGTCCAACACATCCTGCCGGGGGTGTTGAAACACCCAGGTAATGTTCTCGATAGCCTTAACCTCTTGTCCAACCTAGATAAGCCAATTACGATATTCTTTTGTTCCAGTAATTTAATATGTTCTGGTGTTTCATTCAGTAATGCTGCTTGTATGATTCGAAGGGGGAGCATGTTCCCTTTGATCTTTGCATCTCTTGTATCCCGATAAAACCCCCCTGTTCCCTTCTTCATGTTCTGTTAATTCATGTTCTATTAGTGTTTTGTTTTCGGATTTGTAGGCTTGCAAAGAGATTTGAGCCGTGAGGACAAGTTAGGTTAGATTGATTTTGAAGTGGGTTCAGGTGTCTTCGGGGAGTCTAAGGATCCCCAGAGAGTGATTACAGAGCTTAAAAAACCAGTTGAAAATGGAGTTCGAAAAAAAAACAGAGAATCAGGGTATATGTGCTGAGCTCGCGCCCACCTTGCGCTGAGCTAGCGCCTACCTTTTTTGGGTGCGCTCACCTCGCGCTAAGCTCGCGCCCACTTCATTTTGGGTGCGCTGAGCTCGCGCTCAACTCGCGCCCACTTCATTTTGGGTGCGCTAAGCTTGCGCTCAGCTCGCGCCCACTTCATTTTGGGTGCGCTAAGCTCGCGCTCAACTCACGCCCACTTCATTTTGGGTGCACTAAGCTCGCGCTCAGCCCGCGCCCACTTCCATTTTGTGTGCGCTGAGCTCGCGCTCAGCTCACGCCCACTTCATTTTTGGTGCGCTAAGCTCGCGCTCAGCTCGAGCCCACTTCCTTTTTGGGTGCGCTCACCTCGCGCTGAGCTCGCGCCCAGCTCGCCTGCGGATGCTTTTTCCGCTGTTTTCGGTCCGCCCACTTCTCGCGCCTAGTGCATGGAGGTCGGCACGTACCCCTTTTTAGGCCGAATTGCCCATATTTTTTTAAATTCCGAAAATAACCCTATACCGTACCGCGGGGGGCTTCACCCAATGTATGTGATTTTCGTATATTTGGTGTATTTCATGATTTCTGCATATTCTGTAATCTTTGCTGACTGTGGGTAACATTCTCAAACTGAACCATGTGTGCCAACAGGGTTTCCGAGTCACCCGGAAACCCAACATGGGACCCAGACCACCCGGTCTGACTTGATTTCCAGTGGGCCTTCCAACGGGGCCCACCCTGCCCGAATTATTCAATTGTGCCTAAATAAGATAATTAAAAACGATTGAGTGGGCCGGAGCACTTGAGGCCCACCCAAGCCCTAGGTGGGGTATGCATGCTTAAATTAGGTTATGGTTTGGCCGAGACCACGGGCCGGGCCTATCGGGCCCACCAAGCCCATTGAACCAGACCAGGATAGGGTTTTAAAACCCTAACCAAGGAAGTCTTGAGCTTTCAAGCCCAAGCCCAAGTAAAGGGCCCCACGCCCAAGACCTGGCCCATTTTGGAAACCAATCAAGATAAACCCAATAAATCACTTGGCTACCATGTGTGGCCCACTCACGGGCCCGTAAAGCAATCCGGCCCACCTTGCATGGAAATAACTTAATAACCCAACTTGAACTCCAAAATAAAATCAAGTCAAATTGAACCAAAGTCCAAAGGGCCACACTTGGCCCACCAAGGAACATGTGGGCCACACTTGGCCCACCAAGGGATACCGTGGGCCTTCCAACGGGGCCTACCCCACCAAACCCAGATCATTCTAACTAAGAAGATAAAACTAAATAAAGGGACCCGCACCACTTTGGCAGTCCCGCCAGATTTAATCAAATTGCATGCTGGAATAGGAATCGAGTGAGTGAGAGACCAAAGTTGACTCAAACCAGGGAAACCTATGGGACCCATCATTCGACGGGGCTGACCGGGGTGTCTACGGACTTCCCCTGACTGTAACCGAGAACTTACTTAGAATCTCTAAGCCGCAGACCAGTCTAATAGAAAATCTAGGCACCTAGGTGTCCGCCTGCACCCCATCAGGCAGTGGTGACTCCAAATTCCTATTTTTACCCAGTGCGACACACCTAAGTCAAGCGCGCTCAGCCTGGCGACTCCATTGGGGATATCTCAGCCCAATAGAACCCCTGGTTTAATGAGTCAACCCAAGAGGGATTTAGTTGATTTTAGGGTTTTGCTATCTTGCTTAGTAAGGCAAGGAATACACGCAACTACGTATTCTGGGGAGTCCTGTCACAAGGACGAGATAATTGCCTAGGGAAAGTGGAATTTAAGCGGTCCCCTGTGACCCCCCACTTACCTGGGGACTCTCCCGGAACCTCGTATTTCGTGCCAATTCTGCACCTTGCTATACGAGACGGTAAAAACTCCTTTATCAACAAAATCCAGTCAAATCTCACCCAGTTAGACACATCACTCAGCCCAGTTGCACACACGGGTACACCACCACACCGTGAATGGATTTAATTTTCAATTTTGTGATAAACTGCGTGGGGTGACACGCACGAGGGGGACTACGTGAATGATCCGACCCTGAATGAATGAGAGCGGATATTGCATCTTCTTTTCCAAAACCTAGATATCTCTAGCAGCCTACCCTTCTGATTCCTATGAACTGATCTTTGGGATGGTATTAGAACCTACACTCCCATGGCTCGCCGGGGAAAGCAGGGTAAACCCATCCCCCCTGTAAGCACCTTATTTTTGCACCCCTAGAAGTGCTGAAAATGAAAACCCTAGCAGAAAAGTCAAACCCTGAGGGGTCGAAATTTGACCTTTTGATCAAGTGATAATTGGCCACCTTCCTCTATATCATTGAATAGAGAATCCTGACACGGTTCCAACGCAACTAAGTTTGCTGGAATCGGAGTTCGGATAAGGTTTCTATGGGCCGGTCAAACTTGAGGATGAGCCGAAAGTTGACTTTTCATTGAACCCCGTGCCTAGTGCTTAGACCTATGTCATTGAATAGAGGGCTCCGATACGAGTCTAATGCAATTAAGTTTGCTCAAATCGGAGTTCGGATGAAGGAGATATGAGCTGTCGAAGTTTCCGCGTAGCAAAACCGGAAACTGCACACGTGGTGCAGGAACTGCACACGTGGCAGCCAATGCAGCAAAATATCTCTGGGACTAAATCTTGAATATCTAAAAATCTCAAGGACTAAACAAAAATTCGTACGGGGCAATCCGTAGATATCCAAAAGTGTCAAATCAGTCGAATCGGTCAAGTCGAAGGGCAAATCCGTAATTTTTTTATCTGTATCCGGTCAAATATGCCGGATACACATACCCCAGTGTGTAACCGACATCAAATGCCGGATACAAAAAGATTTTCGCGCGAGATTCGCGCCGATCGCCCGATAAATTCGCGACGGCATTTAATTTTCGAATGATCATGTTTTGTATCCGGCATTGAATACCGGATACAAAGAAGCCTCTGTGTAACCGGCCATGAAGGCCGGGTAAGGAGAAGCTTTAGTGTATCCGGCCTGAGTTGCCGGATACATTAAGTTTGGCTATAAAAGCCAAACAGCAGCTCATTTCCGGGGGTTGGCTTCTTTTGGTTGTTTTTCCCCTTCCTTCCCCCTCTGAGCCAGCTCCGAAACCTCCAACCTTTGCCCCTCCTTGCACCCCAAACCCCATAGCCTCCTTGCTTGACCATTTTACCCCTCCCTATTCACTTCTTTCCCTCACTCAAGAACTTGAAGAAGGAGAAGAGGCTACTGTTGGTGGGAGGAGGTGCTGCTCCAGCTGTTGTCTGGCCTCCAAGAGGAGGCTCCACCTCGCACAAGGGCTCAATAACCCTCAGGTATTGTTTCTCACCAACTTTTGTTTCACATATATGAAAATGAGAATGTTTTGAGCATACTCAAATGGTTTGTTTCCCTTTGTTAAAACAAGTGTGTAGCTTACTTTTTCTCTTGCATTTACGCCCCCATGAAAGCCTTCAAGGTTGGAGAGGGTTTTCGTAGGGTTCCAATGGGGGTATGAGTGGTGTTTTTCACATGATCTCAAGGCTTTCTTTAAGGTGCTGGTTTATTATGTCTTCATTTCATGTATGGGGGGAGCATGTTCCCCTCTTGTGATCTTCTAATGTATCCCTAACATAACCCCCCCTATTCCTTTCTTTAGATGTCTTTCTTAGTTAGATGGGTGGTTTGGGATTCATAGGTTTATAATATAAGTAATGTGTGATGCATGCCTTTTTATTCATTCGTATATGACCATAGTTAGGCATGCATGCAATTTTACCCTCATGACTAGGTACTCAAAGCAGGTGCATGAGTGAAGCTTTGTCTTAGGGTATGGCAAGTTGATGAGCATGTTATTTTTACTATTTTATGTGCTTTGATTGGGTTTCCAACTCAAGTTTGGTCACTGTTTTGGTTATCATGTGATGTTAGCCCCATTTTTCTTACCTTATCTTTCATATGGGTATTTACATCCACAAGGAGTTGAGAGGTAGTTGGTTCACATTTTTTAACTCATAATTTGATCTTTGCATGCATAGAAGTGTCCCCTTTGTTCTTAAACACATAGAGCACACACCACACATTTTCATGAGGTAGAATACTCTTTGAGTCCATTTGATGGTATTTATGTTGATCTTTTTTCATGGTTGGTGATCGCTGGATCTTTCAGAATGAGAAAGGAACCGAAATAGGGACACTTGAGTCCCTGTTTATTGGCTAGCCTTGGTCCCCATGAGGGATGATGGACCCTCATCCATCTCCCTTGATCTTGAGTTAAAAACCATAAAAAGGAGCCATTTGATTCTATTTGAACCAATGTGGGCTCACACAGGAGCCCACACAAAGGCCCAAACACCCCAAGAGGCCTAAGAATCCAAGCCCATAGCAAAAATCCGAAAAAACAGCTTCTGTAAGCTGATCCGGCAACTCAGGCCGGATCAACAAAAACCCATTCGTAACCGGCCAAAGGTGCCGGATACACTGTGTCCTGTGTGTAACCGGCATCTCATGCCGGCTCACTGTCTGAATGTTAGTTTTGCTGTTTTTGTGATCCTATGTCATTTTCTTAATTGTTTAAATCAAACCAGATGAACCAGTAGGGTTTCCGGGTCACCCGAAAACCCAAGATGGGCCATGGACCGACCCGGTTCAAAGTGATTCCCAATGGGCCTTCCAATGGGGCCCACTAAGCCCCGCAAACTCATTTTGTTAAACAAAGATAAAATCAACCTGATTGAGTGGGCCAAACCCATTGAGGCCCACCAAAGCCCATTTTGAAAGCATGATGCTTAGATTTAGGCATGGTTTGGCCGAGACCAAGGGCAGGGCCTATCGGGCCCACTAAGCCCATTAACCAACCAAGGTTAGGGTTTCAAAACCCTAAACTCAAGAAGTCTTGGGCTTTTAGACCCAAGCCCAGGTAAAGGGCCCCAAGCCCAATGCTTGGCCCATTTTGGCATGGATTAAGCAAGATAACTCAACAAACTTGGCAACCAACTGTGTGGCCCGCTCAAGGGCCCACAAAGCAATCCCGGCCCGCTTTGGCATGAAATCCACTTAAATAAGCAGAACTTAAACTTCAAATAAAAATCAATTCATTTGAACCAAAGCCCAAAGGGCCTCTCAGGTTTAGACTGAGGCCCACCAAGGGAACACATGGGCCACACTTGGCCCACCAAGGGATCCGTGGGCCTTCCAACGGGGCCCACCCAATCAGACTCACTTCATTCAATAATAAGAAGATAAAATCAAGTAAAGGGATCAACACCACTTTGGCGGTCCCGCCAGACTTAACCAAATTGAATACTGGATTAGGAATTGGGTGAGTGAGAGACCAGAGTTGACTCAAACCAGGGAAACCTATGGGACCCGTCACTTGACGGGGTGGACTGGGGTGTCTACGGACTTCCCCAGACCGCAACCGAGAACCTACTTAGAATCTCAAGCCGCAGACCAAGCCTTAGTAGAAGAAATTAGGCGCCCAGGTGTCTGCCTGCACCCCATCAGGCAGTGGCGACTCCAAACAATCCCGAGGCACGCATCGTTTTGCGTGCCCCTCGTCATGCGATCGAAATCGGGTGCACATACCCCCAGTTTTCTGGAGTCCATTAGCACCACTGGTTTCTTACCGTGGCATGCGAGGATCCAGTACTGGTCCAGGCCCTTGTAGGCTTATGTCTCGGGCTGGGTATCCTTCCCCACCTAATGTTTCTGAGCAAACTATGCGTTGAGCATGCGAGGGTGAGTATGTTGTGAATGATGAATATAAGAGGAGTAAAATCGAAATAAAATCCAGAGTCCATTAGGGGCAGCAACCCCCGCTTTTTGCATCAAATGGAGTAAACCTTAGATTCTAGGCTACCTCAGCCCTTATTTAGGAAGCTAACCTAACTTCGATCAAGGGAACCACCCCAGATCCATGCATTGAGTCCTGTATGCTATGGGTCTTGACCCATTAGAGTCCTGTAGACACCCCAAATTGCACTACAAAATGAGAAAATAATAAAAACATGTAATTAGAGCTTAAAACAGGTCGAAAATGCATAAAAATTGATTAAGCAGACTTTGCCCGTATTTCCTTCACGGGCCCGTCGTGCCCGAAGTTTCTCTACGGTCAGGCGCGCTCGTAGTAACTATACGGTCACCATTGGACCGTAGTGTATTTACGGTCACTAAAGACACGTACGAGTTTTGTCCTTCTCTCAATTTCCGAGCTTTATCTTTAGTCCAATATATCTTTAAATGAGCGAATTACGTATTTTATTCGCTGAAGCCACCTTGGTTGGCTATGGACGGGCATTATCTCCAATTTTCACTCTATCCTGAGGATCAGGATATATCCTTCTGGACCAGCCTTGCCCCTATGCGTGCCTATAAATAAAGGTGAGATTCTTAAGCTAAGGGCCACGAAATTTTGAGTCCAAGGAATTCTAAGAAGCTCCAAGAGAAGAACTCCTGCTGCCTGCTTGCTCAATCCAGGTAAGTCCCCTATCCCTTTTTATTTTCTGTCTTCAATTCTAGAAGTAATAGGATCATCTCTATTGCTGTAGAATAAAGCCATATCTATTTTCGTATTCCTAAACTTGTCTCTAAGTACCTCAAGAGTCTCTCTAGCCGTAAAACGTGAAGAGAGAACTAGGGGAAAGGGGAACAGGTGGATCCCTAGAATAGAACCCCATATCTGTTTTTTTTCTTTTGTTCATAGAATAAGGCCTGTGATTGTGTTTGTGTAACCAAACCTATCTCTAAGTACCTTAAGAGTCTCTCTAGCCGTAAAACGTGAAGAGAGAACTAGGGGAAAGGGGAACAGGTGGATCCGTAGGGTAGACCCCCATGTGCTCTAATCTGTGAGATGTGGCTGTTTTGAATATCTTGATAATGTTTTAATGCTTTTTATGATGAATCTGAATGACTACATGAATCTATGATGTTTATAGCATGAGATCCCCACTTTTTGCTAAAATTTGGATTTTTGCCACTTTTGCACCTACAGCACTGTTTTCGTGATTTTTGTGGTTTTAGGCTAGGATCCTGGATTTATCATGATCAATATGATAGATCTGGATCCAGAAGCCTGAAAGTAAATTCTAGGGTTTCATGATATGGTTTTTAAATTGTTTTTTTATTATTGAGAGAAGACCCTACGGTCTAAGTTCTCCCCTTTTGATGTTTTTTCATCAACATGGGTATTTTTGGTTTTTATTTTCTGATTTAATGTGAAATTTGGGCTTTATCTATGTCCTGGACTATTCAAGTTCAATTTTGAAATATTTTATAAAAAATCCTAGTTTTCTAGATTTCTAGAATTTGACTTGAAGCCAGATTTTTGGATTTTTCACTTTAAATTGATTTTATTTGATTTATCTCAATTTTATTTTAATCATGAAACCCTAGGAATGGTATGATCATGTTTGATAGTTCTGGATCAATCAGACTATTCATATGAAAAAAACCATACAATTTTTGTATTTTTTGTGATTTTCCTGATTTTATAGCAAGCTTTTTCCTTTATTTTAACATGAACAAATACCTGGCAACCACCTTGTGTGGATGAATAGGGGTGCCTAACACCTTCCCCTGTTCATAACCTAATCCCCTTACCCATCTCTGGTTGTTTTTAAAGGAGGATTATTTTTACCCTAAAATTTGCCTTTTGTGCCTATTTAATATTTTGGTGTCCATTCACACCTAAATTGAATGGTGGCGACTCTTTGTTTTATATAATCCCGTGTGATGATTTAGGAAATCATTAAATCGATTTTTTTCCATGTCTCACAAGTCCTCTGGGAGTACTTTAAGTCCAGATTGGTCTTTTAGAGCAGATGAAAGCCGGCCAGATCAAACAAAAAGATGAAAGCAGGCCAGATCAGAACATGGGCACTAACCCTAGATCTAGGAATTTTCAGCCTACCCGCTTTGAAAGCAATTTGTATCCGTCCTTTTGGCTCCCAACAGCCTTAAGGATGAATTCTTTGCAGTTTTGTAAATATCCTGTAAAATTTCACCCTCGCTGGCAAGTTGTGATTTTTGCCATGGTCCGACACCAAAAGCAGACAAAAGCAGATGAAAGACGGAAGGCTGATTAGGACTTGAATGTGCTCCTCTTCACAAGTATGTCTAGGAGTAATGCCTGGATAGGCACCAACCTTTTTTAGGACTGTGCACACACTTTTGGGTGTTTTTTATGATTGTTTGCTAACATAAATTTTCTGGGCGGTAATAATATTTGAGTCCACTTTACTTATGTAAATGCATGTCTATATGCTGAGTGCACGCACTTCGAGATCGTTTACACAAATGCTTTTAGCCAAACCACTTTCAAAGATGCACAAAAGAATTTCCAAAATCAAATCGCCTCCGGGCGTACATCCAATCGCCTTCGGGCGTACATTAAATCGCCCCCGGGCGTACATCAAATCACCTCCGGGCGTACATCAAATCGCCTCCAGGCGTACATCAAAATTGCTTTTTCAAGGCACACAAT
This sequence comes from Buxus sempervirens, assembly GCA_947561395.2. Lineage (NCBI taxonomy): Eukaryota > Viridiplantae > Streptophyta > Magnoliopsida > Buxales > Buxaceae > Buxus > Buxus sempervirens. The sequence continues at coordinate 14,159,618 of OX387185.1, forward strand.
AAAGTGGCCTCCGGGCCTACATTGAATTGTCTTCCACCACATAAACATCATCTCTTGCGATACACAATAAACCGTCATTTGTGGTTATATTGAGCTAGCCATATAGACGAAAATTAAATCGCCCATCTTGGGGCATACATTCTCCATGCCATTCATGGCACAGTGCGAGCTGCCCAGAATGCGTTTCCTAATTCTTATAATTCACTTGCCACTGCACGATTTCAAAGGATTTTACAATCGCTGCCGATCGGGGCACGGATTTTAAGGTTCCATCCTTGCAACAGGTTTTCAAGGATTTCTACTCATAAAGTACACGTTGCACAATTTTTGAAAATCGTCAAATACGGCATGGCTTCCAGAGTTTCAGATCTCTGAAAGACCATGTTACAAGGTTTTAAACTTCACAAGTCTTAGGAGCTTTTTGGACAACCAGGGCACTGTCACACTCTCTTTGCAGTGTGGTTTGGTTAGGTCGTGATTTTCATGCATGAACAACCATGTATTTGTTTTGCCAGTCATGGCGCAAGAGTATCACTCACGGTGTAATGATCTCGTCACACATAACACCCCGTTCATAATTAGAGTAGGGACTGATCAAGATTTTTGATAACCAGGTACAGTTCGGATATTTCACATTTAGGGCACCGTTCATAACTCAGCCTTCACATGAGAGAGGACTACAATGAATTCTTCAGAGGCCCCAATTCCATCATCATCGCAGCTAAGGGCCGAAGAGCAGCTAGTCATAACCGATCTAAGCCAACAAGTGGCCATGATGCATGCCTCGGAGATTCGAATGCCAGAAATCCAGCAGGGGCAACCACCTCAGCCAGCACCCATGGCGGCACATCTACCACCACGGGACGCACCATTCCCACATCCGGCGGCAATTCCCATCCATCCTGCACAACTGGGGTAGGAAGAGCGAGACGGGAATAGGGCACGTGATACCCAGCTGGAGGAAAGATTGGCAGCAATCAAAGAGGATCACATGGTACAGCTGGCAGCAATAAAGGAAGATAGCAGGGCACAGATGGCCGCCATATGTGAGGACCTTTTGAAACAGCTTCAGCTAAGCACAGTTCGGAACGAGGCTACGCTAGAAAGTCTTTGCTTCTTCTCGGATATCCAATTCCCAGCCAAGTTCAAATGCCCTGAGCTGCACCAGTTCGACGGCACAAGCTGCCCTTTGAACCACTTGCAATCCTATGTTGGCGACATGTGCCAATATGCAAAGGATGAGAAGATTATGGTTCAATTCTTCCAAAGATCTCTAACTGGGGCAGCATATGCTTGGTTCCTAAGTCTAGATAAGCACAAGGTCAAGACATGGAATGACCTCGCCGTTGTGTTCATCCAGCAGTATCACTTAAATAGCCAGATGGTTCAGACCAGAACTAAACTGCAGAGGCTGTCAAAGAGGAATAGCGAGTCTGTGAGAGACTACGCTAAGAGGTGGATGGAGCTAGCCAACGTGGTGCAACCCCCTCTTCTTGAACAAGAGTGGACTTCCTTGTTCATATCTTCATTGGGACAACCCTACTTCACAATGCTATTGGGACAGTGCACTACAAGCTTCACTGACCTAATAATGGCGGCTGATAGAATTAAGGATGCGATTAAAATGGAGAAGCTCGGAGGCTCCATGACAAGCTTGTTGCATGGAGCTATCTCAAGTGGCAAGAGGCAAGAGAATGATGCCGGAGCAAGTTCAGTTAACCATGTACAACCTTCGGCGCCATTTCGCATCCCTTCCTCAAGGAGTGCAAGCCTCCCCTCCGCTAACAATGCCACATCTCGCCTCAGGAGCCATCTCACCAAGGAGGAAAGAAAGAACCGGGAGTTCACTCCACTTCCGTACACGCTGGCTGAGTTGTTACCAACTCTCCTGAGAGAGGGACACCTGCAACTGGCGACGCTAAATCCTAAGGCGCAAAAAATGAAGGGCTATGATACAAACAAGAGCTGTGAGTACCACATGGGCGCGCAAGGCCACGATACTGATGGATGTTGGGGCCTTCGGCATGCAGTCCAAGATCTTCTTGAAGCCGGGGGACTCAAAATTGATCCTCCGTCGAATTAAAAAATAAATAAATAAAATAAAAATAAAAAAGAAAAAGAGAAAAAAAAGAGAGAGAAAAGAAAAAAAAAGAAGAAAAAAGAAAAGAAAAATTAATTGAAATCATCAGCATCATCAGGCATCTTGGCATTTCATATCATGTATCCTGGCTTCTAATGTTTGTTTCTACTGTCAGGAACTCCCTTCAACAATCAACATGGACCGTACCTCCGGGGCAAATCATGATGTAGCCCAGCAAATAACCAGCATAGTGGCCTCTCTACAGAGCCTACTACGGACAATAACAATCAAGGAAGAAACGATGAACAAATGCTGGGAAGCGTTAGGAGAAGAAAATTTTGAGCTACGATCCCGAGTAAGGGTCCTTGAAGAAGAGATCAAAAGCATGAAGGGAAAGATACCCCTGAGCAGACAAGAAGTGAGCCTTCCGCCCACATTCATAGATGGTCGGATGCAGAGGGAAAAAGGAAAAGCCGTCGCGGCAGATGGTCTCCACCTCACAGAGAAGCTGAATGTCTACCATGGCAAGGGGCAGCATGACAAACTGATGGATCATTCGGAGGGTCCCCCAAGGAGAACAAAAGAAGAAATGGAGGCTAGAATGAGGAGGGTTTTTACCCCACTACCATATACACCGGCGGAGTTACTACCGACGCTGTTGAAGGAGGGGTATGTGCAGATTAAGCCCCCGAACCCTCGGTTGGTTAATGCCAGAAGCTACAACACCGCAGAACAGTGCGAGTACCATTCTTGTGCTCCAGGGCACCACACAAGCCGGTGTTGGGATTTGCGGCACGACATTCAAGATCTGATTGATCAAGGATTCTTGAAGGAACTTCTTGAGGAGCCAAGGTCCATCGAAGGACGAGACATCTTTGACATGTTAGCGCAGATTCAGACATCCGAACTAGCCATCTTCCCGCAAGAAGGAGAAGATGATGACAAGGAAAGCACTTAAAGGCTTCCTCCCATGGCATGCAACTGAATTCCAAGAACGCCAATCTGTGTCGGCCATTCCTTGCATAGCTTGCCGCTCTATTTTTGTTTATCTTTTCTTTTCTTTTGAATTCAGAACTTGATAATATGTTTCTTTTGCAAACTGATGAAATCTTTTGGGAAATCACTAGAGTGTTGGACCACACCAAGGCATGACGGTGATCTCGGGCCAAACCTAAGCAATCAAATTTGACAAATGGAATGTGCCAAACAGCACAAACTGTGCGGGTCTCGACATAGCCAAGGGATCCCCCGCCAGCACCGCATTTGAACCCTACCATGCCAAACACAAGTTGTGATATGAGAGAAAAAAAAAAGAGAAAGGGCAAGGTGCCCCATACCAATCGAAGGTCACTAACATGATCCAGGATCAATGATCTCGATGAAATGATGAGAGGCCATTTTTTGGCTAAGATACTTCAAATAAATTCCCCTAGTTAAACGTGTTGAGCTTGATCGTCTCATTTTTGACCCACGTTATGTCTACCCACCCCAAACTGGGGTAAAGTCAAAAAGCAAAAGAGAAAAAACAAAATGAACAAAGAAGAAAATGGTTCTTGAACCAGTTAATCGTGCAAAAATAATTAAGTGTTACATTCTCTGTAAAAGGATGGAAGGCCATCCTTGACCTCCTCCAAAAGTCATCTGACACAAGATGAAACCCTTGCAAAACACTTTGAGCCTAAAAATTCCTTCATTAACCCTACCATGTATTGTCTTCATAACTGGGGCATAAAGCTTTGTGCAATTGGAAGACACAAAAAGGATGAAGGTGAAGATAGGGCAAAGCAAAAAGCACTCTAAGAACAAAAGGGGACAGAAAGGAGGAATGGGGAGAACCCCAGAAAGCAAGAATTTGAAGAAAGAACTGGGGCAATCCCTCGAAAGAAAAGAGAAAAAGAAGAAAACAAAAGCCGGGGCAAACCCCGAGAACAAGAATCAAGAATTGGGGCAAAATACCAGAGAATGAAGGGAAAGAAAGGAAAGAACAAAGATGGAAAAAGGAGAAGAAGCTAAGCAAAGTTGAGTGTAAAGTTGCAGGAACAAAAGTGAAGCAAGCCCAAACAAAAAAAAGGGTGGACAGGACATGGCTCATACCACATTCCTCAATTTTGAGCCTTCATATCATTTCTTCTGGACCCTTGAACCCAGCCTACATTTCGTCCTACTGTGAAGCCCTTTCTGATTACAGAGAATGTAACATTGAATCTTGGACAAACTGTCAATGACAGAACCAAAAAAAAAAAAAAATAGATAGAGAAGAACTTTGGCTAGACATAATGGTTACCCATAGAGTGAAGATATATAGGGTTTGAGCCTGTTTATCCTTCATTTCTAAACATTGGAACCAAAGCCTACATTTCGTCCTACTGCTAAGTCCTCTTTGATCATTGGATCATGATCAGTGGAAATTGATAGGGCCCTCAAACTGGGGCAAGGCACTTAACCCGAATGAGGGAGCCAATGAGAAAAACATTCCACAACCCCTAACCAAGGGTGGGAAAAAGAAAAAAAGAGAGAGATCAAGGAAAAGCCAGGGCGGGGCAGCGCCAAAGAAACCCCCTGAACCAAAACAATCTCCTTCGTCCCTACATGGGGCATGCTATTTGAAGGCAAAAAAATGTTGAAACCCTTACAGGGAGTGCCGGGAGGCATGACTTCCTAAGTCTAAATGAGAGTGTCAGGTAACTGACCCAAAGATTACTGGTCCTGCCAATGGACCTACCTGAGAGGGAAAAATCCAAACACTTGAGGAATCCCCAAGAGATTTCAATCAAAGAAAAATTGCTTGAGCTTACATATAATTTTGATAAATAAATTCCAATTGAATGAATTCTACATGAATTTTTCCAGGACCAACCAAAACCTGAAATAGACAGAATAAGGCATCACAGTGAATCTCACACGTTGGATGGAGAAAAGAATCGTCACCATGTATTCTCACATAGGGGATGCAGAAAGAGTCATCATAGTGTATTCACATACTGGTTGACCAAGTTTGTGAAGCCAAAGCCACCGGCGAATAAGTCAGAGATTGGTGGAGGCAACTTTGAATGCAATCAAGAAAGAAAAAGAAATAACCAAGTCAGAATAAGTAATGGACGAAGACAGAATGGAGCAAAGAGCCTCCAAGAATTTGAAGACAGAAGGAGCAAGGTGCCTCCCAACCCTAACAGAGCAAGAAGCCTCCAAAATTTAAAGATAGAATGGAGCAAGAACCCTCCAAAAATTGAAGACAGAATGGAGTAAGAAGCCTCCCAACCCTAATGGAGCAAGGTGCCTCCAAGAATTAAAGACAGCAGGAGCAAGGTGTCTCCCAACCTTAAGGAACAAGAAGCCTCCAAAATTTGAAGATAGAATGGAGCAAAGAGCCTCCAAGAATTTGAAGACAGAAGGAGCAAGGTGCCTCCCAACCCTGACAGAGCAAGAAGCCTCCAAAATTTAAAGACAGAATGGAGCAAGAACCCTCCAAAAATTGAAGACAGAATGGAGCAAGAAGCCTCCAAACCCTAATGGAGCAAGGTGCCTCCAAGAATTAAAGACAGCAGGAGCAAGGTGTCTCCCAACCTTAAGGAGCAAGAAGCCTCCAAAATTTGAAGATAGAATGGAGCAAAGAGCCTCCAAGAATTTGAAGACAGAAGGAGCAAGGTGCCTCCCAACCCTGACAGAGCGAGAAGCCTCCAAAATTTAAAGATAGAATGGAGCAAGAACCCTCCAAAAATTGAAGACAGAATGGAGCAAGAAGCCTCCCAACCCTAATGGGGCAAGGTGCCTCCAAGAATTAAAGGCAGCAGGAGCAAGGTGTCTCCCAACCACAGAGAGCAAGGCGTCTCTCAAGACTGAAAGGGAGAGGCGTCCCTGGAGCAAGGCGACTCCAAAACTAATGGAGCAAGGTGTCTCCCAACCACAGAGAGCAAGGCATCTCTCAAGACTGAAAGGGCAAGGCGTCCTTGGAGCAAGGCGACTCTCAACCACCGAGAGCAAGGCGTCTCTCAAAACTGAAAGGTCAAGGCATCCCTGGAGCAAGGCGACTCCGAAACTAATGGAGCAAGGCGACTCCCAACCACCGAGAGCATAGCGTCTCTCAAAACTGAAAGGGCAAAGCGTCCCTGGAGCAAGGTGACTCCGACCATTTGAATGACACGGAAATGTGTCCCTAAGGAGCAAGACGTCTCCCACCATTTGAATGACATGAAAATGTGTCCCTCAGGAGCAAGGCGTCTCCCACCACTTGAAATACTAAGGAACAAGGCGACTCCCACTTTCGAAATCCCTAAGGAGCAAGGCACCTCCCACATCTAAATGACACAAGAATGTGTCCTCAAGGAGTAAAGCATCTCCCAATGCTGAAGGACACGGAGTCCCCAGAGCAAAGTGTCTCCACAAAGCCAAACAAGTTGTTCCCATTCCTGGAAATGATAGAGAATCAAGACATGAAGAAGAAGGCAAAATGACGAACCATCGGGCAAAATGGCCCTTTTGTAATTTTTGATTTCACACTTTTGTAAATAGAATAGAGCAGGTGTGTGAGTTCCCTTGAGGCACTGGACAGCGCTGGAAGCACCTCCTCACCAACAGCAGCTCCTCCTACACTCTTCCTTCCTCCTTTCTCCATTCGGTCCACATCCTAACTCAACCCTTGGCCATCAAATCCTAAAAAATAAAAAAATAATAAAAAATAACAAAAAAAATGCAAGCAAGCTTCAAGTAAAAGACACAAAATGGATCAGAAGTCAGAAGTCATCTAAAAGCTTTAATGAAACAAACAAGAAGAAAAGAATATTGTCAAGTGTCTGGCATCAACGCCGAAACAGGTTGGCGAGCTTAAATCAAATCTAATCTCTTTCAAACTTAAATCAAACGCTGAAGAGTTGCCCTACAAAAACTCGAAAAGCAAAGGGTAAGGAAATTCTAAAGCCAGGAAGTGACGCCACATCTTTGGCCGCTTCCCTCTCAAAATGAAAACTTCAAAGGACTAAGCTTGTCGACCATGTCGACAGAAATGCCAGGCGCAAAAATAAGATTCTTTTTTCTCTTTGCCTTTCATCCGCAAGGTGACTTCGGCAAAGAGGGGCAGCTGTAAGCACCTCATTTTTGCGCTCCTAGAAGAGCCGGAAATGCAAAACCTAGACAAAAAGTCAAACCCTGAGGGGTCAAAAGTTGACTTTTTGATCAAGTGAAAATTGACCACCTCGCTTTATATCATTGGATAGAGAATCCCGACACGGTTCCAACGCACCTGAGTTTGCAAGAATCGGAGTCCGGATGAGGGTTCTGCGGGCAGTCAAACTTGAGGGAAGCCAAAAGTGGACTTTCTGCTAAAATCCGATCCAGGTGCTTACCTCTATATCATTGGATAGAGAATCCCGATACGGTTCCAACGCAACTGAGTTTGCAGGAATCGGAGTTCGGATGAGGGTTCTGCTGGCGGTCAAACTTGAGCGGAGCCAAAAGTTGACTTTCTGCTAAAATCCAATCCAGATGCCAACCCCTGTGTCATTGGATAAAGGGCTCCGATACAATTTTAACGCAACTAAATTTGCCCAGATCGGAGCCCGGATGAAGAAAATATGAGCTGACGAAATTCCCGAGCAGCAAAACCGGCAAACTGCGCGCGTGGCAAAAAGCTGCACACGTGGCGAGTTGCGCAGGAAAATATCTCGGGGATCAAATCCGTAAATATCCAAACATTCAAAATATCCCAGGGACTATATCTTAATTTTCGGATTTTTTAAACAAACGAGCGGCCGCATTAATTGATTTTTAATCGTTTGGTCGCTCACGCGAACGTGGCAAGCGGTATGCGCTCAGCGCAAGCTGAGCGGATACCCCTTTCTTTCTCTCCTATAAAAACCGCGTGAACATTTGTTGCAAGGGTTTGGATTTTGAAGGTTGGGGGATTTTTTAGGGTTCGGATTTTTAAGGTTGGGAGATTTTTGGGGTTCAGCATTTGTTTTGGTTAGCTTTTCTTTCTGGGTTGGCACGACTCTGCCGGCTTTGATCTCCTTCTTCCCCACTCTACCTGGATGGAGACCCATTCCCTCTCTTCCTCTTCTTCCTCGTCAAACCCGAAGGAGATCTTGCTATGGGCGTGGGGAGGTGCTGCTCCGACAGTCGCTCGAGCTCCAAGGTCCAACACATCCTGCCAGGGGTGTTGAAACACCCAGGTAATGTTCCCGATAGCCTTAACCTCTTGTCCAACGTAGATAAGCCAATTACGATATTCTTTTGTTCCGGTAATTTAATATGTTATGGTGTTTCGTTCAGTAATTCTGCTTGTATGATTCGAAGGGGGAGCATGTTCCCTTTGATCTTTGCATCTCTTGTATCCCGATAAAACCCCCCTGTTCCCTTCTTCATGTTCTGTTAATTCATGTTCTATTAGTGTTTTGTTTTCGGATTTGTAGGCTTGCAAAGAGATTTGAGCCGTGAGGACAAGTCAGGTTAGATTGATTTTGAAGTGGGTTCAGGTGTCTTCGAGGAGTCTAAGGATCCCCAGAGAGTCATTACAGAGCTTAAAAAACCAGTTGAAAATGGAGTTTAAAAAAAAAACAGAGAATCAGGGTATATGTGCTGAGCTCGCGCCCACCTTGCGCTGAGCTCGAGCCTACCTTTTTTGGGTGCGCTCACCTCGCGCTAAGCTCGCGCCCACTTCATTTTGGGTGCATTGAGCTCGCGCTCAGCTCGCGCCCACTTCATTTTGGGTGCGCTGAGCTCGCGCTCAGCTCGCGCCCACTTCATTTTGGGTGCGCTGAGCTCGCGCTCAACTCGCGCCCACTTCATTTTGGGTGTGCTGAGCTCGCGCTCAGCCTGTGCCCACTTCCTTTTTGGGTGCGCTCAGCTCGCGCCCACTTCATTTTGGGTGCACTGAGCTCGCGCTCAACTCGCGCTCACTTCCTTTTTGGGTGCGCTCACCTCGCGCCCACCTCGCCTGCGGATGCTTTTTCCGCTGTTTTCGGTCCGCCCACTTCGCGCTGACCTCGCACCTAGCGCCCGGAGGTCGGCGCATACCCCTTTTTAGGCCGAATTGCGCATATTTTTTTAAATTCCGAAAATACCCCTATACCGTACCGCGGGGGGCTTCGCCCAATGTATGTGATTTTCGTATATTTGGTGTATTTCATGATTTCTGCATATTCTGTAATCTTTGCTGACTGTGGGTAACATTCTCAAACTGAACCAAGTGTGGCAACAGGGTTTTCGAGTCACCCGAAAACCCAACATGGGACCCAGACCACCCGGTCTGACTTGATTTCCAGTGAGCCTTCCAACGGGGCCCACCCCGCCCGAATTATTCAATTGTGCCTAAATAAGATAATTAAAAAGGATTGAGTGGGCCGGACCACTTGAGGCCCACCCAAGCCCTAGGTGGGGCATGCATGCTTAAATTAGGTTGTGGTTTGGCCGAGACCACGGGCAGGGCCTGTCGGGCCCACCAAGCCCATTGAACCAGACCAGGATAGGGTTTTGAAACCCTAACCAAGGAAGTCTTGAGGTTTCAAGCCCAAGCCCAGGTAAAGGGCCCCAAGGCCTGGCCCATTTTGGAAACCAATCAAGATAAACCCAATAAATCACTTGGCTACCATGTGTGGCCCACTCACGGGCCCGCAAAGCAATCCGGCCCACCTTGCATGGAAATAACTTAATAACCCAACTTGAACTCCAAAATAAAATCAAGTCAAATTGAACCAAAGTCCAAAGGGCCACACTTGGCCCACCAAGGAACATGTGGGCCACACTTGGCCCACCAAGAGATACCGTGGGCCTTCCAACGGGGCCTACCCCACTAGACCCAGATCATTCTAACTAAGAAGATAAAACTATGTAAAGGGACCCACACCACTTTGACGGTCCCGCCAGACTTAATCAAATTGCATGCTGGAATAGGAATCGAGTGAGTGAAAGACCAAAGCTGACTCAAACCAGGGAAACCTATGGGACCCGTCATTCGACGGGGCGGACCGAGGTGTCTACGGACTTCCCCGGATTGTAACCGAGAACTTACTTAGAATCTCTAAGCCGCAGACCAGTCTAATTGAAAATCTAGGCACCCAGGTGTCCGCCTGCACCCCATCAGGCGGTGGCGACTCCAAATTCCCATTTTTACCCAGTGCGACACACCGAAGTCAGGCGCGCACAAAGGCGATTATTGAAATGCCATCACCCATAACAGAGAAAGAAGTTAGGGGTTTTCTTGGAAGAATTCAGTATATCAGTAGGTTCATAGCACAGCTCACTGCCATATGTGAACCAATCTTCAAGTTGCTAAGAAAGAACAACCCAACTGTCTAGAACGATGATTGCCAACAAGCCTTTGACAAGATAAAGGAATATTTGCTGAATCCACCTGTGTTAGTGCCACCAACTCTGGGAAGACCACTAATTTTATACTTATCAGTTTTGGAGACATCGATGGGGTGTGTTTTGGGACAGCATGATGAGACGGGTAGAAAGGAAAGGGCAATTTACTATCTGAGCAAGAAGTTCACAGAATATGAAGCCAAGTATTCCCCTTTGGAAAAAAACCTGTTGTGCTTTAGTGTGGGCTACTCAAAGACTGAGGCATTACTTCCTTAGTCATTCCACATTATTGATATCCCAAATGGACCCTCTGAAGTACTTATTTGAGAAACCGGCATTAACTGGTAGAACGGTGAAGTGGCAGCTCTTGCTTCCTGAATTTGACCTTAAATATGTCACTCAAAAGGATATTAAAGGTCAAGCAATTGCTGATCACTTAGCTGAACACCCCTTGCCAAACTACCAACCTTTAAAAACTAACTTTCCGGATGAGGCAGTGCTGTTTACTGAAGAAGAGGAAAGTGAAACTTCCTTGCAGATGTTCTTCGATGGTGCCGCAAACATGAATGGAAATGGAGTTGGGGCAGTCTTGGTCAAGCCAGATGGTTCACATATCCCAATCGCAATAAAGCTGAGATTTCAATGCACGAACAACATTGCAGAGTATGAGGCATGTATAATCGGATTGCAAACTACTCTAGACCATGAGGTGGAGGAACTTGACGTATACGGAGATTCGAGTCTTATCATCTTCCAAACAACTGGTGAATTGAAAACCAAAGATCACAAATTGATCCCATATCACCAGTATTTGGAAGAAATAAGCACCAAATTTACTCGAATTTCCTTTAGCTATATGCCAAGGGCCAAGAATCAATTTGCAGATGCTCTAGCAACATTGGCTTCAATGATCAGTATGCCAGAAGGAGTAGATATCAAACCACTGGAAATTGAAGTCAGAGATGAATCAGCTTACTGTCTTGTTCTAGAAGGGGTACCGGAAGAAGAAGTGCCATGGTTTCAGGATATCAAGAATTTCTTGAATGATCAGAGTCTTCCAGAAGATGCTACCTCTACTGAGAAAAGGGCAATACAAAGATTAGCAGGACGATTCCTACTGAGTGGTGGGCAGCTATACAAGAGATCACATAATGATATTCTACTCAGATGTGTTGCCAAGGCTGAGTCAGAAAGGTTGATTGAGACTGTACATGGAGGAGTCTATGGACCCCATATGAATGGGCATATGTTTGCAAAGAAGATTTTGCAATAGGGATACTATTGGTCAACAATGGAGCACGATTGCTGTGAACATGTTAGGAGATGTCATCCGTGCCAAATATATGCGGATAATAAGCATGCACCACCAAGTGAGCTGCACAACATGACCTCACCATGGCCTTTCTCCATCTGGGGCATAGATGTCATTGGCATGATCTCCCCAAAGACATCAAACGGGCACAGATTCATTCTGGTAGCAATCGATTATTTCACCAAGTGGGTAGAGGCAGCTTCGTATGCAAATGTCACAAGCAACCATGTTATTAAGTTTTTGAAGCACAATATCATTTGTCGCTATGGTCTGCCAAATGCCATAGTATCAGACAATGCTTCAAATATTAATAACAAGGATATGAAGAAGTTGTGTGAGCAGTTCCAAATCATCCATCACAAGTCAGCTCCGTATAGACCAAAGATGAATGGGGCAGTAGAAGCAGCAAATAAGAATATAAAGAAAATCATTCAGAAGATGGTAGTGAATTACAGAGATTGGCATGAAATGCTACCACTTGCTCTACATGCCTATAGGACCTCAATCCGGACTTCTATTGGGGCAACCCCGTATTCCCTAGTTTATGGAATGGAAGCAGTTTTATCCGTTGAAGTTGAAATCCCATCACTAAGAGTGCTAATGGAAGCAGAATTGGAAGAAGCTGAGTGGATACAGTCACGACATGATCAACTCAATCTGATAGAGGAAAAGCGTTTAAAGGCGCTTTGTCATGGCCAGTTGTATCAGAAGAGAATGGCCAAGGCTTACAATAAGAAGGTGAAGCCCAAACTTTCCAAGAAGGAAATTTGGTCTTGAAGAAAATCTTACCATTTTTGAAAGACCCTCGTGGGAAGTTTAAGCCAAATTGGGAAGGGCCTTATGTTGTCAAGAAGGTTCTATCAGGGGGTGCACTCATCTTAACAGAAATGGATGGAAAAGATTTTCTTGAGCCAATTAACTCTGATGCAGTAAAAAGATATTTTCCTTGATTGAATATTACTAGGAAATGATCCGAGGCCATTTTTTCTTTATTTCACAAAATTTTAATCCCTAGTCTAGCCAAGTCAAGCCTGTTCGTTTCTTTGATAAACCTAAACCGGGACTTATAGTATCATACTAGGGCAAAGCAAATTGGGGCAAGAACAAAAGAAAAAAGGAAATGAGAAAAAAAAAAAAGCAAGGAATAGTGGCAAATGAAATCCAAGTGCAAAAAGAAAAGAAATGAACAAAGTTTGGGGGAATTAGGGTTATATGCATCATGACTGTAAGTCCAGTTGACCTATTTTCATGTTTGGAAAATTTTGAGCTTTTAACACCCTTTCTTTCATAAACCGAGCCTAGCCTTCATTTCGTCCTATTTATAAGCCCTCGGTGATTTTAGTGTATTATTTTAATGTTCAAAGTAAAAATTGGTGATGACAGAATGCAAAAAGCCGGCCCTAGTGAAAACCGTAACTGGCGCTAGGGGCAATATTGGTAAGAGAAGAAAAAGAAAAAAGAAGAAGAGAAAAATAGAATCAGAGGTTGAGTTGATTATGTTGTCCAAGCTTGAAGTGAAATCAGTATGAGCACTGGAGATGGAACTGATTGGGAATAACGGGGTCAATTTTAGAAGAAAAGGAATTTGGGGATGACTCTAATGGTCCCAGGATAGACAGATCTGGTCTCTCCTTATTGCTTGAATTACCCCTTTCATTATTCAACTTGATTTTAATTCCTTTAATTATGTGTGATTAAGTGTTTTGGACCAAAATTCAAAAAAATAATAAAATACAAAAAAAGCAAAAAAATTATATTTTGGCCAGTGATGAGAAATCAAATACTATTGGAGTTTGCTTTTGTACAAAGGTATGAAAAAAAAATGCAGTAAAAAGGAGCTAGTCCTTATCCCCTAGCCGCTCCTCAAGCTCCCAAATCCGAGCTGCCTGAGCCGCAATAATCCTAGAAGTCCCCCTCTGCATTGGGATCACTCAGAAAAGATATGATCTCATCTGAAAGGGCCTGCTTGATCCTTATATCTCTAAGGCTAGCTAGAGCATCTGGTACTTTTGCTGTATCACCCGGAATTCAAAGTGACGAGCCTATCTCTGCTCCTCAAGTTTCTATTCCATAGCAGTGCGACGTGATACCTGCTTTTCAATTTGCCTCTCCAAATAAATACCTCATATACTAATTTCCTGGGCCTCTCGTACCCATATCTGTTGAAGCCACTTGTGGGATGCTCTTTCAGACGGCCTCTCGTACCCAGATCTGTTGAAGCCACTTGTGGGATGCTCTTTCAGACTCCAGGATATCTTCATAAGTCGGTGCAGGAACTGTAGGAGGATCCTCGGGTACTGGGGCACAACTCTGGACCTGCTATCTAATTTAGAAAAGATAGTCCTTCACATGTGCTTCAGAAAAGATTGGGCCCCGCAAGAAGTGTACATAGGACCACTCCTTCATCAACCGAGCATTCAGCCCCATGATGGCTGGTATAAGTGGCCCAAGAAAGTCCCCATATCCATCTGGGATCGTAATCCCCTGGGTTGCTCCAAACTACCAAAGAACCCGCAAAGGAAGGTAGAGAACAACAGACCTCAAGCCTACTAGAACCATGAAGTTCCTGTCTCTGAAGCTGATCACTGTCTCTGCATTGGGCTGATAAGAGCCAGGCCACCTCACCTGATCATCCTGGAGAATACCCAAGAAAGTAAGCCAACTCTGCTTGCCTCCTTGGATGTTAGGACACCCCCGGTTGCTCATCAAGACAAGAACTTTCATTATTGGAGAGAAGCGTTGATCAATCATCTCAATTTGACTCAGGTGGTCAAGTAACCAAAGCTGCAGAAAGGGGGAAATATTTCAATGTATTGTAGAAGAAAAAAAAGAAAGAAAAAAAAAGAGAAGAAATAAAAGGGGATTTTACCTGTAGGATAGGGGCACAAGCGAGAAAGCGCTTCTTCTTCCTGAAATAGTAGTCAGTAAAGGCTTGATACATCTCTGCCAATATCATAGGGGCGAAACTCTCCCGTTCCCTAACCTGGCAAATGACAGAGATGAGAGCCAAGTCGACCCGGTCATCATCCCGTGGAAAAAGTAATTGGTTGACCACTATCAAAGTCAAGGCATTAAACCAGGCCTGCTTGTTTTCACCCCTTAGAAGTTTTTCCATCAAAAAGGTCTTGGTTAGGGTCAGCAGGGTGTCAAAGTACCCTAGGTCCTTCTTCCCCATACCCAGAAAGGTGGATGCCTCTTTTTTGTAGCTAAGCTTAAGTGGCGGGTTCACAACTTTCTCTGAAAACCTTAGGCTAAGGATCGTTTCTACTTCCTCAACAGTCGGGGTCATCTCTTTATCACCAAATCGGAAGAGATTCAACTGAGGTTCCCAATGCCCAATCAAAGCCTCAATGATTTCCCATTTGAAAGGATGGTAGGGATGAGCAAGATATGACCTAAGTTAATAGAGTCCCACTGGATCTTTTCTTCAAGGGTCATGGAGTTAACCCATCTAGTGTAGAATGAATCTACAACATTGTATCTAGTCAGATTAGGGGGTTTTGATCTGAACGGCTGTTTTGCAGGGGAGGCTTCATTGGTAGAAGATAACAAGGTGGAAGATGATCCTGAGGCAAATCCCGAGATCCTGCTATTTTATATTGAAAGAGTAGAGGACTACTCTTAAGGTCCACGATCTATAACGATTCAGAATTTAACAATTGCGGAAATAGTACACAAAGAATTATACGAGGAAACCTGGATCCAGATCCAGGAAAAACCTCGAGTCTATATGAGGCGACTAACCCTTCAAAATCCACTATTGAATGAGAAGACAATTACAAAGGAGAACATACTTAACCTTTACAATTTGACTCACTCAACAGCAATCCACAGTTCGAATCCACGAACTGCTACACAGCTTGAATCCACAAGCTGCAGAACACGATCAGTCCAGATCGCAAACAATCACTCTCCAGTGATCCACAGTTCGAATCCACGAACTGCAACACAGCTTGAATCCACAAGCTGCAGGACACGATCAATCCAGATCGCAGCAATCCTCTCAGAATCCACTGAGACGATCCAATGCAGTAGGAATCCACCTATGCATCAATCAAGGTCGATCACCAGTCCAGGCGATCACACGATCGGATGAAGTTCTGAATTGAAGAAGAATCCTCTACCTTCAATTCCAGGTGATCTATCTCAGATCTCCCCCTCACTCGATCGTCGACTCTCTAAAGGCTATTTGATCGAATCTCAAATCTCTCAAGATCCGAATTCAAAAAAGATCCAAAGAAAAAAGTCACAATTAAACATTACAACTCGTCTATTTAAAGAATAAAACACAAATCGCGTCGAGCGCTGGTAGCGTCATGAAGCGATCGAAGTAGACGGCTGGTAGCGAACTCATGTCCCGCTCAGAGTGAGTTGAATCTGTTAGACGCGCGCTGCTAGCGAGCTGCTAGCGGGAGAGTACGCGGCAGGTGCACGATCCTTGCTTTTGACACACGAAATTCCTTATGCGCTGCCAGCGGGGTGGCAGCGGCGTGGTAGCAGTGTGGTGGCACCAACTCTTCTTCTTTACTGAATTTACTGAATTTTCATTGTTTAATCTGCACATCTTGAAGCTTTATTAGAAACCTAGTTTGTCAATCATTTGCCATAACAGGAGTGTGAGTTTTTCACACTTACAATCTCCCCCTTGGCAAATGCCTGACAACAACCTTACATCAGTTTTTAAAATCAACCTTAGTTAATGATGATATCCATTCAAGAAATTTAAAACTACACTGTTAACCAGAGACACAGTGATTTGGATTAATCCAGAGTTTCATTCATTTACAACCAGATATACAGATAACAAAATCATTTACATTGTTCAAGAAAGACAAACAGCAAGAAAGAAGGACAGACAGACATTAAGAAAGAAAGACAGACATTATCTCCCCCTTACTTATCATTCCCTTATACAAAAAATTCAGGAGACAACACCCAGAACAGACCATAACAAAACAACCATCATATCCACAACAAGAATAACATCACCAAACATCAAGCAAACAACAGAATTCGAAACATCAGCAGCAGCAAGCAGCAAACACCAAGCATCAGCGCAAGCATCAGCACCCACCCAGCCAAACCATCAATCAGAACCATCATCCAAATTTCTCCCCCTTTCTGGATGGTGGTTTGGGTTCCCAAGACCGTGAGTAGTGCTTGTAGGCATCTTGAGATCTGGAGTGCAGCCAGCAGAGCTTGTGATCCATCTCCAGCTGAGTCTTTCGAATGCATTCGAGAAAATGACCCGCTTCATTTTGCATACGTTGCTGAGCAGCAACGTCCCTTTGTACTTCTCCACAAGTGAAATCAACATCCTTTATCAATTGCCCCAGCTTCTCTTGGGTTTCGGATTTGAACATGCTCATCATGAGCATGTGAGACCTAACCTCTGAAAAGAAAGCCTCCTGAGAAGCTTGCATTGAATTCAGTTTCTCTATGATGGCCATAGCATCAGGGCTGGACAGAGAGGACTGAGAAGAGGAGGGATCAGAGGACATTACCCGAAAAGGACTTGCTCGTTTACTGCGGGTCAGAGTGGATGAAGCAATGGGAGGACGGGGATGCATAATCAATTCAGTAGGATCAGGGAGTACCCCCTGATGAACACACATGTACGAGATGAAAATTCCAAAAGGAAGAGCCGCAGTCTTGGATTTTAAATTCCTAGACTGAAGAATCTGATGGAAGATAATAGAAGGAAGACAGATACTTTCTCTGTTCCAGATGGCATGAAGAAGTCTTGCCCGATGATGAGAGATCTCTGAGTGATGATCAGAAGGAACAAGAGAAGCACAGACAAACAAGTTCAAGATCCGGAGAAGATCTTGAAGAGAGCCATGAGGCAAATAGTTGGGCTTGTTCTTAATGGAAGAAGGAGCACCCTCAACTATTAGAGACGGAATAATGGACTCCATAGGAGGATCAGAATGAGACTCAAGAAAGTTAAAGGAGGGAGAGTCAACAAGAGGAAGTTCAAGCAGAGAGGAAATAAGCTCTTTCGAGAAGTCGAAAGAAATTCCCCTGACATAGGCTTTTACAGAGCCTTGACTGGCAAGATGAAGTTGATGAAGATTAGAGTAAAATTCACGGACCAGGTTCGGATAAGCAAAACCCCCAAGCAATGCAAATTTTTTCCAACCATTGTCTGAAAACAATGAGTAGAAAGGGGTTTCAGAAAAAGAGTCAAGCTGGATGGCCCTTTCCAGAAGAAGAGGCCTGTGCTTGAAGAAGGTATTGAAATCAGATAAACCATTCCCCACAAATGGTTCAGAAGAATGAGAAGGGGAAGGAGGTCTCACAGGAGGAGAAGGAATAACAGGAGAAGACCTCACATGAGGAGACTTCACAGGAGGAGACCTCACAGGAGGAGACGATGTTGAAGGAGAATCAGTTCTCGACTTTCTCTTGAGAGGCATGGTAAAAGAAATGGAAGAGAAAGAGAAAATAGACAGCACCAAACAGCACAATGAGAAAGCCCTAATTGCTGAAAAAACTACTAAACCCTAGCTTCGAATAAAGAGAGAAAACTACAGAACTAGGAAGCAAAAAAATGGAGAAGCAGGACGAAGATGGTAAAAAAAAAACTTTTACCTGAACAGTAGACAGGAAGGAAGAATATGACAGCGACAGCAGCACCGGGACACGACGCGAGAAGCGAGGGAAAAGCGAAGAGGGTAAAAAAAAAAACAGGGGTAAAAAAAATAGCTCACTTTCACCTATATATAGACAAACTCAAATACGCTGCCAGCGGGCAACTGGCGGCGTAGAAGGTGCACATGCACAAACAACAAAAACTACAGATTCAACGCATAAACTTATAAAAGAGGATTGAACAATTTTTCATGACATCCTCCTACTTCTAAACACGAAGCTGAGATTTTAGCTAAACCCAAAAATCATCCAGATAATCAACTTATTCAATCTAAGAAGTACTTAGCACAAAACTGATCTTGAAGTACCTATCAGAGTTAATTCAGATGTGGTACATTTCATATCAAAGAGCAAAATTTCATTTATGGTTTCTCATACTATAAATTTTCTTCAAGATATTAAGAACATATGCATACTAATGAGTCAATGCTTGTGAGAAATGAGCAACATTTTTGACTTTTACACTTCATACATATAGAAGACTATTTCAGTGTAAACAATCTTGAAAAGTATAGACATATCCCAACTTCATTTTGGTGGCTTTCGCACATCTGAGATAGGTAGCCTTTTCTGATCTCTTTTTCTTTTTAAAGAAGGCATTGACCCTTAAAAAACCTGAGTTTACAGTTCATTCCAAGAATATACCTTCTTTATCTTTTTCTTTTTGAGATTTACAGTGGCTTTCACTCTAATCTCTATGGCAGCCATTTCCAAAACTTTTCTTTTCACAAAGGTGATAGCCTATAGATCCCAAGCTTTACCACACAATAAGCTTCAATACGTACAGGTGTTTCAGACAAAGTTGCTGGTTAGAAATAAGACATTTCTGTCAATATGCATACACTCAATCTTCCTGAAAACAGATCTTAGTAATAAGAACACACAAATTCATTTTGAACAGATATGTGAGACATTTTACATCAAAATTAACTCAAAACAGAACCTGATTTTCAGTTTTGAGAGCATACTCCTAGGGATTTCCTAAGAGTTTCAAATCTGTTTTGATCTAAAGGTTTGGTAAAAATGTCAGCCAACTGTTTTTCAGTAGATATGTATTCAATCACAACAGTTTTGTCTTCAATCAACTCTCTTATAAAGTGATGCCTGATATCTATATGTTTGGTCCTTGAGTGTTGAACAGGATTCTTAGAGATATTTATGGCACTTTGATTATCATAGAAGAGAATCATTTGATCTTGATCTATCCCATAATCTGATAACATTTGTTTCATCCAAATAAGTTGAGTACAACTGCTTCCTGCAGCAATATACTCAGCTTCAGCAGTACTCAGAGAAACACAGTTTTGTTTCTTGCTTAACCAGGCAATAAGATTATTTCCCATGTAAAAGCAACCACCAGAGGTGCTTTTTCTGTCATCCATACACCCAGCCCAATCAGCATCAGTGTATCCAGTTAGATGTGGGTTTGTCTCTTTGGAAAACCAGATTCCCAGATCAATAGTCCCATTAACATATTTTATAATCCTTTTAACAGCATTCATATGGGATTCTTTAGGATTAGCCTGATATCTAGCACATACTCCAACACTAAAGCTTATATCAGGTCTACTTGCTGTTAAGTACAGTAGACTCCCAATCATTCCCCTGTACAGGGTAGGGTCTACTACCTTTCCAGATTCATCTTTTCCAAGTCTTAAACTAGTACTCATAGGAGTCCTAGCATGTTTAGCATGAGTTAAGCTGAATCTCTTAACAAGATTTCTTGAATATTTTGCTTGAGAGAAAAAGATTCCTTGTTGAGATTGATAAATCTGAAGACCTAAGAAAAAATTCAGTTCACCCATCATACTCATTTCAAATTCACTCTTCATTAAATCAGCAAAGAAGTGAGCATGATTTTCAGAAGTGGACCCAAACACTATGTCATCAACATAGATTTGAGCAATTAAAATATGTTTGGACTCTCTTTGAATAAAGAGAGTTTTATCTACATTTCCTCTCATAAAACCAAATTCAAGTAAAAAGAAGGTAAGTCTCTCATACCAAGCTCTAGGAGCTTGTTTGAGTCCATACAAGGCTTTGTTCAGTTTATAGACATATTTAGGATGATTTGTGTCCTCAAATCCTTTAGGTTGCTCTACATAGACTTCTTCATTCAGATATCCATTCAAAAATGCACTCTTAACATCCATTTGAAACAGTTTAAATTTCAAGTAACATGCAATAGACAGCAGTAATCTGATTGATTCTAACCTAGCTACAGGAGCAAAGGTTTCATCAAAATCTATTCCTTCTACTTGAGTATACCCCTGAGCAACAAGCCTAGCCTTATTTCTGGTTACTATCCCATTCTCATCAGATTTGTTTTTAAAAATCCACTTGGTTCCTATCACATTCAGATTAGAGGGTCTTTCAACCAATTCCCAAACATTATTTCTAGTAAATTGATTCATTTCTTCATGCATAGCATTCAACCAAGAATCATCTAACAATGCATCTTTATAAGATTTTGGCTCAAATTGAGAGAGATAAGAAGAAAATCTTACCTCATTATGTACCTGATGTCTTGTTCTGACACCATCTGAAATATTTCCAACAATTTGCTCAGTTGGGTGGTCTTTGAGAGTTCTAGCCAGAGGAACCACTTCAATGCTTGAGGAAGCATCTATGATTTCATCCTCTTCATCTGCAGCCTGCATAAATTCACTGTCATTACTTTCATCATCTATTAGCACATTAATAGATTCCATTACAACTGATTTCTGCAAATTGAAAACTCTGTAAGCTCTACTAGAAGAAGAATATCCTAGAAAAATTCCTTCATCGCTTCTAGAATCAAATTTTCCTAGATTTTCTCTGTCCCTTAAGATATAGCATTTACTTCCAAATACTCTGAAATATTTCAAATTTGGCTGTTTTCCTTTCCAAAGTTTATAGGGAGTTTGTTTCCATCCAGATCTGATATAAACTCTGTTACTAATGTAACAGGCAGTGTTTATAGCTTCAGCCCAGAATTTTGTTGAAATTTTCTTGGCTATCATCATGGTTCTAGCCATTTCTTGTAAAACTCTGTTCTTCCTCTCCACAACTCCATTTTGTTGTGGGGTCTTAGGAGCAGAAAATTCATGTTTGATTCCATGTTCTTCACAGAAATTGGAAAACATTTGATTCTCAAATTCTGTCCCATGGTCAGATCTGATTCTTACAATCTTTCCTATTTGCAAGTTCTTTTCAACTTGAATTTGGCAGCACAGATGTTTAAAACAATTGAAACATTCAGATTTTTCTCTTAGAAAGTCTACCCAAGTATATCTGCTGTAATCATCTACTGCAACAAATATATATTTCTTTCCTCCCAGACTTTCAGTCTTTGTAGGTCCCATTAAATCCATATGAATCAGTTCTAATGGTCTTGATGTTCCTACAGTGGTCGTTTTCTTGTGTGTGGCTTTGATTTGTTTTCCTTGGTTGCAAGGACCACACATCCCTTTCTTTTTATTTTTCCCAAACTTGGGAATTCCTCTAACCAACTCAGACTTAGAGATTTTTGACAAATCTCTATAGTTAATGTGGCCAAGTCTCCTATGTCACAAATCAATTTCATTGCCTATGGAGGATTTTAAAGCACACTCATTGTTTCCAACAATCCCATAGCAATTATCACTTGTTCTTTCACCTACAAGAACAGTTCTACCAGATTTATCCAATATTTTGCATTCTTTTCTGGTAAAATTAACAAATAATCTGGAATCACATAGTTGGCTAATGCTAATAAGATTTGCTTTCAAACCTGATACAAATAGAACATTTTTTAAGCATACTCCATTTGGACCTGTAACAGTTCCTTTACCTTTAACTTGGGAAGTGCTTCCATCACCAAATGTAACACTTCCACCAAAATATTCTTCAAAGGTACTGAACATAGCCTTACTACCACACATGTGTCTTGAACACCCACTGTCCAAGTACCACATGTTGACATCATGAGCTTTTAAAGCTACATGAACCACATTAGCAACTAATGAATCTTTTCTTACCCAAATCTGTTTCTCAGCAGTCTTCTGAACAGTACCTTCTTCAACTACTTGAGTTTTTGAAGGAAGCTTCTTAGATAGATTTGAGACTTCCTGATTTAATGTTTCAGTCAACTTTAACAGAGAGTCAAATCTGTTGTATAAGTCCAGAGACTGACTTTGATTTACCTTTCTCTTATTTTCAAAATATCCATCAGGGAAACCATACAGTTCATAACACTTTGGTCTTATATGGCCTTTTTTATTGCAGTGATGGCATACAGGTATAAACCTATTTTCAGAAAAATCAACATTTCTAGACTTGCCAACATATCTAAACTGTACAGATTTAGATTTCTCAGAAGTTGAAGATTTACCTGTTGATCTTACTTCTCCAGCAGAGATTTTCTGTGAAGATTCCTTGTTTTGATTACTTACTTTCATTCTTTTTCCAGCTGAATTTGAGCTTTCAGGAACTTCCTTTGAAGTTGATTCCTCAGTAATTTGAAGATTTCCTGCAGTAGAATTTGAAGCATTAGATTTACTTGAATTTGAAACTTTCTCAAATTCAATTACTTTACCTTGTAGTTCAGAAATCTGAGCTTCTTTTTCTTTTATTTTTTCAGTTTTTTCAGTTAGAGAAGTTACCAGAGAATTTTCTTTAGCATGTTTTTCAAGTAACTTCTGGTTTATTGAATCTATTTCTGCAAGAGCTTTCTTTCTCTCTGTTTCTGATTCCTTCAATTTTTTACTCAGTTTCTTGATTTTTTTCTGAGCTCTATTAAATTCCTTATAGAGCTGATTGTATGCTTCTTGTAGTTCTTCTTCATCATCTGATAAAGTCTCTTTGTTATCTCCTGCAATTCCAGAGATTGAACTACCAGAGGAGGATGAGTAAAAAGAATTGAAAGCAGTAAAATTAACAGACATATCCTCATCAGATTGTGAAGAATTATCAGTGTTACTGTCATCCCAAGTAACCTGATAATTAGTCTTTTTCTTTTTATCTTTTGAGGGACAATCAGAGGCAACATGTCCAAATCCTCTACATTTGTAACATTGGACCTCATCATTCTGAGAAGATTTCTTCTCCTTTCTTGGATCAGACATTTTCTTATCAGATCTCCTGTTAGATCTGTCAATGGATGATGAAGAAGTGGATTGTCTCTTTTTAAACATTTTCTTAAACTTTTTGGCTAAGAGGACAAGTTCATCCATATCAACATCAGAATTATCTGATTCTTCAGTATTAACAGATTTTACAGATTTAAGAGCTATTCCTTTATTTCTTTTTGGAATATTGAGATCTAGCTCATAAGTCTGTAAAGATCCTACCAGATCTTCTATTCTCATGTTATCTACATCTTTTGCCTCTTGTATTGCAGTTACTTTAGGTCTGAATCTTTCAGGCAAAGATCTTAAGATTTTTCTAATAACTTTTGATGTAGTAATCTTTTCTCCAAGATTAAAACTAGAATTTACAATATCTGAGAGTTTAGCATAAAACTCATCATCTTTCATATACAAAGTTTCGAAAGATGTAGTAAGTCTCTGAAGTCTGGACAGCTTGACAGCTGAGGTTCCTTCATGAGTGACCTCTAGGATGTCCCAAGCTTCCTTAGCAACTTCACATGAAGAAATTCTCCTGAATTCCTCAACACTAACAGCACAAAATAAGGCATTCATTGCCTTGTTATTCCATCCACATTGATCAGATTCAGTTTTAGTCCAATGATCATGAGGTTTGGGGATCACAACACCTACTTCTGTTGTGATCACAGGTGGATGATAACCATTACAAACAGAGAGCCAGACACGCTCATCGATTGATTTCAGGTAAGCTCTCATTCTTGCTTTCCAGTAAGAATAATTGTTACCTTCAAATAAAGGAGGTCTAGAGGCAGATCCTCCTTCTTTTCCAGAATCCATGCTATAGATCTAGATCACACTATGTATAGCAATTCAAAGTGAATAAGCTCCGATACCACTTGAAAGAGTAGAGGACTACTCTTAAGGTCCACGATCTATAACGATTCAGAATTTAACAATTGCGGAAACAGTACACAAAGAATTATACGAGGAAACCTGGATCCAGATCCAGGAAAAACCTCGAGTCTATATGAGGCGACTAACCCTTCAAAATCCACTATTGAATGAGAAGACAATTACAAAGGAGAACATACTTAACCTTTACAATTTGACTCACTCAACAGCAATCCACAGTTCGAATCCACGAACTGCTACACAGCTTGAATCCACAAGCTGCAGAACACGATCAGTCCAGATCGCAAACAATCACTCTCCAGTGATCCACAGTTCGAATCCACGAACTGCAACACAGCTTGAATCCACAAGCTGCAGGACACGATCAATCCAGATCGCAGCAATCCTCTCAGAATCCACTGAGACGATCCAATGCAGTAGGAATCCACCTATGCATCAATCAAGGTCGATCACCAGTCCAGGCGATCACACGATCGGATGAAGTTCTGAATTGAAGAAGAATCCTCTACCTTCAATTCCAGGTGATCTATCTCAGATCTCCCCCTCACTCGATCGCCGACTCTCTAAAGACTATTTGATCGAATCTCAAATCTCTCAAGATCCGAATTCAAAAAAGATCCAAAGAAAAAAGTCACAATTAAACATTACAACTCGTCTATTTAAAGAATAAAACACAAATCGCGTCGAGCGCTGGTAGCGTCGTGAAGCGATCGAAGTAGACGGCTGGTAGCGAACTCATGTCCCGCTCAGAGTGAGTTGAATCTGTTAGACGCGCGCTGCTAGTGAGCTGCTAGCGGGAGAGTACGCGGCAGGTGCACGATCCTTGCTTTTGACACACGAAATTCCTTATGCGCTGCCAGCGGGGGTGGCAGCGGCGTGGTAGCAGTGTGGTGGCACCAACTCTTCTTCTTTACTGAATTTACTGAATTTTCATTGTTTAATCTGCACATCTTGAAGCTTTATTAGAAACCTAGTTTGTCAATCATTTGCCATAACAGGAGTGTGAGTTTTTCACACTTGAGTCTCATTCTGATCCTCCTATGGAGTCCATTATTCCGTCTCTAATAGTTGAGGGTGCTCCTTCTTCCATTAAGAACAAGCCCAACTATTTGCCTCATGGCTCTCTTCAAGATCTTCTCCGGATCTTGAACTTGTTTGTCTGTGCTTCTCTTGTTCCTTCTGATCATCACTCAGAGATCTCTCATCATCGGGCAAGACTTCTTCATGCCATCTGGAACAGAGAAAGTATCTGTCTTCCTTCTATTATCTTCCATCAGATTCTTCAGTCTAGGAATTTAAAATCCAAGACTGCGGCTCTTCCTTTTGGAATTTTCATCTCGTACATGTGTGTTCATCAGGGGGTACTCCCTGATCCTACTGAATTGATTATGCATCCCCGTCCTCCCATTGCTTCATCCACTCTGACCCGCAGTAAACGAGCAAGTCCTTTTCGGGTAATGTCCTCTGATCCCTCCTCTTCTCAGTCCTCTCTGTCCAGCCCTGATGCTATGGCCATCATAGAGAAACTGAATTCAATGCAAGCTTCTCAGGAGGCTTTCTTTTCAGAGGTTAGGTCTCACATGCTCATGATGAGCATGTTCAAATCCGAAACCCAAGAGAAGCTGGGGCAATTGATAAAGGATGTTGATTTCACTTGTGGAGAAGTACAAAGGGACGTTGCTGCTCAGCAACGTATGCAAAATGAAGCGGGTCATTTTCTCGAATGCATTCGAAAGACTCAGCTGGAGATGGATCACAAGCTCTGCTGGCTGCACTCCAGATCTCAAGATGCCTACAAGCACTACTCACGGTCTTGGGAACCCAAACCACCATCCAGAAAGGGGGAGAAATTTGGATGATGGTTCTGATTGATGGTTTGGCTGGGTGGGTGCTGATGCTTGCGCTGATGCTTGGTGTTTGCTGCTTGCTGCTGCTGATGTTTCGAATTCTGTTGTTTGCTTGATGTTTGGTGATGTTATTCTTGTTGTGGATATGATGGTTGTTTTGTTATGGTCTGTTCTGGGTGTTGTCTCCTGAATTTTTTGTATAAGGGAATGATAAGTAAGGGGGAGATAATGTCTGTCTTTCTTTCTTAATGTCTGTCTGTCCTTCTTTCTTGCTGTCTGTCTTTCTTGAACAATGTAAATGATTTTGTTATCTGTATATCTGGTTGTAAATGAATGAAACTCTGGATTAATCCAAATCACTGTGTCTCTGGTTAACAGTGTAGTTTTAAATTTCTTGAATGTATATCATCATTAACTAAGGTTGATTTTAAAAACTGATGTAAGGTTGTTGTCAGGCATTTGCCAAGGGGGAGATTGTAAGTGTGAAAAACTCACACTCCTGTTATGGCAAATGATTGACAAACTAGGTTTCTAATAAAGCTTCAAGATGTGCAGATTAAACAATGAAAATTCAGTAAATTCAGTAAAGAAGAAGAGTTGGTGCCACCACACTGCTACCACGCCGCTGCCACCCCCGCTGGCAGCGCATAAGGAATTTCGTGTGTCAAAAGCAAGGATCGTGCACCTGCCGCGTACTCTCCCGCTAGCAGCTCGCTAGCAGCGCGCGTCTAACAGATTCAACTCACTCTGAGCGGGACATGAGTTCGCTACCAGCCGTCTACTTCGATCGCTTCACGACGCTACCAGCGCTCGACGCGATTTGTGTTTTATTCTTTAAATAGACGAGTTGTAATGTTTAATTGTGACTTTTTTCTTTGGATCTTTTTTGAATTCGGATCTTGAGAGATTTGAGATTCGATCAAATAGTCTTTAGAGAGTCGGCGATCGAGTGAGGGGGAGATCTGAGATAGATCACCTGGAATTGAAGGTAGAGGATTCTTCTTCAATTCAGAACTTCATCCGATCGTGTGATCGCCTGGACTGGTGATCGACCTTGATTGATGCATAGGTGGATTCCTACTGCATTGGATCGTCTCAGTGGATTCTGAGAGGATTGCTGCGATCTGGATTGATCGTGTCCTGCAGCTTGTGGATTCAAGCTGTGTTGCAGTTCGTGGATTCGAACTGTGGATCACTGGAGAGTGATTGTTTGCGATCTGGACTGATCGTGTTCTGCAGCTTGTGGATTCAAGCTGTGTAGCAGTTCGTGGATTCGAACTGTGGATTGCTGTTGAGTGAGTCAAATTGTAAAGGTTAAGTATGTTCTCCTTTGTAATTGTCTTCTCATTCAATAGTGGATTTTGAAGGGTTAGTCGCCTCATATAGACTCGAGGTTTTTCCTGGATCTGGATCCAGGTTTCCTCGTATAATTCTTTGTGTACTGTTTCCGCAATTGTTAAATTCTGAATCGTTATAGATCGTGGACCTTAAGAGTAGTGCTCTACTCTTTCATATATACTGCTTAAATGTATCCAAAATCTCAATTCGGATACAAATACTATCCTTCATATTCGACATAATATATTGGATACAAGTGATATTATGTGTATCTGACATTACATGTCGGATACAAGTAATATTGTGTGTATCCGACATAAAATGTCGGATACACATGATGATTGCATTTACCTATCTGATTTTTCGGATAGATGGAAAAAAAAGAGAGAAAAGCATGAAAATTTCGAAATACAATTCCCTGTATTACCTGTGTACATTTCATAACTGAAAAAAATCGAAAGAAAAGAGCAAGACAATAAGAAGCAACGAATGTAAAGTTTCTTTTATATATATGTAAACACCCCAAATTGCACTAAAAATGAGAAAATAATTGAAAATATTAATTGGGATTTAAAACAGGTCAAAAAAGTGTAAAATCTGGCCAAACTGGTCATGACCGTATTTTGTTTACGGACTGGTCATACCTGCAGTTGATATACGGTCACGGCATGCCCGCATTAATAATACGGGCAGGGCGCGACCGTAATATATATACGAGCACGGGGGTCTTTGTGCGAAGTTTACCTTTTTGATTTTTGAGCCTTATCTGCACCCAAATATCTCTCTTGGATAAGCGAATTCTCTTCTTTATCTGTTCAAATTATCTCATTTATCCTTGTGGATAAAGGATTGGCATGATCTTGTGTTTAACTCAAACTGAAACTCTATCTTGCCAAATCTTGGACCAGCCATACCCCTGTGTTTGCCTATAAATAGAGGGCCTTTCCTCAAGCAAAAGGCCACGAAAATTTGAAGTCTAAAAAAGCTCCAAGAGAAGAAAGGAATCCCTGCTACTCTGCTTGCTCAATCCAGGTAAGTCCCTTTTCCTTCTTATTTTCTGTCTTCAATTCTAGAAGTAATAGGATCATCTCTATTGCTGTAGAATAAGGCCATATCTTTTGTATCTAGTATTCCTAAACTTGCCTCCAAGTACCTCAAGAGTCTCTCTAGCCGTAAAACGTGAAGAGAGAGCTAGGGGAAAAGAGAACAGGTGGATCCCTAGAATAGAACCCCATATCTGTTTTTCTCCTTTTTTCTAGAATAAAGCCTGTGATTGTATTTGTGTAACCAAACCTATCTCCAAGTACCTCAAGAATCCTCTCTAGCCGTAAAACGTGAAGAGAGAGCTAGGGGAAAAGAGAACAGGTGGATCCGCAGGGTAGACCCCCATGTGCTCTAATCTGTGAGAGGTGACTGTTTTAAATATCTTGATCATGTTTAATGGTTTTTATGATGAATCTGAATGAATAACATGAATCTATGATGTTTATAGCATGAGATCCCCACTATTTTCCAAAATTTGGATTTTTGCCACTTTTGCACCTGCAGCACTGTTTTCGTGATTTTTGTGATTTTAGGCTAAGATCCTGGATTTATCATGATCAATATGATAGATCTGGATCCAGAAGCCTGAAAGTAAATTCTAGGGTTTCATGATGTGGTTTTCAAATCCTTTTTCACTTTTGAGAGAAGACCCTACGGTCTAAATTCTCCCCTTTTGATGTTCTCCATCAACGTGGGTATTTTTGGTTTTTATTTTTTGATTTAACGTGAAATTTGGGCTATATCTATGTCCTGGAAT
Organism: Buxus sempervirens; assembly: GCA_947561395.2. Lineage (NCBI taxonomy): Eukaryota > Viridiplantae > Streptophyta > Magnoliopsida > Buxales > Buxaceae > Buxus > Buxus sempervirens. Next base: position 14,188,926 of record OX387185.1, read on the forward strand.
ATTCAAGTTCAATGTTGAAATATTTTATAAAAATCATATTTTTCTAGATTTCTAGAATTTAGCTTGAAGCCAGATTTTTGGATTTTTCACTTTAAATTGATTTTATCTGATTTTATCTCAATTTTCTTTGATCATGAAACCCTAGGAATGGTATGATCATATTTGAAAGTTCTGGATCAATCAGACTGTTCGTATGAAAAAACCATACAATTTTGCTTTTTTGTGATTTTTCCTGATTTTTATAGCAAGCTTTTTCCTTTATTTTAACATGAACAATACCTGGCAACCACCTTGTGTGGATGAATAGGGGTGCCTAACACCTTCCCTTGTTCATAACCTAATCCCCTTACCCATCTCTGGTTATTTTTTTTAGGAAGGTTATTTTTACCCTAAAATTGCCTTTTGTGCTTATTTAATATTTTGGTGTCCATTCACACCTAAATTGAATGGTGGTGACTCTTTGTTTTATTCAATCCCGTGTGATGATTGAGGAAGTCAATGGAATTTGATTTTTTCCCATGTCTCACAATATAAAGTTCAGTTTTACAAAGATATTGTCAAAATACAAGATGTTCTAATCCACTATCCCTCTGCAGGTCCACCCCCACGTCCTCTGCTACATCCCCTGCCATGGCCTCTGCCCCGGGGTCGTCGGCGCTCAAAGACGTGGGCCATAATACACTCAGCAGTACGGTGCTCCATCCGGCCCAAAACGGACTGAATCTGGTACGAATAGTTATATTCGGAGTTGTCAGGAAACGGACCAGTAGGGACAGAATCTGATGTAGAAGCCTCGGGCTTAACAGGATCCTCAGTCGGAACAGTCTCAAAAACACCCTCAGCTCCAGAAGCCTCAGCAGTATCAGGAGTAGGGACATCTAGTTTGAGAGAAGTAAAGTCTGAAGATGAAACATCATGGTCAATTAAAGAAATGAAAACTGAAACAAACTTACTAGGGATATCAGTAGCAGGAACCATAGAATCAGGAACGATCACGGTAGGTGATGCAGCAACAGGAACCGTAGGATAAAGAGCAATCACGGTAGGTGATGCACTGGCAAGATTTGAGGTGGAAGCAGGAGCAGGAGATGAAATGGATGTAGGGTCAGCGGCTAGGATGTCAGCAAGATCAGCAGCACGAATTGGAGATGAATCCTGAACTGGAAGGTCTGGCTCAGCAGGGACATCATCAATATCTGTCTTACTCGCGGAGGTAGAAGGGCCTGGATGGTCGAACTCCTGAAAATCACAAATGGATAAAGATCAGTATCAATTTGCAGAAATAAAAAAATACAAAAAGGGATATACCGGATCATGGGCGCTAGTTGGACTCCGAGGATAAGCCTGCAAAATTCAAGCAATCCCTATCAGAGTGGCAGAGAAATACAGAAAGGAAAAATAAAGTTAGAGAAAACTGCATACCTGTCTAGTCCCAAGCTCAGCCTCCAAGTCTGAGATACGGACGTCTCTCTCTGCGATCATAGTCTCTAGCTCTCTAATCCGGACATCTCTAAGCTACTGTCGTATCATACTCAGCGATCACGGTCTCCAGCTCTCTAATCCGAGCATCTCTCTGAGCTACTGTCGCATCGTGCTCGGCAATCAAGTTATCAACAGCCGCTCGCTGGCTTTGAAATCGGTACCTCAGAGCATTCAACTCCTCTACATGCCAATAGGAACGGGATTAAAGTCATAAATACTGAATTGAAGGAAATAAGTTGGAAGAGGCAAAAATAAACTTATAGTGTCGTCATGAACTCGGATGTAGATCCCACCAATCTCGGTCACTCCAATATGAGTAGGCCAGTCCATCAAACAACCGGGGGATACCCTACTGAACCATTCGTCATAATCTCCGACTACTGTAAGCCCCTCTGCATCCTCCCACTGGTCAAACTGGCCAACATCAAACCCGAGTAGGAGGGTGGTATGACCAACAAGAGGAGGAGGAACTAGGATACAAGGTACACCAGTGTGCTGATAGTACAATCGCTCGCCTAGATACATAACCCTACCAAGTCTCCCAAGGAAACACTGGTAGGGCTGGCATTGAAGATCTCGATCAAAAGCGTCCTGTACTATATGCTCACGGGCAACCTCGTCATCCACATCCTCAAAGCGTGCCAACAAGAGCTGCAAAGAAGAAGAAGAATGTCAAGAATAAACAAGGCATGGAGGAAAGAGACAAGAGACAAGAGGTTTAGGAATTTTACATCGGATCATCGGGCATGGTCCAAATGAACCCGAGTAGAACAAGGCTGACTCCTATCTGCATCCCTATCAAGCACCGACCACCGTATGGCTACGGGGAACTCAGCAACATCAGGCACAGGGGAGGGGTGGAAATATGTCACACAAGTATACATGAATATCTGGTAAATGAGAAATCAGTCAGGGGTGGAAAGATAAAATTTTGGAATAAAATTAAACAGATGCAGTCAGTACCTGTAGGATCTGCCAGAAGAATCAGCAGCTAATACCATCTCCCCTCGGAGCAGCCAAACCTCAGATGGCTCGGCATAATCCGGCTAAGATAGTCCCATATATAAGTCGACCCCATGCCAATTGCCTAGTCTAGCGGAGGTCCCTCAAGACATCCAAGAAGAAAGGACTAACTGATGTCGTGTCCTCCTGGAAGAAGCAACTCCCGAGCATCAGTAAGAAGAAGTGCCGAAAGAGGGGTGCAAAATCCTCGTCATCCTCAGTGATAGTAGCATGCCTCCCGTCAAAGTGATCAATGATACTGCGGCATAGCCAGCTCATAGAGATCTATCCACTCCTACCATCCCAAGCATCGTCAGGTAGAACCCCGTATCCCAAAAGTGAGCCGATCTCCGCATCTGAGGGTCGATCCATCTCGATAGTCCTCCCCATCATGGGGATGCCGGTGATCATAACAAAATTAGAGGGACGAATCCCAATCTCTACATCCGGCAAATGAAAGTACTGTGTATCAGGGAAATACCGCTCCAGCATGGGGTGAATGAGAGGACGATCAGCCGGGAATGAAGGGATAAGAAGGAAATGGTCAAAGCGGCATCTGCGAAACTCTCGTCTGAGCGCAGGAGAAAGGGTCCGAACTAATTGACTGAACCTCCCCCAACTGCCTCGTAGATGAGAAGGAGGATATGGAAGAGGAACATCAGCCCTGACGCACATGGAGGGATGGCGATCCAAGCCACTAAGGAGCTCGGTGTCTTGAACAGACGCCCTCAACTCCTCGGAGAACTCTAAGCGAAAGCCTGGAGCAATGTGCTCCTGAGCCTGATCTGAAGCTCCCTCTCTACCTTGGCCTCTACCACGGCCTCTCTCTCGGCCTCGGCCTTTGCGCCGACGTCGACCAAGAGCCGCAATGGGCTAAAGTCCAAAGAGAAAGGGTGAAAGTTTGTTTATGGAAAAAGAAGAGGAAGGGAAAGAAAAAGAGAAATAAAAGAAACCTACCTCAGCAGAACCCTCTCCAGAACTCTCTCTGAAGTCATCCAATGGCTCGAACAAAGTGGCACTCTGATCGGACTTGATCCTAGCTCAAGAAGAGGAAGGCTGATCAGCTGGATCAACCTCCTCATGCACACGGGAATGACATCTAGCCATCTATAGGCAACAGGGAAGTGTCTTATATTTCTGTTTAACTACAATTTTGTGCTTAATTGTTTATCAGGAAATTTAATCCCTTAAGTATGCCTACTAATCTTGAAGATCTCTACGAGGCTTACTCTCTCCTAAATTGTTTTCAGGATTACCAAAGGTACTCAGGAAAGCAGAACAGATATGCAGTACAAAAGCAAAGTGAAAAAAAATCAATATTGCATAAAAAGGTCCTAGTTGATCAGTGATCAAAGCAAGAATTGCATGCAATCAGAATTTCAGGATACAAATCAGGAATTGCAAGCATACTTCAAAGACTACCAGGATACCAAGATTGGTTCACATACCAAAGTATGGTAAATTTGGATGGACATAAGGCAAATCATGGAAAGATCCTGGCAGTTGAAGCACTACCTTGATCAGAAATATATTGGAATGTCTTATGTCAAGGCAGATTGCGGGAAAAAGAAAAAGAAAAAAAGAAACAAGAAGAACAGATCACAGCATGGTATTTGGAATTAAATCTGAAAATGAGCATTCCACCACCGGCAATTCAGTTTGAAATATATCAGAAGCATTTGAAATATACAAACTGAAAATCACACAATCAGCAAAATCATCACTGGCAAGTAATCCAATGCTATCATATACTGTCAATTTGAAGGCATTACCAAAGCTACAAGCGTTATTTAATCAAAATTCCTAAAGTTGAACCACGGATATGCATTGAGAGATCAAACACAGCAAAAGAAAAAAAGAAAAATTTTTCTACTCACTCACTGTCGATTGTGGCAAGGATAGTGGAGAGATGAGCGACTAGTGGTGTAACGCCCCGAACCCGGGTCAGTGCAAACCGGCACCCGACCCAAACCCGGTTCGCTACTGTAACAACCCGAATTCAGTTCAACAACCAAATCCGAGGTGTTACTGGCCCATATAAAATACATCATCAATAATATACCAGACAATAGAATTGAATAATCCATTCACTTTATTTTACTATCAAAGTGCGGAAACAAGTATGTGCGGAAGTGTAGTCTAAAATCCTCAAATAAACATTAAATTTAATCATCAACATTAATATCAAAGTCTGGTAAAATAAAATGGTTACTATCTCTCTTATCTCTCTAGTACATCAAATCAAATGAATAATAGTCTAATCAAAATACTAAGTCTATAACAATCCTCCACCTCAAACAATATCCGGATAAAAGTAATCCTCCGGTGAAAACTCAGCTACCTCTCCCTGGAAATCACTATGACCCCCCTCTCGCGTATCAGCTGAAAAATGAAATAAAAGTAGGGTGAGATACGAATATCCCAGTAGGTAACACATGAATGACTAAACAGTTAATATAAGTAAAATAACAGTTCATGCACGATTAAGCAATATCGACTAATCAGGCTCGTATAATCATTCGTATCATTCATGAATACAAAATAGTACGATAAACAATTCTAGAGATGTATTTCAGCAAGTTCTAATATAAGAATCCAATATCAAAATCAATAACATAATTCATGCTTTGCTAGGATGCACTAAACAGTCACATCTGGCCAATATCTCAATCACATGCCTCCAGCATGTATACAATAATAATAACAAATGTTTGTGATTTCAGTGTCATTGTAGGACTCACAAAGATAGATAAACCTTTTGAGATGATTCTCGACCAATCACTATACCACCGTGCGGCTTAGGAGCAATGCTACTAATGATACTTAAGTCCCATGCAACGCAGCTTAGACAAGAGCCGTAGTCACTGACTTATTGCACACGTACCCATCAGAGTTGGCATGTACCACCAGCATGCAGCACCAGAATCAATACATGGAGATGGTCGCTTATCCACATGTACAGGGAATCACCAGCGGCTCGCCGGGGTGTCCCTCAAGACATAGGACCTTCCCAGACAAACTAATTTGCAAAGGAAGTGCATCGTACAAGGGAGAAACTCAACCCAAATGACATATCCCTCAGCTATCTAGCAACAACTATGGATCCATAACCAGCTATGCCCACTAGACTCCAAAATTCCCTAAAATATAATATTTCTATAAGGGTTGGTGCCTAGCGGCATATAAAGGTTAAATCTGTCAATTACTTCAATATTCGGATCATCTGAGTTCGGAATTCTCTTTATGTAATTTTCTGGTTTATAGTGTAATTTAAAAGATGTTCTAGTAATTAAATAATAGTTAGGTTTTCCAAAAACTAGATTTCTCAATTACTTTCAAAGTTTGGCAACTAATGTCCTAAATATCTTCCTAATTTATTTTTCTGTAAAACAGGGAATTAGATAATTTATTTTAGTCTTAAAACATCTTAATTAATCATTAAAATTGTCTAAAAATAGTTTGGAATTGAATCAGGTTCGAAATTACAAAAGTCGGGAAATTCTACACAGAGCGCCTAGGATTGCTCAGGATCGCCTCGGCGGTCTGTGGTCGGCGGTAGTGCAAAATAGGATGCCGACGATAAGTCTTCCAGCGGTCTAAGATTTATAACTAGCGCAGAGGATCGCTGATGATCGCCGAGCACAGTCGAGGTCGGCGGTCACCCAAAAACGAACAGAAACCGTTTCAAAACATGATTTTTCTCGTCCAATATCATTCTAACATACTTATAACATGTTTATCAAACTAAATACATCAATATATTTCATAAAAACATGCTTTTGCGAATAAACGAATGTAAATACAAATCAACCGATTAAAACAATGTCACCTACCTCTTGAACATGTGTTCCTCTTCTTCTCTTCTAAACAGCAACACTCCAACCTCTATACGATTGCAAAACAAGTCTCAGAGCAAGAAGAACCCTGGTCTTCCTCTCTTCTTCTTCTTCTTCTCTTCTCTTCTCGGCTTGGTTTGTGTTTGTCGCTTGCGGCTATTCAATACGAGCGAAAATACAAACCAATACGTTATAGGTTATTAAACTAATATATATACCTCTTGATCCCATGTATCTCACATACAACTTTCCTATACACACTGCCGAATCAGAACACATACCTCGATATCTCATGATCGGACAGTCAGATCTGCGTCCAACTCTGGATCTCCACTAATTATATCATCCCCTACATTAATAAAATATTTCCATCAATTTTAACTCTCAAGAATATTATTTATTAATTTATTTTATTATTTAAGGAAAATTCGAGGTTTTACAGGTGGCAAGTGTGAAATCAGATTGGTGAGGAGTATGGAGTGTTGCCTAGGTCACCGGAACACAAATAGAGTACCACCGGAGGTTGGCACGATGGCGTCAGGCGGTAGAATCACCGAAAATCAGAGAAAGAAAAGGGTTCGAGGAAAACCGAACTAGGGCTTGGCAATACCAGTCACTGGAGTTACTGTGAGTCACCGAAATTAGCAAGGAGTCACGGGAATCAAAGGAGGTCACCGAAGAAGAAAGGAGGCCAACGCTCGTCGGAGAAGGAGAATCGGTACCCGTCCTTATCGTTCGGAGAAGAAAGAAAAAAAAGTGCAAGCCGTGGTCGCGCGCTCAAATAGAGCTTTGCCTACGTATACGGAGAAAAAAGAGAAAAAAAGGGAAAAAGAAAAAAAAAGAATAGAAAGAAAAAGAGAAAAAAGAAAAAAAAAAGAGAAAAGAAGGAAAAAGAAAAAAGAAAAAAGAGAAGAAAAAAAGTATACTGTTGGAATATTCAGTCAATTTTTGAGGTAATTTGACATGATTTGCTGCAAACTCAGTTTTTAGGAAAAATCTTATATTTTGGTCTTAAATTCCACCTCATATCCACGAGAGCTCAGTGGAATTTAAGGCAGCTTGGAGAAATGCCCCCTTAAAGTTAGGGCTTTTTGGCAAATCTTCACTCAAAATTGTTTTGTAAAATTGAACAAAGCAAATCATGGTTTTGAGAGTGCAATTTGGGTTTGTCTAATCTTTGCTGCTCATTGCTCGGCAATTCCAGAAAAGAGGGGCAGTTGTAGACACCCCAAATTTGTACTGCATAAAAAGGTGAATAATTGGCCAAAATCATAAAAAAAAACAGTTTTTTTTCTTTTGTATCCGAAATAAAAGTTCGGATAAAAGCTTCTTTCTGTGTATCTGACAATAATTGTCGGATACAAATTATTTTTATTGTATCCGACAGATAATGTCGGATACAAAGGTTGTTGTTTGTATCCGACATGAGTTGTCGGATACTAATGTTTTGATGCAAATTTGAAAATTCTGAGAGTTTTCATCTTTTTTATTGTTTTACCTCTATCAAGAGGTGGGAATTCCCGAAAATAGCCTTAGGGTTAAGTTGGAGGATTCTAGACATATGTTTATGTCCACCATTAGGGCTCCCCTTGCCCTAGCCTTTGCCTATAAATAGGAGGCTTCTCCTCAAGCAAATGGCTAGAAAGTGGAGATTGAAAAGCTCCAACTGAAGAAGGGAACCTCTACCTCATTGCTTCCACAAACCCAGGTAAGCCTTAAACTTCCTTTTTCTTTTTCTGTTCTTAAATTCTAGGGTTAGTTTCTTCTTCTTCCTTTCTTTAGAGTAAGGCCTGATTGTGATTGGAACCCCATTCTTGTCTCAAAGTACCTCAAGACTCTCTCTAGCCGTAAAACGTGAAGAGGAGCTAGGGGAAATGAGAATGGGAATGGAACCCTAGTGATAGAACCCCCATTTGGATGATGTATATTGAGATTCCTATGTGTTGATTTATCTTGTGAGATTGATTTCGTTTTCTGGAGAGAATACCAAGGTCTATGCTCTTTATAGCATTGGATCTCCATTCCCTCCTAAAAATATGTTCTTTTTTTTTTTACACATGCACACATCTCACTTGTTTTGATGAAATATAGGCTTGTATTTTGGATCTATCATGTTCATTATGATAGATCTGAGATAAATAGCCTTAGATCAATCCTTTTGTGTTCCTTGAATGGATTTCAAGTAATCCCACCTTTGAGAGGAGGTTTTCATAGTCTAATCTCTCAAGTTGAGATTTTTGTTTCAATACGGGTACATTCGATTCATTTTCTTCAATCCATAAGGTTCATGAATCGGATCCTTACCCTACATATTTCTTGAGTATTTTCTAACTGGTTTAGAAGATTTTCAATTAATCCCATCTTTGAGAGGAGGCTTTCATAGTCTAATCTCTCAAGTTGGGATTTTTGTCTCAATACGAGTACATTCGATTCATTTTCTTCAATCCATAAGGTTCATGAATTAGACCCTTACCCTACATATTTCTTGAGTATTTTCTAACTGTTTTAGAAGATTTTCAAGTAGTCTCATCTTCGAGAGGGGACTTTCATAGTCTAATCTCTCAAGTTGGGATTTTTGTCTCAATACGGGTGCATTCGGTTCATTCTCTTCAATCAGTGAGATTTATGAACCGAATCATTGCCCTAAATCTTTCTGGGGTATTTTCCATTATTTTCAGTAGATTACAAGCAATTTCATCTTTGAGTAGAGAAGACCTCCTGGTCTAATCTCTATGTTTTGGGCATTTTTTGCTTTATTTTGGGTGTTTTGGTACTTTCTCTCCAATCAATGAGAGTTTTGAGCCAAATTCGTGCCCTACATCCTTCTGGGAGTTTTCCAACCTTTTTTCAAGTGATTTTAGTACAGATCATATAGATCGTGCAAACATCATCACTGTTTGAACTTGGTTTTAATCAGATTTTTCAAATCATGACAGCACATGTACCCTGTTTTAGAATACTCATAACTTCATCATCCGGATGAATGTTTGAGTGATTCTAAAGACATGTGATAGGTGAGATTGTCTAGTTTTTGTCTATAAAATTTCAACAATTTCTATGTAGTGGATTTTTGATACCATCTGATCAAAGTCGATAGGTCAGATTACTGAACTTATCACTTTGACTGAGCTTCATTTGCTCACTTTTAATCCGATTTAAGTGGTTTTGATCTCTGTGTCTTTCTTTGTGAGTCTACTTTCAAATCCAATTGGTTTCAAGACTTTTCACTTCCATTTGTGCCTTGTCCGTTTGATTGACTCAGAGCTGCTCAATAGCAGAATTTTGAGTTAATCTGTGATCCTCTAGGCATGTTCGAGAGGTCACACCAGTCCCATACGAATGAAGTTTTGTGTGAGGCCTATTTCATTTTAAAGATGGCACCTCATACTTCATTCATGCAAGTTTTCAAAGATTTATATGGAGCCAATCTCCATAAATAAGTTTTCAAAGTTGCCCACTTGTCACTTTTACCAACTTACAACAGTAGATTTCAAATAAGCACATCTTTTATGATTTTAATCGAATTCAATTGGAAATTTTCCTGAGTCTTCTACTTAGCATAATTTTTCAAATGACTTTAGTTTGATTCAATTTGAATTTAATTTGAATGATTTATGGTCGAATGAGATTTTCAAACTCAAATGGCTCCATCTTCTAATAAATTTTCCGGATTTGTCCCAACTTGCTTGTATTCAAATTTTACTTTGATTTTCATAAAATGGAGATGTCTTAGAAGTGATACAACCATAGAAATGGTCCAGAATTTATTGGACTACTCATGTGGAGGAATCGTACATATATTTGATTCTTTTCAAGCCTTTTTGATTGTATTAATTAGCAAGCATTTATTTAAACATGAAAAATACTTGGCAACCACCTTGTGTGGATGAATAGGGGTGCCTAACACCCTCCCCTATTCATAATCTAATTTCCTTACCCATCTCTGGTTTACTTTAGAATAGGGTTATTTTTACTCTAATTTTCCTTTTTGTCTTTTATTTAATTATTTTTGGTGTCCATTCACACCTAAAAAGAATGGTGGCGACTCCCTCTCTTTTTATGGAGCTCGTGTGGTGATAGGAAGTCATTGAGTTGATTTTCCATGTCTCACAAGATGATGGAATGCCTATGACACATAATTCAAACCACTCGAGAAGACTTCTCAGTTACTAGCTATTCTATGGATCCATGCAATTGCTAATCCATTCAACTGTGGAAAAAACCAAACTAGGGATTGGAAATATTTCCCAATAACACCCGCACACGCGGAAACACAACTCTCTCAATAATAACAAATCCGCATCAACGGAATAAACAACCAGGCATCTGCCTTGTCACAACTGTGACCCAAAAATCCCACACAAGTGGCACCAAGTCATTTGTCCAGACTCCAAGTTTCAACGGGCAACTATGTCTCGGATGTTTATCGAATCCTTTGATGCACAAAATACACTCAAATAACCCAAATACAAGTGTAGGAACTCTTAAAATCAAGTTTCGTTAAAAAGAGAATTGTTTGGAACAATGGTTCTAAGTTAAAAAGCTTCTTTGGTAAAATCTATCCAAAATCTTTATAAAAATTAATTTTAAATATCCACCAGTGCAAACTATCTCTAAACATCATAAACTTACTGGTACATAGGTTTAAATTGAATTAAAACAATTTCATGGTGAAAAACTAGGCTGGTTGGAAGTTTATGAAAAACCTGACACAAGGCGCTCGAGCGGCTTCATGCGCTCGAATAGGCGACATAAAAACTAGGTTTGTTCAAGGTTGGTCACTCGAGCGACGCTTTAGGTGTTTGCCTTCTGGGTTTTTGATCCCTTTGGAGTTTTCTAGAAATTAAAAAATGCATAGGCGGGGCACCCTTAATATTGCTAGAGCAGTATCGATCACCCATGAATTGCTCTCGAGACCCATACAAGCTCTCGAGCGGTGGATCGAGCAGCCTGTCGCACAGTTTCTGAATTTTTCCGAAAAGTTGCGTAAATCATTCAAAAATCGAAAAATTGAATTCTACAACATTAAATCCACACTAAACCATTCAAGTATACTTTATAAACATGATAGAACAATTTTAAGCAATTAAAACTCAATATAGTATACAAACAAGTCATCAAACATACGAATAAACATGATCATCCAATAAACACGAAAATCTGTTTATGCAAGTTTTAAAGAGACTACTTACCTCGTTTTGGAACTTAAACCTTCTCTAACAGCAATGTAAAATCAACCCAAACAATTCCAAACGCGCCCAGCAACTCTTCTTTCTCGTATGAATCCAAAATAACATTCTCAGAATTTCTCTATACGCCTATAACACCCCAAACCAATATTTCAAACTCATTCCCTTACCTTAATCCACACGTGGTTGTCTCCTCTACTCCTTCTTCTGATCTGGAAGAAGTACACGAAAGCATAAAGCTTGAACTCACGATCAAGAGAGAAGAAAGAGAGTCGTGTATGGTGTGTGAGGCTATTCTCTCTTGGACGTGAATAGGTGCATGAAGAATTATGTTTTCTTTATTTCTTCTTTTTACTCCTTTGCCCCTTACTAATATTTAAACCCTATTATAAATCCTTTTTACTATCTTGCCCTTCCTTCTTCAAGCTAAACACAACTCCATAAACCAAATGGTCTGGGTCAACCTCCATTCCTCTGAGGGTTCAACCACCTTCTTTATTCTTATTGTTTTTATTTTTAACAATTCTTACTTAGCCATACCATAGTAGCTGTAAGCACTTCATTTTTGTGCTCCCGGAAGAGCCGAAAATGCAAAACCCTGCTAGAAAGTCAAACCCTGAGGGGTCAAAAATTGACTTTTGATCAAGTGATAATTGGCCACCTCACTTTATCTCAATGGATAGAGAATCCTGACACAGTTCCAACGCGACTGAGTTTGCAGGAATCGGAGTCCGGATGAAGGTTCTGCAGGCCGGTCAAACTTGAGGGGGTGCCAAAATTTGACTTTTTGCTGAACCCCGATCCAAATGCTTACTCCTATGTCATTGGATATAGGGCTCCGATAAAGTTCTAACGCAACTGAGTTTGTCCAGATTGGAGTCCGGATAGAGAAGATATGAGCTGTCGAAGTTTCTAAACAGCAAAACTGGCAAACTGCACACGTGGCAAAAAGTTGCACACGTGGCGAGTTGCGCAGGAAAATATCTCGGGGATCAAATCCGTGAATATCCAAACGTACGAAATATCCCAAGGATTAAATCAAAAATATCTAAGGACCAAATCTGTAAATATCCAAGAATATCGGATTAAACCAAAAATATTCAAGGACTAAATCCGTAAATACCTGATTTTCCGACCATTTAGCGGCCGCATTTAATTTTGGAATGATGGTGCCTCGCTCACACCAGCTTGGCAAGCGCGAAATGCGCTCGGCGCCAACCCAGCGAACACCCAATTTCCTTTTTCTATAAAAGCCGCACCCCACTTCGTTGCCGGGGGTTGGGATTTTTGGAGCTTTTCTTTGGTTGGCTTTTGGTTTTCGTTGGCTCCATCTGCTGTGCTCAAGCCTTCTTCCCCATCCGAACCCCATTCATCTCAGTGGCTTTGGCCTCCACAAACCCCTCACACCATTCCAAGACTACTCCACCTCTCATTTCCTTCTCCTTCTCCGTCTGCACTCAAGCAAGAAGAAGTTGGGTTGCTGTTGGTGGAACAAAGGGACCTTCCAACTGTCGTAGGAGCTCCAGGGGAAGTCTACGTACCTCGAGAGAGTCTCAAAACCACCAGGTATCACTCCTCGACACTTTCTTTTTCATATATATAAAAACAGATACATGTTGCCATGTTTAGAAAGTTAAGTTTCTCCTCTGCTCAAATTTGCTTTCTCAGTAGATTGAATGCACTAAAATTCCATTCCCATGAGTACGAAAGTCTCTCAAGGTCCGGTGGACCACGTGTGTGACTTCATGGGACAACAAGAGTCACATCCACAATCGTTTGGGGTCCTTCACCTTACTGTTTTTGGGGGTTATTCTATGTTCATTTTCAAGGGAGTGTGTTCCCTATTAAGTTAGTCCAATGTACCCCTATAAACCCCCCTTCTCTTTCCTTTCCCTGATGGTTTATTGACGCGAAAACGGAGGTCCGGTCCAGGCGTAGGGGCAAATTTGGTTTCCTTATTACGTATGCAATCTCTGTTCGTTATTGTTTTTTTTTCTTTCACATCTTTCTAGACTTTCCAACATGCTCCAATCACTCCCATTACCCCCTGCAGCCGTTAGTCTGTAGTTGTTTTATAATAATCGGGCTTGTTTTTTTTCTTTAAGAGATTTTGGGTCGTGATTTGAGATAGGTTAGATTAATTTCGAATCAGTTTTAAGTGCCTTCTAGGAAGGGTAGAAGCACCGGGAAGGTGTTACAGAGACTGGAAATCAAGCCAGTCTCTGAGTTTCAAAAAAAACAGAGGGTCGTGTTTCGTCAAGGGCGTGCGCTGAGCTCGCTGTAAGCACCTCATTTTTGCGCTCCCAGAAAAACCAAAAATGCAATCCCTGTACAGAAAGTCAAACCCTGAGGGGTGAAAAGTTGACCTTTTAATCAAATAAAATTTGGCCACCTTGCTTTATCTCAATGAATAGAGAATCCCGACACGAGTCCAACGCAACTGGGTTTGCAGGAATCGGAGTTCGGATGAAGGTTCTGCGGGCGGTCAAACTTAAGGAAGAGCCGAGAGTTGACTTTTCCTCGAATTCCGTGCCAAGTACCTTGCTCTATACCATTGGATAGAGAATCTCGACACGGTTCCAACGCAACTGAGTTTGCAAGAATCGGAGTCCGGATGAAGGTTCTACGGGCGGTCAAACTTGAGCAGAGCCAAAAGTTGAATTTCTGCTAAAATCCGATCCGGAGGCCTACCCCTAGGCCATTGGACAGAGAATCTCGACACGGTTCCAATGCAACTGAGTTTGTTGGAATCGGTGTCCCGGATAAGGAAATATGAGCAAAATCGGCTCCCGGACGCGGCCCGGCACTTCTGCTAAAAAACTCGAGTTTGCTGCTAAACTAAAATTCAGTGGATAGGGAATCTCGCACTGATTCCAACGCCACTAAGTTTGCCAAAATCGGATATCAGACGAGCGAGTTGTGGGCAGTCAAAGTTTCTGAAAAAACTGCACACGTGGCAAATAGTAAAGAAAGGGCAAATGAATTAAGTACATAACGAAAAAAGAAAAATAAAAAAATAATAATAAATGGTTGGACGAATTCTCCATGTGGAGAATTCGTCCAAGCAAACTTAGCCTCCAAGTTTACTTGGAGGCTAAGAAAAGAAAGCAATGATTCATAATCATTGCTTATGTTTTAAAAAGGTGGCATGAAATGAAAGGATTAGGGTTTTGGTGTTGAAGTGCAAGAATAATTACATTTTGGTCATTACTTATAAAAAGAAAAAACCCTAGCACAAAGAGGAGGTCGATTGATTTTTGGGAGAACTCTCCCATCTCTCCCACAAGCTCCATTCTCTCTCCCACTCTCCTCCATCTCTTCTTGCCCCCCTTTGGCTCCCCAAAACCCTAAAACATCACCTCAAGGCTCTCCTACCCTCTCTTCTCTTCTTCTTCTCCACTCTCACTCAAGCAAAGGGGGAAGGCTTGCTGTTGGTGGTGCCAAGAGAGGCTCCAGCCTTGGTCCTAGCTCCAAGGAGGCTCCACACATCTTCTACAAGGGTTCAAAACCCAAGGTGAGCTCTCTTAGGTCATTTTCCTTAACATATGTAAGTATTGATTCATTTGAAGCATATAGGATTTTGATCATAATATGGGATTTCGGGTATGAGTAGTGTTCGAATTTGCCTATTCTTATTGTTCTCCTTTGCATGGTTTTCTAAGCATGATTACCCTTAGAAGGTAAAAAAGGAAGTTTTGGTCAAATTAAGGAGAGAATGAGAGATATCTAGCTTGGTTTGAAGTGTTCATGGTCATTGTTTTACATGGATGCTTTGCTGTTCCTCCCTTTTATTTTGGAGTAGGGGAGCATGTTCCCCTTTGCCCTCATCTTATGTACCCCCCATGTAACCCCCCTCCTTCCTTTCTTTGGTTCCTTAAGTTGAAATGCATGGTTGAAGTGAGCATGGTATTGCTGTAAATCACAAGTGATGTATGCTAGATTAGGCCTTTACTTTTACATGCATATAGTTAGGTTGTCATTTTATGCATGCTAGAGTACACCACCATTTGAAGCATGCCTTTCCTCACCTCTAGGGCCATATGGATGCCTAACCTTGCTTGCTGTTTTGGGTGATTTATCATAACTTTTGCCCCACTCCTACTACTGTTTTCGGTCATGCATGACCACCCCACTTGGTTTAGGACGGATTCCGGGTGTATGCTTTTGTGTTTGCTCATTAGGAATGTCTTGAGCACTTGCTGGTTTTGCATGGTCATAGGCCATTTTTCAGTCTTTGAACACCACAAGCACATGCACGCACCTCTTGATGGAAGAATGCCCCAAGTGTGGCAAATGTTAATCCATTGCTTCCTCGTTCCTTTTTATTATTGCGCATAATTAGTTGCTGCTCCCCATGGCCGTAAACAACTAGAACAGAGGTACTTGACCTCTATTCCTTTGCTGGATTCTATCCAAGAGAAGGAAGAGGGGAAGCTCCCACCCCTCCCCCTTAGTTTGGTTCTCAAAGCCATCAAGAGAGCCAAGTGGCTCTCACCTGAACCACTGTGGGCCCACACAGGGGCCCACGCCATTCCTGGAACACCCCAAGGAACCTAAAAACCCAACCCCAAGGCAAAAATCCAAAAAAAAGGCTTCTGTGGGTTGATCCGGCAACTCAGGCCGGATCAACTGAAACCCACGTGTAGCCGGCTAAAGATGCCGGATACACAGAGCCTTGTGTGTAACTGGCATCTCAGGCCGGCTACACTGCCAGATTGCATTTTTGCTATTTTTGATGATCTTTGCTATTTTTTGTGCTTTGTTGAC
This sequence comes from Buxus sempervirens, assembly GCA_947561395.2. Taxonomy (NCBI): domain Eukaryota; kingdom Viridiplantae; phylum Streptophyta; class Magnoliopsida; order Buxales; family Buxaceae; genus Buxus; species Buxus sempervirens. The sequence goes on from OX387185.1 coordinate 14,205,202, forward strand.
CAATCCAAGCAAACCAGAAGGGTTTCTGGGTCACCCGGAGACCCAAGATGGGCCATGGACCGACCCGGTCGAATGTGAATTCCAGTGGGCCTTCCAATGGGGCCCACCAAGCCCGACAAACCTATTATGCTTAAATAAGACAATTAAAGGAATTGAGCGGGCCAGACCTTGTGAGGCCCATCAAAGCTCAACTGGGGCAACATGCATGCTTAGATCTAGGCTTGGTTTGGCTGAGACCAAGGGCAGGGCCTATCGGGCCCACCAAGCCCATTAACCAACCAAGGTTAGGGTTTCAAAACCCTAACTTGGGAAGTCTTGGGCTTTCAAGCCCGAGCCCAGGTAAAGGGCCCCAAGCCCAAGGCCTGGCCCATTTTGGCAAAGGTTAATTAAGAATAACTCAAAACACTTGGCAACTAGGGTGAGGCCCACTCAAGGGCCCACAAACAGTCCCGGCCCACTTGTGCATAGAAATCAATTAAATAATCAAACTGGAATTTAAATAAAATCAATTCACTTGAACCAAAGCCCCAAAGGGCCTCTCAGGTTTAGACTAAGGCCCACCAAGGAGACACGTGGGCTCAACCGAGCCCACCAAGGAATTCGCGGGCCTTCCAACGGGGCCCGCCCAATCAGGCTCACATCACTTTAATAAAAAAGATAAAATCAAGTAAAGGGACCCATACCACTTTGGCGGTCCCGCCAGACTTAACCGAATTGAATGCTGGATTAGGAATCGGGTGAGTGAGAGACCAACTAAGTTGACTCAATCCAGGGAAACTTATGGGACCCGTCACTTGACGGGGTGGACTGGGGTGTTTACGGACTTCCCCAGACCGCAACCGAGAACCTACTTAGAATCTCAAGCCGCAGACCAAGCCTTAATAGAAGAACTTAGGCACCCAGGTGTTTGCCTGCACCCCATCAGGCAGTGACGACTCCAAACAAATCCCGAGGCACGCATCGTTTTGCGTGAGCCTCGTAGTGCGACCGAAATCGTGTGCGCACAGCTTGGCGACTCTGCTGGGGAATCTCGACCCGATAGAACCTTTGGTTAGAATGAGTCAACACAAGAGGGATTTAGTCGGTTTTAGGGTGTTTACTATCTTTTTAGTAAGACGTAGAATACGCGTAACTATGTATTCTGGGGAGTCCTGACAAACGGACATGATAATCGCCTAAGGTAAGTGGTTTTTAATGGGACCATTGTGACCCTTCCACTTACCTGGGGACTCTCCCAGAACCTCATATTGCGTGCCATTCTGCACCTTACTAGGAAAGACGGTGAAAATTCCTTTATCAACTAAATCCAAACAAAACTCATCTGATTAGACACAGCACGCAGCCCAACTACACACACGGGCACACCACCACACCGTGGATGGATTTTTCTTTTTCGGTTTTTTTGTGATAAACTGTGTGGGGTGACGCGCACGAGGGAGGCTGCGTGAATGATCCGACCTTGAATTGATGAGAGCGGATATTGCAAGTTCTTTACCAAAACCTAGACCTCTCTAGCAGCTTACCCTTCTGATTCCTATAAACTGGTCTTTGGGATGGTATTAGCATCTACGCTCCCGTGGCTTGCCGGGGAAAGCAGGGTAAACCCATCCCCCCAGTTTTCTGGAGTCCATTAGCACCACTGGTTTCTTGCCATGGCACGCGAGGATCCAGTACTGGTCCAGACCCTTGTAGGCTTATGTCTCGGGCTGGGTATCCTTCCCCACCTAACGTTTCTGAATAAACTATGCGTTGAGCATGTGAGGGTGAGAATGTTGTGAATGATAAATACAAGAGGAGTAAAATCAACAATAAAACCCAGAGTCCATTACGGGCAGCAACCCCCGCTTTTTGCATCAAATTGAGTGAACCCTAGATCATGGGCTACCTCAGCCCTAATTTAGGAGGCCAACCTAACTTTGATCAGGGGAACCACCCCAGATCCATGCATTGAGTCCCGAGAGCCGTAGGCCTTGACCCATTGAGTCTTCGGGGAGCACTCTGAGTCCAAATTGGTCTTTTAGAGCAGACGAGAGCCGGCCAGATCAGACAATCAGACGAAAGCAGGCCCGATCAGAGAAAAGGCAAAAAGCCCTAGATTTAGGAATTTTAGTTCACCCGCCTTGGAAGCGACTTGTACCCTTCTTTGGGGCTCCCGACAGCCCTAAAGATGAATTCTTTGCAGCTTTTGTAAATGTCATGTAAATTTCGCCCTCGATGGCAAGTTGTAAAGTTGCTGTGAACCGACACCACAAAGTAGAGGAAAGAACAGATGAAAGACAAAAGGCCAGTCGGGACTTGGACGTGCTTCCTTACACAAGTATGTCTAGAAGTCGTGCCTTGATAGGCACCAGCCATTTTTTTAGGACTGTGCACACACTTTTGGGTGTTTTTATGATTGTTTAATAACATAGATTTGCTAGATGGTAATAGGATTTGAGTTCATTTTGCTTATGTGCATGCCTGTTTATATATTAAGTGCACGCACTTCGAGATCATTTGCACAAATGTTTTGGCCAAACCGCTTTCAAAAGTGCACAAAAGAATTTCCTAAACCAAAATCGCCTTCGGGCGTACATTAAATCGCCTTTGGGCATACATCAAATCGCCTCTGGGGGTACATCAAATCGCCTTCGGGCATACATCAAATCGCCTTCGAGCGTACATTAAATCGCCTTTGGGCGTACATCAAATCGCCTACGAGCGTACATCAAGCCGCCTCCCAGGGCGCACATCAGAGTTGCTTTTTCAAAGCACACAATAAAATGGCCTCCAGGCCTACATTGAATCGTCTTCCATGACATAAACATCGTCTCTCGTGATGTACAATAAGCCGTCATTTGTGGTTATATTGAGCTAGCCATATAGATGCAAATCAAATCGCTCATCTTGTGGCATACATTCCTCATGCCGTTCATGGCACGATGCGGGTTGTCTAGGATGTGTTTTTTTTATTTTTGTGATTCACTCACCATTGCATGACTTCAAAGGATTTTACAATCGCTGCCGATCAAGGCATGGATTTTGAGGTTTAGTCCTCGCAACATGATTTTTCATGGATTCCCACTCATAAAACATGTGTTGCACATTTTTGGGAAACCGTCAGACATAGTATGGTCTCCAGAGTCTCAGATCTCTGAAAGATCAAATTGCAAAATTTTTAGCCGCACAATTCCCAGAAGGAATTTCTGATTGGCCGGGGCACCGTCACACACTCTTCACAGTGTTGCTTTGATAAGTTGTAATTTTCATGCATGAATCGCCTTATATTTGTTTTTGCCAATCAGGGCACAAGAAGAACACTCATGGTGTAATGATCTCATCACACACAACACCTCATTCATAATTAGAGAAGGTACTGATCAAAATTTTTTGATAAATAGGTACAGTTCGGATATTCCGCATTTAGAGCACCATTCATAACTTGGCCTTCACGGTGAGAGAGGATTGCAATGAGTTCTTCCGAGGCCCCAATTCCATCATCGTCAGAGCAAAGGGCTGAAGAGCAGCCAGTCATAACGGATCTAAGCCAACAAGTGGCCATGATGCATGCCACGGGGATTCGAATGCCAGAATTCCAGCAGGGGCAACCACCTCAGCCAGCACCCGGGGCAGGGCATCCGCCGCCACAAGACGCTCCAGTTCCTATCCATCCTCCACAGCAAGAGCCGTTTGTGCCTATCCAACTGAGACAGGAAGAGCTAGACTGGAATAGGGCACGGGAAGCCCAGCTGGAGGAAAGATTGGCAGCAATCAAAGAGGATCACATGCTGCAGCTGGCGGCAATAAAGGAAGATAGCAGGGCACAGATGGCCGCCATACGTAAGGACCTTTTGAAGCAACTTCAACCAAGCACTGTTCGGAACGAGGCTACGCTGGAAAGTCTTTGCTTCTTCTCGGATATCCAGTTCCCAGCCAAGTTCAGATGCCCTGAACTGCACCAGTTCGACGGCACAGGCTGCCCATTGAAGCACTTGCAATCCTATGTTGGCGACATGTGCCAATATGCGAAGGACGAGAAGATTATGGTTCAATTCTTCCAAAGATCTCTAACTGGGGCAGCATACGCTTGGTTCTTAAGTCTGGATAAGCAGAAGGTTAAGGCATGGAATGGCCTCGCCGCCGTGTTCATTCAGCGGTACCACTTAAATAGCCAAGTGGTTCGGACCATGACCGAACTGCAGAGACTGTCAAAGAGAAACTGCGAATCTGTGAGAGACTATGCTAAGAGGTGGATGGAACTGGCAAACGTGGTGCAACCCCCTCTTCTCGAACAAGAGTGGACTCCCCTGTTCATATCCTTGTTGGGGCAACCATACTTCACAATGCTATTGGGACAGTGCACTACAAGCTTCACTGACCTAATCATGACAGCAGAAAGAATTGAAGATGCGATTAAAATGGAGAAGCTCGGAGGCCCCATGACGAGTTTGTTGCATGGAACAATCTCAAGTGGCATGAGGCAAGAGAACGACGACGACACAAGGGCAGTCAACCGTGTACAACCTTCTGCGCTGTTTCACATCCCTTCCTCAAGAAGCGTGAGCTCCCACTCCACCAACAATGCTCTGTCTCGCCTCAGGGGTCGTCTCACCAAAGAGGAAAGAAAGAATCGGGAGTTCACTCCACTTCCGTACACGCTGGCTGAGTTGTTACCAACGCTCCTGAGGGAGGGACACCTGCAATTGGCGACGCCGAATCCTAAGGCGCCAAAAATGAAGGGCTATGATCCAAACAAGAGCTGCGAGTACCACATGGGCATACAAGGCCATGATACTGATGGATGTTGGGGCCTTCGTCATGCAGTCCAAGATCTCCTGGAAGCTGGGGAACTCAAAATTGATCCTCCATCGAATTAAGAGAAAACCAGAAAAGACACCAAAAGAAAAAAAAGAGAAAAAGAAAAAAGAAGAAAGAAAAAAAAAGGAAAAGAGAAGAAAAAAAAAAGAAAAGAAAAATTAATTGAAATCATCAGCATCATCAGGCATTTCATATCATGTATCCTGGCTTCTAATGTTTGTTTCTACTGGCAGGAACTCCCTTCAACAATTAGCATGGACCATACCTCCGGGGCAAATCAGGATGCAGCCCAGCAAATAACCAGCATAGTGGCCTCTCTACAGAGCCTACTACGGACAATAACAATCAAGGAAGAAACGATGAACAAATGCTTGGAAGCGTTAGGAGAAGAAAATTTTGAGCTGCGTTCCCGAGTGAAGGTCCTTGAAGAAGAGATCAAAAGCATGAAGGGAAAGATACCCCTGAGCAGACAAGAAGTGAGCCATCCACTAACCATAGCAGATGGTCGAAGGCAAAGGGAGAAAGGTAAAGCCGTCGTAGCAGATGTTCCCCAACCCCCGAAGAAGCCGACTATCTACCGTGGCAAAGAGCAGCATGACAGAATGATGGATCATTCAGAGGGTCCCCCAAGGAGAACAAGAGAAGAAATGGAAGCCAGAATGAGGAGGGTTTTTACCCCCCTATCATATGCCCCAGCGGAGTTACTACCGACACTGTTGAAGGAGGGGTATGTGCAAGTTAAGCCACCAAACCCCCGGTTGATCAATGCCAGAAGCTACAACGCCGCGGAACGGTGTGAGTACCATTCTGGTGCTCCAGGGCACCACACAAGCCGGTGTTGGGATCTGCGGCACGACATTCAAGATTTGATCAATCAAGGATTCTTGAAGGAAATGCTCGAGAAACCAAGGTCCATCGAAGGACGAGACATCTCTGACGTGTTAGCGCAGATTCAGACATCCGAACCAGCCATCTCCCCGCAAGAAGGAGAGGACGATGATGAGAAGAGCACTTGAAAGCTCCCTTCCGTGGCATGCAACTAAATTCCAAGAACGCCAATTACATTGGCCACCCTTTTTGCATAGTTTGATGTTCTGTTTTGTTTATGCTTTCTTTTCATTTTGAACTTGATAACATGTTTCTTCTTGCAAGCCTATAAAATCTTTTGGGAAATCATTGAAGTGTTGGACCACACCAAGGCATGACCGTAATTTTGGGACAAACCTGAACAATCAAATTGGACAAATGAAATGTGCCAAACAGCACAAACTATGCGGGTCTCGACATGGCCTAAAGATCCCCCGGCAACACCACATTTGAACCCTTCCATGCCAAACACAAGGGGCAAGTTGTGATATGAGAAAAAAGAGAAAAAAAAGAAAAGAAAGGGAAAGGTGCCCCATACCAGTCGAAGGTCACTAACATGATCCAGGATCAATGATCTCGATGAAATGATGAGAGGCCATTTTTCGGCTAAGATACTTCAAATAAATCCCGCTAGTTAAACGTGTTGAGCCTGATCGTCTCATTTCTAACCCACGTTATGTCTAGCCACCCCAAACTGGGGTAAAGTCAAAAAGCAAAAGAAAAAAAAAGAAGAAAAAACAAAATGAACAAAGAAGAAAATGGTTCTTGAACCAGTTAATCGAGCAAAAATAATTAAGTGTTACATTCTCTGTGAAAGGATGGAAGGCCATCCTTGATCTTCTCCAAAAATCATCTGACACAAGATGAAACCCTAGCAAAACACTTTGAGCCTAACAATTCCTTCATTAACCCTACCATGTCTTGTCTTCAAAACTGGGGCATGAAGCTTCGTGTAATTGGACACACAAAAGGATGAAGATGAAGATAGGGCAAAGCGAAAAGCACCCTAAGAACAAAGGGGACAGAAAGGAGGAATGGGGAGAACCCCAGAAAGCAAGAATTCAAAGAAAGGACTGGGGCAATCCCTCGAAAGAAAAGAAAAGAAAAAAAACAAAACAAAAGCCGGGGCAAACCCCAAGAGCAAGAATCAAGAATTGGGGCAAAAGACCCAAGAAAGAAGGGAAAGAAAGAAAAGAACAAAGATGGAAAAAGGAGAAGAAGCTAATCAAAGTTGGGTGTAAAGTTGCAGGAACAAAGGTGAAGCAGGCCCTAACAAAAAAAGGTGGACAGGACATGGCTCTTACCCCATTCATCAATTTTGAGCCTTCATATCACTTCTTCTGGACCCTTGAACCCAGCCAACATTTCGTCCTACTGTGAATCCCTTTCTGATTACAGAGAATGTAACATTTAATCTTGGACAAACTGGCAATAACAGAACCAAAAAAAAGATAGAGAAGAACTTTGGCTAGACATAATGGTTACCCATAGAGTGAAGCTATATAGGGTTTGAGCCTGTTTATCCTTCATTTCTAAACACTGGAACCAAAGCCTACATTTCGTCCTACTAATAAGTCCTCTCTGATCATTGGATCATGATCCATGGAAATTGACAGGGCCCTCGGACTGGGGCAAGGCACCTAACCCGAATGAGGGAGCCAATGAGAAAACCATTCCACAACCCCTAACCAAGGGTGGTAAAAAGAAAAAAAGAGAGAGAAAATCGAAGAAAAGCCAGGGTGGGGCAGTGCCAAAGAAACCTCCCTGAACCAAAACAATCCCCTTCGTTCCTACATGGGGCATGCTATTTGGAGGCAAAAAAATGTTGAAACCCTTACAAGGAGTGCCGGGAGGCATAACTTCCTAAGTCTAAATGAGAGTGTCAGGTAACTGACCCAAAGATTACTGGTCCTGCCAATGGACCCACCTGAGAGGGAAAAATCCAAACACTTGAGGAATCCCCAAGAGATTTCAATCAAAGGAAAATTGCTTGAGCTTGCATATAATTTTGATAAATAAATTCCAATTGACTGAATTCCACATGAATTTTTCCAGGTACCAACCAAGACCTGAAATAGACAGACAAAAGCATCACAGCGTATCTCACACGGTGGATGGAGAAAAGAATCACCACCATGTATTCTCACACGGAGCGCAGAAAGAGTCATCATAGTGTATTCACACATTGGTTGACCAAGTTTGTGAAACCAAAGCCACTGGCGAATGAGTCAGCAATTGGTAAAGGCAACTTTGAATGCAATCAAGAAAGGAAAAGAAATTACCAAGTCAGAATAAGTAATGGACAAAGACAAAATGGAGCAAGAAGCCTCCAAAATTTGAAGACAGAATGGAGCGAGGAGCCTCCAAGAATTGAAAAATTAAGGAGCAAGGCGTCTCCCAAAAAAACAAAATTTGAAGACAGAATGGAGCAAGGAGCCTCCAGGAATTGAAAAATTAAGGAGCAAGGCGTCTCCCAAAAAATTGAATTTGAAGACAGAACGGAGCAAGGAGCCTCCAAGAATTGAAGACAGAAGGAGTATGGCGTCTCCCAACCTTAATGGAGCAAGAAGCCTCCAAAATTTGAAGATAAAATGGAGCAAGGAGCCTCCAAGAATTGAAGACAGAAGGAGCAAGGTGTCTCTCAACCCTAATGGAGCAAGGCGTCTCCCAAAAAATTGAACACAGAATGGAGCAAGGCGCCCCCAAGAATTAAAAACAGAAGGAGCAAGGTGTCTCCCAACAACCGAGAGCAAGGCGTCTCTCAAGACTGAAAGGGCAAGGCGTCCCTGGAGCAAGGCGACTTCAAAACTAATGGAGTAAGGCGTCTCCCAACCACAGAGAGCAAGGCGTCTCTCAAGACTGAAAGGGCAAGGCGTCCTTGGAGCAAGGCGACTCCAAAACTAAATGGAGCAAGGCGACTCCCAACCACCGAGAGCAAGGCGTCTCTCAAAACTGAAAGGTCAAGGCGTCCCTGGAGCAAGGCGACTCCGAAATTAATGGAGCAAGGCGACTCCCAACCACCGAGAGCAAAGCGTCTCTCAAAACTGAAAGGGCAAAGCGTCCTTGGAGCAAGGCGACTCCGACCATTCGAATGACACGGAAATGTGTCCCTAAGGAGCAAGACGTCTCCCACCATTTGAATGACACGGAAATGTGTCCCTAAGGAGCAAGACGTCTCCCGCCATTTGAATTACACGGAAATGTGTCTTTCAGGAGCAAGGCATCTCCCACCACTTGAAATACTAAGGAGCAAGGCGAGTCCCACTTTTGAAATCCCTAAGGAGCAAGGCACCTCCCACATCTAAATGACACAAGAATGTGTCCTCAAGGAGTAAAGCATCTCCGAATGCTGAAGGACACAGAGTCCCCAGAGCAAAGTGTCCCCACAAAGCCGAACAAGTTGTTCCCATTCCTGGAAATGATAGAGAATCAAGACATGAAGAAGAAAGCAAAATGAAGAACCATAGGGCAAGATGGCCCTTTTGTAATTTTTGATTTCACACTTTTGTAAATAGAATAGAGCAGGTGTGTGAGTTCCCTTGAGGCACTGGACAACGCTGGAAGCACCTCCTCACCGACAGCAGCTCCTCCTCCACTCTTCCTTCCTCCTTTCTCCATTCGGTCCACCTCCTAACGCAACCCTTGGCCACCAAATCCTAATTAAAAAAAAAAAAACAAGAAGAAAATGCAAGCAAGCTTTAAGTAAAAGACACAAAATGGATCAGAAGTCTAAAGTCATCTAAAAGCTTTAATGGAACAAACAAGAAGAAAAGAATATTGTCAAGTGTCTGGCATCAACACCGAAACAGGTTGGCGAGCTCAAGTCCAATCTAATCTCTTTCAAACTTAAACTAAAATGCTGAAGAGTTGCCCTAAAAAAACCCGAAAAGCAAAGGGCAAGGAAACTCTGAAGCCAGGAAGTGACGCCACGTCATTGGCCGCTTCCCTCTCAAAATGAAAAATTCAAAGGACTAAGCTCGTCGACCATGTCGACAGAAATGCCAGGCGCAAAAATGAGATCCTTTTTCTCTTTGCCGTTCATCCGCAAGGTGACTCCGGCAAAAAGGGGCAGCTGTAAGCACCTCATTTTTGCGCTCCCAGAAAAACCAAAAATGCAATCCCTGTACAGAAAGTCAAACCCTGAGGGGTGAAAAGTTGACCTTTTAATCAAATAAAATTTGGCCACCTTGCTTTATCTCAATGAATAGAGAATCCCGACACGAGTCCAACGCAACTGGGTTTGCAGGAATCGGAGTTCGGATGAAGGTTCTGCGGGCGGTCAAACTTAAGGAAGAGCCGAGAGTTGACTTTTTCTCGAATTCCGTGCCAAGTACCTTGCTCTATACCATTGGATAGAGAATCTCAACACGGTTCCAACGCAACTGAGTTTGCAGGAATCGGAGTCCGGATGAAGGTTCTGCGGGCGGTCAAACTTGAGCAGAGCCAAAAGTTGACTTTCTGCTAAAATCCAATCCAGAGGCCTACCCCTAGGCCATTGGACAGAGAATCTCGACACGGTTCAAATGCAACTGAGTTTGCTGGAATCGGTGTCCCGGATAAGGAAATATGAGCAAAATCGGCTCCTGGACGCGACCCGGCACTTCTGCTAAAAAACTCGAGTTTGCTGCTAAACTGAAATTCAGTGGATAGGGAATCTCGCACTGATTCCAACGCCACTAAGTTTGCCAAAATCGGATATCAGACGAGCGAGTTATGGGCAGTCAAAGTTTCTGAAAAAACTGCACACGTGGCAAATAGTAAAGAAAGGGCAAATGAATTAAGTACATAAAGAAAAAAGAAAAATAAAAAAATAATAATAAATGGTTGGACGAATTCTCCATGTGGAGAATTCGTCCAAGCAAACTTAGCCTCCAAGTTTACTTGGAGGCTAAGAAAAGAAAGCAATGATTCATAATCATTGCTTATGTTTTAAAAAGGTGGCATGAAATGAAAGGATTAGGGTTTTGGTGTTGAAGTGCAAGAATAATTACATTTTGGTCATTACTTATAAAAAGAAAAAACCCTAGCACAAAGAGGAGGTCGATTGATTTTTGGGAGAACTCTCCCATCTCTCCCACAAGCTCCATTCTCTCTCCCACTCTCCTCCATCTCTTCTTGCCCCCCTTTGGCTCCCCAAAACCCTAAAACATCACCTCAAGGCTCTCCTACCCTCTCTTCTCTTCTTCTTCTCCACTCTCACTCAAGCAAAGGGGGAAGGCTTGCTGTTGGTGGTGCCAAGAGAGGCTCCAGCCTTGGTCCTAGCTCCAAGGAGGCTCCACACATCTTCTACAAGGGTTCAAAACCCAAGGTGAGCTCTCTTAGGTCATTTTCCTTAACATATGTAAGTATTGATTCATTTGAAGCATATAGGATTTTGATCATAATATGGGATTTCGGGTATGAGTAGTGTTCGAATTTGCCTATTCTTATTGTTCTCCTTTGCATGGTTTTCTAAGCATGATTACCCTTAGAAGGTAAAAAAGGAAGTTTTGGTCAAATTAAGGAGAGAATGAGAGATATCTAGCTTGGTTTGAAGTGTTCATGGTCATTGTTTTACATGGATGCTTTGCTGTTCCTCCCTTTTATTTTGGAGTAGGGGAGCATGTTCCCCTTTGCCCTCATCTTATGTACCCCCCATGTAACCCCCCTCCTTCCTTTCTTTGGTTCCTTAAGTTGAAATGCATGGTTGAAGTGAGCATGGTATTGCTGTAAATCACAAGTGATGTATGCTAGATTAGGCCTTTACTTTTACATGCATATAGTTAGGTTGTCATTTTATGCATGCTAGAGTACACCACCATTTGAAGCATGCCTTTCCTCACCTCTAGGGCCATATGGATGCCTAACCTTGCTTGCTGTTTTGGGTGATTTATCATAACTTTTGCCCCACTCCTACTACTGTTTTCGGTCATGCATGACCACCCCACTTGGTTTAGGCACGGATTCCGGGTGTATGCTTTTGTGTTTGCTCATTAGGAATGTCTTGAGCACTTGCTGGTTTTGCATGGTCATAGGCCATTTTTCAGTCTTTGAACACCACAAGCACATGCACGCACCTCTTGATGGAAGAATGCCCCAAGTGTGGCAAATGTTAATCCATTGCTTCCTCGTTCCTTTTTATTATTGCGCATAATTAGTTGCTGCTCCCCATGGCCGTAAACAACTAGAACAGAGGTACTTGACCTCTATTCCTTTGCTAGATTCTATCCAAGAGAAGGAAGAGGGGAAGCTCCCACCCCTCCCCCTTAGTTTGGTTCTCAAAGCCATCAAGAGAGCCAAGTGGCTCTCACCTGAACCACTGTGGGCCCACACAGGGGCCCACGCCATTCCTGGAACACCCCAAGGAACCTAAAAACCCAACCCCAAGGCAAAAATCCAAAAAAAAGGCTTCTGTGGGTTGATCCGGCAACTCAGGTCGGATCAACTGAAACCCACGTGTAGCCGGCTAAAGATGCCGGATACACAGAGCCTTGTGTGTAACTGGCATCTCAGGCCGGCTACACTGCCAGATTGCATTTTTGCTATTTTTGATGATCTTTGCTATTTTTTGTGCTTTGTTGACCAATCCAAGCAAACCAGAAGGGTTTCTGGGTCACCCGGAGACCCAAGATGGGCCATGGACCGACCCGGTCCAATGTGAATTCCAGTGGGCCTTCCAATGGGGCCCACCAAGCCCGACAAACCTATTATGCTTAAATAAGACAATTAAAGGAATTGAGCGGGCCAGACCCTGTGAGGCCCATCAAAGCCCAACTGGGGCAACATGCATGCTTAGATCTAGGCTTGGTTTGGCTGAGACCAAGGGCAGGGCCTATCGGGCCCACCAAGCCCATTAACCAACCAAGGTTAGGGTTTCAAAACCCTAACTCGGGAAGTCTTGGGCTTTCAAGCCCGAGCCCAGGTAAAGGGCCCCAAGCCCAAGGCCTGGCCCATTTTGGCAAAGGTTAATTAAGAATAACTCAAAACACTTGGCAACCAGGGTGAGGCCCACTCAAGGGCCCACAAACAGTCCCGGCCCACTTGTGCATAGAAATCAATTAAATAATCAAACTGGAATTTAAATAAAATCAATTCACTTGAACCAAAGCCCCAAAGGGCCTCTCAGGTTTAGACTAAGGCCCACCAAGGAGACACGTGGGCTCAACCGAGCCCACCAAGGAATCCGCGGGCCTTCCAACGGGGCTCGCCCAATCAGGCTCACATCACTTTAATAAAAAAGATAAAATCAAGTAAAGGGACCCATACCACTTTGGCGGTCCCGCCAGACTTAACCGAATTGAATGCTGGATTAGGAATTGGGTGAGTGAGAGACCAACTAAGTTGACTCAAACCAGGGAAACTTATGGGACCCGTCACTTGACGAGGTGGACTGGGGTGTCTACGGACTTCCCCAGACCGCAACCGAGAACCTACTTAGAATCTCAAGCCGCAGACCAAGCCTTAATAGAAGAACTTAGGCACCCAAGTGTCTGCCTGCACCCCATCAGGCAGTGGCGACTCCAAACAAATCCCAAGGCACGCATCGTTTTGCGTGCACCTCGTAGTGTGACCGAAATCGGGTGCGCACACTCGCACCGGGCGATTTTGCGTCCGCCGAGCTCGTGCTGAGCTCGTGCTGGGTGTCTTTTTTGTTGTTTTTTTGGTTCTGTCGAGCTCGCGCTGACCTCGTACCGGGCCCCTGAGGTCAACGCACCCGCTTAGGTGCTGAATTGCATGCGGCTGACCAACCCAGCTCCATTTTTGCTGCTTCGAGGCTTCAACCTCTTAGCTCAAGACCTGATTAGGAATACCCTTGGACCCAGAATATCAACCGTCATTTCCAACGCAATCGGAGATCGTTAAGTGAGCCGATCTCCCCTGATAAATCTCAGTTTTGTATATTCTCTGTGATGTATATTCTGTGATTTTTGCTGGATGTGGGTGGCATTTTCAAACCAAACCAAATGAACCAATAGGGTTTCTGGGTCACCCGAAAAGCCAACATGGGACTTGGACCCCCGGTCCAATTTTATTTCCAGTGGGCCTTCCAGCGGGGCCCACCAAGCCCAATGAACACAATGGAATGTATGCATGTGACCTAAGCAAGATAAATGAATTAATTGATCAATCCGGGCGGGCCAAACCCAAAGCGACCCACCCGAACTTGTTTTGTGCAATATGATAGGTTCAAAATGTGTGGTTTGGCCCAAATCAAGGGCAAGGGCCTATCGGGCCCGCCAAAGCCCATCGACCGAACCAAGGAAGGGTGCAAACCCTAACTTCCGTAACTTGGGCTTTCAAGCTCGAATCAGGATTATGGGCCCCAAGCCCAATGTCCACCCATTTTCTGGCAAACTTAACAAAGATAAGCTAAAACGTTTTTTGGAAATCAACGTGGGGGCCCGCATGCCACTGCCGACCTGCTTTTTCATGAAAGATACTTAAACCTTCAAATTGAACTATCAAATAAAATCAATTCACTTGAACTGAACCCCAAGGGCCTCTCAGGCTTAGACAGAGGCCCACAAGGGTACATGGGCTTGACTAAACCCACCAAGGACACCGTGGGCCTTCCAACGGGGCCCACTCAACCAGACTCAGATTACCTAATTAATTAAGATAAAAGTAATTAAAAGGACCCACACCACTCAGGTGGTCCCACCAGACTTAACCAATTTGCATGTCGACTTAGGAATCGGGTGAGAAAATAAGTGAGCTGACTCAAACCAAGATAAACCTAAGGGACTCGTCACTCGACGGGGTGGACCGGGGTGTCTACGGACTTCCCCGGACCACAACCGAGACCCTACTTAGAATCTCAAAGCCGCAGACCAAGCCTTAATAGACAAAATTAGGCACCCAGGTGTCCGCCTGCACCCCATCAGGCGGTGGCAACTCCGAATTTTCCCGTGCGGCGTTTCCGACGCGCGCACAGCAGCAACATAATAATTTCCTTAAATTTTACTCAACCTAAATTCATAAACTTACCTCAGATAGGTTGCCCAATTCCCTCCACGTCATCTTGAACTTCTCCAGGTTGAACCAATGCCTCGTCTCCTGTAGTATGAATAACTTGATCAGTTTATTTATTAATTGATATTATTTTTATTTATAAAATCTAGAATTTTACATTCTCCCCTCCTAACAAAAAAATTTCGTCCTCGAAATTTACCTTGTGATTCCTCAAATAAAGATGGATATTTCTTCTTCATTTCAGATTCCAACTCCCATGTGGCTTCTTCCACTGTATGACTCTGCCATAGCACCTTAACAAGTGGGATTACCTTCGTATGGAGGATCTGCTCACGTCTGTCTAGTATCTGCACCGGATGCTCCTCAAAAGTCAAATCTTCACGTATGACCAAAGGCTCGTAATCAATGATACTAGGGTCATGCACATAGCGCCTTAGCATCGAGACATGGAACACATCGTGAACTGCTCCAAATGAAGATGTCAATGCCAGGCGATAAGCCACTGGTCCCATTGTACCAATAATCTCAAAAGGTCCTACAAACCTCGGGGAAAGCTTTCCTTTCTTATTGAACCTTCTAATTGTAAAACCCCGAATTTTCCTTAAATAATAAAACAAATTAATAAGTAATAATCTTGAGAGTTATAATTGATGGAAATATTTTATTAATGTAGGGGACGATATAATTAGTAGAGATCCAAAGTTGGACGCAGATCTGACTGTCCGATCATGAGATATCGAGGTATGTGTTCTGATTGGGTAGTGTGTATAGGAAAGTTTGCATGTGAGATACATGGGATGAAGAAGTATATATATACATTAGTTTAATAACCTAAAACGTATACTTGTATTTTACTCGTATTGAACAGCCGCAAGGAAGAGTTGCGACCGTGAACGAACGGGTGCGACTGGAAGAAGAAGAAGAAGAAAAGAAAAAGGGAAAGAGAGAACGTTGGGTTTGGTATTGTGAACTTTGCTTGGTGTTAGAGTTCGTTTCTGTTCAAGAAGAGAGGGAGGAACGCACGTTCAAGAGGTAGGTGACATTGTTTTCGTTCGTTTTTGGTATTTAAATTCGTTTAATCACAAGAGCATGTTTTTATATGATCTATTGATGTATTTTGTTTAGTATCAATGTTATATGTATGATAGAATGAGGTTAGACGAGAAAAATCATGATTTAGATCTGTTTCTGTTCGTTTTTGGGAGACTGCCGACCTCGACTGTACTCGGCGATCCTCGGCACTAGTTATAAAACTTAGACCGCCGAAGACCGCTGGAAGACGTATCGTCGGTGTCCTATTTTGCACTACCGCTGACCACAGACCGCCAGGGCGATCCTGAGCGATCCTAGGCGCTCTGTTCAGATTTTGCAGATTTTCGAAATTTCAAACCCTGATTCAATTCCAAACTATTTTTAGACAATTTTAATGATTAATTAAGATGTTTTAAGACCAAAATAAATTATCTAATTCCCTGTTTTACCGAAAAATAAATTAGGAAGATATTTAGGACATTAGTTGCCAAACTTTGAAAGTAATTAAGAAATCTAGTTTTTGGAAAACCTAACTATTATTTGATTATCAAAACAACTCTAAATGACACTATAAACCAGAAAACTTTATAAAGAGAATTCAGAACTCAGATGACCGAATATTGAAGTAATTGACAGATTTAACCTTTATATGCCGCTAGGCACCAACCCTTATAGAAATATTATATTTTAGGGAATTTTGGAGTTTAGTGGGCATAACTGGTTATGGATCCATAGTTGTTGCTAGATAGCTGAGGGATATGTTATTTGGGTTGAGTTTCTCTCTTGTGCAACGCGCTTCCTTTGCAAGTTAGTTTGTCTGGGAAGGTCTTATGTCGGGAGGGACACCCCGGTGAGCCGCTGGTGATTCCCTGTACATGTGGATAAGCAACCATCTCCATGTATTGATTCTGGTGCTGCATGTTGGTGGTACATGCCAACTCTGATGGGTACGTGTGCAATAAGTCAGTGACTACGGCTCTTGTTTAAGCTGCGCTGCATGGGACTTGAGTATCATTAGTAGCATTGCTCCTAAGCCGCACGGTGGTATAGCGATTGGTCGAGAATCATCTCAAAAGGTTTATCTATCTTTGTGAGTCCTACAATGACTCTGAAATCACAAACACTTGTTATTATTATTGTATACATGCTGGAGGCATGTGATTGAGATATTGGCCGGATGTGACTGTTTAGTGCATCCTAGCAAAGCATGACTTATGTTAATGATTTTGATATTGGATTCTTATAAATGAACTTGCTGAAATTCATCTCTAGAACTGTTTATCATACTGTTTTGTATCCATGAATGATACGAATGATTATACGAGCCTGATTAGTCGATATTGCTTAATCGTGCATGAACTGTTATTTTACTTATATTAACTGTTTAATCATGCATGTGTTACCTACTGGGATATTCGTATCTCACCCTACTTTTATTTCATTTTTCAGCTGATACGCGAGAGGGGGATCCTAGTGATGTCCAGGGAGAGTTAGCTGAGTATTCACCAGAGGATTACTTTTATCCGGATATTGTTTGAGGTGGAGGATTGTTATAGACTTAGTTATATTTGATAGACTATTATTCATTTGGATTTGATGTACTAGAGAGATGAGAGAGATAGTAACCATTTTATTTTACCAGACTTTGATATTAATGATTGATGATTGATGATTGACTTTAATGTTATTTGAGGATTTTAGACTACACTTCCGCACATACTTGTTTCCGCACTCTGATAGTATAATATAGTGAATGGATTATTTAATTCTATTGTCTGGTATATTATTGATGATGTATTTGATATGGGCCAGTAACACCTCGGATTTGGTTGTTGAACTGAATTCGGGTTGTTACAGTAGCGAACCGGGTTCGGGTCGGGTGCCGGTTTGCACTGACCCGGGTTTGGGGCGTTACACTAATACCATGGAAAGGAGATACCTTAAGGAATACCTTATCACCAACCTCAAAAGCCAAGTCTCGCTACCTAGTATTTGCATAACTCTTTTGGAAACTCTGTGCTGCCAACAAACGCTGCTTAATCAGTTTTACCAAGTCAACACTGTCCTGCACATACTGAGGACCCAAATACTTCCTTTCACCAACTTCTTCCCAATAGACTGGTGATCTACATGCTCTACCGTACAATGCCTCATACGGTGCTATCTAAATACTCACCTAATAACTGTTATTGTAGGCGAACTCCACCAAAGGTAGGTGATTACTCCAATTACCCCCCCCCCTCAATCAAGGACACAACACCGCAACATATCTTCAAGTGTTTGAATGGTCCTCTCTGACTGCTATCGGTCTAAGGATGGTAACTTGTACTGAATTTCAACTCTGTACCCATGGCCTTCTGGAAAGATTCCCAGAATTGAGACGTGAAACGAAGATCACGATCGGAGACAATAGATACTGGCACTCCATATAATCTCACGATATCCTTCACATACAGCTCTACCAATGCATTAAGCGGTTGGTTCATTCTGATAGGCAAAAAGTGAGATGATTTAGTCAAACGGTCTACAATCACCCATATGGCATCATACCCCCTTGGAGAAAGGGGTTGTAAGCACCTCATTTTTGCGCTCCTGGAAGAGCCAGAAATGCAAACCCTAAACAGAAAGTTAAACCCTAAGGGGTGGAAAATTGACTTCTTGATCAAGTGAAAATTGGCCACCTCACTTTACCTCAATGGATAGAGAATCTCGACACAGTTCCAACGCAATTAAGTTTGCTGGAATCGGAGTCCAGATGAAGGTTCTGTGGGCCGGTCAAACTTGAGGGTGAGCCGAAAGTTGACTTTTTTTGAACCCTGTGCCAGGTGCTTAGCCCTATGTCATTGGATAGAGGGCTCCGATACGAGTCCAACGCAACTGAGTTTGCTCAAATCGGAGTCCGGATGAAGGAGATATGAGCCGTCGAAGTTTCCGAGCAGAAAAACCAGAAACTGCACACGTGGCAAAAAGCCGCACACATGGCAAGTGGCGCAAGAAAATATCTCGAGGGGCAATCCGTAAATATCCAAACATGCAAAATATCCCAGGGTTTAAAGCAAAATTTCGCAGGGGGCAATCCGTAGATATCCAAAAGTCTCAAATCGGTCGAATCGGTCAAGTCGAGGGGCAAATCTGTAATTTTTTGATTTGTGTCCTGTCAAATATATCGGATACACATAGGTTTGTGTATAACCGACATCAAATGTCGGATACAAAGATTTGCTCAGCGAGATTCGCGCCGATTCCCCGACAAATTCACGGCGGCATTAAATTTCTGAAATGATTTTGTTTGTATCTGATATTTTATGCCGGATACAAAGGAGGTTCAGTGTATCCGACATTAAATGCCAGATACAAAGGACATGTAGTGTATCCGACATTTAATGCCGGATACATTAAGTTTGTCTATAAAAGCACAGCAGCCACCTCTAGCCGGGGGTTGGCTTCCTTTGCTATTTCTCAGCTTTCTTCTAGCACTTGTTCCCATCTGAACCTTGCCTCTTTCAACTCCATTTGCCCTCCATCACCTCTACACACCACCCAAGCCATTCTTATCCTCCTTTTCCTCCTTCATCTCCACTTACAACCCAACAAGAAGGAGAGCAAGTGCTGCTGGTGCAAGAGGAGAGACTCTACAGCTGCTGTCCAACTTCAAGAAGGTGTCTCCACCCTACTCCTAAGCTTAAGAACCACCAGGTGAGGCTCCTGGGCACATTTAGTTTAACATATATTAAAAGTAGATTTTTTTATTGCTTTTCTGGCTGCCTCCTTCTTTCCTTGCATGAGCTCACTTTCATGGTGGTTTAACCATGCATTCATCATCTTCCTCATGGCATAAAAGCTACCACCAGCAAGAAGTCTACGTAGGCCTTTTTTTTAGGGAGCATGGGAGTCCTCTTTACATATTTTTTAGTGTCCTTTGGTGGTAGCCGTCCATGGGTCATCTCAAGCATCGTTTAGAAGGAGCATGTTCCTTCTCGATGTACCATCCAATGTATCCCTACGTAAACCCCCCTTCTCTGAATGTTCGTTAGGTTTAAGCATGAGTTTTAGGTCCAGACATTGCTAAGATGTGTAGGAAATGCATGTTAGATTATGGCTTTTTTTTATTGTTCTTCTCGCATGTGTATGGTTCTTTTTTTTCTCTTTTTGCTGTTTTTTTTTGTTTCTCGCATGCATGTGGATTTTTGGTTTTCGATAACCACTTTCTTATTGATCTTTTGCTGGAAAATGTCACCACATGAGGATGCATGCCAATGCCATGTTCTCTTTATTTCTCTAAGCCTGCTGTTTCCTTTTTGAGTATATGCATGCGAGCATGTTTCCACCATCCTTTTAGGCTACGGGCTTAGCTCACCTGAGTTGCTGCTGGAGACGGCAGCAGCACCCTCACCCTCTTGCAATGGCCTATATAGGTTGCTGTCCCCAGTAAGCTTGCTGACCCAAATGCCTAAGCTCCCTCAAGCCCGACACATAACCCACAGCCATGCCTTGTTTGCTTATTTAGGATTGTTTTTTATCTCTAGATGGAAGTGCAAGCTCTTCTTCCTCTTGGTGATTTACTGTTTTTATATGTCCAAAGCATGCTTCCCCCACCATAGGCATAGCTGCTGTTTCCATTTTCTTTCCATGCTAAACATGTTGCTAATTGTGTGCACTAATCGTGTCCTTGTTTGTTTGTTGTTTTTTCTTGGTATGCACATGAGCATGTTCCCCTTACCCATAAGCCTCCACTACTTGCTGCTGTCCCAGAAGGTTGGGAATCCCAGGACCACCCCGAGCATGATCCCATCACCCCTCGAACCCACTGTTGTGGCCAACACAAGCTGCTGGTGGGTGCAACAACAGCAACACCTTCATTCCCTAGTAGGCAACTTCCAGGCCTGACAAGCATGACCCCCAATACCCTTTAGCATCTGCTGTCCCAGCAGGTTTAGGAGCCCTAAACCCTCCCTAGTAACGGTCCATTAGTGCCATGAAGGAAGGACCACATTGCCCTCTCCCCTTCCCCATTTCCTTGCTGGAAAATCCCCAAAGTAGGCCAAATGAGGCCTCTCCCCAAATCTGAACCAATGTGGGCCTTCCCAGGGGCCCACATGACTTGTAGAAGGCCCTTAGGAATCCCTGGAAGTCATCCCAAATGGCCAAACCCCAAAAAAGGCCTTTTCAAAGTGATCCGGCAACTCAGGCCGGATCACCTAGGGACCGTGTGTATCCGGAAACTAAGGCCGGACACACAACAGAGATGACATTTTCATGTTTTTCTGATCCTTGCCGGATTTTTGTGATAGTTTACACCAAAACCATTGAACCAACAGGGTTTCTGAGTCACCCAGAAACCCAACTTGGGACATGGACCGCCGGTCCAACTCGGAATACCCGTGGGCCTTCCAACGGGGCCCACCAAGCCTGATAAACCCGAAAGTATGCAAATAAGCAAGATTAAGTGGAATTAACTAATCGAACCGGGTAGGCCACACCCAATGCGGTCTACCAGGACTTGTTTTGTGGAATGGTGTGTTTAAATAGCATGGTTTGGCTGAGACCTAGGGCAAGGGCCTATCGGGCCCGCCAAAGCCCACTAATCAACCAAGTTAGGGTGCAAACCCTAGGCTTCAAAGAACTGGGCTTTCAGGCCCAAAACTGGATCACGGGCCCCAAGCCCAGTGACCAGCCCATTCTTGGCAAAGCTAAATAAAATAGATCCAAAACACCCTTGGCAACCATCATGGGGGCCCACCCTGGGGCCCGCCAACCAATGCAGACCAACCTTTTGCATGAAAATCACCTAACATTCCAACTTAAACAATTAAGTAAAATCAACTCATTGACCTAAGCCCAAAGGGCCTCCTAGGACTAGACAGAGGCTCACCAAGGGTACATGGGCTTAGTCAAGCCCACCAAGGACACCGTGGGCCTTCCAACAGGGCCCACCCAGTCAGACTCAGAGCACCTAAATTAAGCAAGATAAAATCAACTAAAGGGACCCACACCGCTCAAGTGGTCCCGACAGACTTAACCAATTTGCATATCGGATTAGGAATCGAGTGAGAAACCAGAGTAAGCTGAATCAAACCAGGGAACCCACGAGACCCGTCATCCGACGGGGTGGACTGGGGTGTCTACGGACTTCCCCAGACCACAACCGAGACCCTACTTAGAATCTCAAGCCGCAGACCAAAGCCCAAAATAGACTAACTTAGGCACCCAGGTGTCCGCCTGCACCCCATCAGGCGGTGGCGACTCCGAATTTTCCCGCGCCGCGTTTCCGACGCGCGCACAGGGGTAATCCACTCACAAAGTCTATGGTGATGTGCTCTCATTTTCACTCTAGAATAGGAAGGGGCCGAAGCAACCCTGCTGGTCTCATGTGCTCTACCTTGACCTGCTGACACACTAGACACTTAGCAACATATTATACTATATCCTTCGTCATTCCTGACCACCAATATACTACCTTCAAATTGCTATACATCTTTGTGCTACCAGGATGCACTACATACTTTGATCTGTGAGCCTCTGCCATAATCACTGCCTTAATATCCTCATCTGCTGGTACACAAAACCAACCTTGAAATCTCAATAATCCATCTCTATCAGTAAAATCTCTGACAGTCCTAGAACCCTCACTCAACAATCTCCTTGTAGTAGTCAACTCTGGATCTGTCAACTGCCTCTCCCTGATCCTTTGGATCAAATCGGGCTCTATATGACCCCTAGCTACTTGGATAACTCCATCCTATGGTAAACAGAACTCCCCCTGCCAATCACGAACTGCGTCACAAGGCTACACCGACTAGCCATGAAAGTGGCTAATGTGGCAATGGAAGTCTCATCAGTGGCACCCTTACGGCTCAAGGCATCTGCGACTACATTCGCCTTGCTAGGATGGTACTACAGTGTAAATCTAAAATCCTTCAATAGATCCATCCATCTCCTTTGCCTCATGTTGAGATCCCTTTAGGAAAATATGTATTTCAGACTTTTGTGATCTGAGAAGATCTCGAACTCAACCCCATATAAATAGTGCCTCCATATCTTCAAGGCGAAGACTATGGCTGCCAACTCCAAGTCGTGTGTGGGGTAATTCTTCTCATAAGGTCTTAGCAAGCAGGAAGCATATGCTACAACTCTACCCTGCTGCATCAACACACAGCCCAAACCAATCCTGGATGCATCACAATAGACAGAGAAAAGCCCATCCATGGATGGTACAATCAACACTGAGGTTGTGGTAAGTCTCTGCTTCAACTACTGGAAACTTTGCTCACACTTTTCATCCCACTTAAATGGAACTGCCTTCTTAGTCAAATTGGACAACGGTGCTGCTATCTTGGAAAAACCCTCAATAAATCGACGGTAATATCCGGCCATGCCAAGAAAACTACTGATCTCTGTCACTGTGGTAGGTCTAGGCCAATCTGTAACTACCTGAACCTTGGCTGGGTCTACTAAAATACCCTTACCTGAGATGATGTGACCAAGGAAAGAGGTCTGCCTCAGCAAAAACTAGCATTTACTGAACTTGGCATATAACCGATGGTCCCTCAAAGTATGGAGTAGTATTCTTAGATGACCAGCATGATCCTTCTGGTTCCTGGAGTATACCAAAATATCGTCGATGAAAACCAGCACAAAATTATCTAGATACTGATGGAAGACCCGATTCATGATATCCATAAAAACTGCTGGGGCATTGGTCAAACCAAACGGTATGACTAGAAACTCATAGTGCCCATATCAAGTCCAAAATGCTGCCTTCTCTATATCTTCCTCAGCCACTCTTAATTGATGGTAGCCTGATCTCAAATCAATCTTGGAAAACCAAGATGCGCCTCTCAACTGATCAAACAAGTCGTCGATCCTAGGCAAAGGGTACTTGTTCTTAACTGTAACTTGGTTAAGCTGCCTGTAATCGATGCACATGCGCATACTACCATCTCTTCAGTACAAAAAGAACTGGTGCACCCCATGGTGACACGCTGGGTCTAATAAATCCCTTCTCCAGAAGCTCATCTATCTACTTCTTTAATTCATCTTGCTCAGGTTTTGCCAACCTGTAAGGTGGCTTGGACACAGGAGTCATACCAAGCTGAAGCTGGATTCTGAAATCAATGGCTCTAGCGGGTGGTAATCCTGGCAAATCATCAGGAAATACATTTGTGAATTCAGATACCACTGGCACCTCAGAAATACTTACTGTGTCACTCTTGGTCTCCTCTACTACAACAAAAGCAACTAACCCAATCCGGCTATCCAAACCCTCACATACAAAACAATATGTTGGCTGCTCTGGCTTACTAACCATAACTATCCCCTTATGACAATCAATGGTGACATAGTGTCGGAACAACTAGTCTATACCCAGAATCACATCAAATCCACTGAAATTCAACTCAATCAAATCCCTAGGTAACTCTATCCAAGCTCCTCCTCATGAGCTTCAACTACAAATGCTCTAGCTGTCTGCCTTTGATCAGCCCTGGGTGCAACACCTCGACCCTAAGGTCCTGTCCTGCCCTGCTGTCTTTGCCCTACGGGTGTCCTGGGTGCCGGTAAAGTCTGAGTCTAAGTTGGTGCATCCAATGGCCGTGATCCCATAGGAGAACGGGTCACCTATAAGTTCTGATATGTGGCGGGTAAGAACAACCCGAGACAAGATGCCCAAACTTGCCGCATCAGAAACACACTCCATATGGTGCGACACATGGCCTTGGAAAATGGAACTGCTCACACTTCTGGCATCTAGGAGGGCCTGACCTTGAAGTCTGAGTACCACTGGGTCTACTACTCTGACCCTCATACCTGGGTTTCTTATCTGCATAAGCAAACTGCTTCAGTGGAACCCTGAGTCTGCTCTGGTATGGTCGCCTCTCACCAATAAGGCGCTCTACTCTCTCAGCACGATGTAACAACTCAGAATAGCTGGTGCACTCCACAACTGATACCCGGTCTCTAATCTCAAACCTCAACCCCTGCTCAAAATGCTCCCGTCTGTCTGTCTCACAAGTAACCATATGCGGGGCAAATCGGGACAGCTCATTAAATCATGCGTCATACTGCAAGACTGTCTATCCTCTCTGGGAGATGTACATGAACTCCCTCGCCTTCTGACGGCTGAAATCAGCAATGAAGTAACGCTCAAAGAAGAGCTCTTTAAATCTTTCCCAAGTTACCTGCTCATCTAGTTCAGTCCTCCTCTTCATCGAACGCCACCAATGGACCGCTTCCCCCTCAAACATGAAGGTAGCAAGTCTAACACAACGGTCCCTGGGCATTCCATGCCATCAAATATCCATTCCATCTTCAGTATCCACCTCTCAGCTTCCATGGGGTTTGCCTGACCTCCAAAAGATGGGGGTCCCATCTTACGGAACCTCTCCAGCTCACGTGCACCTGAGTCATCAATATGGTCCCTCCTGGGGGCCCTCTCATCCCCTCGGTTCCTCTCTACTCTACCAATCAGATCCGTAATAGCCCCAATGGCTCTCCAAATATCCTTTTGTGGGACACGAGCAACAACAGGTGGTGGAGGAATAGGCTGCTCTATCGAACCCACAGCTGGAGGGTCTACACACGGCTCTACCTGTGGGGCCACAAATGGCTTTGGCTCCCCAGCTAGCATCATCCTGGGAACGGATGCTGCTCTACCTCTGCCTTTCGCTCTAGTGCTCATAGTGAAAGATCAACTACAAAAGACAAAAATTTAGTTAGGCAAAAAGGATCTCTCATCCTAGAAAATTATTCAAGGCACTATCTAGCGTATCACACATCCCCAAAACCACCTAAAGGTCAACTACTTAGGGTTAGTGTGCGCAGGGGAAATCGCACGGGTGGGCGCACGCGAAATCGTACGAGCCTCCAGATGGGTAATATGGGAATTGGAGTCGCCACTGCCTGATGGGGTGCAGGTAGACACCTGGGTGCCTATGTTTTTCTATCAGGCGGTCTGCGGCTTAGAGATTCTAGGTAAGTTCTCGGTTGCGGTCTGGGGAAGTCCGTAGACACCCCAGTCCACCCCGTCAGATGACAGGTCCCATAGGTTTTCCTGGTTTTGAGTCAACTTTGGTCTACTCACCCGATTCCTATTCCAGCATGCACATTGGTTAAGTCTAGCAGGACTGCCAAAGTGGTGCGGGTCCCTTTACTTGATTTTATCTTTTAACTTAAAGTGAGACGAGTCTGGTTTGGCGGGCCCCGTTGGAAGGCCCGCGGATTCCTAGGTGGGCTTGGTTAAGCCCACATGTTCCTTGGTGGGCCTCAATCTATCCTAAGAGACCCTTTGGATTCTAGTCCAATGAATGGATTTTATTTGGAATTTCAATTTGGGAATTAAGTGATTTTCATGCCAAGTGGGCCGGGATTGCTTTGTGGGCCCCATTGGTGGGCCTCACAGTGGTGGCCAAGTGACTTTGAGTTATCTTGATTAGTTTTTTCCAAAATGGGCCAGGCCTTGGACTTGGGGCCCTTAGCCTGGAAATTAGGGTTTTAACCCTTCAAATTCGGTCATGGGCATGGCGGGCCCGATAGGCCCTACCCGCAGTCTCGGCCAAACCATATCTAAATCTAAGCGTGCTTCCAAAATTGGGCTTGGTTGAGCCTCTGGTGGTATGGCCCACTCAATTGATTTATTTACTGATTTAAAGCAAAGTGAGTTAGTCGGGCTTGGTGGGCCCCGTTGGAAGGCCCACTGGAAATCAAATTGAACCGGGCTGGTCCATGGCCCATCTTGGGTTTCCGGTTAACCCGAAAACCCTTCTGGTTCATCCGGATTGATCAAACAAATAAGGGAAATAGCACAAAATCATGAAGTAGCAAAAATGGCATTCTGGCAGTGTAGCCGACCTGAGGTGTCGGCTACACATAACATTTCTTGTAGCTGGCAACTTAGGTCGGCTACAAACAGGACCTTGCTGATCCGACCTGAGTTGTCGGATCAGCACAGAAAGTGGTTTTTTTGGGTTTCGCCAATGGGCTTGGGTTCTTAGACTTCTTGGGAGGTTCCAGTAGTCTTGTGGGCCCTTGTGTAGGCCCACAGTGGTTCAGATGAAAGCCACTTGGCTTCTCCCGAAAGGGGGCTTCAAGACCAGGCTATGGGAGATGAATGGGGGCTCCATCTTTCTTTATTTTGGGTAAATCCGGCAGAGGAACAGTTCTGTTCCTCTGTTCTGGTTGTTTATGGCCAAGATAAACAGCAATCAAGACGAACAATCAAAGAAAGCAAAAAAAGAAATCATTTAAAGCATGCTTCACTTGGGCACATTCCAAATCAAGATGTGAATTGTGTGTGCCTATTGCATCTAAGAACCAAGACTGATCTGTGGGCATGCAAAATCAATGTAAATGATAGGACACATTAAGAATCTAAAGATATTCCTAGCAAAAAAACATGCACATACACCTAGATCCCGAGTCTAAACCAAGTGGGGAGGTTTCATGTGGTCAAAAACAGCAGCCCGGGTAGGGAGAAAACCATGGTAAATCATACGAGAACCATAACTGAAGTTACATGCACACGATCCCAAAAGAAACCATAACCGGCTCATCAAACAAATGAGCATAGTATGCGTACGCACATAGAAGTAAACTAGCATGCATGATCATAAAAATGCAACTAAAGAAAACTAGCATGTATCACCTAAGACCCTTCACATGGCAGAATCCGTACAGCTTATTCTCATGGCCTAAACAAATACCTAAAGAAGGGAGAAGAAGGGGGATTACTTAGGGATACAAGGGACAATCAACCATGAGGAAACATGCTTCCTCTTGAAAGAACAACGCATGCAAATAAGAAGGAAAGCAGCAAGTACACCCCAAAAGTGTGCAAGAGAAGCCTCTCACCCTCCCGTAGTGACATTCATACACTCATCCTTACCTCTGGTTACTACCATGCCATGAAATGGGGGGCAAGAACACATACAAACCACTTTGAAAAGCCGCCTTAGGGCATGGGAGAAACCAAACTCATGAAACATCATGAAATGCACTCATTCTTATATATGTAATGTAAAATATGATAGGAAACAATACTTGAGGTTTTACAACCCCTTTTGGGATGTGTTGGCACCTCCTTGCAACAAGGAAAGTGGTTGGAGCTCCTCCATTGGCCACCAACAGCAGCGAAGCTCCTCCTTGCTTGGGTGAAAAATGGAGAGGAAGAGAGAAACAAGGGGTGGAATGGACTTAAGGTTGTGCTTGAGGGTTTAGGGAGCCAAAGGGAGGCAAGGTGAAGGGTTTTCAGAGCTGGTGTAAAGGGGCAGACGAAGTGGAAACAGCCAAAGAAAAGCCAACCCCTAAAATGGGGCTGCTGCTGTCTTTTTATAGGCAAATTTTTGTATCCGGCATTTAATGTCGGATGCACTACACCTCCTTTGTATCCGGCCTTTTATGTCGGATACACTGCACTTCCTTTGTATCCGGCATTTTATGTCGGATAAAAACACAATTATTTCAAAATTTTAATTTTCTGCCTATATCTGTCAGCGAGTCCGCGCAAATCTCGCCGGCAAATCTCTTGTATCCGGCAATACATGTCGGATAAGAAGAGGGGGGTGTGTATCCGACATATATTGTCGGATACAAATCGGATAATTATGGATTTGCCCCTCGACGTGACCGATTTGACCGATTTGACACTTTTGGATATCTGCAGATTGACCCCTGCGAATTTTGGTTTAGTCCTTGAGATATTTAGCAAGTTTTGGATATTTAAAGATTGCCCCCTGAGATATTTTGCTGCGTTTGTCGCCACGTGTGCAATTCGTTTGCCACGTGTGCAGCTTTTGGGTTTTGCTGCTCAAAAACTTCGACAGCTCATATCCTCTTCATCCAGACTCCGATTTGGGCAAACTCAATTGCGTTAGAACCATATCGGAGCTCTCTATCCAACGACATAGGGGTAAGCACCTGGTTTGGGGTTTGGCAAAAAGTCAACTTTCAGCTCCCCTTAAGTTTGACCAACCCACAGATCCTTCATCCGGACTCTAATTCCTGCAATCTCAGTTTCGTTGGAACCGTGTCAGGATTCTCTATCTATTGAGATAAAGCAAGGTGGCCAAATTTCACTTGATCAAAAAGTCAACTTTTGTCCCCTCAGGGTTTGACTTTTCTGCTGTCTTTTAGCACATTTTCTATTTTCTTCTTTTTTTCTTTTTAGTTTGATCAAAATTTAGGTGCTTACAGCTGCCCCCCCTTTGTCGGAGTCACTTGTTGACGAACAACAAAGGTTGAAAGAAACCCAAATTTTGCATTCCTCTCATCTTTCTGAGAGAGCCTGGGAGTTGATTTTTGGTTTGGGGGAAAAAGCACATTAACGCAAGCTGGTTACGCGTGTGGTACTTTTCCCGTTTCTGGTTCTTAGAAACAGGTGGTGATTAGCACCTTTTCTAGATTCTGATTCTTGTGAATAAGTGGTGATTAGCACCTTTCCGGCTTTGAGTTTTGGGAATTGGTGGTGATTAGCACCCTTCCGGCCTTGGGAGGTTTTGGGTTTTCTGGATGATTCAGCTTTCTCAGATTTCAATAAGGATGCAATTTTTCAGATTTCCATGAGGGTGTAAGCATTTTTTAGGTTTTTTTTAAGGAATGGTAGCACGAGGTGGGCCAAGGAATGAAAGGAGAGAGGAAGGAGGAGGTGCTCCTGGCGCTGTCCGGTGCCTCAAGGGGACTCACACACCTGTCCTACTCTACTTACAAAAGTGGGGAATCAAAAATACATAGGGGGCCAATTTGCCCTTTTCTTCTCAAAACACGCCTTCTCTTCTTGTTCTTGAGCTTGCTTAGGCTTTGTTCTGGATGGTCCTCCGCTGGGGATGTGGGAATTCTTTATTAGGGAAATAATCTGCAGGGGACAGGTGAGCTTTCTTCAAACCCCCTCTTGGTGTGCGTTGGATTACCGCATGGCTTTCCTCCGTGTGCGTGCGTCGGGAACGTGGCACGGGGAAATTCGGAGTCGCCACCGCCTGATGGGGTGCAGGCGGACACCTGGGTGCCTAACCTTGTCTATTAGGGCTTTTGGTCTGCGGCTTTGAGAATCTAAGTAAGGTCTCGGTTGCGGTCCGGGGAAGTCCGTAGACACCCCGGTCCACCCCGTCGGGTGACCGGTCCCTTAGGTTTATCCTGGTTTGAGTCAGCTTACTTTGGTCTCACCCGATTCCTAATCTGATATGCAGTTTGGTTAAGTCTGGCAGGACCACCCGAGTGGTGTGGGTCCCTTTAATTGCTTTTATCTTGATTAATTAGGTAATCTGAGTCTGGTTGGGTGGGCCCCGTTGGAAGGCCCACGGTGTCCTTGGTGGGTTTAGGCAAGCCAATGTACCCTTGTGGGCCTCGGTCTATCCTAGGAGGCCCTTTGGGCTTTGGTTAGTTCAATTGATTTTACTTTAGGTTCAGATTTGATGTTTAAGTGTTTTCCATGCAAAGGTGGACCGAATTGGTTTGTGGGCCCCTTAGGTGGGCCCACCTGGTGGCCGAGTAATTTTATTGGATTTATCTTTTTAATCTGCCAAAGTGAGTTGGACACTGGGCTTGGGGCCCGTAGTCCAAATCTGGGCTTGTAAGCCCAAGTTACCAGAAGTTAGGGTTTGCACCCTTCCTTGGTTCGGTTGGTGGGCTTTGGCGGTCTCGGTAGGCCCTTGCCCTTGGTCTCGGCCAAACCATGCATTTCATGCATCAATTCACTAATCTGGTTCGGGTGGACCGCCTTAGGTTTGGCCCACCCGGTTTGATCAGTTAATTTTACTCATCTTGATTAAGTTGCATGCATACCTTTCATTGTGTTTATTGGGCCGGGTGGGCCCCGTTGGAAGGCCCACTGGAAATCAAGTTGGACCGGGTGTCCAAGTCCTATATTGGGTTTCCGGGTGACCCGAAAACCCTTTTGGCTCATTTGGCTTGATTTAGGAATGCCACCCATGTCTAGCAAAAGTTACAGAATATACATCACAGAAACAGATCGAAATTGATATTTATCAAGGAGAGACTGGCTCATTATACTGGGTCCAAGGGGAGGGATTTTTCAAGGTAAAGAGCATTTTCGGGATTTTTTAAGGTAAAGGGCATTTTCGGGATTTTTTTTAAGGTAAAGGGCATTTTCGGGATTTTTTTAAGGTAAAGGGCATTTTCAGGATTTTTTTAAGGTAAAGGGCCTTTTCGGGATTTTTTTTAAGGTCAAGGGCATTTTTGGGATTTTTTTAAGGTAAAGGGCATTTTCGGGATTTTTTTAAGGTAAAGGGCATTTTCGGGATTTTTTAAGGTAAAGGGCATTTTCCGGATTTTTAAGGTAAAGGGCATTTTCGGGATTTTTTAAGGTAAAGGGGCATTTTCGGGATTTTTTAAAGGTAAAGGGCATTTTCGGGATTTTTTTTAAGGTAAAGGGCATTTTCGGGATTTTTTTTAAGGTCAAGGGCATTTTTGGGATTTTTTTAAGGTAAAGGGCATTCTCAGGATTTTTCAAGGTAAAGGGCATTTTCGGGATTTTTCAAGGTAAAGGGCATTTTCGGGATTTATCAAGGTGAAGGGCATTCTCGGGATTTTTCAAGGTAAAGGGCATTTTCGGGATTTATCAAGGTAAAGATGAAGTGGGCGCACTCAAAAATCAAGTGAGCACGAGCTGAGCGCATCCAAATTTAAGTGAGCGCTAGGTGAGCGCGAGCTTAGCGCATCCAAATTTAAGTGAGCGCGAGCTGAGCACATCCAAATTTAAGTGAGCGCGAGCTGAGCGCATCCAAAATTGAGAAGTGGGCGCGAGCTCGGCGGATGCTAAAAAAAAACAATCCGCTCACCCTTTTTTGGATGCGCTGAGCTCGTAGAGCTCGACGCATACCCCTACGAAAACCCGATATTCTGGTTTTTTGCTCAAATTCCATTTCTGATTGTTTTTTAAGCTCTGTAATCACTCCCAAGTGTTCCCCAGACTCCCAAGAGACCCTCGAACATAGCTCAAAATTAATCTAACCTAATGTATCCTCACCACTCATCACTCAAATCTTTCTGCAAACCTACAGAACCGAAAGCAAAACCCTAACAGAATATGAATAAATGAAGAAGGGAAGAGGGGGGCTTTATCAGGGTACATGAGATCAGACGAGGTGACCATGGGAACAGACTCCCACCTTCAAATCAAACAAGTCGGAACAAAAAAAAAATAACATGCTAAAATGGGAAACATGCTCGATTTATACATGTTAAAACAATAACAGGGAGGGAGCTCACCTTGGTTCCAAACCTTTATAGAGCAGGCCGGAGGGTTCCCTGGAGCTCACGAGCTGCTGCCGGAGCCTCCTTCTTCTCCCACCAATAGCATGACCTCCTTCAGGTTCGTCAAGGAAAGAGAGGACAAGAAAGAGCGAGGTCGGAGGGGCTTCAGGTGATGGTGATGTCGGAGGTTTTGTTTGTGAAGACAAGGGGGTATACGGAGGGGTCTCGAACCAGGCAAGGTGGGGAATAAGGCTTGAGCCAAGAGAGCCAACACCCAGCAAAACCCAAACTCGAGAACTGCCAAACAAAAAATGCTGAACTCGAAAACAGCCAACCCCAACAAATGAGGGTTGCCGCGACTTTTATAGAAGAATACCTGGGTATCCGCCGACCTTGGCGCCCAGCTTGCGCCCAGTTGCTGTCACTCGGCCCGAGCGACAAAATGATTGCCAAACATTTAATGCGGCCGCGGTTTTGTTTAAAAAATCCGAAAATTAAGATATAGTCCCTGGGATATTTAGGTTTAATATTATTTTATTCAGATATTTCCAGATATTTTCAGATTGGCCCCTGAGATATTTTGAATGTTTGGATATTTACGGATTTGATCCTTGAGATATTTTCCTGCGCAACTCGCCACGTGTGCAGCTTTTGCCACGTGCGCAGATTGCCGGTTTTGTTGCTCGGGAATTTCATCAGCTCATATTTTCTTCATCCAGGCTCCGATCTGGGCAAACTCAGTTGCGTTGGAACCGTATCGGAGCCCTCTATCCCATGACCTAGGGGTAGGCCTCTGGATCGGATTTTAGCAGAAAGTCAACTTTTGGCTATGCTCAAGTTTGACCGCCCGCAGAACCTTCATCCAGACCCTGATTCCCGCAAACTCAGTTGCGTTGGAATCATGTCGAGATTCTCTATCCAATGACCTAGGGGTAGGCCTCTGGATCGGATTTTAGCAGAAAGTCAACTTTTGGCTCTGCTCATGTTTGACCGCCCGCAGAACCTTCATCCGGACCCCGATTCCTGCAAACTCAATTGCGTTGGAACCGTGTCGAGATTCTCTATCCAATGGCATAAAGCGAGGTGGCCAATTTTCACTTGATCAAAAAGTCAACTTTTCACCCCTTAGGGTTTGACTTTCTGTCCAGGGTTTGCATTTTTGGTTTTTCTGGGAGCGCAAAAATGAGGTGCTTACACTCCGCTTTGCTTTTCTTTTCTTCTCTTTTCTTCTTTCTTTTCTTTCTTTTTCTTCCAATCTTGAGGATGCTTCTTGATATCCTCTGAATTTTCTTGCCTCACATGGGCCTGCAGAATTCTCACATCATGGTGAGGTATCTGAAATTCACACTGTAAGCACTTGGTGTTACTTGGTTTTATTGTGTGTGCGAGTGCATATGACTGAAATGAAATATTTTTTCAAAAGCTTTTTCAGAAATTTTGTACAAGTGCTTCAAAGGGAATGGCAGGACAAGTGACCATGGTGATTTGCCTTGTTAGCTTGAAGTGTTCTGGGACGGTGTGTTCGGCACGTATTCCCATGAAATTCTTGACATGTGCTGGCATTGGCTTTCAGAGGTTCTACAAAGGTTCAGAAGATGAGGAATGTCCCCAGGAATGTTTTTCCCTTCCCCAATTTTGGTTTCTCTCACTTTTACCTGACATTTGGGGTGGTCTTAGGATCTTGCAATTGAGGGTTTTCCCCTTGTCTTTTTCCTTTTGGGGTTAGTGCCTGTCCCAGTTTAAGGTCTTTGGTCAACTTTTGTGCATCGTGTCCCATAGATCAGAGAGGTCTTCACGTTAGGATGGAACATAGGCTTGGTTTTAAATCTGAGAAATGAAGGGATATAAGGCTCAAATTCTTGTTCTTTCATTTTCAGGTTTTACTTTGTGTCTTGCCGAAGCTCATTCTTCTTTTTAGATTCCCTCATCATAGATCCGCATGAATTCAATTGTCACATCCTCTGCAATCAGAAAGGACTTTCTGATGGGATGAAACGTAGGCTGAGGTTTTTGGTTTATGAAAGAAAGGGAAAATGGCTCAAAGTCTTTTTGTAAATGGGTCGAGTCATGTTCTACCCTTTTCTTGACTGCTTAGGCTTTGCCAGTACCTTTTCACTTACTTTCATTTTTTCCTTCTTGAGGCCTTTTGTGACCTTCACTTTTTCCTCTAGCATTTTTGCTTTTCCTTTCCTTTGCTCTGGGGTCATCTTAGCTTTTTACTTTGACTAGCATGCCCCGGTTTATTTTCTGATTTCTTTTCTTTTTCTTTGTTCTTGCTCATCCATGTCTCTTTTCTTCTTTACCAAGCGCCCCATTTAGGGCTCATGACTCAGTGGGTTAGAAGAAAGAAATTTAGGCTCAAATGGTTTGACTAGAGATATGACTTTGAAAACTCAGAAAATAAAGCAAGGATGGCCTTTAATCCTTTTGCAGAAGTTGTGACAACTTGGTTGAAATGGTCATGCAAATTTATTCAAAAATCTTTTCATCCGTTTTATTTTCTTTTTCAGCTTTGCCCCGGTGTGGGGTGGCTAGACACAACACGAGTATTTGAATGATACGATCAAGCCCAAAGTGTTTTGACTAGCGATTCTCAAAATTCAGGATACATGAAGGATGGCCTCTCATCCTATCTTAAAGACATGATGCGAAGCCGACCTCGGCCTTTGGTTGGTTTAGGAACTTTCTCTCTCCTTCTTTCCTTTTCAAGGATCACTTTGCCCCAATGTAAAGATAGGTTCGGAAGGAAAATCAAGGCATGGATCAGGAAAAGATTGTCTTTGGCTCAGTCAAGGTTCTCATGGGAGCAGTATATTGCACCTGGCTGAAGACACCTTTGAGCAACTCAGCATTTTTCCATGATCATGGTCGTGCCAAAAAGTGCGGTCTCAGAATGATGTCATCATTGACCCGAGCACTTGCCATTTTTTTTCAAAAAGTAATTTTCTTCTGTGTTTTTTTTTTCTTTTTTTCTAAAGGTTTTTTTTTTCAAAAGTTTGCATGAAAGCGAAAGCATGTAAAAATATGTACAAAACAACCAATCACCAGGAACGGTTGATGCAAAAAGTAAATTTTAAATTATCCTGGGAATGGAGGACTGGGTGTGGGACCGTGTCCGGTGCAGATTTTGGATTCTTGGGAGTTGGTTGCGCCTTGCAACTCACTTCTCAGCTGTGCCACTGGAGGATGCCCCCTTGCTATGATCCGGGAGAGGGTTCACATATACGGTAGCTAGTGGTGTTTTGGCAGGAGAAGAAGGGTCCACTGTGATTCTCCTGGCATCAATCAGATCTTGGATTGCATGCCGGAGGGCCTAACACTGATTAGTGGCATGCCCCGGTGACCCCATGTGATATTCACAGATTGCCTTGGGGTCATAGTTCCTCCCCAACGCTGCATTTGGGTTGGGAGTTATCAACCTCAAATAACCTCCCTTCAGCATTGTGGGAAGGAGCTCTGCCAGCGTATAGGGAAGAGGTGTAAATACCCTCTGTCTCCGATCTTCCCTTCGTGCACCCTGTGGCGGCGCCGAGCCTGTAGGCCCTGTGCCATGTGGATGTGACCCTCCTTGCAGGTGGAGTAGTTGTTGCCCCTGTGCGGAGTCAACACCTGCCACGTCTCTCTGGCCTTCAGGCTTCTTGCCTCCGTTCACTGGCCTTCTTGACATTGCCCCAGGTGAGCCTGCCTCTATCAATCCTGCCTTGATGCCGCCCTCAACCCTGTTGGCGATCTGGACCAAGGCACTAAAGCTTGTAGCTTGCTGGCCAATCATGGGAGAGTAGTATGGTTGCCTCAAGGTTGAGATGAATAGGCTGGCCATCTCTTCCTCTGTCAGTGGTGGGCGCACCATCATTGCATGTTCGCGCCATCTCCGAGCATAATCTCGGATTATCTCGCCTGCCTTCTTGCTCATCCTCATCAGTTCCATCCGAGTAGGTACAACCTCGGAGTTGAACCTGAACTGTTCAGTGAAAAGTTGCGCTAAGTCTAGCCAAGTCTGAATCTGCGCTGGGTTCAAGGTGGAGAACCACCGATGTGCTTGCTCGGTCAAGGATCTCTGGAACAACTGAACCATCAACTACTCGTCACGATTGTACCCCACCATGGCTCCACAGTATGCTCTTAGATGTGCAGTGGGGCAGCCAGTCCCGTCGAATTTCTCAAAGTCAGGACACCTGAACTTTGTCGGGAGTCATATGTCAGGGAAGAAACAGAAATTGTCAACTGTCATCCTCCCTGGCACTGACCCTCTTTTCAGTTCTTGCCATTCTGCCCTGAGGTCATTGATCGCGGCACTAACTTCAAGCGAGATGCCCCTTGCCTCGACTCTTTGTCTATGCCATTCCTCCTTTTCTTCCTGGTTTATCTCCGGGATGTGCGGGAGATGTAATGCTTCCTCAGGAGGTGGCTGATGCAGCTGTTGACCTTGTGGCACCACCGGAGGTGGAACTTGGGGAAGGAAAGCCTGTGGAGGCATAAGATAGGCAGGTACCGGCGGGGCATGCGGTGGCCCTGGCGGTCCCTGCGGCAATACTTGTGGTTCTCCTTGAGGTAGCGGGATAACTGGTTGCGACATCTACCTGACTAAGCTTTGGAGCAGCTGGGTGATTTGCCCTACCTGCCGAGTTAAGTGTACAATCACAGGCTCATCCTCGATCTGGCGCTGAGGCGGAGGCTGCTGCAGTACTGGGGGTTGTGGTACTGGCAGCTGAGGCACAGGCGGCTCTTCCGGGTTCATCTTCGTGCGGGATCTTAACAGGTATGGACTTCGGTGAGCTATGGCCACAACGCTTTTAAGCTGAGAAAAATAAAAAATAAAAAGGAAGGACAAGACAAGCAACATGTTAGTTTCTTCTGAAAATGGTCTGCTCCTGTGCGAGGGCAGCCATGGTTTGGAGTGTCGTGTGTGGCAGAAAAGTGGTGCTTTTTAAAAGGTAAACTCTGCTTTGTGCTGGTGCTGTGAGTGGTGACAAGGAATCCTCGCACTGTAGACAGCACTGCGGCCGTGTGTGACAACCGCCGTATATGGCTATGCATGAAAAGGAAACATCTTGAAAGCTGTGCTATCCCGTATATGGGAAGGGTAGCCCAAGGGTGAATGCCGTGATTAGGGCCTTCTTGAAAGCTATGTGTAGACACCTGATTTTTGCACCCCAAAAAATGCAGAAGATGAAAATTTTAATTAAAAAGTCAAACCCTGATGGGGCAAAAATTTGACTTTTTTGATCAAAAGAGAATTGGCTGTGTTGAAAAGAGCATTTCAACACGGTTCCAACGCAATTGAGTTTGCTGGAATCGGGGTCCGGATAAGGAAGTTATGACCCGGTCAAACTTTTGGGGAAGCAAAAGTTGACTTTTTGGTCGACCCTAATTCAGCTGCCAAACTTGATCCCAATGGATAGTGGGTTCCAAGCTGATTCCAACGACACCAAATTTGCTGAAATCGGACATCAGACGGAAAAGTTATAGGCAGTTGAAGTTTCAAGAAAACTGCCCATGTGGCAAAACAGCAGCAAAAAGGCAGAATAAATGAATAAAATAAATAAAATAATTATTTAATAATATTTTAATAAATATCTGAAGATATTTTAATATAATAATCATTAAAATCGAATAAAATCCATTTAAAAATCAAATTGAATAAAGGTTTGAAATCCAAACATTTTAAAAACGTGCTGGACCGTATTTGAAGTACGGGCGAGGCATGCCCGTACTTCAAATATGGGCAAGCTTCTAGAAGGGGACGCGTGTCGCTGTACGGCAGGACACGCGTCCCATACCGCCGATTTTGCGAGATTTGGAAATGTGCGTTTTTCGCCCGTATTTGAATTACGGGCAAGGCATGCCCGTACTTGAAGTACGGGCAAGGCATGCCCGTGCTTCAAATACGGACACGAAAATTTTGCCTATAAATAGAAAGGCCACCCCCCTCATTTGAACAGGCTGAACCCCCTAGGCTCTCCCCCTCTCCTTCCTTGAGCTTTGCCACGTCCAAGCTCTGCCCAAAACCCCCTGTCATTTTCAAACCCCATTTTATTCCTATTTTACCCCTAGACCCTGTTTAATCCCTTCCTTTTGTCACCCTGCCTAACCAAAAGCTGGTGAACCCTTTTTAACCCATTTCGGGAAATCATCAGGAGCGCGGAAGCGCTGCCAAAATCTACCCACTGTCTCCACCTTTCACCTCTTCAAACCTAAGAATAGGAGAACCCCTTTTCAAACCCAATTCGGGAAATCAAAGGAGGCGCGGAAGTGCTGCCCAAATTTCTCGGAGAACCCATCAAAATCAAAAGACAAAAGCAAGGTAATGCTCTTAGTAAAGTTGTATTCAACATACTTTGAATTCAAATATTTTATTGAATTTCTTCCATTCCTGCTATTTGTTTCTCACCGTTTGTTCTTGTTATATATGACCTTGGGCTCCCCATCATGAGGGGAAGACCCCATTCGAAGCATGAGAGGAATTCTACGATGTTAAGATAATTTATCTCAGCTTCCTGATCGACATCTTTACTTTTATGGAGGGGTTCTGTCCTCCTTGTTATCTACATGTATCCTTAACTCACCCCCAACTTCCCTTCTTAATAAATCTTGCTAACATACATGCCAAAAGCCAACTCAAGCGAGTAGTGGAGACATGGGAGATCCCCCCAGTGAAGAGCATTAAAAAGAAGGGAAAAGGCACTTTTAAAGCCAGAAGCATAACTCATGAGCTGTTGTGACGAAGCTGGAAACCAGTGAAGAATGTTCGAACACCCTAAGAAGACCACAGAAATGATCTCGAGCAGATGCCCGTATTTACAGTACGGGCTGGGCGTGCCCGTATTTACTATACGGGTAAGCCTGAACCGCATTCCACTTACGGGCAAGGCCAGCCCGTATAGCATATACGGGCAGTGTTAAAATAACTTAAAAAACCAATTTTTCCGGCCAGGTTGGATCCATCTCGACCTAAACCGGCTTGACCCGACCCAAGAAGTTAATTGGGCTATTCTTAACCCCTTATGGACCATGGGCCCAACCAGGCCCACCAAGACCACCTTGAGCCCATTTGAGGGGCCCACTTTTGACCGGCCTATACCAGGCTTGTTTTCAATAAACAGGCCCAGGCCTCTTGACCCTTGGCTAATGGGCTAAATCCAAGCCCAAATAAAAGTGTAAATAAATAAAATTTAAATAACCAAAAAGGGTTACCCAATAACCCTACTGGGCCTAAGGCCCAACCATGGCAGCCCACGGGTCTTCCAACGGGACCCGGGTCCGACCCATTTCACTTAGATAAATAAAAAAGATAAAATCCAAATAAAAGGGACCCACACCTTCAGAGGGTCCCACCAGACCAAATAAAGCAGCATGCTGGCCTAAGAAGGGTGAACTTGACTCAAAAACCAGGGAGACCCGAGGGACCCGTCAAACCGATGAGGCGGGCTGGGGTGTCTTAGGGCTTTCCCGGACATAACCGAGGACTTAGCTAGAACTCTGAAAAGCCGCAGACCAGACTTAGACCCGGATAGGGCAAACACCGTGTCTGCCTGCACCTCTCAGGCAGTGGCGACTCCGAATGTCCCGAGGCACGCACTGAAAGTGCGCCCCGTGTGCGATCTAGGCCAGGTTTAGGTGCGCACACTATGCTATGCCAGGGATTAGCAAGGGTAGCCTAAGGGTGGTTGCCATGATTAGAGTCTTCTTGAAAGCTGTGCTATCCCGTGTAGGGGAAGGGTAGCCGAAGGTGTGCTATCCCAAACACGAGAAGGGTAGCCCAAGGGTGGTCGTCTTGAAAGCTGTGCTATCTCGTGCATGAGAAGGGTAGCCGAAGCTGTGCTATCTCAAACACGAGAAGGGTAGCCCAAGGGTGATGCCGTGATTAGGGCCTTCTTGAAAGCTGTGCTATGCTGGGGATTGGCAAGGGTAGCCCAAGGGTGGTCATCTTGAAAGCTGTGCTATCCCGTGCATGAGAAGGGTAGCCGAAGCTGTGCTATCTCAAACACGAGAAAGGTAGCCCAAGGGTGGGAGAGCTGTGCTATCTTGCATATGAGAAGGGTAGACTGAGCTGTGCTATCCCATATACAAGAAGGGTAGCTCAGAATGTGCTTGGAAATTTTTAACAGTGACTTTTGAAATCTTGGTTTTGGTGCCACAGATGGCAAAGTGATTTTGAAAACCTTTTATTGGTTCTGTGCCGTAGATGGCAAAGGAGTTTGAAAACTTTATGATTTGTGCCGTACATGGCACAGTGGTTTTGAGAAGTTTAGGAGTGTGCCGTACATGGCTCAATGATTTTTTGAAAATTTTAGGAAATTTAGGATTCTGAAAGACCGGTTTGAAACACTTTTTGGAAATCCTTTTTGAAGTTTTGCTATTTGATGGCGAACTCCGAAATCATGCCGAGACTGGCAAATTTTGAAATTATTGCTATGAGGAAGCAAAAATAGGGGACCATTGGAATTGGTTCCACAAGTCACGCCATGGATGGCATTGCCCCAGCTGAAAAGAATGTATGCCACAAAAAGGTAGTTTGATGTTTCTCTAGGGTGATGGCCCGATATAACCATGGAAAATGGTTTATCTTGAATCACGGGAGAGCTTTACAAATGTACGTCATGAAAGACGATTTTGATGTAGGCCCGGAGGCCACTTTTGTAAAACCCCGAATTTTCCTTAAATAATAAATTAAATTAGTAAATAATATTACCCAGAGTTATGATTGATAGAAACATTTTAATATTGTAGGGGATGATCAACTTAGCGGAGATCCAGAATTAGACTCAGATCTGACCGTCCGATCGTGAGATATCGAGGTATGTATTTTGATTGGGCAAGGTGTATAGAAGAGTTGCATGGGAGATGCATAGGATCAGGGGGTATAAATATGTATAAAGAATTAACCTAATTCTTATACGTGTATTCTCGCTTGTATTGAAGAGCCGCAAGCGACGAGAGTTGAACGACCGAGAAGAGAAGAAAGAGAAGGAAGGAGGAAGACCAAGTAATCTTGCTCAGAGCATTGCTTTGCAACTGAAGAGAGATTTGAGGGTTGTTGATCAGAGGAGAAGAAGAGGAACGCGCGTATAGAGGTAGGTGACACCGTTTTGGTTTAAATTTGGATTTATCTTTGTTTAATCGCAAACGCATGTTTCTATGATATGTAATGTTGTATTTAGTTAGCTAAGCATGTTAGAAATACATTAGAATGAGTTTAGACGAGAAAAATCACGATTTAGAACTGTTTCTGCTCGATTTGGTGAGACCGCCGACCTCGACTCTGCGAGGCGCTCATCGGCGATCTTAGGCGCTGGTTAAGGATTCGAGGACGCCGTGGACCGCGGGACGACGGACCGTGGGCGCTCGAAATTGCACTACCGCCGACTGATGACCGCCCGGAGCGATCCTGAGCGATCCCAGGCGCTCTCAGCAGAATTTCCAATTTTTCATAATTTCGAACCTAATTCAATTCTAAACTATTTTTAGACAATTTTAATGATTAATTAAGGTGTTTTAAGACCAAAATAAACTACCTAAATTCCTGTTTTACAGAAAAACAAATTAGGGAGATATTTAGGACATTAGTTGCCTAGTTTTGAAGGTAAACGAGAAATGTGATTTTGGAAAAGCCTAACTACCATTTGACTATCTAAACACTTTTAAATGGCATTATAAATCATAAGACATTATAAAGAGAGTTCATAATCCGCATGACTGAATAATGAAGTGAATGTACAGATATAACCATTATATGCCGCTAGGCACCAACCCTTATAGAAATATGATACTTTAGGGAATTTTGGAGTCTAGTGGGCATAGCTGGTTATGGATCCATAGTCGTAGCTAGATAGCTGAGGGATATGTCATTTGGGTTGAGTTACTCCTATATGCGACGCGCTTCCTTTGCAAGTTAGTTTGTCTGGGAAGGTCCTATGTCTGGAGGGACACCCCGGTGAGCCGCTGGTGATTCCCTGTACATGTGGATAAGCAACCACCTCCATGTATTGATTCTGGTGCTGCATGCTGGTGGTACATACCAACTTTGTTGGGTACGTGTGCAATAAGTCGGTGACTACGGCTCTTGTCTAAGCTGCGCTGCATGGGGCTTGAGTATCATTAGTAGCATCGCTCCTAAGTCGCACGGTGGTATAGCAATTGTTTGAGAATCATCTCAAAAGGTTTATCTAACTTTGTGAGTCCTACAATGACACTGAAAACATAACACTTGATATGATTACTATTGTGCACGTGCGGGATGCATGTGATTGGGATATTGGTTGGATGTGACTGCTTAGTACATCCTGGCAATAC
Source organism: Buxus sempervirens (assembly GCA_947561395.2). Lineage (NCBI taxonomy): Eukaryota > Viridiplantae > Streptophyta > Magnoliopsida > Buxales > Buxaceae > Buxus > Buxus sempervirens. The sequence goes on from OX387185.1 coordinate 14,247,343, forward strand.
TTGGATTATGCTATTGATTTGGCTATTGAGTTCTTATATTAAAACTTGCTGAAAATCATTTCTAGAATTGTTATCAAACTGTTTTGTGTTCACGAATGGTATAAATGATTATGCGAGCCTGATTTGTCGATATTGCTTAATCGTGCATGAAATGCTACTTTGCTTATATTAACTGTTTAATCATGCATGTGTTACCTACTGGGATATTTGTATCTCACCCTACTTCTATTTCATTTTTCAGCTGATACGCGAGAGGGGGATCTCTTAGACTTCCAGGGAGAGATAGCCGAGTATTCGCCGGAGGATTATTATTATCCAGACCTTGTCTGAGGTGGATTTATGTGATAGACTTAGCATTTTATTGGTTATTATCATTTATTGGATTTGATGTATTAGAGAGACAAGAGAGAGAGTTAGTAACCAGTTCATTCTACCAGACTTTGATATTACTGACTGATGGTCAAGCTTTATGCTTGTTTGAGGATTTTGATCTACACTTCCGCACATACTTGTTTCCGCACTCTGATAGTTTAATATATGGATTGGATTTACTTTCTTTGGTCTGGTATGTTATTGATGTTGTAATTGATATGGGCCAGTAACACCTCGGATTTGGTTGTTGAACTAAATTCGGGTTGTTACAGTAGCGAACCGGGTTCGGGTCGGGTGCCGCTTTGCACTGACCCGGGTTCGGGGCGTTACAGAGATGGTATCAGAGCAATGGTCCTAACCTTAGATTAGCCAGGTTTGGGGGAATGTGATTGTGAGTACGCTAGATAGAACCCCTAGAATTATTGGATTCTAACAAGTGAAATTGTATTTTGCAGATGGCTGGTAGGGGAAGACGTGCTAGAGTTGATCCTATTGAGGAGGAGCAGCAGGATGTTCCACTACCTCCACCACCTCCAGGGGGTGATATATGGACTGTTGTTGGCACATTGGCAGAGCTTCTTGCCAAGGAGAGAGAGGAGAGACTGAGCCAGCATGGCAATGGCGGGAATGGTGGAAATGGTCACGGAGAGGAGCCTATACAGGAGCAGGCCATACATACGGCCAAGGATCTTGAGCAATTCAGGAAATTGGATCCACCTATTTTCAGCGGACGACCTGATCCTATGGAGGCTGAGAGATGGCTGATGCGAGTCGAGTGGATTTTTGAGGCTATGGGATGCCCTATGGACCGGAGAGTGCGTCTGGCAGCATTCTTGTTTGAGGGAGAGGCAGTGCACTGGTGGACAGCCAAGAAGAGGCAGGATCCACAGGCTACGTACATGACTTGGGACAGATTCCGAGAGGTCTTCTATGACCAGTATTTTTCTGAGGAAGTCCGGCTCAAGAAGGAGCGGGAATTTATGGAGATTACTCAGGGAGGCCAGACGGTGGCTCAGTACGAGGCTAGATTTGCAGCCTTGTCCCGATTTGCACCCCATATGACACAGGATGAGAGGAGGCTGACTTCACATTTTGAGCGTGGTCTGAAGCCTGAGATTAGGAGTATGCTGACAGTACTCTTGTGCACCGAACTGAAGGACGTGATACGTAGAGCCACTAGAGCTGAGAGTGACTTGGAGGCTAGAGCGAGCCAGAGCAGAGCTAGGCCGTCTATGAGGCTGGCAGATCAGAGAGGTTTCCTTAGTGGGAACAAGAGACCCAGAGACTGGACTAGGGCAGAGCCTGCAGGAGGACAGTATAGAGCAGTTCCGAAGGCATGTGCCAGTTGCGGCAGATACCATGTACCTGGACCGTGTGTTGCAGCGCCAGGCACTTGCTACCGATGTGGTAGGCCGGGTCACAGGATCACGGATTGTCGGTTTCCTACCAGTTATCAGCCGTTAGCTGTGCCACGACCGGCATTACCATCGCCAGAGACCGCGCTTGCTTTTCCACAGAGGCCACAGTTCCAGCAACCAGCTCAGAGAGCACCGGTTGGGCAGAAGCCCCAGAGCCGAGGACCAGTTCAGAGAGGAGGTCAGAGGCAGACAGTACCTGCTCAGCAGCAGCCAGCGAGGGTATATGCAGTGGATGCACATGAGGAGCGTGAGCCCGATCGTGTGGAGGATATTGAGGGTGATCCCGAGGCACCTGAGTTGATTGGAGGTATTCTCTTCATCTGTGGTAGATCAGCATGTGTTCTGTTTGATTCTGGTGCTTCCCATTCTTTTATATCGCCTGCTTGTGCACAACGGATTGGTTTGTCACCCACTGAATTGGATACTGTTTTGTCTGTGCACACACCTTTGGGAGAGTCTACTCGAGTGGAGCATATGTATAGAGACTGTATGATTAGATTGGGTAGATTGGAGTTGTCTGGTGATTTGATTGCCTTAGACATTGGAGGTTTTGATGTGATATTGGGGATGGATTGGCTATGTAGACACCATGTGACGTTGGATTGTTATGCGGGTACAGTGATAGTTAGAGGGCCAGATCAGACCACTCATTGTTTCAAATGTGAGGGGTTGAAGTCTCGGATTGGTCTGGTAGCATCTGTGATAGCAGAGGAGCTTAGGAGTGACACCCTTGTCATCTCCGATGTACCTGTTGTACAGAAGTTTGCGGATGTGTTTCCAGAGGATTTACCTGGATTACCACCTGCTAGAGGAGTAGAGTTCAGGATACAGTTGATGCCTGGTACGGCTCCAGTTTCGAAACCACCCTATAGGCTTGCGAAACCAGAACAGGAGGAACTTAAGAAACAGTTGGATGAGCTCCAGGAAAAAGGTTTCATTAGACCCAGTATGTCTCCGTGGGGCGCTCCAGTTCTATTTGTCCAGAAGAAGGATGGAAGCATGAGGATGTGTATTGATTATAGGCAACTGAATGAAGTCACAGTGAAGAACAAGTATCCGTTGCCTAGGATTGATGACCTATTTGACCAGTTAGGAGGAGCATCATGGTTCTCCAAGATAGACTTGAGGTCAGGATATCATCAGGTGAGAGTAGCAGAGGAGGGCATAGAGATGACAGCTTTTCGTACACGCTATGGGCACTATGAGTTCTTGGTTATGCCTTTTGGGTTGACCAATGCCCCAGCTGTTTTCATGGACCTCATGAACAGAATTTTTCATGCATACTTGGACAGTTTTGTAGTGGTATTCATTGATGACATCCTAGTATATTCTAAGACCCGAGAAGCACATGAAGGGCATTTGAAGGCAGTATTGCACACTTTGAGAGACCACAAGTTGTATGGGAAATTTAGTAAATGTCAGTTTTGGCTGAGGCAAATTTCTTTCTTAGGTCATATTATCTCAGGAGAGGGTATATCTGTGGACCCTGAGAAGGTAAAGGCAGTGGCAGAATGGCCGAGACTTACTACAGTGACAGAGGTCAGAAGTTTCCTTGGTATGGCAGGTTACTACAGGAGATTCATCGCTGGATTTTCACGTATAGCTGCACCCTTGTCTAATCTAACCAAGAAGGCAGTGAAATTCCAATGGGATGAGAAATGTGAGCAGAGTTTTCAGGAATTGAAGCAGAGATTGACTACTGCACCAGTTTTGATTGTGCCATCCATGGATGAGGCATTTGCGGTGTATTGTGATGCTTCTAGGATAGGCTTGGGGTGTGTACTGATGCAGCAAGGTAGAGTTATAGCGTATGCTTCGAGATTGTTGAGGCCGCATGAGAAGAACTACCCTACCCACGATTTGGAGCTTGCAGCCATAGTCTTTGCATTGAAGCTATGGAGGCATTACCTTATGGAGTAGAGTTTGAGATCTTTTCTGATCATAAGAGCTTGAGATATCTGTTTTCACAGAAAGACTTGAATATGAGGCAGCGAAGGTGGATGGATTTGCTAAAGGATTTCAAGTTTACTTTGCAATACCACCCTGGTAAGGCAAATGTAGTGGCGGATGCTTTGAGTAGAAAAAGTTCAGTTGAAGGTCAAATAGCTACTTTAGCAGTTTCCATGTTGAGCCAGTGTAGATTGATTGATTCAGTCAGAGATTGGCAGGGAGAGTTTAGCATGCCACAGGATGGAGTAATTCGAGTTGCTCGTGTTCAGATTGAACCAGATTTGGTTCAGTTGATTCGGGAGAAACAGTTGATTGACCCACAGTTGATCCAGACTAGGGAGATGATGAGTAGAGGATCTGAGGGAGCTGTAGATTTTGCAGATAGAGATGGGCTATTGAGATATAGAGGTCGTATTTGCGTTCCAGCTAATGAAGAAATTAAGGAGAAAATATTGACAGAGGGTCATAGATCGAAGTATGCAGTTCACCCAGGAAGTACGAAAATGTATAAGAACTTAAAGGAAATCTATTGGTGGTCAGGAATGAAGAGAGAGATTGCAGAGTATGTGGCAAAGTGTTTGATATGCCAGCAAGTGAAGGCCGAGCATCGGAAACCGCCTGGTTTACTTCAGTCACTTCCTATTCCAGAGTGGAAGTGGGAGCATGTAACTATGGATTTTGTATCTGGATTACCACTGACAGCAAAGAAGGAAGATGCTATTTGGGTTGTAGTGGATAGACTGACTAAGTCCGCACATTTCTTGCCTATGAGCACTTCGCAGCCGTTGAAGTCTTTAGCTGAGTTATATGTCAAGGAGATAGTGAGACTTCATGGAGTGCCAGTTTCTATAGTGTCTGACAGAGATGCACGATTCACAGCACGTTTTTGGCTTGCATTTCAGGCAGCTTTGGGGACTAAGCTTAATTTCAGCACTAGTTATCATCCTCAGACAGATGGTCAGTCTGAGCGTACCATTCAGACTTTGGAAGACATGTTGAGATGCTGTGTTATGGATTGGGGAGGCAGTTGGAATCAGCACCTACCGTTGGTGGAGTTTGCCTATAATAACAGCTATCAGGCGAGTATTCAGATGGCACCATTCGAGGCACTTTATGGCAGACCGTGTAGATCCCCAGTGTGCTGGGTGGAAGTTGGTGAAAGACAACTCATTGGGCCCCAGATTGTACAAGATAGCATTGAGAAGGTGAATCAGATTAGGCGAAACATGCTTACAGCCCAGAGTCGTCAGAAGAGTTATGCAGATACCAGAAGAAGAGACTTGCATTTTGAAGTTGGTGATTGGGTATTTCTGAAGATATCACCATCTCGTGGAATCAAGAGATTTGGAAAGAAAGGCAAATTGGCTCCAAGATATATAGGTCCGTTTGAGATTAAGGGTACAGTGGGACCATTAGCATACAGATTGGCTTTACCTACACAACTGGAAGGAGTTCATGACATATTCCATGTTTCTATGTTGAGGAAGTACGTGCATGACCCTACTCATATCATTCAGCATGAGCCGATAGTAGTGCGAGGGGACTTGACTTACGAGGAGCATCCAGTTGAGATTTTGGACAGGAAGGAACAGGTCCTTCGTACTAAAGTGATACCACTGGTGAAAGTACTTTGGCAAAATCACACGACTGAGGAAGCTACTTGGGAATTGGAATCAGAAATGCAGAGGAAGTATCCTAACCTATTTCCAGAACCACAAGGTAAATTTCGAGGGCGAAATTTTCTTTAAGGAGGGGAGGATGTAAAACCCCGAATTTTCCTTAAATAATAAATTAAATTAGTAAATAATATTACCCAGAGTTATGATTGATAGAAACATTTTAATATTGTAGGGGATGATCAACTTAGCGGAGATCCAGAATTAGACGCAGATCTGACCGTCCGATCGTGAGATACCGAGGTATGTATTTTGATTAGGCAAGGTGTATAGAAGAGTTGCATGGGAGATGCATAGGATCAGGGGGTATAAATATGTATAAAGAATTAACCTAATTCTTATACGTGTATTCTCGCTTGTATTGAAGAGCCGCAAGCGACGAGAGTTGAACGACCGAGAAGAGAAGAAAGAGAAGGAGGGAGGAAGACCAAGTAATCTTGCTCAGAGCATTGCTTTGCAACTGAAGAGAGATTTGAGGGTTGTTGATCAGAGGAGAAGAAGAGGAACGCGCGTATAGAGGTAGGTGACACCGTTTTGGTTTAAATTTGGATTTATCTTTGTTTAATCGCAAACGCATGTTTCTATGATATGTAATGTTGTATTTAGTTATCTAAGCATGTTAGAAATACATTAGAATGAGTTTAGACGAGAAAAATCACGATTTAGAACTGTTTCTGCTCGATTTGGTGAGACCGCCGACCTCGACTGTGCGAGGCGCTCATCGGCGATCTTAGGCGCTGGTTAAGGATTCGAGGACGCCGTGGACCGCGGGACGACGGACCGTGGGCGCTCGAAATTGCACTACCGCCGACTGATGACCGCCCGGAGCGATCCTGAGCGATCCCAGGCGCTCTCAGCAGAATTTCCAATTTTTCATAATTTCGAACCTAATTCAATTCTAAACTATTTTTAGACAATTTTAATGATTAATTAAGGTGTTTTAAGACCAAAATAAACTACCTAAATTCCTGTTTTACAGAAAAACAAATTAGGGAGATATTTAGGACATTAGTTGCCTAGTTTTGAAGGTAAACGAGAAATGTGATTTTGGAAAAGCCTAACTACCATTTGACTATCTAAACACTTTTAAATGGCATTATAAATCATAAGACATTATAAAGAGAGTTCATAATCCGCATGACTGAATAATGAAGTGAATGTACAGATATAACCATTATATGCCGCTAGGCACCAACCCTTATAGAAATATGATACTTTAGGGAATTTTGGAGTCTAGTGGGCATAGCTGGTTATGGATCCATAGTCGTAGCTAGATAGCTGAGGGATATGTCATTTGGGTTGAGTTACTCCTATATGCGACGCGCTTCCTTTGCAAGTTAGTTTGTCTGGGAAGGTCCTATGTCTGGAGGGACACCCCGGTGAGCCGCTGGTGATTCCCTGTACATGTGGATAAGCAACCACCTCCATGTATTGATTCTGGTGCTGCATGCTGGTGGTACATACCAACTTTGTTGGGTACGTGTGCAATAAGTCGGTGACTACGGCTCTTGTCTAAGCTGCGCTGCATGGGGCTTGAGTATCATTAGTAGCATCGCTCCTAAGTCGCACGGTGGTATAGCAATTGTTTGAGAATCATCTCAAAAGGTTTATCTAACTTTGTGAGTCCTACAATGACACTGAAAACATAACACTTGATATGATTACTATTGTGCACGTGCGGGATGCATGTGATTGGGATATTGGTTGGATGTGATTGCTTAGTACATCCTGGCAATACTTGGATTATGCTATTGATTTGGCTATTGAGTTCTTATATTAAAACTTGCTGAAAATCATTTCTAGAATTGTTATCAAACTGTTTTGTGTTCACGGTATAAATGATTATGCGAGCCTGATTTGTCGATATTGCTTAATCGTGCATGAAATGCTACTTTGCTTATATTAACTGTTTAATCATGCATGTGTTACCTACTGGGATATTTGTATCTCACCCTACTTCTATTTCATTTTTCAGCTGATACGCGAGAGGGGGATCTCTTAGACTTCCAGGGAGAGATAGCCGAGTATTCGCCGGAGGATTATTATTATCCAGACCTTGTCTGAGGTGGATTTATGTGATAGACTTAGCATTTTATTGGTTATTATCATTTATTGGATTTGATGTATTAGAGAGACAAGAGAGAGAGTTAGTAACCAGTTCATTCTACCAGACTTTGATATTACTGACTGATGGTCAAGCTTTATGCTTGTTTGAGGATTTTGATCTACACTTCCGCACATACTTGTTTCCGCACTCTGATAGTTTAATATATGGATTGGATTTACTTTCTTTGGTCTGGTATGTTATTGATGTTGTAATTGATATGGGCCAGTAACACCTCGGATTTGGTTGTTGAACTAAATTCGGGTTGTTACAGTAGCGAACCGGGTTCGGGTCGGGTGCCGCTTTGCACTGACCCAGGTTCGGGGCATTACAACTTTAACTTGTGCTTTTCGAAAAGCAATGTGCACCTCAAAAGGCGGCTTGATGTATGCCCAAAGGCGATTTAATGTACGCCCCAAAGGCACCATGATGTACGCCTGAAGGCTATTTGATGAACGCCCATAGGCGATTTGATGTATGCCCTGAGGCACTTCGATGTATGCCCGGAGGCGATTAGATTTTGAAAATTCTTTTTGTGCAATTTTTCAAAGCAGTTTTGACCAAAAGTGTTGGCATGGTTTTGATTTTGAAATTGGTGCAACTCGATGTGCAGATGATTTATGCATGCGCAGGACGATAAGGGCAAGCATTGCAAGGCTTACCATCCTCAGACAATGTACCAAGCGAAAACACACAAACAGAATTGAAATGTGTGTGCATCCCTAAAGGGGTTGGTGCCAGCGAAGGCACGACTCCTAGACATACTTGTGTAAGGAAGCACATCCAAGTCCAAATTAGTCTTTTCATCTGTTCTGGAGAATCTCTACTATCTGATAGAAGAACTGCTCACAACTTGCCAGCAAGGGCGAAATCACTTAAAGCCTAAAAAGCTGGAAAAGCGTTCGATCCCAGGGTTGTTGGGAACCCTAGGACAGGATACAATTGATTTTGAAGGGGTAGGATAAAAAAGTCCCAGATCTAGGGTTTCACTGCCCCAGCTCTGATCTGGCCTGCTTTCGTCTGCTTTTTTTTTTTATCTAGCCGGCTTTCGTCTGCTCAAAAAGATTGATCCGGGGTGGGCACACAAGACTCAATGCATGGATCTGGGGTGGTTCCCTTGATCAAAGTTTGGTTGGCTTCCTAAATTAGGGCTAAGGTAGCCCATGATCCAGGGTTTACTCAATTTGATGCAAAAAGCGGGGGTTGCTGCCCCTGATGGACTCTTGGGTTTTAAATTGTTTTTACTCCTCTTGTATTCATCATTCACATCACCCTCACAATACAAAGCGTGGTTTGTTCAGAAATGTTAGGTGGGGAAGGATACCCAGCCCGAGACATAAGCCTACAAGGGTCTAGACCAGTACTGGATCCTCGCGTGCCATGACAAGAAACCTATGGTGCTAATGAACTCCAGAAAACTGGGGGATGGGTTTACCCTGCTTTCCCCGGCAAGCCACGGGAGCGTAGGTGCTAATACCATCCCAAAAGTAAGTTTATAGGAATCAGAAGGGTAGACTGCTAAAGAGGTCTAAGTCTTGGAGAAGAAGATGCAATATCCACTCTCATTCATTCGGGATCGGATCATCCACGCAGTCCCCCTCGTGCATGTCACCCCACGCAATTTATCGCAATAAAGACGGGAAATGAAATCAATCCACGGTGTGGTGGCGTGCCTGTGTGTGCAGTTGGGCTGCGTGCTATGTCTAATCGGGTGAGTTTTGTCTGGATTTTGTTGATAAAGAAATTTTTACCGTCTCGTATAGTAAAGTGCAGAATTGGCACGCAATACGAAGTTCCGGCGGAGTCCCCAGGTAAGTGGGGGTCACAGGGGACCGCTTAAATTCCACTTTCCTAAGGCAATTATCATGTCCTTTTGACAGGACTCCCCAGAAAGTGTACTTATGCGTATTCCGCATTTTACTAAAACAAGATAGTAAAATCCTAAGGAACCAACTAAATCCCTCTTAAGTTGACTCATTCTAACCAGGGATTCTGTTAGGTCGAGATGTCCCCAGTGGAGTCGCCAGGCTGTGCGCAGGGGAAATCGCACAGGTGGGCACACTCAAAATCGTGCGTGCCTCCAGATGGGTAATAGGGGAATTGGAATCGCCACTGCCTGATGGGGTGCAGGCAGACACCTGGATGCCTATGTTTTTCTATCAGGTAGTCTGCGGCTTAGAGATTCTATGTAAGTTCTCGGTTGCGGTCTGGGGAAGTCCATAGACACCCCAATCCACCCCATCGAATGACAGGTCCCATAGGTTTTCCTGGTTTTGAGTCAACTTTGGTCTACTCACCCGATTCCTATTCCAGCATGCACATTGGTTAAGTCTGGCGGGACCGCCAAAGTGGTGTGGGTCCCTTTACTTGATTTTATCTTTTAGCTTAAAGTGAGATGAGTCTGGTTGGGCGGGCCCGTTAGAAGGCTCGCGGATTCCTAGATGGGCTTGGTTAAGCCCACATGTTCCCTGGTGGGCCTTAATCTATCCTGAGAGACCCTTTGGATTCTGGTCCAATGAATGGATTTTATTTGGAATTTCAATTTGGGAATTAAGTGATTTTCATGCCAAGTGGGCCGGGATTGCTTTGTGGGCCCCATTGGTGGGCCTCACAGTGGTGGCCAAGTGACTTTGAGTTATCTTGATTAGTTTTTGCCAAAATGGGCCAGGCCTTGGATTTGGGGCCCTTAGCCTGGAAATTAGGGTTTTAACCCTTCAAATTCGGTCAACGGGCTTGGCGGGCCCGATAGGCCCTACCCGCAGTCTCGGCCAAACCATGTCTAAATCTAAGCGTGCTTCCAAAATTGGGCTTGGTTGAGCCTCTGGTGGTGTGGCCCACTCAATTGATTTATTTACTGATTTAAAGCAAAGTGAGTTAGTCGGGCTTAGTGGGCCCCGTTGGAAGGCCCACTGGAAATCAAATTGAATCGGGCTAGTCCATGGCCCATCTTGGGTTTCCGGCTAACTCGGAAACCCTTCTGGTTCATCCGAATTGATCAAACAAATCAGGGAAATAGCACAAAATCATGAAATAGCAAAAATGGCATTCTGGCAGTGTAGCAGACCTGAGATGTCGGCTACACATAACATTTCTTGTAGCCGGAAACTTAGGTCGGCTACAAACATGACCTTGCTGATCCGACCTGAGTTGTCGGATCCGCACAGAAAGTGGTTTTTTTTGGGTTTCGCCAATGGGCTTGGGTTCTTAGACTTCTTGGGAGGTTCCAGTAGTCTTGTGGGCCCTTGTGTGGGCCCACAGTGGTTCAGATGAAAGCCACTTGGCTTCTCCCAAAAGGGGGCTTCAAGACCAGGCTATGGGAGATGAATGGGGGCTCCATATTTCTTTATTTTGGGTAAATCCGGCAGAGGAACAGAGGTCTTGTACCTCTGTTCTGGTTGTTTATGGCCAAGATAAACAGCAATCAAGACGAACAATCAAAGAAAGCAAAAAAAGAAATCATTTAAAGCATGCGTCACTTGGGCACATTCCAAATCAAGATGTGCATTGTGTGTGCCTATTGCATCTAAGAACCAAGACTGATCTGTGGGCATGCAAAATCAATGTAAATGATAGGACACACTAAGAACCTAAGGATATTCCTAGCAAACAAAAATGCACATACACCTAGATCCCGAGTCTAAACCAAGTGGGGAGGTTTCATGTGCTCGAAAACAGCAGCCAAGGGAGGGAGAAAACCATGGTAAATCATACGAGAACCATAACCGAAGTTACATGCACATGATCCCAAAAGAAACCATAACCGGCTCATCAAACAAATGAGCATAGTATGCGTACGCACATGGAAGTAAACTAGCATGCATGATCATAAAATGCAACTAAAGAAAACTAGCATGTATCACCTAAGACCCTTCACATGGCAGAATCCGTACGGCTTATTCTCATGGCCTAAACAAATACCTAAAGAAGGGAGAAGAAGGGGAATTACTTAGGGATACAAGGGACAATCAACCATGAGGAAACATGCTTCCTCTTGAAAGAACAACGCATGCAAATAAGAAGGAAAGCAGCAAGTACACCCCAAAAGTGTGCAAGAGAAGCCTCTCACCCTCCCGTAGTGACATTCATACACTCTTCCTTACCTCTGGTTACTACCATGCCATGAAATGGGGGGCAAGAACACATACAAACCACTTTGAAAAGCCGCCTTGGGGCATGGGAGACGCACGCAAAATGATGCGTGCCTCGGGATTGTTTGGAGTCGCCACTGCCTGATGGGGTGCAGGCAGACACCTGGGTGCCTAAGTTCTTCTACTAAGGCTTGGTCTGCGGCTTGAGATTCTAAGTAGGTTCTCGGTTGCGGTCTGGGGAAGTCCGTAGACACCCCAGTCCACCCCGTCAAGTGACGGGTCCCATAGGTTTCCCTGGTTTGAGTCAACTCAGTTGGTCTCTCACTCACCCGATTCCTAATCCAGCATTCAATTTTGGTTTAAGTCTGGCGGGACCGCCAAAATGGTGTGGGTCCCTTTACTTGATTCTATCTTTTTAATTAAAGTGATGTGAGTCTGATTGGGCGGGCCCCGTTGGAAGGCCCGCGGATTCCTTGGTGGGCTTGGTTGAGCCCACGTGTCCCTTGTGGGCCTCAGTCTAGCCTGAAAGGCCTTTGGGCTTTGGGCTTTGGTTCAAACGAATTGATTTTACTTTAGGGTTTAAGTTGGATTATTTAAATGGATTTCATGCCAAAAGTGGGCCGGGATTGCTTTGTGGGCCCTTGAGTGGGCCCCACAGTTGTTTGCCAAGTGATTTTGATTATCTTGATTTAATTATACCAAAGCGGGCCAGGCCTCGGGCTTGGGCTTGAAAGCCCAAGACTTCCTGAGTTAGGGTTTTGAAACCCTAACCTTGTTTGGTTAACGGGCTTGGTGGGTCCGATAGGCCCTACCCTTGGTCTCGGCCAAACCATGCCTAAGTCTAATCTAGCATGCTTCCCAAATGTGCTTTGGTGGGCCTCAATGGGTTTGGCCCACTCAAATCTTTTATTTATCTTAGTTAAGTAAAATTGAATGGTTCAGGTCGGGTGGGCCCTGTTGGAAGGCCCACTGGAAATCGATTTGGACCGGGTTGGTCCATGGCCCATCTTGGGTTTTCGGGTGACCCGGAAACCCTTCTGGTTCACTCAGATTGATCAAAAACACCAAAAAAAACAGCACAAGATCAGAAAATTAGCAAAAATGCAATCTGGCAATGTAGCCGGCCTAAGATGCCGGTTACACATAAGGCTCAGTGTATCCGGCATCTGTTGCCGGCTACGAATGGGACTCTGTTGATCCGGCCTGAGTTGCCGGATCAACACACAGAGGCTTGTTTTCGGCTTTTTTCAGAGGGGGTTGGGTTTCTGGGCTGCCTAAGGTGTTCCAGGGATTGCGTGGGCTCCTGTGTGAGCCCACATTGGTTCTGGAGATGAGGAATCACCTCACCTCTTGGTCTTTCTTGAGGATCCTCCCCTTTCCTTATGACCAAGGACGTTACCTTCCTCTCTTGGGGCTACAAATGACAACTAATAGAGACCAAGAGGTCCCTGCTTTGATTCCCCCACTCACACAACAGCGGGTGGTACAAGGGGCTAGGCGATCATGACCAGGGGGGCTTACCCATGCACATGCCTTCACAAACCTTGGCCTTAGAGTATGTAAGAAGGAAGCCTCATGACCACCAAGACATCCAAACAGATAATCAAAACAACAGAAAAACAAAAGAGAGAGGAGAGGGTGATCATGTGAAGGGAGATTGGGGGATTACATAGGGGTTACATTAGATGAGGTGGGGAGAGGAACATGCTCCTCTTTCAATGGGGGAAACAACCACAAAGGGAGCATACAATACAGCAACTTATGATGGACTTTTCCTATCAACCAAAGAACCCTCTTTTCCTCTCTCAAGACTAACCTTGGTCTCCCTTATTCATGGAGATCCTCATGCCACGAAAATCCAAGAGCAATGCATGGAGAGCATGCATTAGGACAGATCTAGCTAGAGTGGAATCTAACACTTCATTCAACAACAAAGAAACTCCATTTATATATATGTAAGATAAAAATTGGTGGGAAACAATACCTTAGAGTTCTTACACTTTTCTGCAGGGTAGAGACACTCCTTTGAGGTTGGACGGCAGTTGGAGACACTCCTCCAAGCTCCAACAGCAGGTAACCTCCTTCTTGCTTGGGGAAGGTGAAGAAGAAGAAGAGAAGAGTGAGTGGGAGAACCCTAGGATTATGCTTGAAGAATTTGGGGGGCCTAAGGGAGGCAAGGAGAGGGGATTTCGGAGCAGTAGCAAAGGGGGAAGAAAGGGAAAAACAGCAAAAAAGAAGCCCCAACCCCGGAAATGGGGCTGCTGTTGCCTTTTTATAGAAAACTTAATGTATCCGGCATTTAATGCCGGATACACTACACTTCCTTTGTATCTGGCATAATATGTCGGATACACTGCACTTCCTTTGTATTCGGCATATTATGCCGGACACAAAACATAATAAGTTTGAAAATTAAATGCCGCAGCGAATTTGTCGACGAATCGGCGCGAATCTCGCCGAGCAAATCTTTGTATCCGGCATTTGAGTCCGGATATGAAGAAGAGCAAGTGTATCCGGCATATTTGGCCGGATACAAATCGAAAAATTACGGATTTGCCCCTCGACTTGACCGATTTGACCGATTTGACACTTTTGGATATCTACGGATTGCCCCGTACGATTTTTGGTTTAGTCCCTGGGATTTTTAGATATTTAAGATTTAGTCCCTGAGATATTTCGCTGCATTCATCGCCACGTGCGCAGTTTCTTCGCCACGTGTGCAATTTCCGGTTTTGCTGCACGGAAACTTCGGCAGCTTATATCTCCCTCATCCGAACTCCGATTTGAGCAAACTCAGTTGCGTTAGACTCGTATCGAAGCCCTCTATCCAATGACATAGGGCTAAGCACCTGGCACGGGGTTCAAGGAAAAGTCAACTTTCGGCTCTCCTTTAAGTTTGATCGCCCGTAGAACCCTCATCCGGACTCCGATTCCAGCAAACTCAGTTGCGTTGGATTCGTGTCGGGATTCTCTATCCATTGAGATAAAGCAAGGCAGCCAATTATCACTTAATCAAAAGGTCAAATTTCGACACCTCAGGGTTTGACTTTTCTACTAGGGTTTTCATTTTCAGCACTTCTAGGGGTGCAAAAATAAGGTGCTTACAAGAGGCACCCGCTTTCTGATTTCTCCTGACTTCATAGCTGCCAGTCTTCGCGTTCTTAGGGTAGAGCACCTAGTCTACCCTTACTCCAGTGAGACCATGCGTAACTATTCCACTGTTGCCACTTTTCTTTTGGGCCAAGCGACAGAGTATACTGGAGTGGGTCCCCTCTATACCTCTGGATTCTCTGCTGACACATACATTCTTACGAGGATCATCTTTACCAATCTTTGGCCTGTTTCTCATTTTTCTTCTCTCTCCAGCTCTCGCTTACTATTCCTTTACGCCACACAGAGGGGCGATTCCATCGACCTTCCTTCGGTGATCATCTCCGTTATGCTTGGGGTTTATGAGGATCATATGCAATCTGTTGCTTTACCCTACAGTTGTTTGATCTCTAGACTCATTACTGCTTCCCCGGCTCAGTATCCCAGTTTCACTGCTTTGACTCCTAGCTAGCCCATTTGCAAAGCCACCACGAGTATCACTCGTGCTAGGTGGGCTGCTGATACTGCTACCGAGCCTTGCACCTCTGCTCCTTCGACTTCTTTTACTGCTCATGTTGTTGCTCCCCCTTCATCTGATATTCCATCTTCTTCATCTCTTTCCCTTTCCACTGATATTCCCTCTTCTTCTTCTCTGCCCCCTTCCACTGATATTCCCTCTTCTTCTTCTCTACCCCCTTCCACTGATATTCCCCCTTCTTCTTTTTCTTTTCCCCTTCTTCTTTTTCTCTTCCCCCTTCCATTGACATTCCTTCTTCTTCTACCTTTCCCTCCTTCACTGACTTCCCATCTTCTTCCTCTTTTCCCTCTTTCACTGACTTCCCATCTTCTTCTGTTCCCACTTCTTCCGATGCTCCCCCTGCTCCTTCTTCTGATCCTTCTCCATCTACTATTGCAGGTCTTTCTTCTCTCGTTTCTACCTTGACAGGTGAGGTGAGGACATTGCAGGAGGTAGTGAGGGCGCTGGGCCACCACATGATCCACACAGTGCGGCACATGGGCGAGATGTTGAGGGCCTAGATGGCGATACAGCAGACCCAGGAGGATATTATACGATAGCAGGAGTTGATGGGATGGTCTATATCGACCCTGGGGGACATGTACAATTCATGCATGCCACCCACCGCCAATTTATGCAGTTTTTCCTGGGCGACGACGAGTCTGATACTGACGCTACAACGGTTGATGCTACTGGCAATGGCGGCTCTGTAGGAGGTGATGATGGGGCTAGAGAGGGCGATGGTGGGGCGGGTGCAGCTGGAGCTGGAGATGTAGATGCCGATCCAGGAGAGAGTACCGGCAATGGAGGGGAGGATGCAGGACCATCCAGCTGACTGTTAGGGGTCTTAGAGTCTTTGTATTTGATTTTTTTTTCCTATTACAGCTGTACTCCAAGCCTTGTACTTGTGCTTTATATATATATTACAGATCCTTTTTGTTCACTTCCTGTCTATATTTTTATTTCGTCTCATTGTTGTTACATGAAAAGTTCATTTGCTTTTATTCACAATGAACACTATAACTTTTATCTAACCAATTAACAATATAAAACTCGCCATTAGTATCGGTAGTAATCTTTACTCTTTATTTGGCATATGTAAATCTTATCATACCAGATTAATCATAACGCAAAGAAACAAATAACTTAACAGTAAGAATATTTATTTCAGCCAGACTCGAAGAAAACACTCGCAGCCTATTTTTCCTATTTCAAGAGTGCTATCTAACAAACTCACAACCCCCAAGGCCATCTGAAGGTTCCTATTCCTATATCATGTCTCCTTGCAAAACTCTAATATTCTCTAATACCATCTGTAACGCCCTAGATCCGAGTTACATAGAAAAACCCATAACTCATCTCCAGAGGTTAATATGTAACATAGGATCGCAATATCAGAGTGAAGGAAAAACAAGAATATACAATAAAACTATATAACAGGATGTGCTAAAATAAACCCAACTGAAATAACTCACATGACTAAGTATCTACCTGCAAGTATCGAGCTCCCCAAGAGTATCTGGAAAACAAAATAAAAACGACGGAATGAGATACGAATATCTCAGTGAGTAGCATATGCATGCAGAAATAGTCATCATCAGTTATAAAACATGCCTCGATAAATAACCAGCACGATTAAATCAACCAAGATAATTTCCAAGTTGAAATCCAAAACCAATAATAGTTTTCAATCAATTCAATAACAATACCGATAACACATCAAATGGTCAATGTCATGACTATTGTTTAAATTGGTTAATTAACATGCCAAGGAGACATCCACACCTCCATGTATACAGTTTCGGCCTACTCAGGGTTTCGGAACTCTGAAATGACGGCCTACTCAGGGTTTCTTCATCCAATGCCAGTCTACTCCCCGGGTTTTGGCATTGACAACCAGGCCTAGTCAGGGTTTCTGGTTGCTCTACACCGGTCGTGGCAACACACAAGGCCATGCAATTACACCAACAAAAAATACCATCACATTACTAAGCTTCAGCGTGGATCCAAGGGAAGCTAAACCAAAACCGAAATAACAATTTCATAAAACTCAGCATTTGCAAAACGATAAACCAACACTGATCACCATCATGTATATCCCAATATACTCATCACCAGTCATTCCAACCAGAACAACAACTCATGTAATTTCAGTAGGTATCCCAACCCCAAAACAACAAATCTCATCGGCAGTAAAATCCTTTTACTCACAAAAGAAAATTTCCAATACTACTCAACCCTTTGAAAACAAGCAAATTCAGATTAAACAAATTCATAATTGGAAAACAAATATAAGACATAAAAGAAAACTAACTCATTAACCTATAGTGTGAAGAACAGCAAAATAACCTACCCAGATTCCTTCAATTATCACTTCGGAAACTTATAGAAATACCAATAATTTGATTTAATGCTCTCCCAAATGTTTTAAATAGATAAAAATATTTCTAATATCCTAATCTAGTCTTCTGCTAAGAGTTTGAAGCCTCAAAGTCTCAAAATTTGGCTTGGATTGGTCAGACACTCCTTTCTGAGAAATTTAGTGGGTGCGTTGACCTTTGGTGCTTGGCGCAAGGTCGGCACCAACTCAACGTATACCCAAAATACAACTCGCGCTGACTTAAACTACTCGGCACCAGGTCGGAGCCAACTCAGCGAAACCAAAACAGTGTCTCGTGCTAAGCTGCCGCTGAAGTAGATAGGTCGGCGACAACTCGGCGAAACCAACTCACGAATTTCGACTCTCTGTTAATTCCAAAACTCCATGACTGACCAAATTTTTGACCTCCGTAACAATTTTCCTATGCTTATACTTCTACCATCCCCAAAACACGTTTAAACATGGTTTGAAATTAATCTAGAATACTTCATATCTAGACCCTGAATCTCATCGACTAAATCACGTTCGAAAGCTATGTTTCCCAAAACCATGCTTTTCGACTAAACTCAGAGATCAAAACCAAAATACAGATCAAAACGATGCTACTCACCTGTTTCATGGAGACTTTCTTCTAGCTTCCAACCTTTCTTGATAGTCACTACCGAAAGGAAAATTTTATCAGCCAATGCCCTCCGGTTTCTTTCCCCCTTCGAAATTTTTAACCTATTAGTCTATTTATAGGTTTCGCAAACCCTTAACCTAATTGATTTATTTATCGCCCTAACTTAACCTTATAAATTCCATATTTACCCTCCACTAATATAAATTTGGATTTAAGATTTTAATCCCCATAAATTATATTTTACATGCTTACAAAATTTAAATAAAACTTAAAATTTCCTCTGCTGCTCTATAGTCCGAGATCTCTACTCACAAAATTTAATTAAGCTTATTAGTTAATTCTTTTTAAATACTCACTAAAACTGGGGTTTTACACGCACTATTAATGTGGTTTTCTTGGGCTTTATATCACGACCGCGAACA
This sequence comes from Buxus sempervirens, assembly GCA_947561395.2. Taxonomy (NCBI): domain Eukaryota; kingdom Viridiplantae; phylum Streptophyta; class Magnoliopsida; order Buxales; family Buxaceae; genus Buxus; species Buxus sempervirens. The sequence goes on from OX387185.1 coordinate 14,265,982, forward strand.
GCCCTCTTCACTTACTTGCTTGCACATTCTGCTCCGGACCCTCCTTTCTCTCTTTGATCTACAACCTCCCTCCGGTCTTCACTCTTCTTCTCCGGCGACCTTCCTTTCTCTGGCAACTTTGACCACCTCCGGCGACTTGAGTTACTGTAACTTTCGGCAACGGCTCTAGTTTTCTTCCATTTTGGACGCACTTGGTTCACTGTCATGACCTTCATTTGCTACTGTAACCGTGTCCCTATTCTCAACAGCAACATCTGAGTTCCTGACGAACTCTTGTTTGTTCAACTGTGGTAACTTCCAAAGCTCCTTCTTTTCTTCTCAGCAAATAGGTATGTATCTTATTTCCCTCAAGGTTCCATTTTTACTTCTCTCGAGCATATAATTTTATTTTGATTTTATGTTTCTGAGCGACTTTGAATCTCTGTTCCTGAGTGAATAAAATCCCAACTCTGATCTTTATTTGACTCTTGTTTCAACATTCAAGTAGTAATCTGAACCAAGCCGAAATTTGGAAAATTTTCTGTTTCCTTTGAACTAGCATTGAGAATCCCCAAATTTCTATATTTTCTTGTTGCTGATTTTGATCTGATTTCTTCTCATACATGCTCTTAATGGTTTTTATGCCCTCTGACATGGAATGTTGACATGCTGATTGTGGAATGACCCTGTTGTGTGTGTTTGAGAAGCTCTTGATTGTCTGCATGCTTTGGAATTGCTTTGACAAAGGCAACATAGAAGCTTGATTTTGACACTTGAATAGGCCCGGACTTGTTAGGTATTTTCCCTGTTACCACAATCCCAATGCAAGTAAGCTTGAACTTCTATCCTGAAATCAAATAAAATTAAATGATTAGACATCTTTAGAAAATACAAAAGAGAGGATTAAAATGTAAAATTCCAATCTTAGAGTCCAATCCTCCACACACACATTTTTTCTTTTTTTTTATCATATAAGAAGAATATATAAGGAATTTACATTCCTTGTATATAATCCTTATATAATTTCTTTGCTAAAACAGAAACCACTAGATGAGAAAAGAGAAGACAATAAAGCTTCCTAAAATTTTTGGAGAACAAAAGGATAGACTTCTATGGTCAAATCCTGATCTGGTCGGGCACTTCTGAAGTGTTCCCCTCATTCTCTGCTTTTATTTTTCCTGCAAACAATCAAACTCAATTAAAATGAAGATCAAAAACAATAAATTACAGACTACAACAAATAATCTTATATCTAATGAATTATCTCCCTGATTTTGGAGCTCGCAGATGGCCCGTATTCATTCAGCTCCCAAAGATCCTGCAGACGAGCCCTCTTCTTCTAGGGTTCGGAGGGATCATGCTGATGTGGCCTCTTCTTCGAGGGCCGAGAGAGACCCCAATCCATCTTTTGATGTCGGTTCTGGTCCTCCTTCTGAGGGTTCACACAAGGTGACCCTAGAGGTATACCCTTACCCTTTTGAAAATAAGCTTTTTTGTAAGTCATTTACCTTGATCCTTTCAATTTATTTTCTTAGCCGGTAGCTGAGGGTCCTGGCCAAGGCAGGGGCTGAGGTGGGAGCCAAGGTAGGGTGGAGTCTCAAAGTCGGGTTGCTATCCCCGAGGCTATTGCTGAGCAGATTAGGGATACAACCCTTCTCCATGGCTTGAGGACTAATCCTTCAGCTTGTATTAGAGTGGATATCCCATTGCTTTATCCTCTATCTCATTATAGAGGGAGTTGGGCCAGCTTTACTAGATTGATCATTGGTTGTTCTCCAGCGCTTCACCGAGAGTTAGGCCGGTATGGATTTGGGCATTTCATCACCATTACTGGCATGCGCTTGGACCGGGCCCTTATTGCCGCGATGCTCGAGAGATTTTTCCCAGAGACCCTGAGCTTCCACTTTCCAGATATAGAAATCGGGATCCGGCCGTTTAACTTTGCAATCATCACTAGGATTAGGATGACTGGAGATATCATCCCAGAGTTGGCGAGGCCGGATGATGTTGATATTGCCACCCTGCTTGGTTATGAGGTGATGCCCGTGGATTCCTGGGATGGAAGGAGGTTATCGAGATTATCCCTAACTTGGTTGAGAGGAGCCTTCCAGGAGTGGGGATTCAATCAGATAGTAGCGGACCATGCAGACTTTCCCATCACCTTTCGCTTCGTCTTCTTGTTGATGATGGACTCTTGCTTTTGCCCAGAGGACACGACTTTTGTCAGTCCTCATTTCTTGAGCCTACTGAGAGACTTTCTTCCAGCGAGGAGGTATGCCTGGGGTCCGCTTATTTTTGGCACCATTTTGGCTAGCTTGCGCCAAGTTGTTAGCGGCCTTTCCTCCTCTCGAGGTGCTGGGGTTGGGAGCAGATTTTTCTGGTCCTTCTTGTAGGTGAGATACAAATTTTTTCTTTTCTTTTGTCTTCTTCTTTTTTTTTTCTTTCCTTTCTCTTGAACTAACCTTCTTTTCTTTCTTTTCAGTTCTTCGCCAGAGTATATATCTCCCATTTTCGTCCTACCTCTACGATGCCAGAGGACACATTCCCGATGGCTCATAGATGGAGTCATGTTGAGCTCGACTCTGAGAAGAGTCGACCTAGGACTGCTCGAGCTCACCTGGATTGGACTCATAGGACGGATGTGAGTATCCCTCAGCTTCTCCTTCTTTCTCTTCTGAATCAAATGTCTAATATCCTTTTCTGCTTCTCAGCTATCCATCCCCCGGTTCGATGACATCCCAGAGACGATTTCTCTTCTGCCTATTGTTGAGGATGCATGCCCTTGACCAGAGATGCTAGAGATATCAATTCTTCATTGGTCAAATGGGCAGCATCTAGTACCTTGGCGAGCACTTCTATTATTAGCATACCGGAGAGCTGTGGATCTTTCTTATTTAGTTTAGATCTTTCTATTAGAGGTTGATATAGATGTACCTTGATAGATAGTTTATGATTTAATTGAATATGAGAGAAAGTGTTTTAGAAAACCCATTTACCAGATTTATGAATTTACATTGATGAGTTAGTTTGATGGTTAGATTTAGCCACGCATATTGATGAAATTAATGTCTTTAATTCTTCGCACTCTGATAGTTAATGCAATTAGTTGAATTTAAATGTTCTGGTAATTAGTAGCTTTGGGCCAGTATCACTTCGGATTCGGGTTTGGTGCTTGGTTTGCATAGACCCGGGTTCGGGGCGTTACACCTATGCTTGTCCGAGGCGGAGTCACGGAGATAGGAGGAGTGGTGATTCAGGCCTATGACACCACAGTACGCTTTCCCCTGTCAACTTTATTTCTTATTTGACCTGAAATTTCTGACATCTTCTATATTTTTTTTATTTCAAGAGGCTCAGTTAGCGGAGATCCGGGCTCAATATGCAGACTTAAAGCACCAGCTGGCAAAGCGGGACACTCTCATTGCCGATCTCAGGGCACAGCTAGCCAGGGCGTAGGACCCGGCAGGTCCTTCACGAGTTCAAGTTGATTCTTCACCTCTTTCAATTTCTGTCAGTTTTCCTATATGTCCTGTCCTGACTTGAGTTCCCTTTTATTTTCAGGATGACACGACTAGTTCTGCCTCCAGTTTCCGCACTCCACCTCATCCCACGTGCTTTAGCGGTGAGGTATTTTCAGTGGCACGAGTGGAGTTTGTGACTCCTCCTCGAGCAGCAGAGGTGCCTGCAGTAGACCCGAAGGTAGTGACTGATACCACATCTGCTGCTGCCCCTATTGTAGAGGGCATTCCAGAGTTTGCCCCAGCACCAGAGACTGTTCCAAATACAACTGCTGAGGTAGATCCTGAGATGGAGCCTGCTGAGGAGACAAAGGGGGTGCCCATGGAGGATTCATTACCCGCTGAGCCTATGGAGGATCCCTTGCTTGCCGCTGAGCCAGTAGAGGATCCGGTTCCTGCAGCTGAGCCTGATGACATTGATCCCTCACCTACGGCCAAGCCTGTTGGAGATATGGACGTTCCTTCCTTGACCGTGGATGATTCACACATCTCGGATCTTGCCCCGGCTGTTTCAGATGATCCGGGCTATGCTAGTCCTGAGCATTTGTCCACTACCATTGTGCCCTTGGGCATTACATATGAAGTGCAATCAGTTTTGGGCATAATGGAGCGTAGGACTGCTAGTCGTGTTGTGACACATGTCTTCGGGCGCTGGCGATCCCAAGGCAAAGGCCGTAGGGAAGGACCTGCAGAGGGGCAATAGATTAGGACATCTTGTATATCTTTATACTTTGAAAACTTATGTATTTACTCATTCATGTATGAAAAAAGATTTTTTTCATTCCTCTTCTTCATTTATCTTCTTTTTTTTTTTTTGCTTTTTGTATTTCATTGGATCATGCTATTTATACAAAGACAGGTTACGCTCAGAACAGCATGTCTCAATTGCTAGTTTTATATTTTTTTCTGTTTTTTGCCGAAACTGCATATACTATGTGGACAGACTTGATCCGCATATGCTATGTGGTTTTATCCTGTCCGCATACCATATGCGGACAAGTCATGCCTGCACTGTGTATGTGGTTTTGACATCTTTTATTTTTTATTATTTAAAGCCGCGAGGAATTTCATTATGACATTTTGCTTAGGTCAAGAAAACACTATTCATGCCATTCCTTGCTTCTAGTGACTCCATTAGTGATCATATCTAACCCATCTCTCACACCGTTCTCCTCTGTCAATGAAGCTCCTCCTGCAAAACAACTCTTTAGATCAAAACCACCCAACCTGACTAGATATGCTATTGTAGATTCATTCTATGATAAGTGGGTTAAGTCAATAACCCTTGAGGAGAGTATAGAGTGGGATTTCACCAATCTGGGGCACATCCTCTCAATCCCTAAAGTCCCACTTACATGGGAAATCATAGAGGCTATAATTGGGCATTGGGAACCCCAATTAAATCTCTTTCAGTTTGATGATAAGGAGATGACTCCCAGAGTTGAGGAAATCGAGACAATCCTCAATTTGAGGTTTTCCCACAAAGTGGTGAATCCACCACTCAAGCTTAGCTTCAAAAAGGAAGCTTCCACCTTTTTAGACATTGGAAAGAAGGAATTGGGGGACTTTGAGGCATTATTGACACTATCAAAGTCCTTTTTGACTGAGAAATTGTTTAGAAGTGAGAACTAACAAGCTCGGTTCAACGCTTTGACTTTGATAGTAGTCAACCAACTACTTTTTCCACGGGATGATAATGAGGTAGATTTATCTCTCATTTCTGTCATATGCCAGGTTAGGGAGCGCGAAAGGCTTGCCCCTATGATCCTGGCAGAAATATACCAGGCCCTGACTGACTGTTACCACCGGCGGAAGAAGAGTTTTTTGGCTTGTACCCCAATCCTACAGGTAAGATCTGATTCCTTCCTTTGAATTGCAATTTACTTGTGATATTAAAATTATTGGAAATAAATTGAAATACTTCCCTTGTTTGTAGCTTTGGTTACTTGACCACCTGGATCAGATTGAGATGATAGATCGATGCTTTTTCCTAAGAATGGATGTTCTTACTTTGATGAACAACCGGGGGTGTCCTAACATTCAAGGTGGCAAGAGGGGTTGGTTCACTTTCTTGGGTACTCTCCAGGATGACCAGGTGAGATGGTCTGTCACTTATCAGCCGAACTCTGAGATGGTGATCAGCTTTAGGGAGAGGAACTGTAAAACCCCAGTTTTGAGAAAAATAATAATAATAAAAATAATAGAATAAAATAGATTAACAGTCAAAAAAAAAAAGAATTTATTGCTAGGAAATTTGTGGTTCATTAGTGTTAAAGAAATTTAAGTGGAACTATAAATAGGTTACATTCGGACCCGGAAATAAATAAAAATTGGTTAACTAGTTAAGATCCGGGGAAAACCCTACATTAATAAAGGGTAGAACATGGATTCGAGGAATAAAAGGGAAATTAGGTCAAACCTTAGCAATGTCTATAGATAGGAAGCTCCTATAAGTTTTCGGGGATTTGGGGAAAAGTTGCTGCTCGGGAGAAAGTTAGGGCGGCAGTCCAGCGGGTTAGGTCTCGAAGTCAAATCCCCAGGATGGCCGGAAGTTTGAAGGTCTTGAATACTAAGGTGAGCAGCACTGATTTACAACTGGGGTTTGTGTTATATGTTTTCGTGAGCTTATTCTTATGCATGGTTGTATTTAAGCGATCCCTGAGTTTTTCTGTTTTTCTGGAATGACATGAAACCGAGTCGGAGATTTAAATTTATCTTGAAATTAAATGTGTTTAGATTAAATCCAAAAGTGATTGGGAAGTCTTCTGGGAGTATTAGGAGGGTATTGGAGCAATAACAGACCTAAACAAACAAGCCAGAATTGGAGATCTCGAATATACAGAGAACTGAAAATCGCGGTGGGTATCCGCGAACCTGGCGCCCACTTGCGTTCACCTAGGAGTTAGGCGCCTAGTCAAAATTGTTCTTACCGCCGAGCTGGCGCTCACCTGGCGCTTAGCTCGCGCGCACTCGAAAACCCGGCGCTCAGCTCGCGCGAACCCGGTGCTCAACTCGCGCCTATCTCGCGCTCACCTAGCATCGAGTGAGCGCAAGGTACATTTTACCCTGTTTTCCTTACCGCCGACCGACGTTCACCTGGCGCCCACTTCAGGAAGTGAGCGCATACCCTATTATGCTTACTGAAATGGAACTTTGATTTAACCAAGAGTAATTGGATGACTTGAGGGTTAAAACCACTTCACTATTCACTTGTTTGGGAACTTTGGAACCTACTTTGCCTATGAAATTATTAGAGGAAAAATTTAGTGAACTTCTTAAAGGCTTCCAAGTTGAGTTTAGGTTATTTATGAGTGTTGTGCCGGATACCAAACCACTAAGAATTACCAGTTACATTTCCTCTGTTGTATACATTGTTTTGATTGAGGAGTTATTCTATTCTGGTTTTACTTGTTTGGAAACTTTAAATGTATTGTAAAGATTTCCTTGGTATGAATGAATTGAGTTTTATTTCCAAATGGCATGTGTTACGGAAATGAGAAAATACTGGAAGTACTTGATGGAAGTACTTGAGGTACTGCTTGGCCCAGAGGGACTGGTGATGAACTGTGATGGGTTTTACATGATGTGGAATGAATGGTTTTACTTTGATATTGGAATTGAGATTATACGATGTTTTACCGTTTTGGTTTAGCTTGTCCTGGATCCAGATGTCTAAGCTTAGTAATGTGATGCTTTTATTTTATTGGAGTAATGGCATGGCCATGGAGTGTTGCCACGACTAGTGTAGAGCAGCCAGAAACCCTGAGTAGGCCTGGTTGTCAGTGTCGAAACCCTGAGTAGGCCGGCATTGGATGACGAAACCCTGAGTAGGCCGTCATTTCAGAGTATCCGAAACCCTGAGTAGGCCGGAACTGTGTACATGGAGGTGTGGAGGTCGCTCTGGCATGTTGATTAACCAATCAAATATTTGTATGACATTGGCCATGTGGATTTGTTGTTTACTTATCAGTTGGAATACCATGGGATATGTAGTGGAATTTGTCTTGTTGAAGCATGGATTATAATGATAATGTTTTTTGGAACTGATTTGGGTTTTGTTGACCAAGGTATTACCGATGTTAATTGCTTATAGTTTAAATGGTTTCCTATACTCTGGGGTCAACAATATTTTAAAAAAGGGGTACACAGACTTCACCGGTTATTCCTTGTTTTCTCGTCTGATTATTCGATCATAGAAGTTTTAAATTTGAAGATGTGTATTTCTGCATGCATGTGCTACTCGCTGAGATATTCGTATCTCACTCTTTTATTTCTGTTTGTTTTTCAGATACGTATGGAGAGCCGATAATTGCGGGTAGTGAAATTTGGTCATGTGAGTTTTACTTTGGGATTGTTTAGCGCACTCTATTGCATAGAATTATTTAGTTTCATGTTTTCTTTACTCTGGTAGTGCGATCCTGCAAATTACAATAACCTCTGGATACGAGTTACGGGTTTTTCATGTGACTCGGATCCGGGGCGTTACAGGAACTTCGTGGTACTAGTGGGTTTGAGAGTTGTTCTCTATCTACCATTGAGGGTCCTTCAGAAGTTCGAAGGGACTCAGGGGATTATGATCCCAAATGGATATGAGGAATTCCTGGGGCCGCTAACACCAGCCACCATGGGGCTGTGTGCTCGATTGATGAAGGAGTGATCCTATGTATGTTTTCTGAGGCGCCTAGTCTTCTTTGAGTTGCACATGAAGGACTATCTTTTTTGGATCAGGGAGTAGATCCAGAGTCATGCCCCAGTACCAGAGGATCCTCTTGCAGTTCTTGCGCTGACTTATGAAGACATACTGGTGTCCAAGAGAGCATCCCACAAGCGGCTTCAACAAATATGGGTACAAGAAGCCAGGGAACTTAGGCTACGCTGCGCTGATCTAGAGAGGCAACTTGAGGAGCAGATGTCATGCCACACTGATTTGGAAGGGCAACTTGAGGAGCAGAGGCAAGCCCGTCGCTTTGAAGTCAGAGTGATACGACAGAAGTATCAGGATGCCTTAGCTCGCCTTAGAGATATGAAGGTCAAGCAAGCACTTTCAGATGAGGTCATATCTTTTCTGAGTGATCCGAATGCAGAGGGAGCTTCTGGAATTATTGCAGCTCAGCCGGCTCGAATTCGAGAGCTTGAGGAGCGGCTAGGCGATAGGGACTAGCTCCTTTTATTACATTTTTCTTTCTTTTCTTTTTTGCTTTTTTTTCTTCAGCCTTTGTACAAGAACAAACTCCAATAGTGGAAAAGCATAGAATTTAATATCAAAAAAATAGGTTTTATACTATTGGCCTCAGAATTCTCAGATACTTGTAAAAACGAAATTTTTATGAAAGTCATTGATTTTTCATCACCGGCCAAAATATAATTTTCCTTTTTCTATATATTTTTTCTTTTTGAAAATTGGTCCAAAACACTTAATCACATATAATTAAAGGAATTAAAATCAAGTTGAATAATGAAAAGGATATTTCAAGCAATAGTGAGAGATCAGATCTATCTATCTTAGGACCTTTAGAGTCATCCCCAAATGCCTTTTCTTCCAAGATTGACCCCGTTATTCCCAATCTACTCGGTCTCCAGTACTTATGCTGATTTCACTGCAAGCTTGGATAACTTGATCAACTCAACCATTGATTCTGTTTTTTTTTTCTTTTCTACTTTTTCTTTCTTTCTTTTTTTTTATTTCAATTTTTCTCTTGCCAATATTTCCCCTAGTGCCAATTACGGAGGGCTTAAAAATAGGGCGAAATGAAGGCTAGGCTATGTTTATGAAAGAAAGGGTATTAAAGGCTCAAAAAAAAGTTTCAAACATGAAAATAGGCCAACTGGACTTACAGTCATGATAAATATGACCCCAATTCCCCAACTTTATTCTTTTTCTTTCTTTTTGCACTTGGCTTTCATTTGCCACTATTCTTTCCTTTTTTTGTTCTTTTTTTTCTCTTTTTGTTTTTGCCCCAATTAGCTTTGTCCTAGTATGAAACTGTAAGTCCTAGTTCAGGTTCATCAAACATACGAATAAACATTATCATCGAATAAACACAAAAATCGATTTATGCAAGTTTTAAAGGGACTACTTACCTCGTTTTGGGACTTAAACCTTCTCTAGCAGCAATGTAAAATCACCCCAAACAACTCCAAACGAACCCAGAAACCCTTCTTTCTCGTCTGAATCCGAAGTAACATTCTCAGAATTTCTCTATACGGCTAGAACACCCCAAACCGAGATTTCGAACTCATTCCCTTACCTTAATCCACACGTGGTTGTTTCCTCTACTCCTTCTAATCTGGAAAAAGTACACGAAAGCACAAAGCTTGAACTCACGATCAAGAGAGAAGAAAGAAAGTCGTGTATGGTGTGTGTGGCTATTCTCCCTTGGACGTGAATAGGTGCATCAAGAATTAGGTTTTGTTTATTATTATTTCTTCTTTTTACTCCTTTGCCCCTTACTAATATTTAAACCATATTGTAAGCACCTCATTTTTGCACCCCCAAAAGTGTTGGAAATGAAAACCCTAGCAGAAAAGTCAAACCCTAAGGGGACAAAAGTTGACTTTTTGATCAAGTGATAGGCCACCTTGCCCTATCTCAGAGATAGAGAATCCCGACACGGTTCCAATGCAACTCAGTTTGCTGGAATTGGGGTCCGGATGAAGGATTTATATGCTGGTCAAACTTAAGGGGGAGCAGAAATTGACTTTCTGCTAAACCCCAGATCAGCTGCTTAACCCTATCCCAATGGATAGAGGACTCCGATACGGTTCTAACCCAACTAAGTTTGCCAAAATCGGAGTCCGAATGAGGAAGATATGGGCAGTTGAAGTTCTAAGGCAACAATGCCAGAAACTGCACACGTGGCAAAGGAGCAAAAAATATCTCAGGGATGAATCCGTGAATATCAAATTGATGTAAAAATATCTCAGGGATTAATCTGCAAATATCCAGGGGGCAATCTGCAATTATCTCGGTTGTCAAATCAGTCAAATCCAGGGGTAAATCTACAAATATCATAAATTTACCTTTTTGTATCCGACATAATATGTCGGATATGCATTTTTCTTTGTATCTGGCATAATATGTCGGATACAAAAGATTTTTTCCGAAATCTTGTCGGATCCTCTAACAAATTTTCTAATAAAATTTAATTTTTGAAATGATCATGTTTGTATCCGACATATTATGTCGGATACAAAGGAGGCATAGTGTATCCGACCTACATGGTCGAATACACACAATATCATGTGTATCCGACCATCATGGTCGGATACAAATTGCTGCCTATAAAAAGGGGACAGCACCCCCTAGTCGAGGGTTGGCTGCCATTTTGTTGATTTCCACTTCCTCTCCCCCACACCCACTGATCCGAAACCCCCTCTTTCAAGCCTTCTTTGCCTCCTTGATCCCCAAAACCCTATTGTATGACTATCCTACCCCTCTCTACTCTCTTCTCCATCACTTGAGCCTTGAGGAAGAACAAGGGTTGGTGTTCTTGGTGTAAAAAGAAGGAGCTCCAGCTACTTCCATTGCTTCAAAGAGATTCTAGCACACCTCTCCTAGGGTTTAAACCCCAAGGTAATGTTCTCTATGGTGTTTTATGTAACATAAGTTGGAGTGAGCATATTTCAAACATGTTAGGGTATTCTCCATCTCTAGCATATTTCTCATTTCTTTTCTAGTATGTTAATACTTTTTTCCCCTACTTGTGTTCTTCTTCTCGGCATAAGAAAACTCCCATGGTAAGGGGAGCACGCATATGGTTTCAAAGGAGTGAGAGTTCCCGTTTATGTAGGGTGTTAAGAGCCTTAAATGCATCATTTGGCTATTGATTTGCTGCATTCGAAAGGGGGAGCATGTTCCCCCATGGTTGGCCATCTCATGTACTCCATCCTAAACCCCCCTCTCTTTCCCTTCTTCAAATAACCTTTGTCTATATGATTGTGGGTCGTTTTGAGCATGAAGGTAGCAATAGGGTTGGTTGGCTTAAATAATATGTGCATGTTCTTTAGGATGTATGCTCCCCCATGTTTCCATTTCAACACTTTCTAGCTACCGTTATAGGCAATGAGCATGCTTTTTCCCTTTTAATACTTGCACATGCATTAGACATGCTCACTCACACACACACTTCACTTTTCATGTATATAACCGGTAAAAAGGCATATGCATTGGTCATAGTTTAAAGGTATGCATATTAGGTTTTGTTGATGGATTCGCGTTTGCCTTGCTTGTCGATTGTTATGTGGAGTATGAGGAGCCAAGACAGGGACACTTAGGTCCCTGTCACATTGCTGGAGCATCACAAGAAGCCTAGGAACCCTGATCCATTTGAAAAAACCCAGAAAAAGCCTTTCTGTGTGCTGATCCGACAACTCAGGTCGGATCAGCTTATTTTTGTTTGTAGCCCACCAGGGTGGTCGGCTACACCTGCTTCTGTTTGTAGCCAACCAGAGTGGTCGGATACATTTGTTTATGTGTGTAGCCGACAGCTCAGGTCGGCTACACTGTTAAAATTTCAATTCTTTGGTTTTTCTTGATTTGTGCCATTCCATGACCTTCCAACTGAGCCGAATGAACCAGTAGGGTTTCCGGGTCGATGGGACGTGGACCGCTAGTCCAACTGGATATATTAGGGGGCCTTCCAATAGGGCCCACCAAGCCCGATAGATCTGCTTGAATGTAAACAAGAGAAATGAGCTAATTGAGCGGGCCGCACCGCTTGAGGCCCACTAAAAGCCCAATTCATAGCATGAAGGCTTAGCTTAGGTTGTAGTTTGGCCGAAACTACGGGCCAGGGCCTATCGGGCCCGTCAAGCCCATTAACCCAACAATGGTAGGGTTCCTAAACCCTAGCCCAGAGTACCTTGGGCTTTCAAGCCCGAACCCAGGATATGAGCCCCAAGCCCAATATTGGCCTACCAAGGGAGAAACTTAATGAAGATAAGTCAAAATCACTTGGCAGCCCTTGTGAGGCCCACCCAGGGGCCAACAAACATATCCAACTCACTTTTGCATGAAAATTACTTAATCTCCAACTTGAACTTTAAATAAAATCAATTCATTTGAACCAAAGCCCAAAGGGCCTCTCAGGCTTAAACTGAGGCCTAACCATGGGATATGTAGGCTACACTTAGCCCATCAAGGAATCCGCGGGTCTTCCAATGGGGCCCGCCCAACCAGACTCATCTCATTTTAAGCTAAAAAGATAAAATCAAGTTGTAAGACCCTGATTTTGTGAGTTATTTATTTATTTATTTAGTTATTTATTCTGATGTATAAACTGTGTTTATCAGGTTATTTTGTGGTTTGAGGGCTTTGCCCATACTCGTATGTACAGGCGTTATATAGCCATTTTTCCGAAAAATCGTAGTATTATCATTGGTATTATTAAAGTGTAGTTATGTGATTATTAACGCGAACAGATGCTGAACATGTAGTATCTTCGGTGGGCGAGCATGCATAGGATCAAGGAAATGGGAGAGTATTCGAGCGAGTATGTAACAAGTAAGTGGACTAAAATGGAAAGTAGGGTTCGGGTTTATGAGAATACGCTTAGCATAATTTCGGAAACATTTTCGTTAAGTCTGGACATAAGGAGAATTGGCGATTTCGGCTGGAGGGCGACTAGGGTTTCCGTTCGTGAAGAACCATAAATCGCAAGTGCTGGAAGAAGGAGTTCGGAGCTGAAGTTCCTTGGGTTATTTCTCTCTGCTCGAGAAGATTAGTTTCGGTAGATTTTTCATTCGCGCGCGTGGCCGAGAAGTGATCGGCCGGGGTTTTATCATTCGGGAATAAGCACACTCAGGTGAGTAGCACTGTTTTACAACTGGGATTGTGTTTTTCTGTTTCTCTCGAGATTATTCTGATGCATGAGTATATATAAAGTGATTGTGTGAGTTTTCTGGGTTTTTTCTGGTTTTCGGAAAGTTGCATGAACAGAGTCTCCGGATTGAAATTATAATTGAAAATGAAAGTGTTTAGATTAATTTCAAATATGGTTGGGAAGTCTTCTGGGAGTATTAGGAGTGTACTGGAGTAGTTACAGACCTTCACAAACCGGCCAGTCATGTAGATCTCAAAATAACAGAGAAATGAAAACCACAGGGGGTATCCGCTCACCTTGCGCTCACCGGCGTTCACCTCGGAGGTAGGCGCCCCGTTAATAATGACCTACCGCCGATCCCGCGCCCACCTCGCGCTCATCTAGCGCGAAGTAGAAAGCAAGGCGCCCATCTCGCGCGAATCTCGCGCCCACCTCACGCCCATCTCGCGCTCATCTCGCGCTCACCTAGCGTCGGGTGAGCGGCAGGTCGATTTTGCCCTTTTTCTTCACCGCCGACCGGCGCTCACCTCGCGCCCACCTCAATAGGTGAGCGGCAGACCTATTTTGCTTACCGAAATGGAATTTCTGATTTGACCAAGAGTATTTGCACTTCTTAGGGGTTAAACCACTTCACTATTCACTTGGTTAGGAACCTGGGAAACCATTTTGCCTATGAAATTAATAGAGGAAAATTTGTGAACATCTTATGAGTTTTAAGTTGAGTTTAGGTTGCTTATGAGTATTGTGCCGGACACCAAACTAGTAAGAGTTACCAGTTACTTTTCCTTGTTCTATACACTGTTTTGATTGAGAAGTTCTTGTATTTCTGGTTTCACTTGTTGGAAACTTTATACGTATTAAAAGGTTTTCTTTGGTATGAATGGATTGAGTTTTACTTTCATATGACTTGTGTTATGGAAATGAGAAAATACTGAATGTACTTGAGGTACTGCTTGGTCCAGAGGGACAGGTGATGAATTGTGATGAGTAATTACATGATGTGGAATGAATGGTTTTGTTTTGATATTGAAATCGAGATTATACGATGTTTACTGTTTTGGTCTAGCTTGTCCTGGATCCAGATGTTTAAGCTTAGTAATGTGATGTTATTGTTGGTTGTTGGAATTGCATGGCCTTGTGTGTTGCCACGACCGGTGTAGAGCAGCCAGAAACCCTGAGTAGGCCTGGTTGTCAATGCAGAAACCCGGGGAGTAGGCCTGCATTGGATGACGAAACCCTGAGTAGGCCGTCATTTCAGAGTATCCGAAACCCTGAGTAGGCCGGAACTGTGTACATGGAGGTGTGGAGTGTCTACTTGGCATGTTTAATTTATCAACTAAACGATAGTCATGACATTGACCAATCGATGTGTTATTGTATTTAACTGAGATGTGATTTGTTTGATTTGAACTTGGGAAATTGATGTTGGTTGTTTAAACGTATTGTAGTGTTGTCGATGCATAGTTTTAAAACGTGATTCAACTATTTCTGCATGCATGTGCTACTCGCTGAGATATTCGTATCTCACTCTGTTGTTGTTCTATTTTTTTCAGATACTCGTGGTGAGGCGATTACTGGGGTAGATCCTGCTGAGGCATATAGGGAGGAAGACTACTATTACCTTCCTTAGACTTGTAGGTTATCTGTTCCGAATTTGAGAACTTGAATTAATTGAGATGTATTAAAGTAATTGGGGATGAACCATATGATTTCAGTTCAGTTTAAATGTTACAATTTTGCATAAATGGAAATGTGCACTCTGTTAGGTTATAGATGTATGATTATCCAGCGATCATAAATTGATTAACGATCCTTGCCTAACTTCCGTGAGACGTGTTATATCTTTAATGAACAACACGGATCTGGGGCGTTACAGAGATGGTATCAGAGACTTAAGCTGGAAAAATTTGAGGTTTAGGTAGTATGACCATAGAAAACCCTGGGGAAATGTTATGCGTACGTTAGATAGAACCATGAGGATTAGAAGAGAGTTCTTAACTAATGTGGTATTTTGTGCTTACAGGTATACATGGCCGGTAGAGGCAGACGTGCGAGGACTGTGGATTGTCCAGAGAGGGATGTACCACAGGAGCAGCCACCTGCACCACCACGGGGAGCCCCACCCCCAGTAGAGGACATTTGGGCTGCGGTTGGCTCGCTTGCCCACCTCCTTGCGATGGAGAGGGAGGAAAGGATGAGTCAGACTGGGAATGGTAATGGCCAGCGAAATGGTCATGGAGCTGCGGTGGATCAGCAGCGGGTGAGAGAGGAGTTGTCCTTGAGGGACATTGATCAGTTCAGAAAGCTGACTGCCCCGCCGTTTTATGGAGTTCCAGATCCGTTGGAGGCGGAGAGCTGGGTAGCTAGAGTGGAGCGCATGTTTGATACGATGGATTGTCCAGAGGACCGGAGAGTGAGATTGGCTACCTTCACCCTAGAGGGCGAGGCACAGCATTGGTGGCAGTCATTACGGAGGCAGGCGGTAGATGGGATCCAGATGACTTGGGACCAGTTTAGGCAGGTCTTTTATGAGCAGTATTTTTCTGCAGAGGTGAGGTTGCAGAAGGAGAGAGAGTTCATGGACATCTCTCAGGGATCCTTGACCGTAGCACAGTACGAGGCTCGGTTTGCGGTTCTTTCTCGATTTGCTCACCATATAGTGCATGATGAGCAGAGGCACACCCAGCATTTCGAGAGAGGACTGAGGGCAGACATCAGGCGCATGGTCTCGGTGCTGATGTGCACCAGATACTCAGATTTAGTGGGGAGAGCTCTACGAGTTGAGAGAGAGATTAGAGATTCAGGGACTGAGCAGAGCAGAGTTAGAGCACAGCCGAGTGGCACAGAGACACGGAGGGTCCCGGATAGGGACAAGAGACCGAGGTTCGACTATGGACAGAGGGATAGGAGAGGCTCAGGAGGTTGTTTCAGTTGCGGCCGATTTCACATCCCAGGTCCGTGCGTGTCACCTCCAGGCGCGTGTTTTAGATGTGGCCAGCATGGGCATCGGGTTGCTGACTGTCCCCACCCGAACACGTACCAGTTACTCAAGCCAGCCCTTACTGCACCTATGGACACCCGACCGGTCGAGGCTTCGAGATTTCAGTACTCTAGACCCGTGCCAGCACTTCCAGCACCGCCGAGATTTCCGGGTTAGAGCAGTGGGGGATACCAGAGGCAGCAGTTACCGCAGAGGCAGCAGGCACCTCAGAGACGGTAGGCACCACCCCCACGCCCCCAGCAGACTAGAGTATATGCAGTAGCAGCTCAGGAGGATGAGCCTGAGGGAGGGCATGTCGAGGAGGCTCGTGAGGAGGAGCCAGAGGCGCCACAGTTGGTTGGAGGTATTCTTTTCATTCATGGTAGATCAGCCGTATGCTTGTTCGATTCGGGTGCTTCTAGATCTTTCATTACTCCTTTATGTGCATGCCGTATTGGTTTGGTTCCTTCCACACTCGAGTCCGAGCTACTTGTACACACACCATTGGGGGAAACCACTAGAGTACAGACCGTATTTAGGGATTGCATGATCAGATTGAGTTCTTTGGAGTTGCCAGGGGACTTGGTAGAACTGGAATTCGGGGAATTTGAGGTGATCTTAGGCATCGATTGGCTTTTTCGGCATCATGTGAGCATAGATTGCTATAGGGGTACCATTATGGTATGTCAGCCAGACCAGCCAGTGCACTGTTTCCGATGTGAAGGGTTGAGAACACGGATCAATTTGGTAGCATCCATTGAGGTTGAGGAGGTAGAGTCTACGGCACTTAGTCTTTCTAGTGTGCCTATAGTAGCAGAGTTTGATGACATATTCCCAGACGATCTACCGGGATTACCGCCACCTAGAGAGGTTGAGTTCAGTATACGACTTTTACCTGGTACGGCACCTGTATCCAAACCACCATACAGGATGTCACAACCTGAAAATCATGAGATGAAGAAACAGTTGGATGAATTGGAAGCAAAGGGTTTTATTAGGCCCAGTGTGTCCCCATGGGGTGCACCAGTCCTGTTTGTCCAAAAGAAGGACGAGACGATGAGGATGTGTATAGATTACCGCCAGTTGAATCAAGTCACTATCAAGAATAAGTATCCATTGCCTCGGATTGATGACTTGTTCGACCAGTTGAGGGGAGCGTCTTGGTTTTCTAAGATCGACCTGAGATCTGGATACCACCAGTTGAGAGTAGCCCCAGAGGATGTAGAGAAGACGGCTTTCCGTACTCGATATGGGCACTACGAGTTTCGGGTTATGCCTTTTGGACTGACTAATGCCCCAGCTGTTTTCATGAACCTGATGAATCGGGTGTTTCACACACACTTGGACAGCTTTGTAGTTGTGTTCATCGATGATATCCTAGTGTATTCTCGAAGTAGAGAGGATCATGTAAGGCACCTCCGAACTGTATTGCAGACATTGAGAGAGCACAGATTGTATGCCAAGTTCAGCAAGTGTCAGTTCTGGTTGAGAGAGGTGAGTTTCTTGGGGCACGTGATTTCTGGAAATGGTATAGCAGTGGATCCCACTAAAGTGCAGGCTGTTGCAGAATGGCCTAGACCTTCATCTGTGACAGAGATTCGGAGCTTCTTGGGGATGGCTGGATATTACAGGAGATTCATAGAGAATTTCTCACGAGTAGCCGCACCTCTATCCAATCTCACTAAAAAGGCAGTGAAGTTTGAATGGAGTGAGAAGTGTGAGAACAGTTTTCAGGAGTTGAAAGGTAAACTGTCTTCAGCTCCAGTCTTGATTGTGCCATCAGTGAGTGAGGGATTTTCGATCTATTGTGATGCTTCTCGAGTAGGGTTGGGCTGTGTTCTGATGCAGCAGAGACATGTGGTAGCCTATGCTTCAAGGTTGCTACGCACTCATGAGAAGAATTACCCTACGCACGATCTAGAGTTGGCAGCGATCGTGTTTGCACTTAAGTTGTGGAGGCACTATTTGATGGGAGCCAAATTCGAGATATTCTCAGATCACAAGAGCTTAAGATATATATTTTCCCAGAGAGAGTTGAATATGAGGCAAAGGAGATGGATGGATCTTCTAAAAGATTATGATTTCACACTACATTATCACCCGGGCAAGGCTAATGTGGTAGCAGATGCACTGAGTCGTAGAGTTGTTTCTCAAGATGAGGTAGCCACACTAGCTGCTTTCATGGCTAGTCAGTGCACTCTTGTTGATACTATTGTAGAATGGCCTGGGGAGTTCAGCACTCATGGGCATGGATTGATCATGGCACGAGTTCAAGCAGAGCCAGAGTTGATTCAGAGCATTCGGGAAGGTCAGTTGGTAGATCCCGATTTATTACGCATCAAGGGGTTAGTAGAGAAGGGTGATGAGGCCACGAAAGATTTTGATGTTCGGGATGGATTGGTGAGATTTCAAGGGCGGACTTGTGTTCCAAATAATACTGAAGTCAAGGGATTGATCCTAGACGAGAGTCACAGGTCCAAATATGCAATTCACCCTGGGAGCACCAAGATGTACAAGAACCTAAGATCAGTATATTGGTGGTCAGGAATGAAGAAAGACATTGCGGAGTATGTAGCCAAGTGCCTCACTTGTCAACAGGTAAAGGCAGAGCATAGGAGACCTCCAGGTTTGATGCGACCTTTGCCGGTTCCTGAGTGGAAATGGGAACATATATCGATGGATTTTGTGAGTGGGCTACCGCCTACAGCTAAGAATCACAACGGCGTATGGGTGATTGTGGATAGGCTAACCAAATCAGCTCACTTTTTGCCTTACCAGACCACACAGACTTTGGCATCATTGGTAGAGCTGTATACTCGAGAGATAGTCCGGTTGCATGGGGTTCCAGTGTCCATTGTATCGGATAGGGATTCTCGGTTTACCTCGCATTTTTGGCAGTGTTTCCAGGAGGCCATGGGAACTAAGTTAAGTTTCAGTACTAGTTTCCACCCACAGACCGACGGCCAGTCTGAGAGAACTATTCAGACTCTAGAGGACATGTTGAGATGTTGTGTCCTGGATTGGGGTGGCAATTGGAGTAAGTATTTACACTTAGCCGAATTCGCTTACAATAATAGCTATCAGGCTAGTATACAGATGGCACCCTACGAAGCACTTTATGGCAGGATTTGTAGATCTCCTATGTGTTGGGTGGAGGTAGGAGAGAAACAGTACTTTGGGCCTGAGATTATACAAGATAGTATGGAAAATGTGAAACTGATTAGACAGCGGTTGTTGACTGCACAGAGTCGTCAGAAAAGTTATTCAGACACCCGACGACGTGAGCTGAAATTTGAAGTGGGAGACCAAGTGTTCTTGAAGATATCGCCTTCCAAAGGAATCCTGAGATTCGGGAAGAAAGGGAAGTTGTCTCCACGTTTTATTGGGCCGTTTGAGATTGTGAAGGTGATTAACCCGGTAGCTTATAAGCTAGCTTTGCCAAACCATTTAGCAGGAGTCCATGATGTATTCCACGTATCCATGTTGCGGCAGTACATAGCGGATCCTAGTCACGTGATAAATCCTGAACCTTTAGTGATCCGAGAAGATCTGACATACGAAGAGAGACCAGTTCAGATTCTAGACCGTCGTGAGCAGATTCTTCGCACCAAGGTTGTTCCCTTAGTGAAAGTGCTATGGCAGAATCATACTGTGGAAGAATGCACATGGGAAGGTGAGGAAGAGATGAAGAAGAAGTATCCGGAATTGTTTGTTCCTTCTTGAGGTAAATTTCGAGGACGAAATTTCTTGTAGGAGGGGAGGATGTAAGACCCTGATTTTGTGAGTTATTTATTTATTTATTTAGTTATTTATTCTGATGTATAAACTGTGTTTATCAGGTTATTTTGTGGTTTGAGGGCTTTGCCCATACTCGTATGTACAGGCGTTATATAGCCATTTTTCCGAAAAATCGTAGTATTATCATTGGTATTATTAAAGTGTAGTTATGTGATTATTAACGCGAATAGATGCTGAACATGTAGTATCTTCGGTGGGCGAGCATGCATAGGATCAAGGAAATGGGAGAGTATTCGAGCGAGTATGTAACAAGTAAGTGGACTAAAATGGAAAGTAGGGTTCGGGTTTATGAGAATACGCTTAGCATAATTTCGGAAACATTTTCGTTAAGTCTGGACATAAGGAGAATTGGCGATTTCGGCTGGAGGGCGACTAGGGTTTCCGTTCGTGAAGAACCATAAATCGCAAGTGCTGGAAGAAGGAGTTCGGAGCTGAAGTTCCTTGGGTTATTTCTCTCTGCTCGAGAAGATTAGTTTCGGTAGATTTTTCATTCGCGCGCGTGGCCGAGAAGTGATCGGCCGGGGTTTTATCATTCGGGAATAAGCACACTCAGGTGAGTAGCACTGTTTTACAACTGGGATTGTGTTTTTCTGTTTCTCTCGAGATTATTCTGATGCATGAGTATATATAAAGTGATTGTGTGAGTTTTCTGGGTTTTTTCTGGTTTTCGGAAAGTTGCATGAACAGAGTCTCCGGATTGAAATTATAATTGAAAATGAAAGTGTTTAGATTAATTTCAAATATGGTTGGGAAGTCTTCTGGGAGTATTAGGAGTGTACTGGAGTAGTTACAGACCTTCACAAACCGGCCAGTCATGTAGATCTCAAAATAACAGAGAAATGAAAACCACAGGGGGTATCCGCTCACCTCGCGCTCACCGGCGTTCACCTCGGAGGTAGGCGCCCCGTTAATAATGACCTACCGCCGATCCCGCGCCCACCTCGCGCTCATCTCGCACGAAGTAGAAAGCAAGGCGCCCATCTCGCGCGAATCTCGCGCCCACCTCACGCCCATCTCGCGCTCATCTCGCGCTCACCTAGCGTCGGGTGAGCGGCAGGTCGATTTTGCCCTTTTTCTTCACCGCCGACCGGCGCTCACCTCGCGCCCACCTCAATAGGTGAGCGGCAGACCTATTTTGCTTACCGAAATGGAATTTCTGATTTGACCAAGAGTATTTGCACTTCTTAGGGGTTAAACCACTTCACTATTCACTTGGTTAGGAACCTGGGAAACCATTTTGCCTATGAAATTAATAGAGGAAAATTTGTGAACATCTTATGAGTTTTAAGTTGAGTTTAGGTTGCTTATGAGTATTGTGCCGGACACCAAACTAGTAAGAGTTACCAGTTACTTTTCCTTGTTCTATACACTGTTTTGATTGAGAAGTTCTTGTATTTCTGGTTTCACTTGTTGGAAACTTTATACGTATTAAAAGGTTTTCTTTGGTATGAATGGATTGAGTTTTACTTTCATATGACTTGTGTTATGGAAATGAGAAAATACTGAATGTACTTGAGGTACTGCTTGGTCCAGAGGGACAGGTGATGAATTGTGATGAGTAATTACATGATGTGGAATGAATGGTTTTGTTTTGATATTGAAATCGAGATTATACGATGTTTACTGTTTTGGTCTAGCTTGTCCTGGATCCAGATGTTTAAGCTTAGTAATGTGATGTTATTGTTGGTTGTTGGAATTGCATGGCCTTGTGTGTTGCCACGACCGGTGTAGAGCAGCCAGAAACCCTGAGTAGGCCTGGTTGTTAATGCAGAAACCCGGGGAGTAGGCCTGCATTGGATGACGAAACCCTGAGTAGGCCGTCATTTCAGAGTATCCGAAACCCTGAGTAGGCCGGAACTGTGTACATGGAGGTGTGGAGTGTCTACTTGGCATGTTTAATTTATCAACTAAACGATAGTCATGACATTGACCAATCGATGTGTTATTGTATTTAACTGAGATGTGATTTGTTTGATTTGAACTTGGGAAATTGATGTTGGTTGTTTAAACGTATTGTAGTGTTGTCGATGCATAGTTTTAAAACGTGATTCAACTATTTCTGCATGCATGTGCTACTCGCTGAGATATTCGTATCTCACTCTGTTGTTGTTCTATTTTTTTCAGATACTCGTGGTGAGGCGATTACTGGGGTAGATCCTGCTGAGGCATATAGGGAGGAAGACTACTATTACCTTCCTTAGACTTGTAGGTTATCTGTTCCGAATTTGAGAACTTGAATTAATTGAGATGTATTAAAGTAATTGGGGATGAACCATATGATTTCAGTTCAGTTTAAATGTTACAATTTTGCATAAATGGAAATGTGCACTCTGTTAGGTTATAGATGTATGATTATCCAGCGATCATAAATTGATTAACGATCCTTGCCTAACTTCCGTGAGACGTGTTATATCTTTAATGAACAACACGGATCCGGGGCGTTACACAAGTAAAAGGGCCCACACCACTCAGGCGGTCCCGCCAGACTTAACCAAATTGTGCATGTTGGAATAGGAATCGGGTGAGTAGACAGACTGAGTTGACTCGAAACCAAAGAACCCATGGGACCCGTCCTCCGACGGGGCGGACCAGGGTGTCTACGAACTTCCCCGGACCGTAACCGAGACCTTGCTTAGAATCTCTAGCCGCAGACTAGCCTAATAGAAAAACATAGGCACCCAGGTGTCCGCCTGCACCCCATCAGGCGGTGGCGACTCCAAACTTCCCTTTTTACCCATCCGGAGGCACGCACAATCACGTGCGCCCCGCCGTGCAACCATGCGTACACCTATTATAAATCCTTTTTACTATCTTGACCTTCCTTCTTCAAGCCAAACACAACTCCATAAACCAAATGGTTTGGGTCAACCTCCATTCCTCTAAGGGTTCGACCACCTTCTTTATTCTTATTGTTTTTATTTTTAACAATTCTTACTTAGCCATACCATAGCAACAAGGTGTGAATGAACACCAAAGTGATCATAAAAGATAAAAATAGAGCCAAAAAAGTAGCTCTACTTTATGGTTAAATCCAAAGATTGGGTAAGGAGATTAGGTTATGAATAGGGGAAGGTGTTAGGCACCCCTATTCATCCACCCAAGGTGGCTGCAAAATGCCGTTCATGCTTTAAATGGTTGCTTGCAAACGAAAATCAAATAAAAGTACTTATGAAAATACAAGGATATGTATGGTTTCTCCATATGAGTGGTCCAATTGATTCTGGACTCTCTATATGTATATACCATTTCTATGGTTTCATGAAAAATCAAAAGAAACTCAAAAAAAACTAAGTTTAAAGCCAAACTTGGAAAATCAACTTAAGGTTAAAGCTTTAAAAACTCAATTAAAAGTCTTCCAATCCAAACTCTAGCTAACTAATACCAAAGTCATTTGAAGGTTTTCATGAAGTAGAAAATGCAATAGAAATTCCATTCAACTCCGATAAAAATCGAAGAAAATACATTTGTTGAAAGCTACTTGTTAAAATCATCAAGACCAAGAGTGACCATGCAATATGGATTGGGATCACTCGAAATATGTTAGAAAACAAATTCTTAATCATTTAGGGTACAGATCTGACTTAGATCTCTCATTGATTGGAGAGAGGAAGCCAAATCCACCCAAATTGATAAAAAAACACATAGATAAAAAATATTAGACCATAAAGTCTTCTCTCAAAGATTAAAGTCATTTGAAACTATTTCTCAAAACCCTAGAGAATATTCTAAGGCTTTTGATCTCAAATCTATCATATTGATCATGGTAAATCCAAAATCTAAGCCTATATTAACCAAAAGAAAGAAACTAGTGAAAATGGGTGAAGTTGTGTGAGAAATCAAAATTTTATGAGGAAAAAGAGGATCTAATGCTATGAACAGCATAGATCCATGTGATTCCTCCAAATTTGAAATAAAATCATAACCATACAACCACACACAAAATATTAGAAGACATACAAAGAATCATCACAAAAAAAAGGGTTCTATCCTAGGGATCCATTTCTGTTCTCGTTTCCCCTAGCTCTCTCTTCACGTTTTATGGCTAGAGAGGGTGCTTAAGGTACTCAAAGGTAGGTTTGGGGCTACAAGCACAATCAGGTCTCTACACTACAGAAAGGTAGAAGATGAGACTACCCTAAGATTAAAAAAGAAAAGAGGAGAGGAAAGGCTTACCTTGGTTGTTTGAGAGAGTTGAGAGGCAGGGGTCCCTTCTTCTCCAGGAGCTCTTCAAGCTTCAATTGCCAGCCATGTGCTTGAGGAGAGACCCTCTATTTGTAGGCAAGGCCAAGGGTATAGGAGGTCACAAGGGTAGGCCAAAGTTTCTTCTAGATTCTTCCAACTCAATTTTAAAGCATGAGTTGGAGTAAATCAAAAAATTTATAAGGGTAAATATGGGAGTTCATGTAACCCCCCGAACTTGGGTCTATGCAAAACAAGCACCGAACCCGAATCCGAAGTGATACTGGCCCAAAGCTACTAATTATCAAAGTGCGGAGAATTAAAGACATTAATTTCATCAATATGCGTGGCTAAATATAACCATCAAACTAACTCATCAATGTAAATTCATAAATCTGGTAAATGGGTTTTCTAACACACTTTCTCTCATATTCAATTGTTTCGTAAACTATCTATCAAGGTACATCTATATCAACCTCTAATAGAAAAATCTAAACTAAATAAAAAAGATCCTCAGCTCAGTAATCTGCAACTTCCCCTCGAGTCAACCCCAACGACGCTCTCACGTGGAATAGTTGAAAAATAAGATAAAGAAGTAGAGTGAGATACAACTATCTCAATAGGTAACACATGCATGCTAGAAACAGTTTATATATAAAAGTAATCATTCATGCACGATAAAATAATTGAGTAGTCATGGTCGATAAGAAGAACGAGTAATCACCATAGGAAACCAACATCTAATATGTGTTTGGAATAAAGAGAGTTTATTATGTAACCTTCGTTTCAATTAGAAAGGCAATGTAATATAAATCTCATCTAAAGGATTTTTCAATTCACTGCCAGTATTGTTTTCCTAAAATAATTCTATAATTAATTCATGGCTCATTTATATTCTATTTTAGAGTCATTCAAATCAGGTCACATCTAAACCGTTTAATCTAACTCTTCTTATTCAAATGTAAATCATGTCATTCATAATTAATAGTGAATCTCAATCTGATATCAACATTTTCCCATGTAGGATGCAATCACGTAGTAATCACATCTACCCTACATGAGGTCTCTCCCGCAGGAGTCATCATATCTCACCCGCAGGTGTTCACATCTCACCCGCAGGTGGTAATCACATATATCTCCCTTGTGGGATGCAATCACATCATGATTACATCTCCCCCACAAGAGGTCACATCTCTCCCACAGGAGGTCACATATCTCCCCTATGGGATGCAATCCAATCAGGATCACATCTCCCTCAACACGAGGTCTCATCTCACCCGCAGGTGGTCACATATCTCCCCTGTGGGATGCAATCCACTCAAGATCACATCTCCCCCAACAGGAGGTCTCATCTCACCCGCAGGTGGTCACATATCTCCCCTGTGGGATGCAATCCAATCAGGATCACATCTCCCCCAACAGGAGGTCTCATCTCACCCGCAGGAGGTATCAAATCTCATTCGCAAATGGTACGAATCTCTTATAGCCATCATGGCATTCAGTCCACAGTCCAATTAGATTTTGAGAAGGAAATTACCTATATAGAATCCTTGTAATCATTTCAAGTGATTTTGATCCTCTTTAAACCCCAAATTGTACTAAATCATAGAACAAGGTGGTTAAATATCTAATATAAACTTTTTAGTATAATTGGCCTTCAGAGACACATTAAGGGTTGGAGAAGAAAAGGGAATGAAAAACTGTCAAAATTGCATTTTTTTTTAGAGCGCCCAGGATCGCTCAGGATCGCCTAGGTGGTCAAAGGTCGGCGGTAGTGTAAAACAGAGCGCCGACGATAACTCTTCTCGCGGTCTTGGGCGGTCTCAAAAGTTATACTAGTGCCTAAGATCGCTGAGCACAGAGAGGTTGGCGGTCCCCCAGAAATCGGCCATACAGTGTACCAAATCTCAATTTTTCATGTTCTAATCAGTTCTAGCATACATATAACATCTCTACTATGCTAAATACATGTAAATACAACCCAAAATCATGCAACAGAATCGATTATCCTCCAGAACACAAAACGAAACAAAAAGTCGGTGCTACCTACCTGTATCGTGTGTTCCTTTCTTCTTCCTCTAAACAACAACAATTTGTTCTCTTCACATACGTATAAAGCTCTTGGGATGATGAGAAACTCAAGATCAAACACTCTTCCTCCTTCTTCTCCTCCTTCTCTCGGTTCTCTCTTCGTTGGTCTATAGCTGCCGAATACAAAACAACCAATATGACGAAGAATACGGTTTGTATTCTCCTAGGGTATAAATCCTAATTATATATTTAAGATCCGACGCAACACACAAGTATCACCCACAATGCACTCACCCAATCAGAATACAGCAACATCAAAATTTAATTGTTATCTCGATATCTCACAATCCAACGGTCTGATCTGCGCCAAACTCCGGATCTCCGCTTGTAACGATATCCCCTACAATAATAAATTATTTCCCTCCATAATAATCCTCAAGAATATTAATTATTATTTTATTTTAATATTTGGGAAAATTCGGGGTTTTACAGTTCAAGTCCCCTAGAGAGAGGTAAAAAGGGTAAATAAGGCTCAGATCCCGAGTATTTGCAAAATTGCGCAAATTGAACATGACCGCATATAGTATGCGGATCTATTTTGTCCGCATATTATCTGCAGACAAGTGAAAACCGCAGTGTATGCAGACAAAGCCAATTTGCATACTATATGCGGGTAGCATATGTTTGGCCAATTTTGAAGTTTCGACATGTGTCAAAACTCAATTAAAGTGATTTAAATATATTTTCATTTATTTTCTCAGTTTGTAGTGCAATTTGGGGTGTCTACAAGACTGCCCACCACTATCGCTCGAGCATGGGAGTCAAGGTCCCACCTTTGTTTTTCAGTTTCTGATATTTGGAGTAGTTTCAACTATAAAATAATTTTTAATCAAATCCAACCAACGTACTAATAAGAATTAGATCTTTATGAGTTGTTTTCATTGGCCGTTTGTTAAAAAATAATTTTATAATGATTTTGTGTATATTCTACTAAAATAGGTTCTGTTTTGGTTTAGAGGAGAGTTTTGATTCCAAACTTTGTTTTAAATTGAATGATTGATTCCAACAATTGTAAAAGTTAGTTTTATATGTATTTTATGTTGGGGAATTGATCGAAAATGTTTTCTACATGATTTGGGTATACTAAGCTTATGATTTCATTTGTAAAGGCATAAATTACTTTATTATGCCACTAGGCATATGGTTTCAACTGAATATGGGCATAACTGAATATGATTGAAAGTGTTGATTGAAAGTATTGATTGAAAGTGTCAAGTGGGCATAACTGAATATGGATCCATAGTGTCAAGCTAGATAGTGAAAGAGTATTTCCTTTGTTTGGGAACTTTCACTTTATGATCGCGCTTTCTTTGCAAGTTAGTTTGCATCGAGAGATCTTCATGTACAATAGGGACTCATTTCAGATTTCGCTTGCTAGTAAGGCTCACATAGTGAGGTTATCCCTGTATGTGTTGATAAGCAGCAATGCACATGATGTGATTTAGCTTTGCTGCATGCATGGTAGTACATGCCAACTCCATATTTCGAGATTTAGCATGCTGGTATGTGAGTTCTTGCGCAATAAGTTGATGTCCAGGCTGTGCACACGTCGATCCGTGGCGCACGTGGGATGCGAGGGAAGAGAGGGTTTAGGAGTCGCCACTGCCTGATGGGGTGCAGGCAAACACTTGGATGCCTAAAGGATGTCTATTAAGTGGTCTGCGCATTTGAGATTCTGGGAAAGGGACCGGTTACGGTTCGGGGAAGTCCGTAGACACCCTGATCTGCCCCGTCAAAAGACGGGTCCCACGGGTCATCCTGGTTAGCTTTTAGCGAGTCAACTCATTTTTTACCTCATCCGTCCTAAGCAAGCATGCTTACTTGATTTAGTCTTTGGTGGGGACCACATGCATGGTGTAGGTCTCCTTTTGTTTTGATTTTTATCTTTTTAAACCATGTGATCTGAGTCTGAATGGTGGGCCCCGTTGGAAGGCTCACGGAATGCCAAGTTTGGGCTAGGGTAAGCCCAAGTCCCATTTGGGTTACATTGGATAACCCTCTTTTGGATTTGGTTTATTTGATTTGGAATGTGATTTAAACATACCAAATTAGTAAGTGGGTTCAGATTTTTAAAGTGAGCTTACTGGGCTTGAAGGAAGGCCAAAAAGGATTAATCAAGTTGCTCTAAACCCAACATTTGGATAGGGTTATGTTAAGCAAGATGGGCATGGGCCCCATTGGAAGGCCCACAAAGAAGGATTATTGGGCCTTGTATGGGCCCAATTCCCAAGAAAGGGTCCTAGACTAATCAGAGACCAAGTTGTCTCTAATTGAGCTGGTTTAGATTGATTTTAATCTTATTATTCCCAAAAAAAAAATCAGATTTTTGAGTTTCTATGTGCTACCCGTACATAGGTTGCGGACCCAAGAATCATAAAATTCCAATTTAAAAAAAGGGCGAGTATGGGCTCCTTCTTCAGTGGGTCTAGTGCAAGGTGGGGGTCATTCGACCAACCCACAAAGGCTTCCAAATGCAATTTTAAACCTTAATTAACCCATTACTCTTGGTGATTAACCCGAATGATGTAGAGAAAGGGGCTTGGGGCTCCTTCTCCCTCTTCTGAGAATGGATCTCAGGTGCTCTAGAGTGGGGAGGAGATTCCCTCACTTCTGCTTCAAGCAAAGGACCTAGCCTCTTGTAGAGAGAGGCTAGTCAAGAGGCCCGAAAGGCCTTCTACTTGGGTCAACGGCCAAAACATTTCTCTTGCCCAATCAGAAAGCAAACATGATGTAAAAAGTGAAACTAAAACTCTTAACACATGCTGAAAATCAAAGACATATGTACACATGAAATGTATAATCATATATGCTTCATTGTGTTCATGAAAAAGTGAGATATCATGCTTGATCCTAAATGGAGGCCTTGCTAGCACATACCATGGAGTGCTTAGTAAAGGTTATTATCATGCTTAAAAATAGGAGTAAGATGGATATGAGATGACCATGATAGTGAGCAATGACCATGCTTCTACACGTCTAACGGGAATAGCAATCTCATGGAATCAAAACACACAATACAAGGAAACAACACTTGCATCGAGGGAATGAAAATAAGCTAAATAAAGAAGGGAAGTGGGGGATTAAGGTTACATTGATCTAGAGCTGGGGGGAAGAGAACCAATGGCACTTTCTTAGTGCTTAAGTGACCTTAAATAGCCTTGAAACATCTAAACAAAAACCTCACATTCTGGTACGACCATCATGGCGTCTCTTACCTCATATGAGCCATCTACTTGAAGGAGAAAGTCACTAGAACAAAGGGATATAAAGAAGAAAGCAGTCTAAAAATATGGACACCAAAACATGCTTCTCACTTAGCTAAAATCAGAATATATTGCATTATAATCATAAAAAGAAGGATTACCTTGATGACAAGAAGAACTTAATGGTGTATTGAGCTCCTTGGAAAGTCCTCAACAGCAAGTTAAGCTCCTCTCTTCTCCTTTCAAAAGATTTATGCTTATCCTTGAAGGGGATCCGGAGAAGGAGAAGGTTGGTGAAGTCCTGGAGGGATTGGAGAGTGGTTTGGAAGTGTTCTTGGGTTTGGAAGTGAAGGGAAGGGATTTTAGGAGGTTGTGATTGCTGAGAGGGAGGAGAGGAATGAGCTAAAACCGACCAACCCCTGTCCTATGTTCAGGTTTTCTATTTATAGAGCACAAGTAGAAATCCACATATATTATACGGTTTGGTCAAAACCGCATAGTATGTGCAGTTTCGTCATGCCCGCATACATTATGCGGACACAGCATGTCTTTTCAACATTAATTAGGGGACAGCTCTGACGCACGCAGCGCGTCAATCAAAGCGCTAAAAGCGTCCGTACATACAAATTTCCCCTTTTTCTCCCCTTTTGGGCTTGAGTTGACGGCTGACGTGACTCAACCGCCCACTCTGAACAAATCGTGCTCTTCCGATTTTTTTATTTTTTATTATTTTAAGATTTTACTGATATTATCTTTGTTCTATCTTTGTTTTTGCCTTTTAGCACTTAAATTTGCCATTTATCAAGTGAGGCCCACACACTTGTCAAGCGACGGGTCCTTCTGTGCTTAATTACCATTTTGCCCTTGGGGTTGTTTTGCTCATATATTCTCCATCTGGATTCCGATTCATGCAAACTTTATTGCACTGGAACCGTGTCAGGATTCTCTATCCATTGGGATGGGGTATGGCAATCAATTCGGGCTAAGGCAGAAAGTCACCTTCTGCTCCTTATGGTTTTGACCTGTCTTTTAGGATTCTGTTTTCTGGCTTTTTAGAGGGGTGCAAAAAATGAGGTGCTTACATAGGGCTTTATATTTCTAGAACGATTTGCTGCTGGTATGTGAGTGTTTACTGGATTCGCTCATAAGTCGCAAGGTAGCGTAGTAAATGCAAAGTAGTTACTCAAATATTTATTTACTTCACAAGTCCTACTAATATTATTATACATTGGTTTATGACATGATCTTGGTTTGGAATTGCTCTTGAACAATGAAAATTATATGGTTGATTGTTCACATACAGTGATTTAGCTTGCTTGTATGTTGAGGAAGACATTGAGATATTTTGCCTTAAGTAGCTGGCATAGTTTTCTTCCACAGTATTGACTTATCTTGAGTTGTCATATGGATTGATTTTATTTGATTTATGGTTTGCTTTATCTGTTGAGATTTTTATCGTGTAATTATTCGTTTCTTTTGTCAAGCATGGAAGAAGGTTTTTTTTATATATGAACTATTTATACATGCATGTGCTACTTACTTTCACATTCGTATCTCACTCTGAGTTTTGTTTTATTTTCAACTGACCCATGTGAGGACGTGAATGGGATTGATCATCAGGGAGGAGAGGTTCCTAATTTCATTGCCAAGGATTATTATTATCCTGATTAGTTTACTTTGACTTTTTGAGGTTATTATCAGATGTTTTATTTTGACGGACTTATTATTGGATTTGTTTGTGAGAGTGAGAGAGTTTAGTTTTACCCATTTGTTACTAGACTTTATTCTTATTTTATTTGGATGGTTTGACTTGATTGGAGACCACGCTTATGGTTATTTGATTAATTGAGTTTTATTTCCACACTCTGATATTAATTGAATTGTTTAATTTGATTATCTAGTATTTAGTTGATTTGGGGCCACAGTAGCACTTTAGGTACGGGTTTGGTGCATGTTTTGCATAGACCCGGATTCGGGGCATTACAACTCAATTGTTCAATCTAGTGCTCGAGCTAGGTCGAGCAGCGTTATTTTTGAATGTGCCACCTTGGGTGGTGCTCGAATGTCTTATCAGACGTTAGTTAAAATACGTAAATTCTGGGTTACTTTGTGAATTTTCAATTCAAATCCAAATAACATCAAACCAACTCCTCAAATCACTTCGAAAACATGTATTTTCATCCTCAAAATATAATAGATCATTTTAAACACACCAAATCATGATTCTACAATTAATCTCAATAAAATCCTAACAAAATCAACACTTTTAAGCATATTTGATAGTTTTTATAAATTCCATACACAACAAATTAAATCCACGAAATATTTTTCATAAAATACATGGTTTTGCATCTCAAATGATCACACATTAGTTTCAAATCAGTCTCAGTTGATTAAACCTAAAATGTAAAACCCAGAATTTTTGTATAATAATTAAGGCATAAATGAATAAAAGAAATAGGGTTTGAATATAGTGGAAATAAAATGAGCGGAAATTTAGAGGATTAATAATTTAAACAGGTTAAAATTTTTAAATAAAAGAGAATTTTCAAAGAAAATCAATCTAGGAGAATAAAAAGGGTATTTTAGTAAATTCCAAACGGGCAAATTGATGAATTAAATCATTAAATAATAAATAGAATTGGAAAATAGAAGATTAAAATTTATTGGGTTAGGTTTGAAGTTAAATAGTAATAATTATAGCATAAAAGAATGGAAAAAGGGCAATTGGGTAATTATAATTAAGTAGTGGCCTTAATTTGGATTAAAAGTGACTTAACATGGTGTTTTGGTAATATTTAGGAATAGATATATAATATGGACGAAAATTTATTAAAAGGAGTTTATTTAGTAAGGGACTTAATAGGGAAGGTACTAAAAAGAGAATTAGAAGGAGAGAAAAAAGGAATTAATTGGAAGGTTTCCTAATCCTAATTGGACTCCTATTCGGTTAGTCTATTTAAGCAAGTCATTAGAGAAGGTTAGGGTTTCATCTAATCAATTTAAATAGAAGAAAAAAGAGGAGAAAAAAGGTGTGATATCCCGATCCCACATTGGAAACAGATGAATACCCGGTATGGTATAAGAGTCAGGGAGAACACTTAACCAAGCGAGACGCCTTTTGAGGACAAAACCGTGCAGGCTTAGGCCCAAAGCAAACAATACCTTGCTTGGTTGGGTCGTTAAAAAATGGTATCAGAGCTGGATCCAGGTCCAATAGTCCGTGGCTGGTGTGGGTCCTAGTGTTGCCTAAGAAAGGTGGTTGGACCGATGAGGGCGGGCCCATGAGGGGTTGGTAGGCTTCTAGGTGGCCACTGCATGGGGACACTTAACCAAGCGAGGCGCCTTTTAAAGACAAAACCGTGCGAGCTTAGGCCCAAAGCGGACAATACCTCACTAGGTTGGGTCGTTACAATATTATGACATCCCGATCCCACATCAGAAACGAATGAATACCTGGTATGGTATAAGAGACTGGGAAAACACTCTAACTAGCAAGGCGCCTTTTGAGGACAAAACCGTGCGGGCTTAGGCCCAAAGCGGACAATACCTCGCTTAATTGGGTCATTACAAATGGTATCAAAGCTGGATCTGGGTCCAATAGTTCGTGGCTGGTGTGGGTCCTGGCATTGCCTAGGAAAGGTGGTTGGACCAATGAGGGCAGACCCATGAGGGGTTGGCAGGCTTCTAAGTGGCCACTGCATGGGGACTTGCAGTCCTGAGGGGGGGATATTGTGACATCCCGATTCCACATCGGAAACGTATTAATACCCGATATGGTATAAGAGACTGGGAAAACACTCTAACTAGCAAGGCGCCTTTTGAGAACAAAACCGTGCGGACTTAAGCCCAAAGCGGACAATACCTTGCTTCGTTGGGTCGTTACAAAAGGTATCTCCCATGTTTGGAAAGTATAGACAGAGAGAAAGAGGAAAATAGAAAGAATACAAGAAAAAGCAGCTGTTACAGAAACCTCCCGCCAGCAACTATCAAAATTAGATCGGGAGAGATCCAACCATCGGATTTAACTCAAATTTGGAGGTTTTGTTTCATGACTGGTGGGACTACAATCTGAACGGTGGAGATCTTGTTCGGAAAACCCTAGGTTGGTGTGAAAATAACAAAAATTTGGATTCAATTCCGGATTCAATAGAAGATGGATTTTTGCATGTTAAGGCAAGTAGCAATCACTTGAAAACTAGAAAAACTACATGATTTCAGTGTTTTTGATTGATTTGATTAAACGTAAATATGTTTCATGGATACGTTTGTTTTTCATCAATGAGTTTTCATGTTCTTGAAAGAAAAGTATAAAAGTATTAATGATTATAGGTTTGATATTTATAGATGGCCATAAACTTGTAATTAATTGATACAAATAGGTTCATAGGGTTTTGGTTGTGATTTAGGTTAATAAGAAATAAATTTAGAACAATTAAAACAAAAGAAATAACCCAAAAATCAAAAAATTGGAAAAACTAGGAATTCTGCCAGAAATTGTATGGGCGCTCAACACGACCGCTCGAGCGATCGTGTCTAGCGACCACTGTCAAAATTTATAATTTGGGGATTTTCAGGTCTAATTTAATACATAATAATTTTCCCAGTAATTTAATTATTGTAACACCTGTATATGGATTAATTTGAGGTGTAGGAACAGACGGAATTAAATTTGTAATTAAGACTAATAATTTGGAACGATGAATGTAATTAGGTGTTTAAAAGAACAAGGTTGTGGAAATAATGGATTAGATTTAGTTAAACATAAATTTGGGGAGTAGAAACAACTCTTAAATTTCAATATGGGTCTGTATGATCTGCTTGAAGTGAAGAATAACATAAATTACAAAATGTAATACCTTAGGTGTTAAATATAGAAGTTGGGCATTAATAGGTAATTTAATTAGAGAAGTTTTAATCAAGAGTTAATAACCCTATTATTACTTATGAATGTGAAATACAACTTGTCTAAAACTTAATAATCATGATTCAAGTACAATAACATTTATGAAATTTGATTCAGAGATTTTATTCATAGTTTTGATTGTGTATTCTCAAAGGGATTGATTTCGGGTTAAGAAGATTGAGATATGAAAACACTTGAGCATGACATCTGATAATTGATTTTGAATTGTTTTAATTGAGATTGTGGATTATGGAATTGTGCATATAAATTGGCAAATTAATTATAAACAAAATAAATTATAATACGTGTGAGTCGTGTCTAGTGGGCATAGCTGTATATGGATCCATAGGCTAAACTAGATCGTGGAGGGGTATTTACTTTTGGTTGATTACTCCAAATTTGTGCTCGCGTTTTCTTTGCAAGTTAGTTTCCATTGGGGGGTCTTCATGTCAATAGGGTCTCATTTCAGATACCAATTGCTGGTGAGTACCCTGTATGTCACGACCCGGAACCAGGTCTGCCCCTCCAAGGCACAAACCCATCCCAGACCGTGGCAAGTGGGCCATTGTACTTGATAAAACACGAAGGATTTAAACTTTTTCCTAACGAGTGCAAGTGATAACAATTTATACTTGTACATATCAAAAGTGTGTTCATATATATATATATATATTTGAAATTGAATAAGACACAAGAGTTGGTTACAAAATAACGGGTGACTAATCACTCCTCTCAAAATGTAAGGAGTTACAATCAAAAGACACTATACATGTATAACAAAAGAAAAGCCTAAGGCCTATAGAAATCCTCCTCTCTATACCCAATGGCTTTCTCTTTGCCTCTATCCCCAGCCCGGTCCTTCACACCGAACGACGATGGATCTGAAAATAAGAGATAAAGCAACTGTGAGACGGGCGTCTCAGTAAGCAACACATGCATGAATCAGTGAAAACACAGTTGATGCAAATATCTTTCGATAAAACCATGGCATACGGGTAGTTCTAATACTATTAAATCCATGGCATCTTAGTGTCATACAAATAGTGCATGCATGTACCTCGGTGTACATTTAATCCATTTAATAGCAAATCATATGTTCAATCTTAACACTTGTTATCTTGGTTGTTATATATACTACACATGGCCCCATCTACCCTCACAGATTCATCGTGGTGGCTAGGCATCCACACCGATTCCCCTTGACGTAAGCATCCATACGCCAATTCCCCTTGACGTATGACATCCATATGCCGATTCCCCTTGACGTACGGCATCCATTGCCGATTCCCCGTAGCAAATGGGCATTGGCCACCAATGTTGCTGGTGCCGGGATGATATCATAATATAGATCAAAACAGTAGTAACTTAGCCATGGCATATATATATATATATATATATATATATATATATATATATACAACAAACCTAGTTAAGTCTATGGATCCATATCTTAAGGGTTCATTATGCTGATGTGTTCATTTAGCAATTTCACAACAAGTATAGCAACAAAGAACGGAATAATAACACTTCAAATATCCCAAGCTTGAGTGGAGGATACTAGTTCTCTATCTCCAAATTAGGATGGACAACGGTCCATTACCCCAACTGAGATGAACCGCTCACACTACCCACCAAGACTTACTGGTCAGTTACTCAATTCAATACCACATGCACACTTGCATGGAAAGTGCTCAAGGGTAGCCCATGGCCTTACCCGAGTCAATCTTGGGCCAAGCCCTCTGTTCAATATATCTCAAGGTCATCGGGGTCACTGCCTTCTCATTCATAGTGTCAATATCCCTGGGCCACTGCCCTTTCATCTCATATTGCAAATAACAGGCCAAAGCCCTTGATGTCATGCAAATATAATACGGGCCAATGCCCTTCATACTATGTGTTAAATACCAGGCCGAAGCCCACCATATCATGTGTGGTGTACTCACATTGAAAGTCAATGGTAAAGGTTTGGTTTTCCAAAAATTTCTACCTTTCATGACTCATTTGGGCAACCTATGCCTCAACTCTTTTGATACTTATATAACTTGGTTTTGGTTCTTGCTTTCTACTTCTAAGGGTTATTTGGAAGGTGTTTGAAGTGACGGAATCAAATTATCCTACTCTTATAGAAATCTGGGACAGAAACTCTCTATAAGACCCTCTTTGGGAAAACGTACCCAAAATCCTTATTATTTGGAATTTTGAGCTACTTCCAGTTGGAACACTTCCTAGACACCTAAATTTCACTTATACATAGGTTGGATTTGAATAAAAACAATTGGTAGTTCAATCTGGGCTAAAAACTCAAAATTGGGAAAATCTGGTAAGGGCGCTCGATAGGTCGCTCGAACCTGCTTCGAGCGGCCAGAAATTGCTCTCGAGTTCTCTCTGTTCAAGCAGGTCGCTAGAGCAGTCACTCGAGCGGCCATGCCTGAGGTCTCTACCTAAAACTATCGCCCGATGCCATGCTCGAGCGGCTATTCAAGCGACTGGGCTTTTGACAGTTAGCGATATCTGAACTTTTGGGATTTGGGGATTTTCTCAAATCTCACTTGTTCTGGGTGTTTTTGGGCTCTAAATTGCTCCTAGAAAATGTAGTTATTTACTCCCAACAAAACCCCCAAGGAAAATCCCTCCTCTTTGCACAAATAACCAATTTCATGTCTCAACCCTAACTTCCAAATAAAGCATACGAATTTGGCCAAAATAGGAAATACGAGTAAGGGTGGTGTTGCTTACCTCTTGCAATCACTTGAGCAAGTTTCTTACCTTCCAAATCAACCCACAAACAGCTCTTTAAGTGCCTCTTGGATGATTCCTGCACAATCTCCACCAAAAATACCCACACGAAAATGCCCTCTTTGGTTTCTTCTTTCTCTTTTCTTGCAAGCAAACTCCTCCAAAGGGTTGGGAATGGATAGAGGTGATGAAGGGAAGATAATGAAGGGAAGGAGATGAAGAAGATGAGAGTGGGAGAGAAAAAGTGAAGAGGGAAAAGAGTTGGGAAAGGGTGTTGGTCGTATGGGCTCCCCTTTGGCTTTCTTCACTTATACAAAAATCCACAAGGCACTGTAATTACAAGTTTGCCATTCTCTCCTCCTACATTGCACAGTACTAACACTTAGCTACTTTCTCACTTAGTATCTAACCCTATTCAACAAACTAGAGATTGCTCACCTTCATAGGCCATTGTTGAGCTGGGTTTAGCCACTTTGACTGGCTTCAGGCTTGGGCTTCTCCAGCTTCACCTACACATCAAGCTTACTATTTAGGGTGTGCTAAGAGTATTGGAACAGGGTTTTACACTGTATGTGCGGATTAACAGCCATCCCTATGTATTGATTCAGGGGCTACATGCTGGGTGGTACATGCCGAACTGCGTATTTTAGATATGAGTTGCTGGTACTTAAGTTTCGTGCACAATAAGTCGATGACTAGGCCTCTTATCATCAGATTGAGATTCGGGTTTGAAGATTTACTAGCTTCGCTCATAAGTCGCATGGTGGCGTAGTGAATGAAGAGTTTCTTTTCAAAGACTTATCTTACTTCATGAGTCCTGTGATGTCACAAGTGGTGTTTGGTGTATATTTTATCCTTTATGTTGAAATTGTTTACATGGACTTGGATTATTGCTTTTGCTTCGATTTATCATTATACCTCATGATTATTTCTTAAAATAGACTGTTCAATTGCATGTACCTTGCTACTTGTTGAGATTTATATCTCACTCTCGTTTTCCCTTATTTTTCAGGTATGCTTGGAGAGATCGTCAAGTTTGGGGTAGTGTACTCATGGGTAGAATTGTGGTTATTACCATCAAACAAATTCAGAATAAAGAGATTTTCATTGTAAATTAATTTGATTAAATTGAATTAAATATGCTATGCTTCCAATTGTACTCTGATATAATTAATAGTTTTAAATTCCCCATAAATTTTAGTTTGTTCTGGCCCAATTTTTACTAACACTCCGGTTTTGGTTGTTGAACAGGATTCGGGGCGTTACATAAAACCATACAACGATTAAACGAAAAAGGGATGTTACTTGCCTCTTTTAGCGAGCTCCCAAGAACAGAAACACCAACAGCAATCTCTCTCTAAAATCTGGGCGCAAGATGGCTTCTCCTCCTTTGTCTGAACCACATGACCAAGCAAAGGTTCTCTCAATGATCAGTCGTCCAAGACAAAGTCAATAAACCTTCTTAATTTCCCAAAAATCAGTATTTATACTTGGACAAACCTAAACCACCCTTTTAGATAGTTTCCATGTTGCACAACTCTCCCATTAGAAGGTCCACACGCCCAAACATATTCTCCCAATATTATTTCCCAATTTTAAATAAAACATGATACCATACATTGCACATCTATCATGCTCATGTTCACCAATTAAAATTCAAATAAAACCATATTTATACTTACTTGTCTCTCTAATCCAATGCTTGAATCCTTTGCAAAATTTCATATTTGCCCTTCCTCTTCTCCACCTATTCAAATCAATAGAATCCATTAGGCAAACTTTCCAATGATTCCTAAAATAAATTAATCAAATAATCAAGGGAAAATCTAGGGGATTACAATGTTTAGACGAGAAATATTGGTATTCATGGATTTATGGGTTGATTGGAACAACTATTTGTGATGTTTTGCATTATAGTAGGTTGGTTTTCTTAGTTTTGAAAACCTTGGTTATTCATGCTTGATCAAATAAATGTTTTTGAGATAAGATTTTGATGGAAAAATTATTTTTTTGCTGAGAGACCATGATTAGTAATTGTTTCGATGATTTGACATGTTTTAGGAATGATGTTAGATGTTTTAAAGTTGATCTTGAATGAATGGAATCTTGTTTAGGTGGTTAAAAGTTGAAAAATCAGATTTTCATGAATTTGCCTTGACATACGATTTACACTCAAGCTCCATGCTATAGTTTGTGAACGCACGATCACACGCAAGCGATGAATTGAGCAACTGAGATTGATTGAGAATTAAAGCAAAACCCTAGAGCTATTTTCAAACGCCCGATGGATGCATGAGCGTTACATCAAGCATTCAAGCCCATAAAACCCAAGGCTCGAGTGCTACATTGAGCGTTGAGCACAAATTTTGATTTATAACTGGATGCCCGATATAACACAAGAGCGAAGCTCGAGCGTTCATACATAGATTTTCATATTTTGGGGGGTTTTTTTTTTTATCAATTTTCACTTATAAAATAATTTTTATGCAAATCCAACATGTGTACAATAAGATTTGACTGTTTATAAGCGGTTTTCATTGATAAACATATTTTATAAAATTTATGGAAGATTTTGGATACATTCTACTGAAATTGGCCATGAACTTGACATTAAGAGGAATATGGTGTTTACAATGGTTATTATTCAATTTGGTTGTTTTCCACACTTATAAAAGATGGTTTTATATTTGAGTTGAGTTCTGGAATTGTATGAAAGAGGTTTTCCAAAAGGTTTGGTAACTTTGAACTTATTCTTGGATTTTGAGAAATATTGGTTTTCTCCATAAAGGAGTGAGTTTTGTGTATTTCTTATTTTCCATGATCGAATATAATCATTGTGTGCTTGTCGATCCGCGGTGCACAATGGGGATGGTGATGTGATCACCTCCTTTGGGGAAATACCCGACGCGCTCTCCGACGGAAGTGTGGACGGGTCGCATGCTTCCGGGATCGGGATATTGGAAAAGGACAAAAAGGAGGTTTTGGGAATCGCCACTGCCTGATGGGGTGCAGGCAAACACCTGGATGCCTAAAATGCTGTCTACTGGGTGGTCTATGCATCGAGATTTTGAGAAAGTGCTCGGTTACGGTTCGAGGAAGTCCGTAGACAGCACGGTCCGTCTCATCAAAAGACAAGTCCCACGGGTCATCCCTAGTTAAGTTTGAATCGAGTCAACTCACTTTTAATCTTACCCGTCCTATGCCAATCATGCATGCTTTGATTTGGTCTCGACGGGACCACATGAGTGGTGTAGGTCCCTTTGATTTTATCTTTTTAGCTCAAGTGATCTGGGTTTGATGTGTGGGCCCCGTTGGAAGGCCCACAGGGTGCCAAGTTAGACTGGGAGGTGGTCTAAATCCCAATTAGGGCTGCCACATGGGGTAGCACCTTTTCTGGTTCAACGTTGGTTTGATGTGATTTTAACCATATGCTTTTGTCTCCCTAAGTGGGTCTGCAAAGATCTATGGGCTACTTGGTGGGCCCACAGTGGTTTCCTTTAATTTTTATCTTATTTAAGTTTGATGCAAAAAGGGCTTAGGGATTGGCTTAGGGCCGTCTCCCTAGGCTTACGTTTGAAAACCTAAGACTTTTGAGGTTGGGGTGAGGTCCCCCAACCTTGGTTTGATTTGGTGAACCGCTTCCCCTTTAAGAAAGGAAATGGTGTGGCCCGATAGGCCTTCACCAATAATCATGGCCAAACCATCTTAGCCTAAACAAGTATGATTCAAATTGGACTTTATTCGGGCCCCTTGAGGTGTGGCCCTTTATTATGTTTTATCTTGCTTAATTAGTCAAAGTGACTAAATTGGAATGGGTGTGCCCCGTTGGAAGGCCCACTGGTATGAAATTTGGACCGACTAGGCCCAAGGCCCATCTTGGGTTATAGGGTGACCCTAAAACCTTATTGGATTAGCTTAGTTTAATTAAAAAGGGTTAAAAAACAATTAAAAAGCCAAAAACTATATTTCTGTAATTTTTATAGGTTGACCAAAAACAGTTCGGTCAACCTAAATACTGTGTATGACCAAAATTGGATTTTGGTCATACACAGTATAGTGTTCGACCAAACTGAGATTTTAGTCAAACACTAAAAATAACCAAAGTAAGTTTTGGGTCTTGGGTTTGGATTCATGGCCTCTTGGGGATGATCAGGGTTACTGAGGACCCCTGAGCAGGCCCATAGTGGTCTGAGATTAGGGTGGTGAGCCTAATTAGGCTATTAGTTTGGTTTTAAACCAAAGGAAATGGGGAGCAAGGCTAGAGGCCTTGCTCCTCCATCCATGGATGGAAATCCATGTGTTTTAAAGAGATCATAGGCATCTCTTCATTGTACATAGGGATTACACACCTCCTCTATGAGAGAAGGAAGGTGAGGGACCCAAAAGGTCCTCTCCCCTCAAGTCTCATATGGCCAAACCAAGTGACATGCTTACACCAACATACTGAAAAACCATCTCAAAGGGAATAATACATCTCAAATGTATAAAAATACAGTGGAGTGTGTGTGCATTAAAGTTTGCATGTTAAACAAGAACCATAACTGAGAATCAAGCATACTTTTAAAGTGAGATTATTGTGCATGTGCTTTATGCTGTATGTGTACATGAAAGGCATGAGACATGGTTAGGAACAAGGAAAAGAGACATGCAATTAGTGTGGTTGTGTGTGAACCATGCATCTAGTGTTCATGCTAAAGGAAATGATCCCATTCAACCATTCACATACAACGAACAATAACAAAGTATACTAGGATCAACTAAGAAAGCAAGTAAAAGAAGGGAGATTAGGGGACTTAAAGGGGGTACATTGGACATTAGAGAAAGGAGGGAGAACATGCTCTCCCTTTATCAAATAGAAAGAAACATGGAAAGATGGACCAAAATGGGACTTAAAATAGTTTTACCGCACTTCTCAACCTCCCATTTAGCCTAACCTTTCTCTCCTTACCATGGGAGATCACTTAATAAGGGAAAATGAACTAAACATGAAGAAAGGAAGAGAAAGTGGATGAGAAGAGGAACAAAATATGCTAACAGTGGACTTATACCTCAAAACATGCTCATTCTTGCATGGATTTCATATATATGATGTAAAAATTGGAGAGAAGGCTTACCTTGGAGGTAAGATCCTTCTTGGGGGGGGGGGGGTGTATGGATGCTCCATGAAGTGTTGACAGCAGCTTTGGTCCTCCTTATCTTCCAAGTTGGCTCTCAAGAGCTCGTTAGCACTTCAATGGAGGTAGAAAGGGATTTGGTGTAAAACCCAAAATTTTTGGAAAATAATTAAGGCATAAATGAATAAAAGAAAATAGGGGTTTGAATATAGTGGAAATAAAAGAGTGGAAATTTAGAGGATTAATAATTTTTAAATAAAAGAGAATTTTCAAAGGAAATCAATCTAGGAGGATAAATGGGCATTTTAGTAAATTCCAAAAGGGCAATTGATGAATTAAATCATTAAATAATTAATAAAATTGGAAAACAATAGATTAAAAGTTATTGGGTTAGGTTTGAAGTAAAATAGTAATAATTATAGCTTAAAAGAATGGAAAAAGGGCAATTGGGTAATTATAATTAATTAGTGGCCTTAATTTGGAAAAAAAGTGACTCAATAGGGTGTTTATGTAGTGCCCCGGATCCGAGTTATTCATTAAAGATATAATTCGTCTCACAGTAACACTATGCATGAGCCCATAGTAAGCCAATGCCATAATATAATTCAACAATTATATCAATATTAGAGTGTGGAAACAAAAGGGAAATAAAACCAACTAAACTGAATCTTCATTACTTCATCAATTCTGAAAAAGTCTTCAAATAAGATAAATAAATCTCCTACTGTAAAATTTCTGGACTTAAACGTTTACTACATCACTCACTCTCATCTCACCAATAATAAAATACTCCCTAACTACTGAAAAATAAACTCCCAAAAACATATATCAAAATCCTACATCAATAACTCAACCAATAACCTTTAGGCTGTGTTTGGAGGTTCGGATTTTGAAGGAAAAGAAAAGAAATTTGTAAAAACTTCTTTTCCCCTATTTGGTGTTATATAAGAAAGTAAGTTTTGAAAGAAAAGGAAAGAATATTTAGCCAAAAATTTTCTTTCTCTCGTCTAAACTTTTTCCCCCCAAAAACCTAGTCATTCCGGAGGAAACGAAGGCACGGGGGATTTGGGGAGAAACGTCTCTCGATCAAACGCGCGAAGAGCCTGACTTTCACCTCAACGGCGAAGGCTTCTCTTCTTCCGGCCGATTGTTGTAAGAGGCGACCATTGTTTAGACGAGAGAGAGAGAAAGAGATGAATCTGTCCTTTGAATGCTTCTCTTCCGATTGATGGTTGAGAGTGGCTACCATTGCTCAAGCGAGAGGAGAGAGGCTTCCAGCAG
Organism: Buxus sempervirens; assembly: GCA_947561395.2. NCBI lineage: Eukaryota > Viridiplantae > Streptophyta > Magnoliopsida > Buxales > Buxaceae > Buxus > Buxus sempervirens. Next base: position 14,309,588 of record OX387185.1, read on the forward strand.
TAAGCAATCGCAACATCTCCCCCAAATCTCCTGAAACCTACGGCATATTGTTTTCTCCTCTAACCGTTGAAATGTAAACATTTCTTAATCGCAGCATCTCCCCCATATTGTGTGGTTTTGCTTTTATAAAAACCCCCAAGCTATTGTTCATTGGTTCTATTCGTTGCTTGCAGAGAATTTTATGAATGTTGCTTTAAGCTTTTGAGCGTGTGGATGGATATTGTTGTGTTGGTGTTCTGTTATTTATTTGTTTCCTTTTCTTTCTTGCTTTCTTCAATCATGGACTCTAATTTGTTACTCATCTTTTGTTTTTGCCTACATTTAACAACTTAGTAGGTCCCTGGATTTAGGTTTCCTGTAGCTAAATCTAGTCATTTTTTTATTTGTTCTTCTCTTTTATTTTGCTACGTTTTATCCCTTTCTCTCTCTTGATACACCTCAAGAAGAAGAAAAATTAGTGAACAGCTGCAACAGTTCAGATCGAACCATTTGGACTTTGATCCTTTAACAGTTTAGATAATGATCATTTAGGCGTTTTGCTTCTCCATTCCTCAAAACTAGCTTTATTGGTGGGTAAATCCGAAACCAAGGACCATTACACCTATCAAGACACTAGAGTCAGCATTTGCTCCAATCAAAGATACTCCCAAACAATGGAGGTCAACACAGCTTTCTTGCATGTCTCATTAAAATAAAACTGAAAGTACATCTTTGCACAGCTGTAGAAGAAGACTTTTGCACTAACAGAGCACCAACCATCATTGATAAGAAACCCCTTTTGTTTATAATAAAACTCCTGATTTACTTAATCTGGGACTACATTTGCGCAACCAGATATCTAAATTTCATTACTCTCACTAAGAATATTTTTTTTAAAGAAAAAAATAGTTGGGGCCGTATAATTCCATTAAAAATATGTTTAGAAGCTCTAGAAAGGATCTGTATCAGTGGATGAGACTTTAGTGAAAAAAGATATTCTAACATTCTTGTGTTGAAGATGCCACATCCCATTAACTTCTCTGATTTGCAGAGAAGTTGTTTTTTAAGCAATCTTTCTTTAACTACTTTTAGCTTCAGTAGAGGTTGCCAAAGACCTTAGGATTTTTAAATATAGCACTTTTAGATCTATCTTGGAGATAACAAGTATTTTTTTCCTTTTCAAAGTTTTTATCAAATAACCCAAGTCAAGGTTTGAACAATTTTGTTTTGTTGCTGTGATTATATAATCAAGTGACTACATACTAGACAAACAAGCATTCTTTCTGTTGATCATAGTAATTACCCAGGATAGTATGGAGTTCAAAGCATCTCCAGGGTCTACTAGAATGAATGTTAGTAGTTCATTAGCTGCAGTTGCACCTGCAGTAAGAACTACACGATCTGAATCAAATTTCACTCGTCCTCCTCTTATCTTTTCCATGAAACTAGCCATTGCCTGTATGTTTGAACATAAAGGTTGAAGGGTTTTAGTACTCCATTCTTTAATGAATGAAACTATTGTGATTTGAATTAAGTTTCTTGGGTGCTTCAAATTGAGTACCTTTCTGAAAGATATGAGGCCATGGTAATCTTGAAATAAAGCATTCTCTCTAAAGCCTGAGATTCCACTACCCCAACTGGATGCCTCTGAATGTTTTTCTAAATACTATTCTAGTAGATCAAATGAAACCTGTTCAAAAAACAAGGAAAAAAAAGATTAAATGTAGATCCTTATAGTATCAACCGTGCAGAACTATTGGAATATACTTGTCCCATAAAAAATTGTCTTGAAACTTACTTGATTTTCTGCCAGTCCCATCTGTATGACTCCTGATGGATTGTTCAGTTCATCATAAGGGTCTCCATCAGCATGAAGAAGCAAGGTTTGCTTACTTGTAGCATTAGTATTGCAAAGGCTGGAGGTTCAGATTCACCCAGAGAAGCAACTTAGAAAACAATCCTAAACATTGAAAAACTAAAGTGCAACTAGAAGCCATCATATTTGTAAGTTCTCCTTTCTTGTTTTCATCAGCAAAAGCATTACAACTTACAGCAGAAAATGACATCATAGTGTTGCATATAATAGCACTAGTACAAAGTCTATTGATGATCATTTCCATAATAGAAGCCACCATGTATGTGGTGCTAAAAATTCACCACCATGCCAATAGAAAGAAAAAAGAAATAAAGAGATCATCTTACATTTTAATTAATTAAACCTGGTTCTATTGTTGTTGCTTAAGATTTCTCATATTTTTACTTGAAAACAATATATTTTAGATGAATGAAGTTCTCTCTTTTAAGATTTCTTTGCCAAATTACTATTCCATTGGATTCAAATTTGTCTAAGAAGGTTTAACTCTGATGAAGTTATTTCCTATTTATTATATGTAGATGGACAGTATTGAAGAGTGGGAAAGAAAAAGAAAGTGGGCTGCTGCTAGTGTTGTAGCAAATGTAGTGCACGCAGCTAGTAGTGCCTCGGTATTGTACTATACAAATTATGTAGATAGAGATATCTCGGATTACAAATCTGAAGTTAGGGAAGACTTAATGGAAAGACTCACTAACAAAAGTGACAAGCGTTGTCATCACTCATTATGTATGGGAGCAGCATGCCTTTGCTAAGTTAGTTCAGGTTCTTAGAGAAACAAACCGACTTAGCGATACATGGAATTGCACTGTAGAGGAGCAACTTGCAAAGTTTCTTCATATTTTGGCTCATAATGTGAAGAATAGAGCTATTGGCTTCTACTTTCAACGTTCTGGTGAGACAATTAGTTGACAATTTCATCAGGTGTTAAAAGCAATCATATCATTAGAAGGGCACTTTATAAAGCAAGCAGATGGATCTGAGACCCCCCTTGAAATCACAAGCAATGCCAAATTTTGGCCTTATTTCAAGGTATCAAAATAATTTTATAGACATTCCAAAAGATTAATTATGTATAAGTTATTTGTATGGAAGTTACATAATTAACCAGTATAATTTACTACAGGATTGCATAGGAGCTATTGACGGTTCACATTTTCGTGTCAAAGTGGCAAAAAAAGATGTTTCTAGGTATAGAGGGCGAAAAGAATATCCAACCCAAAATGTTTTGGCAGCTTGCACCTTTGATTTAAAGTTTACATATACATTGGCTGGATGGGAGGGATCTGCTTCTGACTCGAGGATATTGAATAATGCTTTGAGAAAGGAAAATGACAACCTTAGTGTACCCGAAGGTGATAGCATGTTCTAAATTATTTGGATATGTGATTCAATTTCTTAAAATAGATAGTTTTCATTAATATCTTTCTCAATATTTCATTTATAGGTAAATATTATCTTGCGGATGCCGGATTTATGCTAAAAAAGGGTTTTCTTGTTCCATTTAGAAGTACTCAATATCATCTTAAAGAATATTCAGTCCAACAACCTGAGAACACTCAAGAAATCTTTAATCACCGTCACTCATCATTGAGAAATGCCATTGAAAGGGCATTTGGAGTTTTGAAAAAGAGGTTTCCAATCATTGCTAGTGGAACAGAGCCCCAATATCCTATTGATACACAAACGGATATTATTTTCGTATCATGCATCCTCCATAATTATTTGATGGGCGTTGATCCAGATCCTAGCCTAATTGCTCGTGCTAACAAAGAATTAAAGGAACAAGAGCCAAGCAATGGAGGAGCCACCACCTATGCTTCTAGCAGATGATTGGAGAGTAGGTGAAACTTTAAGGCATGAAATTGCCTCAGTAATGTGGAGTGACTATAATGCTAATCGTGGGAGATGAAATGATAGTCATTATATCTTTTGACCTTTTGTTTTTTTTACATATTTTGTGAATGGAAAAGGAATAGGAACATAGTCATGTATAGCTTATAGATACATGAAGATATACACTTGTCAGTTTTTGCTTTGACTAGGTGAAACTTTTGTTTTTTCTTTTTGTGCTGTATAGGTTGATAAATGACTATACATGTATGTATCAGAGAGAAGCCTATGTGTGTATCATGATAATTTTTTCAAATGACTATTGGATATCAATCCAAATGAGGAATTTTTTTTTTTTGTCTCTTGAAGTAAATGTGTATTGCCTTTCCAATTTTTTTCCCACTTTCTTGGCTATTTTTTTCCCACTTTCTTTGATGTAGCCATGGATCTGGACTGATGATTTTGGTTGTTGCCTTTTGGTTTTTTGTTGTTGGTTTTTTGTTTTCATTTTCTGGTCTCCGTTTACAGTCACGGACTTGGACTGTTTGTTGTTTTGGTCCTTTGGCTTCCTTCTCATTTTTCATCTCTCATAGGCTCCATATGCTCTTATACATTATTTCCATTTATTTCCTTCTTATCCTTTATGCTACAAAACTTAACTGGTAAGCAAGCAAAGTTTTAATGAATTTGGTCTAAATGGACCCTCTATTTCAATTTATGTCTCATGTTTCCAACACAGATTTATCAATATTACCAATGTAGACCTACCATCCCTCAAACAATATATAGTTTACAATGGAAAATTGTGTTGACAATCAAACTCTTTTTTTCATACTTCTACTTTTGGTTGTACAGGTTAGCCATCCAATTTTGTCGACACCAAAAACTTCATAAAATAAGAAACGCAATTTGTATTTCTCCCTTTTTTGTTTTTTATTTTTTTAGTAAGACATCAATTACATTGTACAAAGGCCCCCACCCCCAAAACACCAACACACAGAACCCCCCGAAAGAAAAAAAGGAAAAAGAAGGGATTTCATGCTCATACATTTTTTGCCTTAATGTTACATGATGGCTAGTGAGCTAGTGTGTTTGGATATCAATTTTTTTTGGTGTACATATTTTGCTACAAGACTGGTCAAAACTGGTATCAGTAGAAGTTACTACCAACCAAACTAGAAAAGCTATTTAAGATGAAAATGGGCAACAGATCGTTAACACATCTCTATGAAATATGAGACTCTCTCCCACAGCTCAATCACGTCTAGATGAAAATGGGCAGCAGATTGTTAATTTATTTTATTTTGTACCACCTTCGAACAGCCCAGTCACTTATTGGTCCCCATGTGGCTGGTTGGTATTTAGGATCCATAATCAGATTACCCACTAAATTCTTTCTTTTTTGCTATCTTGATTATTTTTCACCTTTATTACTTATAACATGGTAAAATAATTTCTAGTAACATGTTTAATATGCTAATTTTGTATGTTGCTCCTGATGTTTAAAGTTGAACAATGAATAAGCCTCAAGGTGAAGCATCTGAGATGAAAGAGAAAAAGAATTTTAGTTGGACAACAGAAATTGACGAATGCATGTTAGAAGGGCTCCTGGAACAAATGCAAGTTGGTCAAAAACCCGATAGGAGCTTCTCCAACACGGCGTATATGAAGGTTGCTGCCTCTTTGTCTGGAAGGTTTAATATTATTTGTAGTGTCCAGCACTTGAAGAATCGGCTGAAAACGTTGAAAAAAACTTTGGAATTGCTCATGATCTTCTTAATGCTAGTTGTTTCAGTTGTACTAGTGATGGAATGGTACAAGCTGAACCAGCAATGTGGGCTGAGTATGTAAAGGTTTGTGTTTATATTTCTTTTATATTTTCATATAATGCAAAACATGTGTTCATGGATCTCTAATATTCACATTGTGGTACTTGGGTAGGCACATCCAGATGCAAAACACTTCCAGACGAAGCCCATTTTGAACTATGAAAGTATGTATACAGTCTTTGGAAAAGATAGAGCAACTGGTCAACATGGTGAGACTGCAAAGGAAAGGCGTTTATGATATGAAAAGGAAGGAGTTGAAACGAGTGTGAACAATGTAGAGTATAATTTCGACGAGAATGACGGTGGGCTACAAAATGTCGTTGAGAGCATCATCAGCTAGCCATCTGCAAGTAAAGGTAATCCGAGCAAAAAACTAAGAGCAATAGACTCATTGGGTGAAGAGTTGAGAGGACTTAAAAGTGCAACAGATGCAGTTGCAAAGGCACTTGAAAGGGGCAATGCCCGGTCATACACAGAGGAAGAATTGTTTAATGAAGTGATGAAGATAGAAGGCTTGGATGAAGACTATCATATGAGAGCGTATGACTACATTGCTGGAGATATTATCAGGGCTAGATATTTCATGGGAGTCCCACCAACACAACGCAAGCAATGGTTAGAGATGAAGATGGGAAACAATAATTCTACTTTACCATAATTAAACTTGTTATTAAACTTCTTGTTAAGACTCTTCCTAGACTTTAATTTATGGCTTAGTTGTTATGTAACTTGGATATAAGGGTTTTTGGATTGCTACTGATGCTATGATATATGCATTGTATTTAGTAATGCTTATCCAAGTTGCAAGTTTTAGTTTGGGGTTGGCAAAAAAAAATTTTTTGAGAATAGAGTTGGGTAGAATTCTATTATTTAACTACTTAATGTTATATTTAATGCTATAAGTTTTGTATGAAATCAAAATATATAAAAATGATACTTTAATTTGTATGAAGGTCAGGTTTGGGATGGCTGGACAAAACCCGAACCTGTACCTAATTCAATTTTAACCATAACAAACCTTGACCATTAGGGGTACATTGCTATCTAGGGGTGCAACTCGGTCCAGTTAAAACCGAACTCGAACCAATCCAAACTGACTTTGGTTCGGTTTTATAGTGGTTCGGTTCGGTTTCGGTCCCAAAATTCCCTAAACCGAACTAGGTCGGTTTGGTTTTGGGTTTCATGTTCGGTTAAACCGAACCCAACCCAACCCAAACCGAATTCATGTATTTCCCTAAACCGAAACCAAACCGAACCGAATTCATTTATATATTATAATATATGTTAAACTTTTAAAGTTTATCTTTAAACTTTAAAGATATTACAAAAAAACCTTTGTTTGAGATAAGAATATATTGGTCTAACCCTAACCGAACCGAACCGAATAGTTTTCATGTAGTTCGGTTTGGGTTTCGGTTTTTTTATATATATTTTTGGTTCTGTTTTCGGTTTAGTTGGTTCGGTTTTCAATTCGGTTCGGTTCAGTTTGGTTTAAATATATATATTTTCGGTTTGTTCTTGGGTTGACATCAACTCGGACCGAACCGAACCGAGTTGCACCCCTATTGCTATCCCTAATTAGGTGGACTCAGTATTTATGTATTTTTCCCTTTTCATCAACTACAAAATCCAAAAATCAAAAGAACCATTTGATTTTCTTTATGATTTTCCATATAAACAACCAAACAAGAGAAAGTGATTTCTTTAAAAATTTCTTCCTTGTTTTCCATAGCAAACCAAACAAGAGAAAATATCTTCTTTTCATTTCTTTTCTCTTCTTTTCTTTTCTTTTTGGGATTTCTTTTCTTTTCTCTCCAAATCCAAGGAACCAAACACAACCTTAAGATCTCTAAGTCTTCAATCCCACTAGTCCTTCTATTCCGTGGTGTCCTCTCCAATAATATCTAAAACAAAACATTTAAAAACAAGGGTGAGATATAAAATCTCAGCAAGTAGTAACAGCATGCTAAGAAAAACCAATGATAAATTCCTTTAAATCATACATAGAAGACTACGGAAAACCCTTCGGTAAAACCAACCAATCAATCATAGTAGCATCAAGCACAAGAGATTCATTCATAATATCCTCAATCACATAATGATTTATCATACAAAGCATCCAAACAACAATAACATATCATGCATACCAATATTCACCCAATACTTTACCTGTGCCAATACTTGGCTTAATTTTACCTTTACCATTACTGAAGGCTATTAAATGGCTACAAGGTGATGAGCACTGCTACATACATAGCTAGGTGCGTGCCAACTAAGTGGCTCAAATACAATGCCATAAAGGCTGTTGCGGCATGAAGGACAATGATGAGCACTGCTACATACATAGCTAGGTGCGTGCTAATACTTAGCTCAAATACAAGGACATAAAGGCTGTTGTGGCATGAAGGATGATGATGAGCACTGCTACATACATAGCTAGGTGCGTGCTAATACTTAGCTCAAATACAAGGCCATAAAGGCTGTTGTGGCATGAAGGATGAACACGGTCGATAACGACTCACATGTATGCCATTACTTAGCTAAGTACACGGCCGATAACGACTCATGTGTAGGCCAATAATTGGCTAAGGATACCTACAAGAATAAAAGAATTTTCCACAAGATACAATAATCCACATCCAATCATATCCACCAAATATTGCATAAATAGTTGCATACTTAATTCCAAACCTAATTTCATGCTAATACTAACTCAAACAACAACTCTGCAGTCCAACATGTTCAAACATCTAATACATGCATAGAAACCCCAGGGAAATCAATCAATGTTCATATGAGCACCAAACCATGTAATAGATGTAAAAAATACACCAAATGCATGCTAAAATATGTCAAACAAATAAATACATTCATAACAGATATACAAAGGCCAAAACCCAACTAAAATACAACTAACTAATATGTCTAAAGCAAAAGTGATACCCATTCAAACCTCCAAATCCACTAAAGAACCAAAATCTCCTTTTTCACTAAAACGTACCCAAATTCTTTATAAAAATCCAAACAATGTTTGACCAGTGCAAACACTCTCAAAATACCCCAATCTATTTAGTACATGAGTTGGAAATTCCCAAAAACAAGTTTAGAATAATAAAAAAATAGGTCAAAAGGTAAAGTTCCTAAAAATCTAACAGTGTGCGCTCGAGCACTGTCGGGTGCTCGTGCAGGCATCCGTTGATAATTCATCTCTAGGTTTGGTTGCTCAGTAAGGCGCTTGAGCTAGGCGTCAGGCGTTCGGTCTAATCAATTTTCTGAGTTTCAGGTTCTGAAATTTTCTAAAAACACAGGCGAAGCTCTTGGCATGGCACTCAAGCGCTATGCCGAGCATCCGGACAAAACTAGAAAATTCCGAATTTTCTAAATCTTGCGAAATTTCATTCTAAATTCAAATCACACCAAACCAACTCCCCAAATCACTTTAAGTCATGTAATATCATCCTTAAAACATGCATGATCATCCCAAACACATGAAAACATGAATTCACAAGTATTCTTAATCAAATCCTAATAAAATCCATACTTTTCATCCAACAAGATTTACAATTCTCATAAATTACTAATCCAACACTATTTAATCCATCAAAAAATATCCAAATTCACCCAATCTATCCACTCAAAATACGATTTGGCAATTAATCCGGAAAACATAAAATAATTTTAGAAGGGTTACTACTTGCCTTAAGAATGTGAAATCTCTTCTTTTCCAATAACCTCAAGGTGTAGCCGTTTTTCTGAAATTTTCGCATAGCTTTAGGAATTTCAAATCAAATCTCCACCATTCAGATTGAAGAACTATCAGTCATGAACAAAACCTCCAAATTTGAGGTCGATCCAACGGTTGGATCTCTGTAGATCATCGTTTGAAGTTTGCTGGTCAGACTTCTCTGCAACTCCTCTTTTCTCTAAAAAGTGTCTTACTTTCTCTCCTTTCTCTCTCTATATTTTCCTCCCTTTATGAGCACAAATTTTCTCTTCCTTTCTCCTTACTTTTCAATTAGTAAGAAACCCCAAATCATCCCTAAAGCCTTCCTTTTATAGGCTCACCCAAATACAAGTCCTAATTGGTTTAGGAAACTTCCTAATTAGGATTCTTAATTCTATTTGGAAAACTTTCTTATCTTATCTCTCCTTTCTAATTCCTCTTTTAATTAACCCATACAAAAGAAACTTCTAATTTAATCTATTTTCGTGCTAATTAATTCCCCTAGTTTTAAATATTACCAAAACTCCTCTTTCTCCTCAATTTAAGGCTCCTTATTAACCATATTTACCAATATGCCCTTTTCTCACCTATTTGGCTATAAATCTCACTATTTATGTTCAAATCCTCAAGTTTAATAATCATTAATTCATTCATTTATTATTTTTGTTAATTTGAAAATGACTAAAATACCCTTTTCTTCAATTAGGTCATTTTAACCATTCACTTTCTTCAAAAATTTCCAGATTTAATCTCCTCGTTATTTTGGTTAATTAAGCACCTCAGATTGATGAGAAATTCCCCAAATCATTATACTATTGGTTCAATCTCCAATCGTTCCAAATAAAATCATTCTCTTTCCAAATATTAATATTTGATTTCTTTGTATTTATTTATTTACTAAAAATTCGAGGTTTCACAGTTTAGGTAATATTTAGAAATAGATATAAAATATGGACGAAAATTTATTAAAAGTAGCAGTTTATTTAGTAAGGGACTTAATAGGTAAGGTACTAAAAAGAGAATTAGAAGGAGGAAAGAAAGAATTAATTAATTAGAAGGCTTCCTAATCCTAATTGGACTCCTATTAGGTAAGTCTATTTAAGCAAGTCATTAAAGAAGGTTTAGAGTTTCTTCTATTCAAGTTATATAGAGGAAAAGGAGGAGAAAAAGGTAGCTCCCACGTTTGGAAAGTGTAGAGAGAGAAAGAGAGGAAAATAGAAAGATCACAAGAGAAAGGAGCTGTTGCAGAAACCTCCGACCAGCAACCATCTAAGTTAGATCGGGAGAGATCCAACCGTCAGATCAACCTCAAATTTGGAGGTTTTATTTAAGACTGGTAGGGCTATAATCTGAACAGTGGAGATCTTGTTTGGAGAACCCTAGGTTGGTACGAAAATAACAGAAATTTGGATTCAATTCCGGATTCAATAGAAGATGGATTCTTGCATGTTAAGGCAAGTAGCATTCACTTGAAAACTGGAGGAACTGCATGATTTCTGTGTTTTTGATTTGTTTCTGATTGATTTGATTAGACAATAATATGTTTCATAGATACGTTTGTAAGACCCCGAAATTTTCCTAAGTTTTAAATTAAATTAATAATTAATATTTAATTGAGGTTTAATTGATGGAATTAATTTATAACCGTAGGTGATATCATGGTTAGCGGAGATTCGGAGTTTGGCGCAGATCATGCCGTTTGATCATGAGATATTAAGGTGTGATTAAATAATTTTATGTTGCTGTATTCTGATTGGATGAGTTTATGGTGGTTGATACTTGTGTGTTGCGTAGGATTGTAGGTATTTAAGTATAGAGTATGCCCTAGAGAATACGTTTGGTATTCTCTTCGTATTCTTTGTATTTTCTGGGTATTTGACGGCCGCAAAAGACTAACGCACGATTGAGGAAGAAGAGTAGAAGAAGAAGAATAAGAAGGGAGAGAGAATCTGCCATGGGGTTTCATCTTCTAGAGACTATCTTGCAACCATGAAGAGTGTGATCAGTACTAGTTTAGAGGTGGAGGAAGAAGAACGCACGAACAGAGGTAGGTAGCACACGGTTTCTTTGTTCGTTTTGTGTTTTTGTTTTGTTTGATCGTATTGCATGATTTATTGATGTATATGTATGTATTTAGCTTGATTATGAACGAATATATGTGTCACGACCGAAACCAAGTCTGCCTCTCCAAGGCACAACCCGTCCCAGACCGTGGCAAGTGGGCCATTTACTCTTAACAAAACTCGAAGGATTTGGAATACTTTTTTTTTCTATATACAAGTGCAAGTGCGAACAGGTTATACATGTGCATATCAAAAGTGTGATCATATATATATATATATATATTTCCAAATTGAAATAAAACATGAAAGTTTAATTACAAAAAGACGGGTGACTATTCACACCTCTCAGCTAAAAAGTTTACAATTCAAAACTATACATGTATAACCAAAAGAATATCCTAAGGCCTATAGAAATCCTCCTCTCTATACCCGATGGCCTTTTCCTTGCCTCTATCCCCAGCCTGGTCCTTCACACTGGACGATAATGGATCTGAAAAATAAGATAGAAAGCAACTGTGAGACAATTGTCTCAGTAAGCAACACATGCATGAGTCGATGAAAACACAGTTTATGCATATATCTCTCGATAAACCATGACATGCGGGTATATTTAATGCTATGAAATCCATGGCATCTCATGTGACATACAACAGTGCATGTATGTGTCTCACTGTACAGATAATCCATTTAATGGCAATCATGTATTCAACTTATCACTTATTATCTAGGATGTTTACATATATATACTCATGGCCCCATCTAGGGCCACCGATTCCACGTGGTGGCTAGGCATCTACGCCGATTCCCCTTGACATAGGCATCCATACGCCGATTCCCCGTGAAGTACAGGCATCCACTGCCGATTCCCCATAGCATGTGGGCATCGGCCACCAATGATACTGGTGCTTAAATGATATCAAGATGTAGAGCAGTAACAATGTCATGCCCCGGAACCAAACCTGCCCCTCCAAGGCACGACCCACTCCAGACTGTGGCAAGTGGGCCATATCTCTCTTAACAAAACACTAAGGAATTAAAAATTTTTCTATACATGTGTAAGTGCAGCAATTTATACCTGTGCATATCAAAAGTGTGATCATATATATATTTTGAATTGGAATAAAACATGAGAGTTTAGTTACAAAAGATGGATGACTAATCACTCCTCTCAAAGTTAAAGGTTTTACAACTCAAAACTATACATGTAATTACAAAAGAAGATCTCAGGCCTATAGTACTCTTCCTCTCTATACCTGATGGCCTTTTCCTTTCCTTTATCCCCGGCCCGGTCCTTCACACCGGACGTCGATGGATCTGAAAAATAAAGTAGAAAGCAACTATGAAACGAGTGTCTCAGTAAACAACACATGCATGATTCGGTAAAACACAATTCATGCAGATATATCTCGATAAAAACCATGACATGTGGGTAGTTTGAATATTATAAAATCCACGGCATCTCATGTGTCATATAATAAGTGCATGCATGTGCTTCAGTGTACAGTTCATAAATTTATATCAATTTCAACCACTACACGTTATAACAAGTATAACGGATCCCAAGCTTGCGTGGATGATACGAGTTCTTTATCTCCAAGCCAGGGTGAACACAAGTCAACTACCCCTAACCGAGATGAACCGATCCATCTACCCACCAAGAGTTACTACTGGAAGGCTTGTTCACTACCCCCAAATTGAGGTGAACAATGGTTCACTACCCCAATTGAGGTGAACATCATACATGTCTGTAATATCACTCTATGATGAAGGAGCTAGTTCACTACCCCCAAATTGAGGTGAACAATGGTTCACTACCCCCAATTGAGGTGAACTGCATATACAATTTGCCAATATCCACTTGTGTGATGGGGCCAGTTCACTACCCCCAATTGAGGTGAACTGCCCAAATAGAATGCCAACACCTTGGCCAATGCCCTAAATGAATCTTGTGTACTCCTAGGCTACTGCCTCCTATACAATTTATGTCATGTGTGTAGGGCCAAAGCCCTCTATTCAATAATTCTCAATGTACTTGGGGTCACTACCCTTTGTGTCTCATGCTTCAAATAATGAGCCAAAGCCCTTGACTTGAGGTGGTACAATTGTCACACGATTCCAATACCCTTCATACTATGGGTATGATACCAGGCCAAAGCCCATCTGGTCATAGGTGGTGTACTCATGTTACTAGTCAATGGTATAGGGTTTGGTTTCCTACAAATTCTACATCTCATGGCACTTTGGGGCAACCTACGCCTCAACTCTTTTGATACTTGTATGCCTTGGTTTTGGTTCTTAGTTTCTCCTTCTAGTAGTTATTTGGATGGTGTTTGAAGTGATGGATTCAAGTTATCCTACTTCTATAGTAATAATCTGGGACAGAACTTCTCTCTAAGACCTTCTTTAGGAAAACGCACCCAAAATCTTTGTTCTTTGAAATTTTGAGATGCTTCCAGTTGGAACACCTCCTAAACACCTAACTCTTACTTATACATGGGTTGGATTTGAACAAAATCAAATGGTGGTATGATCTGGGTTGAAACCTTGAAAATGGGAATTTCTGGTAAGGTTGCTCGAACCGGCTTCGAGTGGCTAAGAATTTTACTATCAGGTTCTCTGTTTTGACTGTAAGCACCTCATTTTTGCGCTCCCAAAAAGCCAGAAATGCAAAACCCGGCTAAAAAGTCAAACCCCGAGGGGTGAAAAGTTGACCTTTTAATCAGATAAAATTTGGTCACCTTGCTTTATCTCAACGGATAGAGAATCCCGACACGGTTCCAACGCAACTGGGTTTGCAGGAATCGGAGTCCAGATAAAGGTTCTGCGAGCGGTCAAACTTAAGGGAAAGCCGAGAGTTGACTTTTCCTCGAATTCCGTGCCAAATTCCTTGATCTATGCCATTGGATAGAGAATCCTGATACGATTCCAGCGCAACCGGGTTTGCAGGAATCGGAGTCCGGATGAAGGATCCAAGGGCAGTCAAACCTGAGGAAAGGCCAAAAGTTGACTTTTCCTCGGAATCCGTGCCAAGTGCTTAGCCCCATGTCATTAAATAGAGGGCTCCGATACGAGTTCAACGCAATTGAGTTTGCTCAAATCGGAGTTCAGGTGAGTGAGATATGAGCTGTCCAAGTTCCCGAGCAGCAAAGTCGGAATCTGCACACGTGGCGCAGAAGCTGCACACGTGGCAGCCAACGCAGCAAAATATCTCAGGGATTAAATCTATAATTACCCAAATCAATGAAAAAGATCTCAAGGGTAAAGCTGCAGATCTCCAAGGGTATCAGGGACTAGATCCATAAGTATCAAAACTTGAGCAAATATCCCAGGGGCCAATCTGTAAATATCCAAAAATATCAGGGACTAAATCTGTAAATATAAAAAGTATCAAGGACTAAATCTGTAAATATCCAAAGGTATCAGGGACTAAATCTGTAAAAATCCAAAGTTCCAGGGACCAATCCACAAATACCAAGATTTGCTCATAATTGATGTCCCCTATGGGCATGCATGGGCATCATCCATGCATGCCACCACTCATGCATCTCTCTCTCACTCTCTCTCCCCCCATGACCAACCATGCATGTCTCATACATGCATCCCCCTCTCTCATGGTGGATGGGCATGCATGGGCATCATCCATGCATGCCACCCCTCATGCAACTCTCTCTCTCTCTCTCTCTCTCCCATGATTATGCCCCCCATGCATGCATGCCCATAAGACATGCCACATAATAAAACCCCCCCAAAGCCCCATACGTAGGGGGTCCTCTCTCTCTCATTTTTCTTTGAGCAAGCTTTTGCTCCCACCTCTCTCCCAACTCATCTCTCCCAAGCTCTCTTGATCTCCCTCTCCCATCTCTCACAAGTTCTCTCCACCATTTCTTCTCTTCTTCTTCTTCATTCTCACCCAAGCAAGAGGAGGAAGAGTTGCTCTTGGTGTGTGAAGGTGCCGCTCCAGCACTTCGGTTGGCTTCAAGAGGACCTCTACACACAACAAAAAGGGGTCTAAACTCCCAAGGTGAGCTCCTTTCTTTGTTTTGTTTCACATATATGAGCATGGTGTGATTTGGAGTACATGAAATTTTCTATGCATTATGTGTTTGCTGCTGGGGACTTTGTTCCTCCTTTATTCTCCATTTTCTTCACTTTTTCCACACCACTGCAAGGGTGCAATTCTCCCAAGTTAAGGTGAGTATTTCGGGTGGAAGAGATTTCTTTAGGCTTAGTTTTAAAGCATCATAAGGTTGCTGTTTTTTTAACATGATCTTGTTGTTTGCTCCCCCATTTATTAGGGGAGTGTGTTCTCCTTATACCCCCTTCTCATGTATCCCACAAGTAAGCCCCCTCCTTTCCCTTCTTTAGATACCATATTCTTGGGTTAAATGGGTGATACATGAGGCATGCTAGGGATACTTTTATCTTGATTATGTATGTCTAGGTTATTACTTTGAATGCGTGTGGGTTTACCTCCATATGAAGCCCATAGGACTACTTTCGAAACCATGCAAGTATGCCACTTTATTAGCTTATTTTGCATGCTCTATCATGATTATTTTACTTCCTTCAAGTTGCTGTTTTGGTCATGAAAAGGTAGTCCCCCCTTTTTGCACATGTTCCATGGGGCTGGTTTGGGTCTTTGTGTACTTGAAGTATGTTTGTGGAGGCTCCACTTTGCTTGATGTTTTATGTAGGATAATGGTGGATCTTCTAGTAGGAAAAGGAATCCAAGACAGGGACACTTGAGTCCCTGTCTGTGCACCAAGTGGGTCCGAAAAAAGGGAGGAGGCAAGCCCCGGCCACCATCTCCTCCCTTTAGTTTTCAAAACACCAAAAAGAGGCCAAAAGTGGCTTCTCCCACAACCTGAACACACGTGGGCCTACTCAGAGGCCCACAGCATCTCCAAAAACTTCCTGGGAACCCCAGGAAGTCATCCCAAGTGGCAGAGTACCCAAAATGGCCATTTCAGGGCGATCCGGCAACTCAGGCCGGATCACCTGTAGCCTAGGTTTGTCCGGCAAATAAGGCCGGATAACCTGAGACTTCTATGTATCCGGTAGCTAAGACCGGATCACTTGCAGACCCTGTGTATCCGGCCTGAGTTGCCGGATACACACAGAAATGTGTTTTTTTGTACTCTTGTGATCCTCAGCCGAATTTTTGAGCGATTTGAACCATAACCATTGAACCAACAGGGTTTCCGGGCCACCCGGAAACCCAACTTGGGACCTGGACCGCCGGTCCAACCCGGAACACCCGTGGGCCTTCCAACGGGGCCCACCAAGCCCGATAAACCCGAAATCATGCAAATAAGCAAGATAAGTGGAATTAACTAATCGAACCGGATAGGTCGCACCCAATGCGGTCTACCAAGCCTTGTTGTGTGGAATGAGCATTTAAATTGTATGGTTTGGCCGAGACCATGGGCTAGGGCCTGCCGGGCCCGCTAAAGCTGCCAACCGAACCGAGTTAGGGTGCAAGCCCTAAAACCCGAGGAACTGGGATTTCAAA
This sequence comes from Buxus sempervirens, assembly GCA_947561395.2. Taxonomy (NCBI): domain Eukaryota; kingdom Viridiplantae; phylum Streptophyta; class Magnoliopsida; order Buxales; family Buxaceae; genus Buxus; species Buxus sempervirens. Next base: position 14,326,401 of record OX387185.1, read on the forward strand.
GCCCGAGGCCTGGATCATGGGCCCCAAGCCCAATGACCAAGCCCACTTTTGTAAAAATTGAATAAAGATAAAATTAAACTTGCTTGGTCACCATGTGGGCCCACCTAAGGGGCCCACCAACCCATCCGGCCCACTATTGCATGAAAATCACATAAGGCTCCAACTTGAACAAACTAAGTGAAATCAATTCACCTCACCAAAGCCCACAGGGCCTCCTAGGCTTAGACAGAGGCCCACATGGGCACATGGGCTTACCCAAGCCCACCAAGGGCACCGTGGGCCTTCCAACGGGGCCCACCCAATCAGACTCAGACAACCTAAGTAAAACAAGATAAAATCAACTAAAGGGACCCACACCAACTCCGGTGGTCCCGCCAAGACTTAATCTAAATTGCATGCTGGATTAGGAACCGGGTGAGAACCAAAAGAGAGCTGACTCAAATCAGGGAACCCACGGGACCCGTCATCCGACGGGGTGGTTCGGGGTGTCTACGGACTTCCCCAGACCGCAACCGAGACCCCAAAACTTAGAATCTCAAGCCGCAGACCAAGAACCCTAATTAGACAAGATTAGGCACCCAGGTGTCCGCCTGCACCCCATCAGGCGGTGGCGACTCCGAATTACCCCCGTGCCGCGTTTCCCACGCGCGCACATTGACCTTTCGCTAGAACAGTCACTCAAGCCTTGCTCGAGCGGCCGTGACTAAAATTACTTTCCGAACTGTCTAAAACTATCGCTTGATGCCCGCTCGAGCAGTTGCTCGAGTAGCTGGGTTTTCTCAGCAGCTCGCAAAATCCGAACTTGTGGGGATTTCGATTTTTTCTCAAATCTGACTTGTTCTAGGAGTTTTTGGGCTCACAATCTCTCCTAACATGTGTAGAAATCTACTACCTACAAAACCCCTCAAAGAAATCTATCCTATTGGCCCTAGAACTCGTTTTCACATCTCAACCCTAACATTCATCTAAACATACGAAAATGGCCGAAATCTTGAAATAAGGGTTGGGATGGTGTTGCTTACCTCATGCAATCCTTCAAGCAAGTTCCCTAACTCCTAAATCAACCCACGAACAGCTCCTTGCTTGCTCCTTGGTTGATTTCTCCGAAACTCTCCACCGAAAACCCCAAACAGGAATGGCTTCCTTGGTTCTTTCTTTTCCTTTTTCTTGCAAGCAAACACTCCAATGATTTGGAATAGGATGGAGGACGAAAATGGGGAAGGATGATGGAGAAGAAAATGAAGAATATGAGAGTGTGGGAGAGAGAAGAGAGGAAAATGGGAGAAGGGTTTGGGTTTGGTCATGTATGGGTTTTACTTTGGGGTTTCTCACTTAAGTGGCCTCTCCACAAGACACAAGTTACTACAAGTTTGCCACTTCTCCTTCCTACATTGTACATTACTAACCATACTTAGCATATTTTATCTCACCATAATAAATCTCGTATAACCAAATAACAGATACTCACCTTCTTAGACTGCTGACAACCCTGGGCTTAGCCACTTTGGCTGGCTTTAGGCTTGAGCTGCTCCAGCTTCACCTACACATCAAGTTCACGGATTAGGGTATGCTAGGGATATTAGAACAGGGTTTCACATTCTACCTACCTAGAAAGAAAATTTCGCCCTCGAAATTTACCTTGTGATTCTCCAAAGAGTGTAGGATACTTCTTTCTCATTTCTGCTTCGTTCTCCCATGTAGCTTCTTCTCCATTGTGATGTTGCCACAAGACTTTTACCAATGGAACAATCTTGGTGAGAAGAACTTGCTCTCTTATATCAAGGATTTGAATAGGACGCTCTTCAAACGTTACATCCTCACGGACTTCCAATGGTTCTAGATCAATGATGTGGCTAGGATCTGGTACATAGCGACGAAGCATAGAGACGTGGAATACGTCATGTACACGGGCTAGCTGAGGTGGTAACTCCAATCTATAAGCTACAGGCCCAACTGTCCCAATAATGCAAAATGGACCAATGAATCTGGGAGACAGCTTGCCTTGCTTACTGAACCTCAATATGCCACGGTAGGGAGATACCTTCAAGAACACCATATCTCCTACCTCGAACCTCAATTCTCGCCTTTTTACATCGGCGCAGCTCTTTTGTCTACTTTGGGCTGCTCTCAGCCGCTTTTGGATCAAATTCACCTTATCCACACTATCTTGAATGATTTGCGGACCCAAGTATTACCTTTCACCGACTTCTTCCCAACATAACGGGGATCTACAAGTCCTTCCGTATAAAGCCTCAAATGGAGCCATTTTGATGCTCGCTTGGTAACTGTTGTTGTAGGCAAACTCTACCAAGTCCAAGTATCTACTCCAATGACTTCCAAAGTCTAATACACAGCACCTCAACATGTCTTCCAAGGTCTGTATGGTATGCTCGGATTGTCCATCTGTCTGTGGATTGAAGCTGGTGCTAAACTTCAACTGCGTTTCCAAAGCTTCATGTAAGCTATCCCAAAACTTAGAAGTGAACCGTGGATCTTGGTCCAATACGATAGATACAGGTATGCTATGCAACCTGACGAGCTCATGTATATACAACTCTGCAAGCGATCGAAGGGATTGATCCTTACGAACAGGTAGGAAATAAGCAAACTTAGTCAATCTGTCCACAATAACCCATATGGAATCCTGTTGCCTCACTGTCTTAGGCAAACCTGAAACAAAATCCATGGTTATATGCTCCCAATTCCATTCAGGAATAGGAAGCGGTTGCAATAATCCAGGTGGTCTCTTGGGCTCAGCCTTCACTTGCTGACATTCCAAACACTTCGATACATATTCAGCAATCTCTCTTTTCATTCCAGACCACCAATAAATCTCTCTAAGGTTTCTGTACATTTTGGTGCTTCCGGGGTGTACTACATATCGTGATCTGTGCCCTTCTTCCAGGATTACCTTCTTGATATCATCATCATTGGGTACATAGATTCTGCCTCTGAATATCAAGATATCATTCCTAACACTGAAGTCTTTAGCCTTCTCTAAACCTCTGCTCATCAACTCTCTCGTTTTCTGCAATTTAGGATCTAATAATTGTCTCTCTCTGATTCAACGTACTAGATCAGGTTCTATCTGCATACGATCCATACTCACTCCCTGACTAACGAGTCGAAACTCTCCGGGCCAATCTCTAACTGTAGCTACAAGACTGCACTGGCTAGCCATAAATGATACTAAGGTGGCAATGGATTCATCTGAAACTCCACTGTGACTTAGTGCATCTGCTACCATGTTAGCTTTCCCCAGGTGGTATTGAATATCAAATCTATAATCCTTCAAAAGGTCTAACCACCTTCTCTGCCTCATATTCAGATCTCTTTGGGAGAAGATGTACCTTAAGCTCTTGTGATCTGAGTATATCACAAACTGTGCACCAAATAGGTAGTGTCGCCAAATCTTCAAGGCAAACACTATGGCTGCAAGCTCAAGATCATGCGTAGGATAATTACGCTCATATGGCCTCAAAAGTCTAGAAGCATATGCCACTACTCTACTACTCTGCATCAATACACAGCCCAATCCGATGCCAGACGCATCACAATACACTACAAATCCCTCATTCACGGATGGTATCACCAAAACTGGGGCTAATGTCAATCTGCTCTTCATCTCTTGGAAACTATCCTCACACTTCTGATCCCAATGAAAAACCACGAACTTCTTAGTTAAGTTAGACAACAGGGCGGCAAGCTTAGAAAACCCCTCTATGAATCTACGATAATATCCAACCATCCTTAAGAAATTGCGGATCTCTGAAACATTAGTAGGTTGAGGCCAGTCTGACACTGCCTTCACCTTGGATGGATCCACTGATATGCCATCTCCAGATATAATGTGCCCAAGAAAAGAAATTTGCTTCAACCAGAATTGGCACTTGCTAAACTTGGCATACAACTGATGGCTGCATAAAGTGTGTAGAACTATCTTAAGATGTCATTCATGCGCTTCCCTTGACCTTAAATAGACCAAAATATCATCAATGAAGACTACCACAAAGTGGTCCAAGTGCTCATGGAAGATTCGATTCATCAAGTCCATAAAGACTGCTGGGGCATTCGTCAACCCAAACGGCATCACCAAGAACTCAAAATGGCCGTATCTCGTACGAAAAACTGTTTTCTCTACATCTTCTGAAGCTACTCTCAACTGGTGATAACCTGATCTCAGGTCTATCTTAGAAAACTAGGAGGCTCCCTTCATAATACCTTAGTATCAACAAGATGTGGGGCGAACCTCGATAACTCAGTAAACCGTGCCACATACTAAGCCACAGACTGGCTCCCCTGGGATATATAGAGGAACTCCGCCTCCTTCTGAATCTAGACCTCCTCAGGAAAATAACAGTCATAAAACCGATCCTTGAACTCTTCCCACGAGAGTGGGGCTCTATCTATGCCCATCTCAGCTATCACTGACCTCCACCAGAAGTCAGCCTCGCCCTCTAACACATAGGTGGCCAAGCCTACCTTATCCTCATCTCTACATCCTGTGGCTGCGAAGATCTTCTCAATCCTCACCAACCACCGCTCCGCCTCCATGGGATCAGCATGCCCATGAAAGAGAGGAGGAGACATCCTCCTGAACTATCTCATAGAATCTGCAATCTGGTCGCCTCTCTCAAGACCGGGTGGATTCTACCCATTATTATGGTTCACAGCAGCCTACTGCTGGATCAGGGTGTATACCTCACCCAAAACTCTCCATATCCGGTCTATCTGCCCCCTAGCAACTGGGACATCAGGTGGGACAACATCTGCAGCAGCCAGAACTCCAGCAGGAGCTGCCCTGGGATCCTCTACTGGATCAACCACTAGGTCTATCACTGGATCCTCCGCCGGAATATCCGCGGGATCATACTCTGGTATATATGTGGCAGCCGCTCTACGGCCTCCACCTCTGGGTCTAGGTGCCATAATACTAAAATTTACCAAGTGAAGTCACTTTAGACAAGTTCCATCAATCACTGTTAAACAAACATAACCAATCACAACAATCAACTTAACAAAAGTATTAACATACATTCCTTTGGTTATAGGAGGGAGAAGAAATATGAAGAAATACTTCACCACTACCACTCCCTTCAGTATATCTAAAGCTATACGAAGGTCAAGGTCGTCACAAAAATCTCCTCACTAATCTCTTCATAATAATATATAGGTATATACAAGTTCATTTCATGCAAATTTAACTAATAGCTATCTCATCTGTATAAGGTTAATCACTTCGGCATATACTCAGCATTGGCCTATGCTTCATAATACCTTAGTATAAACCGATACATCTGGCTCATCACGCAAGATCACATATGATAATAGTATTATTTACTCAATCAAAGATAAGGGACGGATCCCTAGAGGCAACCTAAGTGTTCTAGCTAGCGTGCATTCACTCCCCAAACCAACCTAAGGCTTCTAGTCTAGGTTGTGGACCTTATTTATGCTCTAATACCAAAAATTGTCACGCCCCGGAGCCAAGCCTGCCCCTCCAAGGCACGACCCGCTCCAGACCGTGGCAAGTGGGCCATTTCTCTCTTAACAAAACACTGAGGAATTTAAAATTTTTCTCTACATGTGTTAGTGCAACAATTTATACCTGTGCATATCAAAAGTGTGATCATATATATATTTTGAATTGGAATAAAACATGAGAGTTTAGTTACAAAAGAGGGGTGACTAATCACTCCTCTCAAAGGTAAAGGTTTTACAACTCAAAACTATAGATGTAATTACAAAAGAAGATCTAAGGCCTATAGTAATCTTCCTCTCTATACCCGATGGCCTTTTCCTTTCCTTTATCCCCTGCTCGGTCCTTCACACCGGACGTCGATAGATCTGAAAAATAAAATAGAAAGCAACTGTGAGACGAGTGTCTTAGTAAGCAACACATGCATGATTCGGTAAAACACAGTCATGCAAATATATCTCGATAAAAACCATGACATGCGGGTAGTTTGAATATTATAAAATCCACGGCATCTCATGTGTCATATAATAAGTGCATGCATGTGCTTCAGTGTACAGTTCATGAATTTATATCAATTTCAATCAATACACGTTATAATAAGTATAACGGATCCCAAGCTTACGTGGAGGATACGAGTTCTCTATCTCCAGGCCAGGGTGAATACAAGTCCACTACCCCTAACCGAGATGAACCGATCCATCTACCCATCAAAATTTACTGCTGGAAGGCTTGTTCACTACCCTCAAATTGAGGTGAACAATGGTTCACTACCCCCAATTGAGGTGAACAGCATACATGTCTGTAATATCACTCTGTGATGAAGGAGCTAGTTCACTACCCCCAAATTGAGGTGAACAATGTGTGCGCACCTGATTTCGGTCGCGCGACGAGGCACATGCAAAATGATGCATGCCTCGGGATTGTTGGGAGTCGCCACTGCCTGATGGGGTGCAAGAAGACACCTGGGTGCCTAAGTTTTTCTATTAAGGCTTGGTCTGTGGCTTGAGATTCTAAGCAAGTTCTCGGTTACGGTCCGGGGAAATCCGTAAACACCCTAGTCGGCCCCATCAAAAGACGGGTCCCATAGGATTCCCTGGTTTGAGTCAACTCGGTCTGTCTATTCACCCAATTCCTAATCCAGCATTCAAATCTGGTTAAGTCTGGCGGGACCGCCAAAGTGGTGTGGGTCCCTTTACTTGATTTTATCTTTTTTAGCTTAAAGTGAGATGAGTCTGCGTGGGCGGGCCCTGTTGGAAGGCCCGTGGGTTCCTTGGGGGGCTTAGTTAAGCCCACATACCCCTTAGTGGGCCTCAGTCTAGCCTGATAGGCCCTTCGAGCTTTGGTTCAATGAATCCATTTTATTTAAATTTCAAGTTTGGAGATTAAATTTGATTTCCATGCAAAAGTGAGTCTGGATTGACTTGCGGGCCCTTGGGTGGGCCACACCATTGGTTGCCAAGTGATTTTGGGGATTATTTTAATTAGCTGGACCAAACTGGGCCAGGCTTTGGGCTTGGGGCCCTTTACCTGGGCTTGGGCTTGAAAGCCCAAGGCTTCCTGAGTTAGGGTTTAGAAACCCTAAGTTAGCTTGGTTCAATGGGCTTTAGTGGGCCCGAGAGGCCCTACCCGTGGTCTTGGCCAAACCATGCCTAAATCTAAGCATCATGCTTCCAAAATGGGCTTTGGTGGGCCTCAATGAGTTTGGCCCACTCCATTGACTTGGTTTATCTTTATTTAGTAAAATAAGTTTGTCGGGCTTGGTGGGCCCCGTTGGAAGGCCCACTAGCAATCAAATTGGACTGAGTGTCCAAGGCCCATCTTGGGTTCCCGGGTGACCCAGAAATCCTACTGGTTCATCCAGATTGATCAAACAAATCACAAAAATAGCAAAAGATCTCAAAATAGCAAAATTGGCATTTCAGCCGTGTAGCCGACCTTAGTTGTCGGCTACACACACAGCTATGGGTATCCAACCACGATCGTCGGATATAAAGGAAACCATGTTGATCCGACCTGAGTTGTCGGATCAGCTAAAAGATGCCATTTTTTGGGTCTCTGCAATGGGCTTGGGTTTATGGGCTTCTTGGGGTGTTCCAGTGATTGTGTGGGCCCCTGTGTGGGCCCACAGTGGTGCAAACAAGAGTAAACTAAAAGTGAACTACAAAAAAACACCCGAAAGTTAACAACCACTTCAGGCATGGGATCTATAAAAACACAAGCATGCATGTGGTGTGTGCACTAGGCAAGGTGGCATAGACTTCACATGACCCAAAACAGTAGTTAAATTGACACAAGACCCTAATAAAAAAGCTCACCTAAACAGCAAATAAGATGATACTCATGCCATCCTAAGGTACTAGAACATATGCCTTAAATTGGAGTTAGATTATGAGGAATCTTATGCATGCTAGGCAATCCATCCCTATCATGCATGGATAACACATAAAGATAAGAAAAGAACAAATTCCACAGACCTTGCAACATGTTCATGCTCACACAAAACCATGCATGCTAACCCTATCATGCTCACACAAAACCATTTATCTATCTTAGAGGGAAAACCACAAAAGAAGGGGTAAAGGGGATTATTTGGGGGTACAAGAGATGCATAAACATAGGGGAACACCCTCCCCCATTCGAATGGGACAGCCAATAACCAAACAACCTACCAAGAAGCCATTAAACCTTGCTCGAAATGGAACCCTCACTTTCTTGGAGCTGTATGTGTATTCCCCTTTACCATGGGAAGCCATACTCATGATGGAAATGAGAGAAAAGAGGGGGGAAAGCATGGTAGGAAACACATCATAGTATGGGACAACAAATCTTTTCAAACATGCTCAAAACCTTTGCATTTTATATATGTGAAGCAAATGGAGATATGGAGCCTTACCTTGGGGTTTTTAGGAACCCTTGAGTGGTGTAGAGGTTCCCTTTGAAGCAAAATAGGTGCCAGAGCCTTCCCTTCGCACCACCAACAGCAGCCAATCCTCTCTTTCAAACTTGAATATGGTGGAGAAGGGTGGTGGAGAGCTTAAGAATCCTTGGGAGTGAGCATGGAGGAGATGAAGAGAGCTTGGGAGAGATGGGAAAGAGGTTAGAGGGGAAAACTCTCTTGAAAAATCCAGCAACCAAATGGGAGAGCTCCCATACATATGGGACTTGGGGGGGCTTTATTATGTGGATGGTACATGATGGATGCCCATAGGGGATGCATGCTTGGAGGAGAGAGAGAGAGAGAGAGAGAGAGAGAGAGAGAGAGAGAGAGAGAGAGAGAGAAAGAGAGAGAGAGAGATGCATGAGGTGTTGCATGCATGGATGATGCACATGCATGCACATGGGGAACACCAATTATGAGAGAGAGAGAGAGAGAGAGAGAAAGAGAGATGCATCCATGATGCATGCATGGGTGATCATGGGGGAGAGAGAGAGAGAGAGAGAGAGAGAGGTTATGCATGATGTATGCATGGATATTCATGAGGGAAGAAAGAGAGAGAGAGGTGTTTGCATGCATGATGCATGGGGGTGCACATGGGGAACATGCATTTATGAAGGAGAGAGAGAGGGAAAGAAGATGTGGTGGGGAATTAAGCATGTGGGGGATGAGTTATGAAGGAGAGAGAGGGAGAGAAAGATGTGGTGGGGAATTAAGCATGTGGGGGTGATTTTCTTGGTAATTGCAGATTAGTCCCTGAGCTATTTTCACGTCAACTTGATATTCACAGATTCGTCCCCAGGTAATTACAGACATGCCATCAGATATTTTTGACTGTCCTGATATTTAACGGTTTTGCCCCCAGACACCTTTTTCTGCTGTTTTCTCTGATGTTTTTGCCACGTGGGCAGTTTTTTAGGGTTTCTTGTTTTGCTCATAACTTATTATCCGAGACTCCGATTCGAGCAAACTCAGTTGCATTGGAATCGTGTCAGGATGACCTATCCATTGGGACACGTTTGGGCAGCTGTTCTGGGGTTTAGCAGAAAGTCAATTTTCGGCTCCCCCTCAAGTTTGACCGCCCTGCAGATCCTTCATCTGGGCTCCAATTCCTGCAAACTCAATTGCGTTGGAACCATGTCGGGATTCTCTATCCATTGAGATAAAGCAAGGTGGCCAATTATCACTTGATCAAAAAGTCAACTTTTTGTCCCCTCGGGGTTTGACTTTGAACAAGGGTTTTGCATTTTCCGCAATTCCGGGGGTGCAAAAATGAGGTGCTTACACAATGGTTCACTACCCCCAATTGAGGTCAACTGCATATACAATCTGCCAATATCCACTTGTGTGATGGGGCCAGTTCACTACCCCCAAATTGAGGTGAACAATAGTTCACTACCCCCAATTGAGGTGAACTGCCCAAATAGAATGCCAACACCTGGGCCAATGCCCTAAATGAATCTTGTGTACTCCTAGGCTACTGCCTCCTATACAATTTATGTCATGTGTGTAGGGCCAAAGCCCTCTATTCAATAATTCTCAATGTACTTGGGGTCACTACCCTTTGTGTCTTGTAAAACCCTGAATTTTCCTTAAATAATAAAATAAATTAATAAATAATATTCTTGAGAGTTAAAATTGATGGAAATATTTTATTAATGTAGGGATGATATAATTAGTGGAGATCCAGAGTTGGACGCAGATCTGACCGTTCGATCATGAGATATCGAGGTATGTGTTCTGATTGGGCAGTGTATATAGGAAAGTTGTATGTGAGATACATGGGATCAAGAGGTATATATATTAGTTTAATAACCTAAAACGCATTGGTTTGTACTTTCGCTCGTATTGAATAGCCGCAAGCGACAAACACAAACCAAGCTGAGAAGAGAAGAGAAGAAGAAGAAGAGAGGAAGACCAAGGTTCTTCTTGCTCTGAGACATGTTTTGCAATCGTATAGAGGGTTGAGTGTTGCTGTTCAGAAGAGAAGAAGAGGAACGCACGTTCAAGAGGTAAGTGACATTGTTTTAATCGGTTGATTTTTATTTACGTTCGTTTATTCGCAAAAGCATGTTTTTATGAAATATATTGATGCATTTAGTTTGATAAACATGTTATAAGTATGTTAGAATGATATTGGACGAGAAAAATCAAGTTTTGAAACGGTTTCTATTCGTTTTTGGGTGACCGCCGACCTCGACTGTGCTCGGCGATCCTCGGCGCTAGTTATAAATCTTAGACCGCCGAAGACCGCTGGAAGACTTATCGTCGGCGTCCTATTTTGCACTACCGCCAACCACAGACCGCCGAGGCGATCCTGAGCGATCCTAGGCGCTCTGTGTAGAATTTCTCGATTTTCATAATTTCAAACCCTGATTCAATTCCAAACTATTTTTAGACAATTTTAATGATTAATTAAGATGTTTTAAGACTAAAATAAATTATCTAATTCCATGTTTTACAGAAAAATAAATTAGGAAGATATTTAGGACATTAGTTGCCAAACTTTGAAAGTAATTGAGAAATCCAGTTTTTGGAAAACCTAATGTAAAACCGCGAATTTTCCTTAAATAATAAAATAAATTAATAAATAATATTCTTGAGAGTTATAATTGATGGAAATATTTTATTATTATAGGGGATGATATAAATAGTTAAGATCCAGAGTTGGACGCAGATCTGACCGTCCGATCATGAGATATCGATGTATGTGTTCTGATTGGGCAGTGTGTATAGGAAAGTTGTACGTGAGATACATGGGATCAAGAGGTATATATATTAGTTTAATAACCTAAAACGTATTCGTTGTATTCTCGCTTGTATTCGACGACAGCCGCAAGCAACAAACCGAACCAAGCAACTAAGGAGGAAGAAGAAGGAGGAGGAAAGGTCTGGTTTTGGTGTTCTTCATCGTCCAAGGGTTATCTCACGTCTGTGAGTGTAGTTTGTTGGAGAAGAAGGAGAAGCATGCACGTTCAAGAGGTAGGTGACATTGTTTTCGTTCGTTTTTGGTATTTACATTCGTTTAATCGCAAAAGCATGTTTTATATGATCTATTGATGTATTTAGTTTAGTATCAATGTTATATGTATGATAGAATGAGATTGAACGAGAAAAATCACGATTTAAAACTGTTTCCGTTCGTTTTTGTATGACCGCCGACCTCGACTGTACTCGGCGATCCTCGGCGCTAGTTAAAAATCGAAGACCACTAGAAGACGTATCGACGGCGTCCTATTTTGAACTACCGCCAACCACAGACCGCCGCGGCGATCCTGAGCGATCCTAGGGCTCTGTTCAGAATTTGCAGATTTTTGTAATTTCAAACCCTGATTCAATTCCAAACTATTTTTAGACAATTTTAATGATTAATTAAGATGTTTTAAAACCAAAATAAATTATCTAATTCCCTGTTTTACAGAAAAATAAATTAGGAAGATATTTAGGACATTAGTTGCTAAACTTTGAAAGTAATTGAGAAATCTAGTTTTTGGAAAACCTAACTATTATTTGATTATCAAAACAACTCTAAATAACACTATAAACCAGAAAACTTTATAAAGAGAATTCAGTACTCAGGTGACCGAATATTGAAGTAATTGCCAGATTTAACCTTTATATGCCGCTAGGCACCAACCCTTATAGAAATATTATATTTTAGGGAATTTTGGAGTCTAGTGGGCATAGCTGCTTATGGATCCATAGTTGTTGCTAGATAGCTGAGGGATATGTCATTTGGGTTGAGTTTCTCCCTTGTGCGACACGCTTCCTTTGCAAGTTAGTTTGTCTGGGAAGGTCCTATGCTGGAGGGACACCCCGGTGAGCCGCTGGTGATTCCCTGTACATGTGGATAAGCGACCATCTCCATGTATTGATTTTGGTGCTGCATGTTAGTGGTACATGCCAACTCTGATGGGTACGTGTGCAATAAGTCAATGACTACGGCTCTTGTCTAAGCTGCGCTGCATGGGACTTGAGTATCATTAGTAGCATTGCTCCTAAGCCGCACGGTGGTATAGCGATTGGTTGAGAATCATCTCAAAAGGTTTATCTATCTTTGTAAGTCCTACAATGACACTGAAAACACAAACACTTGTTAATATTATTGTATACATGCTGGAGGCATGTGATTGAGATATTGATCGGATGTAACTGTTTAGTGCATCATAGCAAAGTATGAATTATGTTATTGATTTTGATATTGGATTCTTAGAATAGAACTTGCTAAAATTCATCTCTAGAACTGTTTATCATACTGTTTTGTATTCATGAATGATAAGAATGATTATACGAGCCTGATTAGTCGATATTGGTTAATCGTTCATGAACTATTACTTTACTTATATTAACTGTTTAATCATGCATGTGTGACCTACTGGGATATTCGTATCTTACCCTAATTTCATTTCATTTTTCAGCTGATACGCGAGAGGGGGATCTTAGTGATTTCCAAGGAGAGGTAGCTGAGTATTCACCGGAGGATTACTTTTATCCAGATCTTGTTTGAGGTGGAGGATTGTTTAGACTTAGTCATATTTCATAGACTATTATTCATTTGGATTTGATGTACTAGAGAGATGAGAGAGATAGTGATGTACTTTTTTGCAAGTGCACGAATTCGTAACAAGTAATAAAGTGATGAAATAGAGTGTCGAACCCACAGGGAATGGTAGCTACTAAATACTGAAATTACTATCCTAAATTCTATTTGAATAATCAAAGATTTAGATGAGTGTTTAACTAACAATTAAAATTATCACCTAAGAAAATATAAGATTTTGGATTTAATAAGAGATTTAAAATACTAAGGCATTTGATTTCATCATAAACAAATCTGAATTAATTCTTGAATACACATGCTAATGAATTTTATAATCCAATTTGAAAGCGAAAGTCCCTATCCTATCCAATGGTCTCTCTCGAGCACCAACGAACTTACCTTCCCACCATAACTCACTATATCTCTATGTGAATTTAAAAGCAACAAGGCACATTAAGATCTGTAGATTTTCATGTCAAAAACACAAAGCTACGTAAACCATGCCAATATCTCTATCAACATGTAGAGTATGGTATTTTATCATAGGAACTAAAATTGTATATCTCCTCTCGGTCTCAATACAATTATCAAATACAATTGAATGGTGATCAAATACTCAATTGGGTTAAGCACAATAATAAAATACTCAAATAGTGAATCACAAATCCATTAGCAATAATATTCAGAAATAAAACATCATGTTTAGACTACATCAAAGCCTTAGAAAAAGAAATTAGTTCATGACTGAACTAGGAATAACCATTAAAAACAGAGTATATTTAAAAAGAGAAGAAAAGAGAAGAAGTAAACTAATGGAGTCCAAGCTTTGATCTCCCACGTTCCTAGTTCTTCCTCACGTTCCCAGCATCAAAATCCCCCTTATTCACGTTCAAGCTCCTCCTTTTTATATCTCCAAACTTGCCCAGAAATCCCTTGAAGAGAAAATAGAAACTTGCCTTCCAAGACTCCTTATGAAGAGAGAACTTCCTTTCCTTGTATATCCACGATTTTCAAGTCCAAAAACGACCTAATCTTCTTTAATAGAAACCCCTAAAAATCCTCCTAAAGACTAGAAGAAGATCCCCAAGAAAAAGGAAACAAATCCTCAAAGTTCGGAATTTTATAACAAGTTTTTCTTCTTGATCGTTCGAACGGTCATCGAACGCGGGTCGAACGCTCAAGTTAAAAAGCTGTTTTCTTGGCTCTTGTTCGAACGTTCATCGAACGGTCAGCGAACGCTGCTCATAATTTCTCTATTTTTCACCAACGTTCGAACGGCAGTCGAACGTTCAGCGCACGCTGCTCTCGGGTTTCTCTGTAGATCACCAACGTTCGAACGGCAGGCGAACGGCCGGCGAACGCTACTCTCGGGTTTCTCTGTAGAACACCAACGTTCGAACGGCAGACGAACGGCCAGCGAACGTTGCTCATATCTTCTACAATTTGACTCCGATTGTTACGCCGTTTGAACCGTGACTTCTATAATCACCAAGAGTATCTCTACATCAACAAATTAGGCATAATTTAGACAATGAAAATAAAATGTAGAGATGAAAGATTTTGACAATTTCTAAGTAAAATTGGGAATTAAATATGAAATAAAACCAGATAAGTCATGGAATTAATGTGCTATAATGTGGTATTTTCATGACTTGTCACAACCCCCAACTTACTTTTTGCTGGTCCCTAGCAAAACTGACTAAAACAAATAAAACACATGCTATCAAAGACCATAAAAGCAACACCCATAACAACCATTAATATTCAAGGATAACTTAATATTTGAAACTCCATGCTCACAATCTGAAGAAATCAACAATGAGCCTAATCACTTATACTTAGATAGTGGAACATCACAAGTGCCTTTGGTGTAAAGTGATCTAACACATCACTATGAGGCTTCAAAATAATTCCATTATAAAAGTTCTAACAAACCCGAATTCAGAAGACTCCTTATTTTGATGAAACAACCAAAACATGACATTTTGACTATTTTTTTTTTTCACAACATGTGGACTGTGCAATGTCTAGCTTCCTTAAGCTTTCTAATTGACCCTTTTATCGAGTGTTGGACCAATGACTCCCGAACCAGATGGCTCAAAGGGCATTAGGTGTGAAGACACCCCTACAGGTTTTATTAACTCGAGTCAAAAAGGATACGAAGCTAAACTAGCCACATTATCAACCATATAAGGCTCTTTACCTTTCGACGCGAACACTCATTGCTTAGTGAGGCAAGAGGCCCGGTTACTCAGTAAAAAGAAGCTCAAAATCTCTTAGCACTGGTTGTTACTCTGAAAATTTTTTTTTTCTTTTCTCATACCACAATTATCATGCCAAAGTTGTCCATCTATAAGTCAATCAATCAGAACTCAAGTTATCAAAACTTCCATTAATGGTTTCAGTTCTCATACCCCACACATAATGCATTAGTGTGCTCGTGCTAAGTTCAAAGTGAGACAAATGAAATCACACTATCCAAAGATAAGTAATAAAGGCCAAAATTTAGATCTCCTAGTCATGTGATTATGTGTTCAACTATTTAAGCTTAACCAAGAATATCAAGATTGCAAGGCATGAGCTAGAAATTCACATCAAATAAAACTCTCCTACCAGCAGGTTATTCAGCACAATAAATCAAAATCTGGGTTTTAGATCACCAAAACAGGGGTCAATCAAACATGAGATTTCAGCACAACACCCCCCAACTTAAATCTAACATTGCCCTCAATGTCAAAGAGTAGAATGAAAAATAAAGAGAAAAGGGCAAAATACTCCCCAGATTTTCTGATGTTGAGATGGACTGTAGGATGGACTTGTATGACAGTGAATAACCTTCAAGAACCTGAAAAATTAAAACATTTAATGAGTAAAAATGAAAGAAAAACTAAAATGAAAAACACTTGGGTTGCCTCCCAAGAAGCGCTTGGTTATAGTCATTAGCTTGACTGAAAACCATCTTTTATGTTGATGGGTGGAGCAAATAGGAAGACTTGTAGTTCTTGAAGTCCTCATCAACATAAGGCTTTAATCTCTGACCATTGACCTTGAAAGTGCCTTTTGTGTCATGATGAATCTCTACAGCTCCATGGGGGTAAACTTTTACCATAGTAAAAGGGCCAGACCAACGAGAACGAAGCTTGCCCGGAAATAATCTCAGCCTAGAGTTGTAGAGTAAGACTTTCTGGCCCACTAGAAACTCCTTTGGTTGAATATGCTTATCATGCCAGATTTTTGTTCTGTCCTTGTAAATTCGAGCATTCTCATAAGCATCAAGCCGAAATTCATCCATCTCATTTAGCTGAAGAAGCCTCTTCTCTCCAGCTGTCTCAAGATCAAAATTCAAAGTCTTCATTGCCCAGTAGGCTTTGTGCTCTAATTCCACCGGGAGATGACAAGCTTTTCCATAAACAAGTCGGTATGGAGACATTCCAATTGGTGTTTTGAAAGCAGTCCGGTATGCCCACAATGCATCATCAAGCTTCTTTGACCAATCCTTGCGGGATGAGTTAACTGTCTTTTCCAATATGCGCTTCAGTTCCCTGTTGGAAACCTCAACTTGACCACTTGTTTGGGGATGATAAGGAGTGGCAACTCTATGTGTAACACCATATTTACGTAAGAGTGCCTCAAAGTGTTGATTGCAAAAGTGTTTTCCCCCATCACTAATGATTGCTCTTGGAGTGCCAAACCTGGTAAAAATCTGTTTTCTCAAAAAATTCAACACAACTTTAGAATCATTTGTAGGGAGGGCTACTGCCTCTACCCATTTGGAAACATAGTCAACAGCAACTAAAATGTATTGATTTGAGAAAGATGAAGGGAATGGTCCCATAAAATCAATGCCCCAAACATCAAATAATTTAACAACAAGATTATTGTTTAGAGGCATTTCATTTTTTCTGGAAATATTTCCACTTCTTTGACATTGATCACATGATGAAACAAAAGCAAAAGCATCTTTAAAGAGAGAGGGCCAATAAAAACCTGACTGTAGCACCTTGGCAACAGTTTTGTTTGGTCCAAAATGGCCTCCAACTTCGAGTGAATGACAATGCTTTAAGATATTCTCCATCTCTTCTTCAGGTACACATCTCCTAATGATTTGATCTTTGCAATGCTTGTAGAGGAAAGGATCTTCCCAAAAGTAGTGCTTTATATCCGAAAAGAATTTCTTCTTTTGTTGATATGAGAATTCCGGATTTACCACATTGCTAGCCAAGTAATTCACAAAATCTGCATACCAGGGAACTTCTATTAATGAAAAGGCAAGAAGTTGTTCATCTGGAAATACCCCATTGATTGGGATGGATGTGGTGGCTTTTTCATCTTCAAGCTCAAGTCGACAGAGATGATCAGCTACTTGGTTCTCGGTTCCCTTCTTGTCTTTGATTTCCAAGTCGAACTCTTGCAAAAGTAGAATCCACCGTCATAGCCTTGGTTTTGCTTCCTTTTTGGCAAGCAAGTATTTGAGAGCTGAATGGTCAGTATATACAGTAACCTTGGAGCCAATCAAATAAGATCTAAATTTATCAAAGGCAAAAACTACAGCCAATAATTCTTTTTCAGTTGTAGCATAATTGAGTTGAGCATCATTCAAGGTCCTACTAGCATAGTAAATAACATGCAATAATTTATTTTTCCGCTGTCCTAAAACAGCTCCTAAAGCATAGTCACTAGCATCACACATCAACTCAAAAGGCAGCTCCCAATCTGGAGCACAAATTATTGGGGATGAAATCAGTTTTTCCTTCAAAAGCTCAAAAGCATGCAAACAGTCTTTTGAAAAAATAAAGGGTGTATCCTTGACCAACAAGCTACAAAGGGGTTTAATGATCTTAGAAAAATCTTTAATAAAACGACGGTAAAACCCCGCATGCCCAAGAAAACTCCGCACACCCTTGACTGTTGTGGGTGGAGGTAATTTTTCAATAACCTCCACCTTGGCTTTATCCACTTCGATCCCTTTGGATGAGATCCTATGACCAAGCACTATTCCTTCCTGCACCATGAAGTGGCATTTTTCCCAATTTAAAACAAGGTTAGTTTCTTCACATCTTGTCAATACCATAGATAAATGATTCAAACAAGCATCAAAAGAGAAACCAAAAATAGAGAAATCATCCATGAAAATTTCCAGAAACTTCTCCACCATGTCAGAAAATATTGCCATCATGCATCGCTGAAAAGTGGCTGGAGCATTGCACAAACCAAAAGGCATCCTCTTATAGGCAAATGTTCCATAAGGGCAAGTGAAAGTAGTCTTCTCTTGATCTTCTGGTGCAATTTGGATTTGGTTGTACCCTGAGTATCCATCAAGAAAACAGTAATAAGCATGACCAGCAAGCCTTTCCAACATTTGATCAATAAAAGGGAGTGGAAAATGGTCTTTTCGAGTGGCATCATTGAGTTTCCTATAATCTATGCACACCCTCCAACCTGTTACAGTTCTTGTTGGAATAAGCTCATTGGTTTCATTCCTAACAACTGTAATACCACCTTTCTTTGGTACTACTTGAACTGGACTCACCCATGAACTATCAGAAATTGGATAGATGATACCTGCGTCCAGCAACTTGAGAACCTCAGACCTTACCACTTCTTGCATGTTTGGATTGAGCCTTCTTTGTGGTTGTACCGTGGTTTTGTGGCTCTCCTCCATAAGGATTTTGTGCATGCAAATTGAAGCACTAATCCCCTTTATATCGGCTATTGACCAACCCAATGCTGATTTGTGAGTTCTTAACACCCGAAGTAGTTTCTCTTCTTCAAGACCTGTCAAAGAGGAAGAGATAATTACTGGAAAAGAATTTTCAACTCCTAAATAAACGTATTTTAAATGAGAAGGTAGAGTTTTAAGCTCAAGCTTGGGAGGATCATAAATCAGTAAATTCTTTGGGGGATCTTCTTTCTTATGAAGATCTTCAAAATTTGGCTTCTTCTTGTGAGTGTAATGTGGTGAAGCCTCTAAATAGAGTGCACACTCTCTAATGCTCATGTCCTTAGAAGAAATACTCCCTGATTTGGTAATGCATGCTTCTAGTGGTTCCGTTGGATTATTGTCATTGAAGGTATCTGATACCAACTTGCTGATGGTATCAATCTGAAAACATGAATCACTTGTGGAGGGATGCTTCATAGCTTCGAACACATCAAACACAATCTGTTCCTCTTGCACTCTAAGTATAAGCTTCCCTTGTTGGACATCAATAAGAGTTCTTCCCGTAGCTAAGAATGGTCGGCCTAGGATAAGTGGAATTTCTCTGTCCTCCTCCATGTCCAATACAATGAAATCTGCAGGAAAAATAAACTTGTCAACTTTCACAAGAACATCTTCTATGATACCTCTTGGGTATTTGATTGATCGATCCGCCAGTTGGAGAGATACGGTTGTTGCCTTAGCTTCACCAATCCCCAATTTCTGGAAAACAGAATAAGGCATTAGATTTATACTTGCTCCTAAATCACATAAAGCTTTATTGAAATGAGAATTTCCTATTGTGCAAGGAATAGTGAAACTCCCTGGATCTTTTAGCTTTTGTGGAAGTTTATTTTGCAAGATTGCTGTACATTCCTCGGTTAGCATCACCGTTTCATGCTCCTCCCATTTTCTCTTGTTAGACAACATCTCCTTCATGAACTTGCCATAAGTAGGCATTTGCTCCAATGCATCTGCAAAAGGGATGTTAATATGCAATTTCTTAAAAATATCTAGAAACTTAGAAAATTGCTTGCCCAACTTATTTTTCCTCAATCTTTGTGGAAAAGGAATAGGAGGAACATAAGGAGGAGGAGTTTTAGAAAGCAAATCTGTTTTTGTATTTTCTTTATGCTTCTCTTTTTCCTCTTCTTCATCTTCTTTTCTAGCTTCTTGCTGAGTTTCCAGATTTTTCCCACTCCTTAGGGTGATGGCTTTAGCATGTTCTCTTGGATTGGTAATGGTATCACTTGGGAGGGACCCTTGAGATCTTTCTGCCAATTGCTTTGAAAATTGCCCCATCTGGTGCTCAAGGTTCCGGATGCTAGCATCTTGGTTTCGGAAAGTAGTCCTTGCTTCTTGCATGAATCCTGAAGTGTCTTGCATGAACTTGGTAAGCAATTCCTCCATATTTGGCTTCTTTTCTTGCTGTTGGAACCCGGGAGGTTGCTTATTGAAATTCTGAGGACCACTCCAAGAAAAATTTGGATGATTTTGCCATCCGGGGTTGTAAGTATTTGAATAGGGATTATTTGGGCATTGAAAATTTGAGATATAATTGGCTTGGTCGGATGCACCCATGGCAAAAGAGTTTCCAACTTGACATTCAACACTTGAATGATTCCCTGCACAAATTTCACAAACAAAGTGAGTAGATTGAATAGCATTCACATTAATATTATCTACTTTCTTTGTCAACAAAGCAACTTGAGAAGTTAAAGAATTTAATGCATCAATTTCATGAACTCCCTGAATTCTTCTTGGTCCCAAACGATCTGATGGCCATTGGTAGTTATTTGAGGCCATTTCCTCAAGTAAATTGTATGCTTCTTCATAAGGCTTCCCCATCAATGCTCCACCCGCTGCGGCATCCACAATTGTCCGTGTATTTGGACTCAATCCATTATAGAAAGTTTGGACTTGCAACCAATTGGGTAAACCATGGTGAGGACATCTTCTGAGCAAGTCCTTATATCTTTCCCATGCTTCATATAGTGACTCCATGTCGAATTGAGCAAAGGTAGTGATATCATTCCTCATCTTAGCAGTTTTTGATGGAGGAAAGAATTTTGCCAAAAATTTCTAAGCCAAACCATCCCACGTAGTGATGGTCATTGGTGGAAGTGAATTCAACCAACCTTTTGCCTTATCTCTTAAAGAGAAAGGAAAGAGCCTCAACCTTATTGCATCATCAGAAACTCCATTGTGCTTGAAGGTATCACAAATTTCCAGAAAATTTGCAATATGAGCATTGGGATCATCATTCGGCATGCCACTGAATTGCACGGTTGATTGGATCATTTGAATGATGGCTGGCTTTATCTCAAAATTGTTGGCTTGTATTGCTGGCCTTCTAATGCTTGTGTGAGCCCCGGTGACTAATGGCATGGCATAGTCTCTCAAGGCCCTATTGTTCTCCTCTTCTTCAATTTGATTTGCCATTCCAACTGGAGAGTTATTCAAAACTTGCCTCTTCTCCTTGTTCAACCTCCTAAAGGTACGATCAATTTCAGGATCACAAGGAAAGATTTCAGCACTTCTAAAGTGTCGCATACACAAGACCTGAAATAAAAATTAAAGATCCAAATTAAAACTGAGAATAGATAGTATCAATATTAGTAAACAAATCAATCCCCGGCAACGGCGCCAAAAACTTGATGTACTTTTTCGCAAGTGCACGAATTCGTAACAAGTAATAAAGTGATGAAATAGAGTGTCGAACCCATAGGGAATGGTAGCTACTAAATACTGAAATTACTATCCTAAATTCTATTTGAATAATCAAAGATTGAGATGAGTGTTTAACTAACAATTAAAATTATCACCTAAGAAAATATAAGATTTTGGATTTAATAAGAGATTTAAAATACTAAGGCATTTGATTTCATCATAAACAAATCTGAATTAATTCTTGAATACACATGCTAATGAATTTTATAATCCAATTTGAAAGCGAAAGTCCCTATCCTATCCAATGGTCTCTCTCGAGCACCAACGAACTTACCTTCCCACCATAACTCACTATATCTCTATGTGAATTTAAAAGCAACAAGGCACATTAAGATCTGTAGATTTTCATGTCAAAAACACAAAGCTACGTAAACCATGCCAATATCTCTATCAACATGTAGAGTATGGTATTTTATCATAGGAACTAAAATTGTATATCTCCTCTCGGTCTCAATACAATTATCAAATACAATTGAATGGTGATCAAATACTCAATTGGGTTAAGCACAATAATAAAATACTCAAATAGTGAATCACAAATCCATTAGCAATAATATTCAGAAATAAAACATCATGTTTAGACTACATCAAAGCCTTAGAAAAAGAAATTAGTTCATGACTGAACTAGGAATAACCATTAAAAACAGAGTATATTTAAAAAGAGAAGAAAAGAGAAGAAGTAAACTAATGGAGTCCAAGCTTTGATCTCCCACGTTCCTAGTTCTTCCTCACGTTCCCAGCATCAAAATCCCCCTTATTCACGTTCAAGCTCCTCCTTTTTATATCTCCAAACTTGCCCAGAAATCCCTTGAAGAGAAAATAGAAACTTGCCTTCCAAGACTCCTTATGAAGAGAGAACTTCCTTTCCTTGTATATCCACGATTTTCAAGTCCAAAAATGACCTAATCTTCTTTAATAGAAACCCCTAAAAATCCTCCTAAAGACTAGAAGAAGATCCCCAAGAAAAAGGAAACAAATCCTCAAAGTTCGGAATTTTATAACAAGTTTTTCTTCTTGATCGTTCGAACGGTCATCGAACGCGGGTCGAACGCTCAAGTTAAAAAGCTGTTTTCTTGGCTCTTGTTCGAACGTTCATCGAACGGTCAGCGAACGCTGCTCATAATTTCTCTATTTTTCACCAACGTTCGAACGGCAGTCGAACGTTCAGCGCACGCTGCTCTCAGGTTTCTCTGTAGATCACCAACGTTCGAACTGCAGGCGAACGGCCGACGAACGCTACTCTCGAGTTTCTCTGTAGAACACCAACGTTCGAACGGCAGGCGAACGGCCAGCGAACGTTGCTCATATCTTCTACAATTTGACTCCGATTGTTACGCCGTTTGAACCGTGACTTCTATAATCACCAAGAATATCTCTACATCAACAAATTAGGCATAATTTAGACAATGAAAATAAAATGTAGAGATGAAAGATTTTGACAATTTCTAAGTAAAATTGGGAATTAAATATGAAATAAAACCAGATAAGTCATGGAATTAATGTGCTATAATGTGGTATTTTCATGACTTATCAGATAGTAACCATTTTATTTTACCAGACTTTGATATTAATGATTGATGATTAACTTTAATGTTTATTTGAAGATTTTAGACTACACTTCCGCACATACTTGTTACCACACTCTGATAGTATAATAAAGTGAATGGATTATTTAATTCTATTGTCTGGTATATTATTGATGATGTATATGATATGGGCCAGTAACACCTCGGATTTGGTTGTTGAACTGAATTCGGGTTGTTACAGTAGCGAATCGAGTTCGGGTCGGGTGCCGGTTTGCACTGACCTAGGTTCAGGGCGTTACAAAGATGGTATCAGAGCAATGGTCCTAAACCTTAGATAGCTAGCTTTAGGAGAATGGGATTGTGAGTACACTAGATAGAACCCCTAGAATTATTGGATTCTAACAAGTGAATTTGTATTTTGCAGATGGTTGGTAGAGGGAGACGTACTAGAGCATATCCTATTGAGGAGGAGCAGCAGGATGTTCCATTACCTCCACCACCTCCAGGGGGTGATGTGTGGGCTATTGTTAGCAGCTTGGCAGAGCTTCTTGCCAAGGAAAGGGAGGAGAGACTGAGCTAGCACGGCAATGGTGGAAACGGTGGCAATGGTCACGGGGATGAGCTTGTACATGAGAGGGCCATATAGACGGCCAAGGATCTAGAGCAGTTCAGGAAATTGGATCCACCTATCTTCAGTGGACGTCCAGATCCGATGGAGGCTGAGAGATGGCTGATGCGAGTCAAGTGGATTTTTGAGGCTATGGGTTGCCCGATGGGCCGAAGAGTGCGAATTGGCAGCATTCTTGTTTGAGGGTAAGGCAGTTCACTGGTGGACAGCCAAGAAGAGGCAGGACCCACAGGCTACGTACATGACGTGGGATAGATTCAAAGAGGTCTTCTATGACCAATACTTTTCTAAGGAGATCCGGATCAAGAAGGAGCGGGAATTTATGGAGATTACCCAGGGGAGCCAGACAGTGGCCCAGTACGAGGCTAGATTTGCAGCCTTGTCTCGATTTCACCCCACATGACACAGGATGAGAGGAGGTTAACTTCACACTTTGAGCGGGGTCTGAAGCTCGAGATTAAGAGTATGCTGACAGTACACTTATGCACAGAACTGAAGGACGTGGTACGTAGAGCCACCAAAGCTGAGAGTGACATAGAGGCTAGAGTGAGCCAAAGCAGAGCTAGACCACCTATGAGGCTGGCAGACCAGAGAGGTTTCCTTAGTGGAAACAAGAGGGCCAGAGACTGGACTAGGATGGAGCCTGTAGGAGGATAGTATAGGCCATCTCAGAGGGGATGTACCAGTTGTGGCAGGTATCATGTACCTGGTCCGCGTGTCGCAGCACCGGGCACTTGTTACAGATGTGGAAAGGCGGGTCACAGGATCACGGATTGTCGATTCTCTCCTAGTTAGCAATCGTTAGCAGTGCCACGACCAGCGTTACCACAGCAAAAGACCGCGCCTACTTTTCCATAGAGGCCACAGTTTCAGCAAACAGCTCAGAGAGCACCAGTTGGGCAGAAGCCCCAAGGCAAAGGAACAGTTCAGAGAGGAGGCCAGAGGCAGGCAGTACCTGCTCAGCAGCCACAGCCAGCGAGAGCGTATGCAGTGGAGGCACATGAGGAGCATAAGCCTGATCGTATGGAGGATATCGAGGCTGATCACGAGGCACCTGAGCTGATCGGAGGTATTCTTTTCATCTGTGGTAGATCAGCATGTGTTCTGTTTGATTCTGGTGCTTCCCATTCATTTATATCACTTGCTTGTGCACGACGGATTGGTTTGTCACCCACTGAATTGGATGTTGCATTGTCTGTACACACACCTTTGGGAGAGTCTACTAGAGTCGAACATGTGTATAGAGACTGCATGATTAGATTGGGTAGACTAGAGTTGTCTGGCGATTTGATTGCCTTAGACATTGGAGGTTTTGATGTGATATTAGGGATGGACTGGTTATGTAGACACCATGTGACGTTGGATTGCTATGCGGGGACAGTGATAGTTAGAGGGCCAGATCAAACCACTCATTGTTTCAAATGTGAGGGGTTGAAGTCACGGATTGGTCTGGTAGCATCTGTGATAGCTGAGGAGTGACACCCTTGTCATCTCTGATGTACCTGTAGTTCAGGAGTTTGTGGATGTGTTTCCAGAGGATTTACCTGGATTACCACCTGCTAGAGGAGTAGAGTTCAAGATCCAGTTGATGCCTGGTACGGCTCCAGTTTCAAAGCCACCTTATAGGCTTGCGAAACCATAATTGGAGGAACTGAAGAAGCAGCTAGATGAGCTTCAGGAGAAAGGGTTCATCAGACCGAGTGTGTCGCCATGGGGCGCACCAGTTCTGTTTGTGCAGAAGAAAGATGGTAGTTTGAGTATGTGTATCGATTATAGGCAACTGAATCAAGTGACAGTGAAGAACAAGTTTCCGTTGCCTAGGATTGATGACCTGTTTGACCAGTTAGGAGATGCATCTTGGTTCTCCAAGATAGATTTGAGGTCAGGATACCATCAGTTGAGAGTGGCAGAAGAGGACATAGAGAAGACAGCTTTCCGTACACGCTATGGGCATTATGAGTTCTTGGTTATGCCTTTTGGGCTGACCAATGCCCCAGCTGTTTTCATGGACCTCATGAACAGGATTTGTCATTCATACTTGGACAGTTTCGTAGTAGTGTTCATTGATGACCTCCTAGTATACTCTAAGACTCGAGAGGCACATGTTGGGCATTTGAAGG
This sequence comes from Buxus sempervirens, assembly GCA_947561395.2. Lineage (NCBI taxonomy): Eukaryota > Viridiplantae > Streptophyta > Magnoliopsida > Buxales > Buxaceae > Buxus > Buxus sempervirens. The sequence goes on from OX387185.1 coordinate 14,352,057, forward strand.
CAGTATTGCACACTTTGAGAGACCACGGGTTGTATGGGAAATTTAGCAAGTGTCAGTTTTGGCTGAGACAGATTTCATTCTGAGGTCATGTTATCTTAGGAGATGGTATATCTGTGGACCCTGAGAAGGTTAAGGCAGTGGAAGAATGGCCTAGACTTACGACAGTGACAGAGGTCAGGAGTTTCCTTGGTATGGCAGGGTACTATAGGAGATTCATCGCAGGATTTTCACGTATAACTTCACCTTTGTCTAATCTAACCAAGAAGGCAGTGAAATTCCAATGGGATGAGAAATGTGAGCAGAGTTTCCACGAATTGAAGCAGAGATTGACTACTGCACCAGTTTTGATTGTGTCATCCATGGATGAGGCATTTGCAGTATATTGTGATGCTTCTAGGATCGGCTTGGGATGTGTATTGATGCAGTAGGGCAGAGTTATAACGTATGCTTTGAGATTGTTGAGGCCGCATGAGAAGAACTACCCTACTCACGATCTAGAGTTAGCAGCCATAGTCTTCGCACTGAAGCTATGGAAGCATTACCTTTATGGGGTAGAGTTTGAGATATTTTATGATCATAAGAGCTTGAGGTATCTATTTTCATAGAGAGACTTGAATATGAGGCAGCAAAGGTGGATGGATCTGCTTAAATATTTTAAGTTTACGTTGCAATACCACCCTGGTAAAGCAAACGTAGTGGCTAATGCTTTGAGCAGAAAAAGTGCAGTTGATGATCAGGCAGCCACTTTAGCAGCTTTTATGATGAGCCAGTGTAGATTGGTTGATTCAGTCAAGGATTGGCAAGGAGAGTTTAGCATGCCACAGGATGGAGTGATCCGAGTTGCTCGTGTTCAGATTGAGCCAGATTTGGTTCAATTGATTCGGGAAAGACAGTTGACTGACCCACAGTTGATTCAGACTAGGGAGATGATGAGTAAAGGATCTGAGGCAGCTGTAGATTTTTTAGATAGAGATGGGCTATTGAGATATAGAGGCCGTATTTGTGTTCCAGCTGATGAGGAGATTAAGGAAAAGATATTAACAGAGGATCATAGATCGAATTATGCTGTTCATCCAGGAAGTATGAAGATGTACAAGAATTTGAAAGAAATCTATTGGTGGTCAGGAATGAAGAGAGAGATTGCAGAGTATGTGGCAAAGTGCTTGACATGCCAGCAAGTGAAGGCTGAACATCAGAAACCACCTGGTTTACTTTAGTCACTTCCTATTCCAGAATGGAAGTGGGAGCATGTGACCATGGATTTTGTATCTGGATTACCATTGACAGCAAAGAAAGAAGATGCCATTTGGGTTGTTGTGGATAGACTGACTAAGTCGGCACATTTCTTGCCTATTAGCACTACACAGCAGTTGAAGTCTTTAGCTGAGCTATATGTCAAGGAGATAGTGAGACTTCATGGAGTGCCAGTTTCCATAGTGTCTGACAGAGATGCACGATTCACGGCACGCTTTTGGCTTGCATTTCAGGCAGCCTTAGGAACTAAGCTTAATTTCAGCACCAGCTATCATCCTCAGACAGATGGACAGTCTGAGCATACTATTCAGACGTTGGAAGATATGCTGAGATGTTTTGTTATGGATTGGGGAGGCAATTGGAATCAACACCTACCATTGGTGGAGTTTGCCTATAATAACAGCTATCAGGCGAGTATTCAGATGACACCATTTGAGGCACTTTATGGCAGACCATGTAGATCCCCAGTGTGCCGGGTGGAAGTTGGAGAAAAACAACTTATTGGGCTGCAGATTGTATAGGATAGCATTGAGAAGGTAAATCAGATTAGGCAGAATATGCTTACAGCCCAAAATCGTCAGAAGAGTTATGCAGACACCAGAAGAAGAGACTTGCATTTTGAAGTTGGTGATTTGGTATTTCTGAAGATATCACCATCTCGTGGAATTAAGAGATTTGGAAAGAAAGGCAAGTTGGCTCCACGATATATAGGTCCATTTGAGATTAAGGGTACAGTGGGACTAGTAGCATACAGATTGGCTTTGCCTACACAGTTGGAAGGAGTTCATGATGTATTCCATGTTTCTATGTTGAGGAAGTATGTGCATAACCCTACTCATATCATTCAGCATGAGCCGATAGTAGTGCGAGGGGACTTGACTTATGAGGAGCATCCAGTTGAGATTTTGGACAAAAAGGAGCAGGTTCTTCGTACTAAAGTAATTCCACTTGTGAAAGTACTTTGGCAGAATCACACAACTGAGAAAGCTACTTGGGAATTGGAATCGGAAATGCAGAGAAAGTATCATAACCTATTTCCAGAATCACAAGGTAAATTTAGAGGACGAAAATTTTCTTTTAGGAGGGGAGGATGTAAAACCCCAAATTTTCCTTAAATAATAAAATAAATTAATAAATAATATTCTTGAGAGTTACAATTTATGGAAATATTTTATTATTGTAGGGGATGATATAATTACTCGAGATCCAGAGTTGGACGCAGATCTGACCATCCGATCATGAGATATCGAGGTATGTGTTCTGACTGGGCAGTGTGTATAGGAAAGTTGTACATAAGATACATGGGATCAAGAGGTATATATATTAGTTTAATAACCTATAACGTATTCGTTGTATTCTCGCTTGTATTCGACGACAGCCGCAAGCAACAAACCGAGCCGAGCGATTGAGGAGTAAGAAGAAGGAGGAGGAAAGGCCTGATTTTGGCGTTCTTCATCGTCCAAGGGTTATCTCACGTCTGTGAGTGTAGTTTGTTGGAGAAGAAGGAGAAGCACGCACGTTCAAGAGGTAGGTGACATTGTTTTCGTTCGTTTTTGGTATTTACGTTTGTTTAATCGTAAAAACATGTTTTTATATGATCAATTGATGTATTTAGTTTAGTATCAATGTTATATGTATGATAGAATGAGATTGAACAAGAAAAATCCCGATTTAAAACTGTTTCCGTTCGTTTTTGTATGACCGCCGACCCCTACTGTACTCGGCGATCATCGGCGATCCTCGGCGCTAGTTAAAAATCTTAGACGCCGAAGACCGCTGGAAGACGTATCGTCGGCATCCTGTTTTGAACTACCGCCGACCACAGACCGCCGGGGCGATCCTAGGCACTCTATTCAGAATTTGCAGATTTTTGTAATTTCAAACCCTGATTCAATTCCAAACTATTTTTAGACAATTTTAATGATTAATTAAGATGTTTTAAGACCAAAATAAATTATCTAATTCCCTGTTTTACAGAAAAATAAATTAGGAGGATATTTAGGACATTAATTGCCAAACTTTGAAAGTAATTGAGAAATCTAGTTTTTGGAAAACCTAACTATTATTTGATTATCAAAACAACTCTAAATGACACTATAAACCAGAAAATTACATAAAGAGAATTCAGAACTCAAATGATCCGAATATTGAAGTAATTGACTGATTTAACCTTTATATGCCGCTAGGCACCAACCCTTATAGAAATATTATATTTTAGGGAATTTTGGAGTCTAGTGGGCATAGCTGCTTATGGATCCATAGTTGTTGCTAGATAGCTGAGGGATATGTCATTTGGGTTGAGTTTCTCCCTTGTGCGACACACTTCCTTTGCAAGTTAGTTTGTCTGGGAAGGTCCTCTGTCTGGAGGAACACCCCAGTGAGCCGCTGATGATTCCCTGTACATGTGGATAAGCGATCATCTCCATGTATTGATTCTGGTGCTGCATGCTAGTGATACATGCTAACTCTGATGGGTACGTGTGAAATAAGTCGGTGACTACAGCTCTTGTCTAAGCTGCGCTGCATGGGACTTGAGTATCATTAGTAGCATTGCTCCTAAGCCGCACGGTGGTATAGCAATTGGTCGAGAATCATCTCAAAAGGTTTATCTATCTTTGTGAGTCCTACAATAACACTGAAATCACAAACACTTGTTATTATTATTGTATACATGTTGGAGGCATGTGATTGAGATATTGGCCGGATGTGACTATTTAGTGCATCCTAGCAAAGCATGAATTATGTTATTGAGTTTGATATTGGATTCTTATATTAGAACTTGCTGAAATACATCTCTAGAACTGTTTATCATACTGTTTTGTATTCATGAATGATACGAATGATTATACGAGCCTGATTAGTCGATATTGCTTAATCGTGCATGAACTGTTATTTTACTTATATTAACTGTATAATCATGCATGTGTTACCTACTGGGATATTCGTATCTCACCCTACTTTTATTTCATTTTTCAGCTGATACGCGAGAGGGAGATCATAGTGATTTCCAGGGAGAGATAGCTGAGTCTTCACAGGAGGATTACTTTTATCCGGATATTGTTTGAGGTGGAGGATTGTTATAGACTTAGTTATATTTGATAAACTATTATTCATTTGGATTGATGTACTAGAGAGATGAGAGAGATAGTAACCATTTTATTTTACCAGACTTTGATATTATCGTTGATGATTAACTTTAATGTTTATTTGAGGATTTTAGACTACACTTCCGCACATACTTGTTTCCGCACTCTTATAGTATAATAAAGTGAATGGATTATTTAATTCTATTGTCTGGTATATTATTGATGATGTATTTTATATGGGCCAGTAACACCTCGGATTTGGTTGTTGAACTAAATTCAGGTTGTTACAGTAGCGAACCGGGTTCGGGTCGGGTGCCGGTTTGCACTGACTAGGGTTCAAGGCGTTACATGTCTCATGCTTCAGATAATGGGCCAAAGCCCTTGACTTGAGGTGGTACAATTGTAACACGGGTCCAATACCCTTCATACTATGGGTATGATACCAGGCCGAAGCCCATCTGGTCATAGGTGGTGTACTCATGTTACTGGTCAATGGTATAGGGTTTGGTTTCCTACAAATTCTACATCTCATGGCTCTTCGGGGCACCCTACGCCTCAACTCTTTTGATACTTGTATGCCTTGGTTTTGTTTCTTAGTTTCTCCTTCTAGTAGTTATTTAGAAGGTGTTTGAAGTGATGGATTCAAGTTATCCTACTTCTATAGTAATCTGGGACAGAACTTCTCTCTAAGACCTTCTTTAGGAAAACGTACCCAAAATCTTTATTCTTTGAAATTTTGAGATGCTTCCAGTTGGAACACCTCCTAAACACCTAACTCTTACTTATACATGGGTTGGATTTGAACAAAATCAAATGGTGGTATGATCTGGGTTGAAACCTCGAAAATGGGAATTTCTGGTAAGGTCGCTCGATGGGTTGCTCGAACTGGCTTCGAGCAGCTAAGAATTTCACTCTCGGGTTCTCTGTCTTGACCTTTCGCTAGAACAATCGCTCGAGCGGCCATGACTCAAATCAATTTCCGAACTGTCTAAAACTATCGCTTGATGTCCACTCGAGCGACTACCCTAGCGGCTGGGTTTTCTCAATAGCTCGCGAAATCCGAACTTGTGGGGATTTCGATTTTTTCTCAAATCTGACTTGTTCTAGGTGTTTTTGGGCTCAAAATCTCTCCTAACATGTGTAGAAATCTACTACCTACAAAACCCCTCAAAGAAATCTATCCTATTGGCCCTAGAACTCGTTTTCACATCACAACCCTAACATTCATCTAAACATACGAAAAAGGCCGAAATCTTGAAATAAGGGTTGGGGTGGTGTTGCTTACCTCTTGCAATCCTTCAAGCAAGTTCCTTAGCTCCTAAATCAACCCACGAATAGCTCCTTGGTTGATTTCTCCGAAAATCTCCACCGAAAACCCCAAACAGGAATGGCTTCCTTGGTTCTTTCTTTTCCTTTTTCTTGCAAGCAAACACCCCAATGATTTGGAATAGGATGGAGGACGAAAATGGGGAAGGATGATGGAGAAGAAAATGAAGAGAATGAGAGTGTGGGAGAGAGAAGAGAGGAAAATGGGAGAAGGGTTTGGGTTTGGTCGTGTATGGGTTTTACTTTGCGGTTTCTCACTTAAGTGGCCTCTCCACAAGACACAAGTTATTACAAGTTTGCCACTTCTCCTTCCTACATTGCACATTACTAATCATACTTAGCATATTTTATCTCACCATAATAAATCTCGTATAACCAAATAACAGATACTCACCTTCTTAGGCTGCTGACAGCCCTGGGCTTAGCCACTTTGGCTGGCTTTAGGCTTAAGCTACTCCAGCTTCACCTACACATCAAGTTCTCAGATTAGGGTATGCTAGGGATATTGGAACGGGGTTTCACAAACAATAACAAGAACAACTGGCCATGACATATACACAAACAATCCTAGTTAAGTCTATGGATCCATACCTTAAGGTTCATTATGCAGGTTGATGTACTTTTTCGCAAGTGCACGAATTCGTAACAAGTAATAAAGCGATGAAATAGAGTGTCGAACCCACAGGGAATGGTAGCTACTAAATACTGAAATTACTATCCTAAATTCTATTTGGATAATCAAAAAGTGAGATGGGTTTTTAACTAGCAATTAAAATTATTAACTAAGAAAATATAAGATTAAGGTTCAATAAAAGATTTAAAAAACTAAGGCATTTGATTTCATCATAAACAAATTTGAATTAACTCTTGAATACACATGCTACTGAATGTTATAATTCAATTTGAAAGCGAAAATCCCTATTCTATCCAATGGTCTCTCTCGAGCACCAACGAACTTACCTTCCCACGGTAACTCACGATATCTCTATGTGAATTTAAAAATAACAAGGCACATTAAGATCTGTGGATTTTCATGTCCAAAAACACAAAGCTACATAAACCATGCCAATATCTCTATCAACATGTAGAATATGGTATTTTATCACAGGAACTAAAATTGTATATCTCCTCTCGGTCTCAATACAATTATCAAATACAATTGAATGGTGATCAAATACTCAATTGGGTTAAGCACAATAATAAAATACTCAAAGAATGAATCATAAATCCTTTAGCAATATTATTCAGAATTAAAACATCATGTTTAGATTACATCAAAGCCCTAGAAAGAGAAATTAGTTCATAACTGAACTAAGAATAACCATCAAAACAGAGTATATTAAAAAGAGAAGAAAAGAGAAGAAATAAACTAATGAGATCCAAGCTTTGATCTCTCCCACGTTCCTTGGTTCCTCCTCACGTTCCTAGCATCAACCTCCTCCTCTTCACGTTTCGACTCCTCCTTTATAGAAATCACATAAACTTGCCCAAAAATCCCTTGAAGAGAAAATAGAAACTTTCCTTCCAAGACTCCTAAGGAAGACAGAACTTCCTTTCCTTGTATATCCACGACTTAGACGTCCAAAAACGACCTAATCTCCTTAATTAGAAACCGCTTAAAGTCCTCCTAAAAACTAGAAGAAGATCCCCAAGAAAAAGGAAACAAAATCCGCAAAGTTCGGAATTTTATAACAGGTTTTAATACTTGAACGTTCGAACGTTCATCGAACGCGGGTCGAACGTTTAGGTCAAAAAGTTGTTTCCTCTTCTCTTGTTCGAACGTTCATCAAACGGCCAGCGAACGCTGCTCATAATTTCTCTATTTTTCACCAACGTTCGAACGACAGGCGAACGTTCAGCTCACGTTGCTCTCGGGTTTCTCTGTAGATCACCAACGTTCGAATGACAGGCGAATGGCCAGCTCACGCTGCTCTCGGGTTTCTCTGTAGATCACCAACATTCGAACGACAGGCGAACGGTCAGCAAACATTGGTCATATCTTCTACAATTTGACTCTGATTTTTACGCCGTTTGAACCGTGACTTCTATAATCACCAAGAGTATCTCTAAATCAACAAATTAGGTAAAATTTAGATAATGAAAATAAAATGCAAAGATGAAAGACTTTGACAATTTCTAAGTAAAATTGGGAATTAAATATGAAATAAAACCAGATAAGTCATGAAATGAATGTGCTATAATGTGGTATTTTCATGACTTATCACAGGTGTGTTCATTTGTCAATTCCATAACAATTATAACAACAAAGTGTGGAATAATAACACATCAATTATATATCCAAGCTTGAGTAGAGGATGCTAGTTCTCTATCTCCAAGTTGGGAGTAACAAGGGTCGACTACCCCAACTGAGATGAACCGCTCAACAACCCACCAAGACTTACTTGTCAATTTCTCATGATCAATACCTCATGCCTTCTTGCATGTAAAATACTCCAGGGTAGCCCATGGCCTTACCCGAGTCAATCTTGGGCCACTGCCCTTTGCTCAATATAACTCAATGCCATTGGGGCCATTGCCCTTTCATTTATACTCAATACAACGGGCCACTGCCCTTCACTCTAGGTGTAAAATACCAAGCCGAAGCCCATCTGTTCATGAGTGGTGTACTCACATTGATGGTCAATGGTATAGGTGTGATTTTCTGAAAATTCTCTACCTTTCATGACTCAATTTGGGCAACCTATGCCTTAACTCTTTTGATACTTATACAATTTGGTTTTGGCTTTTGTTTTCTATTTCTAATGGTCATTTGGAAGATGTTTGAAGTGGTAGGATCAAGCTATACTATTTCTGTAGTAATCTAGGACAGAAACTCATTCTAAGACCTCCTTGGGCAAAACGTACCCAAAATCTTTGTTCTTCGGAATTTTGAGATACTTCCAGTTGGAACACCTCTTGGATACCTAACTCTCACTTATATATGGATTGGATTTGAATAAAAACAAAGGGTAGTTTAATCTGGGCTAAAAACTCAAATTTTAGAATTTCTGGTAAGGGCGCTCGATGGGTCGCTCAAGCCTGCTTCGAGCGGCCAGAAATCAGCTCTCGGGTTCTTTCTGTTAAGACACTCACTAGAATAGTCGCTCGATGGATCGCTTGAGCGCCTATGCCTTAAAACTCTATCTAAACTACCTAAAACCATCACCTGATGCTGCGCTCGAGCGACTGCTCGGGCGGTCTGGGTTTTTTGACAGCTCGTGAAATCAGAACTTTTGGGATTTTGGTTTTCTCTCAAATCCCACTCGTTCTAAGTGTTTTTGGGCTCAAAATCACTCCTAGAAAGTGTAGAAATCTACTGCTTACAAAACCCCTCAAAGAAATCCTTCCTATTTGGCCTAGGACTCGTTTTCACTTCTCAACCCTAACATTCATCTAAACATGCAATTTTTGGCCGAAAATGGAAGACAAGGTTGGGGTGGTGTTGCTTACCTCTTGCAATCCTTTAAGCAAGTTTTATAGCTCCTTTTCCAAGCCACGAACAGGTCGTTAATTGCCTCTTGGTTGATTTCTCCGAAAATCTCCACCAAAAGCACCCACACGAAAATGGTTCCCTGGGGTTTCTTCTTTTCTTTTCTTGCCAACCAGCACCTCCAATGGGTTGGAATTAGATGGGGGACAAAAATGGGGAAGGATTATGGGAAGGAGATGAAGGGAATGAGAGTGGGACAAGAGAGTGAAGAGAATGGGAGAAGGGTTTTGGGCAAAGGGGTGTTGGTCGTATGGGCTCCCTTTGGGTGTTTTCTCCCTTAAGTAGCTTCCACAAAACACTAAATATTACGAGTTTGCCACTCCCTTCCTACATTGCACATATCCAATTAATACTTAGCTAATTTATCTTACCATATGGAATCTCATCGTACCAAATAGAGGTTGCTCACCTCCACAGGCTGCTGACAGCCCGAAGCTTAGCCACTTTGGCTGGCTTTAGACTTGAGCTTCTCCAGCTTCACCTACACATCAAGCTCAATGATTAGGGTATGCTAGGGATATTGGAACGAGGTTTCACAATATGTGTTAGAACTGATCAGAATAGATAAAAATTTAGTTTTCAGTCACTGTTTGCCGCATTCCTTTGGGCGCCTAGCACCGACCACCTAGGCGATCATAGGCACCCTTAGAACTGAATTAGCCACCCACCCATCGCCTAGACGATGGGGGTAGGTGCTAATATCTATAACGAGCACCTAGAGGGACCACCTAGGCGATCCCTGAGCGCTCGTAGAAACTAAAAATCACCGAAATTTGAACTGGCGCCTAGCCAAAGCGCCTGGGCGTCTTGTACTAAGCGCCCATAATAGAAAAATCCAGATTTTTATAATTTGATTCCTAAATCAATATTAAATGATTTTTAATAGAATTTATCAATTAAATTAGATAACTTATGACAGAATAAATTACCCTGTTTTCCACAAAAATAATTAGGGAGTTATTTTAGGTTATTAGTTGCCTAAATTTGAACATAATAAGAAATTCTAAGCTTTTGTACAAATGAACTTTATAAATTTGGAATAATTATTTTACATACCATAAACCAGATTTCTACTGATAGAACTTTCGGATCAGAATTTCAACCTAGATAACCCAATTTTGATGAAAATTACAGATTTGACATTTATATGCCGCTAGGCACTATTATTTACAGAAAGATGGGTCCTTAGGGATTTTGGTGTCTAGTGGGCATATCTGATTATTGATCCATAGAATAAGCTAGATAGCTAAGGGATATTTCATTTGGGTTGAGTTACTCCCTTGCGCGAGCGCGCTTCCTTTGCAAGTTAGTTTGCACTGGAGGATCCCGTGTCTATAGGGTCATTTCGAGCCTCACTGGTGATTCCTGTACATGTGGATTAGCGGCCATCTCCATGTATTGATTCAAGTGCTGCATGCTAGTGGTACATGCCAACTCTGTTGAGTTCATGCGCAATAAGTCGATGACTACGGCTCTGATCTTAGGAGATGTCTCGAGTTTGAGTGCCATAGTAGCTTTGCCAATAAGACGTACGGTGGTATAGCAATTGGTCGAGAGTCATCTCAAAGGTGTATCTTTCTTTGTGAGTCCTACAATGACATTAATATCATGATATACTTGTTGCTATTTCATTGACGCATGTGAGATGCATGTATGTGATACATTATGGTTGGATGTGACTGCTTAGTACATCCCAGTGTTATTGGATACTGAGTTGCCGGTATTGTTTTGGATTATGCTGTAAAATTCTGAATCTTAGTTCATATTATTATTTCTTCTACCATCTGATCCTTAGAAATTTTTGAATGCTGTTTTATGTTTCGTGTTTGCTACGACTGTTTAAACGAGCCTGCCTATCCATGCCTGATTAATCATGCATGAATGATTACTTTTATATATAAATTGTTTCTATCATGCTTGTGTTACCTACTGAGATATTCGTATCTCATTCCTATCTTTTGTTTGTTTTTCAGCTGATACGAGAGAGGGGGATCTTAGTGGTGATTTTCAAGGAGATTTTGCTGACTTTTTGCCAGAGGATTACTACTAACCGGATTGAGCTGAGCTTGATGAGAGTTGATATTTAGACTTTGACGATTATTTTATTTATTTGGCTTTGATGTATCTAGATACAGAGAGAGAGATTGAGAGTTTTTAGTACCCTTGATTTACCAGACTTGAGCAATGGATTTGATGGTCATTCATTTTACTTTATATTTATGGTGATGTTAGACTTACACTTCCGCATATTATTCTTCCGCACTCTGATAGTAATAAAATGGATTATTTATCTTTAATTTTCCAGTCTGGTTAAATGTTGATGTTATATTCATATGGGCCCAGTGTGAAACCCCAGATTTTTATACCATTAGCACACCCTAAATAGTGTAATTTATTGTGTAGGTGAAGTTGGAGAAGCCCAGACTTGAAGCCAGCCAAGTGGCTAGGTCCCGGCTTATCAGAAATGGATGAAGGTAAGCAATCCCAAGATTTTTGAATAAATTTAATTGTGAGACGAAAAATATAGCTAAGTGGTGATGTGTTGTGTGTGCAATAGGAGGAGAAGGGCAAACTTGGAAATGCCTTGGAAAAGTTGGGAACATTTGCTTAAGGGTAAAGGAGCTCACCTTGCTCCATTAGTATGAAACACCACCACCCTTTCTCATCTTCATCTTCAACTTCATCTTCTTCTTCCATTCTCTCCCACTCTCTACTCTCATCTTCTACTCCTTATTCTCCCAATCATACATCTAGTTAGCCAAGTGTGAGAAGAGGCTCTTGCAAGAAAAGAAGAAGAAGGAGCACTCAAGGGGGGTGATTTTCGTTTGGGTTTCTTGTTGGAGATTTGTGAAGGAAGCAACCAAGGCAGCAATGGTGCTATTCATGGGTTGATATAAGAGCTAGAAGACTTGTGTAATGCCCCGAATCCGTGTTTTTCATTAAAGATATAACACGTCTCCTAGAGGGTTAGGTAAGGATCTCAATAATGGTAATCGCTGGATAATCACACACAATTTATATCATATCAGAGTGCACAATCAAAATTCTCATCCAAACAATTTATAGAATCTTCAAATACATCAAATGGTTCCAATTTACTACCTTATTACAATTTCCACAAAATTAATTAAACAAAGTTTAAGACTAAGCAACCTACTAGTCTAAGGTTGGTAGTAATAATCCTCCTCCCTATAGGTGTCAGTCGGATCTACCCCAGGAGGCGCCGCACCACGAAGATCTGAAAATAAAACAACAACGAGGGATGAGATACAAATATCTCAGCGAGTGACACATGCATGCAGAAATAGTTAACACAGTTATAAGACATGCTTCGATAAATAACCCACAATTTAAAACAACAAATTTCTGGTAACAACAAAAAAAGGGTCAATGTCATGCATATGGTTACATTGATTAATTTACATGCCAAGTAGACACTCCACACCTCCATGTACACAGTTCCGGCCTACTCAGGGTATCGGACACTCTGAAATGACGGCCTACTCAGGGTATCGTCATCCAATGCCGGCCTACTCCGGGTATCGGCACTGACAACCAGGCCTACTCAGGGTATCTGGCTGCTCTACACTGGTCGTGGCAACACACAAGGCCATGCAATTACACCAATAAACACATACCATCACATTACTAAGCTTAACAAGGATCCATGGGAAGCTAAACCCAACCGATAAATCACCAAATAAAACCCCGCATTCAGTACACACATCACAAGTTGTTCCAACCAGAACATCATCTCACACAAGTGTTCCAACCAGAACAGTCATTCCTCACAAGTGTTCCAACCAGAACATCAACTCACACAAGTAAATAATCTCTACAACACATTTCAAAACTTGCCATTATGAAAACAGGGTTTAATAAAAACTCAACCAAGTACAGTATTTAACCAAAGAGAATTTAAAATAGAATCCTCTAGTATTTGGTATCCAAACATCACCTACAATTAGCCCTAAATTTGCCTTGGAAGCTCCTAAGAATTTCCAGAATTTATCTTTGATATTCTCATAGGTAACATTGTCTCTAGAGTCCTAAACAAGTCATTTGTTAAGTGCTTGAAACCTCCTATCATCAGAATCCAACTTAGTTTACTCAAACAGGCAATTCGGCAAAGAAAAAGGGACTATGCGCTCACCTCCTGAGGTAGGCGCGAGGTGGACGGAGAGTCAATGGGCTAAATTTTTGGGTATGCGCCTACTCGACTTCGAGTGGGCGCGAGGTGAGCGGGAAGTGGGCGTGAAGTGGGCGCGAGGTGAGCGGATCGAATTTAAGTGAGCGCGAGCTCGGCGGATAGTAAAATTTGTCCTTGCGCCCACTACCCGAAGTGAGCGCCAAGTGGGCGGATACCCACTGTATTTTTCAAGTCTCTGTTAGATACAGATCTCCAACTCTGGCCGAACTTTTTCGGTCTGTAACCATTCCTTTAGTCTCCTAATACCCCCAGAACACATTTAAACTAGTTTTGAAATTAATCTAACACACTTTTTATTTATCCTCATTCAGTTCAAAAAAAAACAATCCCTCGGACTATCTCCGTCCAGAAAAACCAAGGAACCTCATTCCACAACCATATGCATTCGAATTAAAACTACGAATCATACAAAACCCAGGTTTTAAAACAATGCCACTCACCTTTATACGCTTCCAAGTCTTGGCAACAGCAACCCCCGAAGAGCAAACCCCAACCAACAGTTCGTTCGTCTGGTTGCTATAGTCGCCCAGTTCACTTGATCACCAGAAGAAAAACCATCCCGAAATTCTTGATCACGAACACTAAGCGGCCGGAACCTCCCCAGATCTTCTTCTCTCCCACGAAACCTAAGAAATCGCCGCAGCCGCAATCGCCCAACCTCTCAGTATTCTCGTACTCGTATTAAGAGCAAAAACCCGAAAACCTAATTTTTAAAGTATAAATACCTTCCATAAATAAGTTTGCCGCTCGACAACTTTAAATCTCTGATCTGGTGTGTGCTCGCCCACCGAAAACTCCTACATCCACACACCTTATTAGTTTAAATATTTATGATTATTATTTATTTTTCCCATAAAATCATGAAAAATTATCGGGGTTTTACAACTTGCTAGCTTGATTAGAAGAGGTAAGCAACACCACCCTAACCTAGATTTCGTTTTCTTCCCATTTTCGTATAAAATATGAACATCTTTGGGTTTGAGTGCAAAATTGTTTATCCTTGCAAATATGAGAGGGATTTCTTGAGGGTTTTGTAAGGAATAGGTATCCACACAAGTTAGAGACAATTTAGAGTCCAAAAACCATAGGAAATAGTGAGATTTGAAAAACCCTAGAAAGTTGCAAAAATCGGAAATTTCACGAACCTGTGAAGTTCCCAAGGCACCCGAAGTACCGCTCGAGCGCGACTTCGAGTGCCCATGTTAAATCTTAGTGGATGGCTGGCCGCTCGCTGCCGCTCGAGCACGAATGCGAGCGACCCGCCTGTGTTTTCAAAAAAATCAAAACCCGAGGGCTAGTTTCCGAGGTAAGCCGAGCGCCCAAAGCACCGCTCGAGTGCCCCTTCGAGCGACCTGAACAGTTTTTCCAAAATTTCATATTTTAGCCCAAATTAAACTACGGATTGTTTTTATTGGAATCCAACCAATGTACAAGTAGGATTTAGGTGTCTAGGAAGTATACCAATTGGAATTATCTCAAAAGTTTAAATAACAAATATTTTGGGTATGTTTTCCTGACATAGGATTCTTAGAAAGTTTACGTTCCAAATTCCTATAGAAGTGGGATAAATTGATTCTACCACTTGAAGCACCTTCCAAATGACCCTTGGAAGTAGGAAACCAAAGCAAAATTTAAGTTGCACATGTTTCCCAAGAGTTGGGGCCTAGGTTGCCTAGTAAGCCATGAAATGCAAGGTTTACTGTTGAATATATTATGTTGTCATTGATTATCTTTGTAAGCATGCAATATTATTTTAGGGCATTGGCCCATTTGTTTTTTAGCATGCCATATATATTGTTAGCATGACATGAATAGGGTGCTGGCCCGTTATTGCTGTATTGTATGGAAGGCAGTGGCCCGAGAATCCATGAGAAATGAAAGAGGGTTTTGCCCAAGATTGACTCGGGTAAGGCCATGGGCTACCCTTGAGAATTTTTCATGCATGAGTGCATGATACACTTGATGTGGTATTGATGAAATGAATATTTACATAATGAACCCTTAAGTTATGGATCCATAAACTTAAACAGGAATTTTTGTATATAAATGCCATGACCAAGTTACTGTTGTTCTTATTCTCTACTGTTATATTATCCCGGCACCAGCAACATCGGTGGCCAATGCTCATTTGCTACGGGGAATTGGCAATGGATGCCTATACGTCAAGGGTAATCGGCATGAATGCCTAGCCACCATGTTGAATCGGTGAAACTAGATGAGGTCATGTGCAATAAATATTAAACATCCTAGTTAACAAGTGATAAGAATTGAATGAATGATTACTTATTAAATGGATTATCTTATACACCTACGCACAGATTTATACCTATTGGATGGCACTGAATTGTTGATGATTTATTATTCTTTCAACTACCCGCATGTCATGGTTTCGTCGATTGATATTAGCATCAACTGTGTTCTCACTAAGCATGCATGTGTTGCTTACTGAGACACTCGTCTCACAGTTGTTTTACCATCTTATTTTCAAAACCATCAACATCCGATGTGAAGGACCGGACCAGGGACAGAGGAAAGGAAAAGGCAATAGGATATAGAGAGGAAGACTTTTATAGGCCTACTTAGGATGCTACTTTATTTTTTTTGTACTTTCGGATTGTAAACCCTTCTATTTGAGAAGAGTGACTAGATACCCATATTTTGTAATATCCAAACAATTATATGATTCATTTTGTAGCCCATCCACAGATATTTCAAATCTTGTACACTTTTATTATGCACAATCATCAATTGTATATCACTTGCACCTGTATTAGGAAGGTTTTTAAAATTATCCGCATTTTATTAGGTCGATAGCCCAACCTGTGACGACCGGGGATGGGTTGTGCCTGAGAAAAGCAGACTTGGTTCCGGGTCGTGACACCAAGTAACACTTGGATTCAGGTTCGGATGCTGGTTTTGCATTGACCCAGGTTCGGGGCGTTACAACGTTTGTTTTCATCAATGAGTTTTCACGTTCTTGAAAGAAAGGTATAAAAGTATTAATGATTATAGGTTTAATATTTGTAGATGACCATAAACTTGTAATTAATTAATACAAATAGGTTCAGAGGGTTGTAGGTGTGATTTAGGTTAATAAGAAATAAATTTAAAACAATTAAAACCAAAGAAATAACCCAAAAATCAAAAAATTGGAAAATCTGGGAATTCTGCCAGAATTTGTATGGGCGCTCAACATGACTGCTCGAGCGATCGTGTCTAGCGACCACTTTCAGATTTCAAAATTTGGGGATTTTTAGGTCTAAATTTAATACATAATAATTTTCCCAGTAATTTAATTATTGTAACACCTGTATATGGATGAATTTGAGGTATAGGAACAGACGGAATTAAATTTGGAATTAAGACTAATAATTTGGAACGGTGAACGTAATTAGGTGTTTAAAAGAACAAGGTTGTGGAAATAATGGATTAGATTTAGTTAAACATGAATTTGGGGAGTAGAACCAACTCTTAAATTTCAATATGGGTCTGTGTGATCTGCTAAAAGTGAAGAATAACAGAAATTACAAATTGTAATACCTTAGGTGTTAAATACAGAAGCTGGGCATTAATAAGTAATTTAATTAGAGAAGCTTTAATCAAGACTTAGGAACTTTATTATTACTTATGAAAGTGAAATACAACTTGTCTAAAACTTAGTAACCATGATTCACGTACAATAACATACATGAAATCTGATTTGGAGATTTTATTCGTGGTTTTGATTGTGTTTTCTCGAAAGGGATTGATTTCGGGTCAAGAAGATTGAGATATGAATAATACTTGAGCATGACATCTAATAATTGATTTTGAATTGTTTTAATTGAGATTTTGGATTAAGGAATTGTGCATATGGATTGGTAAACTAATTATAAACAGAATAAATTGTAATACGTGTGAGTTGTGTCTAGCGGATATAGCTGTATATGGATCCATAAGCTAAGCTAGATAGTGGAGGGGTATTTATTTGGGTTGATTACTCCAAATTTGCGCTCGCGCTTTCTTTGTAAGTTTGTTTGCATTGGGGGATCTTCATGTCTGTAGGGTATCATTTCATGTTTAAGTTGCTAGTGAGTACCCTGTATATGCTGATTAGCGGCCATCCCCATGTATTGATTCAAGGGCTGTGTAACACCCCGAACCCGGGTCAATGCAAAAACCAGCACTCAACCCGAATCCGAAGTGCTACGGGCCCAAAACATCAAATTACCAGACCAATAATATCATTCATTAAACAATTAAAATCAGAGTGAGGAAGTCTTATCATCAATAAAACCAATAATAATAACAATCGTGGATTAAAGTCATCCAAACCTTCTCATCAAAATATAACTTAAGTCTGGTAAAACAGGTTCTATCACTCTCACTCTCATAAGCATCAATTCTTAAATTAACAAATAACTAATCAATGTCTCAAATAACAAAACAATATAAAAACCTAACTACTCTGGATAATAGTAGTCCTCTGGAAGGAAATCAGTAAACTCGCCCCCAAAAGCAAACCCCACGACTCTCTCACGCGTATCAACTGAAAACAAAACAAAACAAATAGGAATGAAATACAAATATCCCAGTAGGTAACAACATGCATGAATAAATAGTTTATATATATAGAAGATAGTTACTTTCATGCTCGCTTAAAATGAACGAGATAAGCAAGGTACAATACAATCTCAACAGATTAAACAGTTCTCAGATCAAAACAGTTCACAAGTATAAACATTTCCATCCACATAAATCCCAACACAAAAGTGAAATAACATGATCACAACTAATCCACCACAATCCATCATACAGCATTGTAGGACTCATGAAGACAAGCAGGACTTTGAAAAAAAACTCTCCATTCACTATGCCACCATGCGACTTATGAGCAAAGCTACTAGACCCTCAAACTCGTATATCACTGAGACAAGAGGCATAGTCATCTACTTATTTCACACGAAACTTACGAAGTTCGACACGTACCACTAGCATGCAGTACCTGAATCAATACAAGGAGATGACCGCTTATCCGCATATACAGGACTCACCAGCGAGACTCAAAATGACCCTACAGACATGCAGACCCTCCAATGCAAACTAACTTGCAAAGAAAGTGCGAGCACAAATTAGGAGTACCCGAACAAAGAAAAACCTCTTCACTCTCAAGCTTAATCCTATGAATCCATATCCAGCTATGCCCACTAGACACCAACAATATCAATTACCTCAAACGAACATGGTTTAATAAAAGTGCCTAGTGGCATATAGGGATTTCCAAAGCTTAAACTCTTTCCAAATATAATTTTTCAAAATAATTCTGAAGTGAAGATTTTTCTAAAGTTCCAAAATCAAGATACTTTAAATTATACTTTTGCTTAGTAATAATTTTCCTAATCAAATCAAATCAAATAGTGAAATAACCCAAAAATCCTTTTATTTTCAAAGTAAGAAAACTCTTTTTGCAAACATCCTAAATCATTCATCGATTTGTTTAAATACACAAAGTTATTGAAAACAGTTGTAAACACTCACTATTTGTAGGTTTAGATATTTAAAATTCATTTAAATTTATTTTGGAATTGAATAGCAGTTAAAAATAGGCAAAATCAAGTTACTGATGAGGTCGCTCGACCCAGTCGCCCAGGCGACCTGGTTGGGCGGCCGTTCTTTTAAAACGAAACTTTTCGAACAAAGGGGCGCTCAGGGTGGGCGCCTAGGCGATCCCCCTGGGCAACCTACTCAAATATACAACTTCAACAGTCACTCAACCCATCACTCAGGCAATCTGGTTGGGTGACCTTTCTAACTAAATTCTAAAAATACACAGGCGAGACGCTCGTGCAGATCGCTCAGGCGATCTTGCCAAGCATTCAACTAACAGCGGCTAATCCGACTTCCAAAAACTAGTTTTTATGCATCAAAACGATGATCTACGTATTCAAATCAACTCTAATAACTTCAAAACATATAGATCATACTTCTAAATCATGTAGAAACATATATACAATACTTTCAGATCATAAAAACGATCAAAACGTAAGAAAACCAAGTTTCGACTAAACAGGGTGTGCTACCTACCTCTGTTCGACCAAGTTCCGTTCTTCCTCCTCAAGCTTAGATGATTAACCCTTTCTATAGCAACAGAGCACTTCCTCTAGGATGAAGAACGACTCACTAATAGCTAAAACTCCTTCTCTTCTCTCTCTCGGTCTCTAGTTTCCTTCAGCCGTCACAGAATACAAGTAAAATACGATTAGTATTCTCTGAATTATTCTCTTAAATACTAACCCTATTTTCAATCTCATGATCCCATGTATATCACTACCATCAACTCCTATACTACTAACAAATTAGATTAATTAATAGCCTTACGTTAATACTTATTTATTTCATGATCCAACGGTCAGATTTGCTTCAATCTCTGGATCTCCTCCATCAGTGTGATCACATATATTTATAATTACAATCCATCAGTAAAATCCCCAATAAAATTCTGATTATTAAAAATTTCTGCAAATTTTCGAGGTGTTACAGGCTACATGCTTGGGTGGTACATGCTGAACTCCGTATTTCAGTTTTTGTGTTGCTAGTACTTGAGTTTCATGCACAATAAGTCTATGACTAGGCCTCTTATTGTCAGATTTAGATTCGGGTTTGAGGATTTTTACTAGCTTTGCTCATAAGTCGCATGGTGGCATGGTGAATGAAGAGTATCTGTTCAAAGACTTATCTTGCTTCATGAGTCCTATGATGTCGCATGTGATGTTTGTGTATATTTTATTGTTTATGTTGAAATTGTTTACATGGACTTGAATTATTGCTTTTGCTTCGATTTATCGTTAAACCCCGTGATTATTTCATAAAATAGACTGTTCAATTGTATGCACCCTGCTACTTGTAGAGATTTATATCTCACTTCGGTTTTCCCCTATTTTTCAGGTATGCTTGGGGAGATCATCAAGTTTGGGGTAGTGTACTCATGGGTATAATTGTGGTTATTACCATAGAACAAATTCAGAATAAGGAGATTCTCATTGTAAATCAATTTGATTAAATTGAATTAAATATGCTATGCTTCCAATTGCACTCTGATATAATTAAAAGTTTTAAATTCCGCATAAATTTTAGTTTGTTTTGACCCAATTTTTACTAACACTCCGGGTTTGGTTGTTGAACCGGATTTGGGGAGTTACATTTGGAGAGGTTAGGTAAGGGTTTGAGGGTGAGGAGAGTGTAGAGAGAGGTTAGAAAAGAGAGGCGTATGTAGGAGAGAGGTTGGAGAGAGCAAAAATGACTGAACCCCTTGAAATGAGCTGAAAACCAGCTTATATACCCAAAAATAATGTGACCGAAAACTCTGTTTGGTCACACTATTTTTCATGCATAGCCAAAACTAAATTTCGGTCAACTCATGGTCACTTCAGCTCAAATTTTGTTAGAGATTTTCAATGATCAGTCTGATACAAGAATTTGGGAAAAAATCTATGAACCGAAATTAAATTTCGGTTATTTACGAATCTTTTTAGATTTTCATTTTCTTTCTCCTATTTGGATGAAATGATGCTTGATTCTCTCATGATTTCTCATTAATAAAAGAAATCTGAATTTTGTGTTTTTCTTATCCCTATTTTGTCCTTTTGTCCTTTAATTTTCCAATTGGCAAATGTGGCTTGCACATTTGCCATGTGGATAGATTTTCTACTTTTATTTATAGTTTTACCATTAGGGTTGTTCAGCTCATATCTTCTCCATCCAGACTCCGATTCTAGCAAACACAGTTGCTTTGGAATCGTGTCGAGATTTCCTATCCAATGGCATAGGGTATGTGATCAATTCAAGCTCAAACAAAAAAGACATTTCTTGCTCCTTTGGATTCAAACCTATTTCGGGGTTTTTGATGTTTTTAGCATATTTTGGTTTGATCAAAATTTGGGTTCTTACAATTGCCATGAGGGTAGTATATGTAATATTAACTCCATGAGTATGAAACCCCAGTTCCAATACCCTTAGCACACCCTAATCAGTGAGTGTGTTGTGTAGGTGAAGCTGGAGAAGCCCAAGCTTGAAGCCAGCAAAGTGGCTAAGTCCAAGTCTGTCAGTAGCTCATGGAGGTACGCCTTCCTTCATCTGAGAAATTCCTAAATGATTGGACAAATTATTTTAGAGATGGGAAAATAGCTAAGTGTTGGTGTTTGACTTATGCAAATAGGAGGAGGAGTGGCAAAACTGTAAAATTTGGTGTCTTGTGGGAGGATTTTTGCTTAAGTGAAGGAAAGCCATACACGACCAAACCCCTTCCCTACTCTTTCTTCTTCACTTCCCTCTTCTCTTCTCCCACTCTCATTCCCATTCTTCATCCCTTTCTCTTCTCATTTTATTTCCATCACATTCCCTTCCCCTTTATTATCAAAGTCCACTTGAAGAAGAACACAAAGAAAGCCATTTTCGTTGTGTTTTCTTGGAGGATTTGTGAGGCAAGTTTGGAGGAACTGAAGCTTGGAACACATCAAGTGCTGTTCATGGGTTGATTAAGGAGCTAGGAAGCTTGCTTGAGTGATTGCAAGAGGTAAGCAACACCACCCTTACCTATATTTCTTGTTTTGGCCAAATTCGTATGCCATATAGGAACGTTAGGGTTTGAATGTGAAAATCATTGTTAGTGCAAATAGGAGAGAAATTTCTTGGGGGTTTTGTAGGAAATAGATTTCCCCACATGCTAGGAGCAGTTTAGAGCCCAAAAACACCAAAAACAAGTGAGATTTGAGAAAAACCCTAAATCCGAAAAATTCAGATTTCGCGAGCTGCTGAGAAACCCAGTCACCTGAACCACCACTCGAGCGCGGTATCGGGCACCCTTTTTAGGTAAAGACTTAAGGCATGGCAGCTCAAGCAACTATTTGAGCAACCTGCCTGAAACAGAGAACCCGAGAGCTATTTTCCAGCCGCTCGAAGCAAGCTCAAGCGACCTATCGAGCGCCCTGTACAGATTTTCTAATTTTTGAGCTTTTAGCCCAGATTAAACTACCAATTGTTTTTATTCAAATCCAACCTATGTATAAGTGAGAGTTAGGTGTCTAGGAAGTGTTCCAACAAGAAGTATCTCAAAATTCCAAATAACAAGGATTTTGGGTACGTTTTACCAAAGAAGGTCTTACAGAGAGTTTCTGTCCCAAATTTCTATAGAAGTAGGATAATTTGATTCCGTCACTTCGAGCACCTTCCAAATAGCCTTTAGAAGTAGAAAACAAGAGCCAAAACTAAGTTGCACAAATATCAAAAGAATTGAGGCATAGGTTGCCCAAATGAATCATGAAATGTAGAAATTTCTGGAAAACCTATCCTTTATCATTGACTTTCATTATGAGTACACAATACATGATATGAAGGGCTTCAGCCCCACATTTGGCATATAAGATGAAGGGCATTGGCCCGTTTTAATTTCATGATATTAAGGGCATTGACCCATTACTTGTTAATATGAGATGAAAGGGCAGTGGCCCGGTGATATTGATATATGGAATAAAAGGGCAGTGGCCCATTGATCATTGACATATTGTATGGAGGGCAATGGCCCAGATTCCATGAGAAATGAAAAGAGGGCTTGACCCAAGATTGACTCGGGTAAGGCCATAGGCTACCCTTAAGCACTTTCCATGCAAGTGTGCATTTGATATTGTTATATATAACTAAGTAGTAAGTCTTGGTGTGTAGTGTGTGCGGTTCATCTCAGTTGGGGTAGTGGACCATTGTCCATCCTAACTTAGAGATAGAGAACTAGCATCCTCCACACAAGCTTGGATATTGAAGTATTATTATTTCCATTCTCTATTGTTATACTTGTTGTGAATTTGATAAATAGACACATTAGCATAATGAACCTTTAAAATATGGATCCATAGTCTTAACTAGGATTGTTTGTATATATATGCTATGGCTAAGTTACTATTGTTTGATTCTCTATTGTTGTATCATCCCGGCACCAGCAACATCGGTGGCCGATGCCCATTTGCCACGGGTAATCGGAAATGGATGCCTATACGTCAAGGGTAATCGGCGTATGGATGCCTACGTCAAGGGTAATCAGCGTAGATGCCTAGCCACCATGTGTAATCAGTGAAGCTAGATGGGGCCATGCGTATTATATATAGCATCCTAGATAACCAAGTGATAATAATTGAATGAAGATTGTTATTAAATGGATTACTTCTACACTGAAGCACAAGCATGCACCAACTTGTTTGGCACTGAACTGTAATATCCTATTTATGATTTCAAATAATCACATGTCATGATTTCACCGATTGATATATGCCTAAACTGTGTTTTCCCGTGCATGCATATGTTGCTTACTGAGACACTTGTCTCACAGTTGTTTTATATATTATTTTTCAGATCCATCGACGTCCGGTGTCAAGGACCGGGCTGGAGATAGAGGCAAGGAAAGAGCCATTGGGTATAGAGAGGAAGATTTCTATAGGCCTTAGGTTTTATTTCTTTTATACATGTATAGTTTCTTTTTGGATTGTAAACCTTATATTTTGAGAGGAGTGATTAGTCACCTGTCATTTTGTAATCAACTCGTATGTCTTATTATGTTTCCTTGATATAAATACACTTTTTATATGCACAGTATGAATTGTATACCACTTTCACTTGTTAGGAAAAAGTTTTTAAATCCTCCGCGTTTTATCAAGTACAATGACCCACTTGTGATGGTCCGGGACGGGTTTGTGCCTTGGAGGGGCAGACCTGGTTCCTGGTCGTGACAATAAGGGAGTAATTTTGAGTCAAGAGAACAATATTAATATTGATTATGCCATGAGGGCACTACAATTATAATTGGGTCATGAGGACCTTATGTTATGGCTTTGGTTTATTATGTCTAGCAAGCTTAACTCATCATGAAACCATAGTTGTAGCTAGATAGTGAAATGTGATTATCTTTGTTTGGCTTAAGCTTAGTTTCATTATGTGTTTCCTTCACAAGTGTAAGACCCTGAAAATTTTCAAAATTTTAATTAAATAAAATTCAGTATTTTAATGTGGATTTTACTGAATATTGGTAATGGAATATATAGATGATCACATTGATGAAGGACATCAGGAATATGATGCAAATCCAACTGCTGGATCATGACATAATGAGGTAAGTATTAAGTTAAGGGCTATTTTTAATTTGATTGGTTAGAAGTATGGAAGTTGATGGAGGGGAGATACATGGGATAGTGAGGATTAAAATAGCATTTTTAATTGAGTACACGACTAATCGTATACCTTTTCTAATCGTAGTCTCTGGTGGCTGAAGGAAAGAGAAGAAATAGAGAGAGGAGAAGAAGAAAAGAGGAGTCTTGCTATACTTGAGGAGATCTACATTCCAAAAGGTGTTGGGTTGCTGAAAAGGAAGAGATCAGAACCTACACTATGAAGAAAGAGGAGGAAGAAGGAAACTTTGAACGAACAAAGGTAGGTAGCACACCCGTTTTGAAGTTAATGAGTTTTATGGATGTTTTGATCGTCTAGCATGTTTTGAAGTATTGTATATATGTTTTGAGAATGATTAGAGTTGATTTTAATGTATAGGAAGTAAGTATATTGCAGAAAGACTTGTTTCGGAAGTTCGATTAGCCGCTATTAGTCAAGCGCTCGACATGATCGCCTGAGCGATCCTATCTAGCGCTCGCCTATATATTTTAGATAATCAATTACTCAACCGATCGCCTAAGCAACCAAGGTTGAGCGACGGTTCAAACCTGAAAAATTATTTAAGTCGCCTATTTGATCGCCTAAGCACCCACGTTGAGCGCCCGTCACTATTTGCTGATCGATTTAATGTGTGGACGCCCAACCAAATCGCCTAAGCGACTGGGTTGAGCGACCAACACAGAATTCTAATTATTCTGAATTTTGAGAGGAATTTCAATACAAAATGATTTTAAATGATATTAAATATCTGAACCAACAATTATTAAGTGTTCACAACTGTTTCCATTGATATTTTGCTTTAAAAACAAATTAATGAGTAATTTAGGTTTGTTTACTAAAAAGTTGTCTTATTTTGGATATACATTGATTTTTGGGCTATTTCAAAAATCTGATTTGAGTTGATTGAAGAATTCTTAATCCGTATAATATATTTTAAAAGGTCTTGAATACTGAAACTTTATTAGAAAAACTTCACACCAGATTTAATATGTTGAGTAAATTTTTAGAGTATAAGTTTTGGAAAACCCTATATGTCACTAGGCACTATTACTAAACTACATTGGTTTGAGTGAGTTGCTATTGTTGGTGTTTAATGGGCATAACTGCATATGGATTGTAACGCCCCGGAACTGGGTTACGTAATGGAACCGTAACTCGTCCCCAAGGAGTTAGCTTTTCTATACAGGATCGCTATATCAGAGTAAGGAAAACATGAAATGGCAATAACATAATCAGAGTCAACTAAAATTTTCCCCAACTCACCTGAACCAAGCATAAACCTGCCTGTATCGTCCTCTCTGAGATCTAAAAACAAAAGGAATGAGATACAACTATCTCAGCAAGTTGCAATGCATGCTCAGACATATTTAATTTAATTTCTAAAACATGCACGATTAAAACATACTCAACAACTAACCACGAATAAATCGATTAATCCGACTAATACGGCAAAACAATATCAAACCACATAATAAGGTGGGACTCGTGAAATTTGTCCACTTTGTAAAGTTAAGTTCTAGCTCCAAAACAGTCCAGTCCGAGAACCTCTGCCAAATCTGATACCTCTGTAAACTGATTCCAATATATTGTCTCTTGGTGCAAAACACAAGACCTCACCCCCTCTAAGGGTGGAAACGGATATCAATCCAGTCTGAGAACTACTGTCGAAAATTGCTGCCAATAATAGACCTCACCCCCTCATGGGGTGGAAACGGAGCTGCT
The DNA here is from genome assembly GCA_947561395.2 of Buxus sempervirens. Taxonomy (NCBI): domain Eukaryota; kingdom Viridiplantae; phylum Streptophyta; class Magnoliopsida; order Buxales; family Buxaceae; genus Buxus; species Buxus sempervirens. The sequence continues at coordinate 14,378,332 of OX387185.1, forward strand.
GCTGCACATCCCTCATAGAAGGCCTCTTTATATGGAGGAACCACGTAAAATAAATCCCTCTTAGTTCGCAGCACTTCTCTCATGGAAGGCCTCTCCGCATAAAGGAAACGCATGAAGGAAGCTAGACTTTAACCAAACAAAATAGACCGACTTCACTTACTAGCTAGATTATGGATCCATAACGAGCTAAGCCCTAATAAGCTTTAAATTTAACCAACCGGTGACACAAAAGTTTCGATTAAAGTCAAAAGCATTCCAGTGTGTAAAACAACATATAACCTAGTGCAATCAAACATAACATGGCCAATCAGGACCAACTTACTCCCTCATGGAGTTCTTACATGCAAACTAAAACAAAACTCTAATAACAATTCAATACTTAAATAACGCATTTATGAAATCATTCAATATACTAAAGCATTTCATTGTATCATTTTAGGCAACCTCAAAAAATAAATAATACAGAAATTCAGGGTTCGGCAATCATGCATTTTGTACTAAAAGTATTTATAACCAACAGAGCTTTAGAACAGAAACAGTGTATTAATAACCCTTAATCCAATCCGATTCAGTTTTATGAAAATGAAAACCCACCTCGAATGAAGTATTGTTTATACCATTAGTTCAGAAATTTGGCACAATTTATTTGATTCCAATAGTAGAAAATAATGCAGCGAAACCATAAAACAGAAGCTTATATTATCAATTTCCTTTGACACTTAGCTCATACTCAGGGAGGTTTCCCTCTATTATAATCTCATGTTTAATTAAGTCACTTGGAGGCAGTATTAGAAAATAAAAGTCTCAAGAAATAATTGCTAGGGAGTTAGCTGCCCATTTATATAGTTGCAGGTTCCACAATAAACTCTCTAATCATCTCCCTAATTCTTCCAATTCATAATGATATAGATTTCTCTACCAAGATCTGAACCAACAATTGCTACTCTCTGATTTATTTCTCATAGGACAAGTTTTTATAATTTAAACACTAAAATATAACTTTAGTGAATCATCCACACACCTCTTGAAGTGGCCGGTTCAACAGTGATCTCTCCATCTTACCAATTAATTCTTCTAAAAATTTAATTATATGATTTGCTTATAGCCCAATCACATTAAACTACCGCTAACAATTATTAGAGACTATTAGAACTAGTTTTAAACTTTTAACCCATAAAATATAACTTGTTTTGGATTAGCCGCTCATGGCTACAATTGGTTGAATGGGTGCTAACCTCCAGATTTTCTGATTTCAACAGTAATTCAAATTAACCCTCCCATAATTTAATTATTTAAAATCTTTAACTCCTAATCATTGCAATCTAGTGTTAACATTTAGTTAAAACCCTTAGTACATGGTTTTCTTTTCTTTTTTTTTGAATCAATGTGCTGATTAAATATAAGAAAACACTGAAGAGAAAAGTGAGAATCTAATTGCACATTTAATCCTCCTAAAAGATGTGCTGAAGAGAAAACATGGGATGATGTGAGTACTGTCAAATGATGCAACCAGAGCTTCCATGACCAAGTTTTAACAAGGAATAGTTACAAATTACCAGATACCTTCAGCTTTTGGGCCTTGTTCATCATGATGGGGAGCTTCTGACTAATGATATTTGGATCACTATATGAAGTGGAATCGGAAGGATATCCTTTTATTGATAAAGCTTGAAACGTGGCTTCTCTCCAGCAGCACTCTCTAAGGATGGTGGGTTTGACATTGTTCACAAAATCACAGTATATTCGAGTATCTCTCAATCTTACAAGGACCCCATCAACTCTAAGCCAGAAACGCAGCAGAAGAAACCAATAATTCGGCATAACTCTAATTTTAACAATTAAGAGAGAGACTCCATTATCAGCCAATTCATCTTCATACAAAACCACCTCATCATAGAATAGAATAGGATCTTTTGATGCTAATGCTACCGCATCAATGTCCTCATTGCAATCTTCCCAGTTCAAATCTTAGTACATGGTTTAGTCAGTTAAACAATAGAAACTAAATTCTGCTGAACTAGCCGCACCTGGCTAGAAAGAAATGACTGGCTTCAACAATAAATCGATTTAATTTTTCCCATAATCATTTGTATGAAATCTTGATCTCTTTATCCCCTCAATCTAATGTTAACAACTAATTATAACTATTTAAAACCGGATTTAACCTATTAATCAGTAGAATTTATCTTGTGAGGAAATAGCCGCACTATTATTAAAATGGAGCTGGCGCTGAGTTATTTCATATTCCAATTTGCGGCAGATTTTGGTACTTCAATTCTGAACCAAATAATTACATCCTAAACATGTCTAACATCTTAAACATCCTCTAAATGACATCTTCAAGCTAACTCGAACTTAATCTAATCAACATTAACCAGATTTATAGTTCAGCCGTCCATACATGACCAAAAACAACCATTGAGTTTAATTCAGATCTGAATCATTAGAAATTCACCAAAACCATAAGAAAACAAAATGCTTAAAGGTGCTACTTGCCTTATCTTTCTGGAAATTTAACTCTACAGGACAGCAATGCTAATCAGAATTTTCCAGCATCTAACACCCTCCGACGAACTGTAATTTTCTGCAGAGAATTTCTAGAACTTAGATCTTCAATATCTGATCCATTTCTTTCATAAAACCTTGATGAATCTACATGAAATCAACCTAAATCTAAGACTAAATTAACTCACCTGAATCTGAACTGGCTTGGACGAAGATGAGAACAACCAGATCAAACGCCTAACCTTCAACTAAACAAAGCTCTTACTTCTTCCAATCAGGTTACACAACCTCTCTTCCAATGACCCGAATTCCCTTTCTTCTCAAACTTTCAGATCCAATCTCCCGCTGTTTAGGCTTCTCACACAATGAACGATCCTCGTAACTTGAACAGGCATGCAGAGAGACAAGTTATTCTTACATTCAAAACCTCTCCAACTTCTTCTTTGTGATCTGATGTAGCTGCTCCTCCATCTAACTCCCTACACCAATGCCCAATTGACTCTTAATTCCTTGATTAGCCATCCAAACAATTTCAACAACACCATCTAATTATATTTAATAAAAATTCCTGAATATTATTTATAATTATAGGAATTTAAAATATAACTTCACTTACTCTTGACTTATATAATTTACAATTTTCTGAAATCCCCAAAATGCCCTTGTGACACTCCAACAATAATTTCCAGCAATTTCTCATATCTATTTATTTATAGTTATCCCATCCGGTTCGACCAAGAGTCCCCGGTTTAACTCCTTGATCTCCTTCCTCTATGAAATTTTAATTAGCCTTAAATTAATTACCAAACTAATAATTTTTAATTTCATTAAAAATTTGGGATTTTACATGGATCCATAGGGTTAAGCTAGAAAGTGAAGAGGTTTTTCTTTGGTCAGATACTCCTAGTTTGCGTTCGCGCTTCCTTTGCAAGTTAGTTTACATTTGGGGGTCTTCATGTCAATAGGGTCTCATTTCAAATACCAGTTGTTGGTGAGTACCCTATATGTAGCGCCCCAGATCCAAGTCTGCCCTATCACGGCACCGACCTATCCCCGAGATCTACTTGTGGGCCCAATAAACCTAATAAACACAATTTCCTGGGCAATTACAATGTAATTATCAGAGTGCATAACTAAAGAAGCATGGAATAAAAATTTTCCATCCAACAAAAGATTTCCTGTATTACAATCTCCAAAACATGATATCTGTGCATACAAAATATTACTAAGGCAACTAAATTCTCACAAATTCTTTCCCAAATATACGACATATATAAAAGATATCTCCCAAAGTGTAAGTCCAAAAATATTATTTACATCCCATTTACAAATTTCCCAAACCAAAAGACATCATCATAAAGAGGATCCTACTGTGGGTAGTAGTAGTCCTCGGGTCTATAGTCTGGGTCTTCCTCAAACTCTCCCCCAATGCGTGGCTCACCAGGGGGATCTGAAAACAAATCCGATAAAACAAAATACGCGTGAGACATAAAGTCCCAGTAAGCAACAAACATGCATGTATAGAAACAATTTATGCAGTTTAATAACATCATGATCACAATCACAATTATAAAATGTAAATCTCAAGTCAAAGCATCTCAATCGGATAATATATGAAATCAAATCGGCAATTACAATCAAATACTGCAAGTGTGTCTTGTTAGGACTCTTGAGTTGGCGTGTCTCTAAATTAGGTTAATGTCCACTGTCCATTTGCCACCTACACGACTTACAGAGAGAAGCCTAGCTAGGGCATCTCAGCAAGCGAAACACCCACGTATGGGCTGGCAAGTGACAACCAAAGTAATAATAAAGGCTAGGTGGAATGCCCCATCCACTGCCGAACTAAGCCATATGAATCACAAGAACGTCCCACCGATGCCCCACGGTGGGTGGTTGCCGCAGCACCTCTATGCCCCAAGAGGGCCTCACTGATACCCCACAGTGGAAAGCTGTATGGACAAGAAAAATTAACGCTAACAAGCCAACACCAGCACACTACTAGACTCACTGTGGATCCACACTAAGAACAATATCCAATTAGATGACTCACAACTCAAAACAAACCAATCAAATCAAATCCATGAGTAAAACCGATGCTCATTACAAGGCCAAGTGGAATACCCCATCCACCGCCGAATCACAACATAAGCCAAGTGGAATTCCCCATCCACTATCACATCTACCAAGGGCAAGTGTAATTCCCCATCCACCGCCAGTAAAACCATAAGTCAAAAGCCTTGCCAAATCATATAAGAGTTTTTCAACATCGTTTTCATAAATCCAAGTCAATCAAAACGAAGGTCATAAAATCCTCAAAACATATTTTCGATGAGTGGGATGATCTTAGGAATCCCAAATAAGTCACCATACCAAAATTCAATGGATTCCGAGACAAAAAGTTTTTGACCTCAAAAATATTCTAAGTCTGATTAAAAACGTTGACTTTTAGGTGTATAATTTTTCTAGACCAATCTACAAGGAATTTCAGGTTCAATTTCTGATTATGGTCTATTGGAGAATAAAGAAATCTTCTAAAATTTTCTAGGCTTCTGAATCACTCGTTTGGGCATCAAACTCAAAAAGTGGCCTTTTATGAAAATCGGGAAAACTGGAAAGTTAGGCATAAACTTGAAAGTTGACTTTTTGTTGGTTGGGAATTGGGCCTTGGGAGTATTTTTATTGGTTCCAAATTGGGGGGGGGGTAAAACCTTATTTACATGTAAAGACTTAAGTAAATGGGAGTCTTTCATGTAATAAGGGTGCTATACGAGAGCCTTAGGTTGTTTGGGAAAGGGTTGGAGAATAAAAGGGTGAAGAACAGTCAAAACAGGGTCCACGATTAGCCCCTGGATTAATCGCCCAGGGGCAATTAGCTTTAACGTTCGCGTGTTGAGGTTCAAGGTGCGCGCGCCCATGTTTAAAACAGGTTCAACGTGCGCACATTAAGGTTTAACGTTCGGGCGTTGAGGCTTAAAGCAAGCCAACATTCGCGCGTTCCCTTTGAACGTGCGGGCATTAAGGCTTTGGATTAATTGCCCAAGTTAATCCTGATTCGCGATTAGGATAACAAAGACTTGTTTTTAGGGGTTTTGACTCAGGATTAATCGCCAAGTTTCAGGATTAATCGCCACCTCGGGTTTTCAAATATTTTTTACTATTTTCAACTCAACACTCATATGACTCCTTCCTAACCTTTCCAACACCACATGGGATGATCATAAATCATCCCAACACACTTAAAAACACCTTCTAAAACAGATAATCATCCCCAAATCCTCATGAACACAATTCCATCCCATAAATCATCATTCAAATACCCAACTCAAACCCTAATTTGAAATGTGAACGATAGAGTTGGAAATCCATGGCAAATCAATGGAAAAACAAACCAAGAGTGTTTAACAACCAAAACCTATGAATTTTAGAAACAATTAGCAACAAGCAAGATCATTTCTTCAAATAAATCAAACCCTAGAGAGAGAATACGAATTTTGGTAAATCATTTTGTTTGGAAGGGTTTGCTACTTACATGTTAATGGAGAAGCAAAACTTCTCTTCAAGCTCTCCTTCTTTTTCTTCTTCTTCAAGCTTTTCAAGTGAGCTCCCACTCTTCTTCTTGTTCTATATGTCCAAGGCAAGAGAAATGGGTTTTAAAACACTTAATTTAGAAATTAGGGCATCCTTTTATATGCCCAAGTTTTGGGTCTTTCAAATATGCCCCTAAACAAGGCTTTTATTCAACTAAAACCCTTGGGGGGTACCTTAGTGTTAAGTATGGGGGTACCTTAGTGATAAGTAGAGGGTACCTTAGTATTATTTGAAGGGTACCCAGGTGTTTTAAGGGGTTTTCCTTAGCTATTTCAAGAGGCATACTCTAGGGATGCTTTGGGGTACCTTAGTTATACCAAATGGGATACCCTGGTGTTAAGTGGGAGTACCTTAGTGTTATTGAGGGGGTACCTTAGTGTTTCAAGGGATGTACTTTAGTCATTCTAAGGGGTAAACTTTAGATAAGCTTAGAGGGTGTACCTTAGTTACATTGAGGAGGGGTACTTAGTTATAGGAGGGGTGTACCTTAATTATTTGAGGAGGTACCTTTTAATAATACAAGGAGGGTGTACCCTAGGTAATATAAGGGATATACCTTAGGTATGTTAGAGGTACTTTGGTTATATAAACGTGGGTACCTTAGCTATATAAGGGGGATGTACCTTAGGTAAACAAGGGGGTACTTTAAGTAAAACAGTGGAGTACTTTAGTTAAAATAAAGGGACACCTTAGGCAATACAAGTGAGGTACCTTAGGTATAATTAGGGGGTACTTTAAGCAAACACAAGGGGATACCTTAGGTAAACACAGGGGTACCTTAGGCAACACAAGGGGATACCTTAGGTGAAACAATGGGGTACTTTGGATAATACTTGGGTGTACTTTGGATAATACTTGGGTGTACCTTGGGTATAGAAGTGGGGTACCTTGGGTATACTTGAGAGGTTATTTGGGTATTCTTGGAAGATACTTAAAGTACACTTGAGAGGTACCTTGGGCATTCTTAAGAGTTACTTTGAGTATTCTTAGAGGATAATTTGGGTACACTTGGGAGGTACCTTGGGTATATTCTGAAGGTACTTTAGGTACACTTAGACTAATTGGATGGTACCTTAGCCAATTGAAATTGAGAAATAACATTAACTAAGCTTACCTTAATAACCTTCAATAGAGATCAATTTGATTTCCCCCAAATCCTTAAGCATGATCCACATCCACCTCACCTTCATAACACAAATGCTTAATTATTCTAATAATCATACTTTAAGTAATTAAACTTAATAATAAAGGTATAATCCAGGTCGGGGTTTTACACTATATGTGCGGATTAGCGGTCATCCCCATGTTCTGATTCAGGGGCTGCATGCTTGGGTGGTACATGCCAAATTCCGTATTTCAGATATCGTTGCTAGTACATGAGTTTTGTGTGCAATAAGTCGATGTCTAGGCCTCATATCTCATATTTCATTCGGGTTTGAGGATTATTATTAGCTTCGCTCATAAGTCACATGGTGGCGTAGTGGATGGAGAGTTTCTTGTTAAAGGCCTACTTGTCTTCATGAGTCCTACAATGATATATGATGATTTGGTTTTGGTTTTGCTTATTACACTTTTGTGTTGAAAATCATGTTGATGGGAAAGATAATATCTGCTGAAATGTTTTATTGATTACTGTTTTATTTATTGAGATTGTATCATGTTTTCTCATTTACTTTATCGAGCATGAAAGCATGACTATTTTTATGTATAAACTGTTTATTCATGCATAGTGTTACCTACTGGGATATTCATATCTCATCCGTGTTTTGTTTTTCAGCTAATCCGCGTGAGGGAGACTTGGGGTTTGGTTCTCAAGGCAAGTTTGCTAATTTTCTCCCAGAGGATTATTACTATCCTGAGTAGTTAGTGATTGGAGGTTGATACAAATTATGGACAAATTTGATTTCTTATTTGTTTATTTTATGGATTGGATGTTTATGAGAGTGAGAGTAATAAAACCCATTTACCAGACTTTGATTTATTTTGATGTGATGGTTTGGATGACATTTTATCCACGCTTATTGGTTTTTATTGATGATTAGACTTCCGCACTCTGATATTAATTGTTGAATGAATTAAATTTAATTGTCTTGTAATTAGATGTTTGGGGCTTAGTAGCACTTCGGATTCGGGTTGGGTGCCTGTTTTGCTTTGACCCGGGTTCTAGGTGTTACAACAAGGGAGAGGCTATTCCATGAGGGAATTTGCTACCGCGATCAACTTCCACCATGAGTTTGAGGTCTTGTATTGGATATGTTGCAGCGTTGTTCTTTAACTGGATTGTACTCGCTGATCCATCCATCAGGGATTTGGGTTCTTTTGCAATAAGTCGATGTCCGAAACCCAAATTAAGATGGCTTCGCACATAAGCCGTGAGGTGGCAATTTGGACTACGTTTTACCTTTCAAAGTGATCATATTTCACAAGTCTTGTGAAGTCACACAATTGTATTTGGTTTTGATTCTCATGATGAAACTATTGTTTTGTTTTGGAAAATAGTTGATTAAATGATAATTTGCTTATGGATTGTGATTAGCCGGATTTGATTGTTGTAAATGGTTGACCTCATAAAATTTATTTGAAAAGTAATAAGTGGATTGTTTTTATTCATGCATGTTGCTACTTACTGAGATGTTTATCTTACTCTGTTCTTTTAATGTTTTGCTACTGACTGAGTGATTACTTTTATCTTATGTAAAGTTTATTTTAGTAGATGGATTAAAGTAGAATTCATTTTAGTTGCTATTAGTAGTATGTTATTTCTTACATTGAGGATTATTTTGATATTTTAGAGAGTTCATGAGAGTTAGTTGTCGTTCCTATTATCCAAACTTACTATTATATGGATTATGGTTTAGTTGAGCATGTTTCCGCACTTATTTGATGATCATTAATAAGAATGTAAAATTTTGATAGCATACTCCAATGTATTAATTTCATTTGTAGTTGATCATTTTTCTAAATCTTAGTTACAGTGGCCCCACAAAGTTAACACTTCGGGTTTGGATTTATTAAAGAGGGGTAAATCCAGATTCGGGGCACTACATCCATTACTTCAATTTTGCCATCCCCATTTTATCTATCTCATTACTTCAATTTCACCATCACCATTTTTAGTTGATCATTTGTCTAGATATTAGTTGCTTTGGCCCCACAAAGTTAGCACTTCGAGTTTGGATTTATTAAAGAGGGGTAAATCTGGATTCAGGCTACTACATCCATTACTTCAATTTCACCATCGCCATTTTATCTATCTCATCAGGTCCAATCCATGATAAAAATAAATAAATAAAAAAAGCTTCCTCCTTTTGTTGTTAATGGCCCCCAACCTTTTGTTTTTTACTCTTCCCCAGCTTGATTTCCAATTCAAAATTTTACAAGCCCAAAGTCCTACCATTAATCATTAGTGCACCCAAACTCATCCCGAACCCTTCAAATAAGGTTGTATCATGTCGGCAGGACGAAAAAGAGGAGTACAATTGGGCAAATTTTAATATCAAGGAGATAATTTGCTCAAGAGAAGATGAGGCAAAGTATGAAAAAGAAAGAGGGACAAGAAAGAAAGAACTAAAAATGAAATGGGTAAAGAAAATGAAAATGAAAATGTGGGGAAGTTGAAGGAAATAGAAATACTAAATGAAGGAGCAAAAGAGGGGCTGATGGTAGTACCAGAGCAGTTTGAGCTATATGAGCAAGCCAATAGAAAAAGATATTCTCAAGCAGAATGAAAATGGAACGGAGTTGATTGAGAAAGAAAGAAGCTAGAAAAAAGGAAGAAGAAAGAATAGAGAAAAATAAGGCTGTAAAATCCTAGATTTTATTAATAAAATAATTGTGATAAAATAAATAAATTAATCAATGTTATTAATAATGCAGGGAATGAGGAATTGGTTCAACCCAGGGAATTGCAAGGTGACCCGGAGAACTTGGAGAGTTAATTCAAGGTGAGTTTATAATTTAATGTTGAGTTAGAATTTAATATTATTATATTGTTGTTTGTCTAATTAATTAAATGAAATAAAAGAGAAGAGAAATATTATATAGTTGGCCGAATTCTACCCTAAAGAAGGAGAGTAGTCGGCTAGGTGTTATTGAGAGTTAGTATATTAGTTTGAATGGCTTGAAGGGTAGGAAGGTCAAAAGGAAAGATTATTAGGGTTAATTAGTAGACTTGGACGAATATATAAACAAAAAAAATAAAAAGGTAAACGTCTGTTGCTATTCACGTTCAAAGAAAGGAACAACCGGACACACCATTTCTCTTCATATTCATGTCCTCCAAGAGCCTAAAACCTTGGTGTTTTGATCTTCATCAGATCAAAGAGAAGGAGAGAGTGATCCCATTCGGATTTAAGGTAAGAAACTGATTGACTCATGGCTTCATCTCCAACTCGTTTGGTTTCGAGTTTACTAAGTTATGAAAAGTGTATTTGTCTGATTTATGGGAGTTTCTGTGCTCATGGAATTAGTTAGAAAGAGATCTCTGGATTGTTAGGAGAAGGATTTGATCCAAAAAGAGAGGTAAGTAGTCCCTTTAAACTTGCATAAACAAATTTACATTGGGTTATCGAAGTACATGATTAAACGAGTATTTTTGGTTGTTTGTGAATGATCTGATATGTAAACATGTAGTTTAATGTATGTGATCATCTGGAATGTTTTAGAGTGATCTGAAGATAAAATCCCAAGATATAGAAGAGATTTGAGGTGTTTAATGTTATGTTTTTTGTTCTTTCCAGAATCTGTCAAGCATGTTTCCACGATTGGTTTTGACTAGTTTGATTTGTAAATGAAGTTTTATTTGTTCTAAATTGATCTAACATGTCTAAAGGATGATTTTAAATGTTTTCGAAGTGATTTGACGCATTGGTTTGATGAGACTCTATTTTTAGAATAAATTTCTCAAATTTACGGAAAACTCAGAAATTTCGAGTTTCAACAGACGCCTGAGTTACTGCTCAAGCACCCACACAGGCACCAAGTGATAATATGAGGGTGCTTGTAATGCCCCGGATCCGGGTTACGTAAGAAAACCGTAACACGTCTCTAAAGAGTTAGCTTTCTACACAGGATCGCTATATCAGAGTGAAGGAAAACACGATACAACCAATAAAATATAATCAAAGTCAACTAAACAACCCAAACTCACCTGAACCAAGCATATACCCGTCATATTGTCCTTTCCGAGATCTGAAAACAAAACAAAAACAAAAGGTGTGAGATACGAATATCTCAGCAAGCAGCACATGCATGCTCAAATACATTTCATTTAATTTCTAAAACATGAACGATTAAAATATAACTCGACGATTAACCTCGTATAATCCGACTAATCCGGCAAACAAAATCAAATCACATAGTAAGGTGGGACTCGTGAAATTTGACCACTTTGTAAGGTTTAATTCTAGCTCCAAACAGTCCAGTCTGAGAACCTCTGCCAAAGCTGATATCTGATACCTCTGCAATGTCGGATTCCAATATCATCGTCTCTCGGTGGAAATCACAAGACCTCACCCTCTCTAGGGTGGAAACGAATATCAATCCAGTCTAAGTACCACTGCCGAATCTGATGCCGATAACTAGACCTCACCCCCTCATGGGGTGGAAACAGAGCTGCTGTAGCACTTCCCTCATTGAAGTCCTCTTTATAATGGAGGAAACGCGTAAAATATAAATCCCTCTTAATTCGTAGCACTTCCCTCATGGAAGGCCTCTCCATCATAAAGGAAACGCACGAAGGAGGCTAGACTTAAACCAAACAAATTAGACAGACTTCACTTACTAACTAGATTATGGATCCATAACGTGCTATGCCCTAAATAGTGTAAATAATTAAACCAACCAATAAGCAAAGACTTTGATTCAAACCAAAAATATTCTGACATGCAAACCAACATATAACTGAGTGTGAGTAAACATAATCATAACGTGGGCTTCTTAGGACCAACCTACTCCCTCATGGAGTTTCCAAATAATTCCTCAAGTAAATCTCAAGAACAAGTCAAAATGCAATATCAACTCAAACACAAAGTCCCTTTTATTCAAAGCTGTCCAAATTTACTAGAAATTAACTCAAATCAAATCAAAATAATGCTCAAAGCAAATGAAATCATTAACAATACCAAATTCAACTCAAATAGCTACTAAAATTCTCAAACAGTAAAAATCTCCAAAATTCGGTACAACAGGTCAAGGTGTTTTACAATTTAACAAAGATGATAACCCGTACTTTATTAGGCTGACATATTCAAGACAACATTTAGGTTATAACAGAAATCCATTTAATTCAATAAGATTAACATCAGATCAAGAATTTTCCAAATTACCATCCCTTTTAACTCAGGAATTCAAATTTACTAACTCTTTACTAATTTATTCTAATACCAATTACTTCCTAACTTTTATTGTCAATATTAATTCTTATAAGTTATTTACAACTCTTGAATCCCAATTATCTCTTAAAATATCTCAAGTGGAGTGATACTATAGGCTAAAACATGAAAATCTGATCCAAATGAACCCACTTACATATTGCAGAAATTTCCACTTACATTTACTAATTTTAACTTGCCACACTTCTTTAATTCACATTTGATAACCAGGTATTTACAAAAGTCAGAATCCATGACTAATCAAGTCATAGAAGAGAGTCAATGGTGTGATAATAAAATAAGAACCAACTCAAGAGTTCACTAATAGCAATCCCCGAACACTACTTGTATTCACTACTATTAAACTCAAATGATTTCCAATTCTAACTTATTCTCTAATGTAAATCCTAATTTTCTTCACCACAATTTTTCTATGATTATTGGGGTACTAAACAGACCTTAATCAACTCCTTTAAACAGGTTTTAGAAGCTGAAACTAAAACCATGATCACATACAAAGACAACAGCACATTGCTACTAACTTTGTGCTAGCGCTGACCTAGAGAGGTTGGCGCCAGGTTAGCCCACCCAAAAAAATGAACTGGCGCTAACCTCTTTGAGGTTAGCACCAGGTATGTATTTCTCTGACATTTTTTTCCAACTTGCAAAATCCACGAAATCTCATGGACTGAACCATCTTCAATCTTCTAAAACACTTTTAGCACATCATTTAGGATCTAATTAACTCAAGTAAACCCTTTCAAATTTAATCTAAACAGTTTTAACATCTATCAGAAATCAAACGCACAAACCTGAACAGAACATGAAATTTTCGTCCAACAAAATTCTAACCCTTTATATGATCTTAAAACCACAAGAAAACATGCTATTTGGAAGGTGCTACTTGCCTGATTCGTTGCTGATCCAAACTCCACAGAAAGCACACGCTGATCAGAGTTTTCAGCGACCAAAAATCCTCCGATGAACTGCAATTTTGCAGAAAACTAACTTTCAACATTCGATCTAATATTTCCACTGATCTCTTGATAAAACCTAACTAGATTAAACACTAAATTGATCTTACCTGATTTGGCATGAGATCTGTACAAAAATTCAATCAATTTGATTCGGCTCTTCTCCTCAACAAACAAATCTCTCATCACCACTCTCCAATTCTTCCAACCAAATTTAACACTCACCTTCAATGATCAAATCTTCTCTCAACTTAGATCTACTCTGCTGTTGCTCCCATTTCCTTTGGCGCCCAAATGAATTCTGATCGCACTCGGAGCAATTTATAGTACGATCCAAAACCTCTTCAACTCCTTCCTTTATGTTCCGCTGAAACGCTCTTCCACTGACTTTCCTACACCATCACTCTTTTAACCTTAGATCAAATGATTTGCCACCCAACTAAATATAAAACCACTTACTTATATCTAATACAATTTAAATAATGCTTCTTATTATTATTATTATTATTATTTTATAAGTAGGATTTTCCACCCGAATTCACCTAAGAACTTTGGTTTGACCGTTTAATCGTCTTTTCTGAGCTTTCCATCATTTATATTAATTAATAATCCCAAAAATCCAATTTTTAATTATTATTAAAAATTCAGGATTTTACAGTGCTCGGTACTATCTAAGGCTCCCCCCGCCTCTATTTTTTTTTTTTAATTTCAAAACCCGAATGTTAACAGATTTCAAAAACCAAATGCCCAATTCGTCACTCGAGTGCTGACTTAAGCGACCATCTTTTTAGAACGTGTTTTTAACGGCCGCATGCACGAATGCCCGACACTGCTCAAGCGCCCATGTCAGAATTTTTGGTATTTTCCAAATTGCCTAGTTTTTCACTTTTATAAATGTTTTTATTGATTTCCAATTCATGTGCCAATAAGATAAGAGTGTTTAGAGATTTTTTGCACTAGCCAATGATTAACATGAATTTTTATAAAGATTTTGGGTACATTCTACTGAAATAACTTTTATACAAGTTTATCGTTCCAAATTCTTTTCTTTTAAATGAAACTTGATTTTAAGAATTCCTACACTTGCATTTGGACTATCTAAACGTGTTTTGAGCATTGGATGATTTACTTTACACTCAGATCATATTTGCCTATTGAAACCATGATTTTGGACATATATTTGCCTCCACGTATGTGGGTTTATTATCACGTATGTGACTTGGCGTATGCCTATACTGTTTACTCCGCGTATGCAGGTTTGCTTCTGACACGTATGTGTCTCCGTGTATACGGCTATTTTATGACGTATATCTACTACCTGGTTTTGGTTTGCCACAGTTGAGTGGGCTTAGCTCTTACATGGATCCATAGAGTAGCTAGTAAGTGAAATGTTTTCTGGAGTGGTTGAATTCTGTGTCATAGGCATTCCATCATCTCGAGGATGGTACCGCTCTGGTATCGGTCGGTTGCTACGTTATCCACTCCAGTATCGGTTGGACCGTACATGCTAACTCACTCCGGTATCGGTTGAGTACTTCCACCTAGCGTTGAATAGCCTATCCGATATCGGCTAGTCCGCTTATAAGCCAATTAGGTAGCATATTGGCATAGTCTATTGATCTATCTCTGGTTTCCTATTTTATGAGTCCCACAAGACTAAATTGTATGATTGCATCATTTTATATTTCACTGTGTTTGAATCTATCTTGGTTAGCCTGATTAATCAGTTGCATATTTTGAACTGTTAAAATTTATATTTTTGCATGACTACTTACTGAGATGTTGTTTCTCACATTATTGTTTTATCGGAATTGTTTTCAGATACTCCAGGAAAGGACACCGCTAGGGTAGATACACCGGGGGACTACTCTGATTATCAGGAAAAGGATTTTCATTTACCTGTGTAGGTTCAGGAGACTATGTCCTTTATTTGATCTAGATTATTTGGGTGGATGTATTGGATTTTTTTTTTTAGTTGACCCTATCCAGACTGGAATTTGATGGTTAATATTTCGGATGATAGTATTTTTTTCATTCCACGCTTATGTGAGGATTTTACCATTATTGTCGCATTCTGATTATGAACAGGATATTGTTTATGTCTGAATTGGTTATATCTGGGCCTTTTACTAACGTTCAATGTAACGCCCCAAATCCAAGCTACGTAGTTAAACCGTAACACGTCTCCAGAGATTAGCATATAACACAGGACCGCAATATCAGAGTGAAGGAAAACATGAATATAACAATAACTATATAAATAGAGTGTGCTAAAAATAATCCCAAATGAATAAACTCACATGTCCAAATAACTACCCGCAAGTATCGAGCTCTCCAAGAGGATCTGAAAACAAAACGAAAACATCGGAATGAGATACGAATATCTTAGCGAGTAGCATATGCATGCAGAAATAGTTATCACAGTTATAAATATGCATCAATAAACAACAAGCATGATTAAGTCAACGAAGATAATTCCGAAGTTGAGATCCAAACACCCCAATAATAGTATCAAATCATAGTTCAATAACAATACCGATAAAACATCGAATGGTCAATGTCATGACTATTGTTTAAATTGGTTAATTAACATGCCAAGGAGACATCCACACCCCCATGTACACAGTTCCGGCCTACTCAGGGTTTCGGAACTCTGAAATGACGGCCTACTCAAGGTTTCGTCATCCAATGCCGGCCTACTCCCCGGGTTTTGGCATTGACAACCAAGCCTACTCAGGGTTTCTGGCTGCTCTTCACCGGTCGTGGCAACACACAAGGCCATGCAATTACACCAACAAACAATACCATCACATTACTAAGCTTAAGCATGGATCCAAGGGAAGCTAAACCAAAACCAAAATAACAATTTCATAAAACTCAGCATTGCAAAACCATAAACCAACACTGGTCACCATCATATATATCCCAATACAACTCATCACAGGTCACTCCGGACCAGAACAAAACTCATGACATCTCAGTAATATTTCGACCCAAATACATTGGTAGTAAAACCATTTTACTCACACCAAGAAAACTCTATAAAATACAATTCAACACTTTAAAATCAAGTAAACCCAGTTTAAACAATTTCACAATCGGAAAACAATGTAGAACATAAGGAAAACTAATCCATTAACTCGCAGTGTCAGGAATAGCAAAATCACCTACTAACAGTCCCTCCATTATCACTTTGGAACTCATAAAATTATCAATAAATTTGACTAAAGGATCTCTGGATGTTTTTTAGTAGATAAAAATACTTCTATTATCCTAATCTAGTCTTTGGCTAAGAAGTTTAAGCCTCAAAGTATCAAAATTGGGTTTGGATTGTTCAAACGCACCTTACTGAGGATTTTAGTGGGTGTGCTGACCGCAGACACTTGGCGCAAGGTCGGCACCAACTCGGTGGATCGGATTTTCTAATATGCGTTGACTTCAACTCCTTGGCGCCAGGTCAGCGCCAACTCGACAGAACTAAAACACAACTCATGCTGAGCTGCCGCTGAGAGCAAGGAGGTTGGCGGCAGCTCGGTGGATCCAACCTACGTTTTACAACTCTCTGTTAACTCCAAAACTCCATGACTCATCAAATTTTAGACCTCTGTAACAATTTTCTATGCTTCTACCATCCCCAAAAGACGTTTAAACATGATTTGAAATTAATCTAACATACTTCATATCACCACTCTAAGTCTCATCGAAAAATCCACGTTTCGAAACTAACACTCTTCCACAACATGCAGTTCGGCTAATCCAGAAATCAAAACCCAAAACACAGATTAAAATGATGCTACTCACCTGTTATTGAGGACTTTTCTTCTAGCTTCCAATATTTTGATAACCTCCTCCGGAAAAGAGATCTAACGGCCAAAAACCCCAGGTCCTAGGCAGCATCCAAAACCAATTCTTCTGAGTTCGGCCTCTGGTTTCTTTTTCCCCAACCCCAAATTGTTAACCTAGCAATCTATTTATAGGCTTTGCAGACCCTTAACCTAATTTATTTATTTCTAGCCTTAACTTAACCTTCGGAATCCCCTATTTACCCTCCATTAATGTTTAGAATAATATTAATTTGGATTTAAGACTTTAATCACCACAATTATATTTTACGTACCTACATAATTAATTTTAAATAAAACTTCAAATTACCCCTACTACTCGATGACCCGAAATCCCCACTCACAAAACTTAATTTAGTCTACTAGTAAATCTTTTAAATTAATTCTTACAAAAACTGGGGTTTTACATTCAAGGTTTGGGTTTATGATTTTAAATAAACCTGGATCTGGGGCATTACAAAGGCTGCCAAAGTTGAATTCCTAATTATTGACTGGACAACTGTCCATATCCTAGATCAAGTAACATTACTTCTTCCAAGGATGGAGCTTGATGTCCCAAAAATGATGATGATCGTCGATCAAAAAAGGGAAGACTTGCCTTATTCAGCAGAAGATAGAAATTGTTGCAGTAATTGAAAGAAATTAGCCATTGCCTGGGAGGCCATGGGCAGTTTTCAAACTCCAAGTTCTCTGAAAAGAAATTCCCATAAGAGAATGCACTTTCCTGAGGAATGTAATGAGCCTTATCCTCAAGAAAAGAATTTCATTAAAGGCTCTTCAAAAAAAATGATTTTCGTTAACATGTTTTCAAGAAAAAAACAAGAATTTTTTTTCTAAAAAAAATAGGGGTCCAATTACTTGTCAACCATATATCCAATTGAATTGAACTACATTGAATATGAGTTCAACTTTGAGCTCCATTTTGAGACCAAAGTTGAAGAAAAAGACACTCTAAAGGAAGTCGAAATTAGTTACAATGTCATGAGAGAAATATTCAACAAAATTTTGAAATGGCCAATTTTATAGACTTGGGAATCAATGATGACTCATAGTCTTGACTTTGCAAAAGATTTGGTTTCTTTATTCGAATGCAGATTTTCCATCATTCACAAAACTTGATAGAGAAGGAGCTAAATTCTAAAGGATAATCAAATGGTGAAGGATCTTTGCATGGCCGAGGTTCTATCTGAGGAAGTTTCAATCTTGACAAAAAGTGGCAATATAAGAAAAACAAAGAAAAAGAGAAAAAAAGAAAAAACGAAGAGAAAAAAAAAATCCAAAACTAGTTATGTAGTACAACTCTATCAAGTCTGAAAATTCAATTTTTTCTTGAAATGATAAGAGGCCTTTCTTGCTTATAACTACAAAAATCTTAAAATCCCCACTTAAATGCTTTGAGCTTGAAAATTTTTTATCCAACCTAAATTGGGAGTTACAACCTAACACTAGGTAAATTTATTGAGGCATAATAGAAGAAGAACAAAAACGAGAATGTGGGCCAAAGGGGAGTTATTGAATATCAGAAGGTACTTTGAAGGTATTTTCTAGAAAACGGGGGCAACAAAAATTGTGATGTGAAGAATAGGAAAAGAAGTTCAATACTGGGGCAAAAGTTTTAAAAGGAGAAGAATTTTGAGAATTCAAAATGGGAGAAGAACTTCAACACTACGATAGATTACTATTCATGATTACTCCGTAAGAATTGCAATGCTAGTTAACCTATTTGATCACATAGTATTTGAGCCTTTTATCCCTTTTCTTTCTTAAACTAAGCCCAAACCTTCGTTTCGTCTTAGTTATGAGTCCTCTTCAATTAAGACAAATGTTGAATTAAGAGAATGTTGGCTATACTAATGATTGGTGATAACGGATTAAAATAAAAAGGAAGGAAAAAAAAAAAAAAGGAAGAGCTACAAGCAAAAAACAAAAAACAAAAATAAAAAAATTAGTCATCTACAATAGGGAAATCATCAAAAGCATTGTCGAAAGATTTCTAAAGCCAGAATAAGATGCCAATCCAAAAAAGTACCACTTTTAAAAAATAATTGACCTGAAGGGTCACTTTAAAAAATAATTAAAATATAGTATCATTGTATTATAGGCAAAACATGCTTGTGTCATTGCATGATGTGCTCGTATCCCACGTAGAATGTGTTTGTATCCTATGTAAGGTGCGCTTGCATCCCATGTATAATGTGCCAGTGTCCCAAGTAAAGTGATCCTCAAATTTAATTATTTTTAAAAAGTGATCTTATAGTTTAATTTTCATGGACCTTTTTATAATTATTGACGAAAAGTGGCCCTTTTCTGCAATTCAGCATCTTAGTGGACTGTTTTTATAAATATCTTTAAAGAGTGAAACTTTTTCATAATTTTATTAATAATTTGATGCCACAATTTTTTTAAAAGTGACACTTATTCAGCATCTTATGATTCTTATCCCACTATGATGGGATCAGATGCTAATTTCATGCCCCTATGCGGTTCCCACCTACCTTCACCTATCAACGCGTGTCAAGCCAAACTTAGACGACCATTGTAGCTTTGGTCATGAGGTAACCAGCATTAGTGTGAACTAGAAGTGGCTATTGGTCGGGTTCGGGTCAGGTTGATGTAAGGGGTTAATTGGTCAAGGGTCAACCCAAACCGCCCATATAATAAACAAGTTGGCATATCCCACGCTTAACCCAACCCCTTTAAATTATTAATAAAATTAAAAATCGTTAGAAGCCAAAAAGTCCAAAACAACAAACTCCCTAGTGTCCTAAACTTCTAATTCCAAGCAAATTTTATTTGTTAAACTTTATAAGAAATCTGAAATATTTATATGTAGAAAGTTTTCCTTAACTTCATTCTTTGTCATTTTCTACACTAAAAGAGCAAAATTTGAGTATCTATAACTATTGTTAGTGTAATATTCTATTAAGTAGAAATTATTTTCGGGTTGTAATCAGGTCATTTCGTGTTAAGGGTTCAAACCCTAACCAAACTCATTTATAATCGAGTTGAGAATTCGTGACCCGAACCCGACCCACGGGTTGAAACAGTCAACCCAAACCTATCTTAAAACGGGTGAGTTGACGGGTCACGATTCACAATTGCCACCTCTAAATTGATGCCCAAGATACTCAAAAGCTAATCTCAATCATGAGAAAAGCAGCGCCTTGGGATGTTACCCCGCTTACCCCAATAATTGAGAATATAAGAGTAGAAAGGGGATGATATCGTCTATTGCCACTTATTGCTGCTACTCATGCAGCAACCGTGAAATGTTGTCATGTGTAGCATCTCACAGTTGGGTTATTTCATCAATAAATTTTCTTAACATTTTTTAAAAGAGGAAAGGCTGCAACCATTAGATGTTACATGTGTCAACATCTGAATGAAGCAGCAATCAGTGCTGCAATTAATGGCTGTAGACGATTTCAAGCTATAGAAAAGCTAGCAATCTCAATTATTCAAAAAGTTTGCTATGTCTATGTCAGGTCGATTCCTAATAATATTACTTTTGTAGGACGCCCTTTCGAGAAAGCTGGCCTCTATAGCGAGAAGAGCGCTTGGGAATGTAACCCCGCTTACTCCAATAATTGAGAATAGGAGAAATTGGTTTTTAGTGTTACTTTAAAAAAAGTACCTAATTCAGATATCATAGTCTTGATAATTGTCAATTAGTGATTCTTTTTAAACATAATTAAGAATAAGTATCATCTTACTGTTCATGTATAACTTCTTAAAAAATGCCTTTAAAACACTTCTTAACCTCAATAAAATATAATAACAAACAAATATTTATGCAGGTGTTGGAAAAAATCCTTTATGAATAGTAAAACAACAATGATTCATAATTATTTCCAAAACATATCATTAATGTTTAATTATCAAGAATTTGGTAACTGAATCAGGATTATGTTTAAAAAACATTATTAAAAACCAATTTTGGCTTGAGACTATTCTTAAAACCTAGTAATCTCAATTATTCAAAAAGTTTGCTATGTCAACGTCAGGTCAAGTCCTAACAATATCACTTTTGTAAGTGACCTTTCATGATGAGATTATTCATTTGAAAGATGAGTCCAGCTGCGTGTGGATCCTACCCTCCTTCCTTTCAACCAAGCTGACTTTACCAAACAAGCAAAGCGCGTGAGTGCGACTTTTCCACGGAAAGAGAAATCATTTTTAGTTGTTAGGATGGAAGAAAGCATCGAAAGAGAAAAGTATCTTTTGCGTGTGGATCCTACCTCCTTTCTTTCAACCAAGCTGGCTTTACCAAACAAGCGAAGCGCGTGAGTGCCACATTTCCACCGAAAGAGAAATCATTTTTAGTTGTTAGGATGGAAGCACCGAAAAAGAAAGTATCTTTTGCTATGATTGCTGTGACGACATTATCTTTCTTTTTATATATATTTAGATTATACGCCGGGGATCTTCTATGAAACGCATCACATGTAGTGCGTTATGTTTTCTGTGCAGCGCAATCCAACGGACCAAACTAAGTCAATGCTATTATAGTAATTTCGACCGTAACACTTAAAAAACGATTAAAATTCTCCTCGGCACTCTCCTCATCTCGATGAAAACACCCGAAACATTTTATATAACTTATAATCTTCACGACGTCCGCACTTTACACGACCTTTACAAGTTCTTCATCTTTCCTCATCCATACGAAACGCCCGAAAATGACAGGAACTCCATTTCCATTTGCCACGCCAGCCCTATTTCTCATTCTTAGAAATTCCCCACTTGCCGAAAGGAAGGGACCACCAAGTTCACATGGATACGTTTGGTTTCATCGATGAGTTTTGGTGATCTTGAAGAATAGCATAAAAGTACCTTGGAATATGGATTGGATTCTTGTAGATGATCATAGAATGGCAATTAATTAACACAAATAAATCTAGGGTATTTTAGGTGTGATTTAGATTACTAAGGAATTAATTTAGAACAATTAGATCCAAATAAATAACACAAAAATCCGAAATTGGTAAAACCTGTAAAATCTGCCGGAATAGTACTGGCGCCTAGCAGGTCGCCTAGGCGACCAGGTTGGGCGACCTACTTTAAATCTCCAGAATTTAGGGATTTTTAGTATAAATTAATGTGTGATAATTTTTCTAGTAATTTAATTATTGTAACACCTGTATAAAAGTTAATTGAGGTGTAGGAACTGACAAAATTTAATGTGGTATTTAAATGAATAAATTGGAACAATAATTCAAGTGGGTGTATAATAGGTTAAGATTTTTGGAAATAATATATTGGACTAAGTTAAACCTATAGGTCTGTGTGATTTGCTGGAATTGGAAAATAACAGAAAATATACAATTTGAGCACTTAGGTCTTAATGATAGAAGGTTGGGAATTTAATAAGTAGATAATTAGGGAAAATTTAGGCAAGTCATGAGGAACCTTGCTTTTGCTCATGAATGTGAATATTAATCTGTCTGGATTTATAATAATTTTGTTTCCGATGCATTTATGTGTATGAAATCTATTTTGGAGATTTCTTCGTGATTTGAACATACTTTTCTTGTAAGGGTTTAAATTTTGAGTTAATTGGATTGAGATTCTGGTTTTTGGTCTTTGGGTTATGGTATGGTGCATCTGGATCTACAAATTCTTTTAAAACAAAATATATTGTTTTTCTCATAAATTGTGTCTAGTGGGCATAGCTGTATATGGATCCATAGGTTAAGCCAGATAGTGGAGGGGTATTATTTTGAGTTGATCACTCCCATTTGCGCTTGCACTTCCTTTGTAAGTTAGTTTGCATTGGGGGGTCTTCATGTCTGTAGGGTCATTTCGAGCCTCGCTGGTGAGTCCTATATGTTCGGATAAGCGGCCATCTCCATGTATGGATTCAGGGGCTACATACTGGTGGTACGTGCCAAACTCTGTGAGTTTCATGCGCAATAAGTCGATGACTACGCCTCTTATCGTCAGAATGAGACTCGGGTTTGAGGGTCCTAGTAGCTTCGCCCATAAGTCGCATGGTGGCATAGCAATGAAGAGTGTCTATTCAAAAAACTTATCTTTGCTTCATGAGTCCTACAGTGACACAAGAGGTGGTTTGCATATGTGTTATCGCTTTTATCGGAGTTGTCTTTGTTTGATTTGAAATTATTGCCTTTGCATTGATTTACCGTATACCCCATGACTATTTCATAAAATAAATTGTTTAATTGCATGCACATTGCCACTTGTTGAGATGTAAATCTCACTCTTGTTTTCACCTATTTTTCAAGTTGCTTGAAGAGATCGTCGAGATGGGGTAGTGTACTCATGGGTAGAAATGTAATTATTACTATTGGATGCATCCAGAATAAATAGATTCTTATTGTAAACTTATTTATTTAAATTGAAATAAAAATGCCATGTTCCAATTGCACTCTGATGTAAATATTAATTTTTAAATTCTGCATAAATTTTAGTTTATTCTGACCCCATTTTACAGTAACACTCTGGGTTTGGTTGTTGAACCAGATTCAGGGCGTTACAGTAGCACTTCGGATTCAGGTTGGGTGCTTGTTTTGCATTGACCCGGGTTCGGGGCATTACAGAGATGGTATCAGAGAATATAGGATCCAGAAACCTAGGAAGTAAAATTCTTGGGTGGGTAGTGGGACTGTGTGCTCGTTAGTTAGAAATATATAATTTATTTTAGGATGAGAGATTTTGATTTGACTTGCGTTCTTGTGATTATTATTGCATGATATTATTGTTATTGGATGTTATATTGTTAAATTATTAAATTAAAATATTAAAGATTAACCTGTTTAAGCATAACTAGATAAATTCCCTTACAAGAACAGTAAATAGAAAATTTTGAAATAAATAGAAACTGAAGAAATTTGATCTAATATATATATATATAAGTGAACAAATACAAGTTTGGTATACATCTGAAACTATAAAGACCTAGGGACTCAATACAATAAAAAAGAAAGTAAAAGTATGTACACCTGTCCAAAAATACAAGACAAGAAAATAAAAAAATAAAATCAGCTAGATGGTCCAGCACCGTCTCCTCCATCCCCGTCACCATCTCCTCCATCAATCGCGTCCTCGTCATCAGCAGCCTCATCCCCAGCCGCATCATCAGCCTCCTCGTCATCTCTAGCCAGAGACCAAATACTAGGAGAAGATGAACCCGAAGCCCGCATATACGCCTGAAATAGCCGGCATAACTGGAAATGAGAATCATGCATAGATTCCACCTGTCCCTATATCGTAGAAACCAACTGCTCCAACCGAACTAGATAGCCAATCATATCCGCCATCTGCCACAGTATCATAGACATATTGCCAGCCATCAGAGCCACCTGCTCCTGTAGGATCCCCACATCACCTGTAGGAATAGAAGAGGAAGGAACTGTAGAAGTATGTGGGATAGAAGATGAAGGAACATCAGAAGTGGAAGGAGCAGAACTAGGTCCAGGAGCCCCAGAAACCCTATCAGTAGGCCTCCTAACTCGTGTGAGTCTTGTGGTGGTCCTTCTGATGGGCTGACTCTGGACTAGCGGGGTGTAGGAATGGTACTGAGCATGTGACTCAAATATAAAACGAGCCAACAAGCAGCCGTAAGGGAGAGCAATAGACTTCTTAGGGTCCTCTAGAACCCCAAGAATGGTGGGAATAATAACAAAGGGAAGATCGATGGAATCGCCCTTCATGAGGGCATAAAGAAAAAGAAGTCTAGAACTGGGAATGGTACAAAAATGAGATACGGGCCAAAGGTTCGTGAAGACGATCCTCTGGAGAATACTAGTATAAGAGGGAAAGCTAGAAGTGTGGAAAGGACCCACACCATCATACTCACACTCCTCCCCCGTAAGGAATGTGGCTACTGCAAAGAAGTCAAGAGTAGCATCCTCTGGGTAGGGATAGACAGGATGCTCCACCCTAGGAAGATGGAGTTGGGCAGCAAGAATATCAGGGGTAACTGAGAACTGGGTGCCCCTAATGTACCCCTGGAAGGAAAAATGGTCAATGGCGATATCGTGGATGTTACTATAGAACTCCCTAATCAACTCCTCACAAGTGGGGGCGAAATTAGAAAAGAGGGACATCCATCCTCTATCCCTAAAGATCCTCTGTATGGAAGGATCAAAATCCTCAAATGTAACACTCCTCTCTAGGAGGATGGTCCTGCGACTAAGATGCTTATCATACAATTTCTTCTGGGTGTCAGAATAAAATCTGATATCCCTCTCAACTCTAGCCCTCTTAGAGGGATTACCCACAGAAGTTTTAGCCATCTAGGATTTGGAATGGAAAGAATAGAGATAAAGATAAAGAAAGGAACAAGGAAACATAAACACCTAGGCGAAAGGAAGGGGCCACCAAGTTCTACATGGATACATTTGGTTTCATCGATGAGTTTTGGTGATCTTGAAGAATAGCATAAAAGTACCTTGGAATATGGATTGGATTCTTGTAGATGATCATAGAATGGCAATTAATTGACACAAATAAATCTAGGGTATTTTAGGTGTGATTTAGATTACTAAGGAATTAATTTAGAACAA
This sequence comes from Buxus sempervirens, assembly GCA_947561395.2. Classification (NCBI taxonomy): domain Eukaryota; kingdom Viridiplantae; phylum Streptophyta; class Magnoliopsida; order Buxales; family Buxaceae; genus Buxus; species Buxus sempervirens. The sequence continues at coordinate 14,404,143 of OX387185.1, forward strand.
TTAGATCCAAAGAAATAACAAAAAAATTCGAAATTGGTAAAACCTGTAAAATCTGCTGAAATAGTACTGGCACCTAGCAAGTTGCCTAGGCGACCAGGCTGGGTGACCTACTTTAAATTTCCATAATTTAGGGATTTTTAGTATAAATTAATGTGTGATAATTTTTCTAGTAATTTAATTATTGTAACACATGTATAAAAGTTAAATTGAGATGTAGGAACTGACAAAATTTAATGTGTTATTTAAATGAATAAATTTGAACAATAATGCAAGTGGGTGTAAAGACCCCCGGTCGCCACAGGTAGGTCTTTCCCAACTAGGGATTTGCTCTAAAATCCGTATTTTTACTAGGTCGAAAGACCTACCTGCAACGCTCCAGATCTAGGTTTATTTAAAAACATAAACCCAAACCTACTACGTTAGGATAAAGGCCCAGAAATACTAATCCAGACTTAAAGAATTCCTATAAAAATAATCAGAGTGCGAAAATAAAAGATATTTTTCTTCAAAGAAGCGCAGAATATAAAAATATGACATCCAATACCAATTCATCAAACTAAGTTTAGAAAGGGTCAACTAAAATAAAATAGTTCAACAACCACCAAGGTCATCTAAAATAATGGCATCCCAATACAGAAAATAAATCAATGATAATCCCTCAAAATGCTAAGTCAAACAATCAATAACGTTCCCTAAACCTACACAGGAATAAAATAATCTTCTTCCTGGTAGTCAAAATAATCCCCTGGAGTATCTACCCCTGCAGCGTCCTCACCTGGAATATCTGAAAACAAAACCGATAAAACGAATATATGAGAAACAAAACCTCAGTAAGTAGTCATGCAAATAGTTTGTAACAGTTCAAATATATGCAACGTTTAATCAGGCTAATCACAATAAATACAAAACAATAATAATTAAAAGAAAATGAAACAATCACAATCAATTCAACCTCATGGGACTCACGAAATTGAAAACCAGAGCAAGAACGTAGACATGTGCCAATATGCTACCTAACCGGTTTATCGGGTAGACCCGACGAACCTGCAGACTGGCTGTTCAACACCCAACGGAAGAACCTGTAACGCCCCAGACCCATAACCAGCAAGATATTGTCCGCTCTGGGCCCACAGGCCCTCACGGATTTGTTCTCAAGGATAACACGAGAAAACTTCCCAGGGGTCACCCATCCTAGCAGTGCTCCCACCCGAGCACGCTTAACTTTAGGGTTCCCAGGAGATTTAGTCCTGTGTTGCTCCTTAAAAGGCCTCTTGCTTAGTTGGGGGTCTCAAGACTACTTATAGCATCTCCGAGCGTTGTGGGATCCCAACCATATGCACATCCTCGCCTAGTAGCTCCCAGGGAGATTACCCACATCCTAGCTGCCTGTGTGGACAGGTGAATGTGTAATCTCCTTAGGAGCTACCAGGCGAGGATATGCATATGGTTGGGATCCCACAACGCTCGGAGATGCTATAAGTAGTCTTGAGACCCCCAACTAAGCAAGAGGCCTTTTAAGGAGCAACACGGGACTAAATCCCCTGGGAACCCTAAAGTTAAGCGTGCTCGGGTGGGAGCACTGCTAGGATGGGTGACCCCTATGAAGTTTTCTCGTGTTATCCTTGAGAACAAATCCGTGAGAGCCCGTGGGCCCAGAGCGGACAATATCTTGCTGGTTATGGGTCTGGGGCGTTACAAATGGTATCAGAGCCTGCCCCGACCGGAAAGTGTGGGGGTTCGTCCCAACGTGAGGACGCGTTGCCCCATGGAGGGGAGTATGTATGTGACATCCTAGCTGCCTGTGTGGACAGGTGAATGGGTAATCTCCCTAGGAGCTACCAGGCGAGGATGTGCGTATAATTGGGATCCCACAACGCTCGGGGATGCTATAAGTAGTCTTGAGACCCCCAACTAAGCAAGAGGCCTTTTAAGGAGCAACACGAGACTAAATCCCCTGGGAACCCTAAAGTTAAGCGTGTTCAAATGGGAACACTGCTAGGATGGGTGACCCCTGGGAAGTTTTCTCGTGCTATCCTTGAGAACAAATCTGTGAGGGCCCGCGGGCCCAGAGCGGACAATATCTTGCTGGTTATGGGTCTGGGGCGTTACATAACCCAACCGACAACAGGAGTGAGTTAGCATATACGGCCCAACCTAATAGGAGTGGGTAACGTAGCAACCGACCAATCCAGGAGCGGTATCATCCTCGAGATGATGGAATGCCTATGACACAGAATTCAAAACCCTCTAGAAGACATTTCACTTACTAGCTAATCTATGGATCCATGTATAATTGCTAAACCCACTCAACGGGGGAAAACCAAACCAAGTGATGGACATATCTCCCAATAATACAAGCATACGCGGAAACACAACTGTGTCAATAACAAGCCCGCAATAGCGGAATAAATATACCAAGCAATAGCCTTGTCACAATAGTGGCCCAAAAACCCACACAAGTGGAACCAAGTCATATGTCCAAAAACCAGGTTTCAACGGGCAACTATGTCCCGGATGTATATCGAATCCTTCGATGCACAAAATACGTTCAAATAACTCAAATACAGGTGTAGGAACTCTTAAAATTAAGTTTTGTATAAAAGGGAATTGTTTGGAACAATGATACTCAGTTAAAAGCTACTTTAGTAAAACGTACCCAAAATCTTTATAAAATTTTATTTTAATGATCCGCTAGTGCAAACTATCTCTAAACACTCTAATTTTGATGGTACATGGGTTGAAATTGAATAAAAACATTATTGTACTGGAAAACTAGGCTGGTTGGAGAAATTTGGAAAATCTGACAAGGGGTGCTTGAGCGGCATCGGGCACTCAAACAGGGGACATTAAATTTTGGTTAATTCAGGGTTGGTCGCTAAAGAGATCGCTTGAGCGACGGTTCGGGCGTTTGCCTTCTAGGTTTTTTATCACTTTTAGGTTTTTGAACAAAATAAAAACACTGGCAGGGCACCCTCGTTAGCGCTCGAGCACTAACGAGTGCCCACGAATTGCTTCTCAAGGCCTACAAGGGCGCTCGAGCGACAATTCGAGCGGCCGATCGAAAACTCAGTTTTTTGAAATTCCGAAAAGTTGCGTAATTCAAATAAAAATCCAAAACTTCAAATCTAAAGCATCAAACCCATTCAAAATCATTCAAGAATATTGTATAAACATGTTAGAACAGTTTAGGACAATTAAAACACATAAGGAGATCACCAAACACATGAATAACCATGATCATCGAATAATCTTCGAAATTCTGTTGATGAAATTTTAAAGGGACTACTTACCTCTTTTGAGACTAAAATCTTCTCTAACAACATTGCAAAATCACCCCAATAAGGATCCAAACGAACCCAAATCTCCTTTGTCTTGTCTGGATCAAACAAAACACTTTTATTAACTCTCATTCACATTTAAGACTCCCAAAAACAGAATTTTTCTAACTTATTTCTTACCTGTAATTCCAGACGAATCTCCCTCTTTCTCCTTCTTCAAAAATCAGCTCCAATGGTTGCTATGAATTAGGGTTTGATTACAAGGAAGAAAGAGAAGAAGAAGAGAAGAATAGGAGAAGTTGTATATGCAGCTGTTCACTCTTGGACGTGAATAGTCGCATGAAGGATTTGGTTATTTTATTATTCTTTTCTCCTTTTTACTCATTTACCCCTACTAATATTTAAACCCTATTATAAATCCTTTTTACTATCTTGCCCTTCCTTCTTCAAACCAAACACAACCATCAAACCCAAATGGTCTGGGTCAACCTCCACTTCTCTAGGGTTCGACCACCTTCTCTATTTCTATTATAATTTATTTTTATCAATACTTACTTAAATAAATCACAGCAACAACAAAATTATTATATTATAATTCTACTCAATCCTAAATTCATAACTTACCTTAGATAGGTTCCCCAATTTCCTCCGAGTCACCTTGGATTTCTCCAGGCTGAATCAATTCCTCATCCCCTGCATTATTAATAACCTGATCAGTCCATTTATTTGTCACTATTATTTTATTAATAAAATCTAGGATTTTACTCTACCTGTAACGACTGGGGACAGGTGAGTGCCTTGACGGGGCGGACCTAGTTTTGGGTCGTTACATTACCCCTTTCTATAACAACAGAGCACTTCCTCTAGGATGAAGAACGACTCACTAACAGCGAAAACTCCTTCTCTTCTCTCTCTCAGTCTCTGGTTTCCTTCAACCGTCAGAGAATACAAGTAAAATAAGATTAGTATTCTCTGAATTATTCTCTTAAATACTAACCCTATTTTTAATCTCATGATCCCATGTATCTCACTACCATCAACTCCTATGCTACTAACCAATCAGATTAATTAATAGCCTTACGTTAATACTTATTTATTTCATGATCCAACGGTTAGATTTGCTTCAATCTCTGGATCTCCTCCATCAATGTGATCACCTATATTTATAATTACAATCCATCAGTAAAATCCCCAATAAAATTCTGATTATTAAAAATTTCTGCAAATTTTCAGGGTCTTACAGAGGAGAAGGGCTAGGACTCCTGCATCCGTAACTCCCTCATCCTCTTCCGACTCTCATTATAGCCCTTCTGAGACAAAGGAACCCAATTGTAAAACCCCGACCCGGATTATATCTTAATTACTAAGTTTAATTGATTAAACTAGGATTATTAGACTAATTAAGTACTTGTGTTATGAAGGTGAGATGGATGTAGATCATGCTTGAGGATTTGGGGAAATCAAAGTGAACTTTATTGAAGGTTATTAAGGTAAGCTTAGTTAATGTTATTTTTTAATTTTAATTGACTAAGATATCCTCCAATTAGTTCTAGTGAATTGGAAATCAAATTCTGAAAAATTAGAGCTAAGTGTGAAAATTTGCCTTGACGTGCAAACCTTGAATCGCGCGTTGAGCTAAATCCTGTAGAAACCATGTGATAAAAGTGTGCGCGGTGAAATCGCACGATGGGGCGCACGTGTCGTGTGTGTGCCTCCGAAAAACTGAATATCGAAGTCGCCACCGCCTGATGGGGTGTGCAAGCACCTCATTTTTGCGCTCCCAGAAAAACCAAAAATGCAAACCCTGGACAGAAAGTCAAACCCTAAGGGGTGAAAAGTTGACTTTTTGATTAAGTAAAAATTGGCCACCTTGCTTTATACCATTGGATAGAGAATCCTGACACGGTTCCAACACAACTGAGTTTGCAGGAATCGGAGTCCGGATGAGGGTTCTGCGGGCGGTGAAACTTGAGCAGAGCCAAAAGTTGACTTTCTACTAAAATCCGATCCAGATGCTTACCCCTATACCATTGGATAGAGAATCCCGACATGGTTCCAACGCAACTGAGTTTGCGGGAATCGGAGTTCGGATGAGGGTTCTGCGGGCGTTTAAACTTGAGCGAAGCCAAAAGTTGACTTTCTGCTAAAATCCGATCCAGATTCTTACCCCTATACCATTGGATAGAGAATCTCGACACAGTTCCAATGCAACTGAGTTTGCAGGAATCAGAGTCCGGATGAGGGTTCTGCGGGCGATCAAACTTGAGCAGAGCCAAAAGTTGACTTTCTGCTAAAATCCGATCCAGATGCTTACCCTTACATCATTGGATAGAAAATCTCGACACAGTTCCAACGCAACTGAGTTTGCAGGAATCGGAGTCCGAATGAAGGTTCTACGGGCGGTCAAACTTGAGCGGAGCCAAAAGTTGACTTTCTACTAAAATCCGATCCAGAGGCCTACCCCTAGGTCATGGGATAGAAGGCTCCGATACAATTCTAATGCAACTGAGTTTGCCCAGATCGGAGTTCGGATGGAGAAAATATGAGCTGACAAAGTTCCCGAGCAGCAGAACCGGCAAACTGCATACGTGGCAAAAAGCTGCACACGTGGCAAGTTGCGCAGGAAAATATCTCGGGGATCAAATCCGTAAATGTCCAAATATACGAAATATCCCAGGGACTAAATCTGTAAAAATCCCGGAATATCGGATTAAACCAAAAATAACCAGGGACTAAATCTAAAAAAGGTCGGATTTTCCGACCAGCAAACGGCGGCATTAAATGATTTTTCATCATATTGCCGCTCGCGCAAACGTGGCAAGCGGGTATGCGCTAAGCTTGCGCTCAGCGCATACCCCTTTTTCCTCGCCTATATAAACCGTGCGAGATTTCGCGCAAAGGGTTGGAAGCTTTGAGTTTGAAAAAGTTTTTTTTGGTTAAAAAGTTTAAGGTTGGCTCATTTCGGGTGGGGATTTTTGGGTTGCTCTCTGTGGGGTTTTGAGTTGTCACCAGCTCACTTCCTTTTCCTTCTTCTTCCTTCAACCGAAGTCCCCCTCTCTTCATCCCTACCTGCCTCCGAAAACCTCCAGACCATCTCTTCCCCTCCTTCATTCTCATCCATTTCCAATAAAGAGGTTGAAAGCTGGTTGCTGTTGGAGGTGCCAGAGAGGAGAGCTCCAGTGCTCGTGCCACCTCAAGGAGAAGCCGCCGCCTTGCACCAGAGCGTAGGAACCTCAGGTATTGCTTCTCACTCGTTTACATAAATAAAATGGGAGTCATATAAGCATGTTATCGATACTGCTTTTTCCTTTCCTTGTCACGCATTTTTTTTGCTCCTTCATCTCGGGTGGCATGGAGGTCTCCAAGGGTAAGGGAGACCCATGCACGACCCCTTTAAGAAGGTGAGGATTTATTGCTCCACCGGGCGCTCATAAGGGCTCATAAGGTACCTGGCACTCCTACGAAGAACCGGCCCCTCATCCATCTCATCCAATGTACCCTTGTAAACCCCCCTCCTCCTTCCCTTCTTCGGATGTTAGTGTGCCTGCTCGAAGGTCCCAAGTCGTATGGACGAAAGTGCATGTAATGTCTGTATGTTGTTTTTTATTTTATGTTGCTGGACTTGTTAACATGCTCCCCTACCCCCTGCCACCTGCTATATGCTCTTTGTTTCACTATAAGCATGCTCCCAGCACCCCATAACTAGATGTCTATAGCTGTCATGTTTGATAACAGTTGGGTTTTTATTTTTCGTAAAGGGATCTTGGGTACTAAAGTAGCTTAGATTAATTTGAATGCATGTTAAAGGTCTCTTGGGAGTCTGGGGAACACCTGGGAGGGGTTACAGAGCTTAAAAAACCAGTCAGAAATGGAGTGTAAGCAAAAAACCAGAAGATTGGGTTTCGTAGGGGTATGCGCCAAGCACGCGCTCACCTCTTTTGGGTGCGCTAAGCTCGCGCTCAGCTCGCGCCTACTTATTTTTGGGTGCGCTCAGCTCGCGCCCACTTGTTTTTTGGATGCGCAAAGCTCGCGCCCACCTCGCGGGCGGACCGGTTTTTTGGCATCCGCCGAGCTTCGCGCCTAGCTTGCGCTCACCTCGCGCTCAGCTCGCGCCTACTTGTTTTTGGGTGCGCTCACCTCGCGCTCAGCTCGCGCACCACTTGTTTTTTGGGTGCGCCGAGCTCGCGCCCACTTCGCCCGCGGATGCTTTTCTCCGCCGTTTTCGGTCCGCCCACCTCGCTGACCTCGCGCCTAGTGCCTGAGGTCAGCGCATACTCCTAAAAAAGGCCGAATTGCCATATTTTTGAAAAAAAAACCCAGAAATGCCCTTTACCGTACCGCGGGGGGCTTCGCCCCCCAACCCCTTTGTTCCCCGCGCATCTAACTCGTTCCTTGGTGCTGGGAGGGACCCCGCCCCGTAGGCTCCGCTTCACTCCGCCCACAAGGACCCCGGGTCCCTCCCCTTGGACCCAGCATAATGAGCCAATCTCTCCTTGATAAGTGTCAACTTTGTATATTTTCTGTAACTTTTGCTAGATATGAGTGGCATTCCTAAATCAAGCCAAATGAACCAATAGGGTTTCCGGGTCACCTGGAAACCCAACATGGGACTTGGACCCCCGATCCAACTTGATTTCCAGTGGGCCTTCCAACGAGGCCCACCCAGCCCAATAAACACAATGAAATGTATGCATGCAACTTAATCAAGATAAGTAAAATTAACTGATTAAACCAGGCGGGCCAAACCTAATGCGGCCCACCCAAACCTATTAGTGAATTGATGCATGAAATACGTGGTTTGGCCGAGACCAAGGGCAAGGGCCTGTCGGGCCCGCCAAAGCCCACCAACCGAAACAAGGAAGGGTGCAAACCCTAACTTCCCGTAACTTGGGCTTTCAAGCCCTAATCAGGGCTACGGCCCCAAGCCCAGTGCCCAGCTCACTTTGGCAAATTAAAAAAGATAAATCCAATAAAATTACTTGGCCACCATGTGGGCCCACCCAGGGGGCCCACAAACCAATCCGGCCCACCTTTGCATGGAAAACACTTAATCTTCAAATCTGAACCTAAAGTAAAATCAATGCACTTAACCAAAGCCCAAAGGGCCTCCTAGGATAGACCGAGGCCCACAGGGGCACACGGGCTTGACTAAGCCCACCAAGGACACCGTAGGCCTTCCACGAGGCCCACCCAACCAGACTCATATTACCTAATTAATCAAGATAAAAGCAATTAAAGGGACCCACACCACTCAGCTGGTCCCACCGACTTAACTAAGCTGCATATCGGACTAGGAATCAGGTGAGACCAAAGTAAGCTGACTCAAACCAGGATAAACCTAAGGGACCCGTCACCCGACGGGGTGGACCGGGGTGTCAACGGACTTCCCCAGACCACAACCGAGACCCTACTTGGAATCTCAAAGCCGCAGACCAAAAGCCCTAAATAGACAAGGTTAGGCACCCAGGTGTCCGCCTGCACCCCATCAGGCGGTGACGACTTCGAATTTCCCCATGCCGCGTTTCCGACGCGCGCACAGGGTGCAAGCAGACACCGGGGTGTAAAACCCCGAATTTTCACTTAATAAATAAATAAATAATAAATAAAAGAAAATATGAGTTAAGTGAAGATTTAGAGGTGAGTAATTCAAATAGGTCATAAATTATAAATAAATAAATAATTTTAATGAAATTAACCTAAAAGAGTAAAAAGGGTATTTTGGTAATTTCAGAAAAGGGTAATTAATAATTAGATCATTAAATAATAACTAGAATTAGAAAATAGAAAGAAATAATTTATTTTGACAATCTAGAAATTAAAAGAAATTAATAAAAAGCCTAAAAGTGGGAAAAAGGGTAATTAGGAGATTTCATGTCTTAATTTGGGGAAAATAAGGTTTTAGGTGATAATAATGTTTAACTAAATGTTTTGCACGAAAATAGGTTATAAATAGAAGTTTAGATAATAAGAAACTTAATTAGGATTGGTTAAGTAGAAAAATAAAAGGTGGAGAAAAAATAGGAATTAAATTAGAAGGATTAGACTTTAACTAGACCATGGTTGGGTTAGCCCAAATTAAATTAGCCAATTAGGGTTGGTTTAGGATTTCTAAAGCTTAGTATAAATAGGAAACTAAGGTTAGACAAGAGGGAATTTTCGTGGGATTCTTATAGAGAGAAAGGAGGGAGAGAAAGGAAGGAGGTTTCTAATGGAGATGTCTGACCAGCCACCATCAAAATATGATCGGGGAAAATCCGTACGGTGGATCGCCTTAAAATTTGGAGGTTTTGTTCGTCACTGATGGAACTACATTGTGTACGGTGGAGATTTGAATTGAAAGAGTCTAGCTTGGTGCGTTTGGGAGCAAAAGTCAGGTCCAGAATTAAAAGTTTCAATGGAAGAAGGATTTAGCATATAAGGCAAGTAGTAACCCTTGGAAAACGTGAGAAACTGTATGATTTTGTTTTCTGTGATTTCATATGGTTAGAATGGATTAGACGGAACTGTATTTACATGGAATCAAGTTGCTTATATTTTCATGATGGGTATTCTTGATGGATTTATCAAATTAAAGAAGAAAGTTGAGTTGGATTATGTAAATAAAGGTAAGAGGGTATTTAATTTATAAAAATTACTCTAGAAGGCTCTAGGTATGTTTCAGAAGGTTTGTAGATTAATTTAGACCAAGAAAACATATAGAAAAGGCCTAAAAATCCGAACTTTAAAAATCTGGAAAATTCTGTTTAATTTTGCACGAGCACCTAGGATCACCCAGCCCTGTAGAGGTAGGCGCTCTAAGTAAAATTTGCAAATTTGGGGATTTTGTAATTTGAATAAATGTACAATGATTTTTCTGATTAGTTGAGTATGTTAGCATCATTATAAGGACCTAATTAAGGTATAAAAATTATAAAATTACATTGGAAAGATTAACCAATAAATTGAAGGTTACAATGAAAGGTTTGTCTATAATAGGGTCAAGGGGTATGAATATTGCTAGAAATAATACTAAGGGTACTTATAGCTTATAGACATCTTCTAAACTTTATTTTAAGTTTGTAGAACATGCTAGAGAAATAAAATACAAAAAATTTTATCAGTAACTAGCTTAGGTGTTAATATAGGAAATTGGATTCTAATAAAAGGGATTAATCAAAGGAAACTCTAAGTATGATTTGTTTTACTTTATTTAAGCTTTCAATATGAATATTGGATTCTAGAATTGCATAAACTCTGGTTTCTATCGAATTTATGATACATGAGCTTTATTCGAATATAATTAAGAAATTTCATATGTTATTCTGAAAAAGGCTTTAATGGAATTCGTAAGGATTGAATCATGGATTTCACATGGAATGGAATACTTTGGTATGGATTGGTATGTGGTATGATGTTGTTCTCTTTAATTTTACGGTTGGGTGATACGGCTTATGTGGTGGAGTTTGATACTATCTTTTATGGCAAAGATGGATAATCCTCTGTGTAGAGATGTGTAATCCTTTACGGGTAAAAGTGTGTATGCCTCCTACATTAGCGTGTCCTCCCGTATGTGGTTTTATCGTGGTTTGTGTCAGTGGGCTTAGCTGTATATGGATCCATAGTTTTGGCTGGTTAGCTAAGTGGTATTTAGTTTGGGTTGAGTTACTCCAATATGCGAGCGCGCTTCCCTTTGCAAGTTAGTTTGCTCTGCGAAGGTCCTATGTCTAGAGGGACACCCCGATGAGCCGCTGGTGATTCCCTGTACATGTGGATAAGCGACCACACTCCATGTATTGATTCTGGTGCTACATGCTGGTGGTACGTCCAACTCTGCGGGGTTCGTGTGCAATAAGTCGGTGACTACGGCTCTTGCCTAAGCTGCGCTGCATGGGGCTTGAGTATCATTAAGTAGCACTGCCCCTAAGCCGCATGGTGGTATAGCAGTTAGTCTAGTGTCATCCCAAATCTGGTTCGTTAAAGAAAATGGCCCAAAACACTATTCCAAACTTAAACAAGTTCATTTATTATATCAGAGTGCGGAAATAAAAACATCTTTCAAGCGCGGAATTAAACTACCAAAATAATCCATTTATATTTCATCTAAAAAGTCTGGAAATTGTTCAACTAAATAACATAAATAACATCCACCAAGGGTGTGGAATAAAGATACCAATCATCCTTCAAATAACATCAAACTCCTCAAATCAAAATACTGAAAAAAATCCCTAAGAAAAATAAATCTAGATGTTTCTCCATGTCCCTCTAGACCTACACAGGAATGAAATAATCTTCTTCCTGATAATCACAGTAATCCCCCGGAGTCTCTACTCCAGCAACGTCCTATCCAGGAATATCTGAAAACAAAACCGATAAAACAATAATGTGAGAAACAACATCTCAGTAAGCAGTCATGCAAATAGTTGACCACAATAAAATATGCAACGCTTAATCCGAAAAATCACAATAAGATACAAAACAACAATGAAATACAGTTTGTCCACGTCATGGGACTCATGACATAGTATACCAGAAAAAGAGAGTAGACATGGGGCCAATATGCTACCTTCTGAATTACAAATGGACCAGCCGCCCTGCAGTCTGGCTATTCAACACCAACGGAAGAACCCAACCATGAGTTAGCATGTACGGCCCAACCAATCCAGGAGTGGGTAACGTAGCGACCAAACAATCCAGGAGCGGTACCATCCTCGAGATGATGGAATGCCTTAGACATAGAATTCAAACCCCTCTAATACACATTTCACTTACTAGCTATTCTATGGATCCACATAACTGCTAAGCCCACTCAACAGTGAGAAAAACCAACCAGGATAATGGACATACTTCTCAATAACACCCACCAAATACAGAACAATATCTGTATACCAAATCCGCCCATGCGGGAAACAATAAGTCAGGCACCAGCCTTGTCACACCAGTGATCCAAAACCAAAACAGAATGCACCAAGGCATATGTCCAAAACTCCAGGTTCCAACGGGCCTATATGTCCCGAATGTGTATCGACTCCATCGATGCACAAAATACCTTCATATCACCCAATTACAAGTGTATGAACTCACAAAACCAACCTTGGTTAAAAGTAAACTCTTTTGGAACGATAAAATCAAATAAAAGTGCCTCTTTAGAAACATCTACCCAAAATCTTTATAAAATTGAATTTTAAACATCCGCCAGTGCAAACACGTCCCAAATACCCCCAATCTTGATGGTACATAGGTTAAATTTGGATAAAAACACTTTTGTAGTGAAAACTAGGTTGAAAAGACAAGTTTTCCAAAATCTGACAGACTGGTCGCTCGAGCAGCCAAGGGCACTCGATCGGCCTTACAAAATAGGTTGTTTCAGGGTAGGTCGCTCGAGCGACTGTTCTAGTGACAGTTCATGTAACGCCCCGGATCCAAGTTACATAGAGAAACCGTAACTTATCACCGAAGGTTAATATATAACCCAGGATAGCAAATCAAAGTGAAGGAAACAGGAATAAAACAATAACTAAATAATCAGAGTGCACTATAACCCAAGCTCATCAATAAAAAAATACTATAACCCCAGGCTAACTCACATGAACCAAGCATATACCCGTTGGTGCCGTCCTTACCAAAATCTGAAAACAAAACAAAACAAAACGTAATGAGATACGAATATCCCAGTAAGCAGCACATGCATGCTAAAATACAATTTATCAGTTCTAAAACATGATACAGTTGTAAATCATGCAACAGTAGCGATAACACCTCAGTTCCGAATAATCCGAGTAATTCAACAGTAATCCAATCAATCAGTATAAAATGCAGAAATAATCCAGTTCAACAAATATATATGTAACATCAAATCAACAGTTGATAAGTCGCTACAGGACTCATGAAATAATACTGTCTTTAACTAGGTAATGCCAGTGTTCACTATGCCACCTCCCGGCTTAGGTGCGATATGCCGAGTACACGATCATCGTCTTATTGCGGGAGAACCCACCCAGTACAGTGATGGGTTGGCATGTACTAATCCAGTCACAGTCCGAGTACACGATAAAATGAGGGATAGCCGCAGCCAGCCGAGTACACGATCAGGCCTCACTGAGTACACAGTGGAAACGCGTGCGTGAACAAAGTATTACAACTAGCAAAGAACAATCCTTTCCACTAACTAGCTCCTAACATGGATCCATATCGAGCTATTCCCACTAGACTCTAAAACCAAAAACCAACAGAGAAATCCAATAAGAACAACTCATCTCAATCTCAATCATATCATCCCGAGCTACACGGGGCATCCCCAAGATACACGGAGGCAACAACATCTCGAGATACACGGGAATCACAAAATGTCTCTCCAAGTACATGAAGGAAAACCCAATTCAAGATCAAAATCCAAACATTCATATTTAGTTTAAAAAGAAATCCCTTTCCGGAGAATCCGCATAAAAACAATTCAATGTAAAGTTTCCATAATCATGACAATCCCGTCTACTCTGAGATGAAAACCAATGATAATAATCAAAGTTTAACTGTATTCACAAAATCAGAAATTTTATAAGCACTATTTGCCTAATCAATAATTCTTATATGTATTATCTTATAATCCTTTCAATTCTAATTTATACTCTCTAATATCCCTCTTTATTTTCAGCATTTTCCCAATTTAGCTTAATTGTTAGTTACATAAAAACTACTTTAGTCTCAACAGCGAAATTAACTCCATCAATTTTTTTTTTAATCAAATCTGATCTAATCCACTAGTTAAGCAACCTCAGGCTCAGAACAAATAATATTTAATTTCTGAAATTTCCGGAAACAAAGCACATCTTCTGGTAAACAAAGTTTATCCTTATATTTAGTTTACAAGCTCTTTTCATTAATTACCAAAACATCCCTCTAAAAGACAAAAATTGATAAAAGTGTTGTTTTAGGTTAAATCGGCCATTACAAATGCTAAAAATCCAGAATTTAATTTCATTATTGAATTCGGTCTTGTATTACTTGTCTTATGCCCAAACAGTAACTTTCTTATAAAGATTATACCTAATTCATTCTTATTTAACCCAAGCCATTATTGCCTACATTTAGCACCTCCAATTTATTCAAATGTATTCCATTGATTTCCACTTCTAAATTAACTTAATTTCTGAAAATTTTCTCTAACATTACTCCAAAGAATCCCCAAATAAAATCTGAACCTACCAAAGGACTTTCATATGCTCTTTACTTTAGAATTTCAATGCTCTAAAACCCTTATGCCGTATATCAAATATTCACCAATTTTCTTAAGGTAAAACCCCTCTTTTATACATTGATTTCAGCACTTCATTACTTTCTCCAACTACCTTAATTCATCTCAATTAATCCTTTAAGTCCATCTAATCTACACATTACCTAAATTAATATAGTTCAGATTTGCATTACTTGACTTCCCTAGACTCACCACATTCCTTACTTAAGAAATTCTGTTTTCAGTAATTAAATTTTCCAGATATGTTTCCCCTTTTAGTAAATTCACTCCACTCCACTCCCCTTTAATCATTTCTATTAAAACCTGTAGGTAATTCCACCACTTGAATTTTTCAAATGAAAAACTTGCAAGTGCTGGAAATATTTCAGCACTCAAGGAAACCTGATTATTATTTCTTAACAGAATTTTGATTACCCTATTGGGACACCCAACATGCTCCCAATAACTCAAATTACCTGAACCTAAAAGAAAGCTTCACAATGGGTTTTACCTGACTTTAATGCACATAGCTCAACCATATCTAAATCTGTAACATTCACCATGCTTATCGGCCTAAAACCCCTATTGTGCACACTCATTTCAGCATCTAAATTTCTCTCTAATTCCCTTTCTTCATCTCCAATTTGTCCTTTAGATCATTTTCCCATATGAGTTTTTCAAACTGCAGAGAATAAGAGCTGGACAGAAAATCTGATCTCAAAAGAACTCTTAACTTATTGTTAACATAGTTTCCTAGTTTCAATACTCATTACCATAGTATACCCCTAGCTCCAGCACCTATACGTCACCCAAAGAACTTCAAATACACCTATCTAAATCCCAAAAGAGAACTCCCTAATTGCCATTTTATAATAATCACAAAATATAAATAAGAGCTGCTGGGCGCCAACCACAGCAGCAACATCCACACAAATTTCCTGATTTCAGAACTGATGTCTTCAAATGTGCTTCTAGTTCAGCTCATCTATTCATACAACTCATAATTTAGTCCCATAAGAATAAACCCCTATTTGCATTTTAAAATCTCTCACAAAAACTAAGATGGGTGAGCTGTATTACAAGCAGATGGTCCCTTTCTCCAATAACCCAGCATATAACTAATAACTCTTCCACTGTATTACAAGCATTTAAATAAATAATCTAAACTAATAATATTGAATTGCACATAGCTAAAATAACTTATGCTCAACAGCTGCAGATGGCTGTAGAAATGGAGCTGGTGCTAACCCCTGGAAGGGTTGGCGCCAGATATCTTGCCTTGGCGCCAGCACTCATTCCACAAGTCACCATTTCGATTGATCAATTTTAATAGGACTGACCTAAAACTATTATTCCAAACCAACTCTATGATAATCTTGAACCTTCAAATAACACTTTTAGCCTCATTTGGATTTAATTGAATCACTCAAACATTTAACACCAAATTTAGCCGCTCTTACCACCTTCTCATTCCAAAATTTTCAGCAAAAATATAATTTTACTTAGGTATGAAACCTGCTCGGTTTTTCTCCATGATAACATCTTCAGAAAACTTAAAACTCAACTATTCAATTAAAATCCTGCTGTAAATTTATTTGATTCAAATTTTCTATTGCTTTAAGCCTAAACGCCAGAAAATTCTATAAAAACAGGGTTCGAATAAATCTTCTAGTTCCAGACTGAATCAAATTCAATTTAAAACATCCAAACAATGTAGATTTGTGCTACTTACATGATTGAAGGTAATTCCCAGCTCAACCTCTCTCAATTTGTCAATCACGCCCAGGTGATCTGAATTCACAAGGTTAATTTGCTCCAAGAGGAATGAAGTTGCTGCTATAGGGAAAATCGGTTCCAGCTCAAACCAAACGATTGAACACTTCTGTAGAAATTAATAAATTGATCAAATCTCTACAGATCTGAGATTCTCTGATAACTCTCAATGAAATCTAACCTAACTATAGAAATCTTAACTGAATTTTGATTTATCTTGCTGAGATTTCTGCTCCTGGATGAATTGAAGTTGCTGCTGCAAATGTATTTCAGCTCCACATCAAACGGAGAAGAGGTTCAGATCAGATCTCTTCCTGATCTCACTTACTTCCCAGATCTAACCTCTCAATCCCAGCTTTCCTTCTTCTTCTCTCTGAAATCTCACATACGGCTGTACCACAAACCAACAAAACTGCCAATCTGAAACTAGACTCTTTTTATAGATGCCACCAAGGGCTGATTAAAACTTGATCCCATGGTTGCCACTCCAGCATCTTCCTATACTAACACAATTTGGATACCTTGATTCTACTCATGCCATCCACTGAATCAACATAAAATCGACCAATAATAATTCTTAGCCAAGCCCTCGTCCATTTTAATAAAATTAACCAACCCGTTCACCCAACTCAAGTCAACCCTTTCCACTCTCCAAATCTATAAAATTTTGCCACTTGCATTACTTAATTACTAAAATCATAAATTTTAATTTTATTAAAATTTTGGGATTTTACAGTTCAATCTGGCTAAAATTGCTCCTGGGTTTTGGAATAATACATAGGGCGCTCAAGCGACTGCTCAGGCGGCCCGATACGTGAAAAATCCGTAACTTTGCGAAATTCAATAAAAATTCCACAACTCAATATTCAATACATCAAAACCATTCTAAATCATTCTAAAATACTTTATACACATGCTAGAATAATTCCCAACAAATAAAACATCATAAATAACAAAAACAACGCATCAAAACACCGAATAACCATGTATATCATCTAAACACGAATTTAGATTTTATGCAAACGTCAAAGGACTACTTACCTGGTTTTAGGAACTTAAATCTTCTCTAAGAGCCATGAAATATCACCCCAAAGTTTTCCAAACGATCCCAACAATCCTCGACCACGTCTGGGTTAAAAATCACACTTTTAAGACTCTTTAACATACGAAAATCTCCAGAACAGAACTTATATCTATATGGCTCTTACTTGAGTTCTCTATGCACAAAAATACTCCTCCTTCTTCTCTAAGACGGCTCCAACAGTTGTTTAGGGTTTAGTTTTTTATCATAAGGAAACTAAGAAGAAGAATAGGAAACAACCAAGGGACGTGCAGCTGTTTTCTATTTTAGTGTTTTAAACTCAACGTGAATAGCCTGTTTACATGCATATTAGGTTATTTAATTATTTAAAGTCTTTTACCATAATACCCCTTCTCCTTTAAGCCAACTTAAATCAAACCATTAAACCAACTCAACCCTTAGGTCAACCCACTATCATTGGGTTCGACCAACCCCTTGTATTCTCCCTTCTTATTTCTCACTTTATTCCTACTAAAATAAACCATAGCAACAATAATTATTATATTAAAATTATATTTGGTCAATAATCAGGATCTCACCTTACATAGGCTCTCCTATCATCTCCGGTTCATCTTGAATTCCTCCGGGTTGAACCAACATCTCATCTCTTGTATATTATTAACCAATTAGTTTAGTTACTAAAAATCTGGGATTTTACATGTATTTTGTTTGGTCTGAGTGGGGACCCTTAAAGGTATAAGTCCCTTTTATTCATTTTTATTTTTTTAGCCATTTAAGTGAAGTGGGTCGGATATGGGCCCCGTTGGAAGACCCATTGGTTGCCAAGTTGGGCTTTAAGTCAAGCCCATGGCCCATTAGGGTTATTGGGTAACCCTTATTGGATTTGGTTTTTTTTATTTTAAGGTTAATTAAAAATACAAATTAATTAAGTGGGTTTAAGTTTTTCTTTTTAAAGGCCCATTGGGCTTGGGGTAACCCATGGATAATTAACCGGGTGACCTTGAACCCATTTATTGAAATGGACCCTAGTGTGGGTCAGTCTGGATGTGGGCCCCATTGGAGGGCCCACCAAGCCTTGGTGGGTCTAAGTGGACCCAGGTAACTAAAAGTGGGCTTGGGTTGGCCCAAAAGCCCATTTGGTTCATTTTAAAGTCATTCGGGTCAGATCGGGTGGACCCGAGTCTAGAAATTAGGATTTTTAGAATTTAAAGGGCTCAACCGCACTTCCCTTGCAGTTTGGGTATGACCGCATACATTATGCGGTCGGGCCTAAACCGCTCTATGTTTGCGGTTCGACCCAAAATTCGAGAAACGCCACAAATGTTGACCAGGATAGGTTCACCGGTTTCGCAGGGGCGTCCACCGGCTGTTGCTGAATTTCCAAGCTGCCCATAGTAGCTTATGGATTCATTTTAACTCAACGTTCCTACTTCCATCAAACCTTTAACATGCTCTTTCAAACCATTCTTAAGTAAATACAAGCATCAAACCAATATATGAAACCATGCATGCAGAAGTTGACAATCATTAAAAATGAAAGAAAAATGTCTAAAGAATCAAAGGTGTTTTGAAAAGTTGATTTAAAAATGCCAAGAGTGATCTAGAGCATATATAATATTTAACCAAAAGTATATGTTTATAATAGAGATTAATTAACACAAACCTGAAATATTGCAAATGAGCGTATGGGTGTGTGTAGCACCCCGAAACCAGGTCCACCGGGTAGGGTTCATACTGGCTCTTGAGTGCTATTTTGGGGCCCAAAGCGTGATGCGATACCTTAAGAAACTAATCAAGACAATTCTAGTATAATCCTAAATTTTAAAAAAAAACTGCTATATAACGTCTGTAATTACAAGGTTGGGCGACGCCCCTGATATCTGATAATCACAGTCTACATATCAACATTATATATAAACTAAACACTAACATATCCAAAAGAAACCATGATCAAAGGTTAAACTACCTCTCAACTCTCCCTCTCTATATATACAATATGTACAGTATGAAAAAAATTTACAACTATCCAAAAGAAAATAATTTGCCTGCTCTATCTCTAGCCGGGATAGTGATCCTTCAACCAATACTCCAGATCCCCTTAACACTCTGTCCCGGTACGCGGCTCACCAACAGGATCTAAAACAAAACCGATAAATCCAAAACACGCGTGAGACTAATGTCCCAGTAAGTAACACAATGCATGATGTAAAACAGTTTATACAACTTTAAGCTAATGAAATAACATGCTAACATATCATATGATAAATCTCTATCCAAATCATGCGAAGAAGTAGTTCATTATTAGTTACACAATACTAGTAATTAACTAGTTAAAATCAGATTTACAGAGTAAACAGCGATTGCAAACCAACCGTGGATATTTTGTATTGGTTTTCTTCAAACATGAAATTGATTTACTTCTAACTTGAGATCAAAAATTGGTTTATAAAAATTATTCTTTACTTTTATTTATTAATGATTTGGTTTGGTAAAATGTTTTGAGATATGTAATTGGAAATCGAAGCTGAGGCTTCTTGTCAATTGAGACAGGCAACGAGCCTATGGCATCTCAAAAGGCAGAATGGCCTAGGGATTTAATGGTAAGTGAACAGCGAGGTTCACTTGGATTGAGTTATACTTTGGCAGTTGATTTCTTACAGATTTTGTTTAGTAAAATATTTGAATGGTTAATTCTTATACGAATCTAGGCAGCATAGATGGTTGTGGATCCACAGTCAATCTAGGTAGTGTATTAGTGATGGCTTATCGAGTTAACACCCAGGGCCACATTCACTTACCACCGTGTGGGATCAGTGAGGCTCTCTTGTGGGATAGAGGGCTATGGCAACCCGTCCGCCATGTGGGATCGGCGAGGTCTTTGTATGTGTGAGTATGCGTGTGTATGTGTGCGTGTGTGCGTGTGTGGGTTGTTTCTTGCCAGCCCATGCGTGGGTGCTCCACTCTGGGCGAGGACCCTAATCAGGCTCAAATCGTGAGTCGTGAGGTGGCAAACCGGTTGAGGGTGGTTGTCTCGATTTATAGAATCACTAATCCACGAGTTTTGTACATACACTTTATGTCGACATCGTAGTTTGATTTAATCTGATTTTATCTGTTCATTACTAGTATTGTGTAACTGATAACGAACTGCTTCTTCGCATGATTTGGATAGAGATTTATCGTATGATATGTTAGCATGTTATTTCATTAGCTTAAAGTTGCATAAACTATTTTATATCATGCATTGTGTTACTTACTGGGACATTAGTCTTACGCGTGTTTTGGATTTATCGGTTTTGTTTTATATCCTGCTGGTGAGCCGCGTACTGGGACAGAGTGTCAAGGGGATCTGGAGTATCGGCTGAAGGATCACTATCCCGACTAGAGATAGAGGAGGCAAATTATTTTCTTTTGGATAGTTGTAAATTTTTTTCATACTGTACATATTGTATATATGGAGAGGGAGAGTTGAGAGGTAGTTTAACCTTTGATCATGGTTTCTTTTGGATATGTTAGTGTTTAGTTTATATATAATGTTGATATATAGATTGTGATTATCAGGTATCATGGGCATCGCCCAACCTTGTAATTACAGACGTTATATAGCAGTTTTTTTTTTAAATTTATGATTATACTAGAATTGTCTTGATTAGTTTCTTAAGGTATCGCATCACGCTTTGGGCCCCAAAATACCACTTAGGAGCCAGTATGAACCCTAATGGGTGGACCTGGTTTCAGGGTGCTATAGAAATGGTATCAGAGCAAATGAGATCTAAATTACGAATTAGGAGCTTGTAGACACCCCAAATTGCACAAACAATCATCAAAAATCATTATCTCCTGGAAAGCCAGCACAGAAATTGAAGAAAATAAACTTTTACCTGTATCCGGATACTCAGGCCGGATACAAGTACCCTTTCCCGTATCCGGATACTCATACCGGATACATGTGAGCCTTAGTGTATCCGGTACCATGTACCGGATACCTTAAGGCCCTTTTTTATCTGGTCTGATATACCGGATACTTTAAGTTTGCTCAAAATTAGGGTTTTCCGAGAGCTTTTCACTTTTACCATCATGTCCCTCATTAAATGAGGGGAAATCGCGGAAATAACCTTAGGGTTAAGGTTGGGGGGGTTCTAGACATTAAGTTGTGTCTACCAATGACCTTAGCCTTTGCCTATAAATAGGAGCCTCCTCCTTGAGCAAATGGCACTCAACTCTTGTTTTGAATTCTCACAAAGAAGAACTCCAGGAGAAGAAGAAAACCGCTGCGGAATCGCCTCCAGAACTCAGGTAAGCCTCAACTTTTCTTTTTATTTTCTGTCTTTACATTCCTAGATCTAGATCTCTTCTTCTACCTTTCTGTAGTGTAAGCCTTGTTTGTATGTGTGGAAATCCTTCCCCGGCTCAAAGTATCTCAAGACTCCCCTAGCCGTAAAACGTGAAGGCGGATCTAGGAGAAACGAGACTGGGGATTGACCCTAGTGCTAGAACCCATGTAGCATAAGGCCTTTTTGATTGATTGTAAACCGTTCCATATTCAAAGTACCCTTGATTATCTTGAAGAACCGTGTTTAACGGGGAGAGAGAACAGAGGGAAACGATAATGAAACGGAACCCTAGGCTATCTTAGAACCCTATTTGGATGAATATGTATGCATGCTATTGATCTTGTTTGGTTTTTTTTTACACTTGCACATACATATCACTATTTTGGCGGGATAGGCTCATATTTGGGGTTTATTGCATTTATTGTGATAAATCTCAAATAAATGGCCTCAATCAATTCTGGAATGCCTTTTGGATGATTTTTAAAGTATTTGTGTTCATCTTGCACGAATCACATATTTATATCAATTTTCGGATTTGGTTTTTCTTCAAGAATGGCTTAGCTTGACAGCACCTGTACCCCTACTTCGGACGCCCATAACTTCATCATCCGGATGAATTTTGGGGCGATTCCAGAACCATGGGAAAGGTGAGGCTGTCTAGTTTATGTCCACCAAATTTCACAAATTTCTATCTGGCGGATTTTTGACACCTCTCTGTCGAAGTTGAGTGGACAGTTCAGGTTCAAGTACAGAACTTGTCACTTCGACGGACCGCCATGTGTTCGTTTTAAGTCCGATTCGAGTGATTTTTGTTTCTGGGTATTTCTTTATGAGTTTATTTTCAAATTCAGTTGGTTTCATAATTTTTGGATTTCATTTGAATTATTGGTAGCCGATTTACTCAGAACTGTTCATTTGTACTTTTCTGGGTAAATCTGTGATCTTCGGGGCCTGTTCGGGATACCACCCAAGGCACATCCGAATGGATTTTTGCATGAGGCTAGTTTCTTTTGAAAGATGGCCATACAAACTTTAATCACACCAAATTTCGTGGACTTTTATGTAGTGGATTTTTCTAGACAATTTTCCAAAGTTGCCCACTTACCACTTTTAAAACTCTCCAACAGCAACTTCAAAGGAGCATAACTCCTAGATTTTTCATCGGAATGAAGTGAAATTTTGCATGAGACTCTTATTTACCCTAATCTTTCAAATGGATTTGGTTTGGTTCAATTTAGAATTGGATTTGAATGATTTCAAGGCAAATGGCATACTTTTTAATGAATTTTCCGGATTTGATTCAACTTGGTTTTTTGAGCAACTTGTGCTTTGATTTCTATCTTTTGAGATATTCCAGAAATGATATTGACATAAGAGAGGATCTAAAATCCATTTAGATCTTCATGTGAAAATATCATACATTAGTCCTTTTTCAAGGTTTTCTATGATTTTAGCAAGCTTTCTATTTTTTTTGCATGAACATACACTTGGCAACCACTTCGTGTGGATGAATGGGGGTGCCTAACACCTTCCTCCATTCATAATCTAATCCCCTTACCCATCTCTGGATTTGATTTTTAAGTAGGGTTATTTTTATCCTAGAATTTGCCTTTTTACACTTTTTGATTATTTTTGAAGTCTTTGGTGTCCATTCTCACCTCAAAATCATGAATGGTGGCGACTCTCCCACTTTTGCGTTGAGCCCGTGTGTTGACGGAGGGATGATCATTCCGGTGATTTTTTCCATGTCTCACAAAGCTATCTTAGGTTGGTTTTGGGATTGAGTGCACGATAACTAGAGCCTTTTAAGTTGTCTTTTGGGATTTCTTTTCCATTATTTTGATTAAGTAATTATTAGTATTATCTTATATGATTGATATATGATGAGCCAATTGTGTTTGGCTATACTAAGGTAGTGTGAAGCATTGGCCAATGCTGAATATATACCTCAGTATTTAACCTTATACAAGTGGGGTATTGTGATACTGATAATGGACAAGTATTTGAGGAATTGTGAAATTGTGTGTATGAAGTGTGTATATGTTGTTATGAAGTTAATTACTATGTGGATTATGTAATTATTATTATTGGGAGAAGGAGAAAGCTTCCATGATCTTTCCTCCCAACCTTCGTATAGCTGCAGATATATTGAAGGGATTGGTAGTGGTAGAGTAAGGATATTCTCCTTTGAATTGTTTTTGCAATTGGTAGTACACGTGAATTCTTCATATTGATTGCAATTATTAATATTTCACTTAGTTATGGCAAGACGAGGTAGACCCCGTGGAGTTGCTGCTGCTGCTACCCATGTGCCAGCCCATGAGCAGGTTGATATTCCTACTGTTATTCTAGCTAATGCTCCAGCTGATGTTTCAATGGACGCACCATTTGAGGCCCCAGATCTTGTAGTCCAGATGGACGCAATATGGAGGGCTCTTGGAGAGATTTCTAACCTGTACCAGCAACAAGTTGCTATGACCCATCAACTTAGACAAATTCTGCTTCAGCCCCACAATGAAGGAAATCGAGGGCACGAAGAAGAAAGATCGTTAAGGATTTTGGGGAAGTTCTTGAAGTTGTCCCCTCCTCCCTTCCATGGTAATCTCGATCCCATGGAGGGGGAGAAGTGGATGATGAGGATTGAAAAGGTATTTGAAGCCATGAGGTGTCCGGAAGAGGACAAGGTGAGATTGGCAGTCCAGGTACTTAAAGGGGAGGCGGAACATTGGTGGGGGTTGCTACATCAGGATTTGATGGAGGGAGATATTGAGATCACTTGGGAGGAGTTTAGGGACCGGTTTTATCTCAGGTTCTACCCTAAGGAAGAGAGGGCCCAGAAATAATTAGAATTTACAGATATATCACAAGAGAATATGACAGTTGCGCAATACGCAGCTAGATTCATAGAATTGTCTCAGTTTGCTCCACACCTTGTGGATACTGATAGAAAGAAGGCAAACCATTTTGAGAAAGATCTTTGTCATGACCTTAGAGAGAAGGTGGCGGACTTTATGGGCACAAATATTTACGAGGTGGTTCATAGGGCTTCTATTATTGAGGGCCCCATTAGCAATAGAGTGGAGGAGATCAGGCCAAGAGTGCCACCCAGACCCAATGCAGATCTGAGGTCTAGGGAAGATAAGCGATAGAGGATTGGGTATGATGAACAGAGGAAATATAGAGAAGTAAAACCACCCGGAGAGCAGAGTGCCAGGCCAACGAATGGTGTATGTCCTCATTGCGGCAAATTTCATGTACCTGGCCCCTGTGTAGCACCCTTAGGAGCATGTTTTCGTTGTGGACAGCAAGGGCATTTCATACCCCCAATGCCCATATCCTTCCACATATCAAACACTGAAGACCCAACGGACAAAACCTATTGCTGTAACACCTCCTCGTTTCCAGAGACAACAGTGCCCGAATCAGAAAGCACCGGTAGGCCTGAGGCAGCAAGGTAGGCCGGCAGGCAGAGGTGGACCTCCGAGGCCATAGTCAGTTGCTCTACAACTTTAGCCAAAGGCTGGAGCCCTTGCCATTGTCGTTCATGAGGAGCCTGAGCTTAAGCTTGACATCTCAGTTTTAGTAGGAGGTATCACTTATAATTGTGGTCAATATGTTGTTTAATTCTTTGCTTTTGGAACATTTTGTTCTTTTACTACTCTTGCATGTGTTGGGTGTATTGGTTTGGTGCCTTCCTTATTTGAGTATATTTTATTGTTGCTATGTCTAAATTTTGGGAAGTTTGAGGAAATTCTAGGAATAAGTTGACTTTCAAAATACTTTGTGACCATAAACTATTTCTATAAGACAACCACAGTCAATATTCCAAAGTCGTCTATCCATTGTTTCCAGAGGGAGGAGTAGAATACCGTGTTAGTTTTGTAATTTCATTTGAAGTGGAAGTAGGGGATGGCATGGAGTTTAGTGTTGGCAAACATCATGGATTCATAAAAATTTTGAGGCATTGAAGATTGCAGTTTTTCTATCGATTCTAAGAAAAAAGGTAGTGGAATGTATGTGGGATGCTTTCCGCGTCGATTGGAATTGTGAGAATGATACAACAGGGAAGAGCGGTATCTTGTATTTTATGACGATTACTTCTTTTGGAAGGGAATTATTCCACTTATGATCTTGAGTCATAAGCTATAGTAGTTTCATTCCAGTTTTGATGACATTATCTTATTGTGGTACAGTTTGAGATATTTTCAGATTACAAGAGTTGAAGATATATTTTATTTTTAATGTAATCTTAGTATGATGCTGAAGTAACTAGAAATGTTTATAACTTCATGATGTGAATTTCGAGGACGAAATTCTTTTGTAGGAGGATAGGATGTAAGACCCTGGAATTTTGAAAAAAAATTTATAATTACGATTAATTAAATATATTAAGTAAGAACAATAGATGATTAAAATTCAATTAAACCAATTGGTTTGGGTGTATTGGTTAGGTTAGTGGTTTATTTGGAATTGATTCAATTGGTTGAACCGGTTCAATGTTTAATGAAATGAAAAAAAATAAAAATAAAAATAAAATAACATTAGATGAGATAAAGAACCCGTAGGTTCTCTCATCTCACTCGGGCGTTAGGGTTAAAGAGGAAAAAGGAGAAATCGCATAAGGGGGGTCGTTCTTGATGGTTAGCCGCAGAGGAAAGAAGAAGAAGAAGAAGAAGAAAGAAGAAGAAGAAAAAGAAGAGAAGAAAGGGAAGAAAACGGAGGTTCTATTCTGTTGGTCGTTCGTCGAGGGTTAGTAGAACTAGGGGAAAACGCATAGGAGAAAGAAGGAGAAGAATGGGAGAAGAGGAAAAGAGGGTTTGGGCGTGTGGATTTCTCAATCACAGGTAAGTAGCACATTAGTGTTTGGTTTGTTTTGATTTCTGGTTGTTTGATCGATCACTGTTTGGTTTCGATCGACTATTGTTGTGATTTCTTATGATCTCGTTAATATTCTTTTGAGTATGATTATTTTTGTTTATTCGATTCTTCTGATCGGTTACCGTTTGCAAATAAACACCCAACATAGAACAATCGTGCGAGTAGACATTTGGGATTTTGATTTGGCATGAGAGTTTTAAATTTAGGTTTTTATTTTAGATTCTGATTTGGCATGCTAACGATAGGTGCTGATTTAGGTTCTTTTAATTTGATTTAGGTTAATTTGGGTTTTGATGGCATGGTGTAAGAAAATTCTGTTTTATTTTAGTTTTGGATTTAGGTTCTGATTTTAGGTTCTAAGTGGGCATGAGAGTTTAACTTAGGTTCTGATTTTAGGTCTGATTTGGCATGTGAAAAATATCGATTTTAGATTCTGGTTTAGGCTGAGAAAGTGAAATTTGTCTATGCTATCCTCTGTTAGAGAAAATTGTTGAAACCCCCGGTAAGCACTTTTGCTTGAATACTTGTGGTTGGAAAATGAAAAAGGGAAACTTAAGATGGGAGAATCTTAACTAGCCTTTGAGGTTACTGAATTGACAATTGTATTTGTCATTTCCTCACGGTACTTTGATTCCTAAAATAACATCTTGACCTTGCATTGCCATGTGTTAAAAGTTGTGAGGTAAATTCTTTTCTTGTTGGTTCCTTGTTGCACTTAGGATACATTGTATACTAAACTAAATTCTAGACTACTAATATGAATTTTTATGCAAAGATTACCAGCCCTCGCAAGCCATCGAAAACTTCACAAATTTAAGACAATGAAACAGAGGGCTGCTGTGTTAACTTCCAGTTTCACTTCCAAGTATTGTAATTCCTCTTATAAATGTATAGTAGTTTCTCTTGCTATATGCACATTATAATCAACAACTTAAAGGGCTACACCTCTCACCGCCTAATTCTCATTCTATGCACAACATCCTAATCAACAAACTTCTTCCTTGTGAATTATTGATCCAAGATTACAAAATTGATTACTTTTACCGATGAAGAATACACTGTATCCTAAGTGCAACAAGGAACCAACAAGAAAAGAATTTACCTCACAACTTTTAACACATGGCACTGTAAGGTCAAGATGTTATTTTAGGAATCAAAGTACCATGAGGAAATAACAAATACAATTGCCAATTCCATAACCTCAAAGGCTAGTGAATATTCTCCCATCTTAAGTTTCCCTTTTTCATTTTCCAACCACAAGTATTCAAGCAAAAGTGCTTACCGGGGGTTTCAACAATTTTCTCTAACAGAGGATAGCATAGACAAATTTCACTTTCTCAGCCTAAACCAGAATCTAAAATCGATATTTTTCACATGCCAAATCAGACCTAAAATCAGAACCTAAGTTAAACTCTCATGCCCACTTAGAACCTAAAATCAGAACCTAAATCCAAAACTAAAATAAAACAGAATTTTCTTACACCATGCCATCAAAAACCAAATTAACCTAAATCAAATTAAAAGAACCTAAATCAGCACCTATCGTTAGCATGCCAAATCAGAATCTAAAATAAAAACCTAAATTTAAAACTCTTATGCCAAATCAAAATCCCAAATCTCTACTCGCACGATTGTTCTATGTTGGGTGTTTATTTGCAAACGGTAATCAATCAAACGAATCGAATAAACAAAAATCAATCATACTCAAAAGAATATTAACGAGATCATAAGAAATCACAACAATAGTCGATCGAAACCAAACAATGATCGATCAAACAACCAAAAATAAAAACAAACCAAAAACTAATCGATCGAACGAGAAAACAATATGCTACTTACCTGTGATCTAGAAATCCACACGCCCAAACCCTCTTTTCCTCTTCTCCCATTCTTCTCCTTCTTTCTCCTCTGTGTTTCCCCTTGTTCTACTAACCCTCGATGAATGACCAACAGAATAGAACCTCTGTTTTCTTCCCTTTCTTATCTTCTTCTATTTTTCTTCTTCTTCTTTCTTCTTCTTCTTCTTCTTCTTTCCTCCGCGGCTAACCCTCAAGAACGACCCCGCTTATGCGATTTCTCCTTTTTCCTCTTTAACCCTAACGCCCGAGTGAGATGAGAGAACCTACGGGTTCTTTATCTCATCTAATGTTATTCTATTTTTATTTTTATTTTTTTTCATTTCATTAAACGTTGAACCGGTTCAACCAATTGAACCAATTCCAAATAAACCACTAACCTAACCAATACACCCAAACCAATTGGTTTAATTGAATTTTAATCATCTATTGTTCTTACTTAATATATTTAATTAATCTTAATTATAATTTTTTTTTCAAAATTCCAGGGTCTTACAGTGTGTGCAATGCTTTCTTCTTCTTCTTTTCTTTTCTTTCACCCCTTTTTTTTTAGAGAAAACACTTAGAATACCGAAATCATGGATGAAAACATACTAAATAAGGATGAAATCTATAAAGTAAAGATAACAATGTGTAAAAGAGAAAGTAATATGTTTAAAAGATGCATATAAAAAGCAAAGATAACAATGTTTAAGAAAAAGTAGCATGATAAGCTATATGAATATATATATATATATATATATATGATTTCATAGCTATGGACATGCAATGAGAAAGACACCAATTAGCAAACTAATAATGACAAACCACCTACTCTAGTGGAAAGGAGAGAGGGAAAGAGTATTTTTTAGGGTTACAACAGAGTATTGGGAGGACAAACCCCTCCTCAAATAAAGAGTAAATGAGCAAAACAAATAACTACGCAAAGTGGCTTAAGACTTCTTCTCTTTTTTTTTTTCTTTTTTTTTTTTTACCTTACTTTATGCCAACCCTTTCATCCCATTCTTTTATACAAGGAGTTTCCCTTATCATAGGGACTCCCACGACATGCACAAAAGAGCAAATGATGATAACCAACTGATAAATAACAAATCCAAATGATTCAAAAGGAAGTGAACTCAAAGAAGATTCATCCTTTAATTTATTGAAAGTAAAATAATATAACAAATATATTCACCTTGTTTTTACCTTCTTCTCTTTGAACTTGTGATAACCCTTAGATAAAAGGAACAACAGCTCTTGGAGTCTCCTCTAGCTCCAAAAGATCCTTCTTTTGATTCTTATTAAGGAATGGGAAAGAAAGGAAGTAGAAAAAGAGGGATCACAAGGGTAAAATAAGGATTTATCTAGGTTTAGGGATGGGAAAATGGCTTGGATGTTCACTGGTTTTTTGGAAGGCATGGTGGGACAAATAGGGGTCCAAAAGATTTGGAAAATGTTGGAGAAGTTGGCAATGGCCGACCCCCTCAAATGAGGTTAATGTACATTTTTATGCGACGTTGTTCTTAGTGTGGATCCACGGTGAGTCTAGTCAGTGTGTTGGTGTTGGCTTGTTAGTTTTAATGTCCTTGTCCTTATAGCTTTCTACTGTGGGGTATCAGTGAGGCCCTCTTGGGGCATAGAGGTGCTACGGCAACCACCCGCCGTGGGGTATCGGTGGGAGTTCTTGTGATTCATATCTTGTGATTCGGCAATGGATGGGGTATTCCACTTGGCCTTGATTATTGGTTTGGTTGTCACTTGCCGGCCCATACATGGGTGCTCTGCTTGCTGAGATATCCCTAGCTAGGCTTCTCTCTATAAGTCGTATAGGTGGCAAATGGATAGTGGTCATTAATCTAATTTAGAGACACGCTAACCCCACAAGTCCTAACAAAACATGCTTGCAGTATTTGCTTGCTTTTATTGAACTGATTTATTGTGTTATCTGGTTGAGATACTTTGGCTTGAGATTTACACTTTATATTTGTGAATATTATCATAATGTTATAAAACTGCATAAACTGTTTTTATACATGCATGTTTGCTGCTTACTGGGACTTTCTTCTCACACGTACTTTGTTTTATCAGATTTGTTTTCAGATCCTCTTGGTGAGCCATGTACTTGGGCAGATATTGAGGGTGAGCTTGAGTACAAACCTGAGGACTACTAACACCCATATTAGGATTCTCTTTGGGTTATTGTATTTAATTTTTGAAACTGTAAATGGGTTGAAAATATTCTTTTTGGACTTATACTCTTGGGAGATATCTTTTGTATATGTATGTATATTTTGGGAGAGAACTTGTGAGCATTTAGTTGCCGTAGTTGTATTTTGTTCACACAGATATCATATTTTTTGGAGTTATTATACAGGTGTCATTTTGTTAGATGGAAAATTTTTATTCCATGCTTCTTTGGCTTATGCACTCTGATGATTACTTTGTAATTGCCAGGTTAATTGTATTAATTAGGTTCTTTTGGGCCCACAAGTAGGTCTCGGGGACGAGTCGGTGCCGTGATAGGGCAGACTCGATTCTGGGGCATTACACCAATCCCTTTCAGTCTATTGACTACAGGGAGCCTTATTTTCCTGATAATTCATCTTCTAGACCTTCTCAATCGAAGGAGATTGGGCAACGACCCTTGATCATTGAAAAACGGGTCATTAGATCATGTATTGAACCTTATCATATTGTTCCCATTCTCGAATCTATTGGTTGGTCCGGCATTCTAGATTGGGGGGATGCTGCCAACTCCTCGACTGTTGCTCAACTTTATTCCGGATCACGTAACTTGTCCGCCCCTCCTTTTCGTGAGCCTGCATTTGAGATCAAAGTGGCAAGCTCTACCTATACTGTCACACCTGACTTGATAAGTGAGGTAATGGGCATACCTAGATCAGAGGTCCACTTCCTGAATCCACCAACGCAACAGGAACTTGCTAAGGCCACTCGTTGTTTGTGTGGGATTGATGCACCATGGAAAAAAAACATGCTTCCAGTTAATTGGCTCTTCCCTAGGTATAGAATACTCCATCTCATCTTCACATTCAATGCCTATCCTAGGTGCAGTAATAAGTTTGAACTGACCAAGGCCATGGTCTTCCTTCTCTACCGTCTCGTTGGTCAAACGCGCCTTTGTCTGCCCACCTTCATTTGCAAACATATATGTCAGATCATCCGTTCATTTGGTCACAGAGCCCTTCCATTTGCCTATCTTATGACTAGGATTGGGATGAGGTTTGGTTTACAGGGACCTCATGATTCAGTGATTCGTTCAAACCCTTTTTCGAAGGTGAATCTAAATCAAATGCAACGTGCACCTTTGGGCCACCAACGTAAAGCGAATTGGAGATCTAGAGCATCATGGGAGCACCAATAGCAGCAACAGAGAGAGAAAGCACAGACAACACGACCTTCTTCGTCATCACATCTTGATCCTTCCACTTCTCAACAAAGCTTTTTCAAGACATATTCACGACGTGGACCATCGTCAGCTGCCTTTGATAGGCTTAGCCAAGAGGTTGGAGTGATGCGTGAGGATCTTGGCAGTCTATGACATGAGTTTGGAATGCTTTAGCAGTCTATCACTCATTAAGTTGGTGGACTGAAGAAGCCTGTCAAGAAAGCTGTGAAGATAGTGAGTCATCTCTTCACCTGCTCGAGTCAGCAGAATCCATCCCTCCCACCACATCCTGAGTCTAATGACGATGAGATTGCACCATAGTGTGCTAATTTTAGACGTAGTTCTATTTTTGAATATCAATGTATTTATGTCAACGAAATGTATTTATGTCAACGAAACTCAGATATATAGAATGTTTTTATTTCACATAATAATATTATTCATAATTGCAACATCAGAATCCTCTTTTCTTTCGAATTGGTATAATTTTGTCCGTATTGTATGCTCTGAATCCATTCCTTTTCAAAAAGATGATTGGGGGTGTACCTTAGGCTTGATTTGGGGGCTACCTAAGGCATCATTGGGGGGATTGCCTTAGGACTAAGGCATAATTGCAGGGCACAAGCAGGTAGCTTAGGAATAAGGAAAAATTTCAGTGTAATGCCCGCACGTCAAATTGTAACGTTCGCGCGTTGTACTCTAAAGCTTATTTGTATACTGAAAACGTTCGGGCATTTATGTTTCACATACGCACGTCGCACTACTTGTACTGAGGGTACCTTAGGCTTATTTGTGAGTACCAAAGGCTTGCTTGAAGGGTACCTATGGCTTAATTGCGGTTTACCTCAGGTCCACATGGCCGGGTTCCTATTTTTTTTTTAGGGGTACCTTAGGTCTTCAGTGGGAGTGTACATCAGGTTTAATTGGGGGTTGCCTTGGGCTTATTTGAAGGGTATTTTGGGTGGTGCCTTAGGTTGATGGGAGGGTACCTAAGGGTTGTTTTCAGATGTACCCGTGTTATTAATGGGGGCACCTTATGCTTATTTGGGGGTGTACCTAAGGCTTATTTGGGCGACTATTTTGGGTGCACAAAAAATAAACCTGTAAGAACCCAAAAATTTGCAGAAAATTTTTAATTAAACAATAATCAGTATTTTATTGAGGCTTTTACTAATGGATTGTAATTATAAATATAGGTGATCACAATGATGGAGGAGATCAGGAGATTGAAGCAAATCTGACCATTGGATCATGAAATAAATAAGTATTAATGTAAGCCTATTAATTAATCTGATTGGTTAGTAGCATAGAACTTGATGGTAGTGAGATATGTGGAATCATGAGATTAAAATAGGGTTAATACTTAAAAGAATACTTCTCAGAATACTAATCATATTTTAGACTTGTATTCTCTGACGACTGAAGGAAATGAGAGACCGAGAGAGAAGAGAAGGAGACGAAGAGCTTCGTTGATCTTGAGGTGTTCTTCATCGTAGAAGGAGTTCTATGTTGTTGTAGAGAGAGATCATCATCTACACTTGAGGAGGAAGAAGGAAACTTGGTCGAACAGTGGTAGGTAGCACACCTATTTAGTCGATACTTAGTTTTCTTTTGGTTTGATCTTTCTACATGATCTAAAGTATTGTATTCACGTTTCTACATGATTTGGAAGTATGATATATATGTTTTGAAGATATTAGAGTTGGTTTGAATACGTAGATCGTGGCTTTAATGCATAAAAATTAGTTTTTGGAAGTCGGATTAGCCGCTGTTTCTCGAGCACTTGGCGCAATCGCCTAAGCAATCTGGACGAGCTCCTCGCCTGTGTTTTTTTATAATTAAGTTAGATAGGTCGCCCAACCAGATCGCATGAGCGATGGTTTGAGCGACTATTAAAGGTATTATTTTGGGTAGGTCGCCCAAGAGGATCGCCTGGGCGCCCACCTTGAGCGCCCATTGTTCTAAAATTTCATTTTAAAAAGCATGGCCGCCCAACAAGGTCACCTGAGCGACAAGGACAAGCGACCATATCAGAAACCATATTTTTCCTATTTTGAAGAGTTATTCATTTTCAAAATAAATTTAAATGAATTTTAAATACCTGAACCTACAAATACTGAGTGTTTACAACTGTTGTCAATGATCTTGAGTATTTAAATAAATTGATGAGTGATTTAGGGTGTTTGCAAAAAGAGTTTTACTTTGAAAATAAAAGGATTTTTGGGTTATTTCACTATCTAATTTGATTTGATTGTGAAAAGTATTACTCGGCAAAATAAATTTTTAAGTATCTTGATTTTGGAACTTTAGAAAATCTTCACATCTTAACTATTTTGTAAAATTTTATTTGGAAAGGATATGAGCTTCAGAAAACCCTATATGCCGCTAGGCACTATTATTAAACAATATTCGTTTGAGTAAATTGATGTTGTTGGTGTCTAGTGGGCATAGCTGCAAGTGGATCCATAGGGTTAAGCTTGAGATTGAAGAGGTTTTTCTTTGTTGAGGTACTCCTAGTTTGCGCTCACGCTTCCTTTGCAAATTAGTTTGCTTTTGAGGGTCTGCATGTATGTGTGGATAAGCGGCCATCTTCATGTATTGATTCAGGTGTTGCATGCTGGTGGTACGTGCCGAACTTCATAAGTTTCATGCACAATAAGTCGATGACTACGCCTCTTGTCTCAGTAGATATACAAGTTTGAGGGACTTAGTAGCTTCACTCATAAGTCGCATGGTGGCATAGTGAATGGAGAGTTTCTTTTCAAAGACCTACTTGTCTTCATGAGTCCTACAATGTTGTATGATGGATTGTGATGGATTAGTTGTGATCTTAACTCTTACATTATTGTGTTGGGAATTTATGTTAATAGAAATGATTATACTTGTGAACTGTTTTGATTTGAGTACTGTTTAATCTGTTGAGATTGTATCGTATCCTATTTATCTCGTTTATTTTACCGAGCATGAAAGTAACTATCTTTTATGTATAAACTATTTATTCATGCATGTTGTTACCCACTAGGATATTCGTATCTCATTCCTATTTGTTTTGTTTTGTTTTCAGCTGATACGCATGAAAGAGACTCGGGGTTTGCTTCTGGGGGCGAGTTTGCTGATTTCCTTCCAGAGGACTATTATTATCCAGATTAGATATAGTTTTTGAGGTTGATACAGATGTTAGATAAATTTGATTATTTTCTGTTATTTTATGGATTGATGTTTATGAGAGTGAGAGTAATAGAACCTGTTTTACCAAACTTGATTTATATTCTGATGAAATGGTTTGGATGATTTCAATCCACGTTGATATTGGTTTTTATTAATGATAAGACTTTTGCACTCTGATATTAATTGTTTAATGAATGCTATTATTGGTCTGGTAATTTGATGTTTTGGGCCCGTAGCACTTTGAATTCAGGTTGAGTGCTGGTTTTTGCATTGACCCAGGTTCAAGGCGTTACAAAACCTGTAACTTGCAAGAGGAACAACATTATTTATGAATTACTCATGCACAAATAAAAAAACACATGCAAAAGTGAACAGCAAAAAGCACTGAAAATATAAACCAACAAATGCAACTAAATAATTAACTCAAGATTATCATTCTTATTCCACCAGAAGTATGCATTCAGTACATAAGCATCCACGTATAATTACAAAAAATGAACACTCACATTGCATTACAAAAACAGTATAATTACAGGACTAACACTGTCATTACATTCAATATACACAATTTACTCCCCCTTTGTTGTCATAGCTATACAAAGGGATCACAAAACGCCGAGGAAATAACCTAAATCTCCTTCTTGACCAAATAAGTTTTTATCTCCACTATAAACTCCTGAAGATCTCCCTATAGTAGAGTTTGATTAGGAGGCAAACTGATTCTGGCCAAAAGTATTGCTTGAGTAGGATTCTTGGAATATGCTTGGACTGAACGATCCCTGCAATTTATGGAATGTCATCGGAAAGCATTGACATTCAAACAAAGTATTGAAGAGTTTGATCTTCTAGAAAATATACCTGCAGTAGCTGTGTATAAGTATAAGGTTGTTGGAATGGAGACCAATTTGCAAATTCAGCCGTCGGATTTGTTCTCGCATACATATCCGTCGCCACTCCATCTGTTCGAAACTGATCAGAACCCTACGGAATAGATATAATTCATAAACAATCAGAAAATTATCTATAAAACCATAAACATGATATAATAAAACAAATAGACAAGTAGTATGAGGTAATTATTACTACCATCGGCTTACTCCATCCAGAGCTATAACTTGCATATTGTGTTGGTGGTGGAGTTTCAAAGTGAATTGTATTTGTCGTTTAAGGTGATACATCATGTTTCTTCTTCCTCTTTGGAGCCCTTTCAGAAAAATGTTTTGATCGACGTCCACTACGACAACGACCCGGCTTCCTTTTAAGTCCAGCCACATTAATCGCAATATTTTCAGATAAATTCGCTGGTTCATTTCCATCCTCTGGGTTGCCAAGCTTCTTCTTCAACACATTTCCAACTTCTGTCATTAAAATGGTCAGGCCTTGTGCAGCGCATTCATATGCCTCAACAGATTCGATAGCAATTGCTGATAATTTAACGGCATTATGGCAAAGCTCTCTGTAACGTTTAACCATGGACACATTTGCCACTTCCTCATTTGACAAACAACTATAAGTTGTGCTTGAACCCTTTGCATCCTTTGTCCACCTCTTTAATATGTATTGACTTGGGATCCTCTTAATATTTCTCACATCAAGTACTTTGAGGGTATGGCTACACAAAATCCCAACAAATTCAAACTTCTTGCAACTGTATTTCAACATATCATCCATCGTGTTAAATGTAACAACATGCTCTCGAGGATTATCAAATAAGTGAACTTTATACGTCATCGATGTCTCAATCTGTAAAGTCTCATTAACAACAAGATTTTGAGCTTTTGCATATTCTAATTGAAACATCTCAGACAGCTTTGGTGTGTATACCTCCCTTGCATGCTTTAATATGATGATATCCGCCATCATTCTTAGAATACGTTGGCTCATATTATAATTATCTTCCTGTTCCCTGTAACGGATATCATCCAAAAGCCTTGAAAAATGCTAAAAAAACACGAGACGTCCATGTTGTATTTCGTGTATTTCTTTTACCAGTTGTTGAAGCTTTCACTCAATTGGGTGCTCCTCATGTCAGCACAAAAGGTAGTTCTTCCATATACAAGGTCCCATTTCTCCTTTGTTTTAAATATGCCCTTCAACCATTCATTATCTTGGAGATCGTATTTTTGAATCATTGCATCCCACGCTTCTAAGAATTCAACCTCTTCCTTGTAATCATAAATACAACGATTGAAATCATATGAAAAGGAGGTTCTCGTTTGGAACACATGGCCGAGATGCTTCAATGAATTTTGGTGCAAATGCCATACACATAAACGATGATACATGTTTAGCAAAACAAGCGCAACTATAACTGACATAGCTGCATCTTGGTCTATCAAAATGGTAATTGGCCTTTTCCCATTTATTGCCTTTATAAATGTTTTGAACAACCACACAAAGAATGCCTTCATCTCATCATAAAGCAATGCAGCTCTGAACAGTACCATACGCATGTGATGGTTGACTCCAATTAATGGTGCAAATGGCCTTTGAGTTTCGTTTGTCCTATAAGTGGTATCAAAGCAAACAACATCTCCAAAATTATTGTAGTCTTCTTGCATCTTCCGATCAGCCCAAAAAAAGTTTGTTATTCATTGTTATCATCAACTTGTATAGCATAAAAGAAAAACGGATCCTCCTTCAGTTGTCCTTCAAAATAAATAAATAAGCTTGATCCGTCTCCTACTTTCATTCTTCTCTGTCTATCACACATCTGGTTCTTATGGTCTATAGGTAGGAAGCCTATATTCTCTCTTCCACCGGCTTCTCTACCCATGAACTCAAAAGCATGCTTTGGTCGTATACCACTGCTTTCTACTAATTGAATTTCTGCTAATTGAGCCTGTGTAACTTTCCTCTGTGAATGTAGCATGTGGGCCTTTCTTGAGTTAACAACCTCGTGATTATGCTCTTCCCTAAAGCTAACTACAAGATACATGCCATTATCTTTAGCTTTCACTCTCATGTGTATCAAACAACCCGTACATGTTTCCTTTCTAGGGTTCTTCACATATTTATCCCATTTAACAAAACCTCCTAGATAACTCCTTGCCATCTTTCCAATTTTTACATGCCCAACTCTTTCGAATACTGAAGCCCTTGTGTGTTGCATAAACGTTGTAAAATTTATATGCTTCTTCAATAAATGTGAACTCCTTTCCCACATATGGCCTCAAATTTTGAGTATGGCATTCATCACCATCAAATCTCAGCTCTCTTGCAACTCTAGGCACGGTATTTATATCCGGTATATCATCACTAACCTCATCTCCACTTAAATGCTCACTTCCACTCGTAGAAATGACTTGATCTATTTGTCCCTTTAAAAGAAAATAGATATTTTACTTAGAATGTCATATTAC
The DNA here is from genome assembly GCA_947561395.2 of Buxus sempervirens. Taxonomy (NCBI): domain Eukaryota; kingdom Viridiplantae; phylum Streptophyta; class Magnoliopsida; order Buxales; family Buxaceae; genus Buxus; species Buxus sempervirens. The sequence goes on from OX387185.1 coordinate 14,442,428, forward strand.
TGATTCTCTAGTCATACTCATAATAATATATAGTACCCATGAAAATCACAGGGTAACCATACATCGTAACCATTCTCTTGAAGCATGTAACGCCCCAATTCCAGGTCAAATTTTTCCAAACCCGAGGTATTATAATAAGTAACAAAAGCAACTAAAATCCAGATCAAATTAAAACCTTTATTAATACATCATCAGAGTTATATGCGGAAACATAAAATAATATTCACTAACAATTAATCTTTAACATTTACAATTTCCTTAAGCTCATGAAACTAATCTACAACTAAACTACCCTTTTTAAATACTAGCCCAATGCTTGTCATCCTCACCAAGATTACCTGAAAAATTGGGGAAAACTGGAGTGAGAATAAATCTCAACAAGTAGCAAGGTGCATGCATGAAATCAGTCCATGTTTATATAAAATAAGTCATGAGGTATGCGATTAAACCAAACAACTACATCAACCAGAAAACAATAATATAGAAATCACGATAAATAGCATACCACCCTGTAACATCACATAATGAGAAAATAATTACAACCACCAAGAAGTATCCCGCCGAGTACACGGTCTAAGGATAAAAGGCACCAGCCTCAAAACAAGTAACCAGCCACAAAACAACAAATAACTATCCACCAAACAACAAGTAACTAGCTATAAAACAACCAGTAACCATCTTCCCACCGAGTACACGGGTTAGGAAGTATCCCGCCGAGTACATGAACTAGGATAACCAAATAACCATCTTCCCACCAAGTACACGGATTATGAAGCATCCCGCCGAGTACACGAACTAGGATAACCAAATAACCATCTTCCCACAGAGTACACGGATTAGGAAGTATCCCACCGAGTACATGAACTAGGATAACCAAATAACAAGCTTCCACCAAGTACACGGATTAAGAAGTATCCCACTGAGTACACGAACTAGGATAACCAAAAAACCATCTTCCCACCGAGTACACGGATTAGGAAGTATCCCGCCGAGTACACGAACTAGGATAACCAAATAACAAGCTTCCCACTGAATACACGTATTAGGAAGTATCCCGCCGAGTACACGGATGGAGGATAAATACCAATAACCAAATCTGCCTTGCGGAAATAATAAACTAGGCACCTGCCTTGTCACAACTGTGTCCCAAAAACCCACACAAGTGGAGTCAAATACATGCCTCAAGATCACGGTTTCAATGGGTAAAATAATCCAGGTATATGTAAAATCATTTGGAACTCAAAACATGTCCAAATAGACCAAATACAGATGTAGGAACTCTTAAAATCAAGTTTGGTTAAGAATAGAATTGTTTGGAACAAAGATATTAAGTTGAAAAGCCTCTTTGGTAAAATCTACCCAAACTTATTATAAAAATGAATTTTAAACATCCGCCAATGCAAACAATCTCCAAATACTCTAAACTTGATGGTACATAGGTTAAAAATGGATGAAAATAATTCCATAGCGAAAAACTAGGTTGAAAGGCCAATTTTACAAAATCTGACAGACAAGGCGCTCGAGCGGCAAAGGGGCGCTCGAACGGCCTTAGACTTTGGTTGTTTCAGGGGTGAGCTACTCGATAGATCGCTCAAGCGACTGTTCGAGCAACAGGTCAATCTGGGAAAATTGTTCTCAGGTTTTGAAAAACCACATAGGGTGCTCGAGCAACTGCTCAGGCGGCCTGATACGATAAAAATCCGTGACTTTACGAAACTCACTAAAAATTTCACAGCTCCATATTCAATGCATCAAAACCATTCTAAATCATTCTAAAACACTTTATAAATATGTTAGAACAATTTAAACAAAATAAACTTCGTTTATAAATCAAATCATATCAAAACAAATAATATAACCATGCTTTAACAGTTTTTGAGAAAACCCCAAACAAATACATAACACTTACGAAAATCCTTGTCTAAACGAACATGGTTTGTTTCTAAATCATCTCATAATATATATCTAAATAATAAAATAAAAAATCATGCAATTCCTCCAGTTTTCTAAGTGTTTGCTACTTGCCTCATTACATGAACTAAGCCTGCCTAGAAATCTGCTTGCCTAGCCATATTTTGAGCATGATAGCACCACCTTAAACTCCTCCAAATCCAGTCTTCACCGTTCAGATTGAAGTCCCTTGTGTGTAGATCAAAACCCTAAAATTTCAGCCCATTCCAACGGTTGGATCTTCCTAGCTCGTCGATCGAAGTTGGCTGATCGGCCATCTCTGCAACTCCTTTTTCTTTCTAAATCTCTCCTTTTCTCTTCTCTCTTCTTTCCCTTATTTCTCTCCAAGCCCAAGCACGAATTTCCCTCTTCTTCTCCTTATTTTTTATTTGCTAAAAACCCTAAACCTTTCATAGACCTTCCCTTTTATAAGCTCACTTAATTAGAAGTCCTAATAGGTTTTAGAAACCTTCTAAATAAATTCCTACTTTTTCTCCACCTTTTAATTCTCTACTAGTACTATACCAATTAAATCCCTCACTATCTAAACTCTTCTTTCTAGCTAATTTTCGTGCATATTTAATTCCTTAATTTTAAATATTACTAAAACACCTCAAAGCTCCTCTTATCCCCAAATTTAAGGCTCCTTATCAACCATAATTATCAATGTACCCTTTTTCCTACTTTTAAGCCATAATTTGCTATTTAAATTCAAACCTAATCCAAATTAAGTCTAGTTAAATATTTTAAGTCTAATAATTATTTAATTACTCAATATATTAATTTGGCTAATTGGAAAATGACAAAAGTACCCTTTTCTCGAAATTCCATATTTAACCTTTGGATCTTTTTTCCAAACATTCTCCTCTTTATTTTTCTTATTAATTTGGAGTTACTATTTAATTTCATATTTACTCAAGATTATTATTTATTCATTTAATTACTAATATCTCTTGGATTATGTTGTTATTCCTCCAATACCTAAATTAAATCTTAACTTCTCTATATATTTAGGCTTATTTAATTTATTTTATTTTAGGAAAATCCAGGGTTTTACAAAGCATGTGCCAAGTTGGTGTATTTTGAGGGGTTATTACAAAACTTAATTACATGGGAACAATTTTTAAGTATCTACAAGTTAATTAGTCACATGCTACCTACGAATTATTTTTAAGGTACCCCAAGGGTACATAAGTTTTGGACCTTGTGCATCCCTATAGGTTTGATTAAAACAAGATAGAATATACTGGTAAAGAATAAAGTCAAAAAAATGACCAAACATGTTCCGGCGATTAGCCCAAAGATTAATTGCAAGGTCCGCGATTAGAATTCCAAGAGACTGATTTTCCAAGATTAAGACCCACGACTAATCGCGAACTCGAGATTAGGTCTCGCGATTAATCCCAAGATTAATCATGACCGTTGAGATTAACTTTCCAGAGAACATGAAGTCTCTGTTTCATCAAGATTAGATCCCAGGATTAATCGGCACTAGGCAATTAACTATCCAGAGAACATGAAGTCTCTGTTTCATCAGGATTAGATCCCAGGATTAATCAGCACCATGCGATTTGGGAGTACCTACGACTTATTTTGGGGGTATCTATGACTTATTTGGGGGGTACCTAAGGCTTAATTTGGGGGGGGGGTGGTTTTGGGGGTTCCTAAAGGTTGTTTTGGGATGTACCTAAGGCTTAATTGGGGTGTACCTTGGGTGTATTCGGAGGGTACCTAAAGCTTGTTTAGGGGTGGTAATGGCTTATTTGACGGCTGTTTGTAGGGGTACCTAAGGGTTATTTTGGGGTTACCTAATTGTTAATTTTGAGGGTACCTAATTCTTATTTGACGGGCCTTTTTTGTGGGGGTAACTAAGCGTTAATTGTGGGGTTACCCAAAGCTTATTTGGGGGGGCTTTTTTTGAGGTACCTAAGGGTTGTCCTGGGGTGTATCTAAGGCTTAATAGGGGTGTACCTTAGGCTTAACAGGGGTGTACCTTAGGCTTATTTGGGGGTACCTAAGGCTTAAGTACCCCCAACCTATGGCTTATTTGGGGAGGTTCCTATTACTTAATTGGTACTTTGTATATTCAAATGGTAAAGTACCCCAGGTGTACCACGGGGCTACCTAAGGGTTAATTTTGAGGATACCACATGGTACCCTATGGATGTGTGGCAGCTTACTCCTCAAAAATACGCCCAACTATAATTTGTTTCAATCAGGATTGTATTTATTTAAGGTTTCACCAGGTTGAGGGGGGTTCAAAGAAGGGACATTAATGGAAAAGGCCAAAAATATGTTTATATACCTGGTTCTGATTGGTTGTTAGAGTCTTAAATCGAAACGAATAATGGTGGAGTGGTGGTCCCTTCCTTAACACTTGGAAGTGGAAGTTGCCTTTCTTCGAAGTGTGAGTAAAGAGAACACTTTGTAAGACCCCGAATTTTTAGATAATAATTAAGGCATAAATATATAAAAGAAAATAGGGGTATGAATAAAGTGGAATTAACAGAGTGGAAATTTAGAGGATTAATAATTTAAATAAATAAGAATTTTAAAATAAAAGAGAATTTTGAAAGGAAATCAATCTAGGAGGATAAAAGGGTATTTTAGTAAATTCCAATAGGACAAATTAATAAATTAAATAATTAAATAATTACAAGAACTGGAAAATAGAAACTTTAATTAGTTGGGTTAGGTTTGAAGTTAAATAGTAATAATTATGGCATAAAATAAGGAAAAAGGGCAATTTGGTAATTATAATAAATAAGTAGCCTTAATTTGGAGAAAAAGTGACTTAACAGGGTATTTAGGTAATATTTAGAAATAGGTATAAAAATATGGACGAAAATTTATTAAAAGTATGAGTTTATTTAATAAGGGATTTAATAGATAAGGTACTAAAAAAAAGAGAATTAGAAGGAGGAGAGAAAGATGGAAATTAATTAGAAGGTTTCCAAATCCTAATTGGACTCCTATTTGGTTAGTCTATTTAAGGAGACCATATCAGCTGGTCCCTCATGCTGGAACATCTGCTGGTCCATTGGTGGAGGGTGTATACATGTAGGCTTCATGCACCTATGTGGACACGTATTTCACCGTTGGACCAGCAAATCTTCAGCCTAGAGCTCCAAAAAATTTCAAGTCCTATTTTAAGCAAGTCATTAGAGAAGGTTTAGGGTTTCTACTAATCAAATTATATAGAGGAAAAGGAGGAGAAAAAGGAAGCTCTCACGTTTGGGGAGCATAGAGAGAGAGGAGGAAAATAGAAAGATTACGAAAGAAAGGAGCTGTTGCAAAAACCTCCGACCAGCCTCCATCAAAGTTAAATCGGGAGAGATTCAACCGTCGGATTGACCTCAAATTTGGAGGTTTTGTTTACAACTGGTAGGGCTACAATTTGAACGGTGAGGATTTTGTTTGGAGAACCCTAAGATGGTGCAATATACAATAGAAATTTGGAATCAATTTTGAATTCAATAGAAGATGGATTATTGCATGTTTAGGCAAATAGCAATCACTTGAAAATTGGAGGAACTGCATATTTTCCGTGTTTTGATTTATTTCTTATTGATTTGATTAGACGAGAATATGTTTCATGGATACATTTGTTTTTCATCGATGAGTTTTCATGATCTTGAAGAAAAAGTAGGAAAGTATTGTTGAACATAGGTTTGATCTTTGTAGTTGACCATAAACTTGCAATTAAATGATACAAATAGGTTCAGAGGGTTGTAGATGTGATTTAGGTTAATAAGAAATAAATTTAGAATAATTAAAATCAAGGAAATAACCCAAAAATCAGAAAATTGGAAAACCTGGAAATCTGCCGAAATTGTATGGGTGCTCAACAGGTCGCTCGAGTGACCATGTCAAGTGACTTAAGAAAGAATTTGTAATTTGGGGATTTTAGGTCTAAACTTATATTTAATAATTTTCTTAGCAATTTAATTATTATAACACATGTATAGGAGTTAAATTGAGGTGTAAAAACTAACGGAATTTAATTTGGACTTAAGACTAATAATTTGGAACAATGAATGTAAATAGGTGACTTAAAGGGCAAGGTTCTGGAAATAGTGGATTAGATTAAATTAAACATAAATTTGGGGATTAGAACCAACTCTTAAGCTTCAATATGGGTCTGTGTGAACCGCTGGAATTGAAAGATAACAGAAATTATAAAACTTAACCTTAGGTTATCCTATAGAAATTTGGATCTTAATAGATAGTTAAGGAAGTTTTAGTCAAGACATAGGAATCTATTTTTGCTCATGAATGTGAACTATAACATGTCTAAATCTTTAATAATTATGTTTCGGGTGCGTCAATATTTATGAAATCTAGTTTGAGGATTTATTCGTGGTTTTGAATGTGTTTTTCTCAAAAGGGTTTAATTTCTGGTTAATAAGATTGAGACTTGTATATCACTTGAGAATGAGCTATGATAATTGCTTTTGAATTATTATAATTGAGATCATGGGTTATGGAAATATGCATATGAATCGGCAAATTAATTGTAAACAGAATAAATTGTAATACATGTGAGTTGTGTCTAGCGGGCATAGCTGTATATGGATCCATAGGCTAAGTTAGATAGTGGAAGGGTATTTACTTTGGGTTGATTACTCCAAATTTGCGCTTGCGCTTTCTTTGCAAGTTACTTTGCATTCGGGGGTCTTCATATCTGTAGGGTCTCATTTCAAATTTGAGTTACTGGTGAGTACCATGTATGTGCGGATTAGCGGCCATCCCATGTTCAGATTCAAGGGCTGCATGCTTGGGTGGTACATGCCAAACTCCGTATTTCAGATATGAGTTGCTGGTACATGAGTTTTATGCGCAATAAGTCGATGTCTAGGCCTCATATTGTCAAATTCGGATTCAAGTGTGAGGATTGTATTACTAGCTTCGCTCATAAGTCGCATGATGGCGTAGCGAATGAAAAGTTTCTTTTCAAAGACTTATCTTACTTCATGAGTCCTATGATGTCACATGTGGTATTTTGTGTATATTTTATCGTTCACGTTGGGATTGTTTATATGAATTTGAATTATTCCTTTTGCTCTTATTTATCAATATACCTTATGACTATTTCATAAAAATAGACTAGTTATTTGCATGCACCTTGCTACTTGTTGAGATTTATATCTCACTACGGTTTTCCCCTATTTTTCAGGTATGCTTGGAGAGATCATCAGGTCTAGGGTAGTGTACTCATAGGTAGAATTGTGGTTATAACCATAGAATAAATTCAGAATAAAGAGATTTGTATTGTAAATTAATTTGATTAAATTGGATTAAATATACTATGCTTCCAATTGTACTCTGATATAATTAAAAGTTTTAAATTCCTCATAAATTTTAATTTATTCTAGTCCAATTTTTACTAACACTCCGGGTTTGGTTGTTGAATCGAATCCGGGGCGTTACAACCTTTCCCGCCAAAGTCTGAGTAAAGACAGTAAAGTTGCCAGTAAAGTTCGGATATCATGGAGATTATAAGTTATATAAAATAAAATGTTTCACGCATTTTCATCAAGACGATGAGAGAACCGAGAAGTTTTAATAGTTTTTTAAATGTTGCGGTCGAAATTACCATAATAGCCTTGATTTAATTTGGTCCATTGGATTGCGCTGCATAGAGAACACGTTTGCTTCACAGATGATTTGCTTCGCAGAGGATCCGAACATAATTCCAAGGCTTGGAATGAGTTCCAAGGGTTAGAATGAATTTGAGGGGATAAATGGGTGTTTCGTTCCATTTGGGGAATGTGTTTCCCTCAAATGAGTTTCAAAAGATACACTACAATCCAAAAGCACCGTAAGACCTGTTTCTAGATTTTCAAAATAAGTTCTGCAAATGTGCGGTGGCATATTTATATCAGTGAATTCAAAAGGTTACACTTGAAAGTTGTTTTAAAGACTCTTTTATATGACAAGGATAGACTTGTCATTTATGAAAATTCCTTTTAAGTTAAAACAATGGCCAACTTCTAATATTTATATGCAATACAAGAGTCAATCGCCCTTCACCAAACATCAAACCCAACCTTTCTTCAACTCTTGCAAACTCATCTAGGGAATGGAATTCATTCTCGATCCAAAGCAAATGCCCTACAAGGCCTAAATAAATGAGGGAACTTTGACCATTTGGTGCCATGTGAATGCAAAAGCACTTTTTACCAAAAAATAAAAAAATAAAAAAGAAATGTGAATGCGCACAAGTCCTGACGTGATTTGGAGAAAACAATAAATAAATGTGGGAACTTTGACCACTTCTTTACATGCTAATAATGCGTATATGTCAAGGCTGGCAACCAATTGTAATAAAAAATAAAATTTTCCTTATCCTAAAGGGAAAGGAAAACGAGAGATGTTGACCTAACAACCAAGTAATAGGTACAGTCGAGCACCTTCTACGAAGGTCGCTTATAGGAAAATGGAATCCTGGGCAGCTCTAGTACAGCCGAGGTTTTCAAACGAGGCTAGCTACAATAATTTCAACTGCTCCGGTGCACATGGGGTCGATTTGGAGTTCGGCATTTCTACTAGCAATTAAACATAGACATGGAACCCTTTGTTTAGTGTTTACACTACTCCAACCACCTCCGTTGAACCTTAAGACACTCTGGCATCTTGATGGTTAAATAAAGAAGCAGAAAAAGAAAGGAGAAGAAGGGGCACAATATCCCGGCAAAACAAATAAATAATAGAGTGGGTCGACCTCACCTTGAGCATTTCCATTTACTTCTTGGAAAAGGCACTCTAAGGACAGACACTGACAAATCAATCGAGTATTGATATTTTGAAATTTTTTTTTTTGATGGAAAGCCTAACTAGGCTCTTTCATTAACAAAAAACACAACATTACACATACAAGTATCCATCATTGAGGACATGAACAAACACCAGAGAACAGTGAAACTTGGGGTTGCATAACCAAAGAGACATCCACCAACAGGATTAAGATGCTTTGCACCGAACAAAAGGGAATTCAGGCAGACGGCCACAGCCGAGAAACCTGATGGAACACCATCAGAAACGCCTGATAAAGGGTCCGCTACCATGCGGATTTGAAGAGTCCCCGAAGGGGTCAGAGGCGCAAACGAAGTTGCGACGAAACAGGGAAGGAACGGGACACCGATCCTTACCGGAAAGAGGCACAAAGACCACCCTACCGTTAGGGAAGCATCCTGGCATCGAACTCCAAGCAACACCTTGACTGACAAAATACGGCCAACGGCCTTAGTCGGAGACGAGAGCCGACCAAACCTAAAACCAACTATAAGCAAAAAACTAGAACAGGACAAAGACACGAACATAACCACCCACAACCAAAAACTATTGACAGAGACGAAATGCTGAGGCTGAGAACGACCGATCGATCGGCAGAAACTGCCGGTCCAATCAAGATCGGACTGTCGCCGGCCGCCGTCGTCATCAGCGTCGGCTTCATCCCCGTCAGCTTCAGCGGCGAGTTCCATCGAGCACCAACACTGTTCTAGTTTCCGCACAACTCAGACCTCCAAACAAATGACAGCCACAGTGAAGACGAGGAAGAAGCCAGATGCTCACCGTCGATCGCTGCTCACGAACTCCGGAAAACGCCCTAATATCGTCGCCCGTTCGCACAACCCTAGCTCGCCCTTCGCGAACCCTAACTCCAACTAAGCTATACTAACTTGATATTTTGAATTTTGAATTATATATGGGTGCTTGCCATATTTTAATGCAACATCGATCTTTTAATGAAATTAAATTTACATCACCTCATTGCAAGTCCTCATGTATATATATATATATATATATATATATAGATCACAAGAAGAACCATCATTGCAGCATACAAGAAAGAGCTTAGATTGCACAACAACAAAATTAAGGAGAAATGGCTGAGAGTGTGGTCTCAATTCTTGTAGGTAATCTAAATGCAATGCTAATACAGGAAGCCAAACTCCTCCTTGGAGTGAGCGACGAGATCAGATTAGTTGGTGACCAGCTGGAATGGATCCGTTCATTCCTCAAAGATGCTGATCAAAAGCGGCACAAGAATGAGATGGTGAATGTACTGGTGAACCAGATCAAAGATGTCGCCTACAACATTGAGGACATCATCGACGCATATATTCTCAAATTAGAGCGGCATCGGCAAAGAAACCTTGCTTTAAGACTCATATTCACCCCCAAGAAACTCTATACGATGCACGCGGTGGGGAACCAGTTGACGATGATCAAAGCAACACTTGAACAAATTTCGAATAACAGTACCAGGTACGGCTTTCAATATGTACAACCCACAGAGTCTTCAAGTACAGACGTGGCTCTTAAGGAAAAGAGAGCTCCCCTTGTCGAGGAAGCTGATGTGGTGGGTTTTGAGAAGGCTGCGGAGAAATTGGCAAATGATCTGTTGGCAAGAGAATCCCAAAAACGTTCTGTTATTTCAATAGTTGGGATGGGGGGTCTGGGCAAGACCACCCTTGCCAAATATGTATATAATCGAAGGGATGTAATGAGTGAATTTCAAGTTCGTGCTTGGATTTATGTCTCTCAAGAGTACAGAGTAAGAGATCTTTTGCTGAGCACCATGAAGCAAGTGATTAGTTTCTTAACTAAAAAATCTGTAAGGGAGATGGAAACGACGACCACCGAGGAGCTACTGAGGAGTAAGCTGATCGAGAACCTCCATGGGAAGAGATATCTAGTTGTTTTTGATGATATATGGGCTACTGAAGCTTGGGATCTAATTGAGAGAGCCTTCCCGGATGACAAAAATGGCAGTCGAATCATGCTTACCACACGCAACAAAGCAGTGGCCTTATACGCAAACCCATCAAGTACTCCACATGATCTACATCTTTTAGACAAAGATAATAGTTGGAATCTCTTTTGCAAGAAGGTATTCCCAGCCAATAGTTGCCCCCCTGAATTGGAGCAATTGGGAAAGAAAATTGTTGCTAAGGCAGGTGGACTTCCACTGGCTATTGTTGTTTTGGGAGGACTTATATCCACCAAACAAAAAACACATTCTGCTTGGCAAAATGTACTTGAGACTGCAGATGGACACCTAACTGAAGATTCAAATCGATGCTCACAGGTATTAGCTTTGAGTTATAATGATTTACAATATTACTTGAAGCCGTGTTTCCTCTACTTTGGCATGTTCCCAGAAGATGTGGAGATCGAAGCTGATAGGTTGATCATGTTGTGGACTGCGGAAGGCTTTATACGGGTAAGAGGGAAGGAAACAATGGAAGATGTTGCTGAGGAATACTTGGAGGAACTGATACAAAGGAGTATGGTGCAGGTTGCCAAAAGGAGGGATGATGGAAGTATTCTATCTTGCCGTATCCATGATCTGTTGCGAGATTTCGCTATTTCAAAAGCTAATCAAGACAGATTCCTTCAAATTCATGGAAGTCAACATTCTGAAGAAGCACATAGAGCCCGACGACTTACAGCTCATCCTGGAAAAGGTACATGTGACACTAATTTGAAGTATACTACAGAGAACCTCCGATCTTTATTGTTGTGCTTTAATGGAGGTCATGAAAAGCGAATATGGGAGACCTTCTATGGTCGTGTCAAATACCTTAGGGTGTTAGATCTATGTGGCATACCTATTGAAGAATTACCCAAGGATATTGGAGATCTGATCCTCCTAAAGTTCTTGAGATTACGTGGAACTGGATTAAGGGAGCTCCCAGATTCCATAGGGAATCTTATCCATTTACAGACCCTAGATTTAACGGAGACAAATCTTTGGGCGATAGCACCAAATTTGTTACAAAATATGCACAAGTTAAGGCATCTTTTTTGTTCCTCGGATATGTCAAAAGTTACTTCTTGTGGGTTTGATTGGATTAGTAATCCTCATGTCTCAAATCGAATTGATCATTTGAAAGATCTTCAGACGCTAGAGCTCCACACATGCAGATGGATAAACGAAGGTCTTGAAAAGTTAACTAATCTCAAGCGATTGAGGCTAGAAGGGGATTTGGGACGATATTCAAAGGTGTTATCCAATTCTCTAGCAAAGTTTGAGAGGCTCAGATCATTGGACTTGTGTGAGTCTTCAACAACAACGCCTTTGCCATTGGTTTCATTTTCACAACACACGCACCTCACCCACTTGGTGTTATGGGGACCACTAGAAAAACTACCGAACAAGGAAGACTTCCCACAGAATCTTTATTATTTAAGACTTTCCAAATCCAAACTAAAGGAAGGTGTTGATCCCATGGCTACCTTAGAGAAGCTACCGAAATTGAGGACCCTTAGAATAGAAGATAATGCTTATTTGGGAACGAAGATGACCTGCTCTAGAGGAGGCTTTGCTAATCTCCATCATTTGGAAATTTCATGTCTTGAAAATTTGGAGGAGTGGGTGGTCGAGGAAGGAGCCATGCCCAACCTGAAGAGTTTAAGTATGCAGGGATGCTTGCGGTTAACTGTAATTTCTGAGTCCCTCAAACATATCTCTAACCTCACAGAAGTGGAATTTAAGATGGCAAGAATCGAAAATTGGTGGCAACAAGTAAGTCTTGATCAGCATGGGTGTAGTCATGGTGGTGGGGAAGACAACATGACTCCAGATATTGAAGACATCAATGTAGATGGCGGCATTGGTGGCACCTGACACTGGCTAGCAATCATTGTATCAAGATCCTGTATGTGGTATGTATGGTATCCTTAATTTTCCCATTTCGCTATTAATATATATATATATTTTTTTACGAGTAGATGTTTTTTAATAGAATGATCAAAAGGTCATTAGAATGGCCTAGAATCTAGATTATGTTAGCGGATAAATGTCATTTGATTTTACTTATGCTTGTGCTACTACTTATGTTAGCTAGTGGCTATTACTAATATTTTGCTCTTCGTATCTTTTGTCTCCAATGCTTTTATGGTTGCTGTAGGAGTGGGAGGCGTATCTGATGATGGAGGCTCCATGTTCGGATTATGTAATTCCCAGATGTGTCTTTCACAGCATCCCGAGCTTCTTCAAAATGTAGTTTGTAAAGTGATATTTTTTATGTGGTTCTGGCAAGTAAAGCAGTACTGCTTATCTTCCATTTTTTTTTCTTTGTTTTTATTTTATTGTTATTTTTTTCTCTTTTTTCTTTTTTTTTTCTTTTTTTTTCGGTTTTTGTTTGTTTGTTTTTGGGATGCTCTATCCTTATCCTGTCTTTGGGTTGTTGTTTTGGTTGTATATGTATAGTGGACCACAGACGGATGTAATGTGGTGTTGGATCGATTTAGAAAAGGGTTTTGAGGATCCATTCAAAACCTCATTAGTGATCAAACAAGACTATTTTTTTTTTTTTTTTTGACGTTTTGTTACAAAATTGAATGGCATAAAAGAGAACAAAAAATGTTAGTCTGAGTGATAAGTGAAAGCGACGTGTGGTGAGACACGGACTCGGCCAATGTCAATGTCAAGACATTTGTAACCTTACGAAGATTGCTCATGCCGACAAAAATCTATTTCTTCGGCTATTTAACAAACATCAAATTGGTTATCGATCCAAAAAATGCATTTTTCTCGGCATGAACAATTTTCATAAGGGTACTGATGTCTCAACATTGACACTATCTGAGTCTTTGTCTCACAACACGTCATTTTTTTTTATGAGACCTCATTTCCGTTCTCAAACCAAATCCTGAATCATACTTTTTCTATATCATCCCACCTAGAAGTTACAGTTTTGCCCCTCTAAACTCATATACCCAACACACCAGAGCCCTCTTTTGGTCATGACATTGAATCACCCCTAAACCTTTCCCTATATCCTATATGAATGAGACGACATCATCCCATTCTCACATTTCCTCTTCCCCAAATCTCCCCCCACCCCAGATACCCATCACCCAAACGCATCAAACCCTCATAATGAGCCTAACCCATATGTTGCCACCTTACCAGTTGACCCTGCTTCACCTCATGTTCACCAAATGGGTTATTCACTCTCAAAACAATATTGTCAAGCCCATGCAATTTTCCGATGGCACAGTGAAATACCCACTACCACAGGCTCTTGTTACTCTCTCAGCCACCCATGACCAAAAGAGGGCTTTGGTGTGTTGGGAATCGGTTTGGAGTTACCTAGACTGGGCTATTAAGTTGGTACTATTGACTAATCTTATAAAGGGCTAATATTTTCACAGGTCTTGTGTTTTACAATTATGTGGTTTGTTGTGTGAGTATTTTGATATTAAAAATTGGATTTTATTGAAACATGTGGTTTTGGATTTCGTGCTATATTATTCTTGGATTTGGTATTTGATTTATCATTATACATCATAAAAAGGTTTTGGAATTTTGAAACATGTGGACTGTTTTATAGCATACATATTACTACTAAATGGAATTTTATATCTCATGTCGTGTTTTAATATTTTGTTTTCAAATACTCTTGGAGAGGATGAACCAATTGGGATAGATACCACCAAGGGTATAACAGATGATGATATAGAAGATCATGTCTTTGTCTCTTAGATTCTTATTTATATTTGGCATAAGAATAGTCTGATGAAATTTTTATTTTGTTTTTGCCACAACACTAACACTTCGGATTTGGATAACTACAAATTAATTACTCCAAATCCGGGCGTTGCACTTAGATTCGAATTGGACTATTTTGATTGACCATGGTTTTATTCTTGAAGTGTTTTAATCCTGATTCGAATTGGACTATTTTGATTGACCATGGTTTTATTCTTGAAGTGTTTTAATCCTGAATGGGCCTGTTTCAGGCCTACTAGGTTAGTTTAGGCATGTGTAGGCCTTGCCTAAACGTCTGGGTTATGAATGAGTTTGATTAGGACACATATTCGGACTAGTCAGATATTCCGACCGGTCAGCTCAGACCAGCACAATCTTTGGTTTAGACCACCTTACATGATTTTAAGTTGGCATGTCATTAAATTGCTTGAACCAAGATGAGTGGGTCCGATCATGCCGAACCCATTGGAAGGACGGCAGTCAATGGGTCGGACTGGTGATTTTGCTGGTTCAATTAGATTTTATCTGTACGGTACAAGTTGATTTTCTTTGTACGATAATGTGTGTACATACCCATAATTTAGTCCAAAAATGAGTTTTAAGACAGGCAAACAAGACTGAATTTGGCGTGGGGTGTTCACTGGGAGTTGTAAGGCCATCGAAGGCCTCTTTGGCCCTTGAGTGGGAGCTCACACGCCCTCGTTAGGTGTTGATTTCCAGCCACCTGCATGTTCAAAATGGCAGTAAACAAGCAAGAACCAAAGTAAATATGAGTGAATGAGTACAAAGGGAGAGGGAAAAAAAAGTTATTTAAAGTTGTCAAAGATGAATGATAAAATGGAAAACTATGCCAAGGGGTGAATGAGATCAATCAAAATGCGCCTTATCCTTGCTGTCTGAGGTCTGAACTTGGCGTTAAACCTACTAAACTTTCCTAACAACATTCCCATGGTATTCATGTGACAGTTACTCCTAAACTTGCTCATTTTTAAACAATTTCTCAAAAAATGTGGTGGGTACAGGTATTTAACTGAAGCAAGCAATCTTTTATACCTTTTAGATAGATTGCTGATGATTTGGGCCTTTCTGAAAAACCCCCAGTGAGGCTGAACAGAAGTTTGTCTCCACTTCGACTTGGGACACTCTTAACACATGTGCCAGAGCTTGTAGGGAAATGGGGCTTCTAATGTATCCTCAAATTTAGAGATCATTTTTTTATTGGTTTTTGTGCATATTCAGGGATGCAAAGTTAGGGTTCTTACATCCATTAATCTACGAGTACGTATGGATTTAAAGCATAAAGGAATGGTGAACTTGACATAGAATATATTGAGATAAGAAAACAACAATTTTCCATGAAGAAGTTTCATCATGTAGCCTTTGATCAATATATGAAATTCAGGTTTTTCAGTTCGTTTTAGGGGTAACCGTACAATATCAGATTAGGTTTTGATTTGGTTCAATTTTCAGTTTGTCTTTATGATTCGGTTTATTTTTGCTTTGACCAAAAGGATGCTTGCACCATATTAAAAACAATAAACAAGAAATTACAAGGAAAGAAGCAATGTTTTACTATATTTGACGAACCTGCCCCTCGGATTTTACTATATTTAATGGAGCTAAGAATGGTCCAAAAGGTCAAAAATGGAAACCAGAATGAAAAAAAGAAAATGTTTTAGAAATCAAACGCAAGGTACTGTTGCAATTGTCAGGTGAAATTACACTTGGTGGCCTGTTGTGATATATTAGAATCAGAATTCAAATACAAGTATGGTGGCTCTTTCATTTTCACGCAAGTTTGAATTTGAAAGAACTAGACTCAAACCACCAGTTTTTGAAAGGAAAAATTGCAATCGTCTCAACTGTCACACTTCTACCAGATTCTGCCATCAATTGTTGCAACAGATTTCCATCATGTTTCACAATACCATACAGACATTGGTGCCGGAGGAAGCAGGAGCAGTCTATTGGTAAGATTAATTGAGACAGCAGGAGAGACCAAAAACTGCAAAGCCACCACTCAAACTGCGTTCTCCTGCAGTTTCTTTCTTTCATCGAAAACAAAAGCTGCAGCTTCCGTACAAACTGTTTCTGACCAACTTTACCCTGACCCTGCATCCAGTGAGATGAGCAGGTAAGAGTCTTTATTATGCAAAGAATGTATCCCAACTTCATAAGCTAATCAGTGGATTGAATAAAAGTCACCTGTTACTAAAGGTGCATGGTGGCCAAATTCAAACCCAATACTAGTTGACACTTACCTATTGGTTTAATGGTTTCCACTCCACGTCGTGGTAGCTCAAATATCTAAGTAAATTGACTCAAACTAGGATGAACATTTATTCTTCCATGTGCTTAAAGGAGCTAGTGAGGTAGCTAACAGATTGGCCAGTAGCGGAGTCGTTTGAGACAATTTATTTATGGGGATTCATCCTAAAGAGACATTGAATGAGATTGCAGCATGGAAGTTGTTTATTTATAAACTCACAGAACTTTCAGTTCTATACAGGTTTTTTTGTTCCTACTCTTTACTTTTGTTTACTCACCAATGATGGCTAGACTTCCTGAAGGATTTAAATGCTGCTATCACAGAATATGCTGCTAATAATATTGTCAACATGGTGGAAATAAAGAAAAAATTGAGGTGAAAATACATTCCTCTTTTTTCTTTTTTTCCAATGAAATTTTGTATGGATCTAACATAGAGCTAGAAACTTTCATATATCTCTAACTAAATATAAACAGATATATATAAACATATATTTATAATCATCATCATCATCAGCCAATTCCTACCAAATGGGGTCAGCGACGCGAATCTTGTCTTTCCATCCCATTTTATCAAAAATCAAATCTTTAATTAATTTATGTTTATGTAAGTCTTGCTTTATTAATTCAATCCATATCTTTTTAGGTCTTCCTCTTGATCTCTTATTCCATTCAATATGCATCTTCTCACACCAAGTGCATATTTAGGTCTCCACTTTACATGTCCAAGCCACCTTAACCTACTCTCCTCCATTTTATCCTTAATGCACCCTATGCCTTACCACTTTCGAATATTTTCATTTCTTACTTGTGGTCACTGGGCGAGTTGTTTGTGATAATGTATTTGTGGGCATTCATTCTAAGGAGATGTTGAATGAGATTGCAACATAAAAGTAGACCCTCGGTGCAAATTTATCTTAACTATTAGCTAGCTCATCTATAACAAAAGCAAATAGATAAGGGTTGATAGTTGACCCTTTGCAAACCTATCTTAACTGAAAACTAGGTTGTCTCACCAACAGTTTTTTCTTTAATTAAGGCTCCCTCATGCATCCTTAATTGTCTGAATATATTTTGTTGGTACACCTTTTTTATACAAAGTCCACCAAATAAATTCTCATAGAACCCTGTCATATACTTTTTCAAAATCAATAAAAATTATATGCAGATCAATTTTCTATTCTATAGACTTTCTATTAACTAAGTAAAAATATAGCTTCTGCAGTGGACCTTCCAAGCATAAATCCAAAATTTCTTTTTTTTTTTTTTTTTTTTTTTTGCCACTCTAGTTATTAGTCTTAATCTATGTTTCAATCACTTTTTCCCACAATTTCTTAGTGTGACTAATAAGTTCAATTCCCCAGTAATTTGCACAATCTTGCACATCTACCTTATTCTTATATATTTGTATTACTGTACTAAGAATATTTAACATTTCCCAATCCTTAAAATTTCATTAAACAGTTTAATCAACCAAGATAAGCCAATATCTCTCATGCACTTCCATACCTCTATCGGTATTCCATCCGAACCCAAGGATTTTCCTGCTTTCATTTTTACCAGAGCATCTTTAAATTCTACAACTTGAACCCTACGAATATAGCTTTGTTCTCTATTTCCATTAATGCTAACATCCATGCAGAATATATATCTCTATGTACCCTCTTCATTTAATAATTTTATAAAATATTATCACCACCTTTCTTTAATGTCCTCATCTTTAACTAGAACTCTTGATTTTTTAGTTTTAATATATCTAATTTTATTTAAGCCTTTCGTTTTCATTTTTCTAAATCTTGCTACATTATAAATAAAGTTTCCCTTTTTTCTTACCTAACTTATCATATAAGTTGTTGTAAGTATGCTTTTTAACCTTACTAATTTTCTTCTTAGTTTCTTTTGATACATTTGTATATCTTTCAAGTTTTATTGGCTTTTACTCTTCTACCAAGTTCAAAATAAAGACTTTTCTATTTAACAGCTTCTTCGATAACATCACTCCACCAGTAAGTTTCTCTATGAGGTGGAATATTTACTCACGATTGTCCTAAAACTTATTTCCCAATTCTTGTGATACAATTGGTCATTTCATTCCACATCCTAGTCGGTTCCCCCATTATATTCCAACTAGCCTCATTCGGTATCTTATTTTTTAAGATTACTAAATATTCCTTATTCATCTTCCACCGTTATATTTTTGGATTTATTTACTGTATTTGTCTCTCTTCCACTTCTTGAGACAAATACCCATCACCATTAGCCTATGATGTTAAGCTAAACTCTCATTTGAAATAACTTTAAAATCTCTATAAGTAGGTAGTTCACCCCTTCTAAGAAGAAAAAAGTCAATTTCACTACAATTTGATCCACTCTTAAAGTCACTAGGTGTTCAATTTCTTTTGAAAAAAGATATTTTCTAGAGCAAGGTCATAGGCCAGTATTAACTCAGGGACTGATTCTCCCATCTCTTCCCTTTGACTGAAGCCCCTTCCTCCATAGATTCTATTATATCCATCACTCTCATCTCCTACATGACCATTTAAGGCGTTTACTATAAATATCCTCTCACTTTCAGATATGCCATGTATTAACCCATCCATTTCTTCCCAAAAAAGTTTTTTAATGCTTACATCTAAAAGTAATTGAAGTGCATCGGTGCTGATAATGTTTAAAACTTCTTAAAATATGACTAAATAATCAACATTATTCCATGGCTAATTATCCTAACGCTAACAACATTATTTAGCATTATTCATACACCATTTCTATTATTACCTTTCCCTATGTACCAAAGTTTTTACTCATTCCTACTCAAAACTACTACAAGTTTCTATGACCTTTTATGCATTTTCTAAATTTTTTTATAAATTCTTTTAATTTTCTTAATGTTTAAATAATAAATTATGATTTACATTTTTAGTTATCGAAATCACATTTAGACAAGTTAATTCACATTGTAAGCTTCCATAGCTTTTTCTTAATTTTTTAGATTTTTAAATTTTTTATTTTATTAGCTTTTCAATATTAAAATATTGTTTAAATAATTACACATCCAACATCTACTTCAACGAGTAAATAGCTATAAATAGATTTCTATTATCTTTTCCTAATTTTACTATTTTTTCATTTTTTTAATATGTTAACTTTTATAATTAAATTATTTGTTTAATGAATTATTGACTAATTACTTATGGCTTATGATGCATATAATGATGATTGACTAATTACTTATACCACTTTTATGGATAAAATAGCAAACATAAATTTATAATTATTTTTTAGCTGCATTTACCAATTTTCCAAAAATATTTCATTTCTTTTTATCCATTTTTCATAAAATTTTAATATTACACCAAATTTATAAATTATCTTTCATCAAAAATTAAAATCAGGGATAGTGATATCTAGATCAAGAATTCTTATACAATATATATCTATAGCATATATAATGGGAACAGGCCCCTTCGGAAGCATGCCAAACAAGATGCACAGCTTTCCAAAACAACCCTTACACACTATTGAGAATATATATTAATAAAAGGGTTAAATGGTCAAACTGCCTTAGTTTTTTTTCAAAACTTACAATCAGTTTCATAACTATTCCCTCCCATGTTATCCCTCCTCCCTTCCCTTCTTACACACGTGTAGTATTGCACGTGCAACTTGCTATTATTGTATAAGACGATGACAGTTTAAAGACTGTGTCATTAAGAAATTAACCGATATGGGAGAAATTTTGAGGTTTCTTTCATTTTGGGAAATAATTCACGACATGGGCAAAACATGCTTTTTGTGACTCCTATTCTCTGAGCGAAATAGGCAAAACTTTGAATTTTCTCATACTTCGCTCGCAAAATAGGTAACACATTCTGCCCGTGCTGCCCATTTTTTACCCAAAACTGGCGGTTCATCGAAACCAAGTGGTTTCACTTTTAATGCCACTTTACACCGATGCGGAGAAAAATTCATCAAAATCGCATTCTTTGCTTATCAACTATTAGGGTTGTTCCAAAGTTACGTTCATTGATACCTTATCACTAGACTTTCTACACATCCATCCCAATATCATCAACTATTAGGGCTGTTCCAAAGTTATGTTCATTGGTAACTCATCACTTGACTAATAGCTATGTATAGATTTCTATTATCACAACCATAGTTTTACTTCGACAATGTAGAAGCCTAATTACAACCTCGTAAACAATCCTTTCAGCTTAAGAAATGCAGTTCGAACAAATAACATTTTAGAAGTACCTGCTAACACAATCCATCACCAAACCCCCCTATTCCCAATTCTGGAGATTTTTCAAAATTAAGATAAACACCACGCAAAACTTTAACTAAAACATACAGTTACAAATGAAAATTTCAAATTTTGATAACATTAGAAAGACGGCAATGAAAACAGATGAACAAATCTAATTTTACCTCGTTTAAACTGAGAATTATGAACTTATCCGCGCATTACTCCACTTCAAATTTCACAAGTTCATTAAGAAAAGTAAAACACCAAGCATCAGAACTGCCGATCTTCTAGGCCCTAACATCAATCTCTCATGTTATAGTGTTACTCTGATAATGCATAGAAATTTTTTTTTAATTCTGTTATTTAACTATTTCATTAATGATATGATGGATTGTATTAATTAATATGTTTCTTTGACTTGTTGCAGCATCACATACACTCCCCTTGTATAATAGCACGCAGGTGACACTGAATACTTGCTATCTATTTTATAACTTATTAATTAAATCAGTTTCATAATTCATAGTGTTTTTTATTTGCAAATCATCTCATTCTATGGTCCCATATCTAACATGTTGCTCATTTCAATATTCTATACTGATATAGAAGTGTCACATTTATTAATTTTTTATACCATAGCATGCAAGTTGTTGTCCAAATTTGTGTAGCAGCATTTAGAAATAATAAAAAACAAATTGCTCTAGAGCTTGTTGCCTGGGCAATCGCCTAATCACGTAAGTAATCAACTAGGCTACAAGCAAGGTCATCACCTATCTTCACCTGGCATTTCAATGATCCTGGACAACAATAAGCCATATTGGAAATTGACTTAATGGATTTAAATATCTTAAATCGCATAAAAAAAACAAAATATGTTACACTTTTATTCATCTGATACCAAAAATATCATTTATATGTTCATTTGTCATTGTAATTAATCTATAACTCCACTTTTTAACTTTACAACTTCAAGACACAAGTAATTTGATTCCAATACACAAATTCCCGCACGCACTTTAGGTGGTAAACATCTTTATTTCACTGCAATTACAAATTGAACTGGCCAACTTGATTATGACAATGGAGCCAATGCCATCACTCTCAAGACAAAAAGGCCACAAAATTGAAATGAAGCAGAGAGAGATTGAATGCAGTCTTCAAGTATTCTGTATCCAAAATCTAACCAGAAAAAGAAATAGAAAATGTTTCCGTTCAATCCACAATGAACTTGGTAAACTCAGCCATAACTGATCAAATACAAAACAAAAAAATGGTACCCATTTACTTCACAAAAAGCATCAATTATTTATGTCAAGTGCCAAACTCGACAATGGCAAACACAATTATGTACATGTGATTTACAAAAAACAAAAATAAAGACCCATAGTTGGAATGGAAAAAGATAAATACCTTTAAATATACTCGATATGGCAAAGTAAGGAGCTTTAAAAGAATTTAGTCCTCAAACATTATCTGGCCAGAACTCCCTGAAAAAGGCACTCTCAAAGTCCTTCTCTTGAAAACGCTTTTCTTCCTCTTGCATCTTCCTCAGCCTTTTGGAAAGTTTCTTGGTTTTCTTTCTAGATGGTAAATGTTCCTGGCATGAGAAGCAATAATATCAGCATCCACTTCTTGAAATGTGGATTAAATATTCTTAAATACAACTAAACACAACATATAATAGAATCTGTCATATAGTGATAATCAATAAGAGGAAACCATGTAAATAAACAACCCACTTTGGTCACACCCAAAACACCTCAGGATAAAAATCAAACAGATTGTTCAAACATAATCACACAATCCATATAATGGTATAACTATGCATTTTTAATCATCAGATAATTCCATATATGGTCAGAATAATCTCATTGACTCAAATTCATGTCCAAATGACTGCATCTCCATCAAAAATAAATAAATAAATAAGCTAGACTCAAAGCATTTTGACAATCAGAAATGGTAAAAAGCTTCCAGTTTCTGAACACAGAAAATTGATCCCTAATTTAAGTATAACATATTCATTAAAGAGACACTAATCAGAAAGAAAACATATCTCATGGACAAGCATCGGCATGAAAATAAGGAATATCAATGAACCCAATGACAAGAATAAATATTACAGAAATTGTGACGAAAATATATACTATAGACATTGTAACAAAAATTCTTTTCTTTTATCTCATCTGTCCCGTGGTAGGAAATTTTGGGGCAAAATTTTTCTCCTGTGAAAACTGGGCACCTTGATTTTCCGACTTTAGTTTGTAGGCTAAAAGTTTGAGCTTAGCAAGCTTCTTCATAAGCATATCATGTAAATGGTATTGCCCCTTTTTCTTCTAATGGAATTTACTTCTACTTATCAAGGGGAAAAAAGCTGAGGTAAGTTTATGACATGAACTTATGAAGGTGAAAACAATTTAAACAATAATATAGCAATTTAAATTGACCCACAAGAACATCGTATAATGCCAAATAAACTCACATTGTCATATTTCTTGCCAGATTCAGCATCCCCAGGACGCTGCAAGCTCTTATTCTTTGTTTTCTCTGCTCCCAGACCACGCTTATTCTTCTTAACGAATGTTTTTAATGGCTCCAACCTTCCCTGTTGCCACCACAAATGAACTACTTGAATTACAAAGAATAAGCTGATGTATCAAACAAGGACTGATTTTAATGAAATATATAACAATCCATAGCATTGTTAACAAGCAACAATCCCATTAATAAAAGGGGAAAAGATAACTTTGCACTATGGACTACAGAAAGTATGCGGGACGCCTCCTCCATATGTTTGTGAAAAGGTTACAGTGTATCAGTTCTAGATGCTTCAATATACATAAAAATTCGTGTCTCTCGTGCTAAGAACTCAGAAAAACTATTATAATTTGACAGCCTATGCTGACATGATAAAACCTCCAGAGACAGGTCTTGGGGGATACACAGGTGGAAAGATTGTCACCTGTCAGCAGGACAACTATCAGGTTGACAGTTAGATTTGCCACATCTAAAGCCCTCCAGATCCTCCTCCTCAATCACATATTTTCCTCGAAAATCCTAGAACACAACCAAGATGAGCTCCTTTTCCATTCATCCATCCAAGGATCCATGTCATGTTAACTTTCCAGATTCCCCACATCCAAGGCAAATCACAATAGCTGAAAGTGGTCTTGTTAAAAGGCATCTAGGCGAAGACTCAACCTCTTTATCAAGACCCAGAGAACCAGCCCAGCTGCGCTATACCCACCTGCCTGTGCAACCTGGCAAGCACCTAGTTCTAATAAGACTTCAATACTTAATAATCAATTCAAATTTTATATTTACTTAAAACTTTTAACTTAATATACATTTCATATATAATTTTATTATTTGTATTAATTTGTCAATTACTTTACTGTTTATCAATAACAATATAGGTAAAAGATTCTAACAAAACAACTAAATACTTCATCACAAATATTTGGAAAAGAAACTTGAATCCTACTTTGCCATTTCAATATTCAATATCAAAAAAATATCCTAGTTCAGATTTATGTTCTCTAATACAAATTATAATTATAAAATACAAAATTCTACTACTAGGTATTTAGCAATTCACAGTTCCATCAAACTTCTCAACATCATACTTAGCAATCGAAGACTTCAACAACATCTCAACAATACGAACAGATGCTCTGATATCAGTTGTTGAAATATTAACCATGTGATAGCAAAGAAAGATCAAACGGAAACTATGCAAACAAATTTACGTGGTCCAACAATGTGCTTAGGTCCATGAGAGACAGATAGATAGAGAGAGAGAAAAACTTTCACTACTCAGAGAAGAAGATTAAATCAGTAGGGTTACAACTTGTGTCTTATACCCAGACCCTTTGTTATAATCCTATCTCCAGTATATTAGAGAAATTTGCTAATATACCTTTACAAAACCGCAAGGGGCTACACCAACCAACCCTCAACCACCACCACCGCCGCCCCCGGCCCCCCCCCCCCAAAAAATGAAAAAAAGAAAAAGAAAAAAGGGAGAGACCACAAACCCCCACCCAGCATAGTGGTTCAAACACCCACAAACGATCCAAGGAAAGGGCATGTATTGGACTCAGATGTAAGTATGAGCCACACTCCAACAGTAACTGATACTTCAAATTTCTCCAAATCGTCTCTATTGTTTGCCATTTCTTTCTGTTCAGTTTTCCATGGTTTCTTTTCCCTCTTCCGAGTTCCTTTGAAGGCCAAAATTGACAGATTTTATAGATTACAAAGTTGATTTGTGAATGATTTTATTAGAATTGTTAGGATGAGGTGTCAGTAGCTCTTTTGGCTTGTTGTCTCTCCTAAAGAGATTTCAAAAGAGTGCTAGAGCATAGAGATATGCACGTGCCCAGCATGTGCAAGGACCCAACAACACCACCACCCCCCCCTCCCAACCCAATAGAGTTGGTTAAAACTCAGATTCACAGATTCATGTCACTAAAGAGTGTTGGGACTATGGAAACCATATCTAGGAATTTTGTGTAACTCTACATGCCGATCAAGCTATTACTCATGGGAGTCACCAATTCTTGGTGTAGACTTCTCATTTCTTGGATTTAAGTCCCTAAAGGAAAATAAGGTTGGTTGTTTGTGACCCATGAGTTGAAAGCCCTAGCACCACAATGTACACTCAAACGGGATAGCCCGATCCCTACTGAATGATAAAGTTGGATCCAAGTGGAGATGACAATGTTTTGTTAAAACTGCTAAACCGAACTGAACCGAACCTATCAGGGTTGGTTTTGGGTATTTATTGAACAGTTTTGTTTTGTTTTCGGTTTTATATCAGAAAAAACATTGCGGTTTTGGTTCGGCTACAGTTTTAAGGTCAAACCGAACAGAAACTGAACCAGCTATATTTATATATGTGTTTTGCACAAAATATTTTTGTTGTTACTTTGTATATGAAACCATTGAAAACATATTTGTAATTGGTTTAATAGGTTTATCACTAGTTTGGAAAATAGCTTTGAGCTCAAATCATTGAAAAACAGTTTAATTAGTTGTAAATTACAAAGTTTGATATGTTACTAGGCTCAAAGTTGAGCCCAAAATGATGAAAATCAATTAAAATCGAACCAATTAAAACTGAACTGATCAGTACAGTTCAGTTTTGGTTTTGGAAAACAAAATGTTTCGGTTTTTAAGTTAGTAAAATGTAACGGTTTTGGTTCGATTTCAGTTTTTATTGTAAACTTGTTGGTTTGGTTTTGGTTTTCCTCAAAACCAAACCTAAACTGAAACATCGCCATCCCTAGATCCAAGGATAGTTGATCCTAAATAGATTTCTACTTTAGCCGATGGGCTTCATTGTAAGTCCACTTACATTTGAAATGAGATTTACTAGATCAGTGACCTCTATAGTCTCCATTTCATTTCATGCTTTAATATGAGCATATCAAATTAGAGTCCAATTGACTTTTTTCTTCAAAGGAATGAACTAGCTACCCATAGAGATTGTACAGTTATTCCATATTCTAGGCAAGAGTTTAACTTCACAACATAGATTAATAGCTATGTTACATAGACACTTCGCACGACCCAAAGTACCAGCATCCAATACGACACGACATGGGTAGGATATGGGATATGTGTCGGATCCTTTGCATGTTCTCTTGGTCATAGCAACCCAAAATCAATCAAGAAATAATTATCAAATAATTAACTTGCAAGAATTGAATCAAAAAAGATAATAGTTTTTGCAAAGAAAGAATGAATATTCTCAAACTCAAAAATTGCAAGCAATGACTTACAAAGAAAAATATAGGGGAAGATAAAAAAAAAAAAGGAAAAACAAAAATATGAAAGCTAGGCTCCTAACCGGCATTATTGACATTTACTTGGAGACTTTTCAGCCAAATCCCAGTATCCTTATCTAAATTTTGGACACCTCTCAATCGAGTCCCAGTATCCTAAGTTTTGAGGTTCAAGTGAATCCGACTCCTAGACACATACCCACACCCAACACTCAACACTCGTACCCGAGTCCATGTAACATAGGTTAATAGTGATAAATATTTGTCGTAAAAAGTAGAATAAAAATAAATACACTAAAACAAATCCAAAAAATAAAATGGTGGAAGTTGAAAGGAAAGAATTGAGTAAGTTTTAGGAATTAGTTAATGAAAGAGGATAATCGGAACCTTACGGGTGATCCAATTGGGATCTAGAATGAAATGACCAATTGCACCACAAGGCTTGGAAAAGAAGGATTAGGAGAATCTTGAGGTAGTATTACAGCTCACAGGAAAACTTAGTGGTAGAGTAATGTAGTCCAAGAAACTTATAGGTGGAGTAATGTAGTCATTTGAGATTATTGTAGTTGATTATTTACATTATTATGGATGGATGTTTTCCAAAAATTATAAATGAATTAATGAAATAAGTATGAACAAATATAAGCAAGAAATATGATATTTGTTACCAATGGTGTATTTGGTAATGTGAGATTAGGTATCGATGCTTCGCGAGTACATCAATTTATGCAATCAACGATCAGGGCATGACAAGCACAATGTGAATTAGAGTGTGATATGAGGAATAACATGGTTAGTGGAACATGACTTTAGGAATCAAAACATGGTGGACACTCCCACATTGCCCACAAATGAAATCCACGAGACATATGTGGGCCAAGTGTGAGAATCTTCCTGTTGCCCATAGGTTTTAAGAAGAAGGAAGGAAACCACCCCCTTGGGTATGGATGGCAATGGAGTAGGTTTTCGTAAACCCGAACCCACCCCTACAAGGGTTTAGCCAATACCAAACCCTAACCCACCCCTGTCGAATTGGTAACAAGCCGAGACGGAGTTGACATAGTTGGAACAAAAAATGTAAAAACCAAAGTTTTTTAAATAGAATATATTAAATAATAGTATATTTGTTTAAAAAAAATGTATTTTTTATATTTGTTAAAAAATGTATTTTTATATATAATATATATGGAAAAAATATTTAGAATACATTAAAACGATATTTTAATATATTAAGGTCAGGTTCGGGGCAAGTTGGGCTAAACCTGAATCCGCCCCTAACCCAATTTTGGCAATACAAAACCCTAACCAATAGGGGCAAAGCAGAGGGGGTTACCCATTTAACTTGCCCAGTTTCCAACCCTACCCTTGGGTCATTACAAAAGTTGAAACTAGATATGGCATCAAATTTGAAATGTCAATAAGATAACATTGAATCTAAAGGATCAACTGACATGTGACTCACCAACCATCTTATGCAGCAGTTGCAACCCATCAAGAACCCCATTTATCCAGTGCCATGATACTAGAAGCTCTGTAAGAGTACCTGCTTCTCCCTCTCCCCCTCAACCTTAAACGGTCGCAACCCATCAAGAGCCTCAATTATCCAGCGCCATGATACTAGAAGATCTGTAAGAGTACCTGCTTCTCCCTCTCCCCATCGACCTTATTGAAGTTGTCAAAAGTTTCATTTTGAACTCAACAAGAACACCACAGATCATCCTCCATCCCCCCCCCCCCCCAAGTCAAAAAGAAAAGGCATCCCACCAAAAAAAAAAAAAGGGGAGAAAAAGGTAGCTCCCTCCTCCAAACCATAAAATTTGGCATAACTGCTTCTCCCGCAATACCACCAGTATCACCGCTTAAAAAAAAAACATATACAATATCCTGCCGTATATAATCCCAGGTAGAGGACGAACCAAGCAATAGGAGAAACCTTGAAGACTTAAACAAGTGAAGAACATGGAGAAAAGAACTAGCCTTCTCTAACACGGAAGCCTCACGTCGCCCTAAAAATTTAGAAAACGTTTATCACTGGAAACTATTTGTGGAACTAAATCCAAACCCAAACCACACAAATTGTGGCGTGGCATAACTAATTCACCAAATTCTAACCTAGAAATTCAATTAAACCACACGCGTCACTCGCAAAACCCAAACAAACAAATAAATAAATTAGCATATAGTCCGGCTTCAAATGCAGAAATATATCAATTGGGAAAAAATTAAAATAAAAACAAAAATAACTAAAAAAAGCCCACGTAGACAGAACAACACAAAAGGAAAAACGCATCGATATCTATGATTCAAACCGATCAACAGTAACTTCATCTGCAGTACAAAAGGAGGAAGAGAAAAAAAAAAGAAAAAAATTCAATAGAAGAGGAAGAAGAAAACAAAGAACAAACCTGCTCTGCAACCCCAAGTCCAGTTCCTTCCTTCCATCCGCATTTCTTCAATAGCTGAAAACCGAACATCAAAAGATGAGAAAAAAATTGGAAGGACAGCCACCGCATAAAGCGGAAACCCTAACTCCAAACACCCCTAAAAAAAGGAAGAAGAATAGAAGAAAAGAAAGGAGATAAGAAGACCTGAAACCCGATATTAGAAGAGCCAATGGCAGTTGAACTTTGATCCAATTCCCCTCCCATGGCGCTGTTGTTAACGTTGACTGTACTAGCTACGATAGCATCTGGTTGATATATTTATGCAGTTAATCGAAAGCTGTCCCGGGGAGAACTTAATAAACACGAAGCTGACCCCGAGTTTACGTAGAACCCTGCACATATCTATCTACGATTCTACATCGATGCTATATATAGCGCGCTACTACGCTGCGCTAGCCACCCCTTAAAAATCGTGCCAAGTTTTTATGTTCGTTTTCGGAATATGCCCGTTGTCGAGAGAGTCATTTAATTGTTCCCTCCCACATCTTACCATACATCTAACATATTTTATTTTTAACATACGTGCTGTACGTGCATCCTGCTAGTGTAAATAAAAAGGTTAGGACATATAATAATGGTTGAGAAATTATTGAAAGATTTGCAAAGTGAAAAATGAAAAAGACAAAGATACCATGTAAATATATAAGATAAAATAACATTTGAATGTCATTTTTTTTTTTGGAAAAACAAAAAGTACTTTTTTTGGTACGCTTTCCAAAGCCTAGTCGTTTAATATCTAGTATCGTAGGGTCATGGAAGAGCTCAATTGAAGCTGAGAATAGATTAATGGCATGATAGGATCTCTAATATCCGTATTGATTGTCCCCTCTTTTAGAAAATATAAATTTTAGGAAAAAACAACTATACCTTTAAATTAGTGAAATATAAAGATGACTAGTTATATAATATATATATATATATTAGTTTTAAATAATTTAAAATAGCCGCTACAATGAGTAAATATAATAGTTCGATGTTTTGTTACCATTTGTAAGCACGCCGGTAATTTATTTATAGTCCAAAATTTTAATGGCTGCAATTCCTTATGTCATTAAATTTTTTATCGGCAGGATTCAATATTTTGCTATCCATTTTCATAATGAAATTTATACAATTTTTATCCATGGTGTGTTACTGACATAATTGTTCTCGTTATGTGCATAAGCTTTCATTACCTAGTTTTAGGGATGGCAACCAAAACCCTAACTCACCCCTATCAATTTGGTAGTGAGGACAGGTTGGGGTAAATTAATAGTTATTAATTAACTATTATTTAATAATTAATATTTAATTAAAGGAAGACTATTATAGAAACATTGGGATAACACACTTAAATTATTTAAATAAATAATAAAGTTTAACTAATTAAAATTTAATTATATTATATTAGAAAAATAAATATTTCTTGTATAAATAATAGTAAAATAAATATTCAAAGTGGCATGCAAAAGGGCCACTTTAAATAATATGTCTCGTTATTATTGTTAAATAATAGTAAAATAAATATTTAAATTAAGATATATCTAAATTAACTATTCATTTTCGTTTTTCAATTTTAATAACTACTATTATAATTCAGAGATATATCACCGACAATCGTAACTAGGAACACAAAGATCTTTTCGATGAAGAGACACAGTCAATCGCACATTTAGCAAATTTTTTGGAAAGTAGAGAAGTATATCTTTGATTATTTGATTATTAACTTAGTTAAAGATAGTTATAGGTTTCTAGGACTCTGAAAAGATAAGAATTAATCTTATAATTTTAATTTAGTTGGGAAGTCACAAAGATCTTTTCAGTAGATAATTATGGGTTTCTAGGACTCTGAAAAGATAAGGATTAATCTTATAATTTTAATTTAGTTAAAGATAATATTGGAGATAGGGTCATGTCCACGTTGAGGTCCCTTATTAATATATTTTGTTCCAATATATTTATTTCTTTGGGACGTCCCTTCTTTTTTTTTTTAATAAGATTTTTTAAATAAAATTTATCTCGTTTGTGTGGGACCCAAAAGAGCTATGAGAGAAGAGAGAATATGTACATGTGAAATAGAGAAAATATGGTGTTTTTTTAAATAAAAATTATCTTGTTTATATGGGACCCAAAAGAGCTATGAGAGAAGAGCGAATATATACACGTGGAACACAGAGAGTATGGGGTTTCAGTGGGGCCCAAAAGGGCCATTGGAGAAAGAAGGGGGTGTCCATGTGGAGGAGAGAGAAGGTGGTGTTTCTGTACTCTACTTTATTATATATATATATGATTTGGAAAAGAAAAGACAACAATACCCTCAAACTAACACAATTTATTTTTTGATTTAATAATGATATTCAAGGTCATTACAGGTTTGTAGGATATATTTTTTTGACACGCTTTCCAAGGCTATGCTCACTTTCTATATAGTATAGATTTCTACGATCCTTTTATTTTTTTTCCAATTTCCAAAAAACATCCTTTAACAATTTTTAAGCCATTATATGTCTTAAACAATTTCTCTTATCTAGTGTCAATGGCGGGTTAAACGAGGTGGTGTTGCATAAATTTGGTTAGGAGCGAGTTAAGGTTTAGTCCAACTCGCGTCAACCCCACCCTATACCCAACCATAATCTATTAAATATTATTTATGTTCATTTATTTATATTATTATTTTTCATAATTATCATTAATAAAGAGATACATATTTTACAAATAAATTTATTATTAATTTATATATTCAATTTGAAAAAACACATTTTTTTTGCATTCGGCTGGCATCTACCTAGACCCGCACCCATTAGCAACCCAATAGGAGCAAGTTAGGGTTTAGTATTATCAAAACTCTTATAGGACTAGATTAGGGTTTGCCAAAACCCACCTCATTTCCATCCCTTCTAGGGGTGTTAATTGGCTTGGTGTAAACCAAAAACCAATTGAACCAAACCAAAACAAATCAGTTTGGTTCAATTTCATTTATAGTTTGGTTCTGCTTTGGTTTGGAAAACTACAAATCAAATTAATTTGGTTTGGTTTACAGTTTAGGTGTCTAATAAACCAAACAAAACCAAAAAATCAATATATATATATACACTATTAAAAGCACGACCTACCTTAGGTGTTTTCAGTTTTCACATTCCTAAAATGTCCTTCCCTATAATCTTTAATTCTACTAAAATGTCATTCCCTATAATCTTTAATTCCACAAATAGAGTCTTTCTCTATTAAGATCCTATCACACTACAACTCTACTCCAACAATTAGCAAACACATGGATTAAATATTCTTAAACACATATATAGTCCTATTTTAACAAAAAACGTTGACAATTTATTTATACTCTTTTCTAATACAATTTAGTATTATTTAGTACAATTTATTATTTAATACAATTTATTATTGTTTTCAGTTTTCACATACCTAAAATGTCCTCCCCTATAATCTTTAATTCCACGCATAGAGTATTTCTCCATTAAAATCCTATCACATTACAACTCTACTCCAACAATTATTATTTAGTACAATTTATTATTGAGTACAAAGAGTGAAATATTAATTTTTCTAATACAATTTATTATTATTTATTACAAAGCGTTAATTGTTAACTTCTTTGATACAATTTTATTATTTATTCCCTATAATCTTTAATTCCACTAAAATGTCCTTCTCTATAATATTTAATTCCACATATAATCTCCTCCATTAAAATCCTATCACATTACAACTCAATTCCAATAATTAGCAAAACATGGATTAAATATTCTTAGACACGCATATAGTCCTATTTTAACAAAAAAATGTTGATTAAATCTATATACTACTATTAAAAGCACAAACTACCTTAAGTGTTTTTTATTTTCACATACCTAAAATTTCCTTTCTTAACTAACTAAATAACATATATATCATGTTAGCATATGATAGAATAAGATATATATCATATTAATAAAATAACATATATCTTAATTAGACATTTACTTATTCAATTAGACCTCTACTTATTCAACACACAATCAATTAACATATATATCGTTGATAAATGTTGATTAAAATCTTATTAAATTAGACATCTAATATAAATTAAATGAATGATAAAATCAGTTAAAAAGAAGATACATGAGGCCTAATACTACGGATTAGGCAAAAAATCATGATAAAATCTTAATTAGACATCTATTAGACTAAATATATGATAAAATCAGAAAAAAGAAGATAAATAGGGCCTAATACTATGAATTGAGCAAAACTAAAAAATTAGATAATATATTGTACATTAATAAAATAGATAATTGTACTAACAAAGGCTTTTTTAAGTATTTGTAGTGACCTATTAAGTTTGTTAATAATTATAAGTTTGCTATTAATTATATAGTAAATTTATTTAATTAAATATTATATTAAATTTATATTATTTAATAAAATGGATAAATAGTAATAGATGTTATTATTATTGGATTAATAATAATAAATTACTAAACAAGAGAGGCGTCAATTAGATGTATATATATTAATAAATTAATAAGAGAGATATGTTAATTAAACGTCTAATTATTCAACACATGATAAAATAACGTATATATCGTTAATAAATGTTGATTCAAATCCTATTAAATCTATATCAAATTTTAGCAATAAAGTAAGACTCTAAGTACACAAAATCAATTAAAAGGAGATAAATAGCTTCTAATAGTACGGATTAGGCAAAAATAAAAAGCAAAAATAGAAAAATAATTATATTAGACGTTAATAAAATAGATAATTACCATAAAAGTTAATTAACTAAATACAAGTAAAATAAAACTAAATAATCATGAACGTTAATAATTAAAATAAACAATAGAGACATGTTTTAACACTAACTAAAATAAAATAGTGTAAGCATCTCATTTTTGCACCCCTTGTAAAGTCAGGAATGAAAACCCTAAAAGACAAGTCCAACCCTAGAGAGCAGAAATTAACTTTCTAATCAAACTTGAATTGACTACCATACCCTGTCCCAATGGATAGGAAATCCCGAAATGGTTCCAATGCAACTGAGTTTGCCAGAATCGAAGTCCAGACGAAGAAGATATGAGCAGAACAACCCTAAAGGCAAAATTGTAAATAAATGTAAAAATCATGTCCACGTGGCAAAAGTACAAGTCACATTTGCCAAGTGGCAAATTAGAGAACAAAAGACAAAATAAGGATAAGACAAAATACAAAAGCAAAATATCCTAATTAAAATAATATTATTTCATAAAATATCTCAATTAATTAATAAAATAAAATAAAAAAGGACGGATTCTCTCATTTATGAGAGAAATCCCACTCATTGCAGCCAAATAGGAGAGAGAAATTGAGAATCTGAAAAGATTTAAAAATAATTTCGGTTATATATAAAAACATGTATAACCGAAATATAATTTCGGTTCAGAGATTTTGTAGCGCCCCGGAACCAAGTCTACCCTATCGCAGCACCGACCCATCCTCAAGACCTACTTATGGATCCAAAAGAACCTAATTAGTACAATTAACTTGGGCAATTAGATAGTAATCATCAAATTACATAAGCAATAAGAAGCATAGGATAAAATTTCCCATCTAACAAAAAGTCACCTGTATAATAACTCCAAAAGATACGATATCCGTGTATACAAACAACTAAGATCTCACCCTCACTATTGTGAGACATGGAAAATCAATCTAATGATTCCCTATCATCACACGGGATTAAGACAAAGGAGGAGTCGCCACCATTCAATTTTTAGGTGTGAATGGACACCAAAATCATCAAATAAAAATACAAAAGGCAAAACTAGAGTAAAAATAACTCTATTTTAAAATAATAACCAAAGATGGGTAAGGGGATTAGATTATGAATAGGGGAAGGTGTTAGGCACCCCTATTCATCCACACAAGGTAGTTGCCAAGTATTGCTCACGCTTGAAAAAGGCTTGCTAATAAAATGCACAAAAAGTGTTTGAAGAAAAGGACAAAGACATGTGAGATTTTTCATGTGGGTAACCCTATTGAATTTGGGCTCTCCTTATGAATACATCTCTTCCTGGACTCAATAATCAGATAAAAATGAGAAGAAAATTTGGGTAAAATCAAACTAAATTAAATCTGAAGAGTTTAACCTAAAGATAATCCATTTTGAGAACATAAAGCAAAACCTAGCTTAAATCGTGAGTATGTGCACTTGATTAAATGGATATGAATTAAAATCTTCTAAAGACAATTAGAAAATACTCAAGAAAGATTTAGGGTGAGGATCCGGTTCATAAATCTCATTGATTGAAGAGAATGAACCGAATGTACTCGTATTGAGACAAAAACCCCAACTAGAGAGATTAGACCATGGAGGTCTCCTCTTGAAGATGAGATCATTAATCTTTAAAAAAACAGTTAGAAAATACTCAATAAGGATTTAGGGTGAGGATCCCGTTCATAAATCTCATTGATTCAAGAGAATGAACCGAATATACCCGTATTGAGACAAAAACCCCAACTTGAGAGATTAGACCATGAAAGTCTCCTCTCGAAGATGAGATCATTAATCTTCTAAAAAAAACAGCTAGAAAATACTCAATAAGGATTTAGGGTGAGGATCCGGTTCATAAATCTCACTGATTCAAGAGAATGAACCGAATATACCCGTATTGAGACAAAAACCCCAACTTGAGAGATTAGACCATGAAAGTCTCCTCTCGAAGATGAGATCACTTGAAATCAGTTCAAGGAATTCTAAGGGATTGATCTAAGGCCGTTGATCTCAAATCTTTCATAGTGAACATGATAGATGTAGCGCCCCAGGTCCGGGTCTGCCCTATCACAGCACCAACCCGTACCCGAGACCTACTTATGGGCCCAATAGAACCTGATAAACACAATTTCCTGGGCAATTACAATGTAATTATCAGAGTGCATGACTAAAGAAGCATGGAATAAAAATTTTTCCATCCAACAAAATATTTCCTGTATTATAATCTCCAAAACATAATATCTGTGCATACAAAATACAACTAAGGCAACTAACCATTCACAATGTTCTTCCCAAAATATACAGATAAGTACAAAAGATTCTCCCAAGAGTATAGGTCCAAAAATATTATTCACATCCCATATACAATCCCCAAGACAAAATACATCATCGTAATAAGAACCCTCCTACGGGTAGAAATGGTAGCCCTCTAGTCTTTACTCAAGCTCACCCTCAATGCCTGCCCCAATACGCGGCTCACCAAGCGAATCTGAAAACAAATCCGGGAAAACAAAACACGCGTGAGACTTAAAGTCCCAGTAAGCAGCAAACATGCATGTAGAGAAACAGTTTATGCAGTTTTTATAACATCATGATGATATTCACAATTATATAGTACTAAATGTAAACCAAAACAGTTCAATCGGATATAAAAGAAATTCCAATTCAAATATCTCAATCAAATCAACAAATACGATCAAATACTGTAAACATGTCTTGTTAGGACTCGTGGTTAGCATGTCTGTAAATTAGATTAATGACCAATATCCATTGCCACCTACACGACTTACAGAGAGAAGCCTAGCTAGGGACATCTCAGCAAGCGGAGTACCCACGTATGGGCTGGCAAGTAGTCAACCTAACCAAGGATCCAGACAAAGTGGGATTCCCCACCCACTGCTCGATGAATCGCATGGACTCCCGCCGGTTCCCCGCGACGGGGGGGTTGCCGCAGCCCTCTGTTCCCCGAGAAGGCCTCACTGATTCCCCACAGTGGAATGCTATATGGATAAGGCAATTAAAGCTAACAAGCCAATACCAACACACTAATTAGACTCACTGTGGATCCACACTAAGAACAATGTCCAATTAGACGACTCATAAATCAAAACAAACCATTCAATTCCAAGAGTAAAACCAGTGCTTAAACCAAAGCCAAGTGGAATGCCCCATCCACTATTAAATCAACCAAGGCCAAGTGGAATTCCCCATCCACTATTGAATCAACCAGGACCAAGTGGAATTCCCCATCCACTACCAGTCCATACCAAGGGCAAGTGGAATTCCCCATCCACTGCCAATAAAACCATAGACCAAAACCTTGCCAAATCGTATAAGGGTTTTTCAACATTGCTTTCATAAATCCAAGCCAAATCAAAACGAAGGTCATAAAGTCCTCAAAACACATTTTCGATGAGTGGGTTGATCTTAAAAATCCCAAATAAGTCACCATACCAAAATTCAATGGATTCCGAGACAAAAAGTTTTGGACCTCAAAAATATTCTAAGTCTGGTTGAAAACGTTGACTTTTCGGTGTCGAATTTTTCTAGACAAATCTACAAGGAGTTTGGGGCTCAATTTCTGGTTGTAGTCTATTGGAGGGTATACAAATCATCTAGAATTTTCTGGGCTTCTGAATCACTCATTTGGATATCAAACTCAAAAAGTGGTCTTATTTGAAAATCGGGAAAACTGGAAATTTAGGCACAAACTGGAAAGTTGACTTTTTATTGGTTGGGAATTGGGCCTTGAGAGTATTTTTATTGGTTCCAAATGGGGGGTAAAACCTTATTTACATGTAAAGACTTAAGTAAATGGAGCAATAAATCAATGTCTTTCATGTAATAAGGGAGCTATGCGAGAAGCTTGGGTTGTTTGACAAGGGTTGGAGAGAAAAAGGATGAACAACTCCAGAAACAGGATCCACGATTAGCCCCTGGATTAATCGCCCAGGGGCGATTAGCTCAAAGTTCGGGCGTTCAGGTTAAAGGTTCGCGCGCTCAGGCTTAAAACAGGGTCGACGCGCGCGCGCTACAGTTTGACGTTCGCGCGCTAAAGTCGCGATTAGCCCTGGGCGATTAATCCTGTTTCACGATTTAAGATAACAGAGACCTGTTTTTAGGGGTTTGGCTCAGGATTAATCGCCAACTTTCAGGATTAATCGTGGGGTCGGGATTTTGAAGTATTTTGACTAATTTCAACACAAAACTCATTTAAATCCTTTACAACCTTTCCAATAT
Source organism: Buxus sempervirens (assembly GCA_947561395.2). Classification (NCBI taxonomy): domain Eukaryota; kingdom Viridiplantae; phylum Streptophyta; class Magnoliopsida; order Buxales; family Buxaceae; genus Buxus; species Buxus sempervirens. Next base: position 14,480,595 of record OX387185.1, read on the forward strand.
CAAAGTAGGTGATTACAAAACATCCCAACACACTTAAAAACATCTTCTGAAACAAAGATTCATCTCAAATCTACATGAACACAATTCAAACGCATGAAACCTCATTCAAGACACAAATCTCAAACCCTAATATAAAATAGGATCAATAGAGTTGTAAATCCATGGCAAGTCATTAGAAAACTAAGTAAGATCATTATACAATCAAAACCTACGAATTTTAGAAACAAATAGCAACATGCAAGATCATTTCTTCAAATAACTCAAACCCTAGAGAGAGAATACGAATTTTGGTAATTCATTTTGTTTGGAAGGGTTTGCTACTTACTTGTTAATGGAGAAGCACAACTTCTCTTCAAGTTCTCCTCTCCTTCTTCTTTTTCTTCTTGCTCAAGCTTCCAAGTGAGCTCACAATCTTCCTCTCTTGATCTATACGTCCAAGACAAGAGAAATGGGTTTTCAAACCCTTAATTAGAAATTAGGGCATCCTTTTATATGCCCAAGTTTTGGGTCTTTCAAATCTGCCCCTAAACAAGGCTTTTGTTCAACTAAAACCCTAGGGTGTACCTAAGGCATACCAGGGGTACCTTAGTGTTATTCGAGTGGGGTACCTTGGTATTAAGTGGGGTACCTTAGTGTTAAATGGGGTGTTTGCCTTAGCCACTTCAAAAGGCATGCTTTAGGGATGCTTGGGAGGTGTACCTCAGTTAACACAGAAGGGTACCTCAGTTATATGAGGGGTACTTTAGTTATTTGAGGAGGTACCTTGATGTTTCAAGGGATTTACCTTAGTCATTCTAAGGGGTAAACTTTGAATAAGCTTAGTAGGGTGTACCTCAGTTATATTGAGGAGGGGTACCTTGATTATTGAGGGGTGTACTTTAGTTATACAGGGGGTACCTTTAGGAAATACAAGGAGGTGTACCCTTGGTAGCATGAGGAGTGTACCTTAGTAATATAAGAGGGTTACCTGAGTTATAGAATGGGTGTACCTTAGCTACAAGAGGGGGTACCTTAGCTATATAAGGGGCTATACCTTAGGGAAAATAGTAGGGGGTTACCTTACTTATATAGGGGTTACTTTAGTGAGACAAAGGGGGTACTTTGGCTATATAGGGGGTGTACCCTAGGTAAAACAGTGGGGGTACCTTACTTATATGAGTGGAGTAACTCTAGGAAATTCAAGGGGTGTACCCTAGGTAATATAGGGGATGTACCTTAGGTATGTTGGAGGTACTTTAGTTATATAAAGGGGGTACCTTTTGCTGTATAAGGGAATGTACCTTAGCTAAACAAGGGGTACTTCAAGTAAGATAGTAGGGCACCTTAGTTAAAATAAAGAGGTACCTTAGGCAATACCAATGAGGTATCTTAGGTATAATTAGGGGGTACTTTAGGTATTCGAATGGGGTACCTTAGACAAAACAGGGGGTACCTTTAGCCAATATGAGTGAGGTGCCTTAGGTAATGTAAGGGGGTACTTTAGGTATACATGTGAGGTACCTTAGGCAATGCAAGGGGATACCTTAGGTAAAAACGGGGGTACCTATAGGCAAACACAAGGGGATACCTTAGATGAACACAGGGGTACCTTAGGCAATTAAGGTAGGGTACCTTAGGGATACAAGCGGGGTACCTTAGGTATAACTGGGGGGTACTTTAAGTAACACTTGGGTGGTACCTTGGGTAATACTTGGGTGTACCTTGGGTATAAAAGTGGGGTACCTGGGGTATACTTAAGAGGTTATTTGGGCATTCTTAGGAGATACTTAAGGTACACTTGAGAGGTACCTTGGGCAATATAAGAGGGTACCTTAGGGATATAAATGGGGTACCTTAGGCAATGTGAGCGAGGTACCTTGGGCAATATAAGAGGGTACCTTAGGGATAATAGGGGATACTTTAGGTATACTTGAGTGGTACTTTGGGTAACACTTGGATATACTTTGAGTAATACATTCGGGTACTTTGGGTAATACATGGGTGTACCCTAGGCATATTTGAGCAGTACTTTGGTGTACTCTAGGTATACTTAGATGGTACCTTGAGTAGTACATGGATGTACTTTGGGTATACAATGGGAGTACCTTGGGTAATACAAGAGGTACTTTAGTGGTATTTGGGAGGGTACCTTGGGTATATTTTGGGGTACCATGGGTATACTTGGGAATTACTCTAGGTACACATAAGTCCAACTTTTCAGAATTTGATTTCCAATTCATTAAAGCTAATTGGAGAGCATCTTAACCAATTGGAATTGAGAGATAGCATTAATTAAACTTACCTTAATAACTTTTATATCGTTCAATTGATTCCTCTAAATCCTCAAGAATAATCCACATCTACCTCATCTTCATAATACAAGTACTTAATTAGTCTACTAATCACACTTTAGATAATTACTCTAAATAATTAAGACATAATCCGGGTCGGGGTTTTACAATAGATCCAAAGTATAAGCCTATATTACACCAAATCAAGTGGGATGTGTGTTTGTGTAAAAAAATCAGATTTTTAGGGGAGAATAGAAATCCATTGCTATAAAGAGCATGGATCTTGGTATTCTCTCCAAAAAATGAAAACAAACTTACAAGATTAACAAGCACATATGAATCTCAATGTACATCATTCAAAAGGGTTCTATACCTAGGGTTCCATTCCCGTTCTCGTTTCCCCTAGCTCTCTTTTCATGTTTTACGGCTAGAGAGAGTCTTGAGGTACTTGGAGATGGGTTTGGGGTTTCAAATATACACAGGCTTTACACTACAGAAATGTAGAAGAAAATACTAACCCTAGAATTTAAAAACAGAAAAGAAAAAGGGTTAGAGGCTTACATGGATTTCTGAAAGCAAAGAGGTAGGGGTTCCCTTCTTCACTTGGAGCTCTTCAATCTTCAATTTATGGCCATTTGCTTGAGGAGAGGCCCTCTATTTATAGGCAAAAGCAAGGGTAATAAAGTCCCAAGAGTAGACACAAAAATGTGTCTAGAACCTTCCAACTTAACCCTAAGGCATGGACTTAGAGGAATATGGCTAACCTCAGAGGCTAAATTTGGGAGTTCCCACTTCTCAGATAGAGTATAGCAGTAAATAAGTGAAAATTCTCAGGATTTTCCAATTTGGAACAAAACGTTAGTATCCGACAACACAGGTCGGATACAAACAAATATCTTTGTATCCGAAATTCTATAAACAAATATCTTTGTATCCGAAATTCTATTTCAGATACATTGAAAATTGTTTGCATCCGAAAACTATTTTCGGATACAGAGAAATGAGCTTTTATCCGAATTCTGATTTTGGCTACAAAAGAAAATTTGTTTTTTTATGATTTTGGCCAATTATTCATCATTTTACACAGTGTAATTTGGGGTGTCTACAACTGCCCCTCTTTGCTGGAATTGCAAAAACAATGAGCAGCAAATATTAGACAAACCCAAATTGCACTCCCAGGACATGTAATTAACCATGATTTGCTTTGTTCAATTTAGTTTTGCAAAACAATTTTGGGTGAAGATTTGCTGAAAAACCCTAACCATAAGGGGGCATCTCTTCAAGTTGTTTTAAATTCCACTGAGCTCTCGTGGCTATGGGGTGGAATTGAAGACCAAAATAAGAATTTTTGAAAAAAAACTGAGTTTGCAAATCATGGCAAATTACTTCAAAATTGAATGAATATTCCCTTTGGCCAACATTTATTTATTTTGTAGCCGAAATAGGTGTTCGGATATGCAAACCCCTGTTTGTATCCGACTAAATTGTCAGATACACCTGACTATATTACCTGCGCGTGTGTCTGTGACTTGAACTGGTTCCTTTCTTCTTCGAACGATAAAGACGAACACTAATTTCTCCTCCTTCGTCAGTGTCACTGTAACGCCCCAAACCTGGGTCTATGCAAAACAAGCATCAAACCCGAATCCGAAGTGATACTGGGCCCAAAGCTACTAATTACCAAACATTTAAATTCAACAAATTCCATTAATTATCAGAGTGCGGATAATTAAAACATTAATTTCATCAATATGCGTGGCTAACTATAACCATCAAACTAACTCATCAATATAAATTCATAAATCTGGTAAATGGGTTTTCTAACACACTTTCTTTCATATTCAATTAAATCATAAGCTATCTATCAAGTTACATCTATATCAACCTCTAATAGAAAGATCTAAACTAAATAAGAAAGATCCTCAGCTCAGTAATCTGCAACTTCCCCTCGAGTCAACCCCAAGGACGCTCTCACGTGGAACAGCTGAAAAATAAGATAAGGAAGTAGGGTGAGATACAACTATCTCAATAGGTAACACATGTGTGCGCACCTGATTTCGGTCGCACGACGAGGCGCATGCAAGACGATGCATGCCTCGGGATTGTTTGGAGTCTCCATTGCCTGATGAGGTACAGGTAGACACCTGGGTGCCTAAGTTCTTCTATTAAGGCTTGGTCTGCGGCTTGAGATTCTAAACAAGTTCTTGGTTACGGTCCAGGGAAGTCCGTAGACACCCCGGTCCGCCCCATCGAGTGACGGGTCCCATAGGTTTCCCTGATTTGAGTCAATTTTGGTCTTTTACTCACCCGATTCCTATTCCAGCATTCAATTTGGTTAAGTCTGGCGGGACCGCCAAAGTGGTGTGGGTCCCTTTACTTTATTTTATCTTTCTTAGCTTAAAGTGATGTGAGTCGGATTAGGCAGGTCCCGTTGGAAGGCCTGCGGATCCCTTGGTGGGCTTGGTTAAGCCCACGTATCCCCTGGTGGGCCTCAGTCTAGCCTGGGAAGCCTTTTGGGCTTGGTTCAAATGAATTGATTTTATTTAATGGTTCAAGTTTGATTAAATTTGGTTTCCATGCAAAAAATGAGTCTGGATTGCTTTGTGGGCCCGTGAGTGGGCCACACAGTGGGTTGCCAAGTGATTTCAAATTATCTTGGTTAACTGTGCCAAAATGGGCCGAGCATTGGGCTTGGGGCCCTTTTACCTGGGCTTGGGCTTGAAAGCCCAAGACTTCTTGAGTTAGGGTTTGGAAACCCTAACCTTGGTTGGGTTCAATGGGTTTAATGGGCCCGACAGGCCCTGCCCATGGTGTCGGCCAAACCAAGCCTAGATCTAAACATACATGCTGCCCCAGTTGGGCTTTGGTGGACCTCCAATAGTGTGGCCCACTCATTCGGTTAAATTTATCTTGATTTAGCAAAGAATAAGTTTGTCGAGCTTGGTGGGCCTCGTTGGAAGGCCCACCAGGAATCAATTTGGACCGGGTCGGTCCATGGCCCATCTTGGGTTTCCGGGTGACCCGGAAACCCTTCTGGTTCATCCGGATTGATCAAACAAACCAAAAAATTAGCACAATATCACAAAATTAGCAAAAATACAGTCTGGCAATGTAGCCGGCCTGAGATACCGGTTACACACAAGGCTCAGTGTATCCGGCATCTTTAGCCGGCTACGAATAAGGCTCTGTTGATCCGACCTGAGTTGCCGGATCAACGTACAGAAGCCTTTTTTCGGATTTTTCAAAGGGGCTTGGGTTCTTAGGCCTCTTGGGGTGTTCCAGCCTTTGTGTGGGCCCTTGTGTGGGCCCACAGTGGTTGTCTTGTTTGATCTCTTTGGGGGTTTTGAATCAAAAGTGAAGGAGAATCCTTCTTCTTGAGTGGGAACTCAAGCCATGGAACAGGGACCTAGTGTGTCCCTGTTCTTGTGCTAAGTACACCGCCTCTACCCCTTGAGGAGAGCAAGAAGGGTGGCTCAAGAGGCCTGTGTATTGGTCCACGGCCCAACTACCTTCAAGCATGCAATAAAAATTCGATCCAAAGCCTTTAAGACATCCATCAAACCCCAAGGACATGCTGTAGACAAGTGATAGAAAGTGTGTGTTTGTCCATGTTAACATGCATGAGATGGAACTGTGGGTAAAAGCCTAGGCATGCTTCTCAAACATACAAGGCACGTGCATGGTGTGATTGTGCTCATGATCTAAAGAAATTCACAAAAGAAACAGCAACTAAAGAGTGGAGATGTCTACATGAACCGTGCATAAAATATAAAACATCTAAGTAGCTTAGAAGAAGATCAAGAAGTAGACTTGCACATACCTTAAAGATCACTACAGGAAGGGGTTTTTTGGGGGACTTAGGGGTACAATGGACATGTAGGAAGGGGGAGAACATGCCCTCCCGCTCATATGGCAAACAAGAAATATAACTAAACTTTAAACCGAGACTTGTACGTGACCTTTTATGCTAAAAGAGACCCTTTCCTTACCCATTCGACTGACTTACCTCCCATTGGTCATGGGGTTCATCCTTACACCGGCATGAAGAGGAAAAGAATGACAAATGAAAGACAAAACATGCTCCAAAGAATGAAACAGCAAACACAAAGTATATGCTCGAAATTCGCTTATTTTCACATATGTACAATGAAAGGTCACAAGGATGCTCACCTTGGAATTATAAATTCTGTTCGAGATGTGTGGTAGCTCCTTGAAACTTTGAGAGCTGCTGGAACACCTCCTTTGTGTGCTACCTAGGTCCTCCAAGGTCTCCTTCTTTGGTTTCAAGTGAAGAACAAGAAGAGGGAAAGGATTTAGGAAGGGTTTGGAAGGGGTTGTGAGAGCTTGGGAGAGATGGGAGAGAAGAAGAATGGAGAGACACCAAATGTGCTCCACCAAAAATGTGCTCAACCCTCAATGCATCCCACCCTAGGGTTGGGTGGCGGGCCGGCCGTGTCGCGGGCCTGACGTGCCGCGGCACGCCAGGCCCGTTTGCCCAATACCCAGGCCCGGCACGGCACGCCCCAGCAGGCGTGCCGTGCCCGGCCGACGGGCCAATTAATTTAAATTAAAAAAAAACCCCAAAAAATTCCCAAAAAATCCCAAAAAATTTCTGTAAAATACTTTTATTATTCACAAAATTGTCTTACACATATTGAGATAAATTTTGCTCAAAAAAATATAAATTCATTAATTATCACAAGTACACTTACAACTTTGAAAAAATTACATAATTACTTGAACAAATAATACTGCATCACTATAGTATAAGCACATCCCAACTAGGTTGGCACCCACTCATCTATCTATCATTTGCAGTTTAAAAGAAACAAAAAAAAAAAAAGAAAAAGTACAATTCCTATACTTTGATTACAAAAATTATAACAAAACTTAGACTACTCTAGTTGACTAAAATTAATATTCAAATCATCAAAGTCTCCAGCAAGTTGATCATCTTCATATTCTTGTTCTCTCAGTTCTGCCCTTAACCAATCTGTAAGACTGACACATGCTTGCACCATCTCCGGCGTTAATCTGCTCCTGTAATCATCCACGGTTCGTCCACCTGCACTAAAAGCTGATTCCGATGCAACTGTGGACACCGGAACCGTTAGTAGATCACGTGCCATGGCGGAAAGCACAGGATAATTAACCTGATTTTGCTTCCACCATGTCAAAATGTTAAAAGCATTATGCTCTTCTATAGTATTGAAACTCATTGGGGGGCTTTCTAAGAAAATCATTAATTCAGATGATCCCCCACTACTAGATGCTGGTTGTTTTCCCTTTCTCTTCCCACTTAAAAAATTCCAAGGGGAATTATCTGGTAGTGTTTGTTGGGTTCGCGTATGACTTTGTATGCTACTACTAGTATCGTATTCACAAAAAAGTCTTTCTAATAGATTTCTTATTTTACGTATATCTATTTGAAAAGTAGAATTCATATTTTCATTTATTCCATCTATTAAGTCTTCAACTCCTAATTTAACCCTAGGGTCCATTGTAGTAGCTAAACAATATAAATTAGGCATCTCTTGCCAATATTTTAAAATTTTAGTTTCCATTGCAGGGATAATTTCCTTAGCAATGGGTACATCTCTATATTGTTTAAAACAAATACTTATTTGATATAAACAAGTTATAATACTTGAGGATGTTGGGTAATAAACTACTGATAAATATCTTGTTGCATCATAAAAAACTTTTAAAAAATCTCTTAAAATTTCGGCTATTTGCCAATCAAGATCTTCTAAGTCACATTCAGGCATTTTACTTTTATAAAATATTGTAATTTCTTGTTTTAATCCTAGTGCAGCTTCTAGCATTAAATATGTTGAATTCCACCTATGTTCAACATCTAGGGTAATTTTTTTATATTGCTTTTCTAAAGTTTCACAACAATATTTAAATTCTCTAGCGGTTGTGCTAGATTGTTTTATAAATCTTACTGCATCTCTAATATTTATTAAATGATGTTGAACAATTTTTAATCCATCTTGCACAACTAAATTAAGGATATGACAAGCACACCTAACATGAAATAAACTTCCATCTATATTTAAGTTTAATTGTTGTCTTAATATTCCTACTGCAACATTATTAGCACTTGCATTATCAAGTGTTAGAGCCATTATTTTATTGTGTATTTTATAATTTCTTAGATTTCTACTTATAGCATTTGATATATTCATTCCAGTATGGCTAGCATCTAGTGGTTCAAAAGTTATTATTCTTTTTTCCATATTCCAATTTTCATCAATATAATGTGCAGTTATAGCTAAATAACTTATTTGTTGTCTACTTGTCCAAATATCTGAGGTTAAAGCTATTTTAAAAGTACTGTTTGACAAAGTTTCTATTAATGCAGTTTTCATTTTTCCATATAATTTTATTGCATCCTTTCTTAAAGTGTAGCGTGAAAAAGGTTTAAATTGTGGTGCTAAATATTTAGTTATTAAACGGTGAAATCTTTTAGAATCTATTAATCTAAAGGGTAATTCTTCTTGAATTACCCACTTTACTATTTCAAGCCTAGTTTCTTCTTGATTAAAAATAAAATTACTCATAGCAACACTACTAGTAGAAATTTGGGTTTGCCTAGGGTCAATTTGGCCATGTTTTGGAAGGCATTTTTGCAAATGCCGGTTCAAGTGGCCTGTACCACCTTTGCCTTTACAACTAAAATGTTTTTTGCAATGGTTACACACTGCCTTCTCTTCACTCCCTACACTTTCAATTGTAAAATTGAGCCAAACACCGGAGGTTCTACTCCTCTTGGTGCTCCTAGGTAGTAGGGAAGACGATCCCATATCCTGTGAAGGTAATTCTGTTTCAAGATCTTGGATGGGAGGGTCATTATATTGGGGTTGGGTTATATCATCAGAAAATACTGGGTCAGAAAGGGGTCTAAGATATTCCCTTTCTTCAATGTCAAAAAACATAGGATACCCAGGGTCCATTATCAAATTTTTGGAAAAAAAAAGTCTTAATAAATAATATTATAATAAATATTTGGTGATATTAATTTATAAGAGAGGTAGAAGGAGAGACTTACTTATAATAATAATATTTATACTAATTTTAAAATCAGAAAATTAAATAGAAGAATACCTCTTTAGAATGAATCTTGAACTTTGCAATTGAAGCCTTCAACCTCCAGAGTCCAATTTCCCACTTTTGATGCTTGAACAATTAGAAGAGATCGAGTATCACCAATTTCCAATTACAACAATTAGAGCAAAGAAACTATTTGATAATCAATTAGAAGAGAGTAGGAGATTGTAGAAGTGGTGTGGTTTGGAGTGGGAAAGGGAATGGCTATTTATAGAAAATTAAAAGTGGCTTTTTACCACCTCTACCCTTCAATATGACTGTTATTTTGCAGTTGGAAGGGTAAAAAAGGTCTTTTAATCATCAATTACAACTATAGCCCCCCAATATAGCTGTTATATGGCTGTTGGGGGGGGGGGGGGGTAAAATAGGCATAAAAGTGGCTAAAAGCCACTTTTATGGAGGGAAAAGAGAGCTAGCCAACGGCTAGCTCTCTGGCGCGCCAGGCGGGGCGGCCCGCGTGCCCAACGGCAGGCACGGGTGCCTGCCGTTGGGGCGTGCCCAGCGGGCTCGCGCGCGGGCTAGCGCGTGGGCTTGCCTGCCTGGGCCCGCGTGCCCTGGCGGGTCGTGCCCCCAGGGCCCTAGGCACGCCACAGGTGTGCCGGGCCGTGCCGTGCTTGGGCCGACACGGCCCGCTGCCCATCCCTATCCCACCCCCTCCGCTTTTATAGGAGAGGTTGCTTAAGGGTTAAGAAAGACCAATTTTTAAATATTTGATCAAAAGTGACTTTTTTATTGTTATTTCTTATTTGTGACTTATTACTTTTGCTTAATGGTTAAGAAAGACTTTTTTGTTAATATTTTTTACTTAGGGGTTAAGAAAGACTCTTTTTGTTAATATTTTTGTTTACTTAAGGGTTAAGCAAGGGGACGTCCACGTGGCGCAGTTTGCCACGTGGACAGTTTATTTTTGACCAAGGATTGCCCATAACTCTCTCATTTGAGCTCCGATTCTGGCAAACTCAGTTGCGTTGGAACCGGGTCGACATCCTCTATCCACTGAGCTAGAGTTTAGCAGCAAATTTGGGGTTTAGCAGAAAGTCATCTTTCGGCTCCCCCTCAAGTTTGACCGCCCGCAGAACCTTCATCCGGACCCCGATCTGAGCAAACTCAGTTGCGTTAGAATCGTGTCAGAATTTCCTAATCATTAGGAAGAATTATGGTGGCCAAATTTCATTTGATCAAAAAGTCAACTTTTGTCCCCTCAGGGTTTGACTTTTCTGCTGTCTTTTAGCGCCCTTTTTTTATTATCTTTTTCTCTTCTTCTTCTTTTCTTCTTTTTGGTTTGATCAAAATTTTGGTGCTTACAACATGCATGCTAGAAACAGTTTATATGTATAAAAGTAATCATTCATGCACGATAAAACAATCTGGTAGTCACGGTCGATAATAAGAACGAGTAATCACCATACGAAACCAACATTTATTCAATGCTTGAGATAAAGAGAGTTTATTATGTAACTGTAGACACCCCAAATTGCACAGTAAAAATGATCAATAATCAGCAAAAATCATTGCTTCCTTTGAAACCAGCACAAAAATGTGAAAAAAGCAAGTTTTCCTTGTATCTGACAACTCAGGTCGAATACAAGTGCATCTGTTTGTATCCGATGGAACATGCCGGATACAAGTAGCCCTTAATGTATTTGGCAACATATGCCGGATACACATAGGCACTAGTGTATCCGACCTGACATGCCGGACACACTAGTTTTGCTCAAAATTAGGGTTTTCCGAGAGATTTCACTTTTTACCATCATGTCCTTCATTAAATGAGGGGAAATCTCGGAAATAGCCTTAGGGTTAAGGTTGGTGGGCTATAGACCTTATGTTGTGTCTACCACCTCACCAACCCTAACCCTAGCCTTTGCCTATAAATAGGAGGCTCCTCCTCAAGCAAATGGCCATTAAATCTCTTGCCAACAATTCTTGCCAAGAACTTTTGCCAAGAAGAGCTCCGAGAGAAGAGGGAAACCGCTGCGGAAGTACTTCCAGAACCCAGGTAAGCCTCAAACCTCTTTTTAATTTTTGTTTTTACATTTTTAGATCTAGATCTCTTCTTCTACCTTTCTGTAGAATAAGGCCTTGATGCACTACAAAAAAACTCATGCTTTTAGCGGCGGCCACAAAGTGCCGCTAAAAGCTCAAAAAACGCCGCTAAAGTATTAGCGGCGTTTTGTCAAATGCCGTTGATACCAGTGTCGTTAATTGAATTAGCGGCACTTGTAGTGGCGTTTATGTGAAGTGTCGCTGTTTATTAGTGGCATTTTATGGACAAGTGCTGCTGTTCTAATTATTTTAGTGGCGGTTTAGAAGTGTCGCTAAAACGTGGCCAGTCTAGGAAAGGAACCAATGTTGTCGGTTCAAATTATACTATTAGCGGCGTCATACAAACGCCGCTAAAAATAGGATTAACTTTTTAGCAGCATTTTCCAACAAAAGCCGCAAAAATCAAGCCTGTAAATCAAAATACAATTCCGGTAATCGATTTTTTACACCTGTGGAACCTGTAATTAGAATATAATTCTGCTAATTGATTTTTGATGCATGTAGAACCTATGACTTAGAATATAATTCTAAAGAACATAACTAAATCTTTTATTTCATTGATTGTAGCTTTCAACAAGTTTAATATGATAACAAAATAAAATTTGAAGGTCAAAATAAATCTAATAAAGAACATAAATGTATTACATGTCCCACTACAGATTTAAAGGAAAAAGGTCAAAAAACATCCAAGACAAAGACCATCAACTACTTCCATCTTCGCTTATTTATCTGAAGGTTGAGTTTGAGAAGCATGTAATTCAGAGCCACCGTTCTCTATAACGTGCATATTGTTCCATAAAATCAACATAAGTATATGTAAACAAATAAATAGCAATATATAATCACCAGCATAAATAAGCGAAGATCACTCTCATGCTGCAGTTTAAATGTATACGTAATCAGCATTCATTGATCCAATGGTGTGTGAAAAGATTTTAAAACCTTATCAGAGTGCAGGTGCATGAGTTGTTCTTGCAATTAGAATGTAATTAGTAACGGATTTCACAAGGCAAGCAAATTGCTGTCCCAAATTCGAACAATTTAAATCTACACCAGTTAAAGCATAAGGCAGACCAAAACGAGATGAAATCATATGCAAATTTTATTTTTTGCTGCTGCTATGACATGTTGTCATGTAGAGTATCTTGAGGTTCGTATTTTTTTTCTATCTCAAAAATGGGTTATCCATGAGGAAAAATGGGTTATCTTGTCGGGATGGATTGCGACAGCAGTAGCAAAGAGGCATAACATGTCCATTAATCAAATATTAACCAACCCAATGAAGAAAACAAATGCAATAAACCCAAGTTGTTCACAAGAATGCAACCAAATGAAAATTTTGGAATACAAGCAAATTCAGCAATTGCATCAAGCAGCAGAGAAGAAATAAATTGAAATATCTAGTTTCAGGAAAATTGTTGACCCTTGTGTGTTTGCTCTATCATTCACAGCAACATGGCACATAGGAAATTATCAAGGAGACTCTGGGTTTTAGTGTGTAGCAAACAGTAGGTAAAAAAAAATGGGAACATGTACTGCTCTGCACAAGCATCTGAAGGGACAATACGTGGGCGTATGCAAGTGTTCAAGATCCTAAACAAGCTTAAACGGTAAATAAGTGGGTGGTGCGATGATGACATGTGAGTGTGTGGAACGACCCAAGTGAAATTAGATCACAAGATACAATCAACATGTATGAGTGCAAGCATGGTCATGAGTATTCAATAGCAACTCACATGCAATGAGATATGAACATAAACATGGGTGTAGGTATATGCAAGCATGTAGGGAATAATTAGGACAGTATAAGATGTAAAATGAGTTGATGTGGAATGATGCATAGCATGAAGGTTATCATCCAACACAGAAACAGATGGTCCTAAGCCTTAAGTGAATGGCAAAAAGAACATGGACAATCATGCTCATGGATACCTCATTTGTACAACTCTAATGGTTACTGTCTTGTGTGTCCTGAATTTGTACATTATGGAATCAAGTGGGGAGAACAGCAGCCCCTTTTTTTTTTGACAAATTTATTTTCTTATTGAAGATCATATTCCAAACTCCATAATATTTAAAACTTCGCCTTGGACTTGGAAGTCATTAAACCAGCTTTAAGCCTTCCTCACCACATCACTAATGTTGATAACCCAATGGAAACTAATAGACCATATGTGCAATGCAAGAATGTCCTCATTTATTTAACATTTCAAAACAAAGCTACATGTTGAAACTTGTAGATGGATGATCAAACTTACCACTCAAAGAAAGCAATACCTGGCAAGCAAATCTATTGCTAGAACTTGAAGACTTGAAGCTCTTGTTATGGACTCCAAACTTGATGCTTGGAACTTCCTTGATGCAGGCTTTTGGTGACCAGAAACTCTGCAGTGAATGAGAGAAATTTGCCTTTGGAATCTTGAAGAAAAATTTAAACTGATGGTTATGTCATTAGCACTAACCAAAACCATGTTGGTTTTTTCTGTACAATTTATGATCTATGCATTTAAATAATTCATCTAAAATACTAGTAGACAAATACTTGAACCTAATCACAGAAAAACAGAGTAAGGACGAAAATCAAAATCTATTTGGTGACATAGATCATAAATTGCCTTTTGTGGTTGGCGATCATGAATATTCTATATGTATGAATTGGGAAATTTAATTCTGCAAATTGGGTATGGAAAAAAAATCAGAAGTTTCCAAAGAAGATTAAGCCGCCAAATTGTAGACATTTATGTCTTGATGAGACCTTGGTGAATAATCTTCAAAAGGAATGTGTATTAGAAATCCCAACTCTTAGGCAAAAGGTTATAATGTTCAGTATATACACCTACAAATGGAAAGGCTTCAGCCCACCCCAGGATTACTGTGTTGCCACCCTCAAGTGGTTTAGCAGCCCAAAATCTACATCCTTCCATTTTCCTATGATTTAGAAGAATATTTAATTTATTCCAGTTAAGATGGTACAAGGCTTGGTCATGACTATGACAAGAGCACGAATCACCTTAAAAGAATGACTTTGCCTGCACCTTAACCCATTCTCCAATGTTCTATGATTTCCGACATCTGCAATGACCACAGTATTGTTTGGATTTTGCCATTCACAAGTATTGCTCTAATCGCACAATTACATAAACAACAGATGGATTAAGTTCATCATTGGCGTGGCCTCACCAAACACTCGATCAGGCTAACAATCGAAAGTCCCAACCCATGCCGCATTAACCTTTACTACCTAGAAATTTACTAACTCGAAAGATTGAGAAAGAAATTTCAATTTGGAACCCTAGAAATTGGGTAAAATAAATTCCTAAGTTGTGTGTGATTGAATGTGTACGACAGAGAGTTAAAGAGAAGATTACCGGCATGTTTGCGATCGTCGTTGGTGGATGCCGCTGCCAAATATTAAAGATTGGAGATGAAATATGTCTTGCACAATCAAACAGGTGAAGAATCTGATCGCTGCCAACGTTTGAAGATAGGAGATTAGAAAACGTTGAGAAACCAGTTTTCCGCAACCGCATCGTTTGTGTTTATCAAACGCGCGAAAAGATAGCGCTTCAAAGAGATTTTGCGGCATTTTCACCCTAAACGCTGCAAATGAAACCCTTGTCTCGGCATTTTTTACACGAGTGTCATTAAAACCACCTCTTAAAAGACTCCGCATTTTCTAATCACTATTAGAGGCATTTTAAGTTTAAACGCCATTAACAGCTGCCACTAAAAGCCAACTTTTTTGTAGTGATGTGTGTATGAAAACCCTTCCCCGGCTCAAAGTATCTCAAGACTCCCCCTAGCCGTAAAACGTGAAGGCGGGATCTAGGAGAAATGAGACTGAGGATTGATCCTAGTGCTAGAACCTCTTTTGAATAAGCCTTTTGAATCTTTGAAGACCGTTCCATATTCAAAGTACCCCAAGATTATCTTGAAGAACCGTGTTTAACGGGGAGAGAGAACTAAGGGAAACGATAATGGAACGGAACCCTAAGGTGTTCTAGATCCTCTTTTATTTGATCTAAATGCATGCCATAAGCCTTGTGATTCTATGAAAACCGTTCCATATTCAAAGTACCCCAAGATTATCTTGAAGAACCGTGTTTAACGGGGAGAGAGAACTAAGGGAAACGATAATGAAACGGAACCCTAGGTTGTTTTAGAACCCTATTTTGATTGATATGAATGCATGCTATCTTTGCTATGTTGTTGGAATGATTCTTACACATACACATACAAAGCACATGATTTTAGCGTGATAGGCTCATATTTCGGATTTATTGCGTTTATTGTGATAAATCTGAAATAAATAGCCCCAAGCAATTCTGAAATGTTTTCAAATGATTTTCAAAGGATTTTGATTAATCTTGCACGGATCACACACACTTTATCACTATTTGGAGTTGGTTTTCTTCAAAAATGGCTTAACTTGACAGCAACTGTACCCCAACTTCGGACATTCATAACTTCATCGTCCGGATGAATTTTGGAGTGATTCCAAAACCATGGGAAAGGTGAGGCTGTCTAGTTTATGCCTACCAAATTTCATGAATTTCTATCAAGCGGATTTTTGACACCTCTCTGTCGAAGTTGATAGGTCAGTTCTGATCTGAATACAGAACTTGTCACTTCGACTGAGCGCCATGTGTTCGTTTTAAGTCCGATTCGAGTGATTCTTGTTTCTGAGTTTTCCTTTGGAAGTCTAGTTTCAAATCCAGTTGGTTTCATAAGTTGTTGACTCCATTTGTGTCATGAGCAACAGATTTACTCAGAGCTGTTCAACAGTACTTTTCTGGGTAAATCTGTGATCTTCGGGACTTGTTCGGGAGACCACCCAAGGCACATCTGAATGAATTTTTGTATGAGGCTAGTTTCATCTAAAAGATGGCCATACAGACTTCACTCACACCAAATTTCATGGATTTATATGGAACCGATTTTTCTAAATGATTTTCCAAAGTTGCCCACTTGCCACTTTTAATCATCTCCAGCAGCAACTTTAAAGGAGGCATAACTCCTAGGATTTAAACCGGATTTAGTTGAAATTTTGCACGAGTCTCTTATTTACCATAATCTTTCAAATGGATTTGGTTTGATTCAATTTAAATTGGATTTGAATGATTTCAAGACAAATGGTTCTTGCTTTTACCGAATTTCCCGGATTTAACTCAACTTGGCTTTTTGCAATCTTTGCTTTGATTTTCATCTTTTGGTGATATTCCAGAAGTGATATTGACATAAAAGAGGATCTGGAATCCATTCGGATTTCTCATATGAAGATATCACACATTTGTTTAATTCTTTTTCAATGTTTCAATGATTTTAGCAAGCTTTCTTACTTTTTTTGCATGAACAAACACTTGGCAACCACCTTGTGTGGGTGAATGGGGGTGCCTAACACCTTCCCCCGTTCATAATCTAATCCCCTTACCCATCTCTGGATTTGATTTTTAAGTAGAGTTATTTTTACTCTAGAATTTGTCTTTTAACTCTTTTGATTATTTTTGAATCTTTTGGTGTCCATTCTTTTAGAACCTGATTTTTGCACCCCCGAAATAATGAAAAATGAAAAGTCAAACCCTGAGGGGGTCAAAAAATTGACTTTTTGATTCAAGTAAATTTGGCCATCAAACTTCATCTCATTGAAAAGAATATTTCAACACGGTTCCAACGCAACTGAATTTGCTGGAATCGGAGTCCAGATAAAAAAGATATGAGCCGGTCAAACTTTTGGGGAGCAAAAAGTTGACCCCAATTCAGCTGCCAAACTTGATCACAATGGATAGGTGGTTTCGAGCCGGTTCCAACGACACTAAGTTTGATAAAATCGGACACCAGACGAAGAAGTTATGAGCAGTTGAAGTTTCAGAAAAACTGCCCATGTGGCAAAAAGGCAGCAAAAAATGGAATAAACCAATAAAATAAATGTGTTTATTAATATTTTAATAAAGAGAATCTTGCTTTTTAATAAAATAATCGGAAAAATCAAATGAAAATCTTGCAAAAAACTGAATTGAATAAAGGTTTGAAATCCAGACATTTTAAAAACGTGCTGGACCGTATTTCAAATACGGGCAGGATTCTGGAAGAAGACACGCGTCACTGTACAGCAGGACACGCGTCCCGTACGGCCGATTCTGCGAGATTTACAAATGTGCGTTTTTCGCCCGTATTTGAATTACGGGCAAGGCACGCCCGTGCTTGAAGTACGGGCAAGGCACGCCTGTACTTCAAATACGGGCACACCCCTTTTTGCCTATAAATAGAGAGGCCACCCCCCTCATTTCAACAAGCCTGATCTTAAGGCCTCCACCCCCTCTCTCCCTTGCTGTTACCACGGTCGAACTCTGCCCAATTGCCACCACCCCAATACCTAAACCCATTTAATGCCCAAAATACCCTTGTCATCCTAAAACCATGCCTAAACTTCCAAATACATCCTTTTAAACCCAACCTTCTACCAAACCTCTTCCAAAATCAACCTAGAAAATCCAAGGAGACGCGGAAGCGCTGCCGAATTTCTCGGATAATCCAGACATCAACAAATCCAGGAATAATAGTGTGGTAATGTCTCTAATGGCTTCTTTCTTTTAATATACATGTGAATTTTCATTTAAGTGACTTTGGATTCCTTTTTATTTTACCACCTGCTTACTAATCAGCTTGTTTGGTTTGATGGAATCCTCCCATACAAATGAGCAATACTCCATGAAATAAAGGATGGACTCATAGAACAATAAAAGAAAAAAAGTAGTATTTTGGTTAATGATGCTTGCAAATATAAAGGAGTTTGTCCTCCTTAAATCTTC
This sequence comes from Buxus sempervirens, assembly GCA_947561395.2. Lineage (NCBI taxonomy): Eukaryota > Viridiplantae > Streptophyta > Magnoliopsida > Buxales > Buxaceae > Buxus > Buxus sempervirens. The sequence continues at coordinate 14,498,833 of OX387185.1, forward strand.
CCCTGTAAACTCCCCTTTTCCCATTCTTGAATTTGGCTACTAACAATCGAGAGGGGTCTTGTTGCTTCAAGAAGAACAAAAGGAAGAAGAAAAATGGCTTTTTAGGCCAAATAAAGGAAATATAGCATCTGGAGGAGCTGAGAAAACCAACTGAAGTTACCAGAATACCTGAGAAGGCCACGAAACAGATCCTAAGCAGAATCGGCAGCAAAAGTGCAGAATAAGCTGCGCCCGTAAACTCAGAGCGGTCCGGTCAGGACCGTGTTTGCTTCACGGGCCAGCCAAACCGGATTTCGTTCACGGGCAAAGGTGGACCGTATAGAAAATACGGGCAGATGTAAAAGTAACATAAAAAATGTAATTTTTCGGCCCGGTTGGATCTATTCTGACCTAAACCAGTTTAAACCGACCCAAGAAGTTGATTGGGCTATTCTTAGCCCTCCATGGACCATGGGCCCATCAAGACCACCTTGGGCCCACTTGAGTGGCCCACACTTTTGACTGGCCCAAACCGGGCCCGTTTTTAATAAACGGGCCCAAGGCCACTTGACTTTGGCTCATGGACCCATTCCAAGCCCATTAAGCCCAAATAAGTTGTAAATAAATAAAATGATCAAATGGGTTACCCAATAACCCAACTGGGCCCCAGGCCCAATCATGGCAACCGACGGGTCTTCCAACGGGACCCGGATCCGACCCATTTCACTTAGATAAATAAAAAAAATAAAATCAAAATAAAAAGGGGCCCAAACCATCAGAGGGTCTCGACAGACCAAACAAAGTGGCATGCTGGTCTAAGAAGGGTGAAACTGACTCAAAAACCAGGGAGACCCGAGGGACCCGTCGAATCGACGGGGTAGGCCGGGGTGTGTTAGGGCTTCCCCAGACGTAACCGAGGACTTAGCTAGAACTCTGAAAAGCCGCAGACCAGACTTAGACCTGGATAGGGCAAACACCGTGTCTGCCTGCACCTCTCAGGCAGTGGCGACTCCGAAAGTCCCGAGGTACGCACGAACCAACGTGCGCCCCGTGTGCGATCTAGGTTTAGGTGCGCACATATTCTCACCTCAAAATTCTGAATGGTGGCGACTCTCCCATTTTTACGTTGAGCCCGTGTGTTGACGGAGGGGGAATCATCCCGGTGATTTTTCCCATGTCTCACAGTAACCTTCATTTCAATTAGAAAGGCAACGTATTATAAATCTCATCTAAAGGATTTTCCAATTCGCTGCAAGTATTGTTTTCCTACAATAATTCTATAATTAATTCATGGCTCATTTATATTCTATTTTAGAGTCAATCAAATCAAGTCACAGCTAAACCGTTTAATCAAACTCTTCTGATTCAAATGTAGATCATGTCATTCATAATTAATAGTAAATCTCAATCTGATAACAACATTCTCACATGTAGGATGCAATCACATAGTAATCACATCTACCCTACATGAGGTCTCTCCCACAGGAGTCATCACATCTCACCCGCAGGTGGTCACATCTCACCCGCAGGTGGTAATCACATATATCTCCCTTGTGGGATGCAATCACATCGTGATTACATCTCCCCCACAAGAGGTCACATCTCTCCCGCAGGAGGTCACATATCTCCCATGTGGGATGCAATCCAATTAGGATCACATCTCCCCCAACATGAGGTCTCATCTCACCCGCAGGTGGTCACATATCTCCCTTGTGAGATGCAATCCAATCAGGATCACATCTCCCCCAACAGGAGGTCTCATCTCACCCGCAGGTGGTCACATATACATCTCCCTTGTGGGATACAATCACATCATGAATACATTTCCCCCACAAGAGGTCTCTCCCGCAGGAGTTACACATCTCACCCGCAGGTGGTCTCATATCTCATCCGCAGATGGTACAATCTCTTATAGCCATCATGGCATTCAGTCCACAGTCCAATTATATTTTGAGAAGAAAATTACCTGTATAGAATCCTTATAATCATTTCAAGTGAATTTGATCCTCTTTAAACCCCAAATTGTACTAAATCATAGAACAAGGTGGTTAAATATCTAATATGAACTTTTTAGTGTAATTGGCCTTCAGAGACACCTTAAGAATAATCTTAGAGAAGTGTTACAAATGGTGGAAATCAAATATCCTATTTTATAATGATTTGGGACTAAGAATGTCATAAAGTTCTCAAAATACATTTTGGATGAGGGGAATAGTCTTAAGATCCTTAATAAGGTCACCATACCAAAAATCAATCGATTCTGAAATAAAAAGTTTCAGACCCCAAAAATATTCTAAGTCTGGTTAAAAACGTTGACTTTTTGGTATATAATTTTTCTAGATAAATCTACAAGGAGTTTCAGGCTCAAATTTTGGTTGTAGTCTATTGAAGGGTAAACACATCTCCTAGAATTTTATGGGCTCCTGAATCACTCATCTGGGTATCAAACCCAAAACAGGCTTTTTGATAAAAACCGGGAAAACTGGAAATTTAGGCATGAGCTGGAAAGTTGACTTTTTATTGGTTGGGAATTGGACCTTGGAAGTATTTTTATTGGTTCCAAATGTGGGGGGGGGTAAAACCTTATTTACATGTAAAGACTTAAGTAAATGGAGCAATAAATACACAGGACATTTACTTAAATGTCTTTCAGGTAAATAAGGGTGCTGTGTAGGAGGCTCAGGTTATTTGGAAAAGGGTTGGAGAAGAAAAGGGGATGGAAAACTGTCGAAATTGCATTTTTTTGTTAGAGCGCCTAGGATCACTCAAGATCGCCTAAGCGGTCAAAGGTCGGCGGTAGTTAGTTTTTGATCGCCGACGATACGTCTTCAAGTGATCTTCGGCGGTCTCAAATTTTACACTAGCGCTGAGGATCTCCGAGCGCAGAGAGGTAGGCGGTCTCCCAAAAACGAACATACAATGTTTAAAAATCTGATTTTTCATGTCCAGGATGATTCTAACATAATTATATGATTGATATCAAGCTAAATATATGTATATACAACACTAAAACATGCAACACAATCGATTAACCTCCAGAACACAAAACGAAACGAAAATCGGTGCTACCTACCTCTGTTCGTGCGTTTCACTCTTTCTCCTCCGAACAGCGACTAACACAGACGCCAAGCAATGCTCAGGAGATGAAAACTCAAGCCTTTCTCTCTCTCCCTTCTTCTTCTTCTTCTTCTTCTTCTCTTCTTCTTTCGGTTGTTCCCAGCCGCTCTTTGGTCTTGCGACTGTTGAATACCAAACGAATACACAAAGTATTCCCAGCGTCTCTGTTAGGGCTAATACCATACTTATTTATATATATGATTCCACGCAACACACTTGCATCAAACACAACGCACTCGCCCAATCAAAATACAATTATTTTAAAATTTTAATCTTACCGCGATGACTCATGATCAAATGGTCTAATCTACGCCAAACTCCTGATCCCCACTAACTATAATATTACCTACAATAAGATATTATTTCCATCCATAATAATCCTCAAAAATATTAATTATTATTTTATTTTAATATTTGGGAAAATTCGGGGTTTTACAGTCACTCGATCTCTTTCTTCTCCGGCTACTTCCTTTGGCTCCGGTGACCATTCGTTCTCTGGTGTTGCTAAGCCCTTGTTCATCATTTTGGGGTTTTATTCAAACCCTCACTTTCTTTACCTCCAGGCGATCTTCTCACTGTTTGACGCCGTCGCACAAACTCCAGTGACTTCCTCTGAGTTTCGGCAACCTAGGCAACACACCCTGCTCTTCGCCAGTCTAGTTTCACGCTTGCAATCGGCCACTCATCTCTCCATTGTTCTTGCCAATCAAACAGGATCGGTGAGCAAATATGAAACTCCTTTTCCTTTTCTTTTTTCTTTACCAGTGATCTTTTGAGGCTTCTCTAGAGAATTTCTATTTTCTGATTGAAGGCTAACAATGGTTATTTTTCTTTACTTCATGACCTACACTTATAGTAACCAAGAGCACTGGTTTGCCTGTCATTGTTGCCTTCCTGTATCTGGCTTTCAATCCTCTATAGGCTTTGACTCTTTTCCAAAAGAACTTCCTTTTCTTTTTTTTTTGCATTTCGGCACCTCAAGGTAAGGCATTTTCCTCTTGAATAAGACCTCTATCATCTGCTCATTTTTCCTTTTTGTGACAACACTGTTTGGATTACAACCCTGCTTTCCCTTTGAATTTTCTTCTTATTATTGATTGTCTTTGATTGTGCCAAATGCATGTAAACGGATGTTAATTTGACTGTCAATATTTTGATCAATGCCACCCTATGTTTACATGACTTAGCATTCTGTCAGATTTAAGAATTTCTGTTCCGTAACTTGAATGGCTGCATTTACTTCCAAATTTATGCCAATTGCCATATTCATGCTCACACCCTTCTTTTGAATCATCTCTTGTTGCATTAATCTTTTTCTTCATTTGTATTGGATCTTGGCTGTGTCAAGATATGTTGTCCGCGATCCCAACAGTCTCCCTTGAGTCTTTCACTTCCCAGAAGATTCTACGCTGAAGAAAAAAAAGAAAAAGAAAACAAGAGCAAAGTTAAAATCAAAATTCCTGATGCACAACTACACAAAATTGTAATTAAATAGGAATATAAAACACTTCCCTGTTGCTTGTAGATGGCTAGAGGTCGTTCCCGCGTGCGAGAGGAGGTTGATCCAACTGATCAGCCTTCTTCTTCTCGAGCTAGGATCGAGTCTGATCCTAGTGCCACCTTATCCGAGCCGTCGGATGGTTCCAAAGAGGGTTCTGCCGAGGTATGCTACTTATTATTTCTTTTTTTCTTTTCTTCCTCTTTCCCTTCTTTTCCTTAAACAATCTTTCATCTCTTTCCTTTCTACTTTAGCCCATCATGGCCCCCAATCGAGGTCGAGGTAGAGGCCGAGGCCGAGAGAGAGGCCGTGGTAGAGGCTGAGGTCGAGAGAGAGAGGCCGCGGTAGAGGCCGAGGCCGAGAGAGAGGACGGCAGAGGCAGAGATGGAGCTCCAGACCAGGCTCAGGAGGAGATTGCTCGAGACTTCCGCCTAGAGTTCTCAAAGGATTTGAGGGCGTCTGTTCAGGACACAGAACTCCTTAGCAGCTTGGATCACCATCCTTCGATGTGTATCAGAGCTGACACGATACTTCCATATCCTCACTCTCATCTATGAGGTAGCTGGGGGAGATTTCATGATTTAGTCCAGACGCTTTCCCCTGCCCTTAGCCGAGAGTTTAGTCTGTGATGCTTCGACCATTTCCTCCGTATTCCATCATTCCGAGCTGATCGCTCTCTTATTTATGCCATGATGGAGTGATACTTCCCTGATACGCAGTCCTTCCATTTGCCAGATATCGAGCTTGGGATTCCTCCCTCTGATTTTGTTATGATCACTGGCATTCCTTTGGTGGGGAGGACTATTGTGATGGATCAGCCCTCTGATGCGGAGATCAGTTCTCTCCTGGGATATGAGGTCTTACCTAACGATGCCTAGGATGGGAGGAGTGGCCTGATTTCTATCAGTTGGCTACACTGCAGCCTTACTGATCACTTTGGTGGGAGGCACACGACCATTACTGGGATGGCCGACGACTTTGCACCCCTATTCTGGCATATTTTCCTGCTGATGCTTGGGAGCTGCTTCTTTCTGGAGGATACGACATCGGTTAGTCCTATATTTTTGGATGCCTTGAGAGACTTTCGTCAAACTAGGCAGCTAGGATGGGGTCATCTTATATACGGGACCATCTTGGCCGGATTATATCGAGCTGTCCGAGGTCTGGCTACTCTGAGGGGAGATGGTGTTAGCTGCCGATTTTTCTGGCAAATCTTACAGGTACTGAAAGCATTTGTTTTACTTTATTCCATCCTTCTACCCCTGACTGGTTTTGCTTTTGCTAGATATTCATGTATACCTACATGACTTATTTTCGCCCATCTCCTGTGCCTGATGCCGCTGAGTTCCCGTAGCAATATGGTGGTCCGTGCTTGATAGGGATGCGGATAGGAGTCAGCCCCGTTCTGCTCGAGTTCATTTGGACCGTTTCCGACGATCTGATGTAAAATTCCTTAACCCTTTATCTCTTGTCTCTTTCCTTCATGCCTCATTTATACCTGACATTCCTCCTTTTATTGCAGCTCCTGCTGGCACGCTTTGAGGATGTGGATGACGGGGTTGCTCGTGAGCTTATAGTCCATGACGCTTTTGATCGAGATCTCCGACGCCAGCCCTACCAGTGCTTCCTTGGGAGGCTTGGTAAGATTACGTTTCTAGGCGAGCGATTGTACTATCAGCACACTAGCGCACCTCGTATTCCAGTCCCTCCCCCTCCCGTTGGCCCTACCATCCTCCTGCCTATGTTCAATGTTGAGCAGTTTGATCAGTGGGAGGATGCAGAGGGGTTCACAGTAGCCGAAGATTATGACGAGTGGTTCAGTAAGGTGTCTATTTGATGCCTGATGGACCGGCCCACTCGTGCTGGAGTGACCGAGATTGGCGGGATTTACATCCAGGTTCATGATGACACTGTAAGCTTCTTCCTGCCTTTTCATTTTACTCCCTTCGCCTAGTATTTATGACTTTAATCCTGTCCTTTCTTATTGGCAGGTAGCAGAGTTGGATGCTCTGAGGGACCGGTTTCAGAGCCAGCGATCAACTGTTGATGACCTGATTGCCGAGCATGATGCTACTGTGGCTCAGAGAGATGCTCGGATTAGAGAGCTAGAGGCTCTTATTGCAGAGAGGGACAGCCGGATCTTGGTCTTGGAGGCTAAACTGGGGGCTAGACAGGTATATAGTTCTCTCTAACTTTATTTCTCCTTTATTATTTCTATATTTCTCTGCCACTGAGTCCACGGAGTCCAGCTTGTGCCTATGACTAGGTATGTCTCCTTCAAGATTTTGGTATCCTTCATTTCTGCAATTTGATACTAATTTTTATCCATTTATGATTTTCAGGAGTTTGACCATCCAGGCCCCTCTACCTCCGCGGGTACTACTTTGGGTACAGCAGATATTGATGATGTCCCTGCTGAGCCAGACCTTCCTGTTTCTGGTTCATCTCTAGTTCGTGCTGCTGAGCCCGATGACATCCTAGCCGCTAATCCCGCCTCCATTTCATCCCCTACTCCTGCTTCTATTGCAACTCCTGCCGGTGCATCACCTCCCGTGACTGCTCTTGATCCTACGGTTCCTGCTACTGATATCACAGGTAAGTTTGCTTCAGTTTCACCACTTTAGTTGATCCTGATGTTTCAACTTCTGATTTCATTTCTGTTAAGCTAGATGTCCCTGTTCCTGCTACTACTGAGGCTTCTGGAGCTGTGGAAGTTGAGGGTGTTCCTGAGGCTGCTTTGACTGAGGATCCCGTTGAGCCCGAGGCGGCTATCCCTCCTGCTGATCCTGCTCTTGTTGAGCTTGAGGCAACTTCTCCTTCATTGGAGTTTGCTCCTATTGACCTATCCATTGCCAATTCACCTTACAACTATACATGCCAAATTCAGTCCGTTCTGGGCCGGATGGAGCGCTGCGTTGCTAATCGTATTCTGACACATGTCTTTGGGCGCCGGTGACCCCGAGGTAGAGGTCGTGGGAGGGGACTTGGAAGGGGACAGTAGATTAGGACATCGTGTACATTTGTAAAAAAATGACATTTATATATAAAAGAACTTTCCCTTCATTGCTTCTTATTATCTTGTTCTTTTCTTTCCATTTTTTACAATTATGAAATATGTACAGGTAATACAGGGAATTTTTTTCGAATTTTTCTTGCTTTTCTTTCTCTTTCTCTTTTTTTTTATTTTTATGCATCCGAAATAACAAGTCGACAAATGCAAGCATTATTTGTATCCGAAATAAGATTTCGGATACACACAATATTACTTGTATCCGAAATAAGATTTCGGATACACACAATATCTCTTGTATCCAAAATATTACTTCAGATATGAAAGACAATATTTATATCCGAACTGAGATTTCAGATACACTTAAGCAGAGTATAAAATACGAGGATCTCGGGATGTGCGTCATTGCGACGTCTTTTTGAGTTTAGCAAACTCCCTTTCTTCGTTTTTTCTCCCTCCACTTGATTCCAACAAGCTCCAATCATTCCCTAATGGCTTCCAGATCGTCTTCCACCCCGTTATCTTCTGTCAATGAAGCTTCTCCTACAAAACAACCGTTTAGATCAAAACCCCCTAATCTTACTAGATATAACATTATAGATTCATTTTACAATAGGTGGGTTAACTCCATAACCCCCAAAGATGATATCCAATGGGATTCTATCAACTTAGGTCATATCCTGCTCATCCCTACCATCCCTTTTAAATGGGAAATCATTGAGGCCTTGATTGGACACTGGGAACCTCAATTGAATCTCTTTCGATTTGGTGATAAAGAGATGACCCCGACTGTTGAGGAAATTGAAACGATCCTTAGCCTGAGGTTTTCAGAGAAAGTGGTGAACCCGCCACTAAAACCTAGCTACAAAAAGGAGGCATCCACCTTTTTGGGTATTGGGAAGAAGGACCTAGGGGACTCTGACTCATTGTTGACCCTATCCAAGAATTTTTTGACTAAAAAACTTCTAAGTGTGTTAGCACCTGATTTTTGCACCCCAAAAATGAAGAAAATGAAAACTTAAATTGAAAAGTCAAACCCGGAAGGGTCAAAAAGTTGACTTTTTGATTCAATAAAAATTGGCCATCAAACTTCCTCTCATTGAATAAAGCATTCCAACGCAACTGAATTTGCTGGAATCAAAGCCCGAATAAGGAAGTTATGAGTCAGTCAAACTTTTGGGGGAGCAAAAGTTGACTTTTTGCTCGACCTCAATTCAGCTGCCCAATTTAATCCCGGTGGATAGAGGATTCCGAACTGATTCCAACGACACTAAGTTTGCTAAAATCGGGCATCGGACGAGAAAGTTATTGCCAGTCAAAAATTCAAGAAAACTGCCCGCGTGGCGAAAAAGCAGAAAAAGTTGCAGCAAATAAATATCGGGATTTAAATAATATTTGTATGCAAAATATCTAAGATTTTTTACATTAAAATAATCAAAAATCATGAAGGAATCTGACCAAATTTGAGCTCAAAACCAAATTGGATAAAGGATTTCAAATCCAGTATTTAAAAAACATGCGCGACTGTATTTTAAGTGCGGTTTGGTCTTAACCGCACTTCAAATGCAGTTCTGACCTTCTAGAAACTGGCCACGCGTCGCCAACGGCGACAGCTGGCATATTCGCGCATATTTGCACGTTTTTAATGCCAACCGCACTTTAAGTGCGGTTCTGACCAAATCGCACAAAACCGCACTTCAAGTGCGGTTCCGGACATTTTGCCTATAAATAGGCGTCCACGCCCCATTGTTGAAAGGCTTTTTGACCCTGTAGACCCCCTGATGCTCTACAACCAGAAGAGCTTCTCTAAACCTTTCCCTTCTCACCTAACCAATTCTTCTATACCCAAAATACCCCTAGACCTTCCTCTTTCTCTCCTTTTTTCCTGTTTTCACTCCCAAAAAGAGCAAGCGGAGGCGGTTTTTTGAGAACCAAGGAGCGGAACCGCTGTCCACGTCATCCGGAGAACCACCACACCTCGAAACAAGAAGGTAATAGTGTGGTAAGCTTTCCCGTCACATTGTGTTTGACATATATTAATATTGTAATTTTCTTAGCAAGTTCCTTTTCTTAGTTATTTTGAAGACTGTGCTTTGTCCAATGGTTTCTAACTTATTTGCTCTTCTGTTGCACGCCATGAGAGACCCCATGGAAGGTGGGGATCTCTACACGAAATGGGAGGAGTGAGGTCTCATGTGAAGTAAAAAGGGATCCTATTTAGATATTTCGGACTAACCTCCTTTTGTGTTGATTTTATTATCCCATTTTAAAAGAGGGGAATGTCCTCTTCTAGCTTCTTGTGTACCCCTAATCTCTTTTCCCTCTTCCTTTCAATTGCTTTGGGTTGCTTGGCACCTTAGAATCTCAATAGATTGTGTTGCTCGTTCCTAACCGTGTGCACCCATGCATGATCTAGCACTTGTTTTTATGAACACCAGAGCACACACTTAAAATATTTTTCCTAAGTAAGATCTGGCCCCTATATTATCACCTTTTCTCTTGTCTTACTTGAATAGTCACATGCATTCCTACATGAAATATGATTTTGCCAAAGATTTGCTTAAAAGTGTTTTCTTTCTTTGGATCTTAAAGAGTTTTTTAGAGGAATGAAAATCACTCGCACATATCCACTTGAGATGTTTTTAGACCCTTCTCCACTGTTTTTTTATCAAATCGCAAAGTAGGCTTAGACTTTCATATACACTCGTCATCATTTAAGAGACACTACATCATCATTTCCATGTTTGTTTGTTTTGTTTTCAAAGCACCATGCTTGTGTGATTGAATGGTTGAAGGAACATGTTAACAGCTCCAAGAAACCGGACATTTGAACATCAAAAGTGGGCTATTCGTGTCTCTATTAGCAGGCGTCGGAGGCAGCAGAAGCCGGGGGACATCCCCAAGAAGTAGGCGAGCATGATCCAATTGGTGTTGCGGCGTTTTTTCGAGCCCTGAGCCGAACCACATACCCAGAGTGGTTCGGGTTTAACCGCGCTTGATATTCGGTTAGGCCTGAACCGCTTTCAATCTGCGGTTCAGCCCGGACCGCATTTCATATGCGGTTCATTCCGTAATTAATTTAAAAGTCAATTTCCTTGACCCAGTTGGACCCAATCCAACCCGATTCGATATAATCCGAACCCATGGGGCTTTGTGGATTGTTCCAAGCCCACTTTTGAGACTATGGACCACCGGGCCAACAAGGCCCACATCCAATCCGGCTTAGACAAGGCCCGTTTTCAATAAGCGGGCCCAAGGCCACCCGGTTAATTGCTCGTGGGCCAAAACCAAGCCCATTGGACCCTTAAAAATCTATAACCCACTTAACTTGCATGTTTAATTAATCCTTAAACCAAAGTAACCAAAACCAATAAGGGTTAGCCAATAACCCTACTGGGCCATGGGCTCAAGCCCAACTTGGCATCCCCACGGGCCTTCCAACAGGGCTTGTATTCGACCTACTTAACCAAAAAGAAATAAAAAGATAAAATCCAAATAAAAAGGGGCTCACACCTCCAGAGGACCCTACCAAACTTAACCAAAATATATGCTGGATTAGGACAGGGTGAAAAGTTGGCTCAAAACCAGGGAGACCTGAGGGACCCGTCAAACCGACGAGGCAAGTCGGGGTGTCTTCAGACATCCCCAGACGTAACCGAGAACTTAGCCAGATCTCTAAAAAAGCCGCAGACCAGAAGATTAGACCCGATTAGGCAACCCTTTGTGTCTGCCTACACTTCTCAGGCAGTGGCGACTCCGAATGTCCCGAGGCACGCATTCATTTGCATGCGCCTCATCGTCATGCGAATTTAGGTGCACACAAAGTGAAAACCAGCAAGCCCAATTTAATGCCATGACTTTGATAGTAGTTAACCAACTACTTTTTCCATGGGGTGACGACAAGGTTGACTTGGCTCTTATCTCAATCATATGACAGGTTAGGGAGAGTGAGAGATTAGCCCCTATGATTTTGGTAAAGATATACCAAGCCCTGATTGACTGCTATTTTAGGAAGAAGAAACGCTTTCTTGCATGTGCCCCTATCCTACAGGTAAAATCTTTTTTTTTTTACAACTTTCTTATGAGGCTGAAATTATAAATTGAAATACCCCCTCTTTTTGCAGCTTTGGTTACTTGACCATCTGAGTCAGATCGACATAATTGATCAACGCTTTTCTACAAGAATGAAGATTCTTGTTTTGATGAGCAACTGGGGGTGTCCTAATATCCAAGGCGGCAAGCAGGGTTGGTTCACTTTCTTGGGTACTCTCCAGGATGATCAGGTGAAATGGCCTGACACTTATCAGCCGAACCCTGAAACAGTAATTAGCTTCAGAGATAGAAACTTCCTAGTTCTAGTAAGCTTGAGATCTGTTGTCCTTTATCTTCCTTTGAGGGTCCTTCATCAACTTGGAGGGACTCAAGGGATCATGATCCCGGATGGATATGAGGACTTCCTGGGGCCACTTACACCACCCACCATGGGGCTATGTGATCGGTTGATGAAGGAGTGGTCCTATGTACGCTTCCTGAGGGGCCCAGTCTTTTCTGAGTCACATGTGAAGGACTATCTTTTCTAGATCAGAGAGCAGGTCCAGAGTCGTGCCCCAGTACCAGAGGATCCTCTTGCTATTCTTGAGCCAACTTATGAAGACATATTGGTCTCTGAAAGAGCATCCCACAAACGGCTTCAACAAATTTGGATACGAGAGAACCAAGAATTTAGGATACGATGCATTGATTTGGAGAAGCAACTTGAAGAGCAGGTGTCTCGCCGCATTGCTTTGGAAGAGAAACTTGAGGAGTAGGGGCAGGCTCGTCGCTTTGAAGTCCGAGTGATACGATAGAAATATCAGGATGCTTTTGCTAGCCTTAGAAGTATGAGGATCAAGTAGGCACTTTCAGATGAGGTTATCTCTTTTTTGAGTGATCCCAATGTAGAGCGAGCTTCTGGGATTATTGCAGTTCAGGTAGCTCGGATTCGGGAGCTTGAGGAGCGGCTAGGGGATAGAGACTAGCTCCTTTTTACTGAATTTTTTTCTTTTTTTTTCATACCTTTGTACAAAATCAAACTCCACTAGTAGAAAGACAAATGATTTAATTCAAAAAGTGGTTTTATACTATTGGCCTCAGAATTCTCGGATACTTATAAAAACAAAGGTCTTATGAAAAGTATTTGATTTCTTATCATTGGCCACAATATAATTTTATCTTTTTATTTTTATTTTTTTGAAATTTGATCCACACACTTAATCACATATAATTAAAAGAATTAAAATCAAGTTGAATAATGAAAAGGATGATTCAAGCAATAGGGAGAGATCATATCTGTTTATCCTAGGACTCTTAAAGTCCTCCCCAAATGCCTTTTCTTCCAGAATTGACCCCGTTATTCCCAATCTGTTCCATCTCCAATGCTCATACTGATTTCACTTCAAGCTTGGATAACATGATCAACTCAACCTCTGACTCTATTTTTTTCCCAACATTGCCCCTAGTGCCTGTTACGGTTTTCACTAGGGCCGACTTTTGCATTCTATCATCACCAATCTTTACTCTGAAAATTGAAGGAATATACTAAAATCACCGATGACTTAAAAATAGGACGAAATGAAGGCTAGGTTCGGTTTATGAAAGAAAGGGTATTAAAGGCTCAAAATTTTCCAAACATGAAAATAGGTCAACTGGACTTACAGTCATGATGAATATGATCCCAATTCCCAAACTTTTTTCATTTCCTTTTTGCACTTGGCTTTCATTTGCCACTATTCTTTGCTCTTTTTTTTTCTCATTTCTTTTCTTTCTCTTTTTTTTCTTTTGTTTTTGCCCCAATATGAAATGTAAGTCCCAGTTTAGGTTTATCAAAGAAACGAACATGCTTGACTTGGCTAGAATAGGGATTAAAATTTTGGGAAATAAAGAAAGATAGCCTCGAATCACTTCCTAGTAATATTCAATCAAGGAAAATACCTTTTTACTGCATCAGAGTTAATTGGCTCAGGAAAATCTTTTCCATCTATTTCTATTAAGATGAGTGCACCCCCTGATAGGACCTTATTGACAACATAAGTCCCTTCCTAATTTGGCTTGAACTTACTGCGAGGGTCTTTCAAAAATGGTAAAATTTTCTTTAAGACCAAATTTCCTTCTTGGAAAGTTCTAGGCTTCACCTTCTTATTGTAAGCCCTGGCCATTCTTTTCTGATACAACTAGCCATGACAAAGTGCCTTCAAACGCTTTTCCTCGATCAGATTGAGTTGATCATGTCTTGATTGTATCCATTCAGCATCTTCCAATTCTGCTTCCATTAGCACTCTCAGTGATGGGATTTCAACTTCGACTGGTAAAACTGCTTCCATTCCATAAACTAGGGAATACGGGGTTACCCCAGTAGAAGTCCGGATTGAGGTATTGTAGGCATGTAGAGCAAGCGGTAACATTTCATGCCAATCTCTGTAACTTACTACCATCTTCTGAATTATTTTCTTTATATTCTTATTTGCTGCTTCTACTGCCCCATTCATCTTTAGTCTATACGGAGCTGACTTGTGATAGATGATCTGAAACTGTTCACATATTCGCTTCATATCCTTGTTCTTTATATTTAAAGCATTGTCTGATACTATGGCATTTGGCAGACCATAGCGACAAATGATATTGTGCTTCAAAAACTTAAGAACATGGTTATTTGTGATATTTGCATATGAAGCTGCTTCAACCTACTTGGTGAAATAATTGATTGCTACAAGAATGAATCTGTACCCATTTGATGCCTTTGGGGAGATCATGCCAATGCCATCTTGTTATCGGCATATATTTGGCACAGATGACACCTCTTAACATGTACATAGCAATCGTGCTCCATCATTGACCAATAGTATCCCAATCGCAGAATTTTCTTTGCAAGCATGTGCTCGTTCATATGGGGTCCACAGACTCCTCCATGTACAGTCTCAATCAACCTTTCTAACTCAGCCTTGGCAACACATCTGAGTAGAATATCATTGGGTGATCTCTTGTATAGTTGGCCACCACTCAGTAGTAATTGTCCTGCTAATCTCTGTATTTCCCTTTTCTCAGTAGAGGTAGCACTTTCTGGAAGACTCCGATCATTCAAGAATTTCTGAATATCATGAAACCATGGTACTTCTTCTCCTGGTATTCCTTCTAGAACAAGACAGTAAGCTGGTCCATCTCTGACTTCAATTTCCAGTGGTTTGATATCTACTCCTTCCGGAATACTGATCATTGAAGCTAATGTTGCCAAATCATCTGCAAGCTGATTCTTGGCCCTTGGCATATAGTTGAAGGAAATTTGAGTAAATTTGGTGCTCATATCTTCCAAATACTAATGATATGGGATCAATTTGTGATCTTTGGATTTCCATTCACCAGTTGTTTGGAAAATGATAAGACTCGAATCTGCATATACGTTAAGTTCCTCCACCTCATGGTCTAGGGCAGCTTGCAGCCCGATTATACATGCCTCATACTTTGCAATGTTGTTTGTGCACTGAAATCTCAGCTTTACTGCAATTGGGATATGTGAACCATCCGGTTTTACCAAAACTACCCCAATTCCATTTTCATTCATGTTTGCGGCCCCGTCGAAGAACATCTACCAGGAGCTTTTACTTTCCTCTTCTTCAGTAAACAAAACTGCCTTATCAGGAAAATTAGTCTTTAAAGCCTAATAGTCTGGTAAGGGATGTTCAGCTAAGTGATCAGCAATTGCTTGACCTTTAATTGCCTTTTGAGTGATATACTTGAGGTCAAATTCAGAAAGCAAGAGCTGCCACTTTGCCGTTCTACTAGCTAGTGCTGGTTTCTCAAATAGGTACTTCAGAGGGTCCATTTGAGATATCAATAATGTGGAATGACTGAGGAAGTAATGCCTCAGTCTTTGAGTAGCCCACACTAAAGCACAACAGGTATTTTCCAAAGGGGAATACTTTGCTTCATATTCTGTGAACTTCTTACTCAGATAGTAAATTGCCCTTTTCCTTTCTTCCAGTCTCATCATGCTGTCCCAAAACACACCCCATCTATGTTTCCAAAACTGACAAGTAGAGAATCAGTGGTCTTCCCGGAGTTGGTGGCACTAGAACAGGTGGGTTCAGCAAATATTCCTTTATCTTATCAAAAGCCTGTTGGCAATTATCATTCTAGACCGTTGGGTTATTCTTTCTTAGCAACTTGAAAATTGGTTCACATATGGCCGTGAGCTGTGCTATGAACCTACTAATGTACTGAATTCTTCCAAAAAAACCCTTAACTTCCTTCTCTGTTCTGGGCGGTGGCATTTCAATAATCGCTTTTGCTTTAGCCGGGTCAATCTCTATTCTGCTTCTGCTCACTATGAATCCCAACAGTTTTCCTGATGTAACCCCAAAAACACATTTTGCTAGGTTGAACCGTAAACTGTACGTCCTGAGTCGATCAAACACCTTCTTCAAGTTGATCAAGTGGTCTTCTTCTTTACAGGATTTGGCAATCATATCATCTATGTAGACTTTCATCTCCTTGTGGATCATATCATAGAACAGTGCTGTCATGGCTCGCTGCTAAGTTGCCCCAGCATTCTTAAGCCCAAATGGCATGACAGTGTAGTGGAAGGTACCCCAAGGTGTAATGAAAGCTATTTTTTCTTGATCTTCCTTTGCCATCTTGATTTGATTATACCCAAAGAAGCCATCCATGAATGAGAACAGACTGTGTACTGCAGTATTATCTACCAATATATCGAGGTGTGGCAGTGGAAAATCATCCTTTAGGCTTGCCTTGTTCAGATCTCTGTAGTCCACGACATCCTGACTTTCCCATCCTTCTTTGGTACTGGCACTATATTTGCAAGCCACTCGAGGTACGTGGAGACTGCCAAAAATGCCGCTTGGAATTGCTTGACCACTTCATCTTTGACCTTCAGTGTCCACTGCGGTTTCAATCTTCTTAACTTTTGCTTGACCGGCTTAACCCCTGGCAAAATTAGTAGCATGTGCACAACCATATCAGTATCCAATCCTGGCATATCCTGATACGACCATGCAAACACATCCTTATAATCTGCCAAAAATCATGACATTTCATCACGCTGCACATCAGACAGGCATGCCCCAACCTTCACTGTTTTTGGGTCATCTTTGGTCCCTAGATTTATTGAGATGGTCTCCTCAATATTAGGTTGAACACCATTTTCATGACGCTCTAATTGTTATGCAATTTCCTTAGGAAGGTCTTCTTCTTCGACCTCGGTCTCTTTTTCAATCCACATTAGGTCAAAGTCGAGCTCAAGGTTGAAGTTATATTCAACCTAATCCAATTCTGTTTGCTTATATGGTTCATAAATGGTTTGGACCTTTTTGAAAAACTTAAATTTTCTAGAAAAAAATAGAAAAATCTTTTGGGGTTTTTTGAGAGCCTTCAGAAAAAGTTTTTCCTGAAGATGAAGGCTCATTAAACCTTCAGGAAAAGGGCATTCCACTAATGGAGTTTTTTTTTTAGGCCACGTCTGTTTGCCAATCAAACGCAGCTTCAAAGATAAAGGGAGTTTCCTCCAAATTGTTCAAAATAAATTTTTCTGAAGCAGGGGAAATAGTGCAAGCCTGCTCCTCAAGTTCAGAATCCGATGCCATCATCACCGGATGAATTGTACTGCCATTTTTTGCTGTGGGGCTTAATCTAGATATGACCTCATCCGAAATTTCCACTGCTGCCCAATCAATGAATGGCAGCTCATTTGCTTCTTCTGCTCTTTTGCCCTCAATCATGGCAAAGAAAGCCCCGACATCTTCAGAAAAATCTTATTCCTGTTCTGACTGTAGCCCAGGCTCGCCCACTGCCTCAAGTGTAGAAGGTGGGTTGTAGAGTTGCAGAGTTGGGATATATGGCTTTTGAAAGGGATTGATGTTACGGTATAGAGGCCTGGACTGATCCATGGGAGGAGACAACTAGGTCTTGTATGAAGGTTTTGGAAAAGTTTCCCTTAAATGAGGGAATTTATTATGAATTCTTCTTTCTTCGTTCCCTTCTTCTATCTGCTTTTGTCTTCTCCAACATCTTGGTTTAGACCCCAATCCTGCTCTAGTGATAAGCTTCTTAGCCCTTATTGGCTCCAACCTTCCTTGCAAGTTGACCCTCAAACCCTTCCCTGGATGAAAATTGTATTTTCTCAGCACTTTCTCCACCATCTTTTCAGCATTGGTCATCTTCCCTTTCTTATCCTCACACCCTCCAGGTATGAAATTGATGAGTCCCAAGGGCAACATGGCTAAACCTATGGGTTACTTCCAAGCCCAAAGGGCCTGCTTAAAAATTTCAACCCACTAACTACTTTGTATACTTAATCAACCTCCAAATCCAATAACCAAATCCAATAAAAAGGGGTTATCCAATGTAACCCCAAACGGGCTTTGGGCTTCACTGAAGCCCAACTTGGCTTCCTGTGGGCCTTCCAACGGGGCCCATACCAGACCCACTTCACTCAGAGTAAAAAAGATAAAATCAACTAAAAAAGGGGACCCACACCATTTTGGTGGTCCCCACCCAGACTTAAACAAAAGTGTGCATGTTTGGCTTAGGAATAGGGTGAGTTAGACCAAGTTGACTCATACCAGGGAGACCCGAGGGACCCGTCAACCGACGGGGCGGATCGGGGTGTTTTAGGACTTCCCTAGACCGTAACCATAACCGAAACCTTAGTTAGAATCTCAAGCCGCAAACCATTCAAATAGACCTTCATAGGTACCCAAGTGTTTGCCTACACCCCATCAGGCAGTGGCGACTCCAACCTTATATTCTACCCTTTAGGAGGCACGCGACCATCCGTGCGCCTCACGGTGCCCTGTCATTCCGACGCGCGCACACCTTGATTCTCTAGTGGGGAGTAATCTTCTGAGCATATATCAATAAACATTATAGTTTCATAAGGCTTATTCCACTCTCTGAGCATGTTAACCTAGAATTCACCCATGCAGAAAAAATAAAGTAAAAAGAATTAAACAAAAAGATGCTACTCTGTTTAATAAAATTTTCACATCATCATTGATGCACAAAATTTCCGTTAGGCTCTTTTTGTTTTGGGCATAATGTCTTAGTAATCCCACGCTCACCTAAGCTACAACTCTTTTGAATACAACACTTTAATGTTAATACTTTTTACCATTAAATGGAAGATTATAGCGGTGCCAGCAATCATTCTATTAGAAGGAAAAACTAAATACTTTTAGGAAAAAAAATTGTTAATGAATACAGATCACATGATTTATAGTACACTAAATTGGGATTTGGAATTCTTTGATTGAAGGAAAACCAAAGAAAGGCTGAAATTAAAAAAATAATGCAAATCTATACATAACTAAAGATAGCATAAAGTACACTATAAGAATAAAAAAACTTAGAAGATTTACTCAACAGATCAGAAATTCATAGTTAGAGTCCCACCACCACGACCATTACCGACAACACGACATAAGCAAATAATAACCCATTAAAGCCTACCCCAACCCATATCTCAGACACAAAAAGAATAAGGGTCAAAATAAGAATACGAATAAAGCTTTTATAATGATTAAAAAATTAGCCTCCTTGTATTAGATTTCAGCTTCGACTTAAAAGAACTACAAAACATGAGCTATAAAAAAATATGAATAAAAACAAAGAAAAGCATCTTTATTCATAAAAAAAATATGAATAAATACAAACAACTGGTCAGTGAAAGTAAAGGGAAAGACATCAACAGGAAACCCACATGAAAAAGGAGTGAAGGGTAATAGCATTAATTTTGGAGAAGAAGAAAAACCAACCTAAGAAATCAGTGAAGATATGGTTGTGGGAGAAACGGCTTACCGGTTTGCTGGAAAAGTCATCCCATAGGGTTCCTTCCACGATCTGGATAGAGACCTCGCAATGTTTCCTGTATCAACATAGGACTCCCCAAAAACAAAAGCGTGTTGATGGTTGTGGTGACGGCGGTGGCAGCGGCTTTCAGGTGAGTCGTTGACAGCATAAATTCCTGTAACAGATAATGAAGAATCATAAATAATAAAAACCACTAAAAACCCAACAAGTTTTGGACGTTAAAAGCACAAATATAATTAGAAATCAGCTCAAAAATTTGAACTTGTTAGAAGAGTCTTGGAAGAAATCCGACCCAGCCACAGCTGCAAGAAAAGGATAATTACAAAATAAAAATACCAAAAAAGAAAAAAGGATAACTATAAAATAATACCTATTGACCCCCCTGCTACAGAATACCACCTTCCTGGTTTCCACCTCAAACATAGAATACAGAGTAAAGGAAAAACTCGAAGGAAATAACAAAACATATAATAACGCAAGAAATCCAAAACGTCACCTTGGTTTCTAAGCAATCCATCCTCCGGAGAGCCACCAACTTCAATGCCAAGGTATGTACCCTCCAAGCTCACCCCTTCTGTTGCAACAACTGAAACCATCTCTCTATTTCTCTATCCACAAAAAGTCTGAGAGAAGAAGAGAAAATCCAGAATGCACCTTGCATAAAGGACACCCAAAACCTCAACAGAAATAAAAACAGACATGGCAGCAAGAACAACAAAGACAAAGAACACTTACTAAATCAGGTACCCTACAACCCAGCCTTCGAAGTGGGAATGTACATCTCCTCCTCACTACATCCACAAACCCTCTTTAAACCAAAGAGCAATCACAGTTCTCTCTCTATTTCTCTCACTAAACGTTTATAAACGCTTGCTTTAACTTATACCTAGGCTAAAGTTATAACTACTGATACTATAGCTAAGAATAATAAAACAAAAGGGGACGATCTAAGGCTACCTCCAACTTGTACTTGCTGAAATTTAGAGAAAGAAATTCGTGGTTTTATACTGACCAACGCGTTGGAGTAGAAGTAGGGGAAACATCACAAATAGCATGACGAAGAGAAGCGCGAACACAAGTGAGTTCCACCATTGCACGCCAAGCCATTGCTGCAAAACACCCTGGCAGAATCGGACCTATTCCTCCAGATGATCACTTCAAACATTCAGAACGAAACATGTTATTCAAGACCTAGCTCTGCACAGGCATCTCCACCTTTCTCACCATGGCTTACGTACTTGCCATCAATGCCAGTATAATCACCTATTCTGGTAGTACTTGTTCTGTTTCCAACTGTATCCCTCATTGTAATGTCCCAGAAATCTCGTCGTCCAACTACTCGGGCACCTCCCCAAATGGCATAAATCTAGTAGCGAACTTCCCTTGACCCTTGACGGTTGGGATCACATCCGTAGTTTAGAAAAGTAGCTTCGTCCTCAGTGTAAAATCATTCGAGCCAAACCCTAGACTCTCGACAGTTGGGATCTTGGATCTTAGTAGTGAACTTCCCCCACAGTCTTTGTCGAACGGCCTTTGTAGTGTCTTCTTTCACTGGAATCTAACGCATTCCGGTGATTAACCGCCATAGCCGGCTGAGGCTACTCAGTGAAATACCAAGGATAAGCCTCCTCCTCTGGCGAATGCGCCTCTGTAATGTCTTCTTTCAACGGAATCCAACGCGTTCCGGTGATTAACCGCCATAGCTGACTAAGGCTGCTCGATGAAATACCAAGGATAAGCCTCCTCCTCCGGCAAATGGATGGATTGTTCCAGAGAATTTGGGAAGGCCCTGCTGCGGATTGTTACAGAGCATTTGAGAGGCCCTGCAGATACGCCACGTATCCTCTGAAGAGGTGGTTTGAATTGCAAATCTAGATCTTAAAATTTTCGAGAGAATTTCTTTTAAAAATTTGGTTTTTGAGGTAAGAAAGATGGAGGGGAAAGATTGGTTCGGACACCCGAATTTGACCGAGGCGACCACGTCAGCCCAAAAGCACTGGAGGCGAACGCGTCAATGGCCACCCTTGATTTGCTTAATTTAATAGATTTTTCCCCCAATGTTAAAACTTCCAAGTTTGGCCTTCTCTCACTGGAGACACAATATTACAAAGCTAATAAGAACTTAATATATTCTAAGGAAGCCACTATAAGGTATTTGTGTGCGAACAAGGAGTGTACATGGATCAAAGCGTATTTCAAACTATCACTTAATCATGCATTGGTGGGTAGAATGTGTGTAGGCATGTACACATGCTTTCTTATGCTAAGTCAATCCATAATAGGTAAAAGAATGAGAATAATAAAGCCTAAAGAAGGGGTAACGAGATTTAAAGGGATACATTTGATTCAAAAAGGGAAAGAAGGAACAAAGCATGCTTCAAACCCATCATAGCCTCCCACATGCCATGGCTTGATCATCTCAAGCCTAAAATCCTCATCATTGTGAAAAAATCATCTTATTGTGGTCAAGGAGAAGATGACACATATTCTCAACCTCGCCCTTCATACATGTGACCATGCCTATAAGGCAAGGTCTTTGCTCACTCTCATCTCTCAAAGCTCGTTAAAAGAGAGGGGAGATGACACAATATGCTCGATAAAGAAGGAACACAGGAATAGGGATGGCAACAGTTTAGTTAAAACAAACAAATCGAACCGAATCTACTAGGGTTGGTTTTGGGTCTTTAGTAATCGATTATGGTTCAATTTTTGTTTTTAATTGAAAAAATTGATGTGGTTTCTGTTTGGTTACAGTTTTAAGGTGAAACCAAACTGATTATATACAATATGCATAAGCTTTGACCCTTAATCAATTAGCTCATTAGGGATTTATTAAATATTATAGAGATGGAATAAAGAGATGTAATGGACAAGATGAGGCTGACAAGCTTTGCCTTTGAGAGTCTTCTACGTGGAGAAGAGTGTTGAGATTGGATTGGGAGAGCCACGAACGAGATCAATCGAACACAGAATCTTCAGCCTTGTAGGTAAGTTGTTGTGAATGTTTCAAGATCTTTTTTTTCCTACCTTTGTGGCTGTTGATTGAACCCATCTTCTTCCCTTTTTTTTCTCTATTGCTAATTTTGGATTTCTAGTTTTTTAAAGCATTCATTCACCTTCCATTTTAAACGAAAGCTTCCATGTTCTTTTGTAGCCCTTCCTAGTGTTGTAGGGGTCTTGTGGAATAGAGCACTTTACTAATGCCCTTGATGACACTGATTCAGATTATTTTCTCTTTCATTGGCTCTATTCTCTAAACAAAATTTACAAAACCTTCTTCCCCAATCTTGCAAAGTTCTTCAATTGATATTCTTCTCTCCAACTAGAGCCATAAGGCAACATTTCGGTGACATAATAATAATCACATTTGATGTTGTTCCAAATTTCATACTTCAAAGCTGCAAAATTTGATAAGATATTTTACGTGGATGTGAGTTCAGAGTTAGCATTTTTTTTGCTTTGCAACTGGATGTTAAGAGCTTCAAACTGATTTGGACTTCAAAGAGATTTGGAGTATATTGATGCTTCTAGAGCAGTGGAGCGTTTTATTTTTGACTTCAAAGAGATTTGGATTTCTAAGATTATGAGAACTTTTCTAGAGCATGTTCAAAGCATTGGGGATTCTATTTTTTTATTGGTTACTGGACTATTGTGGAGTATATTAATGCTTGTGTGAGTATGCATGTTAATTCAAAACGTGTCCTTTTGCTTTCATTGAATTATGTTTATAAATTTATTTTTATTTGTTGAATTAGCTTATTCTCTCTCTCTATATATGTATATAAATAATATATATATCTCTTGGTTCTAGTGTTCTCTAATTTTTAACACATTTTGACAGGTTCACTAATCGTTAATTCAATGATTTTACTTTTGTTTATGATCTTTATTTATAATAATTTTTTTCATTTTATTTCTTTTTCTATATAGGATAAAGATTTATGTGTGAAAGTGAAATGGGTAAAAATATGACTTCACAAAGCTCTTCGCAGACTCCTAATACTTTACCTCCTACTAGTGAAGCAAAATTAGAGCTGCTCAAACCTGGTACCGGTGCCGAGGAAGGCCCCCGCCAACACCGGCACTAGGGTGGCCAATGTCCCAAAAAGTGACACCGGTACTGGCACTAGGTGGCCCAGTCACTGGTGCAAAACGGTGTCGGTTTTCCAAGTGCTGAACACCGCATTTGTATAAATCAATTTTTTGGGGTCTATTAGTGTCTTTCTTCTTGTCATCCTTTCGCAGGCTCTCCTCACCCCTCTATTATCATCATCATCAACAACCCAAGTTGCAGCAACTCCATCAAACTCGAACTTGTTTCAAGAATACATTGGAGTTGAGTTCAACAACGTCTGATTCTCTAATCTCCCCATCAACGCCAATGTGGATTTCCATTTCATTCTCATCTTCTCCATTGACTACACCACCTCATCTCCGGCCTCTTCGACCGTCGGAAACATCAACATCTTTTGGGACTTCGACAATCTTAGCCCCTCTCAAGTCTCCTCCATCAAAACTGAACACCCACGCGTTAAGGTTGCTCTGAGCTTGGGCAGCAACAGTGTTGCAGGTGGCTCTTCTTACTTCAATCCCACCCACTTTGCCTCTTGGGTTCAAAACAAAGTCTCTTCACTCACAAGGATCATCAATGTACACCATTTGGATGGGATTGATATTGATTACGAGTACTTCAAAGCCAATCTTGATATGTTTTTGGAGGGTGTTTGGGTCACCACATCATCTCTGTCACTTCCACCACCTACAGCCTTCTAACCCTTGACCTACCAGTGCCTCCTCACACCGATTCTCCGCTACATCACAACCCACCTACTCCCCCGAGGGTTCTCTTTTAACCAAGTCCCTTCATTCTGAACCTAAGGTCATCAACTCCTGGGAACTCATGGCTGGTCTCGATAAGAACAGTTTTTGCTTCTATCCTCTTCAACTATCTACTCTTCCCAAAACCCCACCTCCATGTCTCCTCTTCAGCGACCGATGCACGGGGACCTAAGGGCGATAATTCAAATAAATCGACAGTGTAATCCCGGTTTCTGGGTACACCAAGCACCAAGTGCTGGGTTCCTGGAACTGGTTAAATCTCTGGGATTTGGGGAAATTTACCAACAAGCACCAGCCAAGGGGTGGGTCGGATACCGAAATCCCGGTACCGCCAGGTGCCGGTGTTCAACCCTAAGCAAAACCTTCTTCTTCACCAACTACGAAGACAACATTAAGATCTGAAGTATGAAAAGACTTTAAAAATTCAAAGAGTGATGGGAAGGATATTGCAACTTGTAACCATTGTGGGTCTAACCTTTAGGTATCGAGTAAAAACAGGATTTCAACTCTAAGAGACCAACTACACAGATGCCCAAAGCGTAATAATAAGGACATATGTCAACAAATGTTGACAATCACTGAGAGGATTGGGGGGACCATGAATTTAGGCAATTACTTGTTTGACCTAGAGATGGTACGTAAGGAACTTGCATGTATGATCATATTGCATGAATATCCTCTCTCTGCTGTGGACCATGTTGGATTTAGGAATTTTGTTTCTTGTATTCAACCATTATTCAAAGTTATCTCAAAAATACAATCAAGTAGGATATCTTGAAAGTGTATGATGATCAAAAGGGGAAGACTTACAGGCTTCTTGAAAGCATAAAAAGTTGGGTATCAATCATCTTTGACGTGTGGACCTCGAACTAGAAGAAAGTATATATAGCCACTACAGTACACTTCATAGATGATATGTGTGTAACGCCCCGAACCCGGGTCAGTGCAAACCGGCACCCAACCTGAACCCGATTCGCTACTGTAACAACCCAAGTCCGGTTTAACAACCAAACTCGAGGTGTTACCATGAAGCTGGGGTCAGATACAAACCAAGATTCACAATAATTTAAAAAAAAACTAATTAATTATATCAGAGTATAGTGGCCAATAAAACAATTCTTTATTCAATAATATCAATTCAGTTTCCAATAAAGTTTATCTAATCAACATGTGACATTAATACCAATTACAATTCTACCCATCAAATTTAAAACCCCATCTTAGCGATCTCTCCAAGCAACCTGAAAAATAGGGGAAAACGGAGTGAGATTTACATCTCAGCAAGTAGCAGGTACATGCAATTAGAAACAGTCCAATGTAAGCAAAAAGTCATGAGGTATTCGATTAATCAACGATAAGACGAGAAATCCAAGTTATCCATGGCAATTCCAAATAAAGTGATAAAACAGATGATCATGTACAAATACCAGTAATTTGATGTTAACGGGGTAAAACCAACAAAGGCAATAAAACACGTGCCATTGCAGGACTCACAAAGATAATAAGTATTTGAGATGACACTCAACTAACTGCTATACCACCGTGCGGCTTAGGGGCAGTGCTACTTAATGATACTCAAGCCCCATGCAGCACAGCTATAGACAAGAGCCGTAGTCACAGACTTATTGCGCACGAACTCAACAGAGTTGGCATGTACTACCAGCATGCAGCACCAAAATCAATATATGGAGATGGTCCCTTATCTACGTGTACAAGGAATCACCAGTGGCGCACCGGGGTGTCCCTCCAGACATAGGACCTTCCCAGAGCAAACTAACTTGCAAGGGAAGTGCGCTCGCATATAGGAGTAATTCAACCCAAACTAAATACCACTTAGCTAACCAGCCAAAACTATGGATCCATATACAGCTAAGCCCACTGACACAAAACACGATAAAATCACATACGGGAGGACACGTTAATGTATAAGGCATACACACCTTTACCCGTAAATGATTACACATCTCTACACAGAGGATTACCCATCTCTGCCGTAAAAGTTAGTATCAACTCAACCACAGAAGCCGTATCACCCAACCGTAAAAGTAAACTGAACAACATCATACCATATACCAAACCATACCCAAGTATTCCATTCCATGTGCAAATCATGATTCAATCCTTACAAATCCAATTATAGGCTTTTTCAGAATAACATATGCAATTCTTTTAATTATATTCAAAATAAAACTCATGTTTCATAAGTTCGATAAAACTCAGATTTTATGCAATTCCAGCAGCCAATATTCATATTGAAAACTCAAATAAAGTAAGTCAAATCTTACTTAGAGTTTTCCTTATTAATCCCTTTATTAGAATCCAATTTCCTATCTTAACTCCTAAGATAGTTTCTATTTAGGTTTTCTGGATTTTATTTCTCCAGCATGTTCTACAGACCTAAAATAAAGTTTAGGAGATGTTTATGAGCTATAAGTATCAGTAGTATTATTTCTATCAATATCCATACCATTTTACCCTTTTATGGACAACCTTTCATTGAAACCTTCAATTTGTTGGTTAATCTTTCCAATTTAATTTTATAATTTTTATACCTTAATTAGGTCCTTATAAAGATGCTAACATGCTTAACTAATCAGAAAAATTATTGGATATTTATTCATATTACAAAATCCCCAAAATCTGAAAATTTTACAAAGAGCGCCGACCTCTACAGGGCTAGGCGATCCTAGGCGCTCGTGCAATTTTTAACAGAATTTTCCAGATTTGCAAAGTTCGGATTTTTATGCTTTTGCTATATGTTTCTTTGATCTAAATTAATCTAATAACATTCTAAAACATTCCTAAAGCCCTCTAGACTAATTCTCATCAATTAAATACCATCCTATAATTAATTTCATGATCAAACCAAGTTTTCTTTTTTATTTCAACAAATCCTTTAAGAATACCAAACACTAACATATAAACAATTTGATTCCATGTAAATACTATTCCGACTAATCCATTCAATCAATATTAAATCACAGAAAACGAAATCATGCAGATCCTCACGTTTTCCAAGGGTTACTACTTGCCTTATACGCTAAAATCCTTCTTCCATTGAAGCTTCTAATTCTGGACCTTACTTTTGCTCTCAAACGCACCAAGCTAGAGTTCTCTGATTCACATCTCCACCGCTCACATTGTAGTTCCATTAGTGAAGATCAAAACCCCAAATTTGAAGGTGATCCATCGTATGGATTTTCCCCGATCATGATTTGATGATGGCTGGTCAGACATTTCCATTAGCAGCCTTCTTCCTTTCTCTCCCTCTTTTCTCTCAATAATAATCACACAAAAATTCTCTCTTGTCTAACCTTAATCTCCTATTTATATTAGGCTTTAGAAGTCCTAAACCAACCCTAATAGACTACTTTAATTTGGGCAAACCCAACCATGGTCTAATTAAAGTCTAATCCATTCTAATTAATTCCTACTTGTAGACACCCCAAATTACACTACAAAATGAGAAAATAATTGAAAATATGTAATTAGGATTTGAAACAGGTAAAAAATGCACAAAATTTAATCATTTAAGCAGTGCCCGTATTGTATATGCGGACTGGTAGCGCCCGAAATTTGTATACAGGCATGTAGCGCTCGTATTGAGAATGCAGGCACCACTTGCCTGCAATGTATATACGGGCGCAGGAGATTTGTGCGAATTTTATCCTTGCTCGATTTCTGAACCTTATCTGCATCCAAATATCTCTCTAGGTGATCGAATTTATTTATTTATTTATTCGAATTATCCTTGTTGGCCATGGATGGGCATTATCCTTATTTTCAATCCAATCTGGTGGATCATGGTATATCCCTCTGGACTAGCCATACCCCTGGCTTTGCCTATAAATAGAGGTGGAATCCTTAAGCAAAAGGCCACAAAATTTTAAAGTCTAAGGAGCTCAAAGTGAAGAGAGGAATCCCTGCTGCTCTGCTTGCTCAATCCAGGTAAGTCCCTTTTCCCTTTTATTTTCTGTTTTCAATTCTAGAAGTAATAGGATCTTCTCTATTGCTGTAGAATAAGGCTTGGTTTATACTTGTATTCTTAAGCCTGCTACCAAGTACCTCAAGAATACTCTCTAGCCGTAAAACGTGAAGAGAGAGCTAGGGGAAAAAGGGAACAGGTGGATCCCTAGAATAGCGCCCCATAATCTGTTTTTCTCCTTTTTTTTTAATAGAATAAGGCCTTTGATTGAGATTGTATACCCAAACCTATCTCTAAGTACCTCAAGAATCCTTTCTAACCGTAAAACGTGAAGAGAGAGCTAGGGGAGAAGAGAACAGGTGGATCCGTTGGGTAGACCCCCATGTGCTCTAATCTGTGAGATATGACTGCTTTGAATATCCTGATCATGTTTTAATGGTTTTATTTTGAATCTGAATGAATCATATGAATCTATGATGTTTATAGCATGAGATCCTCACTTTTTTTCTAAAATTTGGATTTTTCACCACTTTTGCACCTACAGCACTGTTTTCGTGATTTTTGTGATATTAGGCTAAGATCCTGGATCTATCATGATCAGTATGATAGATCTGGATTCAAAAGCCTAAAAGTAACTTCTAGGGTTTCATGATGTGGTTTTTGAGTCCTTTTCACTTTTGAGAGAAGACCCTACGGTCTAAGTTCTCTCATTTTGATGTTCTTCATCAACGTAGGTATTTTTGGTTTTGATTTCTTGATCTAATGTGAAATTTGGGCTATATCTATGTCCTGGACTGTTCAAGTTCAATTCTGCAATATTTTATAAAAATCATATTTTTCTAAATTTCTAGAATTTAACTTGAAGCCAGATTTTTGAAGTTTTCACTTTATTTTGGTTTTATTTGATTTTATCTCAATTTTATTTTAATCATAAAACCTTAGGAATGGTATGATCATATTTGAAAGTTCTGAATCAATCAGGCTATTCGTATGAAAAAACCATACACTTTTGTCTTTTTTGTAATTTTTCATGATTTTTGTAGCAAGCCCTTTTTCCTTTATTTTAACATGAACAATGTCTGGCAACCACCTTGTGTGGATGAACAGGGGTACCTAACACCTTCCCCTGTTCATAACCTAATCCCCTTACTCATCTCTGGTTGTTTTTTTAATAGGGTTATTTTTACCCTAAATTTGCCTTTGTGAGCTTATTTGATAATTTTGGTGTCCATTCACACCTAAACAGAATGGTGGCAACTCTTGGTTTTTAACTAATCCCGTGTGATGATTAGGAAGTCATTGAATTGATTTTTCCATGTCTCACACTACTTTTTCTCCACCTTTTATTTTTCTACTTAAACATTAATAATTTAATCTCTTATCATCCAAACTCCTATTTATAACCTATTTTCGTGCATAATATTTAATTAAACTTTAATATCACCTAAAACCTTATTTTCTCCAAATTAAGACGTGAAATCTCCTAATTACCTTTTTTCCCACTTTTAGGCTTTTATTAATTCCTTTTAATTTCTAAATTGTCAAAATAAATTATTTCCTTCTATTTTCAAATTCTAGTTATTATTTAATGATCTATTTATTAATTACCCTTTTCTGAAAATTACCAAAATACCCTTTTTACTCTTTTAGGCTAATTTCATTAAAATTCTTTCTTTATTTACAATCTATGACTTATTCGAATTAATTATTGAAAGAGTAGAGGACTACTCTATAGGTCCACGATCTATAACAATTCAGAATTGAACAATGCGGAAACAGTACACAAAGAATTATACGAGGAAACCTGGATCCAGATCCAGGAAAAACCTCGAGTCTATATGAGGCGACTAACCCTTCAAAATCCACTATTGAATGAAAAGACAATTACAAAGGAGTACATACTTAACCTTTACAATTTGACTCACTCAACAGCAATCCACAGTTCGAATCCACGAACTGCAACACATCTTGAATCCACAAGCTGCAGAACACGATCAGTCCAGATCGCAAACAATCACTCACCAGTGATCCACAGTTCGAATCCACGAACTGCAACACAGCTTGAATCCACAATCTGCAGAACACGATCAATCCAGATCGCAGCAATCCTCTCAGAATCCACTGAGACGATCCAATGCAGTAGGAATCCACCTACGCATCAATCAAGGCCGATCACCAGTCCAGGCGATCACACGATTAGATGAAGTTCCGAATTGAAGAAGAATCCTCTATCTTCAATTCCAGGCGATCTATCTCAGATCTCCCCCTCACTCGATCGCCGACTCTCTAAAGAAGATTTGATCGAATCTCAAACACCTCAAGATTCGAAATCCAAATGATCCAAAGAAAAAAGTCTCAATTAAAAATTACAACACGTCTATTTAAAGAATAAAACTCAGATCGCATCGAACGCTGGTGGCGTCGTGAAGCGATCGATGTAGACGGCTGGTAGCGAACTCAAGTCCCGCTCAGAGTAAGTTGAATCAGTTAAAAGCGCGCTGCTAGCGGGAGAGTACGCGGCATGTGTACGGACCTTTCTTTCAAAACACGAATTCCCTTATGCGCTGCCAGCGGGGTGGCAGCGGCGTGGTAGCAGTGTGGTGGCATCAACTTCTTCTTCTTTACTAAATTCACTGAATTTTCATTGTTTAATCTGCACATCTTGAAGCTTCATTAGAAGACATAATTTGTTAAACATTTGCCATAAAAAGGAGTGTGAGTTTTCATACTTACAATTATCCTCTAAATCTTCACTTTTTATTTTAACTAGGACTTAACTCATATTTTCTTTTATTTATTAGGTGAAAATTCGAGGTTTTACATAAGAATACATGTATGATTGTTTATTAATGGTTGACTTGTACACTTAAGCAAAGATTTGCACTATATGTCTTGTACTAATTTGTTGATGCTTTAAATAGTATTTCAACTATCCGAATGTCATGGTTTCGTCTATTGATAGTGGCATAAACTGTGTTTTCACCAAGCATGCATGTGTTGCTTACTGAGACATTCGTCTCATAAGTTGTTTACTGTTTTGCTTTTAGAGCCGTCTACATCCGGTGTGAAGGACCGGATTGGGGACAGAGGAAAGGACAAGGCACCAGGGTATAAAGAGGAGGATTTTTACCGACCTACTTAAGACTTTACTTTTCTTGTACATGATAATTGTATATTTCTTTTGGACTTGTAAACCTTCTACTGAGAAGAGTGACTAGAACCCATCTTTTGTAATAACCAAAATTGTCTTGTATTTAACTTGAAGTCCACGGGACTTGTTATACTCCTATATATATATATATAGACACACTTTTGATACGCACAAGCATGAACTGTTCTATCACTTGCACTTGTTAGGAAAAATTTTAAATTAGCCGCATTTTTATTGGGTTGAAAGACCAACCCGTGAAGACTAGGGACAGGGGGATGCCTTGGAGAGGCATACCTGGTTTTGGGTCGTTATATATTCTGTATACGGTGCACTAGAAAGACTTGCATCGTATTTAAAATATAGTGTTGTCCAATTGCTGCAAGATTAGCACAAATCGCGTTGACCTGTTAGTTGGTGGAAGTGGTTCAAAAGTAAATCTGTGCACCTCTCTTGGTGTGCAATATACCTTGCTTTCCTATTGCACCATGCGATATGTACAATGCAACACAATCTAGTCAAATTCCACAAAATTTGGACTTTGACTGATGTGCATAATGACTAGGTGTCATGAATAGTGACTCCTGATTTTTTCTTATTTTTTATTTATTGTATTGGATTTTTAATGATTTAATGTTATTTTATTCAAGATATTTTTGTGTCTACACTATTCATGTTTTGTCCTTTCCCTATCTTGTCTTTTTGCACTTTACTTTGCCACTTGGAAAATGCGGTTTACACATTTGCTACTTGGCAAGATTTTCAATATTTAATTACCCTTTTTCCATTTCGAGTGTCTTGACCTTGCCTTCTTCATCTGGACTCCAATTCACACAAACTCAGTTATGTTTGAATCGTATCGAGATTTTCTATCCAATGGTCAGGAGTATATTGGTCAATTTATTCTGGGGGAATTTAGACACCCAAATTGCAAAAATATTTGAGAAAATAGTAAAAATATTTCAGAAGTTAGATATATGTAATATTGCATGTATCTTGATTTCAAAATGTTAAAAATCAGGGCTCCACTGTAATATATATAAGTTAATTTCTCCACCGTAAGAATCTTATGATGACTTCCATTTTGGATTTCCCCATGTTTTCAATCCGGTGGTCACCGAGTTTGCAATACGGTGACCACTCATGCCTTCTCTGTGTGCGCAAGGGCAGCTGAGGTGGCATTCGGAAGATTCAACGGTTGTGCCACGTCAGCTGCGCACATGGGAAGCTAACAGAATGCGTCACCACAAAACTCATATGGTGTAAATCTTTTTGTTGATCACCGTAAGAAATATACGGTAAGGGATTCACCGTATAAATATTATGGTGATGCTCTCTTCTTGAATTTTTGATAGATATCGAGATCTGAGCTTAATTTACCCTTCATACATCTCTCTATAAGGCCTGATCTACCCTATTTGCCCTCCGAAACTCTTTGAATTCCTTCAATTCATGCCTTTGGTTTGAATTGGAAGAATCTAGAATTGTTTTTGTACATGCCATAGGACTTTTTTACCCTCAATTGTGCCTATAAATGGAGGGTCTCTTCTCAAGAAAAGGGCTTTAAATTTTGTCCTTGAGAGCTCTTGAAGAAAAAGGGAAACTCTGCTCAATTCTTCACTCAAATTCTAAGGCATCAAAGGTATACATCTAGTTTCTCCTCTTTACATGTCCTTTTCAATTAAAGCTCTCTCATCTTCTACGTTTTTGTAGTGTAAGGCTTGGGTGTGTTGAAACCCAAATCATGGTTTAAAGTACCTTAAGCTACCTCTCTAGCCGTAAAATGTGGAGAGAGCTAGGGGAAATAAGCCATGGGATGGATCCTTAGGCTTATAACCTATTTGTTATATTTCTTTTGATTGATTGTTGCTCGTATGTGTTTTTGCTTCAAAAGTGAGTAATTTCATAGATCTATGCTATTTTATAGCATTTGTTCTCAATTCTCTCCATAAATTTGATTTCCTACACATTTTTGTGCATACAATAACTTGTTTTCTTCAATCTAGGCATGGATCTTAGATCTACCATGCTCAATATAGTAGATCTGAGATTAGAGCCTTAGATCAATATCTCAGGATTTTTTTTATCTTGATTTTAATGGTTTTTTTAGAGAAGACCTCATAATCTAATCTCTCTCAATTTGAGTTAATCTCATGCAAATGTGGGTTAATTTGGCTCTCACTCTCTAAATAATGAGAGATCTGAGTCAAATCCATGCCCTAAATATTTTTGGATCATTTTATGATATTTCAAGTGTTTTCAAATCAGATCTACAGAGTTATGTGCACACATTCATGATTTTGACTTGATTTCACTCTAGCTTTCCAAATCTGGACAGAACCTGAATGCTGACTTGTTTTGTTCATTCCATGGTCATCTGAAGGAATTTTTGAATGAAACTTGTTATGTTCAGAAGGTGATGATATATATTTTTATCTAGTAAAATTTCAAAAGTTTTCATTCAGCCAATTGCTCATACTATTTCATTGAAGTTGACAAGTCAGATTTACACAGTTTGCTGTACTTGTCACTTTAATTGAGCACCAAAGGCTCATATCAACTCCGATTTGAGTGATTTTAATTTCTGAGTCTTCCTTCGTGAGTATACTTTCAAATCCAAGTGATTTCATGATTTTTAAGGGAGAATTGAGGTATGTGTGCTTAATTAACCTTGTACTGCTCAGTAGCAGTTAATAGGGTCAATCTATGACTGAGTTGCTCTATTTACAAGCACACATAGACTTCATTCGGATGAACTAAAGGCTGAGGCTTATGCCATTCGAAAGATGGTGTTTAGTACTTCATACACACCAATTTTCAAAGATTTATATGGAGCTAAACTCCATGAATAGGCTTGAGAAGTAGGCCTGGTCAGCACTGTTACTGTGACATACCAGTAACTTTGAACAAGCATTCTCTCTTGTTTTTAAGCAGATTGGAATGAAATTTTTACTGAGTCTCTAAATCTTATAAGCTTTCAAATGGCTTTGGTTTCACTCAATTTGAGTTTGAAATGAATAAGTTATGGTTAATGGAATGTGCACAGTTCAAATAGCTCATATTGCACTAATTTTTCCAGATTTGATTTGATTTGGTCCTCTATACAAGTAGTTCAGAATTAATTGGACTACTTGTATAGAGATTCACACATTCGTTTGTTTCTTTTTTGCTCATTTTTGAATGATTTATGTATGCAAGCAATCTAATAGCATGATAAGCATATGGCAACCATCTTGTATGGATGAGTGAGGATGCTTAACACCTTCCCATACTCATAACCTAACCCCCTTACTCTATCTATGTAGACACCCCAAATTGCACCTCAATATAAGAGAATACCTAAGAAGAGCTTCAAAAGTCTTATTTGAGCCTTGACATATGTCAAACATTCAAAAACTTTCAGAATCAGTGCCAATCGTACTGTGTATACGGTTTTTATAATTTTGATCTCAACCGCTCTGTATGCACGGTTGCAACCGTACACACAGCACGGTTCAGGTCCATGCTTGTTGCGCTGGCGGCCACGTGGCTTCGCGAAGCTTCGGCCGTTGAGCCGCGTGGACAGCAATCAATTAAAGCATAACTGAATTGAACCGTCCTGTATATACGGTTTGGTTAAATTTGTAAAAAACCGCACTTTGAGTAACGGTTGTGTTGAAACCGTACTGTGTATGCGGTTTTGGCTGTTTCGGGGATTTGCGAAATGGCTCGATCTCTGAGCCTTATTTACGCATATTACCTCTCTCTTGGGGACTTGAACTCCCTATTTCACCCTCTGAAACTTGCTGAATTACTCCAATTCAAGCCTTGGAGGAGAATTGGAATAATCTAGAAGGCCTTTTTGGCCTACCCTTGGGACTCTTCTACCCTTGACTTGGCCTATAAATAGAGGGGTCCTCCTCTTGCAAATGGCTGACAATCTGAAGCTTAGAAGCTCTGCAAGAAGAAGGAGAACCTCTGCTGGATTGTCTACTCAACCGTTCAAGCTACTAAGGTAAAGCTCATTTGAGTTATTGCTTCTTCTTTATATTCTAGCAATCTCTCATCTTCTACCTTTCTGTAGTGTAAGGCCTTGGCGTTGTTTGTAGCCCCAAACCCCTTCTAAAGTACCTAGGAATCCTCTCTAGCCGTAAAACGTGAAGAGAGAGCCTGGGGAAAAGGAAGGTGGAATGGATCCTCTAGGTTTAGAACCCACAAATGATGAAAAGCATGTTATATGGTTATTTTGAACCCATGAATGCTTCTCTGATTTATTTTATATTTAGAGAAGATGTGAATCCATGCTCTCAATAGCCATGGATTCCAACTTTCTCATAGAAATGTGATTTTCCACATCTTTACACCCACTTGTCACTGTTTTTGCAAAGATAGGCTAGATCTTGGATTTCCATGTTAAATATGGAAAATCTGAGATCATTGGCCTTAGAGAGAGTTTTTAGAACTTCATGAGAAGGTATTTTATGGATTTTTGAGGTTTTGGTCGAATCCACATGCACACATGCACTGGTTTCCATGTTTCCTCTTCAAAAACTTCAAAATAGGGCAGATCTGTGGCCTGTCTTGGAATGCTTATAACTTCATCCTCCGGATGAATTTTTGAGTGATTCCAAAGACATGTGATAGATTGGAAAGCCTACTTAATATCTGGAAATTTTCGTCCATTTCCATGTAGCCAATTTTTGACACCATCTCTTCAAAGTTTGTAGGTCAGTTCAGCCCAGATTGCTGAACTTGCCACTTCGATGGTGCACTATTTGCTCAGTTTTAATCCGTTTCATGTGATTCCAGTTTCTGAGTTTTCTTTGAGAAGTCTATTTTCATTTCCAACTGGTTTCGGTAGATTTCAATCTGTTTTGTGCCTTGGGTGCTCAATGGACTCAGAGGTGCTCGCTGGCATAGTCCAGAGCTCATCTGTGGTCTTCTAGGCCTGTTCAAGAGAGCACACAAGTCACATTCGGATAGAGATTGGTGTGAGGTTTTTTTCTTTGGAAAGATGACACTACATACTTCCTCCATACCAATTTTCATGGATTTTTATTGAGCCAAATTCCACGAATAGAGCTTTGAAAATGCCTACTTAACGCTTTTTCTGAGTTATAACAGTAGATTTCAGATATAGATTTCTCTTTCATTTTGAATCGGATTGAGTTGAAATTTTTACTGTATATTCTACTATATACCAGTTTTCAAATGGCTTTGGTTTCATCGGATTTGGATTTAAATTGAATAAGTTATGGTTAATCAAAGCTTTCAAGCTCTTTTGACCTAATTTCTCCAGATTGGCCTTAGCTTGATTTTCTTCATTTTTACTTTGATTTCACTTCACTCATGAAGTTTTAGAAGTGATGAATCCACAAAGAGAGCCTAAGTTCATTGGGCTTCTCATGTGGAATAGTCACACACATTGTGCTTGTTAAGCACCTCTTTGTTTATTTTACTAAGCAAGCATGTGGTAACCGTCTTAGACGGATGAGTGGGGGTGCCTAACACCTTCCCCCGCTCATAAATGATTCCCCGTACCCAATCTCTGGATTTTCCCTTGTATTAGAGCTACTTTGGCTCTATTTGACATCTATGAACCTTTTGGTGTCCATTCACACCTTAAAATGGATGGTGGCGACTCTTACCTTTTATCGATCCCCGCGTGACGATATCGGAAGTCATCAGGGATGACAAATCCATGTCTCACAGTCTATGGTATAGACCATGAAGTAGAGCTACTTTGGTTCTATTTTATTCATTGTATGCACACTTTGGTGCCCATCCATACCAAATTCTTGGATGGTGGTGACTTTTGATTTTGTTCAATCGCGTGTGGTGTTTAGGAAGTCCTAGGTACTTTGGCTTCTTGCTCTTTGGGTTCGACCTTGTTTTCAAGGTTTTGTTTCTTGGCTTTTTGAGAGGTGCAAAAAAATTGGGTGCTTAAAATGAGGGTAGAATAGTCCATGGGCAATGGCAAAAATATAATCTAAATCCTTCCAAATTGGATCTAAGGCTTGAATACAAGGGATTTTGGGGAAATTCCAAGGTTAACATGGTTAGCCTAAGCCTTTGAGAGTGGTAGAGAGGTTTTTATGGTTACAAATAAAATTCTATGTTACAGTTAACTAATAATGGTATAAAGTAATAATAGAGTAACAATCTATAAATCACAGTTGAAATTGAGTAACAATCCATCCAATTGTGTTGATGTGGCATAATGATTGAATATTTGAGATGCCATGTCATCCTTGTACCGTGATTATATAATGGTCACACACAATATCTTTTAGAATTGTTATATATTAACAGTGTAACAAAATTATTCACAAAGCCGTTGTCTATTCACGATTTAATGCAAACAATACAGTTTTGGTACAGCTCTGCGCATCTTATTTGCATAGACATTGCTTATATGAATATCGTTTAAGTAAATGTCTCATATTTTATAATCTCCATTTACTTAAGATATTACATGTAAATAACTAAATACTCCCCCCACCAAAAAAAAAAAAATTGAATCCATTAAAAAATGTTTTAGACCTAAATTTTAAAGGAATAAAAGGTCAACTTTCCAATTCAAGGCTAAAATCCAGTTTTCGAGGTTCAGTAGAAAATTTCACTATCTTAATGCTGAAGTATTTGTCAAATTGTAAGGGCTCAAAAATTCAATTATACCACAACATTGCTAAAACCCTAATTTCCACAAAAAAATTAGGGAAAATTGGTTTTTAGTCATACTTTTTCAAAATAATTCAGATTCAGTTGACCAAATCTTGGTAATTGATTTTTAGTAATACTTTTTTAAAATAATTGAAAATCGGTGTCATTTTAGTTTCCTTAAAAGTTTCTTCCAAAAATGCCCTCAAAAAATTTGCAAACCTCACTTATAACAAAATGATTGAAAAGGTTTTCAATGTCTTTTGAGGGCATTTTTTGAAGAAACTCTTAATAAATAGTAAATGACATTGATTCTCAATTATTTTAAAAAAGTATCACTAAAAACCAATTACCAAGGTTTAGCCAATTGAATCTGAATTATTTTGATAAAGCATCACTAAAAACCAATTTACCCAAAAAATTATCATGAAATTTTGTCTTTAAAAACATTTCATTTTGTGGTGAAAAGTATGGGTGCTTATCGGGCCGTGTCGAACACACCTGTGGGCCGGCCTGGCACGGCACAGCACTGTAGACGTGCCTTGCGAGGCCCCCATTATAGGGCACACGGCCTGGCGGGCCGAAGCCCATTCGGCACGGCCCGCGTTTGACGCGGGCCTCTGGGCCGCCTACGTGCTGGCCCGGCGGGGGGCCCGCATGGCCTGCCAGGGGCTAGCCAAACGACTAGCCCCATTAAGCCCCAAAAAAGTGATTTTTGGGACTTTTTTGACTGTTTTACCCCCCAATAGCCATATAACAGCAATATTAGGGGGGTATGCATGTAATTGATTGTAAACGACAATTTCCACCCTTCCAACTGCCAAATAACAATCATATTGGAGGGTAGAGGTGGTAAAAACCTAGTTTTGGTTTTCTATAAATAGCCTAACCCTTCCCACTCCAAACCACACCTCTTCTACAATCTCTTACTCTCTTCTACAATCTCCTTTACTCTTTTTTAAATTATTCAAGCATCAAAAGTGGGTGCCAACCTAGTCGGGATGTGCTCATAATATAGTGATGCAGTATTATTTGTACAATTGTATTATGTATCACCAATGCAAAGTTGTACTTGTACTTGCAGGAATTAATTTATTTACATTTTTGAGCAAAATCTATCCTATTATGTGTAAGACAATTTTGTTAATTTTTCAGAATTTTTTACCATTTTTTTCTTATTTTATGGATTTAAAAAAAAAAAGGGCTTGGTCAGTTTGGCTAGGTGGCGGCCTGCCAGCCTAGTGTGCCAGGGCCGGCACAGCACGGCCCAGCCCTGGGCGTGTCACAGGCTGGGCCATGCCGAGGTATTTGGCCAATAGGCCGAGCGTGCCACGTGCGTGGCCCCCCTGACACGCCTCAGTCGTGCCCGGGCAGTGCCAGGCCAGCCCCTTGAGCATCCCTAGTGAAAAGTCAACAAAATTTCAACAAAAAAAGTTTGACTTTGCGTAAAGATTGATATTTGGGTCTTTAATTTTATGGTTTCGGATCCAAATGAGCCATGGAACTCAAGCCTAATGCTAAGAACTAAAAATTGTAACAAAATATATCTTTCATCTATGATTTGTCTAAAATTGGGCAACTTTGGAGTGTCTACAAGATCAAAGCCCATTTGCAATTAAGCTATTTTAGCCCTCAAATCAAAGATTTTGAAGAGAAGAATAAAAGGAAGTACAGAGATTTGTACCATGCTCTTTTTATAAATAAAATAAAATTTTATTTTTAGAAATGATTTTGGTCAGTTTATTTTCAAACGTACATATTTGTGAATACAACCGAGAGTATCATTTCCAAGTCTTCTCTCTCAGGTTGCATTTCTAGATCTCTTCCTTTTTTTCTCACATGTCCAAACCTTCAAACAAAATAATAGTAATTAATGATTAAGAGACTTGTATTATAATTAGGATTAGGGTTTCAAATATTAAGAATAATTTTATTTAACTATCCCTGAGCTGCCTCATAAGTTTAAAGCTTAAAACGCATTGGACCTAACCTCAGATCCAATCGCTATAATTGGGTCCATATTGCTTATTAAGTTTAATAATTAATATTAATCGATTAAAGAATTTAGGAAAAGACTAAAGTGCCCTGAGTTTAATTGACGTCTCCGATCAGTTGTTTAAAACATTGGAATATTCACAAAACCCGTCTGTCCGCGTTGTAGATCTCTCTCTCTCTATCTCCCTCTTGCGCTCTCTGTGCGTCTCAGTTAAAAGCTCGAGCAAGAAACCGCGGACGAGTCGCCCCTGCAAATTCTCATGGATCTGGATCAATGGATTTCGAAGGTTAAAGAAGGCCAGCATTTGATGGAAGACGAGCTTCAGCTTTTATGCGAATACGTAACTTTCTGAACTCATCCTCTCTATTTGAATCTCTCTCTTAGGGCTTCTTAACTCGATTCTCTCATGGGCCAAATCACGGTTTCATGGATTTTTGGTTCTGGCAGTGACATTATGGATTTTGTATTTGTTTCTGCTTTTTCTAGTGATTTGTTGATGCTTTGGTCGAAATAGTTGCATCCTTTTCTCGTCGGATTTCGTGTATATATATATATTTATTTATTTATTTATTCAGAGCACTCTTGAAGGTATTTTTTGGTCTTTACTCGCGCAAGAACCCTAGCCTGTTATGTTTCTTCCCATGCTATAGAAGGGAATTTGTTTGATTTGTAGTTACATTTACTTAGCTTTCATTCTTGCTGATATGACATGGAGGTCCACTCTATGGTCTGCCATGGAAGATTAATTTGACCCCAAACGTTCCGCAAGGATCCTGGTAATTGAAATCTGAACTGTTTACTGCGAGAATATGAACTTCATTGTTACGAGAAAATGAACTTCATTGATGTGCCATTTGAATATATAAAGAAAATAAGTGACGATATTCTTTTATTCTTAGACGAGCCTTATTTTGGTTAGTGTGATACTTGTTTTTCATTAACTGTTAAGGGTATCATTTCTTTTGTCGTTTATAACATTTGAAATCCAAAGTTTTAAAGAAGATTTTTTACATTGTCTTTTTATTATAGGACAATTATATTTTTCGGGATGTTAGTGAACAAAAAATGGTGATTTGGAAAGCAGGGGAACTGTCTATTGTTATTCCTGCAGTGGTTCTAATGCCAAGATGGGTGCATCAAAGAATGCTATGCATGCGGTTCAAAGAGGGCAAAGGTCTTCCAACAAGTTTTTTTTTTTTTTTTTTTGTATTAGGTTTGAAGCCATTGTTAGAACTAGTTTTGCTCTGAGTATCCCGTGTATTAGTGATCACATGTCTGTCTAAGGTTTGCAATATCGCCTTTATGATGTAGGAAAATAGGAAAAATTGAGGTGTTATACGTGGGTTTATGAAATATGTAAAATAAAGCAATAAGCAGAATGAGAAAGAGGGGTACATAAGGAAGAAACAAGGTAATAGGTACAATATCATTAATGCCGTTGGCATTATTTACTAAACAACATTTTTCAGCTCTGCCATGTATGTCATAAGTGTCATTTGGTTTTAATCAACTTGAATATATTTTGGTACAAGAGCTTGAATCTACAAGGAGTACGAAGTTTTGGATTTGGTGAGCTCAATAAATTAGGAGTGAAAGAAGTGTTATAAATTTATAGTATAGTAGTCCAGTGGATATGATATTCTAGATTAAACAATATCACATCAAGGGAATTCTTGTATATCAAAGCTTAATATGCTTAACAATGTTATGACATCCATTTAAAAACTTTATAGGACATCATACAGTCTAGAATTCTAGTAAATGTTAAATCTCTGATGTGAAAAAGGATAAAGCTAATATCCAAATATTGCACTAGAATCTGATGAGTTTTGGTCTCTGGAACATGTCCAATATGGGCATGTACTTTTTTTTGAGGGGTGCACAGCATATACTTGAATGGTTATAACTTGTTTAATCTACATGAAAGATTTGGTGGAAAATGTGCATTTAATATGCTGCCCATTTTAAGTGATTGTAGGTTGTAAAATTAGGAAAATATTTTAATGACTATAAATATTCTTTTGATTGTAGCTTAAACTATTACTGCTTCTTGAAAGGAATTATTGTCATTTTTCATCTGCTTCATTCTAAAAGCAATGGTCATAGTTGAGGTAGTCTTTTGGAGCATTCTTGGCCTCTATGTTATTGGCTATGCTAACATCCTGTCCTGGAAAAATTGATCATGAAAAGCTCGCTACCTCCCATTTTGGCCGTGATAGTCACTGAAGATCCTTTTCATTGTTAGTTTAGTTTCTTTGCTTCATTTAAAGATTCTTCTTCTTCTCTCCCCTTTTTCTTGTCCAATGTCGTAGC
Organism: Buxus sempervirens; assembly: GCA_947561395.2. Lineage (NCBI taxonomy): Eukaryota > Viridiplantae > Streptophyta > Magnoliopsida > Buxales > Buxaceae > Buxus > Buxus sempervirens. The sequence goes on from OX387185.1 coordinate 14,541,153, forward strand.
ACTTTTTAGTGTTCATTTGGGAATTTGTACTAGTGTTTCTGATATGAGGAATACTTTTGGCAGAGGAAAGTGTCTGATTAAAAGTTTTTATTGCTCAAAATTGTTTTTTGTGTGTGTGTGTAGGGTTGCACGTATGTAGGGTTTCAATTATATCATGCTTGAAGTAGGTTGACAGCCATTTTCTCTTTTTGATGTGTCATGCTTGTCACTTTCTTTTGCTTTTGCATTTTCATATTTAAAATGTTTACGAAGAATGGATTTTATGCTTTCTAAATGTACTGTACCTTATTTTCCCCTTTGCTTTCCTCCAGAAAGCTATCTAGGATTGATCGATTGGAATAACTTATTGAGATGCAAAGTTAACCCAAATAACACCTAAAGAACTTGAATGATAAGTCATTTCCTCAGTTCTATAAAATAATCACAGACGGTTCAGTTATACAGTTGACTTATTCTGTAAGCCCTCAAGTTTGTCGGAATTCAATCCCATGCTGTAACAAGGTCTTCAACCAAACATCTAAACATTTCCCCAATTGTTGCTCACTTTTCAGTTACTTCTAAGGGTGCTGTCTATGTTACATTAAAGGTGCTCACCTTAGTGTCTAGGCAGCTGCTTTGAGAACTGGGAATGTTTTTTTTCTGGGATCCACACCATGCTGTTTTTGAGAGAGAGAGAAACCATATTCTTGCCTAAGCCAGTTTTTGTTCTCTCTAAGTTCTGAGATTCTAATGAGGTTTCAATGATGTTCAATTAATTCTTGTTTCATATAGTTACTTATATCTTATATATGTTATTAGCTAATATTGATATTTTTTTTATGATTAGTAGACACTATTGATGGTGCTGTCTTATTTATGTTAGCCGTTGTTTTGATGTCCCAAACATTCCCTTTTCAAAGGAAATCAAATTTCCCATACATAGTTACATAGAAATCTTTGTTATCCCAAAGTTTTTTGATAAGGTTTTACTGGAAATATTGAAAGAAGTGAAAGTTCCAGAGAAAAATTTCCCAAGATTTTGCTATTCCAATGGTGAAAATTTCTCTTGATTTTCAACCATTATATTTGGGAATCAGCAACTAAAAATCATGAATCTGGAGTAAAGCAGGTTTGAAAATTCTTCAATCTGCACTTAATTCACAGGTAAGGATAATGATCTTTCTTGTGCCACTATTGTAACTTTAATTAAAATGCTTACAAATATAATGTCTAAATAATTTCCAATTGTTAGGCCTTCTTTTGCATTGGTTCCTAAAAGGAGAAGCGTTTCCTTTAGAATTGATTTTGATGAAGCATTTTGTAAAATTGGTTCATATGTATGATAGTGTTTGATACATGATCATTCGTGAAGTGCCATCATGTCTTAAAGGTTACAATGGCAGGGTGGGTATTATAGAATAATGTGAGCACCAATTAGTCTCAACAAAGATAGTTGGGTGATTAAACTGGTTTTCGCAAAAAGAAATTTGGAGAAATAGAGAGTCAACTACAATAAACTTAGGTTTTCAGTTGACTTTGTTTGAAATTTCTTTTCAAACATGTTCACCAATCAGCAATGTGCATTGCAAAAGTACTTTAGGCCCAGGAATCACTTCCAAGGCTCAAAGAAGCAATGCAAAGAACACCTTAACATCACACTTCAGATATTACCTAACAGTAAAAGCTTCTACCAGTATAAATAATTACATGATTAATTTTAACAATTATAAAAAATTAAATTTATGAATAGTTTATTCCTAAATAGTATTTTTGCAAGCTATATGTAGTATTTATAATAATAATTGCATAATTGTTTTTGCAACCATGTGTCTTCTTTTATCTTTAATTTATATTAGCGCCAAAAAGGTTTTATAAATTTTGTCATTTGGGCTGTTATGTGGGCTCCAAGGTGTTATGCAGGACTATTTCCTGGTTGATTTCTGACCATGTACAATTTCATTTTTTTTAAACTTAGCCTGTATAAAATTACTATATCCTTCATGCCTTATCCAAGCTTTTTATTGTCCTGATTGATGATTAATTTCTTTCCCGAATCCATCTAATTTTTTTGGCTGTACTGACATGCATTGTACATACAAAGAATGTAAGAGCTGAAATATATTGTCAAGAAGGCAATTAAACATCTCTCTTCTCTGTAATAATTTCTATCAATGCTGTATATTGATTGCAAATTTTAATAAATAAAATAACTGGAGCAGATCTATCAGTGCTCAATGTTGGTTATAAATATCAATATTTGTAATGTTAGTGTTGTTTAAGTCGCTTGCCTGGGCCTCTAAGCACTCACATGGGCTACCACCTAAGTGTGTAGGCTTTTTTTAGTGACTAGATGATGTTGGTCCAATGAGCTTAAAATAGGTTCTTATATGGGTTTTCATGCAGTTACCTGGTTTTAACAGGGACTTTTACTTTATTAGAATCCATATATGCTAACATCTTGTTGTTTGTTATTTTTTTCTACTTATTGGTATGAATTATGTTTTTAATTTCAACTTATCATCTATTACTAACTAAATTTTTTTCCTGGTAATATGAAATTTGTATGATTTATAATTTTATACCAATTATAATGAACATTACACAATTACATCAACGACTGTAGAGAATTATGAATTATTTATAGGTATTACTTGTTACAAAAATGTGTTTTATATTAGCTTAGCACCTACTACATATGTATAATAATTTGTTAAGTGTATAAATATATTAATTTAGTCTTACACAATCTGTATCCTCATATTATGTAATCAATATAGCTTATTGCTAGTAATATTTTTGTATTTGTTATTTACTTACATTATAGATTGATAACAAAATTATATAATTACGTTACCTGGTTGCTTGGGTTCACCTAAGTAACAGGCAGGTCTAACGTGCTGGCTTGCCCAAGGTGTTTTGACAACCATAATCATAGAGTTTGACATAATAAACTCTGTTTTTTTTTCTTTTGTTCGTTGTAATTTTCCAAGGGTTTGTTTCAAATGTTGACTATTTATCTTTTTTTGGTCATTCTTCTTTTTCTATCTTATTCTGAGCTTCTCAGGTAAAAGAGATCCTTATTGAAGAGTCCAATGTACAGCCTGTAAATAGTCCGGTCACTGTCTGTGGTGACATTCATGGCCAGTTCCATGACCTGATGAAACTTTTCCAAACAGGAGGTCACGTACCAGAAACAAATTACATCTTTATGGTAAAATTTATCATTTCTATTGTAACAGAAGTATTCTGGTGAACCTATGGTGTTGCACTTATATATGTTCTCTGTGGTTCTCATATCTTCCCAAATTTTGGCAGGGTGATTTTGTAGATCGAGGTTATAACAGTCTTGAAGTATTCACAATTCTCTTACTTCTTAAAGCAAGGTGTGCATTATAATACAGAGCCATATTCCTTCTTTGTGCTGCAGGTGTTCCTTATGTAACAAATCAACGTCCTGCAAGAAACATTTTTATATTCTTGTTCATGACTGTTCAGAGAAAATTTTGTGAGAAAATTCAGTTAATATTCCCTATGTTTCTTGTTAGACATATTCCCTATTTTGTGAATGGAATGGTTCCATGCAAGTTTGTTTTTCAATACGTAGAAATATATATAGATATAGATAGGTACTTCAAACATCTTTTACTTCTAAGAAATAACACTAAATCCTCTGTTTGATATTTGTGCATGTTAATAGATACCCGGCTAACATAACACTCTTGCGTGGAAATCATGAAAGCAGGCAACTGACTCAGGTATGCTCATATGTTATATTATGACTCTTTGTTGTATTTCTGGATTGTGTTGTAGACCCAGTAATTGCTTAAGTTGGCTGATGGGGAATCTTCAGGTACAGTTCAAAATTTTTTTTCCCTCCTAAATGAAGATTTATTTCTAGTAAAAGAAAGCATTATGTGATGAGAATACAATCATCCCAATCCACCATAAACAGGGCCATAGTCCATGACCTTCAACCCTACATCAAGTAAAAACGTCGTTTGGAGGGAGACCTACAAACAATTCAGATCGTTAATGCCCGATTTAGCCAGTCTATATGCTAAAATTCGCCGATATGGGTTCTTTCTTAAACGAAGTATTCAATTTAAATTCAAGAACTATTGACTTAAGCATGTAATGCCTCATCTTCTATGGGACCTGTGTACATGATGTCACACACCGAATGATTGCATCAGTCTTCATCTACCGATAGACCAAGCCTTACTTCTTTGCTATTTTGAGTCCCTGAAAACAAGCCAAAATTTCAGGCATAGTGGATACCTTCTCCTATAGATCTAGAATAAGCAAAAATAGCTCTTCCTAGGGCATCTCTGACAACACTTGCTATACCCAGAGGCCTTGGGTTCCTCATGGAACAGCTGTTAATGTTCAACTTAATGCTTTTCGTGGGTGGCAGACGCCATTATACTGAAATATTATATTTTCTGAAGCTGAAACTCCCCTGATGTCAGGATACACCAAAACCCAGAAGCTAACAGATGCCATGATGTTGTCAATAACCATTGCCATGGGGGCAGCTCTTATCTTAAAATATCATCCTATTCCTTTCTTTCGAGATATGTCACACAGCGGCATGGAAAAGAAAGGAACAAATACTGTCTCTTTATGTTTTAATCCTGGAACCTCCATTGTGAAAGGGAGGCAAGATGGAATCCGGCCTGTCCCATGTGAACATCCAATGAGAGAAAAGGGATAACTACAAACTTATGCTATAGCATGACAGTGTAAGAAGAGGCGGTGCCAAGGCTTTGATTCTAATTAATTATTCTCAGTTAGTCGTCCTATATAGATCTTGAAGCTTATATCATATCTTTATGTTTCTATTTTACAATGAAATAGTGATACCTTGGACACTTATGTTTCTGTAGGAGTATTTTTAGGATGAAATTTCGTCACATCTTGAAACTTTCTTATCCTTTCTTTCCAACTAATTTTCTTATGCAATTTTCAGCAAATACATTATATTTACTAGTACTCTTACAATAAGGAAATGTAAGTATTAGAAGTTTCACCAACTTGGTGTGGTGCAAGTATTAAATTTTAATACTTAGCTTATGGAACCGAAATTTTGAGCCATTTAGCCAAGGGTGTCTGGAGTTAATGAGGAAGAGCTCGGGGGACCATTTTCTGTATCAATGATTTTTTTCTCCTATGTGAAACTGTTTCCTGGTTCTGTTGTTTTAATACTGATTTAGTGTGTGAGAGTAAATTTTCACCCTCGTATCTTGCAGTAGGCAAAGAAAATAAAACATGATACCATAAGCTTAGAGAGTGGGGGGGGGGGGGGGGGGGGGGGGAGAGAGAGAGAGAGAGAGAGAGAGAGAGAGAGATTAGCGTCTTTGTATCGAATTTAATGTTTCCTTATTCCAATTTAACTGTTCTTGAGCTGCTAATTATTTTGCAACAACCTCTTGGACCCTTGATATGATAACAACAAAAAATCTTGATATATGGATTACTGCTTATTAAAAAGTTTAGCTATCTTTGGTAAAAGAAACTTTTCATGTGGGGCTTAAGCACCATCTAAACTTTATGCTGGTTTCAATTTACAAATTAGTCTCCTTTTGTAAGAAACTTCAAAACAATGAAATATCTTTTTAAGCTAACAGTTGACATGCATTGCTCTATGGTTGCTAGAAGCTGTGATACTTGGCTGTCCACTGTACTCTCATACTTGATATGACATAAATATGATACATACATATTCAATATTTAAAGTTGGTCTCCACTTGTTTATGCAAATTCTGTTTGATTGGGTACACATCGTGCAAGGTTTTAACCTTTCTGCTTTAGTCAACATTATCTACATATAGGTTTCTGTAGACGAATCTCTGATTCCTAAAGGTCACTCATAATAGATATTGCAGAACTACATTCAAATTTGTCAAATCTTCTACAAATATTTATCAATACTTGATACTATAACATGATCTGAAACCCTTAATTAAAAGCTTTCCATTTGCATCTCAAAACACACATCCAGCATGAGCGTTTATTTAAAAAGGATAAAACTGATTCTTTTGTGTAAATTTAGTTTATTATTACATGTTGACTTCTACTGTGCTATAATTCAAGTTTATAATTTTTTTTTAAGGTTGAATGGTTTTATATTATTTTATTTCATCTAAGTGATGGAATGGGTAAATAGCTTGCTTCTTTTTGCACACACACACACACACAAAGAAAAAGAAAATGTAACTTCCTTTTCTTTGATGAATAATGAAGATGTGTATATATATAAAATGGAAAATGAAATGTACAATAATCCTATGCTGTATGTGACATAGACCTCAACATCAAACATCCATCCCTCAAAAGAATATCCGAATACATCCACCCCATAAACCCATAGATCCACCCTGTGAGCCACAACCTACTCCACACCCACCATGCCTTAGATTGTAGCGGAATAAGCCGTTCCACTGCTTTCCAAGGCCATCTCTCACCTAATGAAGTTACCATCTGCAATGTTCTCGACCAAATCTGCCCCATTCGTCGTCCCTACCCCCAAAAAGAAGTTGAAAAACACCTTCTATACCAATCTCCCAATATCTCCGTGGCACCTTTCCCCTGGAATTCTGGAAGAATTGACACCAAACGTAACTTTCTGATGAATGAATTTTCATTCACCCACACCTAATGGGTGATCTTTCTTAGCGGAGTTTCCTAATTGTAACAGATGTTGGTCAAATAGATCCAGGGGCTAGATAAATGCTCAGATTTAATTCTTATTCTAAGTATATGTCTGGAATGGAAGAAAAATTTCAGGTATTGTCTGACAGAATTGTATTTTATGTTCTATGACTACCAATACGTCATTAAAAGAGCTGCAAAAAAAGTATTAAGACTTGAAACGGCCCTTATAAGGAGCAAACCTAGAAAAAGTAGAAATGAAAACAAAACAGTTCTGAAAGGTGATGAATTGATTTGTAGGAAGGATACTAAAAGGAAGTTGGAGGAGACAATCAGATTGGAGGAAATCAATTGGAGACAAAAGTCTAGAGTCCTATGGCTAAAAAGAGGGTGATGGGAATACCAAGTTCTTTCATCGAATAGCTAATGGAAAGAGAGAAAAATGCACTAAACCAAGTGAGTCTTGAGGGAAGACTAGTGGAAAATCAAAAAATGATTGTAGATTGAATTACTTCATTTTATTCAGCCTTGTTCTCTTCTGAGGAAATGTTTACCTTTAATTTGGGACATTTGGAGTGTCAGAAGCTAAATGAGGAGGAAAGGCTATGGCTGGAAAGAGAATTTGAATTGGAGGAAGTCAAGAAGGCAGTTTTTTCACTAGGGAAAGACAAAGCTCCAGGCTCGGATGGCTTTACAATGGCCTTCTTTCAGGAGTGTTGGAATGTTGTTGGTTCAAACCTTGTTGAAGTGCTTAGGGAATTCCATGAGTTTGGTATAAGTAATAAATTAACAAATGCCACTTTTTTGTGCCTCATCCCTAATGCCAAGTAGCTGTAGATGTGAAGGAGTTTTGACCCATTAGTTTGACTACTAGCTCGTACAAGATTATTGTAAAGATTTTGTCCTTGAGATTGAAAGAGATTGTGGGGACGCTCATTTCAGAAAACCAAAGTGCATTTGCCAAAGGCAATCAAATATTAGATAGCGTTCTTGTGGCAAATGAATGCATTGAGGACTGCTTTAAGTCAGGCAAGTCTGGGATTTGCTGTAAATTGGACCTTGAAAAGGCATATGATTAGGTAGAGTGGGGATTCCTGGACTCAATGTTTAGATGGAAAGGATTTGGTGATAGATGGTGCAAATGGATCAAGGGATGCCTTCATAATGTATCCTTTTCCTTCATAATTAATGGGTTAGTGTCTGGTTTTTTTCCAGCATCTCGGGGCTTAAGATAAGGGGATCCTTTATCTTCGTTTTTTTTATAATTTTGGTTAGTGATATCCTTAGCCGATTGTTTTCCTTGGGTGAAAGTGTTGGACTCATTAGCGGGTTAAGAGTTGGTAATTCTAAAGTCCTAGTCTCTCATTTTGCAATTTGTAGATGATACCATTGTGTTTCTTGAAGCTTCTCAAAAACAAGTGTTTTGGACTAAATGCCTGCTAAAATGTTTTGAGTTCCTATCTGGCCTTAGGGTAAATCTTGATCAGAGTAAAATGTTAGGAATTTTGGTAGATTCAGCTACTCTTTTTGCATGCTCTTTGATGATGGGGCATAAAATCATTGTAAGCAAATATGGCATTTATAGAAATGGGCGAGATATCAGCCCAAAGGCAAGCATCCGCTGTGGAAGGCGATTTCCGCTCTTTCATCTCATTTCTACCCTTTGGTTAGGTATGCTCTTCATTCTGGTTCATCTTTGAGTTTTTGGGAGGATTGGAGGTGAGGCTCGTCAAGTTTTTCTATCACCTTCCTCAGGTTATATTTTGTGCGTTTGATACCCTATCCACTTGTATTTGATATACTATCTTGGGATTCTATGGGCTTGTCATGGAATTTGCAATTCCGTCGGGATTTGAGTCCTTTAGAAATGGAGGATCTTAGTTCTTTGTTAAATCAACTTAACCTTATCACCATTGATTCTGCCTTTTTGGATTCGCGTATTTGGTCTTTGTCATCCTGTGGGTCCTTCTCCACATGCTCTTTTTTTAATCATTTATGTTAGAGTAATAACATTGGGCCCTTACCATTCTCTCCATGTTTTCTTTGGCATGCTCCAGCCCCTCCCAAAGTTCTTACATTCCTTTGGGTTGCTTATCTTAATGGTACTAGTACTCTTGATAATCTCCAAAGAAGAAGGAAGGGTCTAGCTATCTTGCCTAATGTTTGTATTCTATGTCTTAAAGAAGAATGTGGATCACATTTTCTTGCATTGTGAGCTGATTTCAACTCTTTGGTCTCACTTTTTGGGGCATCTGGATATTAGTTGGGTTCAGCCGAGAACTCTTTCTGATTTTTGGTATCAGTGGTGATTTCCATTTCTCGGAAAGAAGTGTAAATTGATGTATCAAGTAGTTTTTGTGCTACAATATGGCTATGGTTAGCCCGGAATCGGTGTATATTTGATGGAGGCTGTATACAAAAGTATAGAATTATAGAGGATATTGTTGTGCGTGTAGCAGATTGGGTCAGTACCAGGGAGGAATTCAGATCTACCTCAACAAGTGATATCTTGCGAGATTGGGCTGCTGTCTCTCTATTGGTTTAGAGTGGTCCAGATTTGGTGTTTTTTTTCAGGATATATTTCTTGGTGTTTGTATCTTTTGTTTAGCTGTTTCTGTAGTTCTTGCTTTCTTTTTTTGTTTCCTCATATTTCATGGGGTCTTGTATTTCCTCTCTTCCCCTCAAGTTTTAATATATCCTTCATTATTCATAAAAAAAAAAAAAAAATTGCAGTATTATTACCCCGATGACATGTCTCCTGAAGTCAACATGCTGAATTGTGACTTGTGAGCACCTTTCTTGTCTAAACTATCAGCTTTCACAATTCTGTGAACATTGGAGAGTGGGATTTTCATCCCATTGGAAACTTAGATGAACTAATCTTCCATAATTCTCAAGTGTTTGAGCTAGCAAAGAAATGACAATAGAAGAATATCGCTCTGCCTTTAGGAGCAAATAAGCAGGAGATCTTGTCTTTCTGATTCCAAGCACAGGTGCTCGCTCATCATCTCTGATAGCATCCCCCTCTATATGGGGCTATGAAAATCATGAATGATACTGATGCTGGGGTTCCGGATGTCATGAATACCTGAAAGGCATAGATTACACAAATAATGTCAATCTATTTTTAACTTGATTTATCCCTCCCTGGGTAGAATCTTAAGCTCAGACGACCATATCAGACCATGGGGAAGATAGAAGTCATAAATCACCTCCTAAAAATCTTCATCGTTGATGAGTCTTTGAGGTAGGGTAGTATGAGAAGCCATGACTCAACCATCACTATTGCAAAGTCAATGGTTGATTGAAGCGTAACTCTCACATCCAACAAAATATTCCCTTCACTTTCCATTCAGACAAATTTTATGACTGAAGAACAATTATTTTGTACATCAGTCTGCTGCTATTTTCTAGGTGAGGGAATCTCCACTGATCAAGCAACAAGTGGAAGGTTCCCAGTATAACCCACATATGCTATATGCCCGCTTCACAATGAGGAAAGAGATAATTTGTTAACGCCTTAGAATCTCTTTTACTGTAGTGGAATATTGTAGCATGTTATTGTAGTTGTTATTATCCATAACATTCATGTTATTTTAGTGATCACTGTTCATGTTGCTGTAATAAGTACCATTCATATTATTCTAGTTTTTCGTTTGAGGGTATTTTAGTTTTTGTGTATATGTATTTAAGTTACCATGTAGAGTTGAGATTTATTAATATTAGGGTTAATATGATATATAAGAACCCTTTTGGAAATTGAAATCAGTTTTCATTCTACTTTAGCTTATAATTGAAGTAAGAATTTTTTTTTCTTTTTTCTTTTTTAAAATCCTGGCTATATAGTGTGGAAGATAGATAGCTTTTTTACTTGTTTTTTTGCCCTGCATTTGGATTGGATTGTTGTTGGCTTGAGTGAGTTTCTTGGTGTCAAATTTTAAACTAGGCCAAAGATATTCCTCTTTTCTTGTTATGAAAATAAGGAGAGAGCAGGTATCTAGGTTGAACAAAGAACAACAAGGGAAGATGTTGAGATGCAAATGATGATTGAGCAACTTACACAAGAGGTGCAGGTGATATTATGGAAAGAGCATTGGAAGCTTGAATATAGGTAACAAAATTAACCCTAAGCAACTAGATCTATCATAAAGAGCATTTCAGGAATATGGAATATATTCTGAAGATGGAAAACCCATTCCATGTTTCTATTGTTGGAAAGGAAAGTGAAAATTATGGACTAAATGAGCAGTTTTGTGGGGAACTTGATTGAGGTAGAATAAGGATTGTGGTGCCTTGTCTTGAAAGTGGATATCATGCTGAGGATTTTCTTGATTGAGAAGACACTTAGGAAAATTATTTCCAGTGAAATTCTGTGATTGAAGATAGAAAGTTTGTGCTTGTAAAGATGTCTTTGAAAGGTTTTGTTCTACAATGTTTAAATTTTACGATAAACAACACAATAAGGAAAATGGTATATTAGCTGTTTGGAGCACATGAAGATGAAATTGCATCAGCAATATATCTACAGGCTGATTGTATCATGGGATGCAACAGTGTGATATAATGTGCTGGAGTGTACAGTTTAAAGAATTGTCTACTTGTGTGGGGATAAAGGCCAATGAGAAGTAAACACCAGGATATCTTTCTGATTTGAGAATTTCAAATAGAGATGGGATAAGAATTACTGGAGTTATCCATTCTGAGGACGTTTACATAAACTCAAGGATACGTAGCTTATCTTGGCCCATGATAGAGCACTCAATTTTTTTTTATATAATTACAACCAATACTAGGAGTTTGGGTGCTAATAGGTATTTACAGCTGGTCAAATGACGACTAAAAATGTTGCTGCATCATTGGGTTTATGGGTCTTAGACCAAAGAGAGGAGTTGTTGGGGTTGAAAATGGAAAGGAACCAGCAAGGGCATGGTTGAATACTCAAACTAGTATCAATTCTTTATGTCAAAGTGGTTGGTCTATATCTTGTGCTTTCTCATGGAGTGGAATGTTTCTTATGAATTTAATCAAATCCAAGGGCACTTAATTGAAGTTTGATGACTGGGATGAGGAGTATTTGGAGCCAATTTGTTAACAGCATAATGATGAAGAGGTGGACCTCCTGCCAGTGGAGGATGAGAATTTGGTGGCCTGATGGGTGATGGCTACACCCAAGGTTGACAAAGTTGAAGAATGAAGCAACGTGGGAACGTGTGCAACATTATTTTGGATGGTGGCAGCATATAGTATCTAATGAGGCTATGGACAAGTTGAAATTGATCGAAAAGCATATCAACATTCTGAGAATATGGCTAGACTCCAGTGAGGTAGTGAAGTTCCTGTTACTACTTGTTACCTGGTTCAACATAATCTAGGTGGTAAATGTAAGGAGGCATGGTGTGGTGTTTTAATAATGGATACGTTCCATGATATGTAATTAATTTTGCCCTAGGGCTTCACTACCAAACTGGGCAGCATAAGGAATGGTACTAAATTATTGCATTAAGATGAAAAGACAGGTATAAGAGTTGATTGCATAGCATGTAGTGCATGAAAGATAGAGTACATGTGTTGTACCTGTTTTACTTATATTGAAGAATGATGATTTTTGGAGAATGTGTGTATAATTGTGGTATAAAATTTTACTTCATATGATGTAAGTTAACTTCATAGCTGTGCAATTCATGGAGGTTCCTCAAAAGGAGAAACGCTGTGTTAATCTGAAGAAATGCTCTATTATATGGGTCAATGTCGTGCTTTGGGGATATTGCTTAGTAAATTGATTGAAGCATGATTTAAAGAGAAAGAAAGTGGTCAAAGAATGGTCTACACCTCAATCCATGTGAGTTTTTGTAGTTTCCATTGGTTGGATTCTTTCTGAGGTATATCAGGAAGTTGAAGTTATTTATAAGCTTGCTACTAAATGATTGAAGGTACCAGGGTCCAAAGTTTTTAGATAAAGCTTTTCATCAGATTGAAGTCAGAAACGATAAGTTTAGCAAACCACTATCAACAGCTTAAAGAGTTAAGTTGATCAAATTTTGGTTCATTTGATAGAAGATGGGTTTCCAATTTGGCTTAATTTAAGCTGAAGTCTAGGGATATTTAACCATGCAAGATTGTAAAGAAGATTAGCTTTGATGTTATTATGGTGAATCTTCCTGACGAATTATGGATCAATTCCATCTATGATGTATTAGGTTTATGTGATTTGAATGTGTTTGATGTAGTTGAAGATCAGAGAATTGTTCGAACAGAGTTTTAGTCAAATGCCAAAGAAGCAAAGGAAGGTACTCTAGGATGTGTTTGACATGACGGAAGCTTGTTCAAAAAGGGGTAATCAATTACTGAAGGTTCATGATCAAGTAGCAAGGCAAACCTTCAAGTACAAGCACTTGGGTTTCAAACAAATTCATAGATCCAACTAGGTGTTCATTATGTCAAAATTTTCTTGTTGGAGTTGATTTCCTTTCAAACAAAAGGGGTTGATGCTAGAGCATCCTTTTTTCTCTCTGTGTACTATATCACTTAGTATTCATTTTATTGTAGCAGTTAGTGTTCGCATTATTTTATAAGGTACTGTTCTTGGTACTTTAGTTTTTAGTTTATGAAAATATATGACTTTTTATTTCATTCATGTAAGTTACAATGTAGGGTTAAAGTACATATGTTGTTTAAAGGTTGAGATTTTTGTCGTTCAGCTTAGTAGGGTATAAAAGAACTCCTTCAGAAATTGTAGCTAATTTTCATTCTACTTTAGTTATTATTGAAGATAATAGAATTTATTCTTGCTTGTTCAGCCAAATAGAAATTTTTTTTGATCGATCATAATGGAAATCTATTAAATCAAATCAAAAGGTTTTAGAAAACAGGTACATGAAAAGTGTATAATAACAGAAACAGAAACAGCAACTACAAAAGAAGGAAGTTTTCACGTGACAGAAGCTCCTGACTGTCTAAACCTCTACAAGAATCTGTACTTGAAGCCCAGAAAAGAAGACAGCTGAAAGATGATTCCTGTAATGCCCTTATGGAACTAGAAGCATCATTAAAAATTCTATATACCTCTCTTTCCATAAAGTCCAAAGAATAGCCGCTGGTGAAAAATTCCAGAGAACCTTGAGCCAAGAAACTCCTTAGCTAATACTCTACGACATAAGAACCTGATCCACTTCTTGGGTCTGAACCCATGACCTCCCAAATCTCGCTATGAAGGCTGACCAAATAGCATCCACCACCATACAATGGACTAGCAAGTGATTCACAGACTCCACCTCAGATTTGCACATTATACATCTATTTAGCAATGGCAATTCATGCTTCACGAGGTTGTCGATTGTTAATATTCTTCTTAATACCGCCGTCCGCACAAAGAACCCAACGTTTGAAGGAAGAGCCGGCTGCTACAGCTTTCTAGAAAGCTTGAAACTGATATCATTCCTATTCAAGCGAGTATAGAACTCTCTATCAGAAAATCTCAAGCCCTACTTCCCATCCATCTCATCTCATCTGAGTTCAAGCTAAGATGCTGATCATAAATGCTAGCTAAAATATGGGCTAGTGAATCCAATTCCCAGTCAAACAAATTACGCCTAAAGTTCAGGTTCCAACTTCCTAAATCAGAATCTTGATGACACAATTCTGAAATGTATGCTTGAGGCATTGCAGTTATGTTATAGATTTCCGGAAATCTTGTCTCAAGAGGCCCATTTCCACACCAAACATCATCCCAAAATCTTATGCGGTCACCTTTGCCCAATGTAAATCTTTATGAGAGAGTAAATGAGCAAACTTACTGATAGGCCTCCAAAGGCTACAAACCATATAGCCATTATGAGGAGAAGGCATCCAACTACTGGATTCATATCCATACTTGATTGCAATCAGGTTCCTCCACAAGCTGGAAACTTCTTTCCTATACTGCCAAGACCATTTAGATCGAAGAGAATGATTGAAAGTATGGAGGTTTCTGATCCCCAAGCCTCCATCTTCCTTGTCTTTACAAACATCTTTCCAATGGACCAAATGATACTTCCGAGCTTCATCCCATCCCTTCAAAAGGAAATTTTTTTGAATGTTTTCAAGTCTCTCTACTACAGATACTGAGGCAAGCATGGCGTATAGGTGAGTCAGGAGATTTGAAAGATAACTCTTTATGAGGGTCATCTTTCCTCCTTTGGACAAAAAGTTTCTTTTTCAAGAGGCCAACTTCCTTTGCATTTTGGCTATAACCGGCTCCAAAACGAACTTGAATTTGAAGGAAGCCCCCATTGAGAGGCCAAGATAGATGGTAGGAAGAGAACCAAGGCAAAATCCCAGAAAACTACATAGAGTGCTTACATCCGCAGCTCCGCGTACATTGAAAATCTCACTTTTGTGCAAATTCACCTTCAGACTAGAAATGGCATTGAAACAAGTCAGCAGAGATCTAAGAATGAGAATTTGGGAGGGCCTATCCTTACAGAATAATACAACATCATCAGCAAATAGAAAATGAGAAATTAATACACGACATCCACCAAATGAAACACCATCGAAACATCCTAAAGAAACTGCCCTATCCACCAGCCTACTAAATGCCTCCATGAAAATGATGGAAAGAAAGGGTGATAGAGGATCACCTTGCCTTAGACCTCTGGAGGACCTAAAAAAACCACAATTGTACTGTTCACAAGGATGGATAAAGAAGCTGAAGATATACAATAAGAAATCCACCTATACCATTTGGCACCAAAGCCCATTTGCTGAGAAGATACCTCAAAAACTTCCGATTTACATCATTACATAATCGTAGGCCTTTTCGAGGTCCAGTTTGCACATTAGCTTATCTTCCCCATTTCTTTGAATGGTTTCCAGCCATTCACTTGCTATCATTACCACATCAAGGATTTGTCTGCCACCACAAAAGCATTTTGGGATGGAGAAATAATACACGGGAGGACCTTTTGAAGTTGATTAGACAACAACTTTGCAACAATTGTGTAGAAACTACTCATTAGGCTTTATGCATCAAAAAAAAAAAAAAAAAAACTACTCATTAGGCTGATAGGATGATAATCCCTTAATGATGCCGGCCCTTCCTTTTTAGGGATAAGAGATATGAAGGTCGCGTTGGGGATTTTCTCAAAATGGGCTGAATAAAAAAACTCTTGGGCTGCCCCAGTGAAATCTTTCCCAATACAACACCAACATTTTTTAGAAATGCCATCGTAAAACCGTCAGGACCAGGAGCTTTATCTACATCCAATCCTCAAATCGTTTCCAGGATTTCATTTTCAGAGATTTGACTTTCTAACATCTCCCTATGCTCATCAGACAACAAATTGAACTCAAGCCCATCCAATAATGGTCTTACTCCCTCATTTTCTTCAAAAAGATTGCTATAGAAATCAAGAACTTCCTTTTTAATATCCTCATTCTCAAGGATCAATCAACCCTCCACTTCTAAATGATCAATAAAGTTTCTTCTCCCCCTTGCTAGAGCTGTTTTATGGAAGACACTGGATTTTTTATCACCCAGCTTAAGCCACAAGGCCTTGGCAGCTAATTTCAAGAGATGCAGCCACTTTCTTGAATTCTCCTTTCATTTTTTCCTTTTCCAGCCAATACACAAGGGACAATCTCCCTCCCTTTTCAGTTTGTTCCAGTACTTTTAATCTAGCCATAATGTCCTCTAGCTTCTTATCCACTCTCCCAAAAACATCCCAGTTCCTTTCTTTAATCTTTAGTTTCAAGGAGCATAATTTCTTGGAGAAAATATAGGAAGGAGTACCCTGAAAGTCCATCTCCTCCCACCACCTACCCACAAGGGAAAGAAATGATTCTTCTTCAAGCTACATATTTTGAAATCTAAGAGTACAAGCTTTTCGGAACTCATTCCCACTAGATAGCAAAATAGGATAATGATCGGAGAGGGATCTAGGCCAAGCTGATTCTGCAAACTTGGGGAATTTTTCCTCCTATTCCACAAACACCAAGAAACGTTCCAATTTTGAAAGGGCCGTGGATTGCTGATTTTTAGACCAAGTAAACTTTGTTCCTTTGAGAGGAACATCCAATAGCAAGTTATTGTTTATAAATTTTGAGAATTCTCTCATTGTCGGAGAGATATGCCTTTCCCCAAGCCATTCGGAAAGAAAACAGATGATGTTAAAATCCCCATCAATACACCAAGGCGTGCCTCTACCCTCTAACTTCTTGTAACTCTTCCCACGTATTTGCCGGAAGCTAAATGATCATTAGGGCCATAAACACCTGAAATAAACAACATATCACAACCTAATCCTTCTTTTAGCATAATAGATACAGTGAACTGACCCATCCAAACTTGAGCCTCCTAAAATTTTGCACTCTTCCATGTCATTATGAGACACCACACCCCCTCCCCCCCTCACGTGAAGCTCCTTGCACCAGAATGAAGACACAGTCAACATCTTTATTGCACCAGATGCTTTCCGTCACTTTGATGTCCACTACACTTAGTTTTGATTCTTGAAAGGATTCCACATGCTAATGCTAACCTTCACTCTAGCCTTTTTCTCTTGGGCATTTAGCCCTCTAACATTCCACAACAGGATTTTGTAGATCATGATGGAACTGCTTTCTTCTTCCTCACGCTGCTTCTCCCAACCAAATGGTCTCCTTTTGGATCTCCTCTTTCAATCAGAGACCAAGACAAATGGTTCAACTCCCTCTCAGCCTTCTTATTCCAGCCCTTACCTTTTCCCTCTTTGACTCAATAGCCGTAGAGAAGGCCTTTACCTTAGATTCAAAGCCTTCGAAAGACACTCCAAGGCCGTACTCAAATTCATAATATTCTCCATAACCCACGACGAAGCCTTCTCCGAAGAATCAATTTCCTGATTAGAAGACAGGCGGGCGACTTGATCCTGCCAAACTGCACTGATAGGAATCACTTCTGAAGGCTCTCCACACGACTTCGAAGGGGGCCCGTCCTAATCGGTCCTTGGAAAACAACGATAGAAGGGAGGTGAGATGGATCAGCCTTTGACTTATTGCTTCCATCACTTTCTGGCATGTGGCCTGACAAATATTCACACGACCCCCACCTGCCGCCACCTCAGACACAGCCACCTCGAAAACGTCTCTATAGGGATTAGGCGCAAACTCCGCTGTAGGCCAAGAGTCCTCCAAATTAGTTGTACTCCGCAAACGGCTTGAGTTATTAATAAGGATTGGCCTAGCATCACTTTCCATTGGAACTTCCGAGAGAGGAAAAAACTGCTCCAATAGCACCTCTTTGCAGCTCTCCAAAGAAGAATCCACCATCTGAAGGATGTCATGGCGAGATGGACTTAAAACAAGAGGAGGGCGATGGATTCTGAGTTGTTTGGAGAGTAGCACCTGGGTGGCTTTGACCAGGATTCCTGAGCTTAGAAGGAAAGAAGAGGCAAATGGGCTGGCCTTGGAGATTGGATCGACACAACAGGTTCACGACCATTCTCCAATGCGGGGACGGAAACCAAATTTGAATTGAAGTTGGATACCACGTTTGCATAGCTAGGGGATGACGTGGAACGATGCCCCACTCCCCAACCCCCACCACCCGCGTGCAAAGCAAAAACCCACCCAAAACAAAAGCTGTCTTCAACCTCTCGCCAAGCCAGTGGAAGAAAAGAGGTTTAAACGACCTCGATTAGGATTTCGTGATTCCGCGTACCATCCCATATCCCCACACATCTTGGAATTCGCCGAGCTAAACATTCCTCAACTCTTATTTCAAAGCTTCTAGTGAGAGGGCCTTTGGATAGGAAATGCCCCTCCTGAACCAATCTCCCACAAAAATCACCAATCAGCTCTAGTGATTTTTGAGACCACGGATGAAAAGGTAATCTTCTTACCACTAACCACAATCCACCTTTGACTCCTAGCTCCGAACCAACAGAGGATTTCGTGATGCCGCATTCCATCCCATATGCCCGCACATCTTGGAATTCGCTGAGCTAAACATTCCTTGACTCTTATTTCAAAGCTTCTAGTGAGAGGGCCTTTGGATAGGAAATGCCCCTCCTGAACCAATCCCCTGCAAAAATCACCAATCAGCTCTAGCGATTTTTGAGACCATGGATGAAAATGCAATTCTCTTACCAATAACCACAATCCACCTTTGACTCCTAGCTCCGAACCAACAGAGGATTCCGAGTCCATGGGGAAAACAATAGTGATAGATTCTGAAATGTCAAAACTCCTTTCAGCAATCAGGTGTTTACCTCCTTTGATTGCCAAAAAAAAAAAAAAGAGAATGGTAGAATGTTGCAACAAGGATATGAGAGGAGATAATTGTAGGATATTGGCCAACGACTCCCAATTACTTAGAGCCTTATCCAAAATGCACTGCAGAGGGAACTCCCACTGATTTCCACCAGATGACCTATGCTGATGAATGGAGACATCCGACATTGAACTAGAGTCCCACTTCAATCTTATTATTGTTAAACCACTCATAAAAAATTTCCATAGCTTTCGTGAACTTTCACTGATTTGGATGTTTGATTGCGATGGCCCAAAGCAAGTATTCTCATCTATTCCAAACACTTTCTTTCAGGATGAAATAAAACACTTTGACGGCCTCCAAGGGGGAACACAAAAAGCTTGCATAACCCCCCTCTTCCATTGCTTCCCTTCTCCAAAAGCAGAGTTCTCGATTTGCTCTTGAACAACCCCAGAAAGCCATTAGCATCTCTAACATGCTGCAAAGTCACCTTCTCATCAAACCATCGTCTCTCTACTCATCTAACACCATCGTTACTGTGGGAACACGGCCCGTGGGGTCAGTTTGGGTCAATGGAGTCGCCACCATCCATGGTTCAATTTTGGGTGTGGATGGACACCAAGAAAATTAATTAATCACATGAGAGTTTAAAATTTGGTTCAACCAGATTTCTGGGTTAGGGGATTCAATTAAGTGATTGGGAAGGTGTTAGGAACCCAACCACCCCTGGTTCAATTTTGGTTATGGATGGAGATCAAGAAAACTAATTAATCACATGAGAGTTTAAAATTTGGTTCAACTAGATTTCTGGGTTAGGGGGTTCGATTAAGTGGTTGGGAAGGTGTTAGGCACCCAACCACCCTGGTTCAATGAACCAGTTGCCTTATCTAAATTTCACCCTAAAAATAAATTATTTATTTACAATTTCAAAATTTTAAATATTTACAAATGCTAAGGAAAGTTCCTAAGTTTGTTAAATTTAATACTAGATAGTTATTTCTAAAATCCTAATATTTACAAATTTCTAAATATTAAAAAGGAAAGTTTTTAAATTTACTAAAAAAGGAAAATTTCTAATTTTCTAAATGTTTCTAAATTTGCTAATATACAAATCTAAAAAACAGGAAATTGCTAAGTTTGTTAAATTTTATACAAGTTAATTATTTCTAAAATCCTAATATTTACAAATTTCTAAATATTAAAAAGGAAAGTTTCTAAATTTACTAAAAAAGGAAAATTTCTAATTTTCTAAATGTTTCTAAATTTGCTAATATACAAATCTAAAAAAAAGGAAATTTCTAAGTTTGTTAAATTTTATACAAGTTAATTATTTCTAAAATCCTAATATTTACAAATTTCTAAATATTAAAAAGGAAAGTTTCTAAATTTACTAAAAAAGGAAAATTTCTAATTTTCTAAATGTTTCTAAATTTGCTAATCTAACAAAAGGAAAATTTTCTAAATATATTAAATTTTGTACAAGGGGAACATTTTTTATATCCTAATTGTTACAAATTTCTAAAAATTTTAAAAGGAGAAATTTACAATTCTTAAAGCCTTTGAAATTTTCTTCTTAATTATTTATTAACAATTTCCTACAATAAAAAACCTACTATTTACAAGTGTCTAAACAAACTATTCCTAAAATCCTAAAATGGCAAAATTTCTAAAACTCTATATATGCAAAATTCCTAAAATTTTAAATTCCTGAAAAAAGAAATATTAAACTTGAATTTTTTGAAATACAAAATTCTAAATTTTTCTTTCTTTTTTTTTTTTTTTCTTGAGATTAAAAAAAAAAAAACCTAAATACTACTAGATAATCATCTATAAAATGATGGCATAAATAGGCTAACAAATCATGTACACATATGACTGAACCCATATAAATTTGTACTCCACAAAACACACTAACCCAAGTGTTGAAGTTGCTGTAAATACCAGAAAAGCTTCACAAAACAAATGACCATCAAGCACATCCTAAAACTGAACAGGGATTCTATCTCATCTTAAAAAAAACTTAAAACACAAAATTGAGAACTTCCGAAAGAACAATCCATAATGGCATTACTAAATTGAAACAAGCTTTATTACAATTAAAGCATTCAACAGAATAATTAAACCAAAACAGTAACAACTCTCATAAAAATCCTATCACATACATTTTGACTAAATTAATCTAGGAGGTAAGAAAGAACTAATCACCCAAGGCATCATGGAAAGAAAATGGCAATCAGGGGATTACCTGATTC
The DNA here is from genome assembly GCA_947561395.2 of Buxus sempervirens. Lineage (NCBI taxonomy): Eukaryota > Viridiplantae > Streptophyta > Magnoliopsida > Buxales > Buxaceae > Buxus > Buxus sempervirens. The sequence goes on from OX387185.1 coordinate 14,562,264, forward strand.
AGATGAATAAGGATGCTTGCAGAATCAGTCCTAGCAAGCTTCTGACTCCAGAAAATGCAAGCAAGCCTCCAACAGATCTGATTCAGACGAGTGAAGGTGCTGCTGCGACAGGGAGAGGAGGATACTGTTGCGACAGGAAGAAGATGTCGCTGCTGTGACAGAAAAAGAGATCCACGAGAGAGATGCTGCGAGCAAGAAGAGAAGATGGTATGTGAGAGAGGTTGCGACACAGAGAGGAAGAGGGTGTGATAGAAGCGAAACAGAGGTAAGAGAATAGGTGAGCGACTGCAAAGTGGTTGCTGCAGGTGGGGAGTTGAGAGATGGGTTTGCTTGTGTTCTTCAAGAGAAGTTTGCAACTGAGACGAGGGGTTCGTTCACAGCGGGAGGAGATGGTTGCTGACAGCCGAAAATTGTTCCTCTCGTCCTCACCAGCAGAAAAAATTTAGAAGAAGATGCCCCTCCTGCCAGAGAAAATATGCCCTTTTAATGGAACTGGTGGTTGCTCACCCAAGAGAGAGAGGGAGAGCAACAACAACAGAAATATCCCAGATTATTCGGAAGATTCCAGACCCAACAGAGAGCAAAAACAGAGAGAGAGATTGCCACCCCAAGATTTGAGGGAAAAAATCTGGTTTTTCCGACTGTGTCAACAGCCGATCGCGATTTTTCCAAGAAGGAATGCTAAAATCATAAAGGAAACTCTCTAATTTCTCTTTTAATCACATTCTTTAGTTATGGGATTTGTCTCCTTGATGATTTTAGGAAGTTTGGATGAAAAATAGCAAGTACGATCAAAACCGAGAGTTGGTTTTGATCGCACATCTGTTGGGCCATATTTTGTAAATTTGGAAAACTGTATTCCAACTCTGATATATTTAAAAGCCTAGGGGTATAATTTTAATTTCGTAATTTTCACTTTTTCCCCTATTTTCAACTTTTATTTCCAAAACTTCTTTTCTGTTTTTTCAATTAAAATCCCCAAAATTGGGGTTATGACAGTCACCAACGAATGACCACATCATTCAGAAATGCGAGTGGCTGGACTACTCGATGCAAGAAAACGTTTGAAGGTAAACACCTTCATACCAACTCTTGCATCTTGACGAAACATCCCATGACCTAAAAAATCCGACACCCCAGCAAAGACTCGCGATCGCCCAGCATCGCGAAAACCAAGGAGGCCATTTGGGGCACGAGCATCATGAACACCAGCAGCATCTCCCATCTAAATGAGAGGACCTACATTGAGAGCGGAAATTGATCCTCTGCTTGAGTGAAAGTACAAACAACTCCATCCGAAACAGCATTGGCAATGGAGTTCAATGCCATCGGAAATGATAGCTACACAACAACAGCAAATGACCTCAGCGACCGAACACTTTACAGCAAATGGCGTCCACAGTGAGAAACCTCAGCCACAGCGACGGTGACCCTAATGGCAAAAACTCGACTCAGCGACTGTGAAAACTCAGCATCAGACGTCAGTGACGGCGAAAGAGCAACTCAACGATGACGGAACCTCTGCGACATACCACATTATTCATAGAACAATGTGATCCTTGTACACCTAGCGATAGACCTCGGCAACAACCAAATATATTTTTTCCTTATTGCTTTTTGTTTTTTCATCTATGTCCATAATGAAATTGGATCCTCTTTCGTTCGAGTGATATTTTGCTTCATGTATAGATTCGCTTTGTTACATACACATGAAACATATCTATGAGGAAATTTACGAGAAGTTTCCATAATTTAGTGGAAATTTAGGGTATTAATTCTGTATAGAAGGATTGTGCAAGTAAAAGCTTTGATTTGGGGTATATTGAGTTTCTAGATCTGATGACACGAAAAAGAAAGTGGATGGAAATCCCTCTATTTTCGAAGGGAGTAAAAGGAGTTAGACGAGAAGCATACCTTAGGATCATGTGATCAAATGCAGATGTCAAGAGGAAGTATTAGAAGCCAAAGCTCTACTTGAATCTTGTAGCTGCACTTATGTTTTCTTGTTAAGGATCCCAATCATTTCTAGTATATGCAGGTAGAACAGGAATAATTTTATGCTTTTGTAATGTCTACCTCCAGAATTAGTGTATGTACTGAGGTGCACGTTAGCTTATTCAGTGCTTTGTTTCAGTGTTTTGGTCGTTTTTCCTTTTTTTTTTTTCTTAATATATTAATACACAAAAAAAGAAAAAAAGAAAAAAGAAAAAAGAAAAAAGAAAAAAGAAAAAAGAAAAAAGAAAACACACACACACACCATGATTATAAAAAAGAGAAGAAGAGATTTGGTTTGCTGCCAGTTTCACATTTTAAAAGTTATTTTATTTAATTACATGGGCCTTGAAGGACAGTCTAAGTTCTTTTATTTCATTACATGGCCTTGAAGGACAGTCTAGGGTCTTGCTTTTATTTGATAGCTGGTTTGCTTGGATGATTTTTGTGGATCTATTTAATAAGATGTGAAGGGAAGTTGTGAAGATAATGAATAAAAGCTAATGTGACTTTCCTCTTATAAATAAGTCAACGGAGATCATTCAATTAAACATTTTGCATTTGGTGCTCTTATACACTGGATTAGTGTTTACTTGCAATCTTTATTTCTGATCATTTTTTTTTTTACCTTGGATCAATAAATTCTATATTTTACTAATTACAGAAGTGTATTGGGCTATGAAATACGTACATGAAATTTATATGTTTAAGCTAGATATAAAAAGGCAGCTACCATACACAATGCTATAGAAAATTACTGTGAAGTGATGATAATTAGAACTACAAGCAGATTGGACAAGAAAAACCAAGAACCAATCTCTTGGAACTTGGAAAAATTGAAACAACAAAAAACTCCAATTTTTAACACTCTCCAACCACTAATAATAAAAATCTACAACCACATAGCCTGATTTCTCATTCCAAATGCCTTGCTATTTAAATAAAACTACAAGAAGATTGGATTCTTATACAAATATGGGCAGTTGAGAGTTACTATACCATTAAAGATGAGGTAGGGTCTCCTGAAGATCCAATTGATTAATGATTCATGTATGAAACCCTGATCCAAGCAAGTGAGATAGGTAGGGGGGGTGGGGTGGGGGGGTGTGAGCGCTGATGGGATGGGGATGGTAGAATGGTGTTCTACTTGTCTGACTGAGAAGATTAGGTTTTGTTTTGTGCATCTTTATGAAGAAAAGTCGGGCATTCAATTTTAATCTCTGAGAATAGATATCACCGAACTAAACTTTATGTGTAGGTTGTGTTTTGACTTTAGTTAGATTACTTGAATGCTCACTGCAGAACTAAACTCCATTTTTGCAACCCTGAACCAGCTCAATGTTTAGGATGAACCAGGGACCTAGCTGACACAAATTTGAGTAAAGCCCACTATTTCCAAGACCAGTATTGCATTACATTTGCCATGGTTTTTGTGTGTGGGTTGTTTTGCTGTGGGAAGGTGGGGGTGTGGTGTTGGGTGGTTTTTGGGTTTGGGTGGGTGTAGCTTTGGTTTTGAAGAAAAGGTTCCTTGATATTGGATGGTGCATTACGGGCTTTGGCATGCTATTAGAAATCAGTATCTTGCTTTGTTGTGGTTGCGAAAACTTCATTATGGAATCCCATGGGTGCATGAGAAGAGCCTTACAATTGTGATGTTTTCAAATAATCTACAGGGCCATTTTGATATATATTTTCTCTCTTCTACAGGTATATGGTTTTTATGATGAATGCCAGAGGAAATATGGAAATGCTAATGCATGGCGGTATTGCACAGATGTTTTTGACTACCTAACGCTATCGGCAATTATAGATGGAACTGTACTCTGTCTCTCTCTCTCTTTCTGGTGATATTAATCTGAGCTGCAATAAATATGTTCTTCTAATTGTATTGGTGTCCATTTTGAATTCCAGGTGCTTTGTGTCCACGGTGGTCTTTCTCCTGATATTCGAACGATTGATCAGGTTTGATTTCTCAGCTGGGATTAACTGAGCATTATGTACTCCTTTTAACTGGCTTTGTTAATAAGTTTGATGGTACTAATTAACACACCAATAAGTTTGATGGTACTAATTAACACACCACACGAGTAACATTTGACGGTACCTATTAAGTGAGTTTAGTTCAGTTCATGAAATTATATTTTGGTTTCAAGTTCTGATAAAAGACCATGGACCATGACCCTGTCTAGGTCCCACTGAAGCATTGTCTTGGGAAGGTGGACTATAAATGGGCCTAACTTTGGTTTTTTTTTTTATGCAGAGTAGCTCCTTAGGTTCAAACCCAAATCATCACGCTGGCAGCCTGAGGCTTTTAGAATCATACTAAGTGATGGTCCCTAAGTTCTTACTAATAGAACTCTTGAAATAATATCTTGAGGAATGAATTTCCTGAAAATTAATGGAGACAGATTGTACTGTGCTGAGTATTGTGTTGTAGCCTGAGCGTTTTATTAACAAGGATGTCTAGCCCGTAGCTTTTTTGCGTGGCTCAGCGCATAAATTAGCAAACGATTTTTATTCTTATGTGCTTCATCCATCTGATATGCGGACTTTATCTTTGTTGAAAATCTTTTAACATCTGGTAATTGACGCTCTCCATGTATATAAATTTTTGTTCTTGGAAAAAGAAAAGGCTGTTGATTGGACATCTGGAAGTTTATGCCATTGCCAATAATAGTTTTTTTTTAAGCGAACAGTAGTGGCGGTTCACTCAGAACCATAGATTTATCCATTTGAATAAAAAACTTTTCAAACCATTCCCAAATCTTATTTCTTGTTTTCTTTATAACAATGAGAATCCAATTTGTTGTAGTCATTTTTATGTTTGGTTCATTTGTTTGTCATGCATTTTATCATATGCTTCTCCTTTCTTCTTTGCAGTTTGGAACTCTTATCACAGTGTATAATTGATGATTTCATGTATTCCTTTCTCCTTTTATGACTTTGTTTTTGGCAGATTAGGGTCATTGAGAGGAATTGTGAAATTCCCCATGAAGGTCCTTTCTGTGATCTTATGTGGAGTGACCCTGAAGATATTGAAACATGGGCAGTCAGTCCAAGGGGAGCTGGTTGGCTTTTTGGATCTAGGGTCACATCAGAGGTGTATTTTTAGTTTTTTTATTATTGTACAAAAATGTTTAAATTTCATGTGCATTCCCTGCAGAAATTACGGATATTTTTCTTTCCTGCAGTTCAATCACATAAACAATCTTGATCTTGTTTGTCGGGCTCACCAGCTTGTACAAGAAGGTCTCAAATACATGTTTCAAGATAAAGGCCTAGTAACTGTGAGTAAACAATCTTCAAATTATAATATTTGAAAGGGGAGACTTATTAATGTGTTCCGATCACTTTTTGTACAAATTTCGTCTTGATAATAATCATATATTTTATGGTTTCTTGGCTCTGTAGGTGTGGTCTGCTCCAAATTATTGTTATCGCTGTGGAAATGTAGCTTCTATATTGAGCTTCAATGAAAATATGGTATGCTAATTTGACTTGCTTTGTTGTACTGTTCTTGACAGTATATGAGAACAGCAGGATATTATGCATTTAGAGTTTGCCTTGGGTTATGGAATGGTTCTACTACTAGGAGATTCCATACCCCTACAGTGGCCTGCTTTGATGCTCTTGCTCTCATGTGAATTATGTTTTCTATACACTATCTTGGATACCTTATTATCAGATATGAAGCCACTAACACTTAACAAGGATAGTTGGGTAATCTAATTCATCATATTATGAGACACTCTCAGGTTTGCTTGTTTATTTTTTCTTTTAAGTTAGGCATGCTTGGGGGACATGTTTTTGAGTGTCAAAATCAGTGAACTTTTGAATTTTGTGGACTCATTATGTTTACTCCTAACAAAATCATTGAACACTTTCAATTGCTCCATGCCACTTTAATGATTGAGATTCGTTTTACTCTGTTTCGTTTGTGTTTTTTTTTCCTCCTGTTGAATTATCTTCTTATTGGCACTGAATTTTCTTTGTTAATTCTAATAGGAGAGAGAGGTTAAGTTCTTTACTGAAACTGAGGAGAACAACCAGATGAGAGGGCCTAGAACAGGAGTCCCTTATTTCTTGTAATCAGACATTATTTCCACCATTTGTAAAATTATTTTAGTAGTTGGGTGCTTCGTTGTTTCCATTGGGAAGAAAGAAGATACGATATGATGTAACAACAATGAAGCCGTGATCACATATTATTTGCTGGTGAATCTCTAATTTTACGGGGTGGAGAATTCCTTTTTTCAGGAGCTTCTTTGTCCTGCCTGCTGCTTTTGAATTCCGGGTGTTGTATATTAAAGAGCTTTGTTATTTTTTCCTTTATTACTGATTTTTCTAGTAGTCCTTTTCTTCAACCATGTATTAAATATCACCACTGAAATTTGATTGGGTTCTGACCTCTGACCCTGATTTAGACGGCCTCAGAATATTGGAAACATGTGTCACTGCCGTTGCTTCTATTGGAAGCATAGATTGGATTCTAGCCACAGCTGCTTCTATGAAAAATTTACCTGTTTTGTTTCTATTAATTTATTTTGTTTTTTCCTGATGAAAAAGACAGGATTATATTATATTCAACCACTAAGGATCAGGCAGTCTTCCATGACATGTGAAGAAAGGTTAATTTATGCTTTTTTAAATCCTATATATCTCAATGGAACTCTGGATTTCTTGGAATAGATGGAGAGTAGGCCTTACTTTGAAGGGTGAAGTAAGGCCACTATTCCTTTATTATTATTATTTGATGCTCTTGTCAACATGTGGTTTATCAATCCATATAATTATCAACTTTTCTTTATCATTCAGCTGAGTTTGAGAAAAGAGCTTTTGTAAGTTTCATTTGCCACTATAGTACTTCCAAAAAATGATCATAATCCCATACTCAAATCTGATGTCCTTGCAAACTGGGATTCCCTTCGATCAAAATAAGCTGCTGTGTCTTTGTTGTGATGTTAGAAAGTCAGTTGCTTTAAAACATTGCTTCACTTTCTTCCTATTTTGACAAGTTGTTTCATGAGTATAGCTTAATGTACTCTCAATAATCCTATAGGTGATTGTTTGTGAGCTTCTATAGGATTGACACTATGGAGAGTCCCCTTCAATCTTTAAACTTTGAATGCCCAAAGATCTGGCTAGTCTTGATACTCCATCGTCTGGGATGGTGTACTGGGTGTGGGGCCCCCTCTTGAAATGGGCATGCATCTCTCATGATGGTACCACCGAGTGATACCAGAGGAAACGGTCTGGTATGTTACAGATACTCAAAAACATTGTTCGAGTTTATGTACGGGCTAATGAGCTAATAACAAAGATGGTCTTTGTCCCAAAACAAATGAATTAGATCTCAATGTAGTCCAGTTTTCACAATAAAATAAAATAAAATATCCTACATCTATACTATATATAACGAGAACACGCCCCTTGGGAAGTGTGCCTAATGCAATGTACAATTTCCCAAAAATACCCTTCCCCACATTGTTAAGAAACATTAATAAAAAGGGTGTAATTGTCATAACAACTCAAATCCCTTTGTTTAAAAACTAAAGTAACTGTTCCCTCTACATCCCTTCTCACGTGCAATACTGCATGTGCACCTTACTAGTTTCCTTAATGTGGAATGACAATGGGATTTTTATAGATACGAAGAATATTATTGATTTAATATGGAAGAAAATTAGGAAGTTGGTTTAAAGAATATTATCATAAACTCATTTATGTGATCGACTATGATCTATATGAGCCCACTTCTATCCTTATATCTCACCTTCCTTCTTTGGCTCCATTAAATTTATTGAATAGAATTTGAAGAAATCCAACATGGGTATAACTTATATCCAATTTAGAATGTATTTTCATTTTATTTTAGTTTTGGTCACTTCAGATGGATATAATACTTTTTTTTTTGGTGAGAAGGAAATTTTATAGATTTAGAGTGACATACAAAAGCCCTCCGTCTGTATAGAACATCGTTCCTACTAAAAGCTTAAGCTGATAATAAGAGTGAACTTTATATATTTAATTATATTCCTAACACTCTGTATCATCCAACAAAAACGTTAAATGATAAAAGGCGGGGTCTTAACCCAGAAACATGAGAACCTATCTAATCAACCGATTTCCTCTACGGCAATCTTACGGCGTCAATCGCAACATGCTGCGTGGATAAGAACCGGTTACCACTCGACCCAAGACCAAACCGGTTCGTCTGTTTCTCTATTCATCCGACCAATCCCCAAATCTTCTTCCAACGAGCGCGAGAGCGAGGATTTTCAAAAAACCTTCAATGTTTGCAGCCTCCCAAGTTTACCTCCTTGTGCTTGGACGAACGAAGGGCACGAATCGAACGTTTGCAACCTTCAACATTTACCTCTTTCCTTTCCAACGAACGAAAGGCACGAAAGTGAGAGGTTTTCGGAGGAATACGACTTAACTGGTACGTTTGCAACTGATTTTTTATTTTCAAATTGTTTTTTTGCTTTTGATTGCTTTGAGTAATGAACATTGGTGATAAACGCTGGTTTTGGCTCCATTTTGTTTGGGAGAGTTTGTGATGGTAGATTTGTGTCCATTTCATCAACACATGATTTCAGTGCATACAATTGAAACCAATAAAAATAACATACGATTTGCATCTCTTTTATGATTGTTGATATGCATTTTAATACATCCTTTGCTCATTTTTTCATGTTCATACATCCCCTGCATTATATAAACTGTTGGCAGTGATTAGATTTGGAGGATGGTTTTTATGGTGAAGAAATGGCGCTTTGAAGACAGTACAAACAAATTTGTTGTGTTTTATTGAGTTGAAATTAATATGGACTGCTGAATTAAGATGTAATAATGCCTTTGAGGGAGAATGTTGGCTAATGAAAGACCAGTTTGCAAGGAGGAAATAACACTCTCTTGTAAGGTTTTATTATATGCACTATTAACCCAAAAGACTAGTCTTGACTTGGGAATGTGGCTGTGTCAGAAGCGCCAATGCATAAATTCAATTATCATACGTTGGATTTGTAATTTCCAACAGAGGAGATGAATAAATCTCACCCAACATCTTTAGCAGTTGGATGTTTATAACCAATTAATTATACAGCTATACAAAAGTCATCACCAGTAACTGAAGAAGGGGTGGGATGGTGACTTGATAAAAAAAATGCTTGTGATTCAATTACTTGATTCTACTTGTAGCTTTGTCTACTAGGAGTCATCCCAAGAGAGAACCTCTTTTGGTGAATCAACTGGACAGGGCTCTGTCTAATTGAACAATGCACAGTGAGGTTACATGCTTCATATAACTTAGGCTTAAGAAAATCTCTTTGAAGATAGCTCATGAGCACTGATCAATTGGGAAACATTGCTTAGGAAAAAGGGTTGATCCCAAATGAAGGATAGGCTCAGGAGTCTTTGAATTTCACTTTCAGGATCCCTATATGAAGGAGCTTGATGTTAGTGTTTTGCATAACACATAGCCACCCTTGACAATCAACAACATACCCAGACCTAAGATTTGCTCAATTGGCTCCAATGACCAATTCTGTTGTCTACCTTGTTAATTACTACTAAGATTTTTACAGTTGAAATGGAAGGAAAAAGAGATGCAAATCGTATGTATTAAAATGATTTCGTTGGTTTCTATTGAAAGAATAGATTATTTTTATTACATTTAATTAGTGGAGTTTTATATAACAAAATGGTCCACTAGTTTGAACTTTCTCCTTCTCAATTTGGTAAAGTGGATTGATTGATATAACCCCATGTAAACCCTATCCTAAAGGGTTGTAAATACAAAAGGCTTTTAATGAGAGTTTTGTCTTTATTTGAAAATGCCTCTGTTACGTGATGTTGTTAGCTTTAATGAGAATTTTTTGCTTGAAGCTGGAAATTGGAATTGTGAAATTGCCTTTGTTAATGTGCAGGAAAAGTTTGACTACTACAATGGAAACTGTTGGATCATCATCAACAGGAAAAAAATAGCCTTCCTTCACTTATTTATTTGTTTTGTTCTACAAGTAAGCATGGAAGCAATCCAATATTTTGGTTTAACTCTTTGTATAAGTTTGGGTATGGTTGTCAATATGACAGTTATTTTAATTCCTTTTGCATCCTTGTAATTCTTAATATATTATTGGCCATGATTTTCCTTTTGTTCTTTCAGGGAGTATTATGTAAATGAAAGAATAAATAATCGTATTGAAGGTGAACAAATCCCGACGAAGTAGCAGGTAGGCATTATAAATGGTAACGGTTAAGGAACATCCTTTATTTTATTTACTTTGCACTTCGTCAATCCTATTCAAATGAATTTATCTATTTAGTTATTACATTTCAGTTATTTGCGGATGCAGCTGGAGCATGGAGGTCAATGAATCAGGCTGAGAAAGAAGAATTTAAGAGAGCGTCACAGCTTGAGTGGGAAGAATACAAGAGGGTTGTCCCACGACAAGGGCCGCGAAAAATACAACAAGTGCGTGAAATTTCTTATCTATAATTGGAATTATTGTGGATAATTAGTTGAGACTGATATATTCTTTCGTTTTACCTTTGTTTTTTGTAGGCCGAGATACAGACATGTTGTTCACCTGGATGTTTTATTGCGTTTATGCACGGTATTTCATTCACCGCTTCTCAGGAGCAATGCCTTAGTGATAGTGGCTTTTAGTGCCTACTGAAATTACACACGACAAAGCTTTATCGGCGACTCTGTCATTGGATTCTTCCGAATGTAGATACTAAGAAGAGATGTATCAGAGTTGGGGCACCGAATATTTTCTTTGACACACACGACGTGGAGATGATAATTGGGTTACCCATATAGGGGATAGATGTTGATACATCTAAATCAAAAATCCCCGATATGACAGAGTTGTATAGCTTTTACGGGGTATGAAATGGAAGCATCCCTATTGAGAATGTTGAGAAGAGCTTGAAGAGCCCAGAGAACGATCATGAGTGGATCCATTCTTTTGTATTATATTCGTTGACGACTTTAGTAAGTCCATCTTCAAAGATTGATGTGAGTGCATCCTATCTTCCCTTGCTGGTCGATGTAGAGAGGATAGGAGGTTACAACTGGGGGAAGTATCTTTTAGACACATTGATGCATCACGTAGCCGAGTTTCAAATGGGCAAATGGAAATGCGTCAATGGCTGCTTATTATTTTTACAGGTATGTATAGTATTTAATACATGCATTGGCTTGTTTACTCTAGCTTATGATAATGATAGTGGGTCTAATGATAATTCAATCGTTGCTTAGTTTTTGTATTACGATCGGATGATTGTTGGTCGAGCAGCACCTCCCACTACTCCACGTATGGCAGCGTGGATGGATGCATTGCTTTTCCAAAGGGAGAAAGATGAAATGGCGCTCGGTGGTTATGGAAACGGGAAGGTATACACATATATATTTGAGTTGAATTGATTATTGTAGGTTTTGTTGTCAAATTTTCAAATAACGCAACATTTCTATGTACTCACTAATATACACGTTAAATATTGTAGGTGGTTGAGCACTGTGCCGAGAGCTGTGTGGAAGATGAGGCATCAGGCGAAGCACATGAACTAAATTTCATTGATCTTGGGCAATTTCGTGGAGATCCAGATCCTGTAAGATTGTTTTTTTTTTTTTGTATTATACCTCACGTTTTCTTATTAAGAACACCTCCGCATGTTTTATGATTGGGCGTTGTGTATTCCAGGTTATTCAAGGTCATCTCACGAAGATATTGGACACGTATAGCGAGATGCTAAATCACGTGAAGTCAAGGGAAACCGTCGACCCTTCCGATATCCACGTGCCATGTGAGAGCCCTGATCATATGGATGCTCCCGACTGTTCCATGCCCGATGTTCCTGATGAAGCAAGGATGTCACCCTCCCATCATAGCACCCACGAGAGCGGTGATCATACCATCGCTCTCGACACGGCGGTGTTTGCGGAGGTACAAAAAGATAAAATGCAAGTGGATGAGGTGGCGACAGTTCCGGCTCAAAGCAGCACCGGGACCAAGGTAACCAAACCTCGAAGAGGGTCACGCAAGAAGTCACGTGCGAGACATTGTCACACTCCATATGTTGGCCATCGCTTCCATCCTCGATTGGGCCTAGAAGGAAGCTCAGTCCTACAATACGTTTGCTGAAACAAACATTCTGAGTAAGATAATATTTCTAAACTAGCAAATGTTATTTATGTATTATAATTCATAGTGAATAATTCCTCCATGTTTTTTTTTCAGTGAAATTATTTTCAAATTTGATTCCATCTATGCGTCGGCATTTGAATTGGCATGTTTGTTAGACAACAAACACGTTAATAGTGTGGTATGCAAAGCCTATCTTGTGAATACTATATTGGTTGTTCAATTTTACATATCATCGCTCATAGTATTTTTTTAATAGGCTATCAATGCTTTCGGAGCATGTCTTATGAAGAACCAACAATTGTCGACTAGCCGTAAAGTTAGCCGACATTATTGTCCCACATATGTTTGTGTAAGGACTTTTTGTGATAGCACTAGTAGTCCTTATGAATGTACAAATGTTGTTGTTCAATGCCAGACTAATGAATAAAATTTCCTTCCATTTATTATGCAGGAGTGGATAATGAATATTGATCGTGGTTCCACCGAAGTCTTGCGTCCTTATTTTGATCCAGGGCGACTAGGGTATTCAGTGGTTGCATGCAATCTTGTAAGTTTCTTGGGATGCAATGTGCCACATTTACAAGTGATTTGTTTCAGATTTTTATGCTTTTATCCTTACTTAGCAGTCTGTAATCGGTTTTTACTTATAAGGTTGTCTTACTTGTATGTAGATTTTTGTTCCCATGTATCTGCGTAATCATTGGTTTCTTTTAGTTGTAAACCTAAAAGAGCGGAGAGTGGAGGTGCTTGACTCAATGGACGGGGCGCGTCGTGCGGGACATCAATCCATAATTGAAACACAGGTAATTTTTATATTAATGAAATTTTCTCATACCTCCCACAACACTTATCATATTGGCACTCGCTTCATTACTTGTAGATCAAGATGTTGGATAAGATCTTACATTACTTCAGAGGTGGTAAAGAATTTCCACTTTTACTGTGGGAGTTGCGGCAGGTTAAGGTCCCACACCAAACCAACGGGTAAGCCGTTAGGTTTGTTTCGCTTCATACATATGTTAGCTTCTTACAAGTGATGTGATTATATACCATTAGGTATGATTGTGGTGTCTTCATGATGAAATTCATGGAGGTGTGAGATGGCAGCATCTTGTCTCCAGAATTTGATCAGGTGCGTATATAACTTAAATGTTTTTTTATAATTATAGTTAGTAAGTACGTTGCTAGTAACACACAAGTATGGCTTCTATGAATTCAGAGTAATATCTCACACTTTAGGGATAAGTTCCTTGTTGGCTTCGTTAAGCACCCTTCAAACCAAGTGCGGGACATTGTTCTTTCTAAGGCAGCAAACACAAATGAAGAGGAGACTAGTGAAGGTGAAGAAGCCGAAGAGGTAAGACCTATCTGTCACATGTTCAATAACAAGGTTATTTGAAACTAATCACATTAAGGTGCGTACATAAATTTATGATTGCATTGTTTATAGGTATGATTCACAACTCCGGTATTCCTGGCTTGATAGCAAGGTGAAGAAGCTGAAGGCCATCTTAAACATCCAAGTACAACGGAAGATTTTCTGTAGAAAACTTGTACATTAAATTGTTTGTAAATTTCTTTTGCTAACGAGTGAAGATTGTTGTAAATTTCGGTCTCTATCTGTGAGAGGAGACAATTGTAAATTTGCAATATTTGTACATAATTTTCATTCTATCCCCATTTTTTTGCTATATAATTTTCTGGTAATCAAAATTATCATTACGAAGCAAAACCACCATTGTAGGGAGAATAGGATGAAGTACTGTCATGTTACAAGTCCCACCATGCCCCGTTACAAGTCCCACCATGCCCATGCCTAGTTACAAGTCCAACCATGCCTTGTTACAAGTCCAACCATGCCCGGTTACAAGTCCAACCATGCCTAGTTACAAGTCCCACCATACCCATGCCTAGTTACAAGTCCAACCATGCCTAGTTACAAGTCCAACCATGCCCGGTTACAAGTCCAACCATGCCTAGTTACAAGTCCAATCATGCCCTGTTACAAGTCCCACCATACCCATGCCTAGTTACAAGTCCAACCATGCCTAGTTACAAGTCCAACCATGCCTAGTTACAAGTCCAATCATGCCCCGTTACAAGTCCCACCATACCCATGCCTAGTTACAAGTCCAACCATGCCCGGTTACAAGTCCAACCATGCCGAGTTACAAGTCCAACCATGCCTCGTTACAAGTCCAACCATGTCCGGTTACAAGTCCAACCATGCCTAGTTACAAGTCCAACCATGCCCCGTTACAAGTCCCACCATGCCTCGTTACAAGTCAAACCATGCCTTGTTACAAGTCCAACCATGCCTCGTTACAAGTCAAACCATGCCTTGTTATAAGTCCAACCATGCCTCGTTACAAGTCCAACTATGCCCGGTTACAAGTCCAACCATGCCTTGTTACAAGTCCAACCATACCTAGTTACAAGTCCAACCATGCCCATGCCTAGTTACAAGTCCAACCATGCCTCGTTACAAGTCCAACTATGCCTAGTTACAAGTCCCACCATGTCTCGTTACAAGTCCCACCATGCCCGGTCCTGGAAATTTGTAAAGATTGCAAAAAATCTAAGTGTTGCGATTTTGGGCCGATTTGCGCACGCTCGAGCGGGGGGGTTCCAGGTTTTGCCACTTTTGGGACGTTTTGCGCACACTCGAGTGTCAAGCTCACTGAGCACAAACTCAAACTTCCCGAGAGTGACGCTTTCTGGACGATTTTCGGCCGCTCGAGCGTCAAGGCAAAACATCAAAAAACTCTGACTTCCCGAGCGTGACGCTTTCTGGGCAATTTTTGGCCGCTCGAGCGTCAAGGAAAAACATAAAAAAACTCAGACTTCCCGAGAATGACGCTTTCTGGGAGATTTTCAGCCGCTCGAGTGTCAAGGCAAAACATAATAAAACTCATAATACCCCAGCGTGACGCTTTCTCCACGATTTTGGCACGCTCGAGCATCACGCCGGAAATTTAAAAAAAAAAAACAACCCTACAAAACGTGCGTGCGCTCTTCTTTTCTTCTATTTGAGACCATCAAACCCAAACCTTCCACTGTTCGAAGTCGTTTTGCCAGGTATTTTCGAAGTTTTGCTTGGGATTGGATCCAGGGCATTTTGTTGTTCGTCCAAGGTGCGTGGAGTATATCTTTTAAACTTTCTTCCATGTTTTAGGATTTCATCTAGGATGGTTTATACATTGAAGAAGATGAGTAATCTTGTCATTTTTTCTCTGAAATTTTTTAAAACCGAAAGACCAAACCAATTTCATCTTACTTATTTTATTTGTGTTTTTCTTCACTTATCTCCTTGTTCCATTGATTGATTATGTGCTTCTCAACATTTCGTCTCATCCAGATCTAATACTGTATTGTTAATGAAGAATTATTCGAAGAAATTCCTCAAATCTATTACTGTCATTTGTTTATTAACAGCATCTTGTTCTATAACTTGTAAATTTGTAGATGCCTAAAATACGCAAAACCACCAGAGGGTCTACGTCTAACATACAACCTAGTGAGGCAGATCAAGAAATATTTTTGGACCGCCATGCGCAGTCGAGGTTTCGTCAACACCTTCACAACCGGACTATTCTGTTAGAGCGGGAGCTAATAATCAAGAAGCTTGATGCCGATATTACTTTGGTATTTACTTCTAGGGGTTGGCAACCTTTGCTCAAAGATCTTACACCTTCCCAAGCCATCCTTGTTCGGGAATTCTATACAAACACGTATGATTGGTCCCTTAACCATTTGGAATTCAAAGTGTATTTCCGCGGTCAAACAATTTCGATCACCCTTGATGTCATCTCCCAGATATTAGGGATACCCAGGGTGCTTGAGCCTCAATATCCTCATCATGAAGCCGACACCCCTTCACCTGATCATATGGCATCTTTTGTGTGCAACAGCATTACCCCTTTCCGTGGAACACATCTAGTGGTTGATAATCTTCCAACTCATCGGTCGGTTATTCTTTGGATTAGGAGCACCAACATATCCCTAGTGGGTCATTTACATACCCTCCCACTCGCGAGACTTCACTTATTTTATGCATTACTCCAAGGTCATTCAATAGACCTCCTTTCCCAAATCATTTGTTCTATGCTACACATTGTACTACAAGTCAAACGGAAGCGAAAACTTATATTTCCTTGCCTCATTACCCAACTCATGCAAGGACTTGGCGTAGTAAACCCAGAAATTGAGCCACCTCTAGTGCTTCCACCACCTATTGGGCCTACCACCGTAGCACAGAGTGTTGCGCATACTACTGCTGCTACTCGGGGTGGTGCTCCTCGTCAACCTCGTGCATCATCTTCCTGGGCTGGAACCTCCCATTCCGGTTCATCTTCGGCTACTCCATTTGATCCAGCTGCCGTTATGGATTATTTGTCAAGGATTTATGAAGTCCAGCAACAATCGCGCGTAGAATTGGCGCTGATCCGGTCTACCCAAGAGACGCAAAGCCGGCAGCTTGCAGAGGTATAGGGAGCAGTGTCACAACTTCAACTGCACCTTAACTAGGATCAAGAGGACGAAGACGGGGATGATGACGAGGATGATGACGATGAAGAAAATGAGGTAGAATGAAGCAGGGAGGGGAGCAGAAATTGTAGTTTTTTGTCGTGGCCTTGATTTGCTATATTTTGGGGCCCAACGTTGTTTTTTTTTTATTTGTATTGAAGGTTGTACTCCATTAGTGGCTTGCACTCTTGAAAATTTAGCACACTAATCGTCCTCGTTAAAAAAATCTTTTTGGAGTTACAATTTATATTTTGTAGGTTTTCTTGGAAATGCATATGGTGTTTCAGTTAACTTACGTTGATTTTGGGAAATTAGTGCTACTTCTTTCCAATCTCAAAATCATTACACGTCGACATTGACTAAGACATTGATTCATAATATTTGGAAGTATTAATCATTTGCTATAACTACTCATTTCAAATTTGAAGTGAATCACAAACTATTGTTAAAAGAAAAAATTAATTCCACAAAGTTGAAGTACAATGAAGACCACCCGAACCATAACATATAAAAAAAGGATCAATTAACTAAAGAAAGTTAATAGCTTCGCACTTAAATAATATAGATCCGCCCAATTAAGACATTGCCTAGATGAGTTGAGAAGTCATGGATTGTCCGCCCAATTAAGACATTGCCTAGACGAGTTGAGAAGTCATGGATTGTCCGCTTTCGGAACATGAATGGTTTCAAAGCTGCGCTTGGGCTTCTCCCTGTGCTTGGTATGTCCAACACCTTCCATGTTCCATTAGTCACCATGATGATTGGATAACTACTGTGAAAAGTCCATGCACGTGAAATAATTTCTAATAAAAGAATTCAATAAGTCAATGTTTAATGAGTATGCACCATGGAATTACCTGTTTGCGACCATAAAAAACTATGCGTTTGGTTGAGATCCAAAAGGAGATAAATACTTCTGAAGAAAAAAATGTTGCGTTAAATACACGTGCTATTATGATAAAAACTCAACAACTTACAGTATTCGCACCTGCAACAATTGAGTAAAAGGTTGATCACTTTGGCGAAGGGAATCCTTACTGCATTGAGATGAGTCATACGTGCTTTGTGTTGATTCATTACAGTGTTCATCCACACTGCTTTCTACCCCACGCATATATCCTAATGGTTGCTGTACAATGCACAAACTATCCAACATAAATGATCCACCACAATTGTAGAAAGTAAATCAAAAATTAAAGACAACAAATACCTGAATGCAAGGAGTATATGGATTCAAACGAACATCGGACGGGATCATCAATAGCTCATTTCCAAATGGAGCTGATGGAATAGTATGATTGACAGTAGGAGTTGCATTGGAACAGGTACCAACTTCAAAGTTC
Source organism: Buxus sempervirens (assembly GCA_947561395.2). Taxonomy (NCBI): domain Eukaryota; kingdom Viridiplantae; phylum Streptophyta; class Magnoliopsida; order Buxales; family Buxaceae; genus Buxus; species Buxus sempervirens. Next base: position 14,580,280 of record OX387185.1, read on the forward strand.
AAACGTTTACCTTTGTTCCGCTTTTATGGTTCTGTTTGATAGCATCTATATGCAATGGGCTCCCATAATATTCCGATCTTTTGGATCTCTTCCTGATGGCTTTATTGAGTGCTCTTGGAATTCGACGCACACTTGTTCCTGCACGACCATCCTTATCCTTCCTCAGGATACCTTTCACTTTAGAAAGTACATCTTCTATCAAAGCTCCGTCATTAGAAGTATGATTGTCAGTAGCACCGCCCGTGCTTACTCCCTCAGTGCCGCCTACAACGTAGTGAGCGGCTGTATTTTGGGAGCCGGCTGTATCATATGTTGCAGTGGGATTGTTTTGACATTGATTTTCCAATGTCATGCCAATTGCAATCGTACGGACTCCGTCTTTTAACTTCTTTGCCCATTCCACAGCATGCTCATACGACTCCTGGTATTGCGTAGCTTGCTTTATTATTTGCATATACATGTAACACAGATCTTTATATCTTTTGGTTGTTTCGACTCTAGGATCATTCTCCTCCATTGATCCCTCGGTTCGTGGCAAAAAATCCAAGTTCTTCGCATTCCTTGTCCATCGCTTCATAATGTAATGCTTCGGGATATGTGTGATTCCATTCACTAACAGCACAATAAGGACATGGCAACAAAGTATTCCCGCGTACTCATGTTTCTTACAATTACACCTGACAGTGACAGTTGAAGAGTCAAATGTAACTGTGTGTTCTCTACGCCGACACTCAAGATTATTAACAACCTTATACTCTGAAAGTGTACCATTCTCACCACATTTGCAGGGGACACAGTTCATGACATTGTATGCCTCTTTCTTAACCTTCTCAAAAATTGCCATTGTGTATACCATCTTGACACCATCTAACATCACACTTGGCGCCTCAATAACTGGAACACTAGTAAGCATTTTGCAATCTGCTTTCAACTCCTCGTACCGCCTATCCTCTAGTAGTCTGTCAAAATGCCACAGGAACCGCAGAAACTCTTTTTGATTTTGCAGATGCTTCTTCAAGTTTGCATTCATACTTTCAGACCTTTGCATGGTGCTCATCTCAGCTGAAAACATATTCCTACCGTATGCCAATGACTATTTTTCTCTTTCATCAAATCTTGCCTGCAACCAACGATTGTCAGATAGATTATATTTAGTAATCATCTCATTCCACGCATTCCACGAACTCATCTTCATTCTCATACTCGTACACACATTGTGAAAATTCAGTTGTAAAGGATTTCTCACGATTAAACACATCACTTAGATGTTTTGCCGTGTTTTGAAACATGTGCCACACACAAAAACGATGATACGTTCTTGGTAATACACAAGCAATTGCACCTGTCATTGCTTGATCGTGGTCAGTGAGAATTGTTCTTGGTTCTTTTTCAGACATAGCTGTAACAAATGTTTTGAAGAGCCAGCAAAATGTTGGTATTGTTTCATCATAAAGTAAGGCTGCTCCAAAGACAATACTTTGTCTATGATGATTTACCTCCACAAATAATCCAAAAATACGGCCCTCCTTATTCGTTTTATACGTTGTATCGAAAGATACAACGTCTGTAAAACCCCGACCCGGATTATATCTTAATTATTAAGATTAATTATCTAAAGTGTGATTATTAGACTAATTAAATACTTGTATTATGAAGATGAAGTAAATGTGGATTGTACTTGAGGACTTAGGGAAATCAATTGAACCTTATTGAAGTTATTAAGGTAAGCTTAGTTAGTGTTATATCTTAATTACAATTGTCTAAGATACTCTCCAATTAGATATAGTGAATTGGAAATCAAATTCGGAAAAATTGGAGTTAAGTGTACCACAAATTATCTCCTGAGTATACTTAAAGTACCTCCCAAGTGTGCCCAAATTATCCCCTAAGAGTACCTAAAATAACTCTTAAGAATACCCAAGGTACCTCTCAAGTGTACCTTAAGTGTCTCCTAAGAATACCCAAATAACCTCTTAAGTATACTTAAGGTACCCCCATTGTATGCCCAAAGTACACCCCAAGTATTTCCCAAGGTACCCCATTATATGCCCAAAGTACACCCATGTATTACCCAAGGTACCACCCAAGTGTTACTTAAAGTACCCCCATTTATCCCTAAGGTACCCCTGTGTTCATCTAAGTTATCCTCTTGTGTTTGCCTAAGGTACCCTTGTGTTTATCTAAGGTATCCTCTTGTGTTTGCCTAAGGTACCCCTGTGTTTACCTAAGGTATTCCCTTGTGTATACCTAAAGTACCCCCTTATATTACCTAAGACACCTCACTCATATTGGCTAAGGTACTCCATTGTTTTGCCAATGGTACCCCATTCGAATACCTAAAGTACCCCCTAATTATACCTAAGGTACCTCACTTGTATTGCCTAAGGTATCCCTTTATTTTAACTAAGGTACCCCACTGTTTTATTTAAAGTACCCTCTTGTTTATCTAAGGTACATCCCCCTTATATAGCTAGGGTACCCCCTTTGTATAGCTAGAGTACCCCCTTATATTACCAAGGTACATCCCTTACATTACCTAGGGTATACCCCTTGTATTTCCTGGAGGTACTCCTCTCATATAAGTAAGGTACCCCCACTATTTTACCTAGGGTACACCCCCTATATAGCCAAAGTACCCCCTTTGTCTAACTAAAGTAACCTCTATATAAGTAAGGTAACCTCCCACTGTTTTGCCTAAGGTATAACCCCTTATATAACTAAGTTATCCCTTTCATATAACTAAGGTATACCCCTTCTATAGTTAAGTACCCTCCTCAATATAACTAAAGTACCCCCAAGCATCCCTATAGTATACCTCTTGAAATAGTTAAAGAAAACCCTTGAACCACCAAAGTACCCTCATTTAATACCAAGGTACCCCCTCAAATAACACTAAGGTACCTCTGGTATGCCTTAGGTACACCTAAGGGTTTTAGTTGAATAGAAGCTTTGTTTAGGGACAGATTTGAAAGACCCAAAACTTGGGCATATAAAAGGATGCCCTAATTTCTAATTAAGTGTTTGAAAATCCATTTCTCTTGTCTTGGACGTATAGAACAAGTGAGGAAGATTGTGAGCTCACTTGAAAGCTTGAGCAAGCAGAAAAAGAAGAAGGAGAGGAGAACTTGAAGAGAAGTTGTGCTTCTCCATTAACAAGTAAGTAGCAAACCCTTCAAACAAAATGTAATACAAAATTCGTATTCTCTCTCTAGGGTTTGGTTGATTTGATGAAATGATCTTGCATGTTGGTTTTTATTGCTAAAATTCATAGGGTTTTGGTTGTATGACAATCTTGTTTAGTTTTCTATTAATTTGCCATGGATTTCCAGCTTTAATGATTATATTTTGGATTAGGGTTTGAGATTTGTGTTCATGTGGATTTGGTATGAATCTTTGTTTTGGAAAGTGTTTTAAAGCATGTTGGGATGTTTTATGATCATCTTATTTGATGTTGGGAGTGTTGAAAATGATTTGTATAAGTTTTGTGTTGAAAATAGCCAAATTATTTCAAAATCCCGACCTGGCGATTAATCCTGAAACCTGGCGATTAATCCTGAGCCAAAACCCTAAAAACCCTCCTCTGTTATTCAAATCGAGGCTCAGGATTAACCTGGGCGATTAATCCAGAGCCTTAACGCGCGAACGTTCAACTTCAGCGCGCGCACGTCGACCCTGTTTTAAACTTGGCGTGTACACTTTAAACTTCAACGCCCGAACGTCCACCTTGTTCTAACCTTAACGCCCGAACGTCCCCAAGACCCTAAAGTGAACACCCGAACGTTAAGCCTATGTTTTGTTTGAGTTCTCCACCTTGCTTCACGAAGTCTTTCCCAAATAGCCCAGGCCTCCCACACAGCACCCTTATCTCCATGAAAGACATTTAAGTAAATGTCCTGTGTATTTATTGCTCAATTTACTTAAGTCTTTACATGTAAATAAGGTTTTACCCCCCATTTGGAACAAATAAAAATACTCCCAAGGCCCAATTCCCAACCAATAAAAAGTCAACTTTTCAGTTTGTGCCTAAATTTCTAGTTTTCCCGATTTTCAAAAATGGCCACTTTTTTGAGTTTGATATCCAAATGAGTGATTCAGAAGCCCAGAAAATTCTAGATGATTTGTATACCCTCCAATAGACTACAACCAGAATTTGAGCTCAAACTCCTTGTAGATTTGTTTAGAAAAATTTGACACTGAAAAGTCAACGTTTTCAACTAGACTTAGAATATTTTTGAGGTCCAAAACTTTTTGTCTCGGAATCCATTGAATTTTGGTATGGTAACTTGTTTGGGATTTTTAAGATCAACCCACCCATTGAAAATGCGTTTTGAGGATTTTACGACCTTCTTTTTGATTGGTTTGGATTTGTGAAAGCGATGTCGAAAAACTCTTATATGATTTGACAAGGCTTTGGCCTATGGTTTTATTGGCAGTGGATGGGGAATTCCACTTGCCCTTGGTATGGATTGGTAGTGGATGGGGAATTCCACTTGGTCTCAGTTGATTTAATAGTGGATGGGGAATTCCACTTGGCCTCGGTTGATTTAATAGTGGATGGGGAATTCCACTTGGCTTTGGTTTAAGCACTGGTTTTACTCTTTGATTTGATTGGTTTGGTTTAAATTGTGAGTCGTCTAATTGGACGTTGTTCTTAGTGTGGATCCACAGTGAGTCTAATTTGTGCGTTAGTGTTGGCTTGTTAGCGTTAATTTCCTTCTCCATACAGTTTTCTACTGTGGGGTATCAGTGAGGCCCTCTTGGGGCATAGAGGTACTGCGGCAACCACCCACCATGGGGCATCAGTGGGACGTTCTTCTGATTCATATGGTTTGGTTCGGCAGTGGATGGGGTATTCCACCTAGCCTTGATCATTACTTTGGTTGTCACTTGCCAGCCCATACGTGGGTGCTCCGCTTGCTAAGATGCCCTAGCTAGGCTTCTCTCTGTAGTCATGTAGGTGGAAAATGGACAGTGGACATTAACCTAATTTACAGACACGTTAACCACGAGTCCTAATAAGACATGTTTACAGTATTTGATCGTATTTGTTGATTTGATTTCCCGGGTTACTTGATTGAGATATTTGAATTGGAATTTCTTTTATATCCAATTGAACTGTTTTGGTTTACATTTAGTACTATATAATTGTGAATATCATTATGATGTTATAAAATTGCATAAACTGTTTCTATCCATGCATGTTTGCTGCTTACTGGGACTTTAAGTCTCACGTGTGTTTTGTTTTACCGGATTTGTTTTCAGATCCATTTGGTGGGCCACGTACCAGGGCAGATATAGAGGGTAAGCTTCAGTTCAGGACAGAGGACTACTACCCACAGTAGGATTATTTTTATGATGTTGTATTTTATCTTGGGAGTTGTAAATGAGATGTAAATAATATTTTTGGACTTATACTCTTGGGAGATATCTTTTGTACATGTCCGTATATTTTTGGGAGATCATGGTGAATGGTTAGTTGCCTTAGTTGTATTTTGTATACACAGATATCATGTTTTGGAGATTGTAATACAGGAAATCTTTTGTTGGATGGAAAATTTTTATTCCATGCTTCTTTAGTCATGCACTCTGATAATTACATTGTAATTGCCCAGGAAATTGTGTTTATTAGGTTCTATTGGGCCCATAAGTAGGTCTCGGGTACGGGTTGGTGCTATGATAGAGCAGACCCGGATCTGGGGCGCTACAACGTCACCGAAAGAGTTGTAATCCTCTATCATTCCTCCATCCGCCCAAAAAAACTTGTTATTAGATCTTCGTCATTGAGTTGAATCGAATAGAAAAATGATCGATCCTCTACCTACCTCTTAACAAAATATTGAATCAAGGCCCCTGCCTACCTAGCTTCTATGGCAGTCGTGCACTTCGAATGCAAATAGTTGTGACAATTGCTACGCATAAATCCAAGAGTATCAAAACCGCCAGCTTCTCTCCGCATAAGTTCTACAATTGCTTTCGGAGCAATTCCTGTTTGATCGGCTAAATCGATTTCTGTAGCCTGAATCTCGCTTACCTGCCTATGAGATCTTAACATATGAGCCATCTTAGGCTTCAGTAACTGATGATTATGATTTGACTCAAATTGCGACACCACAAATTTTCCCTTGCCGTTCATCAAAATCCTCAATCGTGCCATACAACCAATCCTGGTCTCAGCACGGTGCTTTTGGACTTCCGTATCTCTTTTATCATGCCGACGACGACCTTCTCTTGAACAGCAAAAAATTCTATCAAAAATGACCCTTGTATCCTTCCTTCTATGAACCGTATCTCTTCTAATACCAAACCCAGTGCTTCTGGCATATTTGTTATAAAATCTAAAAGCGTCCTCTTCAGTGACAAAAACCATGCCAACCATTGGGCTCTCGACACTTTCATTGCTTTTTTCTACAACGTCATAATGAGCGTTGATGTTTGCAATGCCATTTATTGGCTCAGGCACCATTTGACTCCCATTTTCCATATCTGAACAAAATTGGTTTCGATGTGAAATGTGGGTTCAAGAATAAAATAAAACAAAATGAAAAGGGGAAAACGAGTAGGATGGGATGAACTTACCACAATTTGCAAAACACGCAGAGGTAGAAGAAGGCTCAGAAATCTTCATCCCGATTGAAATTAGTTGTGCAACAAACAGACACCTCTTCAAATCTCCTACCAATCCACAATGAAGTGGCAATGAAAGAGTAGAGGAAATGGGTTGCTCCACTGTTTCGTTGCTCCAAGAAAAGGTGCCAACAAAATGGTTGGTGGGAATTCATTTTTTGGAAAACTTGGCGCTTCAACGTGACGAAGCATCTCAGTCGAGCCATTCGTTCTCTCCTGATTTTTCATTTGAGACCAACCGGATGGTCGATTGGTCTTGGGTCAAGTGGTAATTGGTTTGTCTTGGTCAACCACCGTAAAAAATGAACGAAGGTCTCGTGCATCTCACGAGACCTTCTTATCCACGTGGCATGTTGCGATTGACGCCGTAAAAATGCCGTAGGGGACCTCGCTATAGAGGAAATCGGTTGCTATCTAATGCATGGTTGGCTAAATAGTCAGCCACATGGTTTGCTTCCCTCCATGTATGAACCCAACGAACTTCCGATAAGGACAAACCTAAGTTCTTTATCATCATTAGAGATCCACGAATGCTCCAAGGAAAAGTTGTATCTTCACTATTCAAGAGAGAAATGAAAACTTGGGAATCTCACTCCATAATAACATTCGTGATGTTCAAGAATTTTTCCATTTGAAGACATTCCAGCTTTGCTGTTGCTTCAGCCTAAATTGCTGAAGTGGCATTAATCTCAGCCGCAAAACCCGCCTTAGATGCCCCCTCATCCTCTCATGTGCCCTCTTTCCTCCAATTTTACTGCACCAATAAATCACCTCCACGGGTGCTTGTAGGCCCCACCATTTCCTTCCAAATAGACGGCAACGTAACGTCTTGCTAGAAACTTTTTTAAATGAAAAAAAAAAAACCTTAAACAAAAAAACCCAATTCGTCTTCAACAACAGAGTTGGGTTAGTAACAGAACTGGCAAAGACAGAAATGAAATACATCAACATTGAACAACTTTTCTTCATCTGCAAAAGCTTCAAACGACATCTTTAATCTATGACTGAACGCTTCGGCTTCAAATTTGGGCTTGCAATCTGAAACAAACAAACCAAATTGTTGCAAAAGAGATGCAGTGGAGATGAAGAGAGTGCACTTCGGGACCTAAATTGTTCTGTCATTTCTCGGCTGTTGCAGTTCCTATTGATGGGGAAAGTTCAAAACCTAAATCAGAAGCATTAGTTTTCACTTGGATGTATTATTTTTCACTTGGGGTCCCAAGGAACAGACGTCAAGGGAAGTGAGACAATTGTGGAAGTGATGGGAGGAGGACTTTCGCGAGACTCACGAGAGTTGGTAGATGATGTACTGAAAGATTGTTTCATCAAACATGACATGTATAAAAACCAGATTCATATTATCCCATCTTGAAGGAACCCAAAAAATGTGAAGAAATTATGGTTAGGGTTTTGAGATTTTGATAAACAGACTGAAAATTAGCAATAACTGTGGAGCTGTACCAATAAAAGGTTGAAAAGTCATGGTGGTATTAGAACTCTGGTTTTTTTCCAGATCCACGTTTGCTTCTTCAAAATGGAGAAGACAACTTCGTTTTCTTTTATTTAGTTTTTTTTTGTTGAAGAAATATCAAAGTGAAACCTTAACGTTTCCGTAAAAAAAACAAATTTATGTAGGGCCCATGAGGACGGGTGGGGCATAAGCAGTGGTGTAGTAAAAATGGAGGAGAGGGGGCGTAGGAGAAGATGCGGGCTCACCATAAATTGACCGTAGTGATCTCGACGAAGTCCTCCTGTAGCCGCTTTGTTTGTACTTCATTGATAAATACCATCAAAATTAAATTTCCAGCAAGGGTACCCCAGACTTCTCCAGGAAATTGGGATGTATTGTGGCTTGACCTTCCTCTTTAGCTTACTTTTAATGAGCAGTGAATCTAGTTGCAACTTCTGAAAGATCTAGAAAGCTCTATGATATGTGCTACAATGAATACATGCCAACTGGAAGTGTAGACGTGGAGAAGATCTGGTCAAGTTTGTTAAGTTGTTTTAATCTTTAGTCAAGATTGTTAAGCCGTTAGCGGAACAAGCTCAGGTTGTGTTAATCTTCAGCCTGAGTGATAGTTGTCCTATTTTTCAGCTTAGTAGTTTATTTTGTTCAGGAGTTAAGGCTATATAAGTAGTCAAAAGTATTGAATAAAGATATAGAGTTATTTTACCAAAATCCTTACGCTTCCTCACGCAATTCTGTTTCTCCTTCTCTACCAAATTCAATCTTATCAGTGGTATTAGAGCCTTACGATCATGGACACTTGCGGCAAATCAAATGCAGAATTCCGCAATGATGTCAATGAAATTTTGGCACGACATGAATCCAGCTTCGATCAGGTAAATGCTGCCTTACAAACAGTGTTGACTGAACTACAAGCTCTACGAGCCACCCGAGGCTCTCAACTCAACGTTAACCTGTTCGCTTTGGCTGAAACCTCACACTCACCAACTATTGGTCGTTCCAACACCAACAATGGTCATCTTAATCATGGACTCAAGTTGTCCTTTCCAAAATTCAATGGCGAAGACCTGAATGGTTAGATCTACAAAGCCAAACAATATTTTGATTTCCAAAATATTTTGCCTCCCCAACAAGTTCAACTGGCCTCCTTCCATCTAGAGGGCATCGCCTTATAGTGGCATAGGTGGTTGACGAAATTTTGTGGACCACTCACATGGAATGAGTTCACCAAAGCTATACTGCTCCGTTTTGGCCCAACAGATTACGAGGACCCATTGGAAGCTTTGACTTGCCTTAAACACACCTCTACTGTGGCAGCTTATCAAGAAGCCTTCGAAAAACTATCCCATCAAGTTGACGATTTGCCCAAAAGTTTTCTAATTGGTTGTTTTATTGCAGGACTTCGAGATGACATTCGCCTCGATGTCAAAATTAAACAACCTCAAACCTTGGTAGATACCATAGGTGTGGCTCGACTGATCGAGGAACGAAACCAATTACAAAGAAAACCCAGCCAAAAATTTCAATCTCAATCTGCTTTAGTAATACAGAAGGTGCCAACCAACCCAACAGTTGGAGTGTTCAGACCTTCCCCAACTCAGCACATGAACAAAAGCTCAACTCATCTACCAATGACGGCCTGTCGACTCACTAATCAAGAGGCACGAGAACGTCAAGAGAAGGGGTTATGCTACTATTGTGATGAGAAATTCATTCCTGGCCATTGTTGTGAACGACCACAGCTGTTCATGATAGAGGATTTACCTCATTCCACCATCAATGATGCCAAAAAAACTTCCCCAGAACTAGAAAATCATGAAGCTATACCTAAATTTCTTTTCATGCCATTGCAGGAGCCGACCATCCACAAACCATACGCATTTTGGGCAAGCTGAAAAATAAGAATGTTGTATTGTTAATAGATGGCGGTAGCACTCACAACTTCATCGATCAGACCATGGTTTCTAAGTTTGGATTGCCAGTGAATTAGGAAAAGAAATTTCAAGTTATGGTCGCAAACCGAGAAAAAATAGATTGTGTTGGGCAATGTCAGGTGCTCAACCTCACCATTCAAGGACATCCCATTACAGCGGACTTCTACATTCTTCCTATCGCAGCATGCCAGTTGGTGCTGGGTGTGCAATGGCTTGAAACTCTGGGACCCATCGAGATAGATTACAAACAGTTAAGCATGACGTTCAAAGTCGGAGAGGTTTCTTACAGCTTCAAAGGTTTGAGACGTGCTGGCATCGAAGCATTATTTGACAAGGAATTCAATGCCTTAAAAGGTACCGGGTTTTTTTTTCTTTCAAATTATTCCTTCTATTAGCAGCACTCAACTGCACACATATCCACCTGATATGGCCCACCTCCTAGCCAAATTTTCTCATGTCTTTGAACAACCCACCGGCTTGTCTCCACCACTGTCACATGACCATCAAATTCCATTGCAACCGAACACGGAACCGGTGAGTGTAAGGCCGTATCGGCACCCTTATTACCAGAAAACTGAGATAGAGAAATTGGTGAACAAGCTTATGCAATCTGGGTTGATCAGGCCGAGTAACAACCCATTCTCTTCACTAGTCCTGTTAGTGAAGAAAGCGGACGGAGCTTGGTGGTTTTGTGTGGATTACCGAGCCCTGAACAACATTACGGTCAAAGATAAGTATCCAATTCTTGTGATCGATGAACTATTAGATGAACTTCATGGAGCTAAATTCTACTCTAAATTGGATTAAAGGGCTGGATATCACCAAATTCGAGTAAAAGAGGACGATATTCCGAAAATAGCTTTTCAGACACATGAAGGGCATTACGAATTTCTAGTAATGCCATTTGGTCTCACAAACGCCCCTGCCACCTTCCAGAGTTTGATGAATGATCTCTTCTATCCCTATCTCCGAAGATTTATTTTGGTTTTCTTTGATGACATTCTTGTGCATTCAAAATCATGGGAAGACCATCTGTCACATTTGCAAACTGTTTTACAGATTCTATCAACTAATCGTTTGTTTGCAAAAGAATCGAAATGCCACTTTGGTATTTTACAGGTTGACTATTTGGGTCACATAATTTCAGAGTGAGGAATAGCGGTTGACCCAACCAAAATATAAGCTGTTATTGACTGGCCAACACCGAAAACAGCAAAAGGGGTTCATGGATTCCTCGACCTAGCTGTCTACTATTGGAAGTTTATCCGCAATTTTGGATGCATAGCAGCTCCTTTGCACCAACTCTTGTCCAATGATGGATTTCAATGGAATGAGACTGCAAATATGGCCTTCCAACAATTGAAAGAGGCGCTAACTTCACCACCAATTTTGCGCCTACCAAAATTTTCTCAACACTTCGTGATCGAATGTGATGCAAGCGGCATCGGCATTGGTGCAATCCTTTCCCAACAGAATCGACCGGTGGCTTATTTTAGCAAAGCATTGAAGGGTTCGACCTTGGCTTTATCCACTTATGAGAAGGAGATGTTAGCTATTGTTAAATACATCAAAAAATGGCGTCCCTATTTGCTTGGAAAACCCTTTACAGTCCGCACTGACCAGAAAAGTCTCAAGTACTTGTTGGAGCAACAGATTACAGCACAAACCCAATGGCTGCCAAAGATACTTGGATACGATTATGAAATTGAGTATAAACAAGGGCCTGAAAACCAAGGTGCGGATTCCTTGTCACGTGTAGTTGAGTGTTAGTTTTATCCATTTCTGTACCACATGCAGATTGGTGGCCAATTCTTCAACAAGAAGTCCAACATGACTCATATTATAAGGACTTGATAAAAAATAGTCCCTCACGCTTACATCACCATTTGCGAGAGATGGGGTATGGTTCAAAATAGACAAAGTATATTTGAGCCCCACCTCAACATTGATTTCAAAGATAATTGAGGACTACCATTCTTCACCAATCGGTGGGCATTTTGGGTTTCAAAAAACCCTCTCTTGCATCAAACAAAGTTTCTTTTGGCCTAATATGCGCCAGACAGTGAAGGATTTTTTGAGTCAATGTGATATTTGTCAGAGGTACAAAAATGACTGTATGAGGCCAGCGGGGTTACTTCAGCCACTCGCAATTCCTACTTGAATGTGGACAGATGTTTCGATGGACTTTATTGAAGGGTTACCATCTTCAAATGGGTATACTGTCATCATGGTCATCGTGGATAGCTTGACGAAATATGCTCACTTTGTGGCCTTGAAACACCCATTTACCGCCGTCATGGTAGTGTGCTTATGGTCGCAAGCGAGGCGCACGTGTGAGTGCGTGCCTCGGGGAATTCAGGAGTCGCTACTACCTGAGAGGTGTAGGCAGACATAGGGTACCTAACTGGTCTAATCTTTCTTGGTCTACGGCTTTCTAGGGATCCTAGGAAAGTTCTCGGTCACGTCTGGGGAAGTTCGAAGACACCCCGGCTCGCCCCGTTGGTCCAACGGGTCCTTCGGGTCTCCCTGGCTCGAGTCAACTCAGTCTCACCCTAATCCTAGCCCAGCATGTATTAGATTAAGTCTGGTAGGGACCTTTGTAGGTGTAAGCCCCTTTTATTCATTTTTATCTTTTTAGCCATTTAAGTGAAGTGGGTCGGATGTGGGCCCCGTTGGAAGGCCCATTGGTTGCCAAGTTGGGCTTTAAGTTAAGCCCATGGCCCATTAGGGTTATTGGGTAACCCTTATTGGATTCTGGTTATTTGATTTCGAATTAATTTATCATGCAGCTTAAGTGGGTTTAAAATTTTTAGGGCCCAATGGGCTTGGGGTGACCCATGGGTAATTATCCGAATGGCCTAAGACCCATTTATAAGAAATGGGCCTTGGTATGGGCCGGATTGGTAGTAGGCCCCGTTGGAAGGCCCACTGAAGCTTTGATGGATCTAGATGGACCCAAGTCTCAAATTATGGGCTTGGGTTAACCCAAAAGCCCATTTGGTTCAAATTCATTAAGGTTGGGTCGAATCAGGTTGGGTCTGGACCAAAGAAATGGATTCGGATGGTTAAACAAGTCTGATCGCACATAGAGCGGTTCGAACGCGACCGCAAACTCAGTGCGGTTCAGACCCGAATTCTAAGAATCATCGGATTTCAGCTCGGAACCTACTCGTTGGCCTCCTTGCACCATCCGCGACCTACTGTGAGTTCTAGAGTGAACTCATAGTGGCGAAGATCTCCTAATTTGGCTTCAATCAAGCCCTTTTCATGGGGCTTTTCCGAGCAAAGGAAAAGATGAGGAATTTATGATTTTCCTTCTCAGTCAATGGGTGAGAACAGGGGCGTCTAGCAACCCCTATTCGGCGTCACAATGGTCTCTCTCTTCTCCAATGAAAGGAAGAGATGGAAGGTATACAAGACTAAGACCAAGCCTCAATCGATCACTCCATCCATGTACATGCACTTGATAAATAAAAACATATACACAAACCAAACCCAATAATAGCTATCATGCATAGAACAGTGTTACTAGATATACAAAGACAGTAAATAGCAAAAGTCATCTAAGGATTTAAATACAAACCTTGAAAGAGACTAAAACAACCTAAAATGATTAAATAAGTATGTGCTTGTGAAACAAGAAAGAAAAGATTTCATACAAGTATTTATAGGTAATACATGAGCTAAAATGAGCCTAAGACATGCTTTGTACGTGCTACATGATGGTATGTTAAGGTGTGCACCCTTTGCTAGAAACAAACATTAAAGTGATAGATCTAAAAATAAGTGTATGTGTGTATGTATAAGAAATTTTATGCTATGTATGCATGAAAATAAATCTAACAAATATACTAAGAGACAACCATAATCATTTGTTAAGTGAAAGGAGAGGGGGAAAAAGAAAGATTAAGGGTACAAAGGATTTTTTAGGAGGACAAACCCCTCCTTAAATAGAGAACAAATCAAGAAAGATAATGACGTAAGACTTCCTTTCATGTTACTTTGTAGAAACTCTTTCCTCCCTTCTTTACATATGTGGAGTCCCCCTCACCATGGGGACTCCTATGGCATGTAAAAGAAGGCAAAGAGGTTAGAAAATTAGAGCAAAAGGACTGGCTTCACATCAAACAAATAATATATCCTCAAGGAATTTTTATTTCAATCTATATGCAAGAAGATACATAAAGTATGCTTACTCCCCTTTTTACCTTTCCTTTTGTACTGATGGTAACCCTTGAATGGAGATGGACAGCCCTCTAGAGTTTTCCTTTTGATTCCGAAAGTGATGTTTTGTTAGTCCTCAAAAGGTTAAAAGTAGTAAAGAAGGTGAAAAAGAATGATGAGAAAGGTAAGATGGGAATAAAAAGGGTTTAGAGTGGATATGATGGATAGGAAAATGCTGGTTTCGGATGAAGGTGGTGGGGAGTGGGAGAAGAGGCTTGTAAGAAAGAGTTGGAGAGAAAAATGTAATGGCCGACCCCTAGAAATGAGAGGTAATGAGCCTTCTATATGACTAAAATGTAAATATTTACAAGGGATCCCTTTTTAAAAAATATTTCCTATTCTTATCTTCGACAGCTCATGGGGGACATGTATCCCCATGTGCAAAATATGTTGAATATTTTAATATTTCTTAATATCTTTTATTTTCTATTTATTTAATTTATGAGATATTGTTTGATTTTATTAATATTTTAATAGGAGATTTTTCTTTCATTTGCTGCACATGTGTCCTTTGCCCTTTTTTATTTTCTTTTTCATTTAAATTAAATACCTTAATTAGATTTTTAACAAAAATATTATTTTTTAATTCAAAACTTTTTACTTTATTGCTCTGTTTTCACTGCTTGCCACGTGTGCAGTTTTTACCCAAACTTTGACTGCTCATAATTTGCTCATCTGATATCCGATTTTAGCAAACTTAGTGGCGTTGGAATCAGGTTGAGATCCTCTATCCATTGAGCCAGAGCGCAAAACTGCTACCCCGGAACCGGTTTTGCTCATATCTCTCTATTCGGGACTCCGATTCCAGCAAATTTGGTTGCGTTGGAATCGTGTCGAGATGCTCTTTCTGCTGGGACCAATTTGGACAGCTGATCCGGGGTTTTGCAGAAAGCTGATTTTTGCTTTTCTCAGATTTGATCGGTCGATAACTTCTTCATCTGGACTCCAATTTGAGCAAACTTAGTTGCGTTAGAATCGTATTGAAGTCCTCTTTCCAATGGTATGAAGTTTGGTGGTCAATTTGTACCCGATAAAAAAGTAAACGTTTTAACCCTTTCAGGTTTGACTTTTTCAATTAGGATTTTATTCTTTCATTTTTCGGGGTGCAAAAATGAGGTGTTGACAGGTAGCAAAGGCATTTGTTGTCAACGTGGTTCGCCTCCACGGCATTCTGACATCAATTGTTAGTGACCGAGACAAGGTGTTCATCAACTCCTTTTGGCAAACACTATTCTAGCTGCAAGGGACCAAGTTGTGCATGAGTTCGAGTTACCACCCACAAACCGACGGACAAATTGAAGTTGTCAATCGCACCTTGGAGCAATATTTGCGATGTTTTGCAGGGGACCAGCCACGGAAATGGTTAGAGTGGATTCCATGGGCTGAGTATAGCTACAACACATCCCTTCACTCCTCCACCAAGATGATGCCCTTCGAGGCTGTCTATGGCATCTCACCTCCAAGTCTACTTGCTTATATACCAGGCACTTCCTACGTCCAAGCAGTAGATGAATACCTACGTGACCACGATACCATTTTACGTGAGCTACGTCACAACCTTATGTTAGCTCGAGAATGAATGAAATGCCATGCAGATCAACATCAGTGTGAGGTCTCCTTTGATGTTGGAGATTATGTGTATTTAAAACTATAGCCATATCGACAGACTTCTGTGTCTTCTTGGGGTTCCATGAAGCTAGCCCCACGTTTCTTTGGTCCATATCAGATCTTGGGAAAAATAGGTTCGGTGGCTTATAAACTGGCTTTGCCTCCTGGCTCCCAAATTTATAACGTTTTCCATGTGAGTCAATTACGGAAGCATTTGGGACTACTAACACCTGAGTCTTCCCATCTTCCTCAACTTCCACCAGTCACAGAATCTTCAACCATCCTTCCACAACCAGAAGCTATCCTCAATCAACGTGTGATCCAAAAGGGAAAATACCATCCCAAATCCGAAATCTTGGTCAAATGGGCAGGTGCACCAGTGGAAGATGCAACGTGGGAAAATGAATGGCGCTTTACTAGAACATACCCTGATTTCATCCTTGCGGACTAGGATTCTTAAGTGTGCGGCGAGGAGGGGGGGGGGGGGGGGAATGATATGTGCTACAGTGAATACATGCCAACTGGAAGTGCAGACGTGGAGAAGATCTGGCCAAGTAGGATTTGATCAAGTTTATTAAGTTGATTTAATCTTTGGTCAAGATTGTTAAGCCGTTAGCGGAACAAGCTTAGGTTGTGCTGATCTTCAGCTTTAGTGATAGTTGTCCTATTTTTCAGCTTAGTAGTTTATTTTGTTCAGGAGTTAAGGCTATATAAGTAGTCAAAAGTATTGAATAAAGATATTGAGTTATTTTACCAAAATCCTTACTCTTCCTCACGCAATTCTGTTTCTCCTTCTTCTCTACAAAATTCATTCTTATTGTGAGACATGGAAAATCAATTTAATGACTTCCTAATCATCACACGGGATTGGTTAAAAACAAAGAGTCGCCACCATTCTGTTTAGGTGTGAATGGACACCAAAATCTTAAATAAGCACAAAAAGGCAAATTTAGGGTAAAAATAACCCTATTAAAAAAAACAACCAGAGATGGGTAAGAGGATTAGGTTATGAATAGGGGAAGGTGTTAGGCACCCCTATTCATCCACACAAGGTGGTTGCTAGGCATTGTTCATGTTAAAAATAAAGAAGGCTTGCTACAAAAATCATAAAAATCACAAAAAGACAAAACTGTATGGTTTTTTCATACGAACAGCCTGATTGATTCAATTCTTTCAAATATGATCATACCATTCCTAGGGTTTCATGATTAAAATAAAATTGAGATAAAATCAAATAAAACCAATATAAAGTGAAAACTTAAAAAATCTGGCTTTAAGTTAAATTCTGGAAATCTAGAAAAATACGATTTTTATAAAATATTGCAGAATTGAACTTGAACAATCCAGGATATAGATATAGCCCATATTTCACATTAGATCAAGAAATCAAAACCAAAAATACCCACGTTGATGAAGAACATCAAAAGGGGAGAACTTAGACTGTAGGGTCTTCTCTCAAAAGTGAAAAAGGACTCAAAAACCACATCATGAAACCCTAGAAGTTACTTTCAGGCTTCTGAATCCAGATCTATCACATAGATCATGATAGATCCAGGATCTTAGCCTAATATCACAAAAATCACGAAAACAGTGTTGTAGGTGCAAAAGTGTGAAAAATCCAAATTTTAGAAAAAAAGTAGGGATCTCATGCTATAAACATCATGGATTCATATGATTCATTCAGATTCAAAATAAAACCATTAAAACATGAACAGGATATTCAAAGCAGTCATATCTCACAAATTAGAGCACATGGGGGTCTACCTTACGGATCCACCTGTTCTCTTTTCCCCTAGCTCTTTTTTCACGTTTTATAGCTAGAGAGGATTGTTAAGGTACTTGGAGATAGGTTTGGGGATACCAACACAATCAAAGGCCTTATTCTATAAGAAAAGAGAAAAACAAATTATGGGGTTCTATTTTAGGGATCCACCTGTTCCCCTTTCCCCTAGCTCTCTTTTCATGTTTTACGGTTAGAGAGGAATCTTGAGGTACTTGGAGGCAGGTTTGGGAATACAAATATAAACCAGGCCTTATTCTACAGCAATGGAGAAGATCAGATTATTTCTGGAATTGAAGACAGAAAATAAAAGGGAAAAGGGACTTACCTAGATTGAGCAAGCAGAACAGCAGGGGTTCCCTTCTTCACTTGGAGCTCTTCAGACTTCAATTTAAATGGCCATTTGCTTGAAGAGAGGCCCTCTATTTATAGGCAAACCCAGGGGCATGGTTGGTCCAAAGGGATACACCAAAATCCTCCGGATTGAATTGAAAATAGGGATAATGCCAATCCATGGCCAAATAGGATAAATAAGAGAATTCGAATAGATAAATAAGAGAATTCACATATCCCAGAGAGAGATTTAAGTGCAGATAAGGCTCCAAAATCGAGAAAGGATAAATTCGCACAAAAACACCCGTGCTCGTATATCAATTTCGGGCATGACCATCCCGTAGAGAAATTGCGGGCATTGCATGTTTAATCGAATTTTATGAATTTTGACCTATTTCAAATCCCAATTACATATTTTCTCATTTTGTAGTGCAATTTGGGGTGTCTACACTTATCACTCTATTTTGAAGGTTGTTTTAACTCAAACAAGCTCTCATTTCTCACTTTCCATATTGTCCATACAAAATTTGCTATCCCTGAAAGATAATCAATATATTCCTCATTTGATTTTTTTGATTTTTAGATTTAATAAGGAAGCAACCCATTACAAGTAAGTATCCTGATTTCTCATAAGTTGTGTGGTGCCTCCAATGGGTTTAAACCAAACCGCTCGGGAAAACAAGCATTGAAGCAATATTTGTTCTATGGATTTCGGTTGATTTGAGCAAAGAGGACAGTCAGTGTCCATTCCTCCAATTCTGGCATTTAGACGCTCTGCCGTTTGAACATCCTATTCAAGCATTTCCACAAAAATAGATTGTAACGCCCCAAATCTGAGTTACGTAAATAAACCGTAACACGTCTCCGGAGGTTAAAATATAACATAGGATCACAATATCAGAGTGAAGGAAAGACATGACTACAACAATAACTAGATAATCAGAGTACGCTAAAATTCCAAACTGAAATAAACTCACAAGACTGAGCAACTACCCATAGGAATCGTCCTCTCCAAGAGCGCCGAAAACAAAACGAAACAATACAGAATGAGATACGAATATCCCAGTGAGCAGTACATGCATGCACAAATACATTTTTCAAGGTTATAAAACATGAATTGAATAATACACAGGTAATGATGGCGATAACACGATTGATCCAACAATTCCACAATAATATAACAGAAAAAGAGTGATATAGCTAATGAAATTCGAACAGGTAAGCCTAGCAGTTCATGTCGGTATCAAATCACAAATATAATCTTGAAAACACTTATAACTAGATAACAACACTTCGATGAAAACATAATCTCAAATAACTTAGGATTTCGAAAATTTTGAAGTGTTTATCATGGGCCACTCCGCACCAATAGAGTACTTTATCATGGGCTACTCCGCACCAATAAACCAGCGAATAAAACACATTATATCAAATAAAGTCAAATACCAACATTGGTCAATGTCATGTAGTTGCTTAAATTGGTTAATTGACATGCCAAGGTGACATCCACACCTCCATGTACACAGTTCTGGCCTACTTAGGGTTTTAGAACTCTGAAATGACGGCCTACTCAGGGTTTCGTCATCCAATGCCGGCCTACTCCCCGGGTTTCGGCATTGACAACCAGGCCTACTCAGGGTTTCTGGCTGCTCTACACTAGTCGTGGCAACACTCAAGGCCATGCAATTACACCAATGAAGCAATAACATTACATTACTAAGCTTAGACATGGATCTAGGACAAGCTAAACCAGTAACAGAATACTCAATGCATAAACTCACCTCTAGTAACAAAATACACCAAACTCTGGTATCACTATTAAATAAACAAACCAAACTTATCATGGGTCACTCAGGACCAGAATAGTAGCTCATGGAACTTCACATGATATTCTAAAACAAAGAACACTAGTCAAAACCTTTTGTATAATCATTTACTCAATGCAAAGCCATTGTTTATAAATTCTGCCCAACACATTACAGTCCGATAAAACTCCGGTTAAACAGTATCACCAACTGGAAATTAACAGTAAAACATGAACTAAACAAAGCCAAGCACACCTAGTACCAAACCAGCAACTAAACTACCAACAAACCTTTAAAATCTGACTTTAACTCCTCATAAATCCTCCCAACAATTAACAGCATAATCTTAGTAGGTTTTGCCCACTTAATAACATTGCCAGCATCTTAATTCAGCTCCTAGGTAGGTGTTTGGACCATTTGATTTGAGAAAATAAGCTCAAAATAGTCAGCCGCATTCAATCTGGGAATTGGGTGGGTGCGCTGACTTCAAATCAGTAGGCGCCAGGTCGGCGGATACTAATTTTGTACTACCGCTGAATGCCTCTGAGCCCCATCAGTGGGCGGCACTCAGCGCATGCCCCCAATTTTCCTTCGACAGTGGTTTTAGTCTCTGTTAACTCAATTCCTTCATGTCTGACCTAAAACTAACTTGCTACCACCGCTAATCTATACTTCTCACTCCTCTAATAGCCATTTAAGACAACTTCGAAATTAATTCCAACAAAATACATGCTCTGTATTGCATATCCATTCGAAAACTCAATTCAATCACTGATAAAACACACCACAGATAATATTGATTAATCTCAGGTATTCGGCTTCAATACACGGAGTAAAACTAATGCTACTCACCTGATTTAATGAGAATTTCTTCTAGTTTCCAACTTCTCTGATCATCACCTCCAAAATGAGAAGTTTTAACGCCCGATGACCTCAGATCTATAGTAGCATCCCGATCTGATTAGATCTGAGCTCGACCTTACTTAATAACCTTGGGATAATTCACCTTCCTCCAGCAATTCAGTTATCAGAGCTTTGCTTCTGATTTCCTTCGACTCCCAACCAGTAATTTGAATTTAGCAGCCTATTTATAGGCTTTGCTGAGATCCACTTTTACCCTGATTTGTTGATTGCTCGCCCACCCAATGCTTCTACCCAATCTTTTTTTTTTCTCTTAATTATAGAATTAAATTTCTAACCAAGAGTTCACCCTCACCCTACCCAATTTAAATAACTTATTATTATAAAATTTTCAATTAAATCTTATCCACCACTTTCTATATTTTACGCCCTTTCCCGAAATTCCAAAATTACCCTTGCCTATCCATTACCTGAATTATTCATTTAATAAATTTATTAAAATTATTACGGAATCTACGAAATTGACATTAGTCGAAGATTTAGGGTTTTACATAGATTAATACATCCTAAGCATCTTAAATGGCAATATTTCAACCATACCTGAGTTTGATTTTTTGACTGCAAACCCAACAACATTTTGTAAGTTGAAGAGATAGAAAACTTACCTGAAGTTGTACCCATCCAGTTGCAAGTGTCTTTTTGTATTACGAGGGGGATTAGGGTTGAAGTGATCATATAGACCTTCTGAGGTTCCTAGAAATCATTAAGTAATGCACAATTCCACATACTTGTTCTCGAGTCAATGGGTTGATCCACGGTTAATAAGTTTGAAGTTGCTGAGGTTTTTTTGGATTCATAATTTATCGTTGCATCCTTATATCTGTTTGTCCTCCAAGATTCTTATCTTATGAACACTAGCTACTGCCTAGATGCATCCTTCTTCAAACTATCTTGGACCTGTCTCAACTGTTTCCAACCAAAGGAGTAATTATTTTTAAATTTTGCATGCTGAAATTCTTCCTACAGGAAATATTTCTCCTCCATCATCTTCACCCAAAGCCCATGTTGGCCCTAATTTAGATGCCAAACCAATTTGAGAAGCATAGCCTTGTTCATAAGCTGAGGTCGTTTGATATTTAGGCTTCCTTCTCTCCTTGAGGTGGTAATATTTTCCCAGCAAATTTTATGGATTGTTCTCCTCTCCTTTTCCTTCTTCCAAAAGAACTTTCTTGCCATCTGATCCATTTTACTTAAGGTGATTTGAGGTAATTGAAAGTAGCTCATATAGTGTAAACAGACGGGCAGATAGGACTAATTAAATTAGAGTCACATGCTCCATCTGGGAAAGCAGCATAGCCTTCCAACTGGCAAATTTTGCCTCTATTTTTGTAATTAGCACTATGCAGTCCTTTGGTTTTGGCTTATGATCCAACACAAGCAGACCCATATATCTACCCCAATCCTCTTTGTATGCAATTTCGAGAATTCTACTGGTTTGGATTCGGCATTGGTACCTTGTGTTTGAGCTAAAATAGAGAGAAGATTTAAACTTATTCAGTGTTTGACCAAACACAACACAGTACTTGTAAAGTAATCTTGAAAAAACATGCACTTCGCTCTCATTGTTATGCTCATAGATGTATACATCATCCGCATACATTAAGTAAGAAAGAGGGGTACTTCCTTTTTTAATGCAAACTCCACACTCTCTACCATCTAACTCCACACGATGAATAGCAAGGGATAACACTTACTGGTAGAGAATGAAAAGATACGGGGATAGGGGGTCTCCTTGGCGGAGGCCCCTTCCCCCGTTATTTTACCTATAGGTTTGCAGTTTATCAAAATGCTATACGTTAAGGTGGTGACACAATACATTTTGATAAACGTCTCCTAGAAACCGAATGCCACTGGCACTTTCTTGAGGAATTCCCAATTAATAGAGTCGCAGGCCTTTGAGAAGTCGAGCTTCACTGCGAACTATCTTTGCACCTTCTAGGTCTTCTTTTTCTTTCCTTTAGCTGTCTGAAACATGCTACCTCATGGTTCAATAGCACATTATCACTAATTGATATGTTAGGGATAAAAGCTGCTTGCACTGGGGAAACACGATCAGTTAGATAGGGTCTTAATCTCAAAACAATAAGCTTCAATATAATTTTGTATGAAAACTTGCAAAGACTAATTGGTCGGAACTCATGGATGGTTCGGGGCTGGGAGAATTCAGGTATCAAAACAATATAAGTATGATTGAGATCTTTTAGCATGATGTTGTCCCTGAGAATTTGTTGAACAATTTGTATCACTTCATTTCCAACCACTTCCCAATATGATTAATAAAAAAATCCCCTGATAGCCGTCAGGACTAGAGCTTTCTAAACTACCCATTTGCTTGACGACTTGCCAGATTTCCTGTAAGTAGGCACTAGTCCGAAGCTAGCATTTTGCTCAGAGATTCGAGTCTGAATCAACCCGTTAGCTCGATTTCAGACCAATCCCGTTAGCTTGATTTCAGATTCGAGTCCAAAGCTAGCATTTGCTTCTAGAAGTGGTTGATTATTAATTGCTCCAGACATTCTTTCAAATTGGTGGCCCCATTTGCTTCATCTCAAAGAGAATGGATGAAGTTTCTTTGCTTTTTGATCAGGGTGGTTTTGTGAAAGAAGGTGGTATTTTGGTCTCTTTCTACAAGCCACTGCACCCGAGATTCTTAGGCCCATAATGTTTCCTGTTGTCGGAGAGTTATTTCATATTCTCATTGCAGCTCCTATTCTTTCAAGAAAAGCCTTTCAGAGCAAGTGTTAGCCAACATATCTTGAAATTCCTAAATTTGATTCCCGCGAAAACTTGTCTTATGATGAATGTTGCATACCACTTCTTTATTCCACTTTCAGAGGTCTGCCGCCAGCATCTGCAAGCTAGTATTTATTGGCCGAGTTGTTTGTTGTGCAATCCAGGATTGTTGGATTGTTTGGAGACAGGTCGGCTCTTGTATCAAAAAAACTTTGAACCTAAATGTTCTGGTTTTCCTTTTATGTTCCTGCAAGAGCTCAAAGACCATGAAACAATGATCCGAAGCTATAATTGGCCAAGAATACACCATGGGTTGGGGAAAGATATCAAAAATATCAACCAAAGCAAACACTCTGTCTAGGCTTTTAGAGATTCGCTTGAGGCCTTGTTGCCTATTTGTCCAAGTGAAAGTTGGGCCTTTTGTTGGGACCTCCGCCAATTGACAGTCTTTCACCAGATGTTAAAACTCTTGTATTTGCTTTAGGTTGCATGGTAGGCCTCCCCGTTTTTTCAATGGATGTAACATCGCATTAAAATCGCCAAACAAAAGCTAGGGCAATGTGAATTGCTCTACAACTTCTATGATGTATTTCCATTGTGACACACTAACAACTGAAAAAATATGCACAAATTATCAGTAAATTGCATGAGCTGCATATCCTACTGCAATCCATATGTAGCCTAAAAATAATTTCAAAAAAAGGAAATATTTTTAACATATCACATATCTAATTCAGTTGCAATCCACGGAAAAAAGTAGATAAGAAGCATCAATTTTAGCAGTCGCTTCGGCTATAGTTGTAGAACCCTGGATTTTCCTAATATAAAATAAATAAATAATTATTGAATAAATTAGAAGAGACTTGGAAGTATAAATAAACCTAGAAAGGAAAATAGGAACTAAATATAGGGATTTAAAATTATAATATAAGTGAGAATCTGTAGAATTAATGTTTAGGATTTAAATTTCAAATTATGATAAGAAATAATAAGAAGAATAGAATTTGGAGAATTATGAAAAAATTCAATGATTAAGTGTGGAAATTAAAGAAAGGATATTTTAGTCATTTTCTAATTATTCAAATCCATAAAAGAACAAAATAATTAATTATTATAATTGAAATCTTAATTAGACTAAATTTGAGTTTAGATGGATTTAAATAATAAATCAAAGGGTGAAAAGAAGGAAACATGGCCTAATTGTAATTATGTTTATTTAGGGGCCTTAATTTTAGTAATATGGGAGATAATAAAGTTTTTTGCTAATATTTAAAAATAGGGTTGATAAATAGCACGAAAATTAATAAAATTAGGAGTTTATAATCCTAGAGGATTTAGGAGATAAGATTAGAAGTGAGAATTAAGGAAAGGAATTCAAGTGGGAAATTTAGGTGTTATCCAAATCTAATTAGGACTTCTAATTAAATGAATCTATAAAAGAGAGAAATATAGAAGGATTTGGGTTTCTTAATATCCTGGACGTATGGAGAGAGAGAGAAAGAAAAATTAGAGCTTGGATGATCATAAATATAGAAAGAGAGATAGAGAGAAGAAAAAGATACTTTATGAAGGCGACCTGCAGAAATTCCGACCAGTAGTTATCAAATTAAGATTTAGAGATTTTCAACCGTTGGATCGGCCTCAAATTTGGAGGTTATGTTCATGACTTGTAGGGCTTCAATCTGAACGACGGAGATTTAATTTGGTGTTGCCTAGAGTGGTGCAAAAAATTTCAGAAGTGGTGAACAAACGGGTTCATTGGAAAGAAAGATTCTATATGTTGAGGCAAGTAGCAAACACTTTGAAAACTGGAGGAATTGCATGTTTTCCGTATGATTTAGATGTTTTATCTTGGTTTGTTTTGATTCAGATCTTGGTTTGAAGAGTTGAGAATTTTCTAAGATGGTTTCGTTTTTATATATTTCAAGAAAAATCAAGCAAAGTGATGATCATAAGAGAATTAATTGAGTAGAAAATTCTAGATCAATGTATAATTGATGAAAATAGATTAGGGTTGTTTTAGAAGTGATTTAGAATGGAATTAAGATGATTAGAAACAATTAAAACTATGCATGGTATTTTAGATTTCGGAAAATTAGAAAAACCCAGAAAATATACTGAAACTTGCCCGAGTGCTCATCGGCGCTTGAGCGCAATTGCAGGTGTCTTGCTTGTGTAATTTCAAAACAGAAACAACAGAACCTCAAAACTCAACGCCCAGGAGAACACTTGAGCCCGATCCCGAGTGGCCGATTTTTGGAAAACCATTTTCACGAGTGCCTGCAATAGCGCCCAACAGCGCTCAAGCGCTCATGATAGAAAATTTGATATTTTGGAAAAATACCTAGTTTTTTTATTATAAAATTGTTTTTATTAAATTCCAACTCATGTACCAATAAGATTAAAGTGTTTTGAGAATGTTTGCATTGGCAGTTGATTAATTTAAATTTTTATAAAGATTTTGGGTACATTTTACTGAAATAGTTTTTATTTGAGTTTATCTTTCCAAACTCTTTTCTTTTTAACTTGGTTTGATTTTATTGATTCTTACACTTGTATTTGACATATCTAAAGATGTTTCCAGGGTTGTTTTGAAAGAATTGTGAATATTTTCCTTCGTGTACCTCAGAGTGGTTATTTCCTCACTTACGTAGCTTGAGTTTGAGTATTGTTTGCCTCCTTGTATCTTGGGGATGATTTGAGATTGAATTATAAATGTTGCGGAATGTTTTTGTTATCAAAGATAACATGATTTCAGTATTTTGTTTTGCATGTTTAATGGGCATAGCTTGGTATGGATCCATAGTTTAGTTAGGAGTGTAAATAGTATTTTCTTTGTTTAGTTAACCCTGTTTCATATATGCTTTTGTTGCGTATCTCGATGAGGCCTTCTTGTATCTGGTCATGTTGCAGCAATCCCACCCGTCGTGTATCTCGATGTGGTTATTTTAGGATGCCCACCATGTATCTTGGTCTGGTATTCCCACATTGTTGTTGCAGTTGATTAGATTGTACATGCCAGCCCTCCGTGTATCTCGGTTGGGTGATCCGTGATAAGTTGATGACTGTGTATCTCAGCTTCGCACCTAAGCCGTAAGGTGGCAACCCTTGACTCAGGAATTCAGCTTTTCAGAGATGTATTGTTTTTCATGAGTCCAGTGATGTTACACATGTGTGATTTGGTTTGATGAATGCTTTGGTTTTTATTATCATGATTTGGTTTTATCGTTATACCTCATGACTTTATTTTTATATATAAATTGGACTGTTTTATTTTATGCATCTTGCTACTTGTTGAGATTTATATTTCACTACGATTTTCCCTATTTTTCAGGTACTCTTGGTGAGGTCGACAAGCATTGGGGTATTATATGAAGGGTAGCCATTAGATATAAACTAGATGTAAATTCAATTTGTATCATACAATTTTAAGTTAATTGTAAATGAATTTTATTTTATGTTTCCGTCTAATAACTCTGATAAAGACATGAATAATTGTTTTAAATTATTCTGAATTTTAGTTGCTTTGGCCCACTTACACTAACACTTTGGGGTTGGACAATTGATCCAGAACCGAGGCGTTACTGTAAAATCCTGAATTTTTAATAACATTAAAAATTGGATTTTTGTGTTTGTTAATCTATTTAATTGGTGGAAAAGTTCATAAATGGAGAAAAGAAGGTTATTTAAAGAAAATATCAAAAATTAAGATATACTGTATTATTAAAATGGTAAATTGATTATTAAATTTCATTAGTTGGGTTTGGTGGTGTAGCGAGCTAGGGTATTTTGGAGATTTCACATGTTTAAGTGGAGAGGGTCGTAAATTATGGTAAGTGGTGAGTATGATATTAATTTGGAATGATTAATAATAATATGTTTAAATTTATTCTATTTGGGTAAGGTGCTAGTGTAGGCTATTGGTGGAGTGGCAAGTCTTTAATCAAGTGGTTAAGAGATTGACCATGTAGAGAATTTTTGTGGGCGAGTGACCAGCAGATCATGAAGAGCTTAACAATTGAGCGTCAACGAAAATCTATAAATAGGAGTTGTGTTTTGAAATTCTGGTTCGCTCGAAGTGATCGGAGGGAGTCTCAATGAAGTCAAATTTGGGAGAAGAAGGCTTGAGAAGAAAGAAGAAGATGAAGAGGAGTTGCTGAATTCAGAGTTCAGATTATTCTTCATTGAATTTTCATGATTGAGTGATAAATCTGTTGGAGTCATGGAGTAAATATCATTTCATTGAGATTAGAGGAGAATTCTAGGTTAGTATCAAATTAAGTTCTGAATTTCTCATATCAATCTATAGAGGAGTTGAAATTTCGTGCGAATCTGACGAAATTAGAGTTGATCGTTGTTCAATAGGAGTTCAATTGGATGAACCAGTAGATTAGCAGTAATCAGAGAGGATTTTAAGCTCAAATTGAGGTAAGTAGCACCGGTTTATTCGATTTCGAAGCTGCATATGATTTTGTGGAAGAGTTTACAATAATTCAATTGTTTAGGGTTTGTTTTCAGCAGCTGTAAATTTGGACGAACTAGTTGTTTTGGTTGAGATTTGCATAAATTAAATTCGATTTGATTTTATTACGTTTCTTGAATCTAATGAAATCAATTAAGGTGTTTCGAAAGGTTAGAGTTAGTTCAGTGATGCATGTTGTGCAATTCCAGAAGCTGGAAATTTTGTCCGTCACATTTTTACATAGGGCGCCTACCATTGCTGACCTAGGGGAGGTTGGTGCTGGTAGGCACTAGTACATTTTTGGAGAAGCCTCAGGGGACGCCAACCATTGCCTATTGACATGAGGTTGGCGCCCATGCAAGTTTAATTGGTATAGTGCGGCAAATTTAGTAGGTGATGTATTTCAGGTTTTTAGCTTAAAAATACTAGTCTAAGGGATCTAACTAAGTGCTAGTGACGTTATATGAATATTATTAACTGATAATTTGAGTAAGCCTAATGTGTAGATGGAGCAATGGAGATTAATGTTAGCTAGAAATGCTTGGGCGCCAACTACAGGTAGGTTAGCAGTCCTAGGCGCCCAGTTCTATGTCCTTAGCCATGTGCAACTATTTGTGTAGAAGTAATAAAGGTTAGTTAAACTCTTAGTTACTACTTCATAGGATCTAAATAAGAGTAACTCAGATTCGGGAGTAGGCTATAATAATATTAGCTATTCTCTACAAAGATAAAAGAAGGAAAGTATTAGAAATGAAGTTAGGAATCTATACAGGTACTATTATAAGTAAATGGGTTAGAATTTGTGCTGATTTGATGAATTATGTATTACAATTTTTTTAACACTGAGATTTTAGATTTTTAAACATTAATTGACCGAAAAATGGTTAACTTTTATATGCTGGCCAGATTGTATAAATAGGCATTTCGTAAGTCTTTTGCATAAGATGTGATTTAATATTGGCTTTTGGACTTGTTTTCTGCGCAATGTATTTAACCTCTTGAATTTCAGATTGAAGTATTATTTGTTTGTGCCGAGATCTATTGAAATTATTGTGATGGATCAGATTTGAATACATTGTAGATTTCATGAATGAGTTACTTGAATATTGTTTTGATATCGGCAATCTGTTTTTGGATTATCATCGTTCTATTTTTGGGAACTTAATTGAGAATACAACTTGAGAACTCCATGATGGAGCGAGCTGGTCCTGAGTGACCATGATAAACATTGGTTGCGGTTTAACCGTTGTAGCATGAGATGTTGGTTTTACATAGTGGGTTACACATTGAGTTGAGTTGCTGATTGTATTTTTATTAAGGTCTAGCTTGTCCTGGATCCAGAGTCTAAGCTTAGTAATGTGATGCGTTAACTTTATTGTTGTAATTGCATGGCCATGGAGTGTTGCCACGACCGGTGTAGAGCAGCCCGTATCCTTGATAGGCCGGATTGTCAATGGTTGAAACCCAGAGTAAGCCGACATTAGGTGGCGGGTCCTTAGAGGAGGACGTCATTTCAGAGTGCCGGGTCTATGATTAGACCGGACTGTGTACATGGAGGTGTGGATGTCGCTTTGGCATGCTGAATTACCCAATTAAAGTGAACTACATGACATTGGCCTCTATGGTTTGTTTTATCGGTATTTGTATCTCCATCCCGGTGTAGAGCAACACCAACACTACGAGTAGTCTGGTGTTGTCGATGACGAAACCCTGAGTAAGTCGGCATTGGATGATGATACCTGGAGTAGGACGTCATTTTAGTATCCGAACCTTGGTAGGTAGGATATACACACGGATGTGTGGACTTGAGCATGATGTGACTTTATCAATATTGGCAAATGATTTGATTTGAGATATATCCATTGGATTGTTATGAAAACTTGGGTTCATCGAGACGTGGTTCTATGATTATATTGGATTTCGTGATTATTCGGGTTATTGGACATTGATACTACAGTTTTGACTTATATACTGGACTTCATTAGCTATATCATCTTTGTCTGCTAGTTTATTGTGGGATTAGTCGGATTAATCGTGATATCACCATTGTTACATACTTATTATTCGATCCATGTTTTATAACTATGAAAAATATATTTGAGCATGCATGTGCTGCTTACTGGGATATTTGTATCTCATTCCGTATTGTTTTGTTTTGTTTTGTTTTCAGCTGCTCTTGGAAAGGACGGTACCTGCGGGTAGTTGCTTGGTTATGTGAGTTTAGAGTTGTATTCCTGCAAATTTTATTTCAGTTGGGATGGTAGCTCACTCTGATTATCTAGTTTTTGTTTCATTCATGTTTTTCCTTCACTCTGATATATCGATCTTGTGTGAAAATTTAACCTTCAGAGCCGAGTTACGGTTTTATTTCGTAACTCGGATTTGGGGCATTACAGTTACAATAGTGACCTTCGACTTCTTCCACGCGAACTCAAGAAGACACAAAATGGAAGCAAAGCAAAGATGGTGTAATCGAGAACTGTACCCCACGATGCAGAAGACCTTCCACGTGATTAGAGACCCATCCACCATATTTATTCTATTTTAATTCACAAACACAGAAAAGCAAAGCTATCCCTTTTGAGCCTTCTGACCTTTGTTCTTCTTATTAACATTGACTCGACTGCCTTTATTGAGACTCCAAATCAAATACTTGGTATGCACGATAATGTCCATCTCATGTGGAGTCTAGTGCATTTTTCTCTTAGGCTGCACTCGGTGGGCATGGGAGTGTTGCACCTACGTGGCCTGCTAGTATAGCTCCACTTGGCCTCTCTTTACCCTAGATGAGTTTGAGCCTGTCCCTCGAATCTGCCACATCATTCTTGCCGTCTATTGAGAATACCTTCGCAATCCCAAATTCCTCCTCAAAGATTGATACCGGCTGCTTGGATTGAGTTGTCAAACATGTCACCTATGAGCAGACTTGAGGGCATTCCACTCCTGACCTTATCTAAATCAATCTTGTGCACCAGGAGATGAGTCTTGCCATTTGGGGTCTCAATTTGGTGATAGAAAGTGACTTTAATGTGTTGTTGTATAATAATTAGGGATGCAGATGTTTTATGGTGTTGTTCATCATGGGCTATTGAAGTCGAAGATTTGGTTGTTGAATGAAGAATCAGAGACGTTGAAGGTTTTGTGGCTCGACAATGGATTGTCGTATACGATGGAGAGAGACAGAGAGAGGGTTGAAAGAAGCAAATTACAACATCATAGTAGAAGGGTTAAGGGTCACCATTGGTTTTTGAGGAGAATGAAGCATGTACCCTTTTGGCCGAAACGATCAAATGTGGATAAAAAATTTAGTAGTTCTTGAGATGGAGAGAGAGGGCGCAACGTCCAATAGAGAGAAATGAAGGGGTAAGGTTGCTTGAGAGGGAGAATAAGGGAGAGAAAGAGAGGGAGAGGGAGAGGAAGAGAGAAAGAGAGAAAGAGCGATGTTGAATAAAGAGAAAACAAGGATAGGGTTGTGTGAGAGGGAGAGAGAGAGTAGAATAGAGAAAATATGGGTAGAGTTGCATGAGAGGGAGAGAGAAAAAGCAAGAGAGCAATGTGTGAAGAAAGAAAAATCCACATGTGAAAATAAAAATTTGTTATAATTACACGTAGGAGAGAGGATTCTAGCGCTAGAATCCTCTATTGTTGTAGACACTTGATTTTTGCACCCCCAAAATGAATAAAAATGAAAAGTCAAACAAAAAGTCAAACCCTGAGGGGGCCAAAATTTGACTTTTTGATCTAGTGCCAATTGGCCATCAAACTTCATCTCATTGAAGAGAGTATTCTGACACGGTTCTAACGCAACCAAGTTTGCTAGAATTGGGGTCCGGATGAGGAAGTTATGAGTCGGTCAAACTTTTGGGGAGCGAAAAGTTGACTTTTTGCTCGACCCCAATTCAGCTGCCCGAATTGATCCCAATGGATAGAGCGTTCTGAGCTGATTCCAACAACACTAAGTTTATTGAAATCAGACATCGGACGAAAAAGTTATGAGCAGTTGAAGTTTCAAGAAAACTGCCTGTGTGGCAAAAAGGCAGCAGAAAGTAGGATAAATCAATAAAATAAATGTGTTTTTTAATATATTAGATATTTTAATAATATTTTAATTAAAGAATCTCGTTTTATAATAAAATAATCAATGAAAATCTTGCAAAAAATCAAATTTAATAAAAGGTTTGAAATCCAGCATTTAAAAAACGTGCTTGCCTGTATTTGAAGTGCGGGCAAGGCATGCCTGCACTTCAAATGTGGGCAAGCCTTCTAGAAGCGGGACACGCGTCCCGTACGGTGACAGCTGGCCGATTCGGTGAGATTTGAAAACGTGCATATTTCGCTTGCATTTGAATTACAGGCAAGGCATGCCCGTATTTCAAATACGGGCACAAAAATTTTGCCTATAAATAGAGGAGCGAGCCCCCCCATTTCAACAAGCTGGTCCCCCCAAGCCTTCCCCCTCTCCTTCTACGTGTTTTGCCACGTCCCTACCCTGTTGAAACTCTGTCAAGCCCGAAAATATTCCCAAAATACCCCTAGATCACAACATTTCTCCTTGTTTTCAATCCTTTCCCACCCACAGTAGGAGAACCCCTTTTCAAGTCTACTTTGGGAAATCAACGGGAGTGCGGAAGCGCTGCCCAAATCTCTCGGAGAACCGGAAGTCATCAGATTCAAAAGACAAGAGCAAGGTAATGCTCCCGGTAAGATTGTATTCAGCATCCTCTAAATACAAACATTTTTACTAAAATTTTGGCTTACATTCTTTATGTTGATATCTCCTTCTCACTGTTTACTTTCATTGTGCATGGTTTTGGGTTCCCCACGGTGAGGGAAAGGCTCCATGTGAAGTATGAGAGAAGAGTCACTTTTAATGCTAAAATAAGTTATTTTTAACTTTCTAACTTAACATTTTTATGGAGGGGTCCTGTCCTCCTTGATTTCTGTTGTAACCTATAATTCTCCCCTCTTCCCTTTCTAATGCTCACCCGCACACACACTATCAGTTGATGCAAACAAGAGACAAAAGAGGTGGGAGATTTCCTTATGAAAGACCGAAAAGGAAGGGTGTTTGTAATCAAGAAAAGGAGATGCACTACTGTAAAAGTGTCAGATAATCCCAACAGAAGTCGCCGGACGCCCTTGGAGAATAACTGGACTGATTCCGGCCGAAATCGGCTCAAAAATGCAAATTCGGGTGAAAACCATATTTAAAGTACAGTCCAGGCATGTCCGTATTTACTATACGGTTAGGCTTGAACCGTATTACATTTACGGTTCAAACCAGACCATATAGAAAATGCGGTCATTTGATAAAATAACTTAAAAATTAACCTTTTTGACCCGGTTGGACTCAATCCGACCCAAATCGACTTGACCCGACCTTGTAAAGTTGTTTGGGCTATCCTGAGCCCATTTGTAGACCATGGGCCTTATTGGACCCATTAAGACCCCCTGGGCCCAATTATGGGGCCCACATTTGACTGGTCCAAACCCGGCTCAATTTTCAACAAACGGGCCCAAGGTCACTTGTGTAGCAATTCATGGGCCCAGACCAAGCCCATCAAACTTGGCAACCCACAAGCCTTCCAATGGGGCCTGTATTCGACCCAGGCGACTTAAGTAAAAAGATAAAAAAATGAAATAAAAAAGGCCCACACCTCCAAAGGACCCCGCCAGACCCAAAAAGACACATGCCGGTCTAGGAAAGATGAACTTGACTCAAAAACCAGGGAGACCCAATGTGAGACATGGAAATGTCACCTAAGATGACTTCCGATATCGTCACGCGGGGATCGATAAAAATAAAGAGTCGCCACCATTCAAGTTAAGGTGTGAATGGACACCAAAGGGTTCATAAAAGCCAAATAGAGCCAAAGTAGCTCTAATAGGAGGAAAAATCCAGAGATCAAGTAAGGGGAATTAGTTATGAGCAGGGGAAGGTGTTAGGCACCCCCACTCATCCGTCTAAGACGGTTGCCACATGCTTGCTCATGCTAAATATTGTTTGCTAATCAAAAATAAACAAAGAATGCTTAATAGTAAGCAAACATGTATGTGATTATTCCATATGAGTAGTCCAATGAATTTGGACTCTCCTCATGGATATATCACTTTTATAACTTCAAGAGTGAACAAAAATCAAGGTAAAAATGAAGAAAAATCAAGCTAAGGTAAATCTGGAAAAATCAGGTTATAAGAACTTGAAGACTTCGATCAACCATAAATCACTTGATTTAAATCCAAATCAAATGAAACCAAGGCCATTTGATAACTAGTATGAAATGGAATACTCAGTAAGAAAATTAGCTCAATCCGATTTAAAACAAGAGAGAAATCTTCTATGAAAATCTGCTGTTGTAACTAAAAGAAAAGCGACGAGTAAGCATTTTTGAAACTCTATTTGTGGACTTTGGCTCCATATAAATCCATGGAAATTTGCATGGATGAAGTATGTGGTGCCATCTTTCAAATGAAATAGGCCTCACACAAAACTCCATCCAGATGTGACTTGTGTGCGCTCTTGAACAGGCCTTGAAGACCACAGATTAGCTCAGGACTATGCCATTGAGCAGCTCTGAGTCAATCAAGCACACAGGCCACAAATCAGATCAAAATCTGTTGAAACCAAATGGAAATGTAAATAGATTCCTCAAGGAAAACACAGGAGTTGAAATCACTCAAAACGGATTAAAATTGAGCAAATGGTGCACCATCAAAGCGGCAAGTTCAGCAATCTGGGCTAAACAGACTTACAGACTTTGAATAGATGGTATCAAGAATTGGCTCCATAAAAATGAACGAAAATTTCCAGACACAAACTAGACATGCTCATCTATCACATGTCTTTGGAATCACTCAAAAATTCATCCGGAGGATGAAGTTATAAGCATTCTAAGACAGGCCATAGATGCTGCCCTGTTTTGAAGATTTTTGAAGAAAAAGCCAAACTAGTGCAAGTGGATTCGACCAAAACACTTGGAAATCAAGAAAAACCATCTCATGAAGTTCTAAAATTCATTCTAAAGCCATTAATCTCAGATTTCCCGTATTAAACATGGAAATCCAAGATCTAGCTTATCCTTGCAAAAAATAGTGAAAAGTGTGTTTGGTGGTGGAAATCAATTCTCTAGGAGAAGGCTGGAATCCATTGCTATTGAGAGCAAGGATTCACACGTCTTCTTCAGAGACAAATGCACAATACATCAGAAAAATCATCCATAGGCTCAAAATAACCAAATAGCATGCTCTTCATCATTTGTGGGTTCTAAGCCTAGAGGATCCATTCCTACTTCTTTTTCCCAAGGCTCTCTCTTCACGTTTTATGGTTAGAGAGGGTTCCCAGGTACTTTGGAAGAGGTTTGGGGCTTCAAAAAACACAAAATGGCCTTACACTACAGAAAGGTAGAAGATGGGAGTTGGAATGTAAAGAAGGTGCTAGAAACTGAACTAGAGCATTTCCTTTTGTAGCTTGAGCACTTGAGGCAACAATCCAGCAGAGTTTCTCCTCTTCTTGCAGAGCTTCCAAGCTTCAAATTATTAGCCCTTTGCAAGAGGAAGACCCCTCTATTTATAGGCACAACCAAGGGCATAAGAGTCCCAAGGGTATGCCTAAAAACTCTTCTAGATTATTCCAATTCCCATTAAAGGCTTGAATTGGAGTAATTTCGCAAGTTTCGGAGGGTGAAATAGGGAGTTAAAGTCCCTGAGAGAAAGGTAATATGTGTAAATAAGGCTCAGAGATCAAGCCTTTTCGCAAATCCCCGAAACAAGCAAAACCGCATACACAGTGCGGTTTCCACAGAACCGTCACTCTATATACGGTTTCCATGCAATTTCACCTCAACCGCACATAGAGGGCGGTTCCAATTCAGTTACGTTCGTCATGATTGCTGTCGACGTGGCCCAACGGCCAAAGCTTCTAGAAGCCACGTGGCAGCTCACGCAAGAAGCATGAACATCAACCATGCTGTGTGTGCGGTCGCAACCGCACATACAGGGCGGTTGAGACAAAATTCTCAAAAATCGTATATTCAGTGCGGTTAGCACCATTCTTGAGTATTTTTGAGTGTTTGACATATGTCAAGGCTCAAATAAAACATTTAAAGTTCTTTTTGAGTGCTCTCTTATGTTGAAGTGCAATTTGGGGTGTCTACACCCGAGGGACCCGTCAGACCGACAGGGCGGGCCGGGGTGTCTTCGGACTTCCCTGGACATAACCGAGGACTTAGCTAGATCTCTAATAAGCAGTAGACCAGACTTAGATCTGGATAGGCAATCCCTGTGTCTGCCTGCACCTCTCAGGCAGTGGCGACTCCGAAAGTCCTGAGGCACGCACGATCTCCCATGCGCCTTGTGTGTGATATAGGCAGATTTAGGTGCGCACAGTTGTAATATATATTTGTACTATATATAAAGCAAACTCTCCTAATTCAAGCCTGACAATTGCAATCGAAAATACCCTCGACTAGTACTTTATTTACGTCTCTAATAATTGTCGGAGGTATTTTGATAACTGAGTACACAATAACTGTAAAACCCCAGTTTTGAGAAAAATAATAATAATAAAAATAATAGAATAAAATAAATGAACAGTCAAAAAAAAAATAAAAAATTTATTATTGCTAGGAAATTTGTAGATCATTAGTTTTAAAGAAATTTAAGTGGAATTATAAATAGGTTACATTCGGGCCCGGAAATAAATTGGGTAAATAGTTAAGATCCCGGGAAAACCCTATACTAATAAAGGGTAGAACAGGGATTCGAGGAAATAAAAGGGAAATTAGGTCGAAACTTTGCGATATCTATAAATAGGAAGCTCCTATAAGTTTTCGGGGATTTGGGAAAAATTGCTGCTCGGGAGAAAATTAGGGCGGCAGTCCGGTGGGTTAGGTCTCGCAGCAAAATCTCCAGGATGGCCGCAATGTTTGAAGAAGGTCTTCAATACTAAGGTGAGTAGCACTGATTTACAACTGGGTTTTGTATTTAAGGTTTTCGTGAGCTTATTTCGATGCATGTTTTGTATCTCAAATGATGTATGAGTTTCTGGTTTTCTGGTTTTCTGGGAATGACATGAACAGAGTTCGGAGATTGAATTTTATCGTTTATTTAAAAGTGTTTAGATTAAATCTAAATATGGTTGGGAAGTCTTCTGGGAGTATTGGGAGTGTTGTGGAACAATTACAGAGATAAACAAACCGGCCAGTCATGTAGATCTTGGAATAACAGAGAAATGAAAATCACAGGGGGTATCCGCCCACCTCGCGCTCACCTAAGAGGTAGGCGCCCCGTTAAACACTACCCACCGCCCACCTCACGCCCGTCTGGCGCTCAGCTCGCGCTCAGTAGAAAACCCTGCGCTCATCTCGCGCGAATCTCGCGCCCACCTCATGCTCGTCTGGCGCTCAGCTCGCGCTCACCTAGCGTCGAGTGAGCGGTAGGTCGATTTTACCCCATTTCCTTTCCGCCGACCGGCGCTCACCTCGCGCCCACCTCAGGAAGTGAGCGGCAGACCCTATTTTGCTTACTGAATTGGAGATTTGATTTAACTAAGAGTATTTGGGTTACTTGAGGATTAAAACACTTCACTATTCACTTGTTTGGGAACCCTGGGAATCTATTTTACCTATGAAATTATTAGAGGAAAAATTAGTGAACCTCTTAAGAGCTTTCAAGTTGAGTTTAGGTTACGTATGAGTATTGTGCCGGATACCAAACCACTAAGAGTTACCAGTTACTTTTCCTTGTTTTATACACTGTTTTGATTGAGAAGTTATTCTATTTCTGGTTTCACTTGTTGGAAACTTTAAATGTATTGAAAAGATTTCCTTGGTATGAATGCTTGAGTTTTACTTTCAAATGACATGTGTTACGGAAATGAGAAAATACTGAAAGTACTTGAGGTACTGCTTGGTCCAGAGGGACAGGTGATGAATTGTGATGAGTTTTACATGATGTGGAATGAATGGTTTTATTTTGATGTTGAAATTGAGATTATACGATGTTTTACTGTTTTGGTCTAGCTTGTCCTGGATCCAGATGTTTAAGCTTAGTAATGTGATGCTTTTATTTTATTGGTGTAATGGCATGGCCATGGAGTGTTGCCACGACTGGTGTAGAGCAGCCAGAAACCCTGAGTAGGCCTGGTTGTCAATGCCAAAACCCTGAGTAGGCCGGCATTGGATGACGAAACCTTGAGTAGGCCGTCATTTCAGAGTATCCGAAACCCTGAGTAGGCCGGAACTGTGTACATGGAGGTGTGGAGGTCGCTCTGGCATGTTGATTACCCAATCAAATATTTGTATGACATTGACCATGTGGTTTTGTTGTTTATTTATCAGTTGGATACCATGGGATAAGTAGTGGAGTGTATTGTTGAAGCATGGATTACAATGATAAGGTTTTCTGGAACTGATCTGGTTTTTGTTGACCAAGGTGTTACAAATGCTAACTGCTTATAGTTTAAATGGTTTCCTATGCTCTTGGGTCAACATCACTGTTAACAGAGTACGCAGACTTCACCGGTTATTCCTTGTTTTCTCGTCTGATTACCCGATCATAGAATTTTTAAATTTTGAAGATGTGTATTCCTGCAGGCATGTGCTACTTGCTGAGATATTCGTATCTCACTCTTTTATTTCTGTTGTTTTTCAGATACGTATGGAGAGCCGATAATTGCGGGTAGTGAAATTTGGTCATGTGAGTTTTCATGTTGGGATTTGTTTAGCGCACTCTATTGCATAGAAATATTTAGTTTCATGTTTTCTTTACTCTGGTAGTTTGATCCTGTTAATTATAATAACCTCTGGATACGAGTTACGGGTTTTCCATGTGACTCGGATCCGGGGCGTTACAATAACCTTCTTTTTTTGAAACACGCATCGTACATGTCTTCCCTTAGTATATATATATTAGATCTCATTTCAATATCTACCTTTTAGCCACCCTTAGTTGCTTCTGCGTAATAGATCAATTTGCATCCTGTAGAGCCTCTATCTACAGCCTTATTTAGAGGCTTTATAGGATACGAATGTGTGTCCTGTACGACGCGTCCTCCCCTTTTCAATGCAACTAACAGACATGGCAGTGAAAGGCGCGTTAACGTTAACGTTGGCCAATTCAAGTCACCGTTTACTTTTTGAAAATTTGAATTTATTGTATCAAGGTGAACGCGTACTGTTTTTTCAGTTTAGTTAGAGCAGCTGTACAAGAAAAGCTTTTTAATTTTCAAATGAAACTCCTTCCAGATCTGAGAATCGACATCCCAAATCAGAGAAAGAGGAGGTTCTCTCATCTTCGGCATCTTGCATTGCAACATCGATAGTCGTTTCACATCCTCGTCTTCGGATTCGTCTTCTTGATCTGAGATTCGTCTTCAGCATCTTCATTGGAACATTGAGAGCCCTTTCACTTCTGTTTTCTTTGGCATCTTCATTGCAACATCGAGAATAACCCATCTGAACTCATTTTTGTTTTGTTTATTTCACTTTCGTCGTCTTCTTGGTTGGAGCTTAGCCTCCAAATTCAAGTTTCTCTAGGCATGCCATGATATTCTATTAGGTTATATTGCAATGGCAGGATATGCCCCATCATGGCTATGGCCAAGTGGCTTCATACATATTCACCTTGCCTCTCAACACCATTTCTAGGTCTTGAAGCTCTTCTTTTTTGTCATTTTGGACGAATATATTAAAGCATGCTAAATTGAATAACCAGACACCACATATTGGGCATTCGATTATCATGTGATAGAGAAACTAGTGGTCGTTTTATTTTGCCTAACGGTGAGCACTTTAGATCCGATTAGTAGGTACTGAAGAAACAAGAAAAAAGATAAGTTATCAGGGATGTTTAATTGGTAAAAGATGGTTTGTCATTCTTTCAATTTTTTCAGTACCATTTGGTTATCATAAGAATTCGTTAAGCTTATTTGCTTTACTCATCAAGTACACTAAGGTTTATATTATCTATGCAAAACAATCGTGTTTGCATCGGTGTTTTCTCCTTAAAAGATGACAAATCACTCTTCGCATATGTGATTAATTATAATGAATTTTGCTTATGGGAGTTAATTGTTCTATTGGTGAAGAGAGGTAATATGCGGTTTTGGCTGTTTCAGGGATTGGTGAAATGGCTCGATTTCTGAGCCTTATTTACGCATATTACCTCTCTCTCACGGACTTGAATTCCCTCTTTCACCCTCCGAAACTTCTAGTATTACTCTAATTCAAGCCTTGGAGGAGAATTGGAATAATCTAGAAGGCTTTTTATGCCTGCCCTTGGGACTCTTCTACCCTTGGCTTGGCCTATAAATAGAGGGGTCCTCCTCTTGCAAATGGCTGATAATTTGAAGCTTGGAAGCTCTGCAAGAAGAGGGAAAACTCTGCTGGATTGCTGCCTCAAGTACTCAAGCTACCAAAGGTAAAGCTCTAGTTGATTTCAGCATTCTCTTTACATTTCAACTCTCAACTTCTACCTTTCTGTAGTGTAAGGCCACTTTGTGTTGTTTTGTAGCCCCAAACCTCTTCCAAAGTACCTGGGAATTCTCTCTAGCCGTAAAACGTGAAGAGAGAGCCTTGGGAAAAAGAAGTAGGAATGGATCCTCTAGGCTTAGAACCTACAAGTGATGAAGAGCATGCTATGTGGTTATTTTAAGCCTATGGATGTTTATTTTCTGATGTTTTGCACTTGCTCATGCAGAAATATGTGAATCCTTGCTCTCAGTGGTAAAGGATTCCATCCTTCTCCTAGGGAGTGGATTTTCACATATTCACACACTTTTCACCATTTTTTTTATCAAATAGGCTAGATCTGGGATTCCCGTGTTTAATACGGGAAATCTAAGATTATTGGCTTCAAAATGAATCTTAGAACTTCATGAGATGGTTTTTGTTGATTTTTAAGAGTTTTGGTCGAATTCACTTCCACACATGCAATGATTTTGGTTTTTCTATCCAAAAATCTTCAAAACAGGGCAGATCTGTAGCCTGTCTTGGAAGGCTTATAACTTCATCCTCCGGATGAATTTTTGAGTGATTCCAAAGACATGTGATAGATGAGTTGGTCTATTTCATATCTGGAA
Organism: Buxus sempervirens; assembly: GCA_947561395.2. NCBI lineage: Eukaryota > Viridiplantae > Streptophyta > Magnoliopsida > Buxales > Buxaceae > Buxus > Buxus sempervirens. Next base: position 14,621,250 of record OX387185.1, read on the forward strand.
AATTTCGTCCACTTTTATGTAGCCAATTTTTGACACCATCTGTTCAACGTTTGTAAGTCAGTTCAGCCCAGATTGCTGAACTTGCCACTTTGATGGTGCACCGTTTGCTCAATTTTAATCCGTTTTGAGTGACTCTTATTTTTGAGTTTTCCTTAAGAAGTCTATTTTCATTTCCAACTGGTTTCAGCAGATTTGGATCTGTTTTGTGCCTTGGGTGCTCAGTTGACTCAGAGGTGCTCGCTGGCATAGTCCAGAGCTAATCTGTGGTCTTCTAGGCCTGTTCAAGAGAGCACACAAGTCACATCTGACTAGAGTTTGATGTGAGGTTTTTTTCTTTGGAAAGATGGCACCACATACTTCCTTCATACCAATTTTCATGGATTTTTATTGAGCCAAACTCCACGAATAGGACTTTGAAAATGCCTACTCATCACTTTTGATATATTATAAACAGCAAATTTCATATGTGGATTTCTCTCTTATTTTGAATCGGATTGAGTTGAAATTTTTACTGTACACCCTACTATATACCAGTTTTCAAAGGGCTTTGGTTTCATTGAATTTGGATTTAAATTGAGTGAGTTATGGTTAATCGAAGCTTTCAAGCTCTTTTGATCTCATTTCTCCAGATTTGCCTCAGCTTGATTTTTCTCCATTTTACTTTGATTTCCATCCACTCATGAAGTTTTAGAAGTGATGAATCCACGAAGAGAGCCTAAGCTCATTAGACTTCTCATGTGGAATGGTCACATACATTGTGCTTGTTATAAGCACCTCTTCGTCCATTTTATTAGCAAACAATTTTTTTCAAACATAAGCAAACATTTGGCAACCATCTTAGACGGATGAGTGGGGGTGCCTAACACCTTTCCCTGCTCATAAATAATTCCCCTTACCCAATCTCTGGATTTTTCCTTATATTAGAGCTACTTTGGCTCTATTTGGCTTTTATGAACCCTTTGGTGTCCATCCACACTTTAACTTGGATGGTGGTGACTCTTTACATTTATCGATCTTCGCGTGACGATATAGAAAGTCATCCGAGATGACATTTCCATGTCTCACAACTGGCGACTCTGCTGGGGAATTTGTGGAATTGAGCCATTGTTGTGTGCTTAGCATGTTGGATTGCTTTTATTTGATTGTTTGCTGTTTGGCTTGTTTAAGAAGCATACTGATTGGAATGCCTCTTGTTTTAGAGAATGCAAGACCCATGGAAATATGGCATGTGATGTGTGTATGCCTTGATTATGTTTAGAACCATGCTTAGGAAGGTCTAGTTAGTCTTACCATGCTAGGTTGCCATATTTTCATGATAAGCATGCTTTGATTAGAGTTTTGATGTCATGAGTATGAGATCAGAATTTTTGAGAGATGTTTGCTTTGTATCCAGCATGTTCACCATGATGTATTGGTTTTTTGTATAACATGATAACATGCTTCCAAGTTGGTATGGTTGTATAAATGTATGTTTAGATTGAATATGCTAGGATTGGTTTTATCACTTTGATGATCTCATGTTTATTTATCTCAAATGATCTCTATATCATGCCTTGGTGATTATGATTATGCTTGCATGGCTACGAAAAAAGAGTGGCAAGGGTGGGACGTTGTGTTGAATGTGACCCATTTTTTTTCAAATGCACTTGTGCACCTTTTTCTTTTTGCACAGCCTACCTTTAACCTATAGGAAGTTGAACAATGAATGTGTGTAGTTTGGTGCACCGAGGTCGTTACTTCGGAACGCGAAAGTGAAAACATTCACCTTTGAAGCTTTGAGCCAATGATGTGATGACATGGTGGATCTAGAATTCTGGTCATACACTAGGCTTGAGCTCTAAGTTGCTAATAAACCAAAACCCAAAACCCCTACGCGAAGGTGGAGAAACACCCTTTTGGCCAAAATAAACCAAGTACGATGGGGAAAGGGTTTGTAATGAGGGAAGGCCGTCTTGCACGGCTCAGGTGGTCCAAGGCATGATATGGACACCATTTGGAAGGTAAACATGAGGTAACAAGGTAATTTCAACCTATTATTTGTGGTAACCTCTATACTTTGTAAGTATCAAGCTCATGGTGTCCATTTGTTCGGGATTGTGTTTTCCCAGAAAATTGCTTTTAGCCTAGGATTGGTGTAGCCCTTAGAGAGAGTTTTTACTCTTCTTAGGTGTCATTCTACCCAAATGCCCGTAGGAGGCACCCAAAAGTCCCCAAATTCCATGCATTAGGTGTCCATTTTAGGAGGGAGCCTAGGCCCTCCTTTGTATGAATATGGCTAATCCTCTTTGTGCGCACCCGATTTCCGGTCGCACGATGAGGCACACACAAAACGATGCGTACCTCGGGATTTGTTGGAGTCGCCACTACCTGATGGGGTGCAGGCAGACACCTGGGTGCCTAAGTTCTTCTATTAAGGCTTGGTCTTCGGCTTGAGATTCTAAGTAGGTTCTCGGTTGCGGTCTGGGGAAGTCCGTAGACACCCCAGTCCACTCCGTCAAGTGACGGGTCCCATAAGTTCCCTGGTTTGAGTCAACTCAGTTGGTCTCTCACTCACCCGATTCCTATTTCAGCATGTAATTTGATTAAGTCTGGCGGGACCGCCAAAGTGGTGTGGGTCCCTTTACTTGATTTTATCTTCTTAATTAAAGTGATGTGGGTCTGATTGGGCGGGCCCCGTTGGAAGGCCCGCGGATTCCTTGGTGGGCTTGGTTGAGCCCACTTGTCCCCTGGTGGGCCTCGGTCTAGCCTGAGAGGCCCTTTGGGCTTGGTTCAAGTGAATTGGTTTTATTTGATGGTTCAAGTTTGATTATTTGAGTAGATTTCATGCCAAAGTGGGCCGGGATTGCTTTGTGGGCCCTTGAGTGGGCCACACAGTGGGTTGCCAAGTGATTTTGATTATCTTGATTGATTATGCCAAAGTGGGCCAGGATTTGGGCTTGGGGCCCGTTACCTGGGCTTGGGCTTGAAAGCCCAAGTCTTCATGAGTTAGGGTTTGGAAACCCTAAAATTGGTTCGATTTAATGGGCTTTAGCGGGCCCGATCGGCCCTGCCTGTGGTCTCGGCCAAACCAAGCCTAGATCTAAGCTAGCATGCTTCCTAAATGGGCTTTGGTGGGCCTCAATGGGTTCGGCCCACTCAATCACTTTGATTATCTTGATTTAACAAAACAAGTTTTTCGGGCTTGATGGGCCCCGTTGGAAGGCCCACTAGAAATCAATTTGGACCGGGTCGGTCCATGGCCCATCTTGGGTTTCCGGGTGACCCAGAAACCCTTCTGGTTCATTTGGTTCGGTCAAACCAAGCACAAAACTAGCAAGAGAGCACAAAATAGCTAAAATAACATTCTCGCAGTGTAGCCGACCTAAGATGCCGGTTACACATAGGGCTCTGTGTATCCGGCATCTTTAGCCGGCTACACATGGACTTTAGTTGATCCGGCCTGAGTTGCCGGATCAACCAACAGAAGCCTTTTTCGCGGATTTTTGCATTGGGGTTGGGTTTTTAGGCTCCTTGGGGTGTTCTAGGGATTGCGTGGGCTCCTGTGTGAGCCCACATTGGTTCAGGTGAGAGGGAATGCCCCAATTTTGCCTTCTTTTGGGACTTGGAGGGTTCAAGCAAGGAGGAGGAGGCTTAAAGTCTTGCCTCCTCTCATTTGAACCCAACTCTAGCAATCACACAGGGGCCTTGATGTCCCTGTTTGGTTTTCACAGACTCCGCATAACAGCAAACTAATAAGGTGAAGCGAAGACAGTAAACTAAACCCAATAGACATGCTTTTGAACCATGGAGAATATGCGTGCATTCTTGTGTGTTGTGAGCATGAAAAGTGAAGAGCCTGTGGGTGTGCTCGTGCGTGCCCTGAGATGGCTAACGACTCAAGCATGCATAATGGCCTAGCCTAGCTCTAGTGGATGTGTGAAGGTGTGCATGCACGCATACCTTAGAGGCTACCAAAAATATACAAAATCAAGTTTACACGGAAATAAAGGAATCAAGGGAAGAAGGGATAACGGAGGGCTTATGATGGGATACATGAGAGTCACGAAATGGGAGAACAAACTCCCCCTTCAAATGAGACAAATCCACGACAAGCCAGTGTATAAAGGGCTTTTAAAAGTGAGCAAGATCACCTCTTCATCCTCCCATGAAGCCATCTACATACTCTCCCCTTACCACAGGAGCTTCCACGTCCAATACGAAGGAGAAAGGAGGGGAGAAAAGACGCTACTCATGCCAAAAGATAGAGGGAAATACCATGCAAAGGATGATGGACATACAACATGCTTGAAATAAACCTCTTTTTATTTATGTTGAACAAAACGCAATAGAAAACATTACCTTGGGGTTAGATCCTTGGAATGAGGTGTGCTGAGCCTCCTTGGAGTGGAGGAAACCGCCGGAGCTCCTCCTTTTGGCACCACCAGCAAACAGTCCTCCCTTGGCTTGGGTGAAAAATGGAGAAGAAGAAGGAAGGAGAGAAGGGGAGAGCCTTGAGGTTGAGCTTGGAGTGTTTTGGGGAGCCAAAGAGGGATAAGAAGAGGAGGTTTCGGAGCTGGAACAGAGGGGGAAGAAAGGTGGAAGCAAGCAAAAAAAGGCCAACCCCCGAAATGGGGCTGCTGTTGCCATTTTATAGAAAACTTAATGTATCCGGCATTTAATGCCGGATACACTACACTTCCTTTGTATCCGGCATATTATGCCGGATACACTGCACTTCCTTTGTATCCGGCATAATATGCCGGATACAAAACATAATAATTTCGAAAATTAAATGCCGCCGTAAATTTGTCGGCGAATCGGCGCGAATCTCGCCGAGCAACTCCTTGTATCCGACATTTGAGTCCGGATATGAAGAGGGGCAAGTGTATCCGGCATTAAATTCCGGATACAAATCGAAAAATTACGGATTTGCCCCTCGAATTGACCGATTCGACCGATTTGACACTTTTGGATATCTATGGATTGCCCCTTGCAAATTTTGGTTTAGTCCCTGAGATATTTGATGATTTTTGGATATTTGAGATTTACTCCCTGAGATATTTCGCTGCATTCATCGCCACGTGCGCAGTTTCTTCGCCACGTGTGCAGTTTCCGATTTTTCTGCTCGGAAACTTCGACGGCTCATATCTCCTTCATCCGAACTCCGATTTGAGCAAACTCAATTGTGTTAGACTCGTATCGGAGCCCTCTATCCAATGACATAGGGCTAAGCACTCGGCACGGGGTTCGAGAAAAAGTCAACTTTCGGCTCCTCTTTAAGTTTGACTGGCCCATAGATCCTTCATCCGGACTCCGATTCCAACAAACTTAATTGCGTTGGAACCACATCGAGATTCTCTATTTATTGAGATAGGGCAAGGTGACCAATTTTCTCTTGATCAAAAAGTCAATTTTTGACCTCTCAGCGTTTGACTTTTCTGCTGTCTTTTAGCACATTTTTTCTCTTTTATTTGGTTTGATCAAAATTTGGGTGCTTACACTCTTTCTTGCAGGAAATCTGTGTGTGAAGGCCACCCAGGAGCTGCTGGTACAAAGGGTCTTTCCTTTTTCTTTTTAGTTTAGAAATTCTCATTCTCAAGCCCAAGGAGGCTAAAATTGTAATTTTATTTTTGATTCATGCCCTTGAAGGCCAATTTGTATTGTAACATATTTCCTTTATTGTAAGGGATCTTTTTGTGCATATTTGTGGTCTCCCCATGCAACCTCATGAAATTCATGGTTTAAAGCGGGCTTTTAGTGCCATTTGATGTGTCAAATGCCCAATTTGGGGCAGTCTGGAAGCCACCCAATGGTGAACAGTGTGTTTGGGCATGTAACCAAGCTAATAAAACCAATCGGAAAAGGAAACAAATCGAAAATCTGTGTTTTGGCTTAAAACCGTCATGAGTATGCGGTTGCCTGCATTTTCGCTGCAACCGCATGTATCATACGGTTTGGGCCAAACCGTTCTAATTGCATGGTTTTAGGCCGAAATCCTATTCCGGCCTTGCTAATTAAACATTTCTGGGTCCTTTAATCCCTAAGTCATATAAGCAAGTGGGCAGGTGTGCTAAACAGGATAAATGGCATATAAACCATTCCAAATGCACCCAAATCAAGAGGTTAAAGTCATTTTGAACATATTCACCTAAATTGAACAAATTAGCTCAACTCAAAGGTGAAAATGATAAAATAAAAGTTGGCTCAAACCAAAAAACAGGTCAAGCACCTCAAATTGAGGGTTAAGTCCACATTGGGCTCTTTTTGTCCAATTTGACTGCTTAACCCGTCTTAAGTGAAGTAAATAATTAAAAGAGAACTGGTTCAAATAACCAACCTAATCACACTTCAATCTCAGGATTTGAACTTGGAGATCATAATAAGTTTCCAAAACATGCTAAGCTTAAGGTGTAATACAATTTGTGAAAGAAAGCTCAACTCTTTTAAAATGGGGCAAATTCCAATCCAAAATCAACCTTTAAGAAATCTTCAATCATAAAGTACCCAAGCTTTTAAGATTTCTTCCAAAGAGCAATTTGTGGGTCACTTGGAAACCTTTGAATTCCAAGCAAATAATCATTTAAAAATCCAATGAAAGAAAATTTCAAATAAATCACCACCTTAAAGACAAATTGAGTCTCTTTTTAACTCAAAACACCTAAGGGGGGAAAGCAAAAATATTTTAGGCATCTGAAAGCCTTGGAATTTCAGAAAATCAACTCATAGGACTCCTGGAAGCCTGAAATTCCAGAATTTTTCAAAATCTTCATAGGCCTTCTAAAGCCTGAATTTAGAAACTCATAGGACCCCTGGAAGCCTGAAATTCCAGATCTTTTTCAAAATCTTCATAGGCCTTCTAAAGCCTGAATTTAGAAACTCATAGGACCCCTGGAAGCCTGAAATTCCAGAATTTTTCAAAATCTTCATAGGCCTTCTAAAGCCTGAATTTAGAAACTCATAGGACTCCTGGAAGCCTGAAATTCCAGATCTTTTTCAAAACCTTCATAGGCCTTCTAAAGCCTGAATTTAGAAACTCATAGGACTCCTGGAAGCCTGAAATTCCAGAATTTTTCAAAATCTTCATAGGCCTTCTAAAGCCTGAATTTAGAAAATCATAGGCACCTGAAAGCCTGCGTAATTTCAGGAGGTTGTGGAAGCCTTAATTCCAAAGCATAAGCCCTTGGAAGCTTGCGTAATTCCAAGTCTCGAGTTTGTATAAGGATTTTTACTTTGGACATCTCATCTTTTGTGGGATATGTTGGAAGCCCTAGAATTTTCCAATATTGGTAGGTCTTTTTCGCACCAACCAAGTCATAAGCCCTTGGAAGCTTGTATAATTCCAATGCTTGATTTGACTATAGGCTTTTACTATAGCCACATCATCTTTTGTGGGACATGTTGGAGGCCCTAGAATACTCCAACAGAATTTCTGTGGTTTGATATTTTTCGTATCAATCACCTCATTTTAATAAAGTTATTTTAACCATAAATCCAAAAGGCAAAAAAGTATGAATACAAGGAAAATCCCAAACTCATGTTCACCAAGCCTACATGCATGCATGCATAGGTGTGTAAAATTGATTTAATGGGATACTAATATTTTTTCTTTGTCTTTTTCTTTTACCAAAGGTTTTCGGTTCCTACTGCAATCATTGCTCCCCGACGTTCTCAGAGATTAAGATCTGCCACCATGAACCCTATTGAAGAACAATCTACCGTGTCTGCTGAAGCCTTTGCTCAACTGCAAGAGCAAGTGGCAGGGATGACAAAACTACTGGAGAATTTGCTGGCCAACCAAGCCGTTCAGGCTCAGATGCAGGCGCAGCAGGCGCAGGCTCAGGTTCATCAGGCTTCATCATCCCACAATGCACCACCACAGGCTCCACCCCAGACTGATCTTCCACCACCAGTCCAACCTATCCCACCTCAACCTGAACTCTACCAACCAAACCCCGAGCCTATCTTGATCCGGGAGGAGGAATCTGAATGTGAGAAAGAGAAGGAGAAAGAAAAGGAGAGACTGAGGGTAGAAGTGGAGAGAAAGTTCTTGGACAAGCTGGAGTCCATCCAAAAAGAACTGAAAGAAGTAAGAGGGATCAACACGTTGGGTGGTACCAACTTCAAAGATCTTTGCATGTACCCCGACGCATGCCTACTGGCCAAATTTAAGTGCCCGGACTTCGAGAAATATGACGGCACCGGCTGCCCAATGAGCCATCTGAAGCTCTACTGTGGGGCGTTGTGCCAATTTGGCCAGGATGATGGCATCCTGATCCAGCTATTACAGAGAAGCCTGACAGGGGCAGCCTTAAGGTGGTTCGCAACGGTGGACCACGGCAGAATCAGAAGGTGGAAGGACCTAGCTGATGCTTTCCTCGCTTAGTACCTTTTCAACGCCGACATCGTACCAGATAGGTACGATATGATGAAGATGAGCAAAGGAAGAGATGAGACAGTCAGGCAGTATGCCAAAAGGTGGGGAGAGGCCGCCTCTCAAGTCAGGCCTCCCATGTTGGAGCCAGAGATGGTAACCACTTTTATTGGCACACTGGGGCAGCCATTTTACAATCACTTGGTGGGTCAGATTACCACCAGTTTTGCTGCCCTAGTACAGGTCGCAGACCGGATTGAAGATGGAATCAGATTCGGGCGAATCTACGACCATTCTGCCACGGCTCGTTAGTAGGAACCCACTTTTGATCCTTCTGCCCAGAAGCAAAAAAATGGGGTAAGAAGGAACGGAGGAAAGAAAGAAGGGGAAGTAAACATGGTACAACCCTAACCATCCAAAAGACCACTCCAGGTCAATATTTCTGCACCTCCATCCAGCCCAGTGCAGCCGCAATCGACCTATCAAAACCCTCTCAATATTAATGTTCCTCAAGCAGCAATGCCCAACCAAAAAAGGGTATTCTCGAAAGAAGAGAGAGACGTTTGGATGGCGTCCAGAAGGAATAGGGTCCTTTCCCCTCTTCCTGTGACTCCATCCCAGCTATTGCCAACTCTGTTAAACGCAGGGTATGTTACCCTGAAAGAACCGAATCCGAATGCTTCAAAGGGAAAGAATTTCGATCCCTCCACCACCTGTGAATACCATATGGGTGCACCAGGACACCCTACAGACAGGTGTTGGCCGTTAAAACATGCCATCCAGGATTTGATCGATCAGGGGACCTTGTTGTTTAACACGGCTACACCCTCTCCCACTAGGACTGACATTGGTCAGAATCCTCTGCCCCAGCATAATGGGGCTGGTCCTTCCAATTTTGTAGGGACCATCTCTTCTGGACCTAGGACGTTTGATCCCTCGCAGTTAATTGCACCCATAGGGACGTCCGTCAAGGTCTATTTTGACCAAGAAGAGATAGGGGAACAAATCAATGTCATTTCTGGAAATAAAGGAAATGGCAAGACTGCAGAGGACATTAATGCCTCTTTGAACCGGGCCGCTTCTCTCATGGCCCAGCTTAATGTAACCAAAACCCCTCTCATCATTAATTGCAACCCGACCGTTGCTCCTCCATCTACTCCATTATCCAAACCACCTTTGGTTATTAATTATGACCCCACCACAGCATTAATCACCTCTGTTTCTTCTCAGACCTTGAAATCCTCTCAACCCCAGGAACCTAGGCAATCCTCGCCTCTGGTTATTGAGGTGCCTCCTTCCAACCCCATTCCTACATCAACCCCTGCACCAAGGTCTCATCTCTAGCCCTTGGTATTTAACGTTCCTAAACCCTCCTATTCAGAAACTGCTGTACCTTGGAACTACAGCGAGGTTTATACGACCACTATCCCAGTGGCCAGAAATCAGAGTCAGGAGGAAATAAATCTCATGACAAGATCAGGGAGATGTGTGGAAGGAAAAGAACAAGAAAAGAAAGAGATAGAGCAAGTTCAGAAGGGGAAGGCCAAGATAGGGGAAAACACCCCCAGGTCGTCAATGATGAGGCAGCAGACCTCTTAAAAATACTGAAAAAGAGTGAATTCAATATTGTCGACCAATTAATCAAGGTCCCTGCCCAGATATCAATACTGGGATTATTGCTTAATTCAGAAAAGCATAGGGACTCATTAATAAAGGTACTCCAGAGTGCTCACGTGCCTAAGACGATCGAGCCAGACCAGCTCGGCATGATGATCGGCCAGATCTTATCTCACAATGTAATAAGTTTTTCCGAAAGCGAGATAAGCCCTGGCGGATGTTATCACGTGGACCCTTTGCACATCACTGTGCTTTGTAAGGGTAACATGATAGCCCGGGTCCTAATTGACAATGGGTCAGCCTTAAACGTCTGTCCCTTAGTAACATTTGTTAGGCTTGGTCTGGATCAATCCAAAATAAGGCAAAACGGAAGGATAGTGAGAGCTTTTGATAGCTCCAAAACACACTCCCTAGGGGAGATTGAATTGCCGATTACCATCGGACCGAATATCTTTAATATAACATTCGAAGTGATAGATATTCCAGCTGCCTTCAATCTACTTCTGGGAAGGCCGTGGATCCACTCAGCTAGGGCTATACCATCCACCTTTCATCAAAGAGTAAAATATATAAGAGGTCAGAGGGTAATAACAGTCCTAACCGAGAGTCTAGTCCCTCCCGTCATACCACCTGACGTACCTTTCATTAATGTAGAATTAACGGCAGACAAAATTGCGTTTCATTCTTTTCAGTTTGAAACAGTCAACTTCATACCTGGGGGGTGTCTAAAAAAAAGTGAGAAGTTAACATGTGCCAACAAGATGGTAGAAAAGGTTTTGAAAGATTGCAATTTCCACCCAGGAAAGGGGTTGGGAATTAATCTACAAGGAAGGGTGGAGCCTATAGAGGCACAGAGGCTGGTCCCACGAGCAGGATTAGGGATGAAAATAAGAAGATGGAAGAGGGGACCACAGAAAGAAAATGGTAACGAAAGGGAAAAGAATCAAGAAAAATTCCCTCATTTAAGGGAAACTTTTCCGAAGCCCTCTCATACTATTCAATTGTCTCCTTCAGATTCCTCCAAACCTCCATATTTAAATGATAATCCTTTCAGAAAACCTTTTACCTCAACTTTTCAACCTTTTATCCCCCTTTCACCCACTTTGACGCCTGAAGCTGCGGATGAGCCTGAGCCACTACCACGAGAGCAGTAGGATTTCACAGAAGAGGTAGGGGTGTTCTTTGCAATGACAGAGGATGAAGGAAGAGAGAAAGCAGAAAAAGAGGTTCCTTTTATTGACTGGGCCTCAATCAAGATCCCAGATAAGGTCACCTCTGAACTCAGCCCCGAAGCAGAAAAGGGCAGTTTTTCAAATCCGGTAATGATGGTATCGGATCAAGAGCTTGAGGAGGAGCAGGATTGCACTATACCACCTGCTCCAGAGGGCTTTGCGCTAAAAAATTGGGAAGAGATCCCTTTGACATTTGAGGCCGCATATGGTTGGCAATCAGCTGCGGCCTCCAAAAAAAACTCCATTAGTGGATTGCCCTTTTCCTGAAGGTTTTAATGAACCTTCATCTTCAGGAAAAGCCTTTTTAGAAAGTTCTCAAAAAAACCAAAAAGATTTTTCAAATTTTTCTAGAAAATCTAAAGCTTTCAAAATGGTCCAGACTGCTTATGAACCATATGTACAGACTGAATTAGAGCAAGTTGAATATGACTTCGACCTCGAGCTCGACTTCGACCTAATGGGGATCGAAGAGGAGACCGAGGCCGAAGACGATGACCTTCCAAGAGAAATATCATATCAATTGGAACGTCACGAAAAGGGTATTCAACCTAATATTGAGGAAACCATTTCCATAAACCTGGGAACCGAAGAGGACCCAAAAATTGTAAAGATTGGTGCATGTTTGTCTGATATGCAGCAGAAGGAAATGTCCCAATTCTTAGCCGATTACAAGGACGTGTTCGCATGGTCTTATCGGGATATGCCAGGGTTGGATACAGACATGGTTGTACACAGGCTTCCAATCCTGCCAGGAGTAAAGCCTATTAAGCAGAAATTGAGAAGGTTGAAACCAGAGTGGACTTTAAAAGTCAAAGATGAAGTGGTGAAACGGTTTCAAGCTGGGTTTTTGGCGGTTTCCACATACCCTGATTGGCTAGCTAATATAGTCCCGGTTCCAAAGAAGGATGGAAAGGTCAGGATGTGTATAGATTACAAAGACTTGAACAAGGCAAGCCCGAAGGATGATTTTCCTTTGCCGCACATCGACATCTTGGTTGATAACACGGCAGTGCACAGCTTGTTCTCTTTTATGGATGGCTTTTCCGGATATAACCAAATCAAAATGGCAAAGGAGGATCAAGAGAAAACCGCTTTTTATCACTCCTTGGGGAACCTTTCACTACACAGTCATGCCTTTTAGATTGAAGAATGCCGGGGCAACATATCAGCGAGCCATGACAGCCCTTTTCCATGATATGATCCACAAAGAAATGGAAGTCTACGTGGATGATATGATCGCCAAATCGTGTGAAGAGGAAGACCACTTGATCAATCTAAAGAGGGTATTTGACCGTCTAAGGAAATACAGCTTAAGGCTCAATCCAGCAAAGTGTGTTTTTGGAGCCACATCAGGGAAATTATTGGGATTCATTGTAAGCAGAAGATGGATTGAGATAGACCCGTCTAAAGCAAAAGCAATCATTGAGATGCCACCTCCTAAGATTGAAAAAGAAGTTAGGGGTTTTCTGGGAAGAATTCAATATATTAGCCGATTCATAGCACAGCTCACTGCTATTTGCGAGCCGATCTTCAAGCTTCTAAGGAAGAATAACCCAACTATATGGAATGAGGATTGCCAACAAGCATTTGATAAAATAAAGGATTATCTGTTAAATCCACCTGTTCTAGTACCGCCAACTCCAGGAAAACCATTGATCTTGTATCTATCGGTTTTAGAAAAATCAATGGGATGTGTATTGGGGCAGCATGATGAAACAGGCAGAAAAGAAAAGGCTATCTACTATTTGAGCAAGAAGTTCACAGATTATGAGACGAGATATTCGCCTTTGGAAAAGACTTGTTGCGCTTTGGTCTGGGCAACTCAGAGGCATAGGCACTATTTCTTAAGCTATTCAACTTTGCTGATTTCAAGGATGGATCCGTTAAAATATCTGTTTGAAAAGCCGGCTTTAACTGGTAGAACAGCGAAATGGCAGCTTTTGCTTTCGGAATTCGACCTGACATATGTCACTCAGAAAGCAATCAAAGGTCAAGCAATTGCTGATCATCTAGCTGAGCATCCATTACCAGATTATCAGCCTCTTAAGACAAATTTCCCTGATGAGGCTATCTTATTTGCTGAAGAGGAAGAAAGTGAAGACTCCTGGCAGATGTTCTTTGATGGGGCTGCAAATATGAATGGAAATGGGATTGGTGCAGTATTAGTGAAGCCAGATGGTTCACATATCCCAATCGCAGTGAAATTGAGGTTTCAGTGCACGAACAACATAGCAGAGTATGAAGCATGTATAATCGGATTGAAAGCTGGTCTAGATCATGATGTGCAAGAACTTGACGTATATGGGGATTCGAGTCTTATCATCTTCCAAACAACTGGTGAATGGAAAACCAAAGATCATAAATTGATCCCATATCACCAATATTTGGAAGAAATAAGTACCAAATTTACTCGAATTTCTTTTAGCTATATGCCAAGATCTAAGAATCAGTTTGCGGACACCTTGGCGACATTGGCTTCAATGGTTAGTATTCCAGAAGGGGTAGACATACAACCACTCGAAATTGAAATCAGAGACGAGCCAGCTTACTGTATTGTTTTAGAAGGAGCGCAAGAAGTAGAAATACCATGGTTTCAAGATATCAAGAATTTCTTGAATAATCGAGGTTTTCCAAAAAGCGCTAATCCTACTGAAAAAAGAACGATACAAAGGTTAGCGGGGCAGTTCCTCCTAAGTGGTGGGCAGTTATACAAGAGATCTTACAGTAATGTTCTACTTAGATGCGTCACCAAGGTTGAAGCAGAAAGGTTGATTGAAACAGTGCACGGAGGAGTTTGTGGGCCGCATATGAATGGACACATGCTCGCAAGGAAAATACTGCGATTGGGATATTATTGGTCTACAATGGAGCACGATTGTTGCCTACATGTTAAGAGATGCCATTTGTGCCAAATATACGCTGACAATAAGCATGCACCACCAAGTGAGCTGCACAGCATGATCTCTCCATGGCCTTTCTCTATGTGGGGTATTGACGTCATTGGGATGATTTCTCCAAAAGCATCAAATGGACACCGGTTCATTCTAGTGGCAATCGATTATTTCACGAAGTGGGTTGAAGCTGCTTCATATGCAAATATTACAGGGAACCATGTTCTTAAGTTTCTAAAGCACAACATAATTTGTCGCTATAGGTTGCCAAAAGCCATAGTTTCAGACAATGCTTCAAATATTAAGAACAGGGATATGAAGAAAATGTGTGAGCAGTTTCAGATAACTCATCATAAGTCAGCCCCATACAGGCCAAAGATGAATGGAGCAGTAGAAGCAGCAAATAAGAACATAAAGAAAATAATCCAGAAGATGGTAGTAAGCTATAGAGATTGGCACGAGATGTTACCATTTGCTCTCCATGCTTACAGAACCTCAATCCGAACTTCTACTGGGGCAACGCCGTATTCCTTGGTTTATGGAACGGAGGCAGTCTTACCTGTTGAAGTAGAAATTCCTTCATTGAGAGTGCTTATGGAAACAGAACTCGAAGAAGCTGAATGGGTTCAGTCTAGATATGACCAACTCAATTTGATAGAAGAAAAGCGTTTGAATGCGCTTTGCCACGGTCAATTGTATCAGAAGAGAATGGCCAGAGCCTACAATAAGAAGGTAAAGCCCAGAACATTCCAAGTGGGTAATTTAGTTTTAAAGAAGATATTGCCATTTCTGGAAGACCCTCACGGAAAGTTTAAGCCAAATTGGGAAGGACCTTATGTAGTGAAGAAGATCCTGTCAGGAGGCGCTCTTATCTTGACAGAAATGGATGGGACAGATTTTCCTGAGCCAATCAACTCCGATGCGGTCAAACAATATTTCCCTTGAAGGAATATCACAAAGAAATGATCCGAGGCCATTTTTTTCACCCCTCAAAAATTTTAACATCCCTAGATTAAACCAAGTTGAGCCTGTTCGTGTTTTAAAGAACCCAAACTAGAGCTTACAGTTGCGACTGGGGCAAAGTTAATAGAAAGAAGAAAAAAAACAAAGAAGGGAAAATAGCAAAGAAAGGCCAAGTACAAAGAAAAGAAAAAAGGCCACTATTGGGAATGGGGGGTCGCATCCATTATAGCTGTAAGCCCAGTTGTCCCATTTCAAAGATGTCAAAATTTTGAGCCTATAATAACCTTCTTTCATAAACTCAACCCAGCCTTCATTTCGTCCTATTGGTCAAGTCCTCGGTGATTTGGGTGTATTTCTTTAGCTCGCGGTATTGAAAGGGCGATGATGGAATAAATAAGTCAGCCCTAGTGAAAACCATAACAGGCACTAGGGGCAATATTGGCAAAGAAAAGGCAAAAGAAAAAAGAATAAAAGAAAAGAAAGAAACAGGAAAAGAGGTCACCAACCGCACTTGGGGTGCAGATTGAACCAAATCGCCCTTTGACTACGGTTTTGGCAGAAGGGCTATGCAACCGCATATTGAAGACGGTTTTGGCTAAACCGGTCTGAATGCATGGTTTTGGGCAGCAGAATTGAGTTGAACAAATTTTTCACACAGGACTGAACCAATAGGCTGTGGCACGACCCCTGGAGGTGGGAATGAAACTTGGGGATGAGTCTAAAGGTTCCAAGGGGGACGGAATGGCTTCCTCCTCATTAACTAAAATACCCTTTTTGCGCAACTTACTTCAATTCATCCAACTATATGGGATTAAAGCATTATGGACCAATTTAAAACAAAAACACACAAAAATGAAAATTATATTTTGGCCGATGATGAGGAATCAGTGACTTTTCATTAAAACTGTCAGTTTTTACAAGCATATGAGAGTTCTGAGGCCAATAGTATAAAAACCTATTTTGTATTCTTTATCTTTCCACTAGTGGAGTTTCTCTTTGTACAAAAGTGTAAAAAAAAATATATATATATATATACAATAAAATGGGCTAATCTCTATCCCCTAGCCTTTCCTCAAGCTCTCTGATCCGAGCCGCCTGAACCGCAACAAGCCTTTCAGCCCCCTCTGCATCTGGGTCACTGAGGAATGAGATGACGTCGTCTGAGAGGGTCTGTCTGGTCCTCATATCTTTGAGCTTGGCCATGGTCTCATCATGCCTACGTCATGCGGCTCTAACCTCGAAGCGACGGGCCTGTATCTGCTCTGATAGCCGTCTCTCCAGATCTTCTTTCTCCAATCTCAAGGTTCGGGCCTCCTCCACCCATATATGCTGAAGCCGTCTATAAGAAGCCCGCTCAGTCTCCAAAAGGTCCTCATAGGTAGGACACGGGATGGCAGGAGGATCTACCGGTATAGAAGCGCAGCTCTGCACCTGCTCTCTAATCCAAAAGAGGTAGTCCTTCTCATGCAATTTGGAGAAGACAGGACCTCTCAAGAAGCAAGCCTGCGACCAGTCCTTCACCAGGCGGAAGCATAGCCCCATGGTGGCCAGTGTGAGAGAACCAATGAGCTCTTCGTACCCCTGAGGTACCAAAATCCCCTGAGACTCCTCTCCAAATTGCCGAATGACTCTTAAAGGCAAATAGAGCAAGGTGGACCTCAAGCCTATGAGCACAGCGAAATTCTGATCGGAGAAGCTGATCACTGTCTCAGTGGAAGGCTGATAAGCACCAGGCCATCTCACCTGGTCATCCTGAAGCGTCCCTAAGAAAGTGAACCATCCCTGCTTGCCACCATGGATATTGGGACACCCCTGGTTGCTCATCAAAACAGGAATGTTCAATCTGGGGAAGAAGCGGCGTGTTATCTCTTCAACTTGACTCAGATGGTCAAGTAGCCAAAGCTGCAAAGAAAAGGGAAGCATTGTCAAATATGGAAAAACCTCAATAAAATAAAAATTATAATTCAAGAAAGAAGTTCAGATTTTACCTGAAGTATAGGGGTGCAGGCGAGGAAACTTTTCTGCTTCCAATGATAGCAGTCAGTCAAGGCCTGGTATATTTCAGCCAGGATCATAAGGGCAAGCCTTTCGCGCTCCCTAACTTGGCAAATGACTGAAATGAGGGATAAATCAACCTCGCTATCACCTCGGGGGAATAAAAGTTGATTGACCACTATCAAGGTCAAAGCATTGAACCGAGCCGACTGGTTTGAGCTATTCAACAGCTTTTCAGTCAAAAATGACTTTGATAGGGTCAATAAGGCGTCAGCTTCCCGTAGCTCTTTCTTGCTAATTCCTAAAAAGGTGGAGGCTTCCTTTTTGAAGCTTGGTTTGAGAGGTGGGTTGACTACTTTCTTGGAGAACCTAAGGTTGAGGATGGTTTCAACCTCCTCGACTGTAGGGGTCATCTCTTTTTCCCCAAACCTAAAGAGGTTCAATTGGGGTTCCCAATGCCCAATCAATGCCTCTATGATTTCCCATTTTAGGGGAACCTTTGGGATTGAGAGAAGGTGGCCTAGATTGGTGGAATCCCAATCTATCTCATCTTGTGGGGTCATTGAATCAACCCACCTCTCATAGTAAGTATCTACAATGGCATACCTAGTCAAATTGGGAGGTTTGGACCTAATTTTTGGCTTAGGTGCTAATGTTTCAGGTACAGAAGATGAAGAGGGCACAAAAGCTGAATCAAAGGCCATTAATGGGCAGAAATGGATTAAAGGCAGCTAGGAGAGAGAAAATCGACGAAAAGGGGGTTTCTGACCTAAGCAATACGTCAAAGTGACGTCCTGCTCGCGATTCGCGGCTTTAAAATAATATAAGGGCAAAAACCGCATACTCAGAACGGTTGTGCCTGAACCGTACGCAATGTGCGGTTGCATTCTCGCAAAGTTTAAACACCGTGGAACAAGCACGGTTCGCGCATAACCGCCCTGTATATACGGTTTTTTGCACAAAAACAGTTTTTCTTCTTTCTTTTAATAAGTCATGTTCCCCAAAAAACCTGTTACCTGTATAGCAGTTGCAATATGATAAACATAAAACAAAAGAACAAAAAATTAAAAGAAAAGAAACAAAAATGAATAATTTTCTCTTTTTCATATAACTGCAAATGGATACATCAAGTCTATATACAAGCACCAGATAATTCCTAATCTAAAACTATCTCCTACAGGTCAATCCCCCTCGCCTCTACCTCGCCGTCGCTGTCGGATGAAGAAATGATCTGAGAAGCGCTGGCTAGGAGGAGAGGACGGTTCATCAACAGTCGAAAGACTAGTAGGAGGCATTGGGTCTACAGAAGGCGCCGGCTCAACTGGAACTGAATCATCCCGGGAAAGGTCCATGAAGCAGGAGCCTGAAATATCCGTCGCCAAAGGGCCAGCTCCAGAATCCGGGAATCCTCAACAGGAGGAGATGAATCGATGGGATCCGCTGCCTCACACGCCTCTGCCACCTCGGGCTCAGCTACATCTGGCATACCCTCCTCTCTCACGGGCTCGGCCGCCTCGGGAACCGAAGGAACATCTGAATCACCCTCCGCTGCCTCAGGAACGGTCTCCGGCTCAGGTACAGGAGCAGTCTCAGGCAGGGGCACAACCGCTGGCATCTCAGCTGACTCAGGAACTGCAGCGGCAGAAGTAGCCTCGGCTGCCACCTCAGTCTCTCTCTTTGGTATCTCTGCAGCTCCCAAGGAAAAGGATAGGGTACGAGAACTGGATGGTGAAGCTACCACGTGCTCCTGGAAAACAAAGACAGATTGATCAGAAGCAGAGAATATAAAGAAAAAGTACAGAAATTGGAAAAGACAGACCTGAGCTCCTGAAGGCCCCGCCTGGCTGTGAGCACTGGGGCCAACTGGGCCCGCAAGTCTGCAATAAGAGCGGCCTGCCCAGTGATGATGACGTCGCTCTCAGCTATGGCAGCGTCCCTCTCAGCCAGCTGGCGCTCCAAATCCGCATATCTAGCCCGGACCTCCCCTAGCTGTGCCTCCTGAAATGAGATAAGAAGAAAAAAGATATCAATAAACTTCAAACAAAGGAAGAAGACTAAAGGACTACACAAGGAAGGGAGATTTGTTGTATCGTAGTGTCATACAAGCGGACCACCACCCCTCCGATCTCAGTAACTCCACCCCGAACGGGCATGGGCTGCATAAGACAACCCACTGAGACCTGCCCGAACCAGGTATCATAGTCACCATCAACTAAAAGGGCATCTCCTGCCTCCCAATCGCCGAAATGGGCAGGGTCGAAAGGACCAGGAGGGGTGAAGGGTGCTGTAGCTGGAGGAGCCACTGGGATCCGGAGCTCACCAGTATGCTGGAAGAAGAAGCGCTCGCCGAGGTACCATATGCTACCCAACTGCCCGATGAAGAATGGGTACCTTTGGCGCCGCTGATCCAAAGCAAAAACGTCATCCACGAAAGGCTGAAAAGCCAACTCATCGTGCAGGCCGTCGAGACGGGGAACAGATAGCTGAGGATAAACAGAGGAGAATGTCAGATTCTGGCAAAAAGGAGAAAAGGAAAAGAGAGAGAGAAAAGAAGAAAGTGCTTACCTCTCTCCTGAAGGTCCTATCCAGGTGAGCCCTGGCCGACCTAGGGCGACTCTTCTCTGAGTCGCGCCTAATCCGACTCCACCGACGGGCCAAGGGGAATGTCCCCTCAGGCAATGTGGAGGTAGGGCGAAAGTGGGCTACGTAGACCCGAGCAAAGAACTGAAAGAAAAAAGAGAGAGATAAGCAAAGGAGAAAAAAAAGAGAGAGAAGAAGAAGAAAGAGAAAAGAAAGAAAGTATACCTGCAAAAAGGGCCAGAAAAACCTGCAACCCACTCCAGCCCCTCTGGGAGAGGATAGGCCAGAAACCACTCGTCGTAGGCCCGCTAGCAAGGTGCCGTAGACAAGTTGGCCCCAAGCATATTCTCTCGCTCGGTGCAGATCTCGGAGAAGGCTCAGGAAATGGGGACTGACCGAGGTAGTATCCTCCACGCAGAAGCATGATCCCATCATCAGGAGAAAAAGAAATCGAAAGGCCACGGGAAAACTGGGATGCTCCGCTGCTAAGGTGCTGTATCCCCTCTGCAGAAATGTCTCCCTCAACCATGTCCGAGAAATACGGGTGATCCTGCTCCTGTCCCAGGCCGCCACGGGCATCTCATCATATCCCAAGAGCTCGGCGATCTCCAAATCCGCCGGCCGATCCATCTCAGTGATGACATCTCCAGTCATCCTGATCCCAGTAATGAGAGCGAAGTCGGAGGGGCGAATACCAATCTCCACATCAGGCAGATGAAAGCTCAGAGTCTCTGGGAAAAATCACTCCATCAGGGCCAGGATCAAAGGCCGATCCTGGCGAACGCCAGTAATGGTGATGAAGGGGCCAAATCCGAAACGGCCCATCTCTCGACGCAAAGGAGTCGAACAGGCAACTACTACATCGGCAAAAAGGGCCCAGCTCCCGCGGAAATGGGAAGATGGATAAGCAAGAGGAATGTCTGCCCTGACGCCCGTCGAAGGATGCGTACTCAAATCATGGAGGAGAGAGGTATCTCGGATCTGATCCGCTATCTCCGGAGGAATGGCAACACGAGTCACCCGGGCTCCTGCCCTATCCCTACGACGAGCTCCCCTGCGACCTCGGACCTCGGCAACAGGCTAGAAAAACAAATGAGAGGGGTTCAAGTTGAATGTGGTAAAAGAGAGGTCTGGTTTTTGAAAAGAAGAGAGAATACCTCGGGTATCGACTCCCGCGAACCCCTAGACGCTCCAGAGTCTGAATCTGAAAGCTCCAGACTGCTGGGAGAAGAAGGATTAGGGTTTGGCTCGGCCCTAGAAGAAGATGCCACATCGGCCGGATCCCTCTGAACCCTCGAAGATGAAGGCTCATCTACGGGACCCCGAGAAGCGCGACGTGTGCGGGCCATCTACAAGACCAAATTGCAGGGAGAAATTCATTATGTTTCTACTTTTAAAGTCATAAATTTCTTTAAAGTTGTTATTCACTAGTTTAATCAAATTTGTTTTGTTTGCAGGAAAAAGAGAAGATCGGAAGGAGCACTTCGAAAGTGCTTGATCGAATCAGGATTTAATTTCCTGCAGCCTTTATCAGTTTTTACTTTTATTATTATAAGAATTATATACAGGAAGCAGAATTCCTATATATTTCTTATATACAAAAACATAAACAAAAAAGAGAAAAGAAAAAAAAGAAAAAAGAAAAATTATTGGAAAGGGATTTTTAGGATCCTTAACTCCATTTCCAAAAGTTACAGAACTCTAATGTGTCTACAAAATTGTTTAAAGTCTCTAAACTGCTGAATCTATTTTTACTTTCAGACTCACAAAAGAAAGCATCACTAAGAGCAGTCAAGACATGGGTAAAATAGCAGAGATCTGTCCAAGCATATTCATGTTCGAGAGTTTGGGTGAAGCTTTCAAAAGATGAGGGCAGATGATCAAATTTAATACAGTGGAATATCACAATTCAACATTACGGGCATAGACCTATAAGTGTTCAGCTCAAGCAAAAATCAAGCATTGGTTTGCATGTGCCACAACCAGAACTTTGGAATAAAGACATGAACAAGGCAAGCAGCATGCTAGTTGAAATCAGTTCATCCAAGAGTCACTCCAAGCACACAGATTCTCCATAACAAGGAAGGCATGCTAAGTATTACGCTACCGCAGAAAAGAAGTCTTCAGACCAACAGGGAGCAAGCATTCAACAAAAGTAATGTTCAAATTAAGACAAACAGAGGACTGTAGCGTGAGATAAGGCTTCAGATAATCTCAGAATGATACAAGTCATGGTTGAGCCAATGAAAATTTTGGGGATTCTATCCAATCAAAGAGCAAATAGTCAAGAGCATAAAACCATATGATCATGGAGTCAAATTCGTGCACAAACTAAGATCATTCAATCATGGAATCGAATTGCCAAAATTCAGGATGGCAGGATTACAAAAGAAAAGGGGTTCGGCCACTTACCTGTGCTAGCTGAAATCAAAGGTTTGCAAGAAAAAGAACTCTTGGCCTCACCGGAACTTCAAGGACAGTCGATTGAAGGAGGTTTGAGAAAGATTCTCAGCCACAGTGGAGGAAGGAAATTGATGAGGATAGATCACTCGCCCAAAACCGCAGCGACAGAGTTCGCCAAGCGTTGCAGAAGAACAACGTCGCCGGAAAAGCAGAAGTCACCGGAGGGAGTGAGGTCGCCGGAGAAGATAGAGCGAAGATCGGAGGAAGACCACGGTTGCCAGAGAAGAGAAATGGAATTGGAGTTCGAGGGTTTTCGCGAGCAAAGTGAAGCCAGCCGCGGTCGCGGCCGCGTTTATATGTAACCTAGAAAACCGCACATACAGAACGGTTGGTATTAAAATGGTCAAAAACCGCACATGCAGAGCGGTCGATATCAAAATCGTCAAAACCGCCTATTCAATACGGTTGGCACCAAAAAATGAATTTTCACAACTTTTTCCAATCTCTTTCAAAGGATTCAGGTCCAAGGCTGTCGTGAATTGCAAGAAACACCACCCTACCAACTTTTGCTTCAAAAATTTGCTCAAATCTCACTTCATAGCCACGAGTGCTCCGTGAGACGCGAGAAGAGGATCTGCCCTTAAGGTTAGGGACTTTTCATCAGATCTTCTAAACAAATTCTTTTTCAAAAATCATGTTTGGAATTCTTGCAAGTCAGGATTGAATGGACATGATCTTGGGACGCACAATTTGCGGGTCTTTTTGCTCTCCGCTGTTAATTGATTCCAATTCTAGCGAAGAGGGGGCAGTTGTAGACTCCTCAAATTGCACTTCCATAGAAGAGAACCTTCAAAAGAACTTTAAAAGTCTTATTTGAGCCTTGACATATGTCAAACATTCAAAAACAGTCAAAAAAGATGCCAACCGCACTGAGTATACGGTTTTTGTAATTTTGGTCTCAACCGCTCTGTATATGCGGTTGCAACCGCATGCATAGCACGGTTGATATCCATGCTTGTTGCGTGAGCTGCTACGTGGCTTCGCGAAGCTTCGGCCGTTGAGCCACGTCGACAGCAATCATAACAAGCGTAACTGAATTGAACTGTCCTGTTTATCCGGTTTGGTTAAATTTGCATAGGAACCGCACTTAGAGTGACGGTTCTGTTGAAACCGCACTGAGTATGCGGTTTTGGCTGTTTCAGGGATTGGTGAAATGGCTCGATTTCTGAGCCTTATTTACGCATATTACCTCTCTCTTAGGGACTTGAATTCCCTCTTTCACCCTCCGAAACTTCTAGTATTACTCCAATTCAAGCCTTGGAGGAGATTTGGAATAATCTAGAAGGCTTTTTATGCCTGCCCTTGGGACTCTTCTACCCTTGGCTTGGCCTATAAATAGAGGGGTCCTCCTCTTGCAAATGGCTGATAATTTGAAGCTTGGAAGCTCTGCAAGAAGAGGGAAAACTCTGCTGGATTGCTGCCTCAAGTACTCAAGCTACCAAAGGTAAAGCTCTAGTTGATTTCAGCATTCTCTTTACATTTCAACTCTCAACTTCTACCTTTCTGTAGTGTAAGGCCACTTTGTGTTGTTTTGTAGCCCCAAACCTCTTCCAAAGTACCTGGGAATTCTCTCTAGCCGTAAAACGTGAAGAGAGAGCCTTGGGAAAAAGAAGTAGGAATGGATCCTCTAGGCTTAGAACCTAAAAGTGATGAAGAGCATGCTATGTGGTTATTTTAAGCCTATGGATGTTTATTTTCTGATGTTTTGCACTTGCTCATGGAGAAATATGTGAATCCTTGCTCTCCGTGGCAAAGGATTCCATCCTTCTCCTAGGGAGTGGATTTTCATATATTCACACACTTTTCACCATTTTTTTTATCAAATAGGCTAGATCTGGGATTCCCGTGTTTAATACGGGAAATCTAAGATTATTGGCTTCAAAATGAATCTTAGAACTTCATGAGATGGTTTTTGTTGATTTTTAAGAGTTTTGGTCGAATTCACTTGCACACTTGCAATGATTTTGGTTTTTCTATCCAAAAATCTTCAAAACAGGGCAGATCTGTAGCCTGTCTTGGAAGGCTTATAACTTCATCCTCCGGATGAATTTTTGAGTGATTCTAAAGACATGTGATAGATGAGTTGGTCTATTTCATATCTGGAAAATTTCGTCCACTTTTATGTAGCCAATTTTTGACACCATCTGTTCAAAGTTTTTAAGTCAGTTCAGCCCAGATTGCTGAACTTGCCGCTTTGATGGTGCACCGTCTGCTCAATTTTAATCCGTTTTGAGTGACTCTTATTTGTGATTTTTCCTTAAGAAGTCTATTTTCATTTCCAACTGGTTTCAGCAGATTTGGATCTGTTTTGTGCCTTGGGTGCTCAGTTGACTCAGAGGTGCTCGCTGGCATAGTCCAGAGCTAATCTATGGTCTTCTAGGCCTGTTCAAGAGAGCACACAAGTCACATCTGACTAGAGTTTGATGTGAGGTTTTTTTCTTTGGAAAGATGGCACCACATACTTCCTTCATACCAATTTTCATGGATTTTTATTGAGCCAAACTCCACGAATAGGACTTTGAAAATGCCTACTCATCACTTTTGATATATTATAAACAGCAAATTTCATATGTGGATTTCTCTCTTATTTTGAATCGGATTGAGTTGAAATTTTTACTGTACACCCTACTATATACCAGTTTTCAAAGGGCTTTGGTTTCATTGAATTTGGATTTAAATTGAGTGAGTTATGGTTAATCGAAGCTTTCAAGCTCTTTTGATCTCATTTCTCCAGATTTGCCTCAGCTTGATTTTTCTCCATTTTACTTTGATTTCCATCCACTCATGAAGTTTTAGAAGTGATGAATCCACGAAGAGAGCCTAAGCTCATTAGACTTCTCATGTGGAATGGTCACATACATTGTGCTTGTTATAAGCACCTCTTCGTCCATTTTATTAGCAAACAATTTTTTTCAAACATAAGCAAACATTTGGCAACCGTCTTAGACGGATGAGTGGGGGTGCTTAACACCTTCCCCTGCTCATAAATAATTCCCCTTACCCAATCTCTGGATTTTTCCTTATATTAGAGCTACTTTGGCTCTATTTGGCTTTTATGAACCCTTTGGTGTCCATCCACACTTTAACTTGGATGGTGGCGACTCTTTACATTTATCGATCCCTGAGTGATGATATAGGAAGTCATCCGAGATGACATTTCCATGTCTCACAGTATTTATAGAAAAGGATTACAATTATAACCGTGCAAAGTATCCCTAAGAAATAGAAACTAGACTAATCTATAAGTACCACTTTCTCTTATCCCCTAATTATTTATTCTTATCACCAATTGAAGAACTGATCTTCTTTAACTGATTCTCCTAAATACTAGCCACAAAACTAGTAACTGATGGAAACTAACTCAAGCAACTTTCATGATTTATCCAATACGTGAAAGGATCACCATTAAGCCCATAACATTATCCCTGTCTCCGAAAAACCGTGTCCTCACGGTTTGGGAACATTTTGCAAAGATTCTCCCAGTCCTCCCATGTGGCATCTTCAACGGAAGCTCCTACCCACTTGACCAGAACTTCAGTTCGAGCATGGTTGCCTTGGCGACTCATTCTTCGTTCCAAGATTGCTTCAGGTTCAGGATGCAGAGTGCCTTCGTTAGTAACTGGAGGCAAGGTAGGCTGAACAGGGATGTTTGTACCAAGTTTCTTCTTCAAGCAAGAAACATGGAAAACAGGATGCAGTTTGCAGTCTATGGGTAGTGCTAGCTTGTAAGCGACTGAACCAATTTTTTTTAGAATTTTGAAGGGCCCAAAAAATCGTGGTGAGAGCTTCAAGTTGCGGCGGACAGCTAAGGATTGTTGTCGATAGGGTTGGAGACAAAGAAAGACCCATTCTCCCTCTGCAAATTCCCTGTCTGTGCGATTTTGATCAGCAAAATTTTTCATGCGCTCTTGAGCAACTTGTAGATTGTCACGGAGAAGAGATATGATCTGGTCACGGCTTCTTAGAGTTTCCTCCACAGCAGGTGCTCGAGTGGTACCAAGCACAAAAGAGATTAGTTTTGGCGGTGGCACCCCATATACTGCCTCAAACGGCGTTAGTCTCGTGGAATCATGGACATTAGTATTAAACCAATACTTTGCCATAGGCAACCACATTGACCAATCCTTGGGTCGAAGTCCTACAAAGCTTCGAAGATATTGTTCCACACATTTATTAACACTTTTTGTCTGCCCATCCGATTGAGGGTGATAGGCAGAGCTATGTGCTAATTCAGTACCTTGTAAATGGAAGAGCTCATGCCAAAATTTACTAGTAAATACTGGATCACGATCACTAAGAATTGAACTTGGCATCTCGTGAAGTTTGAAGACATGTTCCATGAATAACCGAGCAACTGTAGTAGCTGTGTATGGGTGTGCCATCTTTATAAAATGACTATATTTGCTGAGCCTGTCCACCACAACGAAAATGACATTAAATCCGTTAGAGTTCGGTAGTCCTTCTATAAAATCCATGGAAATCTCTGTCCAGATACGTTGAGGGACCGGTAGTGGCTGTAGAAGACTCACAGGTTTAAGATTCTCAGATTTAGTGCATTGGCAAGTATCGCATTCCCTCACATGACTTTTTACATCACGACGAAGTCCTTTCCAGGTGAATTCACGCTTGAGACGTTGTAAGGTCTTATGGAAACCCGAATGTCCACCTAAAGGGCTGTCATGCATGAGGTGAAGCAACTTGGCTTTGAGCTCTGGTTGGTCACCTATCAAAATCCTTCCTTTATAATGGATAAGACCATTTTTCAAAGAATATTTTGGAGAAGTCAACGCACCATCGTGAAATTGGTTCCAAAGAAAATTCAGCTCCCGATCTGTAGCATATGCTGCTCTCAATTCATCCAACCAAGTGGCAAGGGGTTGGCTAAAGGCAGCTAGAGTGACCTCATTTTCCATGCGTCTAGACAATGCATCAGCAACTTTATTCTGTTGCCCAGTCTTGTATTCTATCCTCATATCATACCTGATTAATTTGGCTGCCCAACGTTGCTGCATAGGAGTCCCTATTCGTTGTTCCAAGAGGTATTTGAGAGCTTGGTGATCTGTCTTCACATTAAATGTATTTCCAAGCAAATAAGGTCACCACTTTTTAACCGCCACCACCAATGCAAGGAGCTCTTTCTCATAAGTGGAAAGGTGTTGGTTTCATCCCTTGAGAGCATGACTGAGGAATGCAATGGGACGTCCAGCTTGCATGAGAACAGCTCCAATGCCTCCTCTCGAAGCATCGTACTCGATGGTAAATGGTTTGGAGAAATCTGGTAAAGCCAAAACTGGAGGGGTGGCCACTGCCTCCTTTAGTCTATTAAAAGTTTGAGTGGCTTCTGAAGACCATTGGAAGGCATTATTTTTAAGCAAATTAGTGAGTGGTGATGCTATTTTTCCATAATCACGGATAAATTTCCGATAATAGCCTGTAAGTCCCAAAAACCCTTGAAGTGATTTAATGGAAGTAGGAAGAGGCCAAGTAAGCATAGAATCAATTTTGCCTGGATCAGCTCTTACCCCATCTTGGGAAATGGTGTGTCCCAAATAATCGATTTTTGGCCTCCCAAACTTACATTTGGAGAGCTTGGCATATAACTTATGCTTCCGGAGCAAGCCCAACACAATGCGTAGATGGTTAATATGCTCCTCCCTTGATCTGCTGTACACCAAGTGTAGACACCTGATTTTTGCACCCCTAAAATGGCAAAAAATGAAAAGTCAAACTTTTAGTCAAACTTTGAGGGAGTCAAAAAATTGACTTTTTGATTCAAGATAATTTGGCCATCAAACTTTACATCATTGAAAAGAGCATTTCGACACAGTTCTAACGCAAATGAGTTTGCTGGAATCGGAGTCCAGGTGAGAAAAATATGGCCCGGTCAAACTTCTAGGGAGCAAAAAGTTGACTTTTTGCTCGGCCCCAATCCAACTGCCAAAATTGATCTCAAAAGATAACTGGTTCCGAGATGATTCCAACGACATTAAGTTTGCTCAAATCGGACACCAGATGAAGAAGTTATGAGCAGTTGAAGTTTCAGAAAAACTGCCCATGTGGCAAAAAGGGCAGCAAAAATGGAATAAACCAATAAAATAAATAAGATAAATGTGTTTAATAATATTTTAATAAAGAGAATCTCGTTTATATAATAAAATAATCATAAAATCGAATATAAATCTTGCAGAAAACCAAATTGAATAAAGGTTTGAATCCACACATTTTTAAAACGTGCGGGACCGTATTTGCATTACGGGCAAGGCATGCCCGTATTTAAAGTACGGGCACGCTTCTAGAAGGAAACACGCGTCGCTGTACGGCGGAACACGCGTCCCGTACGGCCGAATCTGCGATAATTGCAAATACTCGTTTTTCGCCCGTACTTGAATTACGGGCAAGGCACGCCCGTACTTGAAGTACGGGCAAGGCACGCCCGTAATTCAAGTACGGGCACGGGATTTTTGCCTATAAATAGAGAGGCCACCCCCCTCATTTGGACAAGCCTTCCTCCTTGCTGGCTCCCCTCTCCCTCCAGGTGAACTCCACGACCAAGTTCTGCCCAACCACCACCACCCTTAACCCAAGCTTATTTTAATCCCCAAATTACCCCTACATTTCTAAACTACCCCAAAACCATGCCCAAATTCTCTTCAGTTTGGTCTTAAACCCATCCGCCTTAACCAAACTCTTCCTCTTTCATCCTAACACAATTTGGAGGACGCGGAAGCGCTGCCGGAATCATCCGAGGACCACTACATCATCAAGTTCAAGAAATAACATTTTGGTAATCTTTTCAACATCTTCCTTTTTCAATATAAATACATGTGAATTATTTTTCTTAATGTATTACTAACTCATTTGCTGTTTTGAGTAACATGAGGAGATCATAATAAAGAGTGGGTCATTATAAAAAAGAGAGGAGGAAAGTGTCTAAAGGACACTTTAATGAACAAATTCAATGATCCACTTTATTCTTTAATATGAACTAAAGATGTATGAATCTTTGTAAAATCTCCTCCTCTCTCTTGAATGAGTATTTTGGATTGGTTGAACAAATAAAGAAGGGGAAAAAGCACAAGAACCAAAGAACATGAGAAGAGAAGAAAAGTGGCTTTATAAGCCAAATGAAGGAAATGTGGAACCTGGAATGTAAGCAGAAGCTCGGTGGAGGTTACCAGAAGACCCAGAAAGGCCACGGAATTGATCCAGATCGAAACCGGCGGCAAACGGGCAAACTGAGTTGCGTCCGTATACTCAGGCCGGTCCAGCCTGGACCGTGTTTGATTCACGGACAGAAGAGACCGTAATCCATTCACGGGCAAGCGAGACCGTAAAGAAAATACGGGCGATTGTAATGTAACTTGAAAAAATGTAATTTCTCGGCCTGGTTGGATCAATTCCGGCCTAAACTGGCCTGAACCGACCTCTGTAGCATTTTGGGCTTTCTTAAGCCCATTTTTGGACTTTGGGCCTGGATAGGCCCATCAAGACCCCCCTTTGGCCCACTAGTGGGGCCCACCTTAGACTGGCCCATACCAGGCCTGTTTTCAATAAACAGGCCCAAGGCCACTTGACTTTTGGCTAATGGGCCATATCCAAGCCTATTAAGCCCATGGAATATATGCAAATAAATAAGATAACCAAATGGGTTACCCAATAACCCGACTGGGCCCTAGGCCCAACCATGGCAACCCACGGGTCTTCCAATGGGACCCGGGTCCAACCCACTTCACTTAAATAAATAAAAAAGATAAAATCAAATAAAAAGGGACCCACACCTCCAGTGGGCCTCGCCAGACCCAATAAGCAGCATGCTGGTCTAGGAAGGGTGAAATTGACTCAAAAAACCAGGGAGACCCGAGAGACCCGTCAAACCGACGGGGCGGACCGGGGTGTCTTTAGGGCTTCCCCGGACGTAACCGAGGACTTAGCTAGATCTCTAATAAGCCGCAGACCAGACTTAGACCCGATTAGGGCAAAACCGTGTCTGCCTGCACTCTCAGGCAGTGGCGACTCTGAATGTCCCGAGGCACGCGCCAAAGGTGCGCCCGGTGTGCGATCTAGGCCAGGTTTTAGGTGCGCACAGCTTGGCGACTCTGCTGGGGACCCACCCTCAACCCAGTCGGACCCTGGTTATCGAATGAGTCAACTTAGGAGGATATAGGCTAATTTAGGAAGTACTTTTTGTCCAACCTTAGTAAGGTATGGAACTCATGTAATTACATAATATTGGGGGATCCTGTCAAACGGACATGATAATCGCCTAAGGCAAGTGGTTTTTAACAGGGACCAATGTGACCCGCCCACTTACCTGGGGATCCACCCAGATCTTGTATTACATGCTGTTCTACACTTTTACTATAAATGTGACATTAAGGAACCCTTTGTTGGCCCTTATCCGAGAATCACCCGAATAGACACATCACTTGACCCCATTGCACATACAAACACTTCATTACACCGTGAATGAATTTTTTAACTGCATGGGGTGACATGCATGAGGGAGTCTGCATGAATGATCCGAATTGAATGCTGTCTGCACCATGTAAATGCTCTTCTTAACCAAAATCTAGATCTCTCTAGCAGCCACCCTTCTTCAATCGAGAAACTTACTTTTGGGATGGTATTAGCCCTACGCTCCCGTGGTTCGCCGGGGAAAGCAGGGTAAACTCATCTCCCCAGGTTTCTGGATTCTTCAAGCGCCATTGGTTTCTTGCCATGGTACGCGAAGGGTCTAGTACTTGGCTCAGACCCTTGAAGGCAGGTGCCTTAGGCTGGGTATCCTTCCCCACCTATTACTTCTGATAAACCCTGATATGAGCATGAACATGAATGAACGAGTAAGGGTAAAATTAATCTGGGGCATTAACCCCCACCTGTGTTGGTCTTAACCCTAATTTAAGGAAATTAACTCGATTTAATCCGTGCATTCAAGTCGGTCTTGGTTCAGTCGAAAGCCAGCCAGATCAGACAGAAATGGGTCAGAACAGAGGCAGAAAAACCCTAGAGATAGGATTTCAGCCCACCTGTTGAATGACAAATTTGTACCCTCCTTTTGGGTTCTCAACAACCCTAAAGGTGATTCTCTTTTTAGATTTATTCTTTTAAATTTCGCCCTCGAAGGCAAGTTGTAAGTATTGTTTTCAGTCCGACACTAGGGGCAGATGAAAGAGCAGATGAAAGAGCAGATGAAAGAACAGATGAAAGAAAAGGCCGGCTAAGATCTGAACATTTAAAGGACATAACCCTTAAAATCCATAACTTGAGTGTGGATTTGATTTCTGTAATTGCATGAACTGCTTAGGCATTGATTTAATTTTTGCATATCTTGTTGCATGCCTTAGACTAATTTAGAGTTTTTGGTGAAAAACCCTAAATTGACTTGGAATTTCAATCGGATAGTCGGCATGGCATCTTCATCTTCGACTGAGAGAGTTCGCTTCCCTAGGATAGAGAAGTGTGCCTTTGATACCCCTTGGATCCGTTCTTGGACAAGGCAATTACAAGGAGATGAGCAAATTCAATGGGAACAGAAATACCACATGGGACAAACTTTGTCCCTGTTAAATGTGCCTATTAATTGGGACAAGATCCAAGCAGCTCTGCTTTTCTGGGATCCCCAACTTTCACTCTTCAGGTTTGGGACTAATGAGTTGACTCCCACAATTGAGGAATTTGAACTATTCCTCCGATTTCGTGACCATAGAGAACCAGCTAGGCCAAGTCTCAAAGATAGCTACAAGAATGAAGCTTGTACTTTCTTTGGCCTACCCAGAGGAGAATTCCAGACTTTAGGAGGTGACCAAGCATTCACGCGGGTCTCTAAAACCTTCCTTGCTGAAAAGATAAGGGACAAAAAGCAGGAAAGACCCCGTGTTTGGTGGGACACCTTCACCCTCGTGGTTCTGTCACAACTCTTCTTTCCTACTGGGGGAGACACCATTAATTTGGCCCTCATGGAAATTGTAGACCAACTCCAAGTGAAATTCCGGATTGCACCATTAATCCTTGCTCAGCTATATCATGCCTTGACCATGACCAAGAACGGAACTAGGAGGTTTCAGGGGTGCGCTCCTCTCCTACACATCTGGCTTCAAGATCACCTGATGGTTGCTGAACCTATCAGCCCACGTTATGGGTACGTCCGTGACAATGTCACATTGATGGCCCAAAGAGAGATTAGACCAGACTTACCCTCCAGAGAGGATTGGTTTGACCACTTTCTCCAACTAAAAGGAGAAACGGATATAAGATGGGGAGGCACATTTGACCAGACATATACCCCCGTCATAGCTTTCAGGAAAAGACATTGCCTAGCCTTGATAGGCTTGATTCATGCCATGCCATACTATCCGGTTCGAATTCTGAGACAGTTTGGGAAGTCTCAGGGAATACCGATCAAGGATGAGGCGGAAGGATTAACTGGCCCACTTACATGGGAACTGAAGAAAAAATTGGTGAAGGAATGGCAACACGTGCACATACTCCAAGAGGACATTTTCAATGCATCCGATGTTCGTAATTACGAACAATGGATTGCTCGGGAAACTGGCCTAGATAGCCCACCTCCTCTCCATATCGTCACCTCTGACGATATCCCAATTCCGCCCCCCGACACATACAGGGATAGGGTGGCCGAACTGCGGGAATCTCATTCTCGAATCCACCGTGCATACGTGGATTCCGAGCGTAAAAACAAGCAGGCCAATGAGGCCCTTCAACAGCAGCTTGACACCATGCGCAGACGCGCAAAAGAGGACCGACGTCTGCGGAATAAACTTCTGCGTGCCTTGAAAAGGCGAGACGTGTCCTCTCATTTTGATGATGACCAACCTAGCTAGACTCTGGGTTTGTTTGTTTTGTTTAATTTTGAAATTACTTGTTCTGAATTTTGGCATTGTACCTCTTTTTCCATGAAGAATTTTGTGCTAGATTTAATAAAGTCAATTAAGACATTCCCCCCAATTCCTTTTTCAAGTAATCTGGCCCCAATCCATTTAGGCGATCTAAATAAGGAACTCGCCAAAATTTTTTCTTTAAGCCCAGGGGTTCTGAATAAAGAACACCCAATTCCTACCCAATTTTCAAATCTTCAGAAATTAACAATTTCAAATTTAAGCAAAGGGTTCTGAATAAAGAACACCCAATTCAAAATTTTCAGGCAATCTGACTAAAGAACTCGCCAAATTGTTTAAATCTTTAAAAGCAAAGGGTTCTGAATAAAGAACACCCAATTCAAAATGTTCAGGCGATCTAAGTAAAGAACTCGCCAAATTGTTTAAATCTTTAAAAGCAAAGGGTTCTAAATAAAGAACACCCCATTTTCTTTACCAACTTTGAAACTTTCAGGCAATCTGAATAAAGAACTTGCCAAAGGAATTTTTAAACCCATAAAGAACACCCCATCCTTATCAACTCTCAAGCTTTCAAGTTTCAAGTTTAAGTCTCAAAACCCCAGGGTTCTGAATAAAGAACACCCAATCCCTTGAGCTCAGATCACACCCGTCTGATTTATAAGATCACACGGTCAGCCTATGGGGCACTGATGCCACTGGTGTTTAAACCAGAAAATTGGCAGAGGATCGTCCTGGCATAGCATACCCCGTTGTGTGGCACCAAGGTCAAGCAACTAAGCTAACGACTAAGGTACGCTCGGGTATCCCTAGCCGAACTCTTAGGCACTGAAGCCACTGGTGTTTAAACCAGAAAATTGGCGGAGGATCGTCCTGGCATAGCATACCCCATTGTGTGGCACCAAGGTCAAGCAACTAAGCTAACGACTAAGGCACGCTCGGGTATCCCTAGCCGAACTCTTAGGGCACTGATGCCACTGGTAATTAAACCAGAAAATTGGCAGAGGATCGTCCTGGCATAGCCTTCCCCGTTGTGAGGCGTCAAAGTCAATGGTGATTAAACCAACGACTAGCTAAGACACGCCCGGGAACTACTAGCCAAAGTCAGGTGCTGAAACCATCAGAGATTAAACTGAAAATTGGTTAAGGTACACCTGGATGTTGCTGTTTAGCTCATCCCCTGCGGAGACTTAACATAGTCCAACCTAGTGATACTGAGCTCAAACTAACCTTTTAAATCGGGTTCTCTTTCCCAGCCGTTTGGCTAAAATAGACCAGTCTAGATCGGGTTCTCTTTCCCAGCCGTTTGGCTAAAATAGACCAGTCTAGACCGGGTTCTCTTTCCCAGCCGTTTGGCTAAAATAGACCAGTCTAAACCGGGTTCTCTTTCCCAACCATTTGGTTAAAACAGATCAGCTTAGGGTTCTCTCCCCCAGCCGTTTGGCTAAAACAGACCAGTCTAAACCGGGTTCTCTTTCCCAACCAGTTGGTTAAATAACTCAAATAACTCAAATAACTCAAATAAATCAATCTTTAAATTCATTTGGGTTCTCTTTCCCAACTATCTTAAGATAGTTAAAATAGATATGTAATCATTAAAATTGATAATTTGACCGCATAAACCATGTAAAAATTGCACTAATTAATGGTTGTTTCAAGTAGGTACCAAAATTGCTTCCCGAAGCCCGTACCTGTTAAGATCAAGGAAAAGACTTGGAATGGAACAGTCAAGGGAACAGACCTCGCCAGGACAGGACCAGGCAGAGTCCAGCCAGGCACAGACAGTGACTGATTTACAACAGAGGATTGACAGTATGGGGACAATTATTCAAGAACTAATGACAGAATTAAGAGAACTCAGGATGGCTCCCCCAGCTGCACCAGTGACTCTGCAGCAGCCAATTATTCCACCGCAGATGGATGCTCCACTACCATACCCTGCGTACCCAGCTCCGTTGGTACCACCTCCACCTCCGCAATCTGTGCCTCTTCCTCAGGTTATTGCGCCTGCCCAACTGGGGCAAGAAGAGGAAGATTGGTATAAAACACAGCAGGCCCAGTTTGATGAAAAGATGGCAGCCACTAAGTCAGAGGTAGATGCTTTGCGTGAAGAACTGAAAAGCCTACGACCCAGTGCGGTCCCCATGGAGGCTACTTTAGACAGCCTCTGCTTCTTCTCCGATGTTCAACTTCCACCGAAATTCAAATGCCCTGACTTGCATCAGTTTGATGGCACCGGGTGCCCGTTAAACCACCTCAGGTCATACTCTGGAGATATGTGTCAATATGCTAAAGATGAAAAAATTATGATACAGTTCTTTCAAAGGTCGCTGACAGGGGCAGCATACACTTGGTTTTTGAGTCTAGACAAAACCAAGATCAAGACTTGGAATGATTTGGCCGCAGCATTCATTCAGCAGTACCGTTTGAACAGTCAGATTGTGCAAACTAGGGCAGAGCTGCAGAGGCTGACAAAGAAAAATCAGGAATCTGTACGAGAGTATGCCAAATGTTGGAAAGAATTGGCCACACTGGTTCAACCGCCACTACTTGAACAAGAGATGACCTCCTTGTTCATTGCATCACTTGGACAGCCATTCTTTTCCTTGCTACTGGGGCAAAGTGCTTCCAATTTCAATGACTTGATTCTGACGGCAGACAGAATTGAAGATGCGGTCAGGGCTGGAAAGATAGATGGCAGTGGCCAAGGTCCTACACAGAGAAGGGCAGCAGCAGGACAGAGTAGTAGAAACCTGGGGCAAGAGTCTAGGAGGCAGGAAGCCCAGGCTGTTAATTATGTACAGCCAACACAACCTTACCATATCTCTCAAAGGCCTGAAGGCCAGGGGCAACCCATGAGAAGAACCAGAGAAGAGGCAGAAGCAAGAATGAAGAGGGTTTTTACCCCGCTGCCTTATGCACCTGCAGAACTATTGGCCACCCTGCTGAAGAAGGGGTACTTACAAATCAAGCCTCCAAATCCTCGAATGGTAAATTCACGAAGTTATAATACGGCAGAAAGATGTGAATACCATTCTGGAGCTCCCGGGCATTCAACTAATCGATGCTGGGACTTGAGGCATGATATACAGGATCTAATAGATAGCAAGAAGATCTCTGTAGATCCCCCAGCACCAGCAGCACCTACTCCTCCTACTGGTACAACCACTAACCCTCTCCCAGACCATAATAAGGCTTCTGGCAGCGGAACGGTACATCAGATCATCAGTGATCAAGGCAATGAAATACATTTTGACCCCTCTTTGTTGATTGGGCGACCGGGGCAAATTGTCAGGATATACCTCCAAGAAGAGATAGTAAAGTAGCAAGTATGCGTCATCAACAGAGATGATGACGAAGAAACCTTCTTGGGGTTTCCTCTGGTGCATTTCAACTTGCCTGAACCAGAGCCTTTCTACCCTCCACCTGTCCCAGATTCACCCCCATTGAGCATCTTCGACATGATGAACCCATTCAATGAGCCTGTGGACTTCCTACTGGAACCACCCACCCTCAATTTACACCACCTTCACCTTGACCCAACCTACTCCGCTGTGCCACTACCTTACCAATTCCTACCCATGTACCATGATTCTACCATCACTTCCACTGAAAGAGAAGTCGATCGGATCACCCGTTCTGGTCGATACATAAACCCTAACCCTCCACCTGCACCAGAGGAAGTGACTAGTGAAGAAAGAACAAGGAAAGAAAAAGGGAAGGATGTGGCCACTGAATTGCCACAGACCCACAAGAAGAAAAGGAAGGCCCCAGAAGAAGAGATTAAAAAACTCCACTACAGTGCCTTCACTCCGGAGTATGATCTAGTACAGCAGTTGAATAAGACACCAGCCCAGATATCCATTATGCGTCTCTTGTTGGATTCAGACAAACATAAGGACGTACTTGTGAAAATACTGGGCGATACTCATGTGCCTGACGACATCAGCCCTGAGCAGCTGGAGACAGTAATGTCTATAATTGCTACGCCAGAAGCCATCTCCTTTTCCTCAGCAGACTTGCCACCTGAAGGTTATAATCACACGGAACCTCTGTTTATCACTGTAAGGTGCTCCGATTTAATAGTGAGACGGGTCATGATCGATAACGGGTCAGCTCTGAATATCTGCCCAGTCAGGACCTTCCACAGTCTGCAGCTAAACCCTGATATGATTAAACCTAGCACCAACAATGTTCGCGGGTTTGACAATGCCAAGAAGGATTCCCTTGGGGAAGTTACTCTAGAAGTTACAATTGCTGAAAGGGCCTTCTTCATCACCTTTGAGTTGATGGACATCAATGCCTCCTTTAATTTGCTAATTGGAAGACCTTGGTTACATCAAGCAGGGGCAGTCCCGTCCACCTTACATCGGATGATCCGATTTATTTCGGGAAATCAATTGATCACAGTGCATGCAGAAAATCACAGAGAATTTGAACAAGGAGGGGTACCTGTGATCGATTATGAGTTACCTACTTCCCTGAACTTCCAAGCCATTGAAATGGTG
The DNA here is from genome assembly GCA_947561395.2 of Buxus sempervirens. Taxonomy (NCBI): domain Eukaryota; kingdom Viridiplantae; phylum Streptophyta; class Magnoliopsida; order Buxales; family Buxaceae; genus Buxus; species Buxus sempervirens. The sequence continues at coordinate 14,658,702 of OX387185.1, forward strand.
CAGATAAACAGCATTCCTACTCCGCTGCAATCAGACTTATCCCGCAGAAGGAAAAGGAAGAGCATGTTCGGTGCTGCTGAATGCGCCGATTGGGGCCTCCGAGTAGGAGAAGGGTTGGGCAAGTATAAGCAAGGCATCAAGTCTGCAATCCAGCCATGTGACAAATCTGTGGGCTTTGGATTGGGGTTTGTTCCTGAACCTGAAGACTATGCCAGGCTATTTGGCAGAAAGGCTGAACGGAAGAGGGCACGAGCAGAAGGAAGAGACCCACACTGGCCCATCTGTGTACAGGGCCAGTTATACCATCACTTTGCCAATATGGAGAGGGAAGCTGCACAGGCCATTCAGAACATAGTCCCCCAGGGATGGGGCGATGAGTTCAATGATCCAGTTGAACAAGCGGAAGCTGATTATCTGCAAAGGTTATGGGATGAACCCCCTTGCCCCAGGAGACAGTTACAGAAGAGAACTCAGAGGCTCTCAGTGGGTTGATGGAAGAACTGTCTGCTCTATTCTCTTGGCAGTCAGTTGACACCGAAAAATCAGCTATCCCTGAAGAGGCGTTTGCCTATCCATCAGATGATGTCAAGACACCGCCAACTGAGGCTGAAGAAGAAGAGCCGGCTCAGTACATCTACATGATGGAAAGCCAGGATAGTTCAGGAGAACCCACTCTAAGGCAAAGGTCTCCCCCACCTCCTATCTGCATTATACACCCAAGTACAAGGGATGGTCTGGGTCAGATGTTCCAGAATATGCCCCAGGTGCTGGGACTGCCCACTGAGCTGGCTTATCATGAGACTTATGGTAATTGGGCCCCTGACGAACATTCTTCCAGCAGGAGGGACGAATCGTCTGAAAAATCTGTAACCAAGGCATTGCCTAAGGTGGAACCACCCCACGAAGTCACTATTCTAGTACCAGGGACTGTCATCCGCCACGGGGTATGGATCAGTGTATCATCAGAGGATTCGAGTCAGAATCAACCAAAGAAGGGCACAGCTAATGACCCCATCTGCATCTCCTCTGACAGCAGCATCAGCATGATACAGACCGGAAAGGTGAATGCGGTGACCGCTGTAACCAAGAACAAGCACGCATTGCAGAACTGGAGTTCGACGCCACTTGCCACTCGCAAAGCCGAACTACCACAGGGAGTTTCTTCCACTTTTGAAATTCCCCTGTAGATATTGCTACACTTTTTAATAAATGCGTGAAGTCTTCTGATTATTTTTCTGCTTCTGTGAATAATTCTGCAAGTAAGCAAACTCAAAATCGCAACCTTAGTATCAATCTCGACGCACACCCGAAAAATTCGGAGCACGAGATAGATAATCAGGCTGCCAAAATCAAACAAAAAGAAATCCAAAGTGTCGAGCAGGAATCAAAAAACGACACTTGCTCATCACAACCCGATGATTCAGAAATTATCCCCAGTGATTCTTTTGAACTTGAGGATAATGATGAATCATGGGAGACCCCACCTGAAATCCAATTTGCCTTGGACAGACATGAAAAGGGTCTCCAAGCTAACATTGAGGAAACTGAACCCATCAACATAGGTGACACAGCACAACCAAGGATTCTTCAAGTTGGTAAAAAGCTGACATTATTACAGAAAACACAGATAACTGATTTTCTAAAATCCTACACAGATGTGTTTGCATGGTCATATGAGGATATGCCTGGGTTAGACACGGATTTAGTTGTGCACCGGTTACCTATAAAGTCTGAGGCCACACCAGTGAAGCAAAAACTCAGACGCATGAAACCAGAATGGGCCCTGAAGATCAAAGAAGAGGTCACCAAGCAGTTAAAAGCTGGGTTCTTGAAAGTTACAGATTACCCAGAATGGTTAGCAAACATCGTGCCAGTCCCCAAGAAAGATGGAAGGGTCAGGATGTGTGTCGATTACAGGGATCTGAACAAGGCAAGCCCGAAAGATGACTTCCCGTTGCCTCATATTGATATACTGGTTGACAATACTGCAACTCATTCCATGTTCTCCTTTATGGATGGATTCTCTGGGTATAATCAGATACGAATGGCACCTGAAGACATGGAGAAGACTTCATTTATTACACACTGGGGCACGTACTGTTACAAGGTGATGCCCTTTGGTTTGAAGAATGCAGGTGCTACGTACCAAAGAGCGATGACTTTACTCTTCCATGATCTGATACATAAAGAAATGGAAGTATATGTAGATGACATGATTGCAAAATCAAAAGAAGAGGAAAGTCATTTGGTGAACCTTGGAAAGGTGTTTGACAGGCTCAGGGAATGCAAGCTCAGGCTGAACCCGAATAAGTGTGTATTCGAAGTTACTTCAGGGAAGCTACTTGGATTCATCGTTGGGAAACGAGGAATTGAAGTGGACCCAGTCAAAGTGAAAGCAATTCTGGAGATGCCTCCCCCATCCACAGAGAAAGAAGTAAGAGGTTTCCTTGGCAGATTACAGTACATCAGTCGGTTCATAGCACAGATGACTCCCGCGTGCGAACCAATATTCAAATTGCTAAAAAAGAATAACCCCGTGATCTGGAATGAAGATTGCCAAGAAGCATTTGACAAAATCAAGGCCTATTTGATGAGCCCGCCAACTTTGGTTCCCCCTGTACCCGGACGACCTCTAATCATGTACCTATCAGTCACAGAAACGGCAGCCGGATGTGTCCTAGGGCAACATGATGATACAGGAAGAAAGGAACAAGCAATTTATTATCTGAGCAAGAAATTTACCAATTATGAAGTAAGATACACATTGCTTGAGAAGACCTGTGGCGCGTTGGTATGGGCAGCTCAGAAGCTCCGGCATTATCTCCTCAGTCATACTGTCTTTTTGATCTCAGATGTAGATCCCTTGAAGTACATTTTTGAAAAGCCAATCTCTACTGGAAGGATAGCCAAGTGGCAGGTTATCTTATCTCAGTATGACATTGTCTACACCACAAGAAAGGCAATAAAGGGACAGGCAGTGGCAGATCACCTGGCAGAACACCCTGTGCTCGACTATCAACCACTTCTCATCGGGTTGCCAGATGATGAAATTATGTGTGCCGAGTTAGCAGAAGAGGAAACAGGATGGCAAATGTTCTTTGATGGGGCCGTCAACATTAATGGGAAAGGGATTGGAGCAGTAATCATTTCCCCAGAAGGAGTCCATCATCCAATAGCAGCCAAACTCTTGTTCGATTGCACCAACAACATGGCAGAATACGAAGCATGTGTGTTAGGCCTGCGAGCCGCAATTGAAATGAATATCCAAGAGTTAAAAGTCTATGGTGATTCCTGTCTAATCATCTACCAAGTAATGGGGGATTGGCGGACTAAGGATACAAAGTTGGTGCCATATCAGGAACTGATTAAGGAATTGGAAGGACAGTTCCAGAAGGTGACCTTTGATTATATGCCACGAGATAGGAATCAGTTTGCAGATGCTCTGGCAACACTGGCATCTATGGCAACCATCACTGGCGATACTTGGGTACAACCGTTGGAGATAGAGGTGCGGCGTTCTCCTGTCTACTGCTTTCGTGTCGAGAAGAGCAAACCAAAAGGGGAACCCTGGTATACAGACATAATGAGGTACCTGAGAAACAGGACTTTGCCAGAAAATACCACAGCATCTGAAAGGCGCACGATTCAGAAACTGGCAGGACAGTTCTTCCTCAGTGGAGATAAGCTGTACAAGAAGTCCTATAATGATTCACTGCTGTTATGTGTAACACAAGAAGAGGCACAACAGCTGGTTGATGAAGTCCATGGGGGACAGTGTGGCGCACATATGAATGGGCACATGCTAGCCAGAAAAATTTTGAGAATGGGCTATTACTGGTTGACTATGGAACACGATTGCCACATCCATGTAAGGAAATGCCAGTTATGCCAAGTTTATGCTGACAACATTCATGCACCACCCAACACTTTGTACTCAATGACTTCTCCTTGGCCCTTCGCCATCTGGGGAATTGATATGATTGGAGAAATCCATCCAAAGGCATCAAATGGGCATCGATTCATCTTGGTTGCAATAGACTATTTTACCAAGTGGGTAGAGGCCGTGTCCTTTGCAGAGGTCAAAGGGTCCCATGTACAAAAATTCATCAGAAATAATATTGTCAGTCGCTACGGTGTGCCTAAAGCACTAATCACAGACAATGCCAAGAATTTGAATAATAAGGACATGGACAAAATGTGTGAAGATTTGAAGATCAGGCATTTAAATTCCACGGCATACCGACCCAAGATGAATGGAGCAGTAGAGGCTGCCAACAAAAATCTGAAAAAGATATTGGAAAAGATGGTAGTCACCTACAGAGACTGGCATGAGAAGTTGCCATATGCTTTGCATGCATACCGAACCTCAATCAGGGTCTCAACCGAAGCAACTCCTTTCTCTCTTGTATATGGAATGGAGGTAGTCCTTCCCGTGGAAGTACAGATCCCTTCACTCAGAATCCTGAAGGAAGCAGAGGTTGATGACATTGAATGGGAAGAATCAAGGTTTGACCAGTTGCAGTTGCTTGATGAGAAAAGGATTAAGGCTTTGTGCCACGGGCAACTCTATCAGCAGAGAGCAGCTCGGACTTATAATAAAAAATTAATACCACGACACTTCAAGGTGGGCAACATTGTTATGAAAAAGATATTCCCCCACCAAGAAGATAATAGAGGGAAATTCAAGCCAAACTATGAAGGACCTTTCATAGTACACAGTTCTGTCCAGAGGAGCACTAATCCTACAAGAGATGGACGGAACTATTTTTCTTGAGCCAATAAATGCAGATGCAGTCAAACTGTATTACCCTTGAGATCATTCCAATTGGGAAATGAAGAGAGGCCATCTTTGACTCTCCCCCAAACCTGTAAATCCTTTCAAGCACCAAAAAGTTCTCCCCTAGTTAGACACTTTTGGGCCTGAAAATTTCTTTTCTAACCTAGTACAGGTATTCCTTCACATCCAAATGGGCATTCCTGGCCCTAACTCAAGTCAAAAAAAAAAAAAAAAAAAAAAAAAGCAATTGCGAAGAAAATCAAGAAAAGGAAGAAAAGAAAAACAAGTACAAAGCAAGATGAATTCCATACCAAAAGAAATAAGGCAGGATGTAAGCCCCAGCAATAAAAAGGAGCACTGTACAGACCTATAAAATCACAGCCTTCTTAGGGCCACTTATCCTTCTTTCAAAACCCCGGCCTAGCCTACATTTCGTCCTATTTTGAAGACCTCTCGGATCCCAAAGTGAATGATCTTGAGCAAAACAGTCAAATCTGCGTTTTCTGGTAATGACGGAATTGGATTCTCCATAAAAGGACCAGGCATGGTGAAAACCCAAAAAGGGCGCTATGTGCAAAAAGGGTCAGTCGTGGTCAAAAAAAAAAAAAAACTGGTCATACCTTGATTAGAAGCAAAAAGGGAAATGCAGCAAAAACAGAAACAGGATGGACAATGCACTAAGTGAGGCCAGCCAAGTGACCTGAAGGGCCCGGATTGGCAGACTATGTTTGAGTCAGCGTTCCAAGGCCTATGATGACAAGGCTAAAAATGCCAAGCACTCTAATCTATGTCTGGCTTAAGGATTGACTTTTGTGATAATTGCAGGCACAAACACACACTACGACATCTGTGTTTTTCCGTAATTATTCTGCTTAACTATTCTTGGAATTTCCCCAGCTGTGTTGCTAACCCGTGAAGAAGGGTTCATCGCCTTAATCAATAGCCATTTTTTTGACTATGATGAGTAAAAGGTTAAGAATAAACCAATCTTGCATATCCCCAATGAAACAAACACTAATGTTGTGTTCCTTGTACAGGTTCAAAGAAGGAAGAAAGATGCAAGATGAACATAAGGAGGATACTTTGTTCCTTCATTCCCCAGCAGAGGCTTCTTCCCTTTTCATCCCTAGCAGAGCTCAGAAGAAAGAAGATCGTCAAGATCCTCAGACCCTCCGACAAAACTTCAAAATCAAAGAGGGACATCACAATAATCCCCAGAGAGTCATCCAGATAGATCATGCTCCCACCAGATCCCCAGTGGAGTAACTCTTAAATGGAAAAGAAGCTCTAATGCCTCGACAAGAGAAAAAACCTGGCAAGGAGAAGCAACGAGGAAGAGCAATAATGGGCCAATTCGCCCCCTCTTGTAAATTTTGATTTCCCACTTTTGTAAATAGTATAGGCTAGAGTAGGTGTATGGTCTCCGAGATGATGGACAGCAACGCGAAAGCTTCCTCCCGTCCTCCCACATGCACTCCCAAACCCACACCCTGTCCTCTCTTCAAACTTAAAAAAAAAAAAAAAAAAAAAAAAAAAAAAAAAAAAAAAAAAAAAACTGAAGTCACTAAAAGCTTTAATGGAACAAACAAAAAGAAAAGAACATTGTAAAGTGCCTTGCATCAACGCCGAAACAGGCTGATGAGCTCAAAACCAATCTTATCTCATTTTTCAAAAAGAAACTGCCCTATTCAAACCCGAAAGAGGGTATAGGGATTCCAAAACCAGGAAGTGATACCAGACATCTGACACTTCCCTTTCACTAAAAAACAAATTCAATGATTGAGCTCGTCGACCATGTCGACAGAAATGCAAGGTGCAAAAATAAGGTTCTTTTTCTTCTTTGCCGTTCATCCCCCAAGGTGACTCCAGCAAAGAGGGGCAGCTGTAGACACCTGATTTTTGCACCCCTAAAATGGCAAAAAATAAAAAGTCAAACTTTGAGGGAGTCAAAAAATTGACTTTTTGATTCAAGATAATTTGGCCATCAAACTTTACATCATTGAAAAGAGCATTTCGACACGGTTCTAACGCAAATGAGTTTGCTGGAATCGGAGTCCAGGTGAGAAAAATATGGCCCGGTCAAACTTCTAGGGAGCAAAAAGTTGACTTTTTGCTCGGCCCCAATCCAACTGCCAAAATTGATCTCAAAAGATAACTGGTTCCGAGATGATTCCAACGACATTAAGTTTGCTCAAATCGGACACCAGATGAAGAAGTTATGAGCAGTTGAAGTTTCAGAAAAACTGCCCATGTGGCAAAAAGGGCAGCAAAAATGGAATAAACCAATAAAATAAATAAGATAAATGTGTTTAATAATATTTTAATAAAGAGAATCTCGTTTATATAATAAAATAATCATAAAATCGAATATAAATCTTGCAGAAAACCAAATTGAATAAAGGTTTGAATCCACACATTTTTAAAACGTGCGGGACCGTATTTGCATTACGGGCAAGGCATGCCCGTATTTAAAGTACGGGCACGCTTCTAGAAGGAAACACGCGTCGCTGTACGGCGGAACACGCGTCCCGTACGGCCGAATCTGCGATAATTGCAAATACTCGTTTTTCGCCCGTACTTGAATTAAGGGCAAGGCACGCCCGTACTTGAAGTACGGGCAAGGCACGCCCGTAATTCAAGTACGGGCACGGGATTTTTGCCTATAAATAGAGAGGCCACCCCCCTCATTTGGACAAGCCTTCCTCCTTGCTGGCTCCCCTCTCCCTCCAGGTGAACTCCACGACCAAGTTCTGCCCAACCACTACCACCCTTAACCCAAGCTTATTTTAATCCCCAAATTACCCCTACATTTCTAAACTACCCCAAAACCATGCCCAAATTCTCTTCAGTTTGGTCTTAAACCCATCCGCCTTAACCAAACTCTTCCTCTTTCATCCTAACACAATTTGGAGGACGCGGAAGCGCTGCCGGAATCATCCGAGGACCACTACATCATCAAGTTCAAGAAATAACATTTTGGTAATCTTTTCAACATCTTCCTTTTTCAATATAAATACATGTGAATTATTTTTCTTAATGTATTACTAACTCATTTGCTGTTTTGAGTAACATGAGGAGATCATAATAAAGAGTGGGTCATTATAAAAAAGAGAGGAGGAAAGTGTCTAAAGGACACTTTAATGAACAAATTCAATGATCCACTTTATTCTTTAATATGAACTAAAGATGTATGAATCTTTGTAAAATCTCCTCCTCTCTCTTGAATGAGTATTTTGGATTGGTTGAACAAATAAAGAAGGGGAAAAAGCACAAGAACCAAAGAACATGAGAAGAGAAGAAAAGTGGCTTTATAAGCCAAATGAAGGAAATGTGGAACCTGGAATGAAAGCAGAAGCTCGGTGGAGGTTACCAGAAGACCCAGAAAGGCCACGGAATTGATCCAGATCGAAACCGGTGGCAAACGGGCAAACTGAGTTGCGTCCGTATACTCAGGCCGGTCCAGCCTGGACCGTGTTTGATTCACGGACAGAAGAGACCGTAATCCATTCACGGGCAAGCGAGACCGTAAAGAAAATACGGGCGATTGTAATGTAACTTGAAAAAATGTAATTTCTCGGCCTGGTTGGATCAATTCCGGCCTAAACCGGCCTGAACCGACCTCTGTAGCATTTTGGGCTTTCTTAAGCCCATTTTTGGACTTTGGGCCTGGATAGGCCCATCAAGACCCCCCTTTGGCCCACTAGTGGGGCCCACCTTAGACTGGCCCATACCAGGCCTGTTTTCAATAAACAGGCCCAAGGCCACTTGACTTTTGGCTAATGGGCCATATCCAAGCCTATTAAGCCCATGGAATATATGCAAATAAATAAGATAACCAAATGGGTTACCCAATAACCCGACTGGGCCCTAGGCCCAACCATGGCAACCCACGGGTCTTCCAATGGGACCCGGGTCCGACCCACTTCACTTAAATAAATAAAAAAGATAAAATCAAATAAAAAGGGACCCACACCTCCAGCGGGCCCCGCCAGACCCAATAAGCAGCATGCTGGTCTAGGAAGGGTGAAATTGACTCAAAAAACCAGGGAGACCCGAGAGACCCGTCAAACCGACGGGGCGGACCGGGGTGTCTTTAGGGCTTCCCCGGACGTAACCGAGGACTTAGCTAGATCTCTAATAAGCCGCAGACCAGACTTAGACCCGATTAGGGCAAAACCGTGTCTGCCTGCACTCTCAGGCAGTGGCGACTCTGAATGTCCCAAGGCACGCGCCAAAGGTGCGCCCGGTGTGCGATCTAGGCCAGGTTTTAGGTGCGCACACCAAGATATCGTCAAAAAATACTAACACAAACTTGCGAAGAAGAGGGCGGAAGATATCATTCATGAGTCCTTGAAAGGTAGAGGGTGCATTGGTTAAGCCAAAGGGCATTACTAGAAATTCATAGTGGCCCTGATGAGTTCTAAAAGCAGTTTTTTTGATATCTTCAGGTTGTACTCTAATTTGATGGTAACCTAAGCGCAAATCCAATTTTGAAAAAATCACCGCTCCATTGAGTTCATCTAAAAGTTCATCCACCACTGGAATTGGATATTTATCCTTTATTGTCTCACAATTCAATGCCCGATAATCAACATATAACCTCCAACTTCCATCAGCCTTGCGAACAAGTAATACTGGAGATGAGTAAGGGCTTTGGCTAGGACGAATTATTCCAGTGGCAAGAATTTCTCGAACGATACGCTCTATTTCCTCCTTCTGGTAGTAAGGGTATCGATAAGGCCAAACACACACAGGCTTTGCTCAATCTTGAAGGGGGATGCGATGATCATGACTTCTTGGTGGAGGGAGACCTATGGGTTCATCAAATAAATCTCGAAATGAATCTAACAGTTGCTGTAGATCAGGATCTAGAGCAATTATATCACTGTTTGAACTAAGAATAGGAGCAGCCGGATCATTGATTGAGCCTACAGTTGGCTCAAGTTGAGTCTCCTCACAAGAAGGTGACGTTATCAATTGGAGGAATAGGCCTTTGGTTGATGCTTTTATCACATTTTTTAATGAATCATCTGGTATGAAAGTTAACTCAGTAGAAGACTTACCCCTCAAGAAAATGGTTTTTCCTTGGATCTGGAACTGCATAGTAAGGTGTAGGAAATCCCATATAATCAGTCCGAGAGTGCTTAACCATTGGATTCCAAGGACGATGTCACATCCGCCAAGTGTCAGAACCAAAAAATCAGCTACCAATTTGTGGGTCTGAACCTCTAAATAGATGTTCACACACTTTTCTGTACTAAGGAGGACTTCTCCACTCCTAACCATCACTCGGACTGGTTCATTGTGCTCTATTTGTAGTTGAGCTCGCCGAGCAGTTTCTGGTTCGATGAAGTTGTGTGTACTCCCAGAGTCAAGTAAGATTACCACCAGGTGCCCACGAAGGGTGCCTGTCAACCTCATTGTTTTTGGTGTTGGTGTTCCAGAAAGAGCATGAAGAGAAATCTGTGGTGCTGTGTCAATGTCAGTTTCAGCTGAAAATTCTTCAATTTGCAATCCCGAATTTGGTTGTCGAGGGGGTTCGGTGGTAGACTCGTGCACATCATCAAAATCAGCAGCTTCCATAAGGAAGAACCGAGGCCCTTTACATCGATGCCCTTAGGACCACTTCTCATCGCAATTGTAGCAAAGTCCCCGCTCACAACGTTCTCGCATCTGTGCTTGAGAAAGGCGTGGAACCGCTAATGGTTGTTGGCGTGGAATTGAAGAGTTGGTGTAGACACCCCAAATTGCACCTCAATATAAGAGAACCCTCATAAAGAACTTTAAATGTTTTATTTGAGCCTTGACATATGTCAAACACTCAAAAACACTCAAAAATGGTGCTAACCGTACTGAATGTGCGGGTTTTTGTTATTTTGGTCTCAACCGCTCTGTATGTGCGGTTGCGATCGCACACACAACACGGTTGATGTTCATGCTTCTCGCGTGAGCTGCCACGTGGCTTCCGGAAGCTTCGGCCGTTGAGCCACGTCGACAGCAATCATGACGAGCGTAATTGAATTAGAACCGCCCTGTATGTGCGGTTGAGGTGAATTTGCATAGAAACCGCACATATAGTGACGGTTCTGTGGAAACCGCACTGTGTATGCGGTTTTGGTTGTTTCGGGGATTTGCGAAATGACTCAATCTCTGAGCCTTATTTACACATATTACCTCTCTCTCAGGGACTTGAACTCCCTATTTCACCCTCCGAAACTTGTTAAATTACTCCAATTCAAGCCTTTAAGGAGAATTGGAATAATCTAGAAGAGTTTTTAGGTCTACCCTTGGGACTTTTCTACCCTTGGCTTTGCCTATAAATAGAGGGGTCCTCCTCTTGCAAATGGCTGATAATTTGAAGCTTGGAAGCTCTGGAAGAAGAGGAAAAACTCTGCTGGATTGCTGCCTCAAGTGTTCAAGCTACCAAAGGTAAAGCTCCATTTGATTTTCTTGTTTCCTCTTTACATCCAGCACTCTCCACTTCTACCTTTCTGTAGTGTAAAGCCAGTGTGTGATTGTTTGCAAGCCCCAAACCTCTTCCAAAGTACCTGGGAATCCTCTCTAGCCGTAAAACATGAAGAGAGAGCCTTGGGAAAAGGAAGGTGGAATGGACCCTTTAGGCTTAGAACCTACAAGTGATGAAGAGCATGTTTATTGGTTATTTTGAACCTATGGTTGCTTCTCTGATCTGTTTTTGTATTTACCTATGGAGAAGATGCACGAATCCATGCTCTCAATAGCAATGGATTCCAACCTTCTCCTAGAAATGTGATTTTCCACACCTCTTCGCACACTTTTTCACTGTTTTGCATCAAATAGGCTAGATCTTGGATTCTCCATGCTCAATATGGAAAATCTGAGATCTCTGGCCTTAGAATGAATTTCTAGGATTTCATGAGTTGTTTTTCATGATTTCAAGTTATTTTGGTCGAATCCACTTGCACACATGCACTGGTTTCACACTTTTACTCAAGGGTTTTCAAAACAGGACAGCATCTGTTGCCTGTCTTAGAATGCTTATAACTTCATCCTCCGGATGAATTTTTGAGTGATTCTAAAGACATGTGATAGATGAGTTTGTCTAGTTTATATCTGGAAATTTTCGTTCATTTTTATGGAGCCAATTTTTGACACCATCTGTTCAAAGTCTGTAAGTCAGTTCAGCCCAGATTGCTGAACTTGCCGCTTTGATGGTGCACCATTTGCTCAATTTTAATCCGTTTCGAGTGATTTTAGTCTCTGGTTTTTCCTTGAGGAGTCTATTTTCCATTCCAGCTGGTTTCAACAGATTTTGATTTGATTTGTGATTTGTGTGCTTGATTGACCCAGAGTGGCTCTGTAACAGAGTTCTGGGTTAATCTGTGATCCTCTAGGTATGTTCAAGATGACACACAAGTCACAAATGGATTGAGTTTGGTGCAAGGCTTATTTCATTTGAAAGATAGCACCATATAATTGATCTATACAAATTTTTATGAATTTATATGGAGAAAAACTCCACGAATAAGGTTTTGAAAATGCTTACTCACCGCTTTTTCTGAATTACAACAGCAGATTTCCATAGAGTATTTCTCTCTTATTTTAAATCGGATTGAGCTGATTTTTTTACTGAGTATTCTACTTCATGCCAGTTTTCAAATGGCTTTGGTTTCATTGGATTTGAAGTTAAATGGAGGGATTTGTGGTTAATCGAAGCTTTCATGTTCTTATAATCTGATTTTTCCAGATTTGCCTTGAATTGGTTTTTCTTCAAATTTTAATTGGATTTTCCTTCACTCATGAAGTTCTAAAGTGGTATATCCATGAGGAGAGCCCAAATCCATTGGATTACTCATGTGGAATAATCACACACATTTTGCTTATTTTAAGCATCCTTTGTTTATTTTTTATTAGCAAACAATCCTTAGCATGAGCAAGCATGTGGCAACCGTCTTAAACGGATGAGTGGGGATGCCTAACACCTTCCCTTGCTCATAAATAATTCCCCTTACCTGATCTCTGGATTTTTCCTTGTATTAGAGCTACTTTGGCTCTATTTGGCTTTTATGAACCCTTTGGTGTCCATTCACACCTTAACTTGAATGGTGGCGACTCTATATCTTTTTGATCCCCGCGTGACGATATCAGAAGTCATCTTAGGTGACATTTCCATGTCTCACAGTTGGTCGTAGGGAGATTAGCCATGTTAGGTATTGCTCTAAAAGATCTTCTCATATTTTTACTATGCTCTTCCTGGATCTTGGCAAGGCCAAATGCAGAAATAAGAGAGGGAGGTTGGAGCATTCTTACCGGCAAACGGATGTCATCACGAAGGCCACCAAGGAAGCAACTTAGCTTGTAGTGCTCATCCAATCGGGTAGTCGATTGGTGAGTGCTTCAAACTGAGTTTTGTAAGCTTCAACTGTCGAGGTTTGACGCAATTTGATTAGCTCTTCCATGGGGTCGTCATACACCGAAGGGCCAAATCGTGTTAGTAAGGCCTCTGTGAATGTATCCCAACTCGTCAAGTTTCCAGATTCCTCCATATCTTGGAACCAAGTGAGGGCTAGTCCCTCCATATGGAATGATGAAATTAAGATCCGATGTAATGGGTTCGTCTGGTGATATGCAAAGAATTGATTTGCCCTATAAACCCAACCAGAGGGGTTAGTACCATCAAATTTTGGAAATTCTAACCTTATAGTTCTTGATTGGATGCCCTGGTGTGCCTCATACAGGAGGTGCTCTGATCTGTTGGACGACCCTTCTAGCACCTCAATGGGTTGCTTGTATCTTTGTTTACCCAAGTTTTCCAAGCTGGCTGTTAATTGCTGGATCTGTTGATAGAGATCTTGTATAGCTCGTTGGTTGAGTTTTGATTGTACCTCTTGCTGTTGTTTGACGCTAGCTAATGATTCTGCTAACTGAGAATAGCGAGTGTTCACTCCGTCGGCCATCGGATCGCTGTTCTCTGATACCAATTGTCACAGTCAAATTAATTATGCAAAGAAGGAAACCCTGTTCTGGACACTTCGAGGGGTCCAAACCTCCAATACAAATAGAATTGCTCAAAAAAGTTGTTCTCTTTTATTCAATGCTGGTGTAGACACCTGATTTTTGCACCCCTAAAATGGAAAAAAATGAAAAGTCAAACTAAAAGTCAAACCCTGAGGGGGTCAAAAATTGACCTTTTGACTCAAGTGAATTTGGCCATCAAACTTCATATCATTGAAAAGAATATGTCGACACGATTCCAACGCAACTGAATTTGCTGGAATCGGAGTCCGGATGAGAAAGATATGAGCTGGTCAAACTTTTGGAGGGCGAAAAGTTGACTTTTTGCTCAACCCTAATTCAACTGCCAAACTTGATCCCAATGGATAGGTGGTTCCGAGCTGATTCCAACGACACTAAGTTTGTTGAAATCGGACACCAGATAAAGAAGTTATGAGCAGTTGAAGTTTCAGAAAAAACTGCCCATGTGGCAAAAAGGCAGCAAAAATGGGCTAAACCAATAAAATAAATAAGATAAAAGTGTTTAATAATATTTTAATAAAGAGAATCTCGTTTTCTAATAAAATAATCGGAAAAATCGGATAAAAATCCTGCAATAAGCCAAATTGAATAAAGGTTTGAGATCCACACATTTTTAAAACGTGCGGGACCGTATTTACATTACGGGCAGGGCATGCCCGTATTTTAAATACGGGCACGCTTCTAGAAGGGAGACACGCGTCGCCGTACGGCGGAACACGCGTCCCGTACGGACGAATCTGCGATAATTGCAAATATTCGTTTTTCGCCCGTATTTGAATTACGGGCAAGGCACGCCCGTACTTGAAGTACGGGCAAGGCACGCCCGTAGTTCAAATACGGGCACGGGATTTTTGCCTATAAATAGAGAGGCCACCCCCCTTCATTTGAACAAGCCTTCTCCCCTGGCCATGACCCTCTCCCTCCTGGTGCACTCCATGGCCGAACCCTGCCATACCACCACTCCACCACCCTAGACCTTTTTAATGCCCAAATTGCCCCTCCATCCCAAAACCATGCTCAAATACCCATAACCTTGTCTTAGCTTTGACCTTTCCTCTCTTTAGATTGAAGAATCTAATCAAGCCCTTCCCAATTCATCCCAGCAAACCTAGGAGGACGCGGAAGCGCTGCCCGAATCTTCAAAGAACCACAAATCTAACAAAGCAAGCTAATTGCATTGTAAGTATTCTCTAATTTGAATAAATTTTGATTATGCTATTCTCTTATTTACTCATTTTTTTATCACTAACTTGTTTGCTGTTTTGGATGAAATGAGAGGTGCCATAAGAATTTAGAAGTAAAATATTAACCATTGTTGGAAATGAAGAAAAGAAAGTGCTTTCTCTTTAGAACAAAGTAGTCATCTCTAACTATTTAATGAAGGAGGATCAAGCCTTGCTTAAAGACACCTAATATTCCCTGTAAAACTCCCCCTTGTCCCTCCTCAAGATGAACTAGAGACTATCCATGCAAGGTAGTCTTTCTCCAAGAAACATTAAAAGAAAAGGAAGATGGTCATTTGGGCCAAATGAGGCAAATGAAGTCTCTAGAAGAACTTTCAACCTTTGCTGAAGTTACCAGAACACTTGAAGAGGCCACGGAGATGACCCAGATTGAAATCGGCGGCAAAAATGCAGAACTGATTGCGCCCGTAAACTCAGACCGGTCCAGCCTGGACCGTGTCTGATTCACGGGCAGAAGGGACCGGACTCCATTCACGGGCGATGCTGGACCGTAAAGCAAACACGGGCGAAATGTAAAAATGATGTAAAAGTGTAATTTCTTGGCCTGGTTGGACCAATTCCGGTCTAAGCCGGCCTGAACCACTCCCCTTAACCATTTTGGGCTTCCTTAAGCCCATTTTTGACTTTGGGCCTAGATATGCCCACCAAGATTCCCTTGGGCCCACTTGAGGGCCCACATTTAGACCGGCCCATACCAGGCCCGTTTTCAATAAAACGGGCCCAGGCCACTAGACTTTGGCTAATGGGCCCATTCCAAGCCCACTAAGCCTAAACTAAAATTGTAAATACATAAAATTTAACAAAATAGCCAAATGGGTTACCCAATAACCCAACTGGGCCCAAGGCCCAACCATGGCAATCCACGGGTCTTCCAACGGGACCCGGGTCCGACCCACTTCACTTAAATAAAAAAGATAAAATCAAATAAAAAGGGACCCACACCTCCAGCGGGCCCCGTCAGACCCAATAAGCAGCATGCTGGTCTAGGAAGGGTGAAATTGACTCAAAAACCAGGGAGACCCGAGGGACCCGTCAAACCGACGGGGCGGACCGGGGTGTTTTAAGACTTCCCCGGACCGTAACCGAGGACTTAGCTAGAACTCTGAAAAGCCGCAGACCAGACTTAGACCCGATTAGGGCAAAACCGTGTCTGCCTGCACTCTCAGGCAGTGGCGACTCTGAAAATCCCGAGGCACGCGCCAAAGGCACGCCCGGTGTGCGATCTAGGCCAGGTTTAGGTGCGCACAGCTTGGCGACTCCACTGGGGACTCCCTCAACCCAGTCGGACCCTGGTTATCAAATGAGTCAACTTAGGAGGATATAAGCTAATTTAGGAAGTACTTCTTGTCCAACCTTAGTAAAGTATGGAACTCATGTAATTACATGATATTGGGGGATCCTGTCAAACGGACATGATAATCGCCTAAGGCAAGTGGTTTTTAACAGGGACCAATGTGACCCGCCCACTTACCTGGGGATCCACCCAGATCTTGTATTACATGCTGTTCTGCACTTTTACTATAAATGTGACATTAAGGAACCCTTTGTTGGCCCTTATCCGAGAATCACCTGATTAGACACAACACTTGACTCACTGCACACATGAACACTTCACTACACCGTGAATGAATATTTAATTACGTGGGGTGACATGCACGAGGGAGTCTGCATGGGTGATCCGAACAGAATGATCTCTGGATAACTGTGAATGCTCTTCTTAACCAAAACCTAGATCTCTCTAGCAGCCACCCTTCTTCAATCGAGAAACTTACTTTTGGGATGGTATTAGCCCTACGCTCCCGTGGCTTGCCGGGGAAAGCAGGGTAAACCCATCTCCCCAGGTTTCTAGATTCTTCAAGCGCCATTGGTTTCTTGCCATGGTACGCGAAGGGTCTAGTACTTGGCTCAGACCCTTGAAGGCAGGTGCCTTGGGCTGGGTATCTTTCCCCACCTATTACTTCTGATAAACCTTGATGTGAGCATGAACATGAATGAACAAATTAATCTGGAGCATTAACCCCCACCTGTGTTGATTTTAACCCTAATTTAAGGAAATTAACCCGATTCAATCCGTACATTCAAGTCGGTCTGGGTTCAGTCGAAAGCCGGCCAGATCAGACAGAAATGGGTCAGAACAGGGGCAGAAAAACCCTAGAGATAGGATTTCAGCCCACCTGCCGAATGGCAAATTTGTACCCTCCTTCTGGGTTCTCAACAACCCTAAAGGTGATTCTCTTTTCAGATTTATTTTTGTAAATTTCGCCCTCGAAGGCAAGTTGTAAATATTGTTTTTAGTCCGACACTAGGGGCAGATGAAAGAACAGATGAAAGAGCAGATGAAAGAACAGGCCGGCTAAGACCTGAACATTTAAAGGACATAACCCTTAAAACCCCTAACTTGAGTGTTTGGATTTGATTTTTGATTGCATAAACTGCTTAGGCCTTGATTTAATTTTTGCATATCCTGTTGCATGCCTTAGACTAATTTAGAGTTTTTGGTGGAAAACCCTAAATTGACTTGGAATTTCAATCGGATAGTCGGCATGGCATCTTCATCCTCGACTGAGAGAGTTCGCTTCCCTAGGATAGAGAAGTGTGCCTTTGATACCCCTTGGATCCGTTCTTGGACAAGGCAATTGCAAGGAGATGAGCAAATTCAGTGGGAACAGAAATACCACATGGGACAAACTCTGTCCCTGTTAAATGTGCCCATTGATTGGGACATGATTCAGGCGGCCCTACCTTTCTGGGATCCCCAACTTTCACTCTTTAGGTTTGGAACTAATGAGTTGACACCCACAATTGAGGAATTCGAACTATTCCTCCGATTTCGTAATCATGGAGAACCAACTAGGCCAAGTCTCAAAGATAGCTACAAGAATGAAGCTTGTACTTTCTTTGGCCTACCAAGAGGAGAATTCCAGACTTTAGGAGGTGACCAAGCATTCACGCGGGTCTCTAAAACCTTCCTTGCTGAAAAGATAAGGGATAAGAAGCAGGAAAGACCCCGTGTTTGGTGGGACGCCTTCACCCTCGTGGTTCTGTCACAACTCTTCTTTCCTACTGGGGGAGACACCATTAATTTGGCCCTCATGGAAATTGTAGACCAACTCCAAGTGAAATTCCGAATTGCACCACTAATCCTTGCTCAGTTATATCATGCCTTGACCATGACCAAAAACGGAACTAGGAGGTTTCAGGGGTGCGCTCCTCTCCTACACATCTGGCTTCAAGATCACCTAATGGTTGCTGAACCTATCAGCCCACGTTATGGGTACGTCCGTGACAATGTCACATTGATGGCCCGAAGAGAGATTAGACCAGACTTACCCTCCAGAGAGGACTGGTTTGACCACTTTCTCCAACTAAAAGGAGAAACGAACATAAGATGGGGAGGCACATTTGACCAAACATATACCCCCGTCATAGCTTTCAGGAAAAGACATTGCCTAGCCTTGATAGGCTTGACCCATGCCATGCCATACTATCCGGTTCGAATTTTGAGACAATTTGGGAAGTCTCAGGGAATACCGATCAAGGATGAGGCGGAAGGATTAACTGGCCCACTTACATGGGAATTGAAGAAAAAATTGGTGAAGGAATGGCAACACGTGCACATACTCCAAGAGGACATTTTCACTGCATCCAATGTTCGTAATTACGAACAATGGATTGCTCGAGAAACTGGCCTAGACAGCCCACCTCCTCTCCATATCGTCACCTCTGACGATATCCCAGTTCCGCCCCCTGACACATACAGGGATAGGGTGGCCGAACTGCGGGAATCTCATTCTCGGATCCACCGTGCATACGTGGATTCCGAGCGTAAAAACAAGCAGGCCAATGAGGCCCTTCAACAGCAGCTTGACACCATGCGCAGACGCGCAAAAGAGGACCGACGTCTGCGGAATAAACTTCTGCGTGCCTTGAAAAGGCGAGACGTGTCCTCTCATTTTGATGATGACCAACCTAGCTAGACTCTGGGTTTGTTTGTTTAATTTTGAAATTACTTGTTCTGAATTTTGGCATTGTACTTCTTTTTCCATGAAGAATTTTGTGCTAGATTTAATAAAGTCAATTAAGACATCCACCCAATTCCTTTTTCAATTTGGACCCAATCCATCAACTTCAAAACTCTGAGGCGATCTGAGTAAAGAACTCGCCAAATTCTTAAATCCAAGGGTAAAGAACACCCAATTCTTACCAACTTTTAAATCTTCAGAAAAATTTCAAGTCTTAAATCTTTAAGGGTTCTAAATAAAGAACACCCAATTCTTACCAACTTCCCCATATTCAAAAATTATCAATTCCAAATTTAAGTCCTAAATCTTTAAAGGTTCTGAATAAAGAACACCCAATTCAAAATTTTCAGGCAATCTGAGTAAAGAACTTGCCAAAAGAATCTTTAAAATCCAGGGGTTCTGAGTAAAGAACATCCCATTCTTGTCAACTCTCAAACCTTCAAGTTTCAAACTCAAGTCTTAAAACCCCAGGGTTCTGAATGAAGAACACCCTATCCATTGAGCTCAGATCACACCCGTCTGATTTAAAAGATCACACGGTCAGCCTATGGGGCACTGATGCCACTGGTGATTAAACCAGAAAAATTGGCGGAGGATCGTCCTGGCATAGCATACCCCGTTGTGTGGCACCAAGGTCAAGCAACTAAGCTAACGACTAAGGTACGCTCGGGTATCCCTAGCTGAACTCTTGGGGCACTGAAGCCACTGGTGATTAAACCAGAAAATTTGGCGGAGGATCGTCCTGGCATAGCCTTCCCCGTTGTGAGGCGTCAAAGTCAATGGTGATTAAACCAACGACTAGCTAAGACACGCCCGGGAACTACTAGCCGAAGTTAGGTGCTAAAACCATCAGAGATTAAACTGAAAATTGGTTAAGGTACACCTGGATGTTGCTGTTTAGCTCATCCCCTGCGGAGACTTTACATGGTCCAACCTTGTGATACTGAGCTCAAACCAACCTCTTAAACCGGGTTCTCTTTCCCAACCATTTGGTTAAAACAGATCAGCTCCGGGTTCTCTTTCCCAGCCGTTTGGCTAAAACAGACCAGTCTAAACCGGGTTCTCTCTCCCAACCAGTTGGTTAAAACAGATCAGCTCCGGGTTCTCTTTCCCAGCCGTTTGGCTAAAATAGACCAGTCTAAACCGGGTTCTCTCTCCCAACCAGTTGGTTAAAACAGATCAGTT
The DNA here is from genome assembly GCA_947561395.2 of Buxus sempervirens. Classification (NCBI taxonomy): domain Eukaryota; kingdom Viridiplantae; phylum Streptophyta; class Magnoliopsida; order Buxales; family Buxaceae; genus Buxus; species Buxus sempervirens. Next base: position 14,678,945 of record OX387185.1, read on the forward strand.
TAGGGTTCCCTTTCCCAGCCATTTGGCTAAAATAGACCAATTTAAACCGGGTTCTCTCTCCCAACCAATTGGTTAAAATAGATCAAGTTCTAGATTCCCAATCATTCTCAAAATAACTCAAATAAATCAATCCTTAAATTCATTTGGGTTCTCTTTCCCAACTATCTTAGGATAGTTAAAATAGATCTGTAATCATTTAATTGATAATTTGACTACATAAACCATGTAAAAATTGCACTAATTAATTGTTGTTTCGAGCAGGTACCAAAATTGCTTTCCGAAGCCCGTACCTCTTAAGATCCAGGAAGAGACTTGAAATGGAACAATCAAGGGAACAAACCTCGCCAGGGCAGGACCAGGCAGAGTCCAGCCAGGCACAGACAGTGACTGATCTGCAACAGAGGATTGATAGCATGGGTACCATCATTCAGGAGCTAATGACAGAATTAAGAGAACTCAGAATGGCTCCCCCTGCTGCACCAGTGACTCTGCAACAACCGATTGCTCCACCACAGGCGGATGCTCCACCACCATACCCTGCATACCCAGCTCCGTTGGTACCACCTCCACCTCCTCAAGCTGTCCCTCTTCCACAGATTATTGCACCTGCCCAACTGGGGCAAGAAGAGGAAGATTGGTATAGAACACAGCAGGCCCAGTTTGATGAAAAGATGGCAGCCACTAAGTCAGAAGTAGATGCTTTGCGTGAAGAGCTGAAAAGCCTACGACCCAGTGCGGTCCCCATGGAGGCTACTTTAGACAGTCTCTGCTTCTTCTCTGATGTCCAACTTCCACCAAAATTCAAGTGCCCTGACTTGCATCAGTTTGATGGCACCGGGTGCCCGTTAAACCACCTAAGGTCATACTCTGGAGATATGTGTCAATATGCCAAAGATGAAAAAATAATGATACAGTTCTTTCAGAGATCGCTGACAGGAGCAGGATATACTTGGTTTCTGAGTCTGGACAAAACCAAGATTAAGACCTGGAATGATTTGGCCGCAGCATTCATTCAGCAGTACCGTTTGAACAGTCAGATTATGCAAACTAGGGCAGAACTGCAGAGGCTGACAAAGAAGAATCAGGAATCTGTACGGGAATATGCCAAACGTTGGAAAGAATTGGCCACACTAGTTCAACCCCCACTACTGGAACAGGAGATGACCTCCTTGTTCATTGCATCACTTGGACAGCCATTCTTTTCCTTGCTACTAGGGCAAAGTACTTCCAATTTCAATGACTTGATTCTGACAGCAGACAGGATTGAAGATGCTGTAAGAGCTGGAAAGATAGATGGTAGTGGTCAGGGCCCTACACAAAGAAGGGTTGCGACAGGACAGAGTAACAGAAATCAGGGGCAAGAGCCCAGAAGGCAGGAGACCCAGGCTGTTAATTATGTACAGCCAACGCAGCCTTACCACATTTCTCAGAGGCCTGAAGGCCAGGGGCAACCCATGAGAAGAACTAGAGAAGAGGCGGAGGCAAGGATGAAGAGGGTGTTTACCCCGTTGCCTTACGCACCAGCAGAATTGTTGGCCACCCTGCTGAAGAAGGGGTACTTACAGATCAAGCCTCCAAATCCTCGAATGGTAAATTCACGAAACTATAATGCAGCAGAAAGGTGTGAGTACCATTCTGGAGCTCCCGGGCATTCCACTAATCGATGCTGGGACTTGAGGCATGATATACAGGATCTGATAGACAGCAAGAAGATCTCTGTAGAACCCCCAGCACCAGCAGCACCTACTCCACCTACTGGCACAACTACCAATCCTCTCCCAGACCACTCTAAGGCTTCTGGCAGCGGAACAGTACATCAGATCATTAATGATCAAGGCAATGAACTACAGGTTGACCCGTCCTTATTGATCGGACGACCGGGGCAAGTTGTCAGGATTCATCTCCATGAAGGGGCAATCTATCAACAGATACATGTCATCAATGAAGAGGAGGAGGAAGAAACCTTCATGGGATTCCCTCTGGTGCACTTCAACTTTCCTGAACCAGAACCTTTCTATCCTCCACCTGTCCCAGACTCACCCCCATTAAATATCTTCGACATGATGAATCCATTCAATGAACCTGTGGACTTCCTACTGGAACCACCCACCCTTAACTTACACCACCTTCACCTTGATCCAACTTACTCCGCTGTGCCTCCACCTTACCAATTCCTACCCATGTACCATGATTCTACTGTCACTTCCACTGAAAGAGAAGTCGATCGGATCACCCGTTCTGGTCGATACATAAACCCTAACCCTCCACCTGCACCAGAGGGAGAGACTAGTGAGGAAAGAACAAGGAAAGAAAAAGGGAAGGATGTGGCTGTTGAATTGCCACAGACCCACAAGAAGAAAGGGAAGGCTCCAGAGGAGGAGATTGAAAAGCTCCACTATAGTGCTTTCACTCCGGAGTATGATCTAGTGCAGCAGTTGAATAAGACACCAGCTCAGATATCCATTATGCGTCTCTTATTGGATTCAGACAAACATAAGGACGTACTTATGAAGATACTGGGTGATACTCATGTGCCTGATGACATCAGCCCTGAGCAGCTAGAGACAGTAATGTCTATAATTGCTACGCCAGAAGCAATCTCCTTTTCCTCAACAGACTTGCCCCCTGAAGGTTACAATCATACAGAACCTCTGTTTATCACAGTAAGGTGCTTCGACTTAATGGTAAGACGGGTCATGATCGATAACGGGTCAGCTCTGAACATCTGCCCAGTCAGGACCTTCCACAGCCTGCAGCTGAACGCTGAGTTGATCAAACCTAGCTCCAATAATGTCCGCGGGTTTGACAATGCCAAAAAGGATTCCCTTGGGGAAGTTACTCTGGAAATTATAATTGCTGAAAGGGCCTTCTTCATCACCTTTGAGTTGATGGATATCAATGCCTCCTTTAATTTGCTGATTGGAAGACCTTGGTTACACCAAGCAGGGGCAGTCCCGTCCACCTTACATCGAATGATCCGATTTATTTCGGGAAATCAATTGATTACGGTGCATGCAGAAAATCACAGAGAATTTGAGCAAGGAGGGGTACCTGTGATTGATTATGAACTGCCTACTTCCCTGAACTTCCAAGCCATTGAAATGGTGCAGATAAACAGCATTCCTACTCCTCTGCAATCAGACTTGTCCCACAGAAGGAAAAGGAAGAGTATGTTCGGTGCTGCTGAATGTGCCGACTGGGGCCTCCGAGTAGGAGAAGGTTTAGGCAAGTATAAGCAAGGCATCAAGTCTGCAATCCAGCCCTGTGATAAATCTGTGGGCTTTGGATTGGGGTTTGTTCCAGAACCTGAAGACTATGCCAGGCTATTCGGCAGAAAAGCTGAACGAAAGAGGGCACGAGCAGAAGGAAGAGACCCAGTTGAGCAAGCCATTCAGAACATAGTCCCCCAGGGATGGGGCGCTGAGTTCAATGATCCAGTTGAGCAAGCGGAAGCTAATTATCTGCAAAGGTTATGGGATGAACCTCCCTTGCCCCAGGAGACAGTTACAGAAGAGAACTCAGAAGCTCTCAGTGGGATGATGGAAGAACTGTCTGCTTTGTTCTCTTGGCAATCAGTTGACACTGAAAAACCAGCTATCCCAGAAGAAGCATTCGCCTACCCACCAGATAATATCGAGGCGCCGCCAACTGAGGATGAAGAAGAAGCACCGGCTCAGTACATCTACATGATGGAAAGCCAGAATAGTTCAGGAGAACCCACTCCAAGGCAAAGGTCTCCCCCACCTTCCATTGGCATTGTACACCCAAGTACCAGGGATGGTCTAGGTCAGATGTTCCAGAATATGCCCCAAGTACTGGGACTGCCCACTGAGCTGGCTTACCATGAAACTTATGGTAACTGGGCCCCTGACGAACATTCTTCCAGCAAGAGGGATGAGTCATCCGGAAAATCTGTAACCAAAGCATTGCCTAAGGTGGAACCACCCAACGAAGTCACTGTTCGGGTACCAGGGACCATCATCCGCCGCGGGGTATGGATCAGTGTATCATCAGAGGATTCAAGCCAGAATCAACCAAAGAAGGGCACAGCTGATGACCCCATCTGCATCTCCTCTGACAGCAGCATCAGCATGATACAGAATGGAAAGGTGAATGCAGTGACCGCTGTAATCAAGAACGAGCACGCATTACAGAACTGGAGTTCGACGCCACTTGCCACTCGCAAAGCCGAACTACCACAGGGAGTTTCTTCCACTTCTGAAATTCCCCCTGTAGATATTGCTGCACTTTTCAATAAATGCGTGAAGTCTTTTGATTATTTTTCTGCTTCTGTGAATAATTCTGCAAATAAGCAAACCCAAAATCGCAACCTTAGTATCAATCTCGACGCACACCCGAAAAATTCGGAGCACGAGATAGATAATCAGGCTGCCAAAATTAAACAAAAAGGTCAAAAAGAACAAAAAGAAATCCAAAGTGTTGAGCATGAATCAAATAGCTACACTTACTCATCACAACCCGATGATTCAGAAATTATCCCCAGTGATCCTTGTGAACTTGAGGATAGTAATGAATCATCGGAGACCCCACCTGAAATCCAATTTGCCTTGGACAAACATGAAAAAGGTCTCCAGGCTAACATTGAGGAAACTGAACCTATCAACATAGGTGACACAGCACAACCAAGGATTCTTCAAGTTGGTAAAAAGCTGACATTATTACAGAAAACACAGATAAATGATTTTCTAAAATCTTACATTGATGTGTTTGCATGGTCATATGAGGATATGCCGGGGTTAGACACGGATTTAGTTGTGCATCGGTTACCTATAAAGTCTAAGGCCACACCAGTGAAGCAAAAACTCAGACGCATGAAACCAGAATGGGCCTTGAAGATCAAGGAAGAGGTCACCAAGCAGTTAAAAGCTGGGTTCTTGAAAGTTACAGATTACCCAGAATGGTTAGCAAACATTGTGCCAGTCCCCAAGAAAGATGGAAGGGTCAGGATGTGTGTCGATTACAGGGATCTGAACAAGGCAAGCCCGAAAGATGACTTCCCGCTGCCACACATCGACATATTGGTTGACAATACTGCAACTCATTCCATGTTCTCCTTCATGGATGGATTCTCTGGATATAATCAGATAAGAATGGCACCTGAAGACATGGAGAAGACTTCTTTTATCACACACTGGGGCACATACTGCTACAAGGTGATGCCTTTTGGCTTGAAAAATGCAGGCGCTACATACCAAAGGGCAATGACTTTGCTCTTCCACGATCTGATGCACAAAGAAATGGAAGTATACGTGGATGACATGATTGCAAAGTCAAAAGAAGAGGAAAATCATTTGGTGAACCTTGGAAGAGTATTTGACAGGCTCAGGGAATGCAAGCTCAGGTTGAACCCGAATAAGTGTGTATTCGGTGTTACTTCGGGGAAGCTACTCGGATTCATTATTGGAAAACGAGGAATTGAGGTTGATCCTGTCAAAGTGAAGGCAATTCTGGAGATGCCTCCCCCATCCACGGAAAAAGAAGTGAGAGGTTTCCTTGGCAGATTACAGTACATCAGTCGGTTCATAGCACAGATGGCTCCCGTGTGCGAGCCAATATTCAAATTGCTAAAAAAGGATAACCCTGTGATCTGGAATGAAGATTGCCAAGAAGCATTTGACAAAATCAAGGCCTATTTGATGAGTCCACCAACTTTAGTTCCCCCTGTATCTGGACGACCCCTAATCATGTATTTATCAGTCACAGAAACGGCAGCCGGATGTGTCCTAGGGCAGCATGATGATACAGGAAGAAAGGAACAAGCAATTTATTATCTGAGCAAGAAGTTTACCAATTATGAAGTAAGATACACATTGCTTGAGAAGACCTGTGGTGCATTGGTGTGGGCGGCTCAGAAGCTCCGGCATTATCTGCTCAGTCATACTGTCTTTTTGATCTCAAATACAGATCCCTTAAAGTACATTTTTGAAAAGCCTATCTCCACTGGAAGGATAGCCAAGTGGCAGGTTATCTTATCTCAGTATGATATTGTCTACACCACGAGAAAGGCAATAAAAGGACAGGCAGTGGCAGATCACCTAGCAGAACACCCTGTGCTCGACTATCAACCACTTCTCACCGGGTTGCCGGATGATGAAATTATGTGTGCCGAATCAGCAGAAAAGGAAACCCGATGGCAAATGTTTTTTGATGGGGCTGTCAACATCAATGGGAAAGGGATTGGAACAGTAATCATTTCCCCAGAAGGAGTCCATCATCCAATAGCAGCAAAACTCTTGTTCGATTGCACCAACAACATGGCAGAATACGAAGCATGTGTGTTAGGCTTGCGAGCCGCAATTGAAATGAATATCCAAGAGTTAAAAGTTTATGGCGATTCCTGTCTAATCATCTACCAAGTGATGGGAGATTGGCGGACTAGGGATCCAAAATTGGTGCCATATCAGGAACTGATTAAGGAACTGGAAGGACAATTCAAAATCGTGACATTTGATTATATGCCACGAGACAGGAATCAGTTTGCAGATGCCCTGGCAACACTAGCATCTATGGCAACTATCACTAGCGATACTCGGGTACAACCATTGGAGATAGAGGTGCGGCGTTCTCCTGTCTACTGTTTTAATGTTGAAAGGAGCAAACCAAAAGGGGAACCCTGGTATACAGACATAATGAGGTACCTGAGAAGCAGGACTTTGCCAGAGAATGCTACAGCATCTGAAAAGCGCACGATTCAGAAACTGGCAGGACAGTTCTTCCTTAGTGGGGACAAGCTATACAAAAAGTCCTACAATGATTCATTGCTGCTATGTGTAACAGAGGAAGAGGCACAACAGCTGATTGATGAAGTCCATGGGGGACAGTGTGGCGCACATATGAATGGGCACATGCTAGCCAGGAAAATTTTGAGAATGGGCTATTACTGGTTGACTATGGAACATGATTGCCATATCCATGTCAGGAAATGCCAGTTATGCCAAGTTTATGCTGACAACATTCATGCGCCACCCAATACTTTATACTCAATGACTTCTCCTTGGCCCTTCGCCATCTGGGGAATTGATATGATTGGAGAAATCCATCCAAAGGCATCAAATGGGCATCGATTCATCTTGGTTGCAATAGATTATTTTACCAAGTGGGTAGAGGCCGTGTCCTTTGCAGAAGTCAAGGGGTCCCATGTACTGAAATTCATCAGAAACAATATTGTCTGTCGCTATGGTGTACCCGAGGCACTTATCACAGACAATGCCAAGAATTTGAATAACAAGGACATGGACAAAATGTGTGAAGATTTGAAGATCAGACATTTGAATTCTACGGCATATAGGCCCAAGATGAACGGAGCAGTAGAAGCTGCCAACAAAAACCTAAAGAAAATACTTGAGAAAATGGTAGTCACCTACAGAGACTGGCATGAGAAGTTGCCATATGCTTTGCATGCATACCGAACCTCAATCAGGGTCTCAACCGGAGCAACTCCTTTCTCCCTTGTATATGGAATGGAAGCAGTCCTTCCCGTGGAAGTGCAAATCCCTTCGCTCAGAATCCTGAAGGAAGCAGAGGTTAATGACATTGAATGGGAAGAATCAAGGTTTGACCAGTTGCAGTTGCTTGATGAAAAAAGAATCAAAGCTTTGTGCCATGGACAGCTCTATCAGCAAAGAATTGCACGAGCTTACAACAAGAAAATGATACCACGACACTTCAAGATGGGAAACATTGTTATGAAAAAGATATTCCCCCACCAAGAAGACAATAGAGGGAAATTCAAGCCAAATTATGAAGGACCATTCATAGTACATAAAGTTCTGTCCAGAGGAGCACTAATCCTACAAGAGATGGACGGAACTATTTTTCCTGAGCCAATAAATGCAGATGCAGTCAAACTGTATTATCCTTAAGATCATTCCAATTGGGAAATGAAGAGAGGCCATCTTTGACTTTCCTCCAAACCTGTAAATCCTTTCAAACACCCTAAAAGATTCCCCTAGTTAGACACTTTTGGGCCTGAAAATTTCTTTTCAAACCTAGTACAGGTGTTCCTTCACATCCAAATGGGCATTCCTGGCCCCGAAAAAAAAAAAAAAAAAAAAAACAAAAAAAAAAAAAAAAAAAAAAGAGCAATTGCGAAGAAAATCAAGAAAAAGAAGAAAAGAAAAGCTAGTACAAAGTAAGATATGAACCCCACACCAAAAAAATAAGCCAGGATGTAAGCCCCAACAATAAAAGGAGCACTGTACAGACCTATAAAATCACAGCCTTCTTGGGCCACTTATCTTTCTTTCAAAACCCCGGCCTAGCCTACATTTTGTCCTATCTTGAAGACCTCTCAGATCCCAAAGTAAATGATCTTGAGCAAAACAGTCAAATCCGCGTTTTCTGGTAATGACGGAATTGGATTCTCCCTGCAAGGACCAGACATGGTGAAAACCCAAAAAGGGCGCTATGTGCAAAAAGGGTCAGTCGTGGTTCAAAAAAAAAAAAAAAAAAAACAACTGGTCATGCCTGGACTAGAAAAAGAAATGCAGTAAAAACAGAAACAAATTGCACAGTGCACTGAGTGGGGACAGCCAAGTGATTTGAAGGGCCCAGACTGGCAGACTGTGTTTAGGTTAACGCTTCACAAAAGCCTATGATGACCAGGCTAAAAATACCAAGCACTCTAATCTATGTCGGATTTAAGGATTGACTTCTGTGATAATTGCAGGCACAAACACACTCTACCACATCTGCGTTTTTCCGTAATTATTCTGCTTAACTATTCTTGGAATTTCCCCATCTGTACTGCTAACCCGTGAAGAAGGGTTCATTGCCTTAATCAATAGCCCCTTTTGATTGTGATGAATAAAAGGCTTAAAAAGAGACAAACCTTGCATATCCCTAGCAGATCGAGCACTGACATTTTTGCTCTTTGTATAGGTCCAAAGAAGGAAGAAGAAAGATGCAAGATGAACTCGAGAAGGATACTTTGATCCTTCATTCCCCAACAGAGGCTTCTTCCCTTTCATCCCCAGCGGAGTTCGGAAGAAAGAAGATTGTTAAGATCTTTAGACCCTCCAACAAAACTTCAAAACCAAAGAGGGACATCACAATAATCCCCAGAGAGTCATCTAGACAGATCATGCTCCCACCAGATCCCCCAGTGGAGTAACTCTTGAATGGAAAAGAAGCTCTAATGCCTCGACAAGGGAAAGAACCTGGCAAGAAGAAGCAACAAGGAAGAGCAATAATGGGCCAATTCGCCCCTTCTTGTAAATTTTGATTCTCACTTTTGTAAATAGCATAAGCTAGAGTAGGCGTGTGGTCTCCGAGATGATGGACAGCAGCGCGGAAGCTTCCTCCCGTCCTCTCACCTTCACTCCCAGTCCCTAACCTTGGCCTGATAACCTATTTTTTCCCCCAAAAAAAAAAAAAAAAAAAGTCACTAAAAACTTTAAAGGAACAAACAAAAAGAAAAGAACATTGTTAAGTGCCTTGCATCAACGCCGAAACAGGCCGATGAGCTCAGATTTAACTCTATTCTTTTCAAAAACAGAAAACTAAGGAACACCCCTATTCAAACCCGAAAGAGGGTATAGGGATTCCAAAGTCAGGAAGTGATACCAGACCTCTGACACTTCCCTTTCATTAAAAAAAAAAAAAAAAATTCAGTGATTGAGCTCGTCGACCATGTCGACAGAAATGCAAGGTGCAAAAATAAGGTTCTTTTTCTTCTTTGCCATTCATCCCCTAAGGTGACTCCAGCAAAGAGGGGCAGCTGTAGACACCTGATTTTTGCACCCCTAAAATGGCAAAAAATGAAAAGTCAAACTAAAAGTCAAACCCTGAGGGGGTCAAAAATTGACCTTTTGACTCAAGTGAATTTGGCCATCAAACTTCATATCATTGAAAAGAATATGTCGACACGATTCCAACGCAACTGAATTTGCTGGAATCGGAGTCCGGATGAGAAAGATATGAGCTGGTCAAACTTTTGGAGGGCGAAAAGTTGACTTTTTGCTCAACCCTAATTCAACTGCCAAACTTGATCCCAATGGATAGGTGGTTCCGAGCTGATTCCAACGACACTAAGTTTGTTGAAATCGGACACCAGATAAAGAAGTTATGAGCAGTTGAAGTTTCAGAAAAAACTGCCCATGTGGCAAAAAGGCAGCAAAAATGGGCTAAACCAATAAAATAAATAAGATAAAAGTGTTTAATAATATTTTAATAAAGAGAATCTCGTTTTCTAATAAAATAATCGGAAAAATCGGATAAAAATCCTGCAATAAGCCAAATTGAATAAAGGTTTGAGATCCACACATTTTTAAAACGTGCGGGACCGTATTTACATTACGGGCAGGGCATGCCCGTATTTTAAATACGGGCACGCTTCTAGAAGGGAGACACGCGTCGCCGTACGGCGGAACACGCGTCCCGTACGGACGAATCTGCGATAATTGCAAATATTCGTTTTTCGCCCGTATTTGAATTACGGGCAAGGCACGCCCGTACTTGAAGTACGGGCAAGGCACGCCCGTAGTTCAAATACGGGCACGGGATTTTTGCCTATAAATAGAGAGGCCACCCCCCTTCATTTGAACAAGCCTTCTCCCCTGGCCATGACCCTCTCCCTCCTGGTGCACTCCATGGCCGAACCCTGCCATACCACCACTCCACCACCCTAGACCTTTTTAATGCCCAAATTGCCCCTCCATCCCAAAACCATGCTCAAATACCCATAACCTTGTCTTAGCTTTGACCTTTCCTCTCTTTAGATTGAAGAATCTAATCAAGCCCTTCCCAATTCATCCCAGCAAACCTAGGAGGACGCGGAAGCGCTGCTCGAATCTTCAAAGAACCACAAATCTAACAAAGCAAGCTAATTGCATTGTAAGTATTCTCTAATTTGAATAAATTTTGATTATGCTATTCTCTTATTTACTCATTTTTTTATCACTAACTTGTTTGCTGTTTTGGATGAAATGAGAGGTGCCATAAGAATTTAGAAGTAAAATATTAACCATTGTTGGAAATGAAGAAAAGAAAGTGCTTTCTCTTTAGAACAAAGTAGTCATCTCTAACTATTTAATGAAGGAGGATCAAGCCTTGCTTAAAGACACCTAATATTCCCTGTAAAACTCCCCCTTGTCCCTCCTCAAGATGAACTAGAGACTATCCATGCAAGGTAGTCTTTCTCCAAGAAACATTAAAAGAAAAGGAAGATGGTCATTTGGGCCAAATGAGGCAAATGAAGTCTCTAGAAGAACTTTCAACCTTTGCTGAAGTTACCAGAACACTTGAAGAGGCCACGGAGATGACCCAGATTGAAATCGGCGGCAAAAATGCAGAACTGATTGCGCCCGTAAACTCAGACCGGTCCAGCCTGGACCGTGTCTGATTCACGGGCAGAAGGGACCGGACTCCATTCACGGGCGATGCTGGACCGTAAAGCAAACACGGGCGAAATGTAAAAATGATGTAAAAGTGTAATTTCTTGGCCTGGTTGGACCAATTCCGGTCTAAGCCGGCCTGAACCACTCCCCTTAACCATTTTGGGCTTCCTTAAGCCCATTTTTGACTTTGGGCCTAGATATGCCCACCAAGATTCCCTTGGGCCCACTTGAGGGCCCACATTTAGACCGGCCCATACCAGGCCCGTTTTCAATAAAACGGGCCCAGGCCACTAGACTTTGGCTAATGGGCCCATTCCAAGCCCACTAAGCCTAAACTAAAATTGTAAATACATAAAATTTAACAAAATAGCCAAATGGGTTACCCAATAACCCAACTGGGCCCAAGGCCCAACCATGGCAATCCACGGGTCTTCCAACGGGACCCGGGTCCGACCCACTTCACTTAAATAAAAAAGATAAAATCAAATAAAAAGGGACCCACACCTCCAGCGGGCCCCGTCAGACCCAATAAGCAGCATGCTGGTCTAGGAAGGGTGAAATTGACTCAAAAACCAGGGAGACCCGAGGGACCCGTCAAACCGACGGGGCGGACCGGGGTGTTTTAAGACTTCCCCGGACCGTAACCGAGGACTTAGCTAGAACTCTGAAAAGCCGCAGACCAGACTTAGACCCGATTAGGGCAAAACCGTGTCTGCCTGCACTCTCAGGCAGTGGCGACTCTGAAAATCCCGAGGCACGCCCGGTGTGCGATCTAGGCCAGGTTTAGGTGCGCACAGCTGGATCAGGTATTTATAGAAAAGGATTACAATTATAACCGTGCAAAGTATCCCTAAGAAATAGAAACTAGACTAATCTGTAAGTACCACTTTCTCTTATCCCCTAATTATTTATTCTTATCACCAATTGAATAACTGCTCTTCTTTAACTGATTCTCCTAAATACTAGCCACAAAAATAGTAACTGATGGAAACTAACTCAAGCAACTTTCATGATTTGTCCAATACGTGAAAGGATCACCATTAAGCCCATAACAATTTTCTCCGCCTTCTGGATTTCCGGCAGCAAAAGAGAACCGATGGAGAAGATTCGTCTCTTTTACAAAAAAAAAAAAATTTGACAAGGTTTTTTATTTTTTATTTTTCTCTCTTTTGTCCAAATGTGTACCTACGTGTAAATTTTGAATTCCCTTTTACATTATTTTAATAGGTTATACAAGTTTTGTTGTATTTGTAAATTTCCTGTCTTTTTCATATTTTCTGAATTTTCATCTCACGCCTTCATTTATTCATCGCAGGTGGCTTTTGAGTTGCTTCTTCACGATTGGACTGCACGTTGAAGTAGCAACATGTGGAAAGACAGGTATTTGGTGAATTTTAATTTACTTGTTCTGATTGTTTTCTTCTCACTTTTTCTTCGCTGAAATTGCTTCGCTCATTTGGTTTTTACGATCTTTAGCTTCCTAAATTCCTTTCCCTTGGTTAGTAAATTTTACTTTCATTGCTTACCTTTCGTATTAGGATTTTGTATCGTCATGGCTGCTTGTCTTTATGTGTATTTGTTGAATATGTTGTCATGGCTGCCTCTTTTTTTTCTGCCTGTCTTATAGATAATGAGCTATTTTGTTGTCTCAGAAGCAGCTTGCGAGCACAATTATATAGCTCAATATTGGCCTGTGAGAGTAAGTCCAAACCTAAGCAGAGCTAGCTGGGCTCGTGGATAGCTCCACTTGGGTTAGGGTTATTCCAGTGATGCATTTAGAGTGTTGTTTGTTTATATGTCTTGTCATGAAGCTTTTCTCATCAACAATAATAAATAAATGAATAAAAAATGAAGTCTTTTTCCTGGGTTGCTTTAGTTTGTTAGATGCTTCCTGAACCTTTTGTTTCTCTATGTTATACGGTGTTCATGTAAATAATATTTACCTGATTTGAAAATGATATAATTATTAAAAAAAAATACACCACATATATATGCTCTCAGGCAATTGTTATGGCTGACGATAGGTGATTTAATTTTGTGGGTCATCTTGTATTAAGTCATAAGCATCACTTTTTTGTTGAAACTTGTATATAAGTCCAATCCGTTAATTGATTATCCTCATAAAAAATGCTCAGGGATAACAATATGGTGTTTTGTCATTTATCCTAGCAAGAACCACATCTTTTGAAGCTTTGTTGTAAAGATCTTCTCTTGCTGTCTGTACTCATGATTTCTTTGTCTTCCAATCATCATTTGGAGCCTTTAATATCATGTGATCCTCTTAACAGTGAAACCATCGGTTCTGTTCGTATGTGCAGACCAAACATATTGACTATAAAGAAGCATTAGATTGGGAACAGAAGCTCTTATGTTAGGATGAAAAGATAAAGTTAGCTGGGTATGTTTCAGAAGAACAAGAATGGGGAGAGAGACCTCAAAACCACTGACTTAATCAAAAACCATGGAACGAGAACCACATTATAGTGACATATAAAATGAAAATAGTATTTTATAGGGTTCCTATCAGGTGTCCTGGTATTCCTAAAATCAAGAATATATTAATGTGCATGAATGGTAGGGCCTAATTTTTGAGGTATCCCTTGCCAACCCCTACCACCTTATTTTCAAACGTGTGGGGACAATTTTTATCTTGAACACTACAACCCCATGACCTTTTACTTTCAAAGAAAAGACAATGGTGACTTTTATGTTCTAAAGAGAAGATAACTAAATACGAAGAAGACACGCTTGATTGAAAATCTGAACACCCATAGAAGACCTTTTGAAGTATGTGTAAGCTGAATTGGTATAACATGTAATAATCAAATGAGCTTTATAAAGAGAAAGGGAAGACAGGGAGTGTAGATCATGATCCATAGAAATTGCTGTGAACCCCAGTTTGGTTGATGACTCTCAGATCTTAAATTTGGAAGTTCTCTAATTAAAGGACTACCCCACAAGAGGCTACATCCTCATATGTCAATGTTGTTGTGGAATAAAGCATGTGGAAGGTAGAAGGGGCTCAATTTTTTATTGAGAGGAAAATTTCAGCTATTTGTCATAAGCTTTCACACTGAAAAATTACCAAAACCTTCCCATCAGATGATAAAAATTAAACCCTTTTGTTGTTAATTTTTTCATTTTTTATTTTTTATGAATCAGGTTATGGTGAGTAACATGGGATGGTACATAATCTTGTCTTCTACAGATGCTTCTGACTTTGCTTAGTTAGAAAGAATTAGAAAAGCTTCCAAAAATCTAAACAGAATGAAGAATTTCTTTCTTTAGACAGAGAAACAATGATACAAGGAACAGACAACTTGATATACCCCATGAGAACAACTTGAAGTTCTAAACTTTCAGTAGATTAAGATTGTAGGGAAACAACAAAGCTGAAGTCATTTGATGGTGAAGAGAGTCTGAAAAGAGGAAGTAAAAAGGCCTTAGCTATATTAAAATCTGAAATGCAGCTTTTAAAGATTAAAAGACCAACACCTTAAGAGAGGTAGCTAAGACAGCACCTCACAAAATTGTTATTATACTATAAAAAGCTCTGGCTTTGCCATGACAGTGAGTGACCAACACCTTCAATCCAATAAGCACTGCAGAGAAAGAATAACGAAAGAAAAAGTGACTTGCTTGCTTGATTTCATACATGTAGACTCTGTGCCATCTTTACTTCCTCAGTTGACTGAGCCATGAGTAACAGAACCTAACGAAACAATGCAACCAACCATCCTGTTACACTCATGGACAGATTGTGTAACTTTCTTTAGATTCTTTTGGTCATGGTAACAGGGTCCCTCCACTGTCCATAGAGCTGGAACATGTTTCCTTAATAGGAAAGAAATTCTCTTTCCTTATGCACAGTCAAATTCAGTAGTATGTTCACACATCATCTGGATCCCTTTTTGCGCAGTCAAATTCAGTAGTATGTTCACACATCATCCGAATCTTATTCCTTCCAGTACAGTGTAAGTGTACTCAGTTCTCTTCCCCCAATGTTATTGTGCGTACATGGTGTATATTTACATGAGACTCCATTGGGTGCACTATTTTCTAAGCTTATCTTCATGGCCTTCCAAAATTCTGTAGGGACTGGACAGCTACATCAGACTCCATAAGTGTACTCAGTTCTTTTCCTTTAGTTTGATCAAAATGTGTTTGACAAGATAATATGCCAAAAGCTCATTTCTGTGTTAGCCCATATTGCTTTAACTTCACACACATCTTTTTGCCATTTTTTGCTCCTTATCAAAGAAAAAATCACTATGGGAAAACATCTTGGCACCATATTGATTCTATTCTAATGAAGTTTTATGTCTTTTTGTTTCAGGTCCATCGTTACAGTACAGGTTCACTTTTGTTATCTTGTTGCTTTCACGTTTTCTTGAATTTGTCTGAGGTATTGCTTTTCTACACCTAAATGTCTTAATAATCATCCATGGTAGTTTGCTTGATACTAAAAATTCATTTTACATATTTTTCTTTTATATTTACTTTTATCTCTCATATGTTTTATTAATATTCGTTAAGATTAGTAAATATTTAGTGCAACTGCTGTGTTTCAAATCTTTGTTACATTTTGTAGAATGTCTTCAATTGCATTGTCTCTCAGACTTTTTACTCTTACAAATTCAGTTTGACCTCAATTGCATTGTCTTTCAGACTTTGGTTCAATTGAAGTCATTCTACAAAGTCAATACAGACCACTTTGACTTTGGTTCAATTTGTATAGTTGAAAACCGATCATTTCAAATATAGGTGCAAAGTCAAAGTGGAGCTGATTGATTCAACAAACACTGTTCCAACAATAGTATTTGGAAAAGAAGCAGAAAAACTTCTCTCTCATACAATAGATTCAATAGTCAATACTGTGGTAAATTTAGTAACACAACTTCAAAATATGTAGTTTATACATTAACTTTCTAATTTAAATGTTTTACAATTTTGCAGGATCAATGAGATCTCATGGAGAAATGGATGAATCAACGAACAAAAAAGGAATATCTTCTCCATGTTACAGTAGTAGTACAAAAAGATGGGATGAAGCAACTGAAAGTTATAGGAGTCCATGATCTTAACACAGACCCATAAACCTCTTCATAAAGACTAATGTTTTTTGGTTTGTTTTCTTTTCTTCATAAGAAACAAAAATCTTTTGTAACTCTACTTTCTTAGTTCAAAACTCGAGCTGGTTTGAGTGTATTTTTTTTTTTTGCTTCAAAGTAGGTTCATTCATCTTGCCTTGTGCTTCTTCTCCTTGAAGCTACTTTTTGTTAGTCTTTTGTACCTTTAAGCTACAGGTGTTACAAAGTAGCTTCTTCTCCTTTTGTACCTTTTGTACCTTTAAGCCACATTTGTACTAAGTAATCTAAGTTCTAATCTTTCAGCTAAGGTACCTTTTGTACCTTTAAGCTACAGGTGTTACAAAGTGGCTTCTTCTCCTTGAAGCTACTGGTGTTACAAAGTAATCTAAGTTCTGATCTTTAATGTCCTACATTATGAGGTAATCCTTCAGTTCATATGATTAAACATCTTCTGTTAATTGAATCAAAGCCCTTACATTGTAAAAAGCTTGATGACAAAAATTGACTTGATTAAACTCATTATGTGGTCATTTTTTATTTCTGACTTTTTTATTGTCTTCTTGTTATGTTCGATGGGTATTGATGATCTCATTCTTTTGTGCAATTAATAGGTCTCATCAATAGTCTATTGTTTTTGTTAATAATTTGTTTATTTGCTTATGAACACTGCCTTTTGTAACCTATGCCGTCAATTAAAACACACACCAATGATATCTCTATGTCTCTTGTTTTCCATCATACATATTATCCATGGAGCAGAAGCAAAGTTTTGATTTCGATGGTGATATTTCATGGTCATAATAATTCTTTGCTCGTATGTGTGATTCTTCTCTATGTATAATATTTAATGAACTTAAAAAGATATATTATTCTTGCCACTATGATCTAACACTTTATATTATGCTCTAAGACCTTATATGATGCAAGCCTATTAACATAAGAAGCAGCATATCCTCTTAATAAAATTTTCCATTTATGAAGTGCACTAAAATGCTGCTGCATATTTATAATTACAAATATGAGATTCTGTCATGCTCTTTTGTAGGTCAAAATCTGTACAATGGACGGATGATTTGTCTGCTACATATTTAACATCTACTTATCAACATTAAGTTTATCATCTAGCAATTGCTTTGATGTTTTCTACTTCTGTAGTTATCTAATATCTTGTACCTACTCAAAGACAGACATGTAATCTTCATTAGTGTCAACATTTTCCCCATTGCAATTGACCACTAACATGGGTCCATTCCATTTTTTGGCTTATTAGGGGCTTATTCTTGTTTGCAGTGCCTTTTTTCATAGGGACTATCCATCATTTCCTAAGGTTTAACTATGAAACAAAGTATTATTTTATGGCATAAAATTATAGTCTATTGCCGCTTCATACATTTTTTAATCTTCTATTTGGTGGAAGGGAATGTCAAAGGATTTCTGTTTTCTTGTTTTGGCTCATAAAATTGGTACAACGTTGGATTAATTGACTGATTTCATTCATATTCAGTGATCTTTCACTGGCTCTGAGATGCTATTGATCTTAACATGTGACATTTGGCTTGGATAAAGTTTATGATATGCTGCTAAGAACCACGATCTTCCTTGTACCTAGAGATATATCAATGGTATGCTCCCAATATATTACAGCCCAAAGGAAAAATTCCAGATTCGAATTTTGTCATTAGAAATTTTTGATTTTATGTAGTTACATTTAAAAGAAATTGGAAAATTCAACTTCAAGTTAATTTTTATCGTGCAAAACCTGTAAAAAGCCAGCACTTTATTGTTTCGATGCATTCTTAAAACAACAGTAACTAACACTTTCATAATGCTTTATTCCCAAGTATATTAATTGAAAAAAATACAATTCTTGATTGTTTAGCAATTCTTAACAACCTCATTAAAATCCAACCTTCCATCAGAATCAACTGTTGATGGCACACGTTCCCAGCCCAAATATGTTTCTTTCCTTATCAAATGAATTAATTACATTTATTTATAAAAACATTTTAATTAATTACATCAGAATCAACTGTTGATGCTGTAAGCCCTGGGCCCAAACATGGTGTGCGCATGTCGCCGCACGGAGGTGCACGTGAAAGTGCGTGCCTTGGGAATTTAGGAGTCGCCACTGCCTGATGAGGTGCAGGCAGACACCTGGGGTTCCTAGATTTTCGTATTGGTCTGCAGTTTGAGATTCCGGCTAAGTTCTCGGTTACGGTCCGAGGAAATTCGAAAACACCCCGGTTCGCCCCGTCGGTCTGACAGGTCCCTTGGACTTTCCTGGTTCGAGTCAACTTAGTCTCACCCTAATCCTAGCCCAGCATGTACCAATTTAAGTCTGGTAGGGACCTTTGCAGGTGTAAGTCTCTTTTATTCATTTTTTATCTTTTTAGCCATTTCAATGAAGTTGGTCGGATGTGGGCCCCGTTGGAAGGCCCATTGGTTGCCAAGTTGGACTTTAAGTCAAGCCTATGGCCCATCAGGGTTATTGGGTAACCCTTATCGGATTTGGTCATTTAATTTTGAAGTTAATTAAACATGCAATTTAATTGAGTGGGTTTAAGTTTTTAAGGCCCATTGGGCTTGGACTTGGCCCATGGGTTTTTAATCAAGTGACCTGAGACCCATTTATGAAACGAATCCTGGTGTGGGTCAGTCTGGATGTGGGCCCCATTGGAGGGCCCACAATGCCTTGGTGGGTCTAAGTAGACCCAAATAACTAAAATGGGCTTGGGTTGGCCCAAAAGCCTACATGGTTCATTTTAAAGTCATTTGAGTCGGATCGGGTGAACCCGAGTCTAAAAAATCAGCTTTTTAGGGATTTTGGGATTGACCGCACTTTCTTTGCGGTTTGGGTCTGACCGCAGACCCAGAGCGGTTTGACCCGGAATTCAAGAATGACCGAATCTTCGGCATAGCTCCGATCGCCGGCTTCCCTGGGACATCCGCCGACTTTTGCTGGGTTTCCAAGGTGCTTACAGTGATACTAGCATCTCAATTTTTGACTAAAAGCTTCACTTTCAAGGAACTTTTCTAACAAAGAAGAAGTGGAGAGTGATGGGGACTTCTCACATCCTCCAAAATTGGTCTTTAGGGGTCTAAAATAGGGACTATAGAAGTCCTTATTCTTGGCCTTTTAAAGATTCACATTTTTTTTTATAAAAGAAATTGAGTATGGCTTAAAAAGGCCACACACATCCGAGCTCATTGCATGATCATTGACCTCATCCTCACAAGGAATCAAGAATACATATATTGTTTAAGATAAAGCATCCTATAATGATAAGTGAAGAGGATTTTTAAGAAATCAAATATGTCTTTGAAAATAAATTAAAACATACCAAAGATGGTGATATGAAAGGAATGTACAAGTGAGTTAGAAAATAAAGAGTTTCCTACTAATATCTAAGAAGACTAGACAAGTAGAAATAGATTTTAAACTTGTTTAATCACACGATGTAAAAGAAAAAAAACTGAGATGAGACAAAAAAGTGAGTGTGTGATGCTTTCTTCCTACTTAGATCTTATCAAAACTACAAACAAACATACATATAATATAACTCATTTATCAACATGCTACTATACTTTGAGATAAACGAAAGCAGAAATAAAGAAGGGAAAGGGGGAAAAAAAAGCATTTTAAGGTTACATCAAGAACAAAGAGGACAACCCCTCTTGAATGATAAAAAAGAAATCGGTAGAGACAAGGGATAGATCTATCTAAAAAAATAACAACTCTCTTCTACTTTTGTTTTGCTTCACCCACTAGAGATTGTCTCTCTCTCTCTCTCTCATTTTTAGTATGGAGAGTCCCTTTTACCGTGGGAACTCCAAGAACCATGCAAAAGAGAGGTAGGAACTCCAAGAACCATGCAAAAGAGAGGTAAACAGCGAGAAACCAACTTCAACAAATAAACAATACCATATTGTTTACACCCTATACAGATCAACGAATAAGACAAAACCACGTGGTATCGGCATGGCCTATTTAGGCCATGGCATAAGCACACGTAGGATTTGTACAGCTAGACAGGCCATGTCAGCATACGCATAAACCAAGAGCGCAGTTAAGGCCACACAAGCCAATGCGACAAACCACATTCACAACTATCAGAAGATCGTGCCATCGGTCATTTGAAAGTAACTTATTTAAGATCGTGGCCGAGCGGTTATCTTTCAAGAGCAGAAGACTGAAGATGGCCAACCGCCATGAAGATCGTGCAAGAGTAGGACGTTGAGCAACTGTCAAGGATCGGCTATAAAAGGTACAATTTCGAATAGCTTGAGGATACAATCCATCCAACCACAACCGGTTATAATATTATTTTGATCATCCGTGATCTTTATCCCCTCTCCTACACTGTAGTCAGAAGGATAAACTAGGACTCCTCTCACTGCTTTCAGTCGCAGTGACACCTTAGACCCCCTCTTTACTCCGATCAACACCAGAATCCTGCCACCGGAGGGTAAGTTGAGGCCGCCCTTAACTCGCAGTTCTGTATCCACAGAATCCCGAGCAGCCGGTCCCGAGACTCGCTCTGATCAAGCCAGGTGACTCGTGTATTTTCGGTTAAACAGCAATCCAAGGTGAACCCCCTGAATTGGCTTTGCTAGCAGCCGCCCCCTTCCTCCTGCGCTTATACCTGATTACGGCTATAAGACCAGGACAGGCCGGTCCTGCAAGCCCTGTCAGTTTTCTTTTTTACTTTTTGGGGATTATCTTGTTGTTGTTTTCGGCCGTCGGCTGATTTTATAATAAAATAGTTTTGTGCCATTAGTTGCTTTCGCTTTCAAACACTTACAAGAACCCAAACAAAGACTGAACCCCTAGTCTTCATATTATCGCTTGACCAGTTTTATTACAGGTGACTTGCAGTACGACTGAACCGATCCCGGTTTAGATTTGGAACAGGTGCCCGGGGTCAGGACCCGACCCGAAATCATTGTATCAAACGATACTGGTACGCCCACGTAGAGACACATCATCAACATCGACACGTGTCCACACCGGCCCAATTTCGGAGCAACATCCCTTTTTGGCACGCCCGGTGGGACCCTGAGTCTTTGAAAGAGCACTAATGGCGGCAAGAAGAAGTACTCGGCATGTTGAAAACGTAATGCCAAAGGAACTTGCCGAATCTCAGGTAAATCCTCTTTATGCTTCAGAAGTTCCGGAAGAAGGACCTTCAAGTTCTCAGCTGTATCTTAATGAACGACTTATCCAGGCCATACAAGGTTTTAGCCAGCAAATGGCAGGCTTTGGTCAGGGTATTAACAAAATTTCTTCTGATAATGGTAGAATCCTAGCAGGCTTACAGGAAGGATTCTCTACAATGGCAAGACCGGCCATGATGGCCGAACGAGTCGAAACATTGGCTGCTGGTTCGAATGCTCATGAAAGGATAAATATCCCGGAGCAACCACCACCCATGAACTTGGGCGGCAACGGCCGAAATGAACCGGCCAACACTGCTGCTGTTGGGGAGAAATACCCCCTGGTATCCCAATTACTCCTAATGTGCCTCCGGTCGAGGTACGCCCAGGGGGACAAAGGGAGGCACAGGAAAACCATAGAGAAGACATCGGTGTAAGAAATATGGCCATAAACCGTAATTACATTCAGAATGTGATTCAAGAAATGATCGGAGATCAATATCACCGACGTATGACTAGGCCAGTATATCGGAAACCTTACCCGGGCTGGATTGACCAGCAATTTGAATTTCCTAGGGGATACAAGATTCCCGAATTCACTTTGTTTTCAGGAGAAGGTCAACAATCTACCATTGAACATATTGGCCGATTTATGGTTCAATGTGGAGAGGCATCCGGTAATGACTTCCTCAGGCTCAGATTATTTGGAAATTCATTGACCGGACTGGCCTTTACGTGGTACATTACATTACCGGCTAATTCCGTTACAAATTGGGCAATGATGGAGGAGAAATTCCACTCCCAATTCTATCAAACGGAACCCGAAGTGACCATGGTTGATCTTGCTCGGTTAAAACAACAACCAGGGGAATCGGCCGATAAGTACATCGCTCGATTTAAATATATGAAAAACAAATGCCGAATTCTTTTACCAGCATCGGAATTTGCAAATTTAGCCTTAAACGGACTACATTTTGAACTTCGAAAGAAGTTCGAAGGTGAACAGTTCAAAGACTTATTCGAGTTGTCGGCCAAAGCAGCCAAATATGAATGGCTGTTACAGGAATACAATGAAAAGAAAGCCTCATCTTACAGGTCTTATTACAGGGACCCGAACTTTGAGTACGGAGTCGTGGAAGTCGTGGGAAAACAATCAATTACCTGTCCGATTCTTATCCAAAAAACCAAGGATACAGAAGCAACAAAAGAGACAAATACTTTTAGCCAAAATTATTCCTTTGACATAAATAAGACGGCCGAAATATTTGAATACCTTCTAAAACAGGGATTCTTCAAACTAACCAAAAGACCATCCTTTCATCTCGGCCAATGTAACGGCCAAGGGTAAAGCATGTAAATGGCACGGAGTGAAAACTCACGAAACTAATGAATGTACTGTGCTTCGCAATGTGATATAGGAAAATATTGATAAAGGACTCCTGAAATTTGCGGAGGCGGACAAAGGGAAGATGCAGGTTGACACACAACCATTCCCTAAAGAGGTATCGGCGAATATGGTCACCATTGGCTTGCCGAAACGCACTCCAGCCGTTAAAGTCGACTTGGATGGATCCTCGTCGGAAAAGTGGGGAAAAAGAACACAACCGGTTCAAAACCAAGTGAACTTGAGACCAAGAAACTATTTGAGGTATCCAACCACACAAGGCCGATCATGGCATCAAGAAATGAGAGGTGAAATCTGGGGTGAATGGTGGCATAAGTCCAGGCACGAACCCAGGATGGAGGAAAACAGAAATCAAGATCCTAACGAGACGATAACAAAGAAATTGACTTCGGCTTCTTCTGAATTATCTTCCAATCAAGTTGCAACCAGAAAGCGACCGAAAACGGTTGCTAAATCCTCAAAGGATTCTTCCTTTAATAAGGATGCATCATGCAAGATTCCAAAAAAAATAGAAGTATCACCAGATCACATTTGTAAGGCGTGCAAGCAAAAAGTGATAATAGGATACCAACGTACTCAGCATAACAAAGGGAAGTCCCTAAAGTATGAAGATACACATCATACTTAGGGGGGCAAGAGGCCACTTTACTTAACTTCTGGAAGACAAGTAGGCTCGTCGACAAGGACGGAGGCCACATATAGCTCAGCTTGGGAAAGCAGTTATATGACTCATGAACAATATATGATAGTAAATAGGGTCAAGCCCAGGATGGTAAAACCCCCTATTATTCAAGATGGTCACTGGAAAAGATTGACTCATCCTAAGTTTCCTTTCTATGCGCAGGGAAATGTCGTGGAATTGACCAGAACGCAGAAGCGACGCTGGCAGCGACAACAAGCTAAGAGATGATACCAGGAACAAAGCACTGGATCTTCCGAGCCGTATTGGTCATCTAGGTTTACCGCCAAAAGGCGCACCCCAAAACCATAAAAGCTCATAAAGAGCCCGTTACCCGGTTCATCAGCTGCTCCGGATACTGCACCCGAACATAGTTCCAATGTAGTAACTTCAGTAACTGAAAGACTTGTTTTTGATAATGATCTGACGGACAATTTCGCCAGAGGGGAAGGAGAACAGTTGCTAGTTGAACAATTGTTAACTGAATATAGCAGGATGTCGACTCCCTCCACGGTAGAAGTAATTGAGGAAATGACGCTCGAAGCCCCGAAGGATGAGATTAGCGAATCACTAGGTCAGCCCCCTTTGAGTGCTAATACGTCAATAGCCGAAATTTGTTTTGGCCGGATGCCCCTAATACCACTCGATTGTCATATGGTCCTCACTTTACCTATGACTTTTGGAGCGAGCATGGATTTACCACGGTTAGAAGAGATCAGTGAGGAAGAGGACCCAGTAGCTTTGTATGTGATCGATCCGGAACACCTTGAGGAAGAGAAAAAAGACCAGAAACCGGCCGATGGTGACCAAATCGGCCCAGTTGAAGAGGTATGTTTTGCTAAACCATCCTTAGCCATGACTCAACATCTGAAACCTTTATTTATAAAGGCATACATGAACGGGGTTCCTATCAATAGAATTCTAATTGATAATGGGGCAGCAGTAAACTTCAATCCGATCTCTATAATGAAGAAATTAGGTAAGTCTTATTCGGATTTAATTCCTTCCGAAATCACTATTACTAACTTTGCAGGGGGTGTTACAGGAACTAGAGGAATCCTCTCAATCGAACTAATGGTTGGGGCACGGCAATCTCTCACGGCATTCTTCGTGATTGAATTATCGGCCGGATACAACGCATTGCTGGGAAGAGATTGGATCCATTCGAATGGATGTGTACCATCTTCTTTGCACCAATCGTTGCTGTTTTGGAAAGATGGCAAAATCGAAGAGGTAAAAGCCGATAAGCGGCTGTTTGCTGTAGATTCTAATGCCGCACATGCATCTTTTTATGAAGAAAGGGTGAAACCAATTTCATTCAGTGGGTATGACAAAAACGGACAGCTGATCGCTTTAAGTTCGGTTATGCTACAAACAGCGCAACAATGGCTCATAGAGGTAGCCGGAATCTGTGAGACATGGGAAAAATCACCGGGATGATTTCCCCTCCGTCAACACACGGGCTCAACGTAAAATGGGAGAG
Source organism: Buxus sempervirens (assembly GCA_947561395.2). Lineage (NCBI taxonomy): Eukaryota > Viridiplantae > Streptophyta > Magnoliopsida > Buxales > Buxaceae > Buxus > Buxus sempervirens. Next base: position 14,704,113 of record OX387185.1, read on the forward strand.
TCGCCACCATTCAGATTTTCGGGTGTGAATGGACACCAAAAGATTCAAAAATAAGCAAAAAGAGCTAAAAGGCAAATTCTAGAGTAAAAATAACTCTACTTGAAAATCAAATCCAGATATGGGTAAGGGGATTAGATTATGAACTGAGGAAGGTATTAGGCACCCCCATTCACCCACACAAAGTAGTTTCCAAGTGTTGTTCATGCTAAAAAATAAGAAAGCTTGCTAAAATCATTAAAAACCTTGAAAAAAGATTAAACAAATATATGATATTTTCACATGAGAAATCCAAATGAATTCCAGATCCTCTTTTATGTCAATATCACTTCTGGAATATCACCAATAGATGGAAATCAAAGCAAAAGTTACACAAAACCAAGTTGAGTCAGATCCGGAAAATTTGGTAAAAGATCATGCCATTTGTCTTGAAATCATTTAAATTGAACCAAATCAAATCCATTTGAAAGATTATGATAAATAAGAGACTCATGCAAAATTTCAATTAGATCCGGTTGAAATCCTAGGAGTTATGCTTCTTTTAAAATTGATGTTGGAGATAGTAAAAAGTGACAAGTGAGCAAGTTTGAAAAATCATCTAGGAAAATCGGCTCCATATAAATCCCTGAAATTTGGTGTGGATGAAGTATGTATGGCCATCTTTCAGATGAAACTAGCCTCATACAAAAATTCATTCGGATATGCCTTGGGTGGTCTCCCGAACAGGCCCCGAAGATCACAGATTTACCCAGAAAAGTGCTGTTGAGCAGTTCTGAATAAATCTGTTACCAACGACACAAATGGAGTCAAACAATTATGAAACTAACTGAATTTGAAACTAGACTCCCAAAGGAAAACTCAGAAACAAGAATCATTCGAATCGGACTTAAAACGAACACATGGCGCTCAGTCGAAGTGACAAGTTTCGTATTCAGACCTGAACTGACCTATCAACTTCGACAGAGAGGTGTCAAAAATTCGCTTGATAGAAATTATTGAAATTTTACAGGCATAACCTAGACAGCCTCACCTTTCCCATGGCTCTAGAATCACTCCAAAATTCATCCGGACGATGAAGTTACGAGTGTCCGAAGTTGGGGTACAGTTGCTGTTAAGTTAAGCCTTTTTTGAAGAAAATCAACTCAAACAGTGATAAAGTGTGTGGAATCCGTGCAAGATAAATCAAAACCATTTTGAAAGATATTGAAGAACCTCTAGGAAGAAATGGGGCACAAGTTCGGCTCACCATCCTCTCCGATTGGAAATGATATGCCAAAAACCCCAAAATTGAGCAAAAGTGCCCAAAACCGAGAGGTTAGACCTAGAGGCCTTCAAGATTTAAAATAAACTTGATTGAAATCGATAACGAACATTCCAGAATTGCTTGGGGCTATTTATTTTAGATCTACCACAAGGACCGCGATAGATCCAAAATACAAGCCAAATCCGACAAAACAAGTGCTATGTGTGTATGTGTAAAAATCCATTCTTTAACAATATAATAACATATAGCATGCATTTAAATCAATCAAATGGGGTTCTAAAACAACCTAAGGTTCCGTTCCATTATCGTTTCCCTTAGTTCTCTTTCCCTGTTAAACACGGATCTTTAAGATAATCTTAGGGTACTTTGAATATGAAACGGTTTTCATAGAATCAAAAGGCTTATTCCAACAAGGTTCTAATACTAGGATCAATCCCCAGTCTCGTTTCCCCTAGATCCCGCCTTCACGTTTTACGGCTAGGGGGAATCTCGAGGTACTTTGAGTAGGGGAAGGGTTTTCACATACATAGAAGAGGCCTTATTCTACAGAAAGGTAGAAGAAGAGATCTAGATCTAGAATGTAAAAACAAAAAAATAAAGAGAGGTTTGAGGCTTACCTGGGCTTCTGGAAGCAAGATTGCAGCGGTTCCCCTCTTCACTCGGAGCTCTTTGATCTCCAACTTCTTGGCAAAAGTTCTTAGCAAGAGTTAATGGCCATTTGCTTGAGGAGGGGCCTCCTATTTATAGGCAAAGGCTAGGGTTAGGGTTTGCATGATGGTAGACACAAAATGATGTCTAGAGCTCACCAACCTTAACCCTAAGGCTATTTCCGAGATTTCCACTCCTTTAATGAAGGATATGATGGTAAAAAGTAAAAACTCTCGGAAAACCCTAATTTTGAGCAAAAAGCATGTATCCGACATATCAGGCCGGATACACAAGCATCTATATGTATCCGACATATGTCATCGGATACATTAAAAGCTGCTTATATCCGACAACTTATGTCGGATATAAAGGGGTATGCTTGTATCCGACCTGAGTTGTCGGATACAAGATGAAATGCACATTTCACAAATTTTGTGCTAGTTTCAAAGGAGAAAATGATTTTTGCCAATTATTCATCATTTTTACTGTGCAATTTGGGGTGTCTACAAACCCAATGCAAAGAATTGAAAATTCCAATAAAATATTTCTCTCCTTCAAGATTTATCAAAAATCGTGCAATTTTGAGGTGTCTATAGAATTGCCGAACTCAAAGAACTACCAAATGATGGTTGAACCATCAGAAGTTGCAAAAGCCGTTTTGAGAAAGATGACGCCTTATATGCAGGAAGAAAAGGTGATGAAATTGCAACAAGATCAGGAATGGCTGGTGTGCGCACCCCCCTTTTTCGGGCCGCACGACGAGGTGCATGCTGATGTGATGCTCGCCCCGGGACTGTTTTGGAGTCGCCACTGCCTGAGAGGTGCAGGCAGACACAAAGGGGCACCTATTCGGGCCTAATTTTCTGGTCTGCGGCTTTATTAGAGATCTGAGCAAGTTCTCGGTTACGTCTAGGGAAGTCCGAAGACACCCTAGCCCGCCCCGTCAATTGACAGGTCCCGTGGGTCTCCTTGGTCTTGAGTCAACTTAGTTCTCACCCTTCCTAGACCAGCATGCACACTTATTTGGTCTGAGTGGGGACCATTGATGGTGTGGGTCCCTTTTTATTTGATTTTATCTTTCTTATTTATTTAGATGAAGTGGGTCGGACCCGGGTCCCGTTGGAAGACCCGTGGGTTGCCAAGGTTGGGCCTTGGGCCCAGTTGGGTTATTGGGTAACCCATTTGGTTATTTTATTAAGTTTTATTTATTTACAATTTTAGTTTGGGCTTAGTGGGCTTGGAATGGGCCCATTAACCAAAGTCCAGTGGCCTGGGGCCCGTTTTATTGAAAACGGGCCAGGTTTGGGCTGGTCTAACGTGGGCCCACAAGTGGCCCATGGGGGTCTTGGTGGGCCCGTCTAGGCCCATGGTCTATTTATGGGCTGGAAATAGCCCAAATTTCCTAAGAGGCTGGTTCAAGCCGGTTTGAGTCGGGTTAAATCCCACTAAACCGAAGAAAACAATTTTTAAACCAATTTCTTAATTTGACCGCACTTACTGTGCGGTTCTGCCCAAACCGCTCTGTAAGTGCGGTTGTCTCCCGAACTTGCAGTTTTGCTCCGATTTCGCTCCGAGTCAGTTTGATTGATCTCCTGGGGATTCCGGCAGCTTCTGTTGGAGTTCTTTATTGCCTTCATGACTCTTCATATGCTCTATTTGGCTTAAAAAGCCATTTCTGAGACAAAGCCTTCTTCTTAGTCATTCATGGCTATTCTCAAAGGGAGGAATAGGGGAGATTACAGGGGATGATCTAAATTGGATAAATTTCTCTTGTATTTTCAAATGGACCTAATGAAGGAATTCATGGCATCCTCTTTATGTTTTATGAATTCATCCCTTTCTTTTAGTGTAGCGACTCTCATTTGCATGGAAAGAATCCCCACCCACAATGAAACAAATGGATTAGTAGTTAAGGCAGTAAAATAAAGAAATTCAAAACTAGAAGAATCACATTTTATATTGAAAAGGAAGTCATTGAAATGTTACCCTACTAGTAACTCCTTGATCTGGTGATGTCGAGGTTCTCCGAGAATTTCGGCAGCGCTTCCGCGTCTCCTTGGATCTCCAAAGTGAATTTAGAAAGGGGTTTGCTGGGTTCCTATGTTTAAAGGATGAAAGACAGAGTTTAATCAGAGCTTAGGGACATCATAAGGGTATTTTGGGCATTTCTGGAACTAGGAATTGGGATGGGCAGCACTTGGGCAAGGTTTCGGATGAGCAAAGAACAGAGGGGGAGTATGGGGACCAAAGGGGGCCGGCCTGCTCCAAATGGGGGGCTGGCCCTCTATTTATAGGCAAAAAAGTGCCGGAACCGTACTTGAAGTGCGGTTTGGTCACAACCGTACTTGAAGTGCGGTTGTGACAAAATTGCACTAAAAAATCAAAAACCGTACTTTAAGTGCGGTTGGCATTCAACACGTGCAAATTTGCGCGAATCTGCCAGCTGTCGCCGTACAGGACACGCGTCCACCTTCTAGAAGATCAAAACTGTATTTGAAGTACGGTTCAGACTAAACCGTACCTTAAGTGCGGTTTCGCACGTTTTTTAAATGCCGGATTTCAAACATTTTATCAAATTTGATTTTTAGAACGATTCTCATCCGATTTATTGTTATTTTATTATAAATATCTTTAGATATTTATTAAAATATTAAGATATTTTCAGTAAACACTTATTTTATTTATTTTGTCCATTTATTCTGCTTTCTGCCGCTGTTTTTGCCACACTGGCAGTTTTCTTGAAATTTCAATTGCCCATAACTTCTTAGTCTGACATCCGATTTCCGCAAACTTAGCGTCGTTGGAATCGGCTCGGAACCCTCTATCCACTGGGATCAAATTGGATATTTGAATTGGGGTCGAGCAAAAAGTCAACTTTCGCTTCCCCAAAAGTTTGACCGGGCCATAACTCTCTCATCCGGACCCCGATTCCAGCAAACTCAGTTGTGTTAGAACCGTGTCGAAATGCTCTTTTCAATGAGAGGAAGCTTGATGGCCAATTTTCTTTGGATCAAAAAGTCAAATTTTGGCCCCCTCAGGGTTTGACTTTTTAATTGAAATTTCATTTTTTTGCATTTTCGGGGGTGCAAAAATCAGGTGTCTACAGCTGCCCCTCTTTGCCGGAATCACCTTGGGGATGAACGGCAAAGAAGAAAAAGAACCTTATTTTTGCACCTTGCATTTCTGTCGACATGATTAACGAGCTCAAGTCCTCTTGATTTTCAAAGCAGCGGAAACACGAAATGGTTTCCACTAAGTTTTTTGGAGCTTGCTCACCCACACTTCGCGGGCTTCCTGGAGCAACTCCTGATTGGTTTCCACTTGGATCTCGAAGCTTGCTCACCCACACTTCGCAGGTTTTTTGGAGCAATTTCTTGATTTTAATTTAGATTAAAAGGGTTGGGATTGGACTTAAGCTCACCAACCTGTTTCGGCATCGATGCAAGATGCTCAACAATGTTCTTTTCTTCTTGTTTGTTCCATTAAAGCTTTTAGGTGATTTCCAATTTGTGGCTTTCTTTTATCTTTCAGCAAATTTAGAGTTTTTTTTTTTTTTTATAGCTTAGAGGCTAGATGAGGGCTGATGATGGTGGTTCAGGAATGAAGGAGTCGGGAGGAGGCTGCCTTGCTGCCGTTTGTCATCCGGAGAACCTCACACACCTGACCTATTCTATTTACAAAAGTGGTAAATTAAAATTTACAAAAGGGCGAATTTGCCCAGAACTTCTTCATTCTGCTTTTTTCTTCAAGTCTTGAGAACCTCACTGCTCTTTCTTCACGGCATAGCCTTCTTAGGGAAGAGTTCCTCTGTCAGCTCCTCTCGTGATAAAGTAAAGGTTTCCTGGTTTGGAATGACTCCACTGGGGATTGGTGGGAGCCTTTACCGTCTTTTGCTTCTTTCACTTGGTTAGGGCATTCTGTAGGGATTAAAGGAACTTTGGGGAATAGAATCCACTGGGGATGAGAGATCTTTTTGCGATTCCCTTTGCCTTGGCTTTCTGCTTGGCCTTTTCCAGTCTTGGCTTTAAGGAGTTTCTTGATGGCCTGCAAAGATCTCACAAAGCGGTGAGGTATCTGAAATCAAGAAGATAAGCAGCAGAATAGGTCCTCTCCTTTTTTTTTTTTTTTTGCAAGTGATCTTAAGAGAAAAGGCAAGACCAATGACCACAGAGATTTGCTTTATTAGCTCGAAGTGTTTTTGGACAGTGTGCTTGACACGTATTCCCATGAAATTCTTGACTTGTACCAACAAGGGTTTAAAAGCTGAGGGGTATTTCAAGGATTGTCCCCCCTTTCCCAGGTTTCGGTTTCTCTCATTTTCTCCTTTTTTCAGGATTTAGCAATTGAGAGTTCTTCCCTGGGTTAGTGACTATCCCAACTTGAGGGTTCTTGGCCAACTTTTTGCATATCATGCCCTTCAGATCAGAGAGGTCTTGAAATTAGGACGAAACGTCAGCTTGGTTTTAAGTCTGAGAAATGAAAGGTGGCAAGGCTCAAAATCTTTTCATTCTCAAGTTTTACTTTGTGTCTGGCTGAAGCTCGTTCTTCTTCTTTTGGATTCCTTCATCACAAATCTGCACAAATTTGATTGTCACTTCTTCTGTAATCAGAAAGGACTTTCTGTTGGGACAAAATGAAGGCTGAGGTTTTGGTTTATGAAAGAAAGGGACTATAGCTCAAAGTTTTTTTTCTTTTTGAATGGGTTGAGTCATATTCTACCCTTGGACTTTGATAATGTCTGTTTCACCTTCCTTTCTACTTTTTGAGGCCTTTTGCTTTTTCTTTTATTTTTTCTTTTCCCTGGGTGCCTATTCTTGCTTTTTGATTTGCTTGGCTTGCCCCAGTGTGCATTCTGATTTTTTTTTTTTTTTTTTGCTTTTGCATACTTGCCTCATTTTTTCTTTGTCAAGCACCATATTCGAGTATCTGACTCAGTGGGTTAAGAAAGAAAATTGTTAGGCTCAAGGGGTTTGACTAAGGATATGATTTGGGATGCAAAGCAAAAATGGCCTTTCATCCTTTTACAGAAGTTGTGACAACTTTGTTGGATTATTTCATGCAAACTCATTCAGGAATCTTACTCATCCTTTTTATTTCTTTTTCAGCTTTTCCCCAGTGTGGGGTGGCTAGACACAACACGGGTATTTGAATAATACGATCAGGCCCAAAATGTTTGACTAGCGATTCTTAAAATTCAGGATGGATGAAGGATGGCCTCTCATCCTTTCTCGAAGATATAATTGCTCAAGTCAGCCTTGGTCCTTAGCTGGTTTAAACACTTTCTCTTTTTCCATCTTTTTCCTCTCCAGGGTTATTCTGCCCCAGTGCAAGGATGGGTCTGGGAGAAAAATCAAAGCATAGATCAGGAAATGACTGCCTTTGGCTCAGTCAAGGTTCTCACGGGACAGTATCCTGCACCCAGCTGAAAACACCTTTGAGCTACTCGGCATTTTTCCATGATCATGGTCCTGCCAAAAGGGTATGGTCTCAGAACAATGTCATCACCGACCAAACACTTGCACATTTTTTTTTATTTATTTATTATGCAGAATTAAAAGGTATTTACATCAAAAAGCATTAAAGTAAATTAAACCTCCCTTCAAAGGCTGGCCTTGAGGATTGCCATGGGCACAGCGCTCCAGTTCCTGAGTGGTGTCTTGACTTCAACCACCTCCTCCGGTTCAGTTTCACCAACCGTGATCATATTGACGGATTCGTCTGGATCACTTTCATCTGATGTTGCTACATCTTTCATGTCTTCATCCGGATCCTCCTCCTCTGATGAAGTATCATCTGAATCCTCACCTTGGTTTTCATATGGGTTAGGCAGATTCATGAGCTCAGGAGTAGATGGTGGCACTCCTTCTACTGTAACACAAGGGAGGCCAAGCCACAGACGCATCTCAGACGAGATAGATTCCGGCTCAGATTCGGGTGACAATGGATCTGTAAGGGAGTAGAGATTGGGCTCTAAGGTGGCAAACGTACAGTCAGGAGGCCCTTCAACAGACCTCTGAGGGGGTACCCTTGAGCTATCCACCGATGAATCTTGGGCAGGTGACCTGCCTTGATACCAGAACCCTGTAGAGCTACCCGTTCCTTCTCTGGCCGGAGGCGATGGAGAATCACTGATCCATCCACAGTTGTTTTGGCCTTGTGGTCCTGTGACCTCTTCACTGCTTTGAGGGTCATCCTCAAGCGCACAGATGTAGGCATCCAGCCCTTTTTCAGTCTGAGATTCCTTAATGGGAGTAAGTGGCATGTCATCTTTATTTCCAATCAGAACCAGTGGTTTGATTTCTTCGAGGATATATACCCTCACCATTTGACCTGGCCGTCCAATTAACACTGAAGGATCAAACTGCCCTTGGTTTCTATCACAATTGCTCACAAGGTTTACTGGCCCACTAGTAGATGCCTTGTTATGGTCTGGAAGAGGATTAGTCTGGACCCCTACTGGAGGAGTTGTTGCTGGGGGGATCGACTGAAATTTGCTTATTGTCGATCAAATCTTGTATATCATGCCTCAAATCCCAGCAATAGTTAGTATGATGACCAGGAGCTCCCATGTGATATTCACAGCGCACATTAGGATTATAATTGCGACTATTAGTCGGCTGGTGGGTTGGCTCCTTTTTCTGCAAATATCCCTTTTTCAACAAAGTTGGTAGCAATTCTGATACCGAGTAAGGGAGGGGAGTAAACACTCTGGTCATTCTTGCTTGGTGTTCATCTCTGGTTAACCTAGGCCGTCTTGTAGCCTGTGTTTCCTGGCCAGTATTTTGGTTTTCTCTTGTGTTAGTCGCCGAGAAGTGGTAAGGTCTGTTCTGTTGGACGTAATTAACATTCTCGTCCTCTTTCTTCTTTTCCGGACCTCTCCCACTAACAGGGCCTCTTCTCTGCTCAGGAAATCCTGTAACTCTGCCGGACTTAACTCCGTCCTCTATTCTATCAGCCACGACCACCAGGTCTGCAAAACTCGCAGCAAACTGCCCCAGCAGCAGTGTATAATATGGTTGTCCCAATGTCGAAATGAATAATGTCACCATCTCCTTTTCCAGCATAGGCGGCTGAACCATCGCAGCCATCTCTCGCCACCTCTTAGCATACTCACGGATGGACTCAGTACTCTTCTTGGTCATTTTTTGTAGCTCCATTCGAGTGGGCAAGACCTCAGTATTAAACTTGAAATGCTCAAGGAAAGTACTTGCCAAGTCATCCCATGTCCTGATTCGGCTCCTGTCTAGACTGGCGAACCATTTCTGTGCGGATCCCGTCAGTGAGCGTTGGAAGAATTGGATCATGATCCTCTCATCATGCGCATACTGGCACATGTCTCCATAGTACGCTCTGAGATGTAACAGTGGGTCACCACTTCCATCAAATTTTACGAGATCTGGACATTTAAACTTTGGTGGAAGCTGTAAATCAGGGAAAAACCCTAGCCTATCCAGTGAGGCTTCCTTTGGCACAGAACTTCGGTTCGCATTCCGTACATGTTCTTTTAAGGCTTGCACATCTGCTTGCATCGATTCTTGTGCCCGATACCAATCTTCTGCTTCGTGCCCCATTCCCATCACTTGTTGTTGTGGAATAACAGGGGGTGCCGGAATCCTTAATTGTTCCGGCTGGACAGGTAGTGGTTGAGGAACTGGCTGCTCTGGCGGATGCAAGTTCATCTGTGGAATGGCAGGTGGTGGCTGTTCTGGCATCACTGGCAGTGGTTGAGGTGCCAATGGCTGTGGTGGTGGTACTGGTGGCTCCTAGGGAGGTACCGGCTGTTGTGGAGGTATCGGCAACTGCTGCTGCGGTTGTGCAAACTGGGGAGGTACTTGCAGCCTTTCCATTCTCTGCATCATGTTCGCCATCATGGCCGTCATGTGAGCCATTTGCTGGTTAATTCCTGTGATCACTGGATGATCTTCCAACTTTTCTTGCTCCTGAGGAGGTGGAGGGAGTGCTTGTTCAAGTCCTTCAGTAGGATCCATTTGGAGTTTTCTTCTTGAACGTAGGAGGTACGGGCTGCGATATGCAATCTTGGTACCCCTTGAACAAAAAGACAAAAATTAGTATAAAGAATTCATATTTCATCAAAATATAATGCATGTTGATGCATGCCAATGACTTTTTGATTTGATTGATTTCCACTTAATTGATTTTTCCTTTGCTTTGAAATTTTTATTCAACAACTAAGGAGGATAATTTGATCTCTTTTTAGCCGCCATTTGGAGACAAGGGGAGAGTCCCTGAGAATAATCTTCTTTTCACTGCCACTTCGGAGGTAAGGAAAGAAGACTTTTGAAAATGATTTCCTTCAACCGCCACTTCGGAGGTTGACCGCCACTTCGGAGGTAAGGAAAAGGACTGCTACTTCGGAGGTTAGCCTCCACTTCGGAGGAAAGATCCCTTTTAACCGCCACTTCGGAGGTAAAGGGAAAGAAGATCCTTGGAAATTATTTCCTTCAACCGCCACTTCGGAGGTTGACCGCCACTTCGGAGGTAAGGAAATAATCCTTGGAAAAGGTTTCCTTCAACCACCACTTCGGAGGTTGACCGCCACTTCGGAGGTAAGGAAAGAAGATTTCTGAGAATGATTTCCTTCAACCGCCACTTCGGAGGTTGACCACCACTTCGGAGGTAAGGAAATAATCTCTGCTGAACCGCCACTTCGGAGGTAATGGTTTCCTTCAACCGCCACTTCGGAGGTTGACCGCCACTTCGGAGGTAAGGAAAGAATCTCTGAGATTGAAATCACAGGAGCCGATTTTGATTTTGGAAAAGTGGAGCGTTGATTTCCAAAGGATCAGTTTGGAGAATTCCAAGGAATGATAAGGGATTTGGGATGGTAGGAACACAAAGTATCGATTTCCATCAGGATCTGGGAAACTACAAGAGTTGATTTCCCAATTGGCTGACTCTTTTTTGTTCTTTTTTTTTTTTTTTTTTTTTATTTTTTTTATTTTTTTTCAATGGCCATCAGCAAAAATCAGACTTTTTTTTTTCACTTCCTTATTTTGGGCTGTTTCACAGCCAATTGAAACTTGGTTTAAGCACAGGGGATTGAAACCATTTTTCGCCTTAAGAAAAATTTAATGTACACTTAGAGGCAATTCAAATTTTTGAAAATTTATTTATTTTTTTGTTTTTTTTTTTATTATTATTTTTTTATTTATTTTTTGGTTTTTTTTTTTTTTTGTTTTTTTGTTTTTTTGTTTTTTTTTTTGAAATGAGTTAATCAGGCATGCTTATGCAGATGATCTTGAAGTGTGTGCACTTGATGCATGAAGATGCATACACAAAATTAAAATCAACATTACCATTCTACATAAGTGTGTGCATAGTCCTAAAAGGTTGGTGCCCCTCGAGGCACGACTTCTAGACATGGAAGCACATCTGAGTCCAGATCAGCCTTCTTTTGTCTGTTCTTTCGTCTGTCTTTGCTTTCAGGTGTCAGACCAAAAGAATTAATAATTTGCCAGCAAGGGCGGAAATTACATGATATTCAAAATCTGCAAAATTTCATCTTAAGGGCTGTTGGGAACCCAGAAGAAGGGTACAAATTTGCTTCAAGGCAGGTAGGCTGGAATCCTAGATCTAAGGTTTTATTCCCCTGTTCTGATCTGGCCTATTTTTGCCTGATTTTCTGATCTTGTCGGCTTTCATCTGCTCAAAAGGCCTATCTGGACTCAGAATGCTCCCTGTGGACTCAATAGGTCAAGGCCCACAGTTCTTGAGACTCAATGCAGGGATCTGGGGTGGCTCCCCTGATCAAAATTTGGTTGGCTTCCTAAATTAGGGCTGAGGCAGCCCAAGATCTAGGGTTCACTCAATTTAATGCAAAAGAGCGGGGGACTACCCCTGATGGACTCTTGGATTTTAAATTGATTTTATTTTCCAATATTCACATCCACATCCATATCCATGTTGCATTCACAAAGTCGTGGTTTATCAGAAACGATAGGTGGGGAAAGGGTACCCAGCCCGAGACATTCGTCTACAAGGGTCTGAGCCAAGTACTAGACCCCTCGTGTACCACAGCATGAAGCCAGTGGCGCTAAGGAATCCAGAAACCTGGGGAGATGGGTTTACCCTGCTTTCCCTGGCAAGCCACGGGAGCGTAGAGCTAATACCATCCCAAAGGTAAGTTCATCGTTTGAGAAGGGTGGCTGCTAAAGAGATCTAGGTTTTGGTGAAGAAGAGCAGTATTTCATCAAATCATTCAAAGCGGATCATTCATGCAGACCCCCTCGTGCATGTCACCCCATGCAATTAAAAGATCATTCACGATGTAGTGAAGTGCTTGTGTATGCAGTGGGGCAATGTGCTGTGTCTATTTGGGTGATTCTCGGATAATGAGCTGATAAAGGATTCCTTAATGTCACTTTTATAGTGAGAGTACAGAACAACATGCAATACGATGTCTGGGTGGATCCCCAGGTAAGTGGAGGGTCACAGGGGACCACTTAAATTCCACTTTCCTTAGGCAATTATCTCGTCCTTTTGACAGGATCCCCCAATATCACGTAATTGCAAGAGTTCCATACCTCACTAAGGTTGGACAAAAAGTATTTCATAAATCTGCTCATATCTACCTAGGTTGACTCATTTCCTAACCAAGGTTCAATTGGGCTGAGAGGTCCCCAGTGGAGTCGCCAAGCTGTGCGCACCCCCCTTTTTCGGGCCGCACGACGAGGTGCATGCTGATGTGATGCTCGCCCCGGGACTGTTTTGGAGTCGCCACTGCCTGAGAGGTGCAGGCAGACACAAAGGGGCACCTATTCGGGCCTAATTTTCTGGTCTGCGGCTTTATTAGAGATCTGAGCAAGTTCTCGGTTACGTCTAGGGAAGTCCGAAGACACCCTAGCCCGCCCCGTCAATTGACAGGTCCCGTGGGTCTCCTTGGTCTTGAGTCAACTTAGTTCTCACCCTTCCTAGACCAGCATGCACACTTATTTGGTCTGAGTGGGGACCATTGATGGTGTGGGTCCCTTTTTATTTGATTTTATCTTTCTTATTTATTTAGATGAAGTGGGTCGGACCCGGGTCCCGTTGGAAGACCCGTGGGTTGCCAAGGTTGGGCCTTGGGCCCAGTTGGGTTATTGGATAACCCATTTGGTTATTTTATTAAGTTTTATTTATTTACAATTTTAGTTTGGGCTTAGTGGGCTTGGAATGGGCCCATTAACCAAAGTCCAGTGGCCTGGGGCCCGTTTTATTGAAAACGGGCCAGGTTTGGGCTGGTCTAACGTGGGCCCACAAGTGGCCCATGGGGGTCTTGGTGGGCCCGTCTAGGCCCATGGTCTATTTATGGGCTGGAAATAGCCCAAATTTCCTAAGAGGCTGGTTCAAGCCGGTTTGAGTCGGGTTAAATCCCACTAAACCGAAGAAAACAATTTTTAAACCAATTTCTTAATTTGACCGCACTTACTGTGCGGTTCTGCCCAAACCGCTCTGTAAGTGCGGTTGTCTCCCGAACTTGCAGTTTTGCTCCGATTTCGCTCCGAGTCAGTTTGATTGATCTCCTGGGGATTCCGGCAGCTTCTGTTGGAGTTCTTTATTGCCTTCATGACTCTTCATATGCTCTATTTGGCTTAAAAAGCCATTTCTGAGACAAAGCCTTCTTCTTAGTCATTCATGGCTATTCTCAAAGGGAGGAATAGGGGAGATTACAGGGGATGATCTAAATTGGATAAATTTCTCTTGTATTTTCAAATGGACCTAATGAAGGAATTCATGGCATCCTCTTTATGTTTTATGAATTCATCCCTTTCTTTTAGTGTAGCGACTCTCATTTGCATGGAAAGAATCCCCACCCACAATGAAACAAATGGATTAGTAGTTAAGGCAGTAAAATAAAGAAATTCAAAACTAGAAGAATCACATTTTATATTGAAAAGGAAGTCATTGAAATGTTACCCTACTAGTAACTCCTTGATCTGGTGATGTCGAGGTTCTCCGAGAATTTCGGCAGCGCTTCCGCGTCTCCTTGGATCTCCAAAGTGAATTTAGAAAGGGGTTTGCTGGGTTCCTATGTTTAAAGGATGAAAGACAGAGTTTAATCAGAGCTTAGGGACATCATAAGGGTATTTTGGGCATTTCTGGAACTAGGAATTGGGATGGGCAGCACTTGGGCAAGGTTTCGGATGAGCAAAGAACAGAGGGGGAGTATGGGGACCAAAGGGGGCCGGCCTGCTCCAAATGGGGGGCTGGCCCTCTATTTATAGGCAAAAAAGTGCCGGAACCGTACTTGAAGTGCGGTTTGGTCACAACCGTACTTGAAGTGCGGTTGTGACAAAATTGCACTAAAAAATCAAAAACCGTACTTTAAGTGCGGTTGGCATTCAACACGTGCAAATTTGCGCGAATCTGCCAGCTGTCGCCGTACAGGACACGCGTCCACCTTCTAGAAGATCAAAACTGTATTTGAAGTACGGTTCAGACTAAACCGTACCTTAAGTGCGGTTTCGCACGTTTTTTAAATGCCGGATTTCAAACATTTTATCAAATTTGATTTTTAGAACGATTCTCATCCGATTTATTGTTATTTTATTATAAATATCTTTAGATATTTATTAAAATATTAAGATATTTTCAGTAAACACTTATTTTATTTATTTTGTCCATTTATTCTGCTTTCTGCCGCTGTTTTTGCCACACTGGCAGTTTTCTTGAAATTTCAATTGCCCATAACTTCTTAGTCTGACATCCGATTTCCGCAAACTTAGCGTCGTTGGAATCGGCTCGGAACCCTCTATCCACTGGGATCAAATTGGATATTTGAATTGGGGTCGAGCAAAAAGTCAACTTTCGCTTCCCCAAAAGTTTGACCGGGCCATAACTCTCTCATCCGGACCCCGATTCCAGCAAACTCAGTTGCGTTAGAACCGTGTCGAAATGCTCTTTTCAATGAGAGGAAGCTTGATGGCCAATTTTCTTTGGATCAAAAAGTCAAATTTTGGCCCCCTCAGGGTTTGACTTTTTAATTGAAATTTCATTTTTTTGCATTTTCGGGGGTGCAAAAATCAGGTGTCTACAGCTGGGAATCGGCGAGATAATGGTAAACTCAGCCGAATTCATCAATGAACAAGACGATGAAATGATAGAAGATCGGGATGAGATCACTTTCGCCGATCTGCAAGCAGCACCAACCAAGCTAGAAGACCTGAAGGTAGATACCCAAGATCCCTTAGAAGAAGTTAACTTAGGGACAGAAGCAAAACGAAAGCCTGTTTTCATAAGTAAGTTACTACCACCCCCGGTCAGGCAAGAAATGAAACAGTTGTTGGCCGAATATTCGGACTGTTTTGCCTGGACTTACCAAGAGATGCCAGGGTTGGATCGAAAAATGGTAGAACATAGGCTCCCTATCAAGCCAGAATTTAGACCATTCAGACAGCCTTCTAGGAGGATGGGTGATGATGTGATCTGTAAAGTAAAGGTAGAAATAGAACGGCTTTTATCAGCCGGGTTCATTAGGCCAATACGGTACGCCGATTGGCTTTCAAACATTGTGCCTATAATAAAGAAGAATGGTCAAATTCGGGTATGTATTGATTTCCGCAATCTGAATTCTGCAACTCCCAAAGACAAGTACCCCATGCCAATCACTGATCTTTTAGTGGATAATGCATCACGGCATAAGTTTTTTGTCATTTATGGACGGCCACTCCGGTTATATCAAAATTTTATTGCCTAAGATGATGTAGCTAAAACGGCATTTCGTTGTCCGGGAGCATTAGGAACTTATTGTTGGGTAGTTATGCCCTTCGGGTTAAAAAATGCTGGTGCGACGTATCAAAGGGCAATGAATCTTATCTTCCATGATATGATCGGTCAAATACTTGAGGTATATATTGACAATGTGGTAATAAAGTCTCAAACCGAAACATACCACTTGCAACATTTAAAGCGGGTTTTTGAGCGACTTCGAAAATACAGTTTGAAAATAAACCCATTAAAATGTGCTTTTGGTGTATCGGCCGGAAATTTCCTAGGCTTTCTCGTACACCAAAGAGGAATAGAAGTTGACAAAAATAAGGCAAAGTCGGTCATAGAAGCCAAGCCACCGGTCAATAAGAAACAGCTACAAAGATTGCTCGGCCAAGTAAATTTCTTGAGGAGATTCATTTCAAACTTGGCCGGAAAGATCAGAGTTCTATCTCCATTGCTAAAGATCAAGGATACTGAAGAATTTATTTGGAATGAGGAACACCAAGCCGCTTTTGAAAGCATTAAGCAATATTTGGCAACACCACCGGTCTTAGTGTCACCTTCAAAAGAACGGCCACTAAAGCTTTACATAGCGGCTGCGAACGATTCAATTGGAGTCTTGCTGGCACAAGAGAACGACCAAGGGTTTGAGTAGGCTATTTATTATCTTAGCAGATTCCTTAGTCTAGTGGAAGAAAGATACACTAATCTGGAGAAGTTGTGTCTTACACTTTACTATGCGGCTACCAAGTTGCGACATTATCTCCTTTCGGCCAGAGAGATTTTTGTCATAGCAGCCACTGACGTGGTTAAGTATATGCTCACTCGACCCACGGTGAGTGGCAGACTCGGGAAATGGACTCTAACTCTGATGGAGTTTGACTTCAAATACGTACCACAGAAAGCGGTAAAAGGGCAAGCATTGGCCGATTTCTTGGCCGATCATCCATCTAGTGTACAAGAGAAAGAACTTGACATCCCAGTATTTCATGCCAGTTTTTGCTATGCCGAATTCCAGCCATGGACACTAGAATTTGATGGTTCAAAAACAGAATTTGCTTCTGGGATCGGAGTAGTAATAACTTCACCAACCGGCGATAAGCACGAACATGCATTCCAGCTCGAAGAATTGTCTACGAATAATCAAGCGGAATTTGAAGCTACGATTATAGGGTTGGAAATCTTATGGGAAATGGGTGCTCGAGCGGTCAATATTGTTGGGGATTCCCAGCTGGTTTTGAAGCAAATAGAGGGCATATATAACTGCAATAGTGAGTCTTTAATACTCTTGCTACGGAGGGCGATATTTTTGGCCCAACAGTTTAATAGAATTGAATTTGAACATCGGCCAAGGAAGGAAAATTACCAAGCTAATGAATTGGCCCAATTGGCGTCCGAACTCAGGCTATGCGATCCAGTCAGAACAGTGACCGTGCAATTTCTCCCCAATTCAGAAAAAAGACCATTTTTGGTGGATTCACTGGCATGTTGTAATTAGACAATACGACAAGATTGGAGAGGTGAAATCTGCGAGTATCTTAAAGATCCTACTGTGAAGACTAGCAGATCAACCAAAAGAAAAGCTGTCAATTATTTCATTCTGGGCGGCGAGCTATACAAAAAGAGTATCGATGACATTTCAATCAGATGTGTCAACCCTACAGAAGTCATGTTAGTAATGGCCGAAGTACATGAAGGGGTTTGTAGCGCACACCAAGCTGGAATCAAGATGCGATGGTTATTACGGCGGCATGGTTATTACTGGCCTTCAATCTTGAAGGATTGCCAAACATTTGCCACAGGGTGTCAAGAATGTCAAAAACATGGACCCGTTCAAAGGGTACCGGTGTTCGAGTTACAACCAATAGTTAAACCATGGCCCTTTAGATGATGGGCAATGGATTTAATTGGGAAGGTATACCCTCCCTCATCTGGGCTACATAATTTCATCATAGTAGCTACCGATTACTTCACCAAATGGGTGGAAGCCAAACCATTGAAAAAGGTGGAACAATCGGATGTAATTGAGTTTATTAGGGAGCAGATAATTCATAGGTATGGCATCCCAGAGACCATCACGACCAATTCCGACACCGTTTTCGTAGGAGAGGAAATGACTCAATTTGCCAAAACATATGGCATAAGAATGATTCAATCGACACCTTATTATGCACAGGCGAATGGACAGGCTGAAGCAACCAACAAGGTATTGAAGAATATTCTGAGGAAGATGATTAAAGATAAGCCCAGAAGTTGGCATAAACTTCTATTTGAAGCCTTGTGGGCATATCGTACGTCGTATAAGACGTCTATTGGGACTACCCCTTTTGCCTTAACCTTCGGCCATGAGGCAGTTATTCTAGTGGAGATCACGGTCAAATCTTTAAGGGTAGCTATTCAAAATAATTTTACTCCCAAGGATTACACGGAAGCCATGTTAGTTGAGCTAGAGGACTTGGGAGAAATGAGGAGGCTAGCCCTAGACCGACAGACGGCACTTAAACAAATAATTGCTAGATCTTATAACCGCCGAGTGAAACACAAATCATTTGCTCAAGGGGACCTAGTTTGGAAAACCCTTCTGCCAATAGGGAAAAAGGACTCCTTATACGGAAAGTGGTCACTTACATGGGAAGGACCACTGCAAGTCAGCAAAGTATTGCCCGGGGGGCATACCATATACAGTCGTTAGATGGCCAAGAAAAGAAGATTATCAATGACCAGTTTTTGAAATGGTATTTTCCCACTCTATGGGAAAGCCGCGAAATCGATAACCAACCTGAGGAAAATCAGGAATAAAATAATTACCTACTGCTCGGTATCAGCAAGGCCAAATAAATGGCATTGTCAAATTGAAGCGCCGATAGTATATGGTGCAGATTAGACTAAAATATAAGATCTCTTCGAGATCCGCTCAAGCCCATTGATCTTCCTCTAAACATTTGGTCTATAAATACCAAAGGTAGTGGTCGCCATTTTCGTCAAGAAAAGGAAGCTAAGTAGTATGACGAAAAAGAAATGGTGAGTGATCAGAATCCGACTACGGACTAAGAAGATAATCGAAGAAGAAGAAGTCAACAAAGCCGATTACTTCATAGGAATGGGCGGAATTGGAAAAGGCGGCTCTACTCTCGCTGACCCTATCACAATAGGTCTTCTTCCACCGAGGTCTGTGTAGAGACGAGAGTTCTCTTCTCCAACTGACATTTATGCCGGTCGGATTATTCGCCATAACTCCCTCTTTTCTCATGTCCTTTTGATTAAATTGGCCCTCGCTCACGCCATCCATAGGGATATTGGCATATGGAGCAATTTCAGGGACATTCCGGCCCCGGCTGGATTATCTGGCCCCGGTTGGATTATCATACCCCGGCTAGAATATTTTAGCCTTAGTTATATGAAAGAGCCAGAAGAGCTCTATTGATTGTATGAAAGATCAATGTTGAAATAAATACATTCAGATTGTTCTTGTTTCAAGTTTTAATCTTTTTGATAGCAAGCAGTTGATATTAAATAAAACGAGTATGTTATGCATCTAAAATATGCAGGAAACTACCGTTCAAATAAAGAAGCAGAGAAACCGGCTAAATAATTAGTTTAAAATGCCAAACACATGGCATTACCATCGAAAGTTAAATACCGAACAAACGGTATATTGTTTAAGGAACTTACCCTTCAAACCAAGACTTAAATCGGGCATGGTCATACTTCGCCCGCTCCAACACTAACTGCATCTCAGCTCGGAGTATCTCCACATCCCTTTCATCTCCCATGTGCTCCTCCAAACGATGACGACTTGACTCGATCAGCATCCATTGAGCCTTAATGGATTCTTTGAGACTTTTTTCCTCAGATTTAAGCCGAGATAGTTCGGCCAGAGCAGCCGCCGATAGACTACCAACAATAGAGGCTTGATCGAGGGAATTGGCACGAAGAGTTTGCCTCAAAGCTTCGATTTGACGATGATGACTAAACACTTTACAGATCTCCCAGCGAAAGTCAAAGCACCTCATCATGATGGAGCGAAGAACATCCATGGCTTCCCTTAGCCGTGGCACGGCACTATAAAATCCAAACATAGACATCAGCCGACCCGCGACCGTAGGGTCCCCATGAGAATTCGTCCCCACAGCTCGACCAAGCAACAATCGGATTTCATTCAGTTCATCATCAGAAAGATCTTCGGGCCGGCGAAGAACAAAAGATCATAATTCATCCCAGCTGTCAAAGCCTGGAAGGAATGCTGGACGAAGATCATTAAGGTCTGGAGATGTAAGACAACGATCTACCTCCGCAAAACATGATCTGACAAATCCAAAACAAGTGCCAGGGAGAGCTCTGAAATTATCTTCGTCAACCACAGGAATTTTTGGCTCAGTAGGTAATTCATCTGAAGAAGAATCCAATAAAATATTGCCATGGGAAGTAGACGAACCAGCTTCATCAAGGCTAGGACGAGAGACAGGAGGAACCTGCCTAGACGCGCTAGGCGTTGGATCGGCCGGGGAGGTGACAGGATCCGTTGAAAGACATGATGGAGGGGTGACATAATGAAATGAACGAGGAGGAGTCGGCATGGGAGACGATCGACCACTAATTCCAGAACCAACGGGAGGACCATACTGAGGGTGAGATAAGTCAATATCTTCTTCCTCGTCTGAAGAATCATCAGCCACGGTGATGTGTTCATCCGGATGCCGAACCCGAAACCGCATGCTGGATTGAGTGACATAAGCACGGCTACCGGATATCTCGCTAATCTTTTGCTTCTTCAATGGCAATCTTTTGGATGATGGGTTACTCCGACTGGTAGTAACCTTCGAAGGTCGCCTCCAACAGACAGTGACCGTCGGCGTCCTCTGGGCTTTCTTTTTCTTGCCTTTTCCACTGGTCGACCGATGACCATCTAGTGGACATTAAAAAGGTTAGACGCGACCGAATATGGGAAAATCAATTCGCAAGGAGGTAAAAGAGAGTTACCTGAGTACCGAGCCTCATAAGACCCACGAAGCTTCCCAATACTCACAACATCGGCCACGGTCGGCCGAAAAAGCGCTGTGTACAACTCCAAATTAAGCTTGACAAAGTTAGAATAAATTTGAACCCACCATCTCCGAAAGGAAGATTCGGCCGAGGATTCCCGAGGAAGAGGATAGTTGCGGAAACGGTCGGAGAGATCACGAAACCGACTGGTAACTAACGACAAATAGCTGGGATTGAGGACCGACCGAGAACCATCATTGGTAAAAGGAAATAGGACAAGAGGAATGCCTTGGCCATATCCAAGTTGCCGGCTAGCAAAATGCGGCAGGTAAATTTCTACTCCTTCTCTTCTGGAGGTAGCAGGAGCATCCTGGTTATGCAAGCCAAAGGGGAGCTCCTGTGCAATGAGGAAATTGGCCATAGCACGTTGGCGAGTCTCGGGAGAAGAATTAATGGCAGCATAAAAAGGGGACCCATGAAATTGCTCCGAGGAAAAGCAATAAAATAAAGGTGGATGTTCTTCCTGTATACCCACAAGAAAGAAACCAAGAACAGCGTCAAAAGACAATTGCCTGGGCATCGCAGTAAGCCAGCAACGACTGACGTAATAACAATTAGGAAAGGGATTATCTATAGCCTCACAGAAGAAGCCGAGGAAGTATTCATAAAACCAAAATTGTAAAAACCAGAGAGGGCCACTAGCAATCCCTAATTTGCTGGAAGATAGACTATGTAGGCCACGATAGACTTGGCTGAGAAAGAAAGGAGCTAAAGCCAAACGGCAACCCTGAGCAAGGGCTACCGTAATACCAGCGAACTCCTTTACCATCTGATCAGATGGGCCACAATAGAAAAAATGGCAAAGAAGGAACAATAGGAAAGAACAGTGCTCTTGAAAAGAAGGAGGAGTATCATCATCTAAAACACGCTCCGCATGAACAAAGGTGCCAAAAGTAGAAGAAGCATGTGTGGTACTAAAAATAGAAGACCGGAAAAGAGATAGACTGTGATCTATTTCTTCCCTAAGAACCGAAAGACCGGTGATACAACAGACGTCTAGGAGTGTGGGAGTCATGGGACCATGATGGAAAGAGAAGGTGTTAGAACCCCGACACCAAAAGAATGAAGCTACTCCAAGCAAGATGAGGTTGAAAGGGATATAGAAGGTAGAGTAAAAGATTATCTCCGCCAACCCAAGCCTAACCCAGGATTCCATGTGATAAGGACATAGCCTAGCAACCCACTTGATCCAATCAGGAGAAAGCTTCGGCCAAGAACGGGGAAGCAGAATCAGGGAACCCACTTCACATCTTCATGGGCGCCGATTAAGTGATAAGAAGAATGCATGACATCAGGGGCGTCTACAGTCTCTATATCAGTGCATGGACCAAGAACAGGTCCGTTTTCACCATCATCAAACAAGTTCAAGTCATTAGGGTTTTCGTCCACCATTATCAGTACCAGAAACAAGACAGAAGAAACTTGCAGAGATAAGGAAGAAGAAGCACAGTAGGAAGAACGTCTGCCGATAGAGAAAAGATTCGTAATGATTCGAACTATCGGGAAGGGCTTTGATAAGACTATTGTCTTCCCGAAAAAGGTGTTGATGGGACGATTGCCTTCCCGAAGAAATCGAAACGGCGGTTGGATATCTTCTCAATTAAAGCATTTTAAAAGTAAATATCCTACGGACGAATCGATTTGAAAATATAGGTTTTGTCAAAAAAAAGGGGCTGATTCTGACGGCCATGACAGTTGGCACATGGATTTCAAAAAAGATTTGAATTCATTAAACACATTTACAAAGAAGTGTTTAAAATTTCAGAATATAAACGGTCAAAGGACTCTTGAGCAGACCGTTTTTCTTCTTCCAGAGTGGACCAAAGCAGCATTGAATCTTGAGCCACTTCTAAATCCGATTCCAGCTCATGGGCAATTTCGTTGCATTGACGGGTCTTTTCCTTCATGGCATCATCAGCAACTTCATTAATACAAAGGAGTTCCTCCCGTTGATTTACAAGTTCAGATCTCTTGGACTACAGCTCTGCAATCTGACAGTCAAGATCCGCAATATTACCATCAATGGTGTTCACGCGGTGGACCGTTTCAATATACTGATGATGACAAACCTCGCGTTCATTCTTCAATTGTTGCAAAAGTTGATATCGGCTAGTAACAGAATCAGCCGCATTGGTTATTTCATATATCTTGGCCGAATGATGGTCGAACACAACTTTATAGGAATAAAGGAGAGGAAGTCGAGAGAACACCGATTTTACGATAGAGGACACCGAAGGAATATTCTGAAACTTTGCTGCCAATGTAACCACACGAGTAAGAGTCACCTTTGAAATTCCGACTATGCCTGGAGCTAGAAGGCGGATAATCTCTGATTGAATACGTCTTGGAGATAAGGAGAAGGGAACAGGAGAATTGCCCAATAGGAAATTGGACCGAACGTCATTTAACATTGCACCCAATCGCCCACGCCGATCATTAGAAAGAGACCCCGCGCCAAGAACAAATTCCGGAGCAAGAGATGACTGGTGCTCCCTACTTCAACGACCGCTTGCCTCAGCCAGTCAACACCTTCTCCAGCTCCCATAGCAGAAGAACCTGGGGGGATATCGGTCACAGCAGAAGGACCCGGAGGAATGTAAGTCCCAATAGAGGCAGTAGACGTAGTGGTTTCAGCTATCAGAGGGACAACCTCTTGTTCATACCCAGGAGGCAATTCTGGAGAAGAATCTCTTCCTGAAGAATCCTCACTAGGGGAAAAATGTTCCTGATCTTCAGGAAGAACTAAAGGAGCTTCACCAATGGCACTACCAAGAGAATCCATTGGTTCGATAGGATCAACGAAGTCGGCCGAGCCCAAAGCAGACATAGGATCAACAACTGGATCCGAAGAAAATTCCATGACATTGGAAGAAAGAGTGACTCAGCCCGAGGAACTCAAAACCTAGAAAAACAGAGTGTTAAGAGAAAAAACAAAAGAAGAAGAATGAACAATGAGAAACCTACGGGGTTCCACACCTTTCGAGGGCGCCGTCGTAATGGAACGTCATCAGGATCTTCATCTGGATCAATCGGGGAGGCAGGGCATTCTTGTAATGAAGCATCATCAGGATCTTCGGCCAATTCCCTTGAAAGGGAAGTATAAGCTTCCAAAGCTAAAGAAGGAAGAGCCGGTGCTTTACCTAGTGACCGAAAGATAGACTTAGTATCGAATAAATTAGAAAGAAGGAGGAGGAGAATGTACCTTCTTGGATCGGTGCAGGCAAAGATTCAAGCAGACCCAGTCTTTAAAGATAATAATCGGCTGGATGTCGGCATATTTCATCCCAGAAGGAACCCCACCATACATGAAAATCAGAGCGGCAATTGGCATGAGAAGGAAGAAAGGGAAGACGAAAATTGACAGCAAGTGCCCTATACCTCTCTTCCATTCGAGCAGCATCAGCGGCAGTGACAGACGGTCGTTCAATAGAACGGGTATCAATGGTAAATAGACCCTCTACATTGAGGTGGGGTATCCTCTGTTCACAATGGAATTGCCGGCCTACACAATTTGGCAAATAGACTTCGAATTTTGGTTTCTTGTTGATGGCCTTCACAGAATAATTCAAATTTTGAGCTAGCAAAAAGCTGGCCCAGATAAGATGCTGCGCATCGGTTATGTCATCCACCATAAAAAGGAAACCATGAGCATTAGCAGAAATTTTGAAAGGAGGAGTGGGGAAGTGCTGAAGTTCAAAAAAGAAACGAAAGCATTCGGAAAAAGATAGGGCAGTAGAAGTCGCATCCACACAGACATAATCACCAAACTCAGCAGGAGTAGGATTCGTCACCAGGGTATAAACTTAGACGGAAAATAGTGGTAAGCCCAGAATTGGAGAAACCACAACGAACCCCCAGGATTCTGAAGGGTGCCATGAATCAATTCTTGAAACAAACGGTATAAGACCGACAAAAAATAGGGAACAAGGGCGACTTCATACTCCCTCAGAATAAGCTTGACCAATGAATAGTATTCTCTGGTAATCGCTTGGGCTTTAGAGCAGAAGACAAAATTACAGAAGAAGTAAAGAAGGAAGTAGAAGTGTTCCACATCATCCTCGTATTCTGGAGGTTGGAACTTTGCGCAGTCCTTAATATAGGACCGATAAGAGGTACGAATCGTATCCACCTGTTGAGATTTACTTCCTGACAATACAATTCCTTTCTGCCGAGAGGATCCCTCCTTCTTAGAAGGTTTTTTCTCCTTCACTGAGGGTTGCTTCCTTTTCTTTAGCACCTCTTTTCCCTTCTCACCTACCTCCACCAAAGGTAAGTGCTGGTAAGCCTTAAGATCTGTCATACCAACCCGGACCTCATGCCCAGTCGCGAAAAAGCCGGTAATGAAGCAAACGTCCATGACAGTGGGAGTCATCGGCCCGCAAGGGAAGTTGAAAGTATTGGTCTGGGCATTCTAGAATAAACTCATGGCGTAGAGAAGATCGCAATTCAAAGGAATCGGACGACAAGAAAATTGAATCATGTCATAAATACCAGTTTTGCACCAAGTGACTGCAAAACGCTCTTGCATTCGGCTGACCCAAGCTACCCATTCAGAATAAACAGTCGGCCAACTCCGAAAACGGATAGATTGATTAAGACTTCTTCCATCAGTGAAAAGTAAGGGGCCCTTCACTTTATCAGTCGGGGCATCCAAAGGAGCATCACGAGAACAAAGAAAAGGACCGACGGATAGCGAACCATCAAAAACTTCGACCGGAGAAGAGTAGTATAATGGTGCCCGCCATGGAAGGAAAAGGAGAAATGAAAGACAAAAGCTGAAAAGGACAAAGAAATGAAGAAAAAAGAATTCGGCTACGGTGTTTATAAACAGGCCGGAAGACGAAGCCCAAAAGGCCTCATCATTTCGATCGTGGGAAAGTGGCGAAATGATGGCAAATCTTTCGTGTCAAGCAACAGACAAAAGAAATTTCGAAAAGCACAAAAATACTTACTCATCACATCGGCCGATGACGGCGTAATAAGTAAGTAGGGGGGCAATGTTTACACCCTATACAGACCAATGAATAAGACAAAGCCACGTGGTACCGGCATGGCCTATTTAGGCCATGGCATAAGCACACGTAGGATTTGTACAGCTAGATAGGCCACGTCAGCATACGCATAAACCAAGAGCACAGTTAAGGCTACGCAAGCAAATGCGACAAACCACATTCACAACTATCAGAAGATCGTGCAATCGGTTGTTTGAAAGTAACCTATTTAAGATCGTGGCTGAGCGGTTATCTTTCAGGAGCAGAAGACTGAAGATGGCCAACTGCCATGAAGATCGTGTAAGAGTAGGACGTTGAGCAACCATCAAGGATCGGCTATAAAAGGTACAACTTCGAAGAGCTCGAGGACACAATCCATCCAACCGCAACCGGTTATAATATTATTATGATCATCCTTGATCTTTATCCCCTCTCCTACACTGTAGTCAGACGGATAAACTAGGACTCCTCTCACTACTTCCAGTCGCAATGACACTTTAGACCCCTCTTTACTCCGATCAACACCAAAATCCTGCCATCAGAGGGTAAGTTGAGGCTGCCCCTGACTCGTAGTTCTGTGTCCACAGAATCCCGAGCAGCCGGTCGTGAGACTCGCTCTGATCAAGCCAGGTGATTCGTGTATTTTCGGTTAAACTGCAATCCAAGGTGAACCCCTTGAATTGGCTTTGCTAGCAGCCGCCCCCTTCCTCCTGCCTTTATACCCGATTACGGCTATAAGACCAGTACAGGCCAGTCCTGCAAGCCCTGTCAGTTTTCTTTTTACTTTTTGTTTCCTTTTTGGGGATTATCTGTTGTCGCTTTCGGCCGTCGGCCGATTTTATAATAAAATAGTTTTGTGCCATTAGTTGCTTTCGCTTTCAAACACTTACAAGAACCCAAACGAAGACCGATCCCCTAGTCTTCATATTATCACCTGACCAGTTTTATTACAGGTGACTTACAGTACGACTGAACCGATCCCGGTTTAAATTCGAAACAAGTGCTCGGGGTCAGGACCCGACCCGAAATCATTGTATCAAACGATACTGGCACGCCCACGTAGAGACACATCATCAACATCGACACGTGTCCACATCGGCCCAATTTCGGAGCAACACATATATAAAAAGAAACTTACTCTCATTTGATCTTGATATATTTTGAATAAAAAAATCAAAGAAACCTCACCTTGACGATTACCTTCTCCACCAGTTATATGATAGTCCCAAGTGACGTTGACAACCACTTTAGGGCTTCCCTTAGTTCCAAGAATGATCCATTGTTGGTTCTTAGGAGAATAGAAGAGCCAAAAGGAATAAAGGAGATGTCTCGAAGGGTAAAATAGGGATCAAGAGGATGATTTGGAGGTTGAAGAAAGGCATGAATGTTCACTGGTCTTTGGAAAGGAGATAGGGCCAATGGGGAACCCAACTTGGAAGAAAGTTGCAGCCAAAAATGGGTAAGGCCGAAGGGAGGGTGTGAGAGAAGTGAGAGAGATGAGAGGGATGGAGGAAAAATGAGCCGACCCCCTTATTTATAGTAAAAGAATTGAATCAAAAAGTAAATATTTGTTATATCATGTTTTATTTTTAAAGAAAACAATGATGACTTTTTTTTTCTTATCCTCCAAGTAAGTGTTGGACGAATTCTCCACATGGGAGAATTCGTCCATTCTTATCTCCGTACCTTTTTTTTTTTTTTTTTGGATTTTATTATTATTTTATTCACTTGATTTTTTTATTTAGACGCACATGCATCTTTAATTTTCTTTTTATTTTTTTATTTAATTTAATTACTTAGATATTTGTATTATATTATTATTTTATCATTAGATTTTTATTCTTTTGTCTTTTCTTTAATTCTTGCCACGTGTGCAGATTTATTGAAATTTTGACTGCTCACAACTATTTCATCTGATATCCGACTTCAACAAACTTAGTGGCGTTTGAATCAGGTTGAGATTCTTTATCCACTGAGCCAGAGTTTGGCAGCAAATTTGAGTTTTTTAGCAGAAGTGCAAAGTCGCGTTCCGGAGCCAATTTTGCTCATATCTCTCTATCCGGGACCCCGATTCCGGCAAAATTAGTTGCGTCAGGATCGTGTAGAGATACTCTTTCTGCTAGTATTAATTTGCCCAGCTAATCTGGGGTTTAGCAAAAAGTCGATTTCTGCTTTTCTCAGATTTGACTAGTCCATAACTTTTTCATCCGATCTCCGATTTGAGCAAACTCAGTGTCGTTAGAACCGTATCGGAATCCTCTTTTCAATGGTATGAAGTTTTGTGGCCAATTTGCACGCGATCAAAAAGTCAACTTTTTGACCCCTTGGGTTTTGAATTTTTCAATTAGGATTTTATTCTTCATTTTTCGGGGTGCAAAAATGAGGTGCTGACACATGGCATGTACATTAATTGTTTTTGAAGTTATCTTTGTACTGTCTAATATGGGCATTTGTATGCAATGGGCATTTGCACGTGCGAAGCACGTGCTCACCACTAGTAAATAATAAAAAATTATTTGATTGAGGTAAGGTGGTTCCTCACATAGTGTCTCATGATGAATGAAACAATTCATATTGGTTTAAAGGACGCAATATGATGATGCCATTATGGAGTTCTTTCGTAGTCTTAATCTAGCAAGAAGCATGTTATTTAGGGTAATGTTAGTTTCTTTTTATCATGATGGAGAATTAGAATTAAAAAATCCATTTATGCTAGAGACATATGTTTGTTTAGTCTAATGGGTTTTTTCTTGGAAATATTTTATTAATTTTGTGTTTTTTTCTTATATGGTTTCTGTGTTCTATTCGTTGAGTGCCTTTTATGAGAATTATTCTCATTGATTTTGTGTTTTTTTTCTTATATGGTTTAGGAACTCCATATTGGACTAGTCAATATTGGGTTACTCAAAACCTAGTATTGTATTTCTGCATATTTTTCTCTGAGCTTTAAATAACTTTGAAAATTTTTTATCTCTTCATCAAAATCCGAAACATGCTTTGGGGATTCTTACCATTTCTTTTCTCAACTACCATTTTGTCAATAATTCTTTTAGGTGATAAAGAAAGGAAGAATGATCGTCAAGGTCAACAAATAGTAACATGCTATGTCCATGTGCACAAAGCCAATGTTTGATATTTGTGAGATACACCATTTCAACTCTATCATCTTATGGCTTAAACCACAAAATACTAGAATTGGTATGTTAGGTGACAACGGATCTTAATTAAAAATTAAAATAATAAATCTAAATTCACTCATCTACCAATACTACCAATCATCTGATACTAACAGATAATCCATGCTTATCAAGTATATCAGAGTGCATTAAGTCAATTAATGATAAAGCAGAAGACTTAACAAAATATCTATTTCAAGGTCCTAATCTCGAAATGTACAATTTCTAAAATAAGATAAGTTAAATATAATTAATGAGGATGACAACAGCTACCTCTAAATTTGGATCTACCTGATACCAATTGCCAAGACTTTGGAATCTGCACAATCTATATAAATAACTAAATGAAATTGGAGATCCTAGTAAATCATCACATTATAACTTAAGATTGGAGATCTCAATCATAATACATCACAAGTAAACATGTACAGGTGTGATAGACTCATATCTCACTATATATCAGGAATTCACAACAAGGTTCAAAACATTTACAATAATCATCAATTGGAATGTATATATCCATTCATAACTTAATACTGAATCGATCCGATTAATCCAATAAATCATACCATATTAAATCGCAAGACTAATTAATGTACTGTCTAGCCGGAATTATAGCCATCGGCCAGGACTATACTAAGATAGTTAAGCCGAGATGCACAACCCTTGGATCAAAGATCACCACACATACACGATTTTGGCTAACTCCCCTTTTATCGGGAAATACCAATCATCTCGCTCACACTGTTGGGAGGAATCATACATCTTGACTAGCTCATCACAAAATAAATGAAAATATGCCGGAAGGAACCCTCAACTCAACCAGCTCCGTTGCTACAATTAGTATGACTCCACCCAACTCCTATACTGAAGAGCCCTCACAAACTCAAGTTTTAATTATCTTAGTACACATCCACACAAACTACTAGATATCCAAAATAAATAAGGATCTCTCTTTAGATCAAATCATGAAATTAGTTTGTCCTTACTAACTAGTAAATCGCTAACCTATATTGATAAGTCAAACTTATCACAGGGTAAAACTAATTTAATTGGGGTGCAATATACACAATCCAAAACTATAAAATCCCAATTGTGTGTTTTCTTAATTAAATATGTGTATTTTTATAAATCTAAGCATACTATAATATATAATGCAATTTTAAACATGTTTGTGAAATTCATGTGAAAATATTGAATACCAAGGGTAAAATCTCATTAGTTGAAACTTATTATATTTATATAATAGATAAAATGCAATTTATTATGATTAGATACAATAAAAGAGTCATGAAGTCATATGACACATTCACTTAAGAATTTTCCATTTTTGTTCAAATTCCCCAAAATTATTATTCCAAGCAATAATTCATACAATAGTATAGTCAAGCAATAAATCTTAGTTCTACAATTTTGCTTGGATGTTATTTAAGATAATTTGTCGGCCAAATAATTAATGGTTCCAATCAATTTTCTAAATGATTTCTGTAAGTCATTTCACCATAGACCAAGCTATTATAAAACTAATTTAAAGATCTATATAAAGAAACTATGACATACATGAAGTAAAGCATTTACTTTTAACTTATTTAGGATTAACTATTATAAAACTGATTTAAAGATTGGTGTACAAGAGAAGAACTCAAACCAATTTTCAACAGAGGAATCTATTAATTTCATCAAAAACCCAAATAGATATGCAATTACAACCCATGATCACTCTCACATCCAAAGACTAAAATAAGAAAATAATTTCAAACGAATAATATCCCTTCATATAAACACTGCAAACAATCCAAATTTTCTCAATAAATAGAAGCATAGCTCACGTTAACCCACGACCAGACGTTTAAGTAGCTAACCTTGTTACCAACTCAGGAAAATTCTACAAAGAACAATCTCTTGCATTTAGAGACCTTCTATTATAATATTAAAAACTAACCTAAGTCTAAAAAAGTTATTTACATGAAAGGTAAAGCCCGTGCTTTAGATGTTAATGAAATTTTATTATTCACTAAAGAAAAGCATAATTGCGCAAGTGTCAAGCCAATGAATAAAACATTAAATTAAAAGAAAACGAGAAAGCCAAAACAAATTCAATATTCAATAGACAAGGGAAGAATCCAAACCAAGTCATTTCCAATTTGATCAAGCACCCAAATGCAATTACCAATCCAGTAAAATTTTTATCAAATGTTATCAAATGCACTCAAATTTTATCAAGCACTTAGAAATCATTTGGGTATTCCTCAACAGACGGAAACACTTCTCATTACATAACAGTAGCCAAACCAATTACGAATTTGGAGGAACCATAAACTAAAAATTCTCATTAACATATCAACAAAATATTCTTATGATCAAGAACAACACTTAATTGAAAAGTGCAGAAAAGGCCCCTTTAAATAATAATTGCTACTAAATTCATTCTAATCTAATCTTGTATTGTTATATGAGCTACCAGAAAAAAACTTAATAAAAAGTTCTCATATTTCACAAGAGGCTGACTTCAAAGACAAGAAGGGATATGAAACTCAAGTGCTAAGCCATGCAAATGCAAGTTACTAATTGTAATATAATAGAAATTAAAGTTTATCATCAAAACCCCAAAGTAGATGATGAATTTACCTCTTATATAGGGCAAAACACGGACCCACTCAACAGCAACCCTTGCAGGAACTCAATCAAACGATGACTCCACCTAGCTTGCAACAATGAAGCAATTAGCCCTTGCTACAGCTTGACTAAATTAACTAAATCAAAAGCTCCCACCGAAACCCTAACTAAAAACCGAATAAACCTAAAGGAACTGAGAATGGAACTCGTAATAGCACCCTGCATTATTCTAGAGAATGCTTAATATGCTCATAAGAATTGATTTGGTATATCAATCTTACAGCCAAACCATGTAAAGCATTAAAACCACAATTCACGAAAGAGAGAATGAGAAAGAGGAGCAATACGTAAAGTATTCGAGTTAAAAAAGATTCACTATGGTATTACTCCCTAATACCATTCACACATACGCCATCGATCCTTAAGAAGACCCTTAATTTGCACATGCTTAGATATAAACCTAATAATTATAATATTAACACCAATAATTAGCATTATAATAACCAAAAATAATTTAATACTTTTCCTACAATAAAATACCAAATTAGTCCCTAAACTAGAAATCACATGCATAATTGCACAAATTAAAAGATAAAAGCCTAGAAATATAATTAACAGAAAATTTCCAAGATAATTCCAAGGCATATCAACTCAGCAAAACAATGAAATTGGGATGTAAAAATATTAACATCTAACATCCAAAAAAATTGCAGTAAAAATTTTTATCGATGCCCATCTTGGGTATATTTCAAATTTTAATAAATGTTGATCTATTATAAAAAGGCTTTGTAATTCTACTATAGAAACTAAAGACAGTTTATATATTGATGTAGAAAGACAATAGGGATTGCGGATTTTTTTTTGTGTGGGTTGATGAGTACAAGATGTGTGTGCTTACAGGGGAGGCCCATGCATGGTCTTAACCTCCAGGTAGCATGGTTCAATTGGGAAACGCTTCTATGCATGTCCTACATCAAAGGTATTTATTGTTACTTTTCTTGACAATTTGATATTTATGTAATG
The DNA here is from genome assembly GCA_947561395.2 of Buxus sempervirens. Lineage (NCBI taxonomy): Eukaryota > Viridiplantae > Streptophyta > Magnoliopsida > Buxales > Buxaceae > Buxus > Buxus sempervirens. The sequence continues at coordinate 14,736,581 of OX387185.1, forward strand.
TAACATACTGAATATTAACATCTCACTACAAAAAAGTCAACTTTTACCGGCGGTAGAATCCCACCGGTAAAAGTCAAATTACCGCCGTTAAATATTTAACGGCGGTAAACCCTCCCGCCGCTTAATACCGAGCCGCTAAACTAATCGGTGACGCCCACAACGGCGGTAGAAAAATTACCACCGGCTATTTCGGAGAAATAGCCAACGGGAATTTAGCGGCGGTAATTACCGCCGTTAAAACCAGTTTTACCGTTTTTCCGCCGCTTAATAAGAAATTTTTAACGGCAGAAACATTTACCACCGCTAATACCTTATATTAGCGGCGGTAGCTACCGCCGCTAAAATCCTCACGTGCTTCCATATGCCTTTAGCGGCGGTTAGTACCGCCGCCAATAATTTGGATAAGTAAAATACGATTCAGGTTTTAAGCGGAGGTAATTACCGCCGCTAAAAGCCTTTACCTGCATATACAAAAATTATAATTAGTGCCATGAAAATCCTGTAAAATACCTCATTTCGTAGCAAATTTTATAACAAATAGAGCAAAAGAATTACAAAAAAGAAAGTGAATTAAAAGAGATTCTAATAAAATTAAAGTACTCCAAACATTCATGTCATATAAATTAAACTAAAGAACAGTAAATTGATGGTTTCCATTAACAAGTGATATTGCAAGTCGTATCAATTTAATAGCCCTGCATGAAAATAGCAATGAATCATGCGTAAGTAAAATTATAAGTAGACAAATCAATTTAGCCAAATATAGATATATATATATATATATATATATATATATATATATAACCGATGCTATCTTGTGTTACTCACCTCAAATAATAAGAATGCATGTCTAGCTAAAATCCCGAGGAGGACTATGATTTGCAGAAGTTTCGCCAGGAGACTATAAATTGTAACAAAGATCATTAAGTGTGGTATTTAAATATAAAGATGATATGAATTTGTGCTATATGTATTTTTGTAAGGCATTTATATAATACATGTGTTTGACGGTTACTCATCATTAAGTTTCTAAATTCTGCAAATTCTCTGGCATGCTGTGCAACGGCTGCTTCAATTGTTTGTCGTTGTCGCATCTCTTCTTCTAGCCGCTCTTCTGTACGTTGTAATTGTTCTCGCATCCTATTAAACTCATCCATATCGACATACCGAGATGACGTACTTGAGGATGCACTACCCCACAGCCTAGTGGGCGTGTGGCCAAACCCACAACACCGCACCCTGCCATGTGTGTCATGCCCCATGACTTGAGTATATACATCATCTCGGGCTGTCGAATCTGGCATGCCTTGTTCCATGATAGTTCGCATTTGATCCTAAAAAAAATATTTATGCAATCATTGAGTTATCAAAATAGATGCTAATAAAGTTAATCGTATGCTATCATTATACCTACAATAGGAGGAAATAACTTACTATCTTGTCAGCTGCTTCATCATTGATTGGCGTGCCATCTTTTCAAGTATGCGTTCTTATAAAAGTCTCAGCATGGCCCGCCAATCCCTAATGAAAAAATATGGTGTTAATTCATCATAAATCATTTAAACATCCACAAGCAGAAATTAATATAATTGATCCGATTAAAAAGATGAAGAAATATAAAAACAAAGAACACATGTAGAGATAAATAAAGAAAAAATAATAAAAATTTCGACAGCATCTACCCTAAAAATAGAGCATTGTCCAGACCGAATTGGTCTAAAATAAAGCCATTCAACCTAAAAAACAAAAAAGAATGCAAAACGTAGCATTCATATACAATCCTCATTCACATAAATATTTAATCTTATCATACAAGAAAATAGAAAAGCTACTATACAACTTAGAAGAGATAAGAAAGCAATAAAATAAGATTGTACACTATGAAAACCGATCATCAAGTTGATGAGGTGACTAGATTTATAATAGTATATCAAGACATTCATAAGTGGCCATTTGTTATACATGTTCGTTTCTGACCCTGGCAAAGCTCTTTGTCCTAGCCGTATGATTAAGGGTCTGGTTGGCACGATTAGTTTTATTCCTTGCTGACACGATCTGCAACATATAATCATACAAAGTCAATAAACAAGGATGCAGTAGCTTTAGAAGACATATTAACTAATTAACAAATTACCTGGGCGTTTTGTGAGTTCCAGTACTCTACTATAATTGCCCATTGCTCCTCTACCACATCTGGTGGGCGATGATTTATACGTTCAGCATTTGTTTCGTATGGATCGTAATGGTTCTGCTTCAAATCGGACTTATAGTCCCTCCATTTTTTCTTAATTGATTGCATGATAACATCACGTAACCTCTCTTCAACCTCAAACTTTTCCTACGGTGCATAACAAATTGAAATTTAAAAGTTAATACCAATTAGCTAAATATGTGGACATTTTGAGCAATGAACTACATTAAAATTTAGATTATATACCTTTACAAGCGACCAAGCTCGGTCCTTCTCCCTATCTGTGACTTCTCGCCAGCCAAAGCGATTCAGGGGTATAACACGTTCATCGCGTGCCAGTGTCCCACAAAAACTAGCCAATTTGGAGGCATTTGGTCCAATTGGCTGCCCCAATTCATCTACATCGATGTTGAACTTTTCTCCAGGTCGAAGTTTTAGTATATCAAGGCATCTAGTAGGGCCTCTACCCCTCCGAGCTGGCCCACCCTCTGCCATCTAATAAAATACACTATATGCTGTAGAAAATAAAATCATACAAGTCAATAACAATCTGATTCATCATAAAGGGCTATTGTTTATTAGTTAGTTTAATAGAAGAAAATACAAGGAAGTATTCAAGACAAAAAAAATGAGAATGAACAGGATCACTACAATTCATTCATGGTCATCATCAGAATCCGATCCTTGTTCGTCATGAACAGGATCACTAGAAGATGCGAGCTGTTCTCTACTCATATGAGAATGAGCATCAACTGTTGTGCCAGGTATGTCTTCCCTTGCCCAACTCAACCCATCAACCTCTTCTTCATTATTTTTTACAAGTTGGGCAGCATATGGCTCGCAATCAATGGGTTGATCATCAGTCATGATCAATTCAAACAAGTCCCTTGGCTTAGTCTTCACAACAACATTCCACTCTTCATCGATTGGATCCACCACAAAGAAAACTTGTTCAACTTGAGATGCGAACACAAACGGATCATCCATGACATGTTGACCAGTATATAATAACCGTTTGAAGTTCACAAGTGTAAATCCTAACTCATATGTCTTAATGCCTCTTCCTTGTGTCATGATATCAACCCAATCACACTTAGACAGATTTCCATCTGTCTTAATGCATCTATTTTGTTATAATTAAGACCCAAGTCCGATATCATCGTCTTGACCTGTGAACTTGTTTCTGGCAATTTTGACACAAATGGAAATGTTTCTCTCAACAACTCAAGCGTCAAAGTCAATGACTTATTGCTCCATCCACTTAAGCACTTTATATGAAATAGTTTAACAATGAACGACAATTTCGTGTGGCTTTTACACCCCGGGTATAATTCTTCTCCAGCATCATGGAACAGTTTCTCAAACTATGGATTATCCTCTTTTGGGGTATCATCTGATGGCCTATGTGAAGAACTCGTAGATACGTCCATTTCATCCTGCACCCCATAAGCTTCTTTAACCATGAGCCTAACTTCATCACCCACAAATTGTGCATCATCTACTATGGGATTAACACGGGGGGGGGGGGGGGGGGGGGGGGGGGGGGGGGGGGGGGGGGCGGGTTGTGAATCGAGAATATCCTCCCCATGATAGTACCATTTTGTGTAGTTTTGATCAAATCCATTGCAAATCATGTGTTCATATGCGACTTCTTGACTTTGATACAACACATTATTACATTTCGGACAAGGACACTTCAACAACCCATTAATAGTTGCCCCGCGAGAACATACGAATTTGATGAAACCCAAGACTCCATCTTGATGATCTTGACTAGCCCTATTCCATCCATAGTAAACGTAACCTATTTAGTTAATAAATATAGATACACACCCTTCATCAAAACATTAAGAAATTAACATAATAAATACCTAGATCTTTTTATCCACCTTCGATCCATCTATTAGTATGTTGTAAAAGAATTTACCCGTCGCTTTTGAATAAGATTACTTTTTGCAAAACATACTCTATAAATGAATCTAGCTAATAGCAAACGGTACTTATGTTAGTTTTAAAATTTATGCTTGGTTTTACCCATTTAGGAATACCAAGTACATTACTTGTTTGTCATAAGATTCATATATTTCTCCATGAATTTCGGCAGCATCTCTGCGCAGTTCTTCAAATACATAAAGTTTTCTGACGTAAAGTCAATAAAACTACGTATTTGAAGAACAAAGAGATAAAACCAAAATTATAAGTAGAGATATATATAAATCACATGTCAACAAGTAACATACTTGATATCCCCAAACTGTCAATCTGACAATCCAAGATGTTACATGTGCAAATCTATGCCTTCATATTTAAATACTAAGAGTTATTGCAAACTTACTGCGAAGATGCAATATCTTCAAAGTACACAAAATAGGATGGGCATAGTTACACATGTAACCTCTCAGACGGGTATTTGAATTGTTCCCACTTTTTTTATGAGATAAATAAATATAAAAACAATAACCAGGTTAACCAAAAAATAGAATAAAGAACTGCTAATCATAATATCAATGCTATTGAACAGCATTAGAACAGAAATATCACAACAATGAACTTAAAGAGATAAATAAGGAAAAAAAATACAAATTTCGGCAGCATCTCCCCTAAAAATAGAGCATTGTCCAGACTAAATTGGTCTAAAATAATAATGGTTTAACCTGTAAACAAAAGAAGAGTCGAAATATTGCATTCATATACAATCCACAAATAACATCCACATCCATATCCAAAAATAGCATTCACATTTATGTATAGAGAGAAGTGCCCAAAGTAATTAGAGTAGGATAATGAAGTCAAAGCTTTCAAGGAGCTAGCAATGAAAATTTGAAATGAAAACCTGTAAGGAAGACTTACTTGGTTGGTAAGTACCTATTCCTTCTTTCTTTTAGTTTTTATGTTTTATTCTTATAATTATTAGTCAAAGATACATACAACTTATAAATCAATAGAACTTACTAAATGGATATCCCCATTTAGTAAGTTCTATTAATTAAATAAATACAGGAAAGGATAAAAAAAAAATGGGATGAAATATCAAAATAGGATGTCTAACCTCCTTACCAAAAAAATATTATTGAAAGAAAACTGAAGTGAAAAGCTAAAATTTTCAAAACTTCTCCAATTATATCCTTTTTACAGTTACTAGAGGCGGCATGTGCAATATTGGATTAATTTAAATCCTTACATAGATTGTTATATGTGTTGTGTGTGGATGCTTATTTAAAAAAAATGGGCAGTTTTTTTTAAAATTTTGGAGAGAGTCGTGGGTGATTAGCCTTTTTCTTTTAGGATATACAAGAATCTTTAAAAGTTTTCAAAGGGTACTTTGGCAAGCCAAAATTTCAAGCAAAGATTCTTTGGTTATAAAATTACCCTTTGATGAGAACACATGTGATGCTTTCACTGGCCCCAGTTCTTGCAACTTTACAGCATGATTCTTAGATTTTTGGAGGAGATTTTCTTATAATGGATTAAACAAACACAACTAACCCCATTTTACTTGACCTAACAACTTTTTGTCACTTGTGGCTCCAATGTCAAAAGGGTTTTGAAAAACACACACTTGGCATCCAAATCTATGCAAGACAAGGTAAGCCACCTAAAACAAAATATAAAAATGGCTTGATGTGATGTGATGTGTAGGTGGATTTTATAGTTTTATAAGCCCATGGGCAAAACAAGATTGATTTGAGGGTGTTTTGTCATATTTGGGTATCTAGCTCAAGACAAGATCACCCCAGAAATTCACATCTGATCTGGCTGGGTCTTGGGCCATGAATCTTTCTTTTAAAAAACAAGAAAAGCTAGTAAAACCCAAGAACAGAAAAGTCACCTAATGGGATGGGACATGACTTCTGCACTAAAACTAATGTTTAGTTGCATATGAGACCCAACTTCACCTTTTGACATTGCTAGCTCCTTGAAAGCTTATTTGGTTTCTAGAATTAACAGATTAACTACATAAACACAGCAAAGAAGAATACCCCATAAACAGCAAAGAAGAATACCCCATAAACAGATTAACCAAACCAACGGAATCAATTGCATACAATTTTCTTTCAGCGAAAAAAACTAAAAATACATAATATCAGATGCATAAATTCAAAGCATTAATCACATTAAAAATGCAGACACAACACAAAAGTAATGCTAATTTATCATCACTTCTAAATTTGCATCAAGTAAGCTTTATTAGTGTTCTTATAAATAGGAACCTTCTTAGAGAGCAAAGGACACAACTTCCAAAAAATAATTATTTCATTTTATTTTTGTTCTCGTTCAGGCGAAAGGCTGTGTGCATGGGCTCAATGCATTCCATCCAAAGCAGATAGGTGCATGATCGAATAAAATGCAGAAAGAAATTGCAGTAATAAACAAATTTAGCACCGAACTATGCGTGAAGGAATCCAAAACCTAAAATGAAACTTAAATCTGTCAATTATCAAACAATCTCGCATCTCTTCCAGTTCTCTCAAGCTTTTTAGCAAAGCTCTTCATAGTATTTTTGGCATACGATATTCCCTCGATGGTTTCATTTGGAATTTGGAAAGGAAATTTTACCAGACTAAATCGTTTACTGGACTCTAAAGACGACGAACATACCTGGGAACGGCGACGGCAGCGAGGCGA